>CM077572.1:4543388-5865938 GCA_039657325.1 Stephania cephalantha | reverse complement strand
AAATAGCAATTATGCAGATTTTTAGTTAAAATTTCCTAAGGTCTTAGTAGGATCGGATTGGGGGTCTAACAGTAAAGGGTATTATACCCTTATTGATTGATAAATGGTCATATAAGTAGGCTTGGATCCCCGAAAAGCTAGTGTCCCGAAAGTTGGGGAAATTTTGAATTTAAACCTTAATCAAAAAGTATGGATTCGCTTTTTATTGATCAATACTGCCAGTATGGCTATCTTGGTTGGTATGTAGTTCATGTGTAGTTTGGTGGACTCCATGGGGACAATGTACATTGTGATGGTTTTTAATAAAATGAAAACCATATTACATGTAATCCACAGTGCTGTAACTCCTAGTTTCAGAATAGGTTTTATAGGAGTATTTATACCTTCCCTAATTTATATGTAACTTCCTATAACGACCCAAATTAATTAAACTAGATTAATGCTAATCCCGAGGATTGTAACATTAATGTAATTCTAGCTATTTATGAGACAACTCACTAGACTTCTTACATTAGAACCCTAGAAAATATGTTATTTCGTATGATGATGGTTGCTTAGGTGGATGTTTTAAACATTATATTATTGTAACACTCGCATGTATGTACGCTGCACATTCCAAGCGTAGTTAGAAGTGCAACGGGATCCTACCAAGTAGCTAATTCACGAAAGTACACAAAAAACTCAATTTATTCAACGCTAGACTAGTGAACGACTCAAGATTAAATGTGTAATATGCACCAGACTCATTGATTTTATTAGAACTAGCATAGAGATATGAACCAAAAATGCATGCCAAGACACAGTGGCAATCGGGTAAAATCGTAGTCAAAAATGGTATAGCGGAAGCACAATCATTTGTCAATTTTGGTGATACAAAACACTAATCATATGGGTATTATAAATGGCCTAAGCTTGCGTAATTTGATTTAATAAATAAAGGTTTATAGTTTTGGATAATTGGTTTGAAACCATGAAATTATCCTAGAGATACGTATCTGGCACATCTAGGAACTTCACAGTGAGTAATATTCTGCGTCATTTGGAAACAGTGTGCTTTAAAGTGGCGAAACATGTCAAGGTGCTGGACCTCGCATAGATAAATCTCTGGATACTGGGTGAAATATATAGAGAGATCAATGTGCTAGCAATCCATCCCATCTTAATATATAGTGATGATCGATTAATACATGCAATCAAAACCAATTTATATTTGTGACATAGTAAAATTTAGAGAAGGAGTGATTAAAAGTCTGAGCTCTTCAAGTGATTTGGAGCTTAAAACTTGGAGGATTGTTGCTATAATTCTTCTTTATCCATCTCCTTACACTTTCACCTCAGTTCAATCTGTGCGTTAATGCGGTAATTCAAGTCCGAAAGGTTGGTCATTGATTTCTCTGATGTTTTATTGATGAATTACAACTATAATTATGGTTTTAAATGAGAATTTATACTAGTTTTGACATGGAAATTGGGTTTCTGGCGGAATTTAGTAAAAACCAATCGAAGTTTCATAGAATTGATGAATTTGATCTAATCTGGTGTTGTTTCTATTGTTTGGATGATGTTTTCGAGTTTATATTATGTGGAGAAGCAGCTTGGAGTCATTAATAGTTAGCTAATTGAGAAGCTTGGTGACAGAACTCTCGAAGGCTGATAATTATGTCACGTGTAATCCGTGCTTAAGCACACTAACCACTCCTGGTTATGCTTCTTCAACTCTGCTTTTTCAAAATGGAACAACAATAAGCCACTTACTGTATTGTATCCCTGAGCGCGTTAACTCACCCTAGTTACTGCTAGGTAGACTCCATTAGCTGCAAAATGATTTAAGAAACCCTAATTTATGGGCTTGAGTTTTAAATCTCTTCCATTTAATACCCATTTAAACATCTGTAACTGTCATGCTGGAACTTTATAAAATTGGACTTCATGTGGACTTAAAAGCGACCATAAATTTCCTGTGTATCGGGGAGCTAGTTGGCAAAACTTCGGGAGTCCGGGGAATGCTTCGAGAGTGTTTTGCGAAGGTTTGTAAATGTAACATCTCTCGATTTCTAACACGGATTTTCATGCGACACGTGTCAGACTCGCGACCCTACCTTACGCGATATCGGGACGCCGTATTTCGAACCTCGTGGAGCTGATACCAATTGGTGCATTTTACGATATATCTTTTTGATATGTGTAATAGCATTATGGATTAAATGCGTGCAACACATGAGCCACCTGTCGAGTCGACTTCTCTTTTGTTTATAAAAAAGAAGTTCTCGCCTAGGCAATCCTGTGAGAAATAATACAAGAAAGCTGTGCACTTAATTTTAGAAAAATACGCCATTAATGAGGTAAGTGAGTCCGGAACCCGTGGGGTTAAGTGTTTGGGGACTGCTGTGGACAGTACACTCTAGACACACACCTCATACCATATTGAGCTTGACATTTCAAACAAAAAAACCAACCTGCCCCACCCACTCCCATCACCTCACCACCTCACACTCCCACTCATTCACGTCACACTCTCATCACACTCTCTCTCTCCTTCCCCGATCTTTTCTTTCTCGGCATCACACTCACGGCTTGTCAATCACTCTACACACATCCTCTCGCGCTTTCAAACCTCTCTCACTGCACGCTTCTCTCTTAGCTCAGCCGTCGTCGTGCTCGTCGAAGACCCATTGACGTGGACGAGGGAGGCGCGCGTTCAACCGAGTGTGTAACACTCTCACCCCTGCTTCTTTCTCTCTCTCTCGCGTTCACTTCTCCTCTCACTGTGCCTTCCTCTCTAGGTTCGTCACCATTCGGTTGGCCGAGAACTGCCGGCTGCCGCGAGGTCCCGTGGGTGGCGAGGAAGCGGTCGTCGTGAGGTCTCACACTTTCTCTCTCTCCCGTGAGCACTCGACCACTCTCCCTCCTGCACGCGTCTTGCTCTCCCTCTCGCCACGTTTCATTTCTCTTGTTTTTGTTGTTGTTCGCTCACACCTCTGTTACGTGTGCAGTGGTTGCCGTGGACGAAAATGGCCATGTGCACGCCGAAGTACCTCCCACTCCACTCGAGTCCAAGACGGTCCCGGAACCACTCCCCGCATGGCCCATGCAAAGTACTCTTGTTGTATACATACAACAAACCTTGCCAAGTTAGGTGTTGACCCTCTCATTAAAAAAGTGCGTTCACATCAACTGTTACTACCTCGCACGAACTAACAAGATAGACTGAATGTGAGTCTGTGGACCCTAACTAAAACTCATGGACAAAAATCCCACAACCCCAAAAGTGGCTAAAAACAGCTGAGTAGGTGCAAAGTTAGAATCATATATTTATGCACTGTAACGCTGGAGGCTCGCCTCTAAAACCACTATCGCTTTAAGTGGTCCCACCGTATTTAACCACGAACATCATTAAATAGGTCACGAGGTCTCACTTAATATTAGTTGAGCGCCTAGCAATCCTCTGGCTTAAGTCCGAAACAAACGTACGTAAAGGCTTTTTGGAATAGTCTGGTGCATGATGCCAATATCGCTTTTCTACTGGAAAAAATGTGTGGATGTCATGTTATTCAAACGTCAGCAAGTACAATAAGCGTATGAATGGCTTATGACGCCGTGCATCAGTAACACATTCCAGACCATGGACGTGCACCCGCGATACTGATCTCAGAGCTGAGCCTATGACATCGTGCGCCCGATGGTATTTTTGCTTTTAATTACTGTAGTTGTCTTCTGTAAACCCAGAGAGAGTGTCTTCTTTTATTTATTAAATAAAATAATTGACCCATTCCAGTCATTCAAAACATTGGAAATAATGATAGTAAGTTTAAACCGCAAGTTGTTAGTGAATGACTCAATTACCTGATAACATTTAGAGTTTCTCACCCTTGTCGTGTAACGTGGAAACTTGAGGATGCGTATAGGAGTCGCGGAGCGTTTACGTGAGATTACGATATCTCGGTAAGTACATCATTGCTCTTAAAAGCATTTTCAGACGGCAGGCAGCCCAACAAGTTAAGATACTGCGTGATTTATATTTTCACTTTTCTCGGTCTCGTTATTATCCCATCATTGTGCATCTCCATTCTATGCTTCTTGAAGTGTGTGGCTCTTGGCATAAGCGGCGGTCTTCAAGGTACATGCGGCCTCGCCTATCAGAAGGGATAAAACGCCGTGGACTCGAGCGCACGAAAGTGTTTCACCACCTCAAGCTGATCATTGATACCATGTCTACCGATCAGTCGCGATGGTCGCACTGATTGTTATGGTGTCATTGTCATGTGGAAGGTACGATCACTACTTATTGCCTCTCTTTTGACTCGTAGAAATCATGAGCATGTTTCGATTACTAAGTATCATTTCATCACTTGTCTTATCATTCTTGCTTATTTATATTCCTTTTATTTCCCAATAGAACGCACAGATATTTAGACTGTCTTTGTTAGCTGTCGCTTTCATGAATTAATTGCTATATTCTTCTCCATGCTTTGGTTTTCACTTTCTTCTCAGTTCAAGTTTCATTCGTCTAGTTTGCAGACTTATGGGTGCAGAGCAAGATTTGAGCAAATAGGGCAAGTGACCTGGTAGTTCAGAGACTTCCTTTATGCGAAGCAATGACTTTAGTGTACCTCGTGTATGAGTGCCTCGTACTGATATCCTTTGTATGACGTGCCATGTGAGTATACATATATGGTTAGCTGAACCATGAACTAGGCTCGAGGTGATTTCATAATTTACTTTAATTGCTCTTGATAGTGAACCTGTGCAGTCGGCCTACATTTATATAGATTCCTAATTTCTCCTCGATTTACATTCTTCATTATTTGATTAGAATATGACTTTACTTGTCACATTGTATTATAACCTGGTTAACTCTTTCATAAAACCTTAAAAACCTAAAAATTTTGATAAGTTTGAGTCGACTAGGCTCGGTCTGGGCCTCGCCGAGAATCTGACTTTGGGACTCGCATGTCTAAAGTTTCATGCAGCACCCAAATGCATCAGAATTAAGTCGCTGCAAGCCAGTACGTAAGCTTCACAAAGCCTCGTTATATGTAACTGGACTCCATGCCGTAAAATTCATAAAAACACAAGCCATTGAAACGGTTCATGAAGTACGGTAGGAACTGGTCAAACCGAAAAGTTAAAAACCCTAGGATCCCGTAGAAACTAGGCCTGGGAAGAATTGGCTAGTCAAATTATTTTAATAAAGTATATTATGATTTAAGTTATGTAGGTATTATTGTAGTATAATGCAGGAATGATAGACTGATTTTGAGAGAAGTTCGTTTTCTTGTCTTGATTCACGATCATCTATCATTTAATCGTACCTGGCTGCAGTGACGATAGTGGAAGCACATTCTGCACATGAGATATGCCACAAGATGGGACGATGTGCATGCGTTCGACTCTCGTAGATGTTAATTTAGATCGTAACACATAGAAATAGTTACGATCTGCTGAAGATCAGACTCACTCGCCTACCGCTACACCATCGCACTCCCACTACACCATTGCCAACATAGCTATTTACTCGAAAAGGCAAGAGACTCCTCGATTGTCGCGTAAGATCCACTCCGCGTCCGAATCTCACAGAGGCGTGATTTCAGGAGTCACAAGTTGCGCACATGCAACACGTGAATCGAGTGCAAGAGGCACATCCTTAGCTGACAGTGATAAGCCTCAGGGACTTACGTAGGCACCAAACCGCGCTACAAGAATTCAATGCAAGTTTAAGTCACTCCAAGCTTATGACTCCATCGAAGAGTCCGGAGCCATCGCCGAGCGGCTAAGGAAAGGAGGGAATTTAAGAGACACGACTCCCATGAAGTTTTATGGCGTACGTATGTTAAAGATTTTCAAGACAGTCGTTTCTGAAGAATCATGGGAGAAGGGATTCACTCCGACCATCGCCATCGAGGACCACATGCGAGCCGACTCATCTCTTCATGTCGATGTTACATGGAGAAAGTGAGCACGATTGGTGGACGACGATCATTACTACCATGGGTGTTCCGAGAGATCTGGATCGACTTCAAGACCCGCTTTTTAATCTTAAATACTTCCCACCGACATCATAGATTTCCAGAGCAAAGAGGGATAATGTGGGGAGTTCATGGCGCTGAGGCAGAGCTAATGAGTCACGGCTGAGAAGATATATGGGTAGATTCTCAATCATTGTTGCTCTTTATGCCTGGAAGAGACTCTGCCGACACCGAGATCGATCCTGGTACATATTTCACCTGAGGGTCTATTACGCATACCGTATCGGTGGTTCCTTAGGCTCACTGCACAAAATGTGAGACTTTACGACAGATTGCATACGAGCGTGAGTTAGAAGCTGCGAGATGAAGCTACCTCCACTTACTCATCCCAAGGAGACTAGACTCTGGCTGCACTGCAGTCCCGATCTGAGGTGAGCAAGATCACTCGTGGACAAGCTAAGTAGGAAGTGTTAATCAGTGAATTACTGGATCTGCAGGACTCCGAGCGTAGGGTCCGTTGCATGGGGCCGATCAATATTCGTCCGACCCATACTAATCCGTCAGCATCGCACTCAGCTGCTGCTATCCACCATGTACCTTGTCGATCGTGACAACAATACAGAAACATGTACTACATCGACGTAGTAGGCACTGATCAAGGAGAGCAAGAAAGTAGGAGTGACACAGTAGGCCCTGGCCGACTCGTGACAATAAACGTTCATGACAAGGACGAGGCTGTAGCGCACTCAAGATCGTGCAGGTTCAGATGTCTGCATCACAGTAAAGCAAAGTGTCCGCCACACATGAGCAGGAGTGTCTCCTCAACCACCAAAGTACCGCACGGCATTATCACCCTCTCTCGTAAAGAAACGCCACATGCTCAGCAGTTTTCGTCGAGCTCCGACTGCAGGGCATCCCGAAACCTTGTCGAGGGTATGATTTCTATTTCGTGGTACTTGGCATGCACACCATGTCTCGATCTCAGTTCCACCTGCCTCATTTATCATCATCGAATGGTGGTATGTTTAGTTCGAAACCCAGTTAGGGCTTAGTAAACCCCCTCATCCTCAAAGCACCGCTCATTGAGACAAGACGGTCCACCCGAATTTTGTTGTGCCTCGATATTTTGGTAGAGATAAGGGGTTATGAAGTTACCGTTCGGAGCATGGCAGAAGGCTCGAGTTTTTTGAGCCACGCTTTGTACGGCAATGGATCGGGTCGGGACTCGCTTCATGCCTGCTATCACATTAGTTGTTATGAGAAGAGAATCACGATTCCGTTAGAAAGTGTCTCTGGTTCCCGCAGCTCGCATTCAAAGGCACTGTGCATCGCTTACCACCTATCACTGCAGGCAAAGGGAAGCCACGCAGCTGACTTAGATCGAGATTTGTTGCGAACGCGCTCACGAGCACTCGGAGCCGAAAGGTAGAGATTTGCTTTCTTCGTGAAGTACCGCTTGTGTGTAACTTCCGTATGTGTTTCCTGAGGATTTGCTCGGATTACTCACCACCGAGTGAGATTGACTTTATTAATCGGGATCTGTTCGGATTTGCTCGATCTTCGATACCACCCTACCGTACGTGAAACTTCTCCTAAGAGCTTGAAGAGTTGAGGTGGAGTCACGAGATGACCTGTTAGAGCCGGGCTCTCTACCGCTCCGAGTGCATGTCGCCTCGGGGGGAGCGTCTCGCCTATTACTGAGTCATAAGGATGGAAAGTTTGAAAGGCTATGCATAGATTATCAAAATCACTCGAACCGAATTGATAAAGAAGAACAAATATCAATGGCCACAAGCATTTGAGTGATTTGTTTGATCCATTATATGAGTCACAAATGGTTCCTGAAAACAGTATCTCGCGATCAAAGCTATCACCCACCAGGATTAGCCGACGTGAAGATCGAGAAAAGACTCGTCTCAAAAGACGTAGATACTTCGCCATACTTTCAGCATGTCATGCGCTGTTGTCGGCTTGACTAATGCACCCAAGCAATGTTCATGGATCCTGCGCATCGCACAATGAAGTAATACACTTGATCTGCTCTGGTCATATGTGCTCCATGGGGACGACATCCTCATCTATTCCGTGGACCTCGTGAGGAGCACGAGTAGGCATCTAACTTAACAATGCTGGTTGTGACTTTAAGCAGATCATCGATCGTTTGCTAAGCTCTCTCGTGCTAAGGAAGTTTGGTCATTTCAAGTCCGATTTCTGGGCATGTCGCTTGGAGCTACTCTAAGGTTGCTGCGTTGGACCCAGTAGAAGTGTTCAGAGTGTGTTGATCGGAGTGGCCTCACGCCACATCACCGTTACGCAAATTCGCAGCTTTCCGGGATTGCATGGATACTATCGCCGCATTCAGTGCAAGACTTCCTCCTCCAAGATTGTCATTCCGAGCTGACAAAATTGACTAAGCAATAATGCAAAGTTTGACTGGGGATGAGGAGTTGGTGAACATGCATTCAACACTTTGAATATTGCAAATTAATTTGACTGTCACCGCTGGGCAGGTCACATGAAGGTTCTGAGACCTCGAAAGACTCTAGCCGGTGTACACCGACGCGTCGGCGTCGGCTTCAATGCTAGGGGATTGATGCAAGAGGGCAAAGCTTATCGCCTGCATGCATTCTCGAATACCTGAAAGTTCAACGTGAGGAACTTACCCCACACACGACTTGTAGTTGGCCTCGCAATGTTGTCTTCAGACATTAAAAATATGGAGGCACCCACTAGACACAAAGATTGATTGCTTTGAGTTATTGTCTTACAAACCACAAGAGCTCAAGTACTTATTCACTCGTAGAGAATCGAATCCTCGAGAGCAGACGTTGCACAGAGTTCTGAAGATCTCATGATTTCTCGTTAGAAAGGATCATCCTGGGAAAGCCTACCTCTGTCAGTTACGACGACGCTGAGCCCAGTAGGATCCTCGACAGCCTGGAGTGGTCGATGTCGATGACTCACTGGCACGGTCTTTCGAGCAGTTCGCCCAGCCCGAGGAGTTCCACGGCGGGCCGATCGGACTACCAGTGGATACGATTTTGTGGTTAGACGAGGCTGCGTAATGCGTCGCACTACCGGACTCGTTTCCGAGGGACAAAGCTAAGGCGATGAGTCGTACTCACACCAATCTGCCAGATGAAGATTGACGACGCCCGGTAACATCCAGATTGGGAGCGAGTCGACACACTCTCGTTTCGAGGTACGCATGCGCATCAAGGATTCCATCGGGCTACCGACTCTCACGCATTCGAGATACTCCAGAGTGCCTCACCGTTCTCGATTTTCTCGTGCATCCTGGTCACGAACCAAGATGTATGGCCGACATGCGACGTCTCTTTTGGGTGTGGTTGTGATGAAATCGAAGGCACGAAATTCATTGGAAATGCGAGATATGCCACAGCTAAAGTCAAGAGACCCATCACCACTGGAGGATTGTCGTCGCCGTTGAAATTTCTACCTAATCTCTCTTCAATGGGTAAGTGGGAGTGACATTGCTGCGGATTTTGCTGTACAGCGGCTTCGCTCCCGATCTCCTCAGCCGGCCATGACAAGATCCTGGTAATCGCGGGATCGATCGAATGCTAAATCGGCCTCATTTCATACCTCGTATCCACTTACACAATCGGAATGATGTGACCAGACCGAGCATTCTTTACTTAGCCGTGAGATACTGTCGGACCATTGTTTGAGTCTGCGTTGTCGAATCGTGTCGCATCGAGGAGTCGTTAGCCTTCACTTCAGTTACTTGCGTGTTAGCACGCAGCTCAGCCTCAAGCACTGCATTTGTAGCTTGAAGACGGCTTGCTCCATCCACACACGGTGTACCGCGACATGTCCGAGAGGTCGGGAGCACAGTGTTGGAAGACATGTTTCGTGATTGTGTGTTTTAGAATACGGCGGTCGTGGGAAGAGTGTATCTTCATTTCGTGCGAGTTTGCTTACAACAAGTCAGCTATCGTCAAAAGCAAGTATCCAGATGCAGACCGCTCTGGTGCGCTCACGCAGGCTCTCAGAATCACCTTCTCATTGGCCGACGCCGAGATGTCGTGACCGTTGGTCCCGAGACCGTTGCTTGATCAAGACATCGAGAAGGCACTTGCAGATCCTATTTAGGCTTCGCGCAGTGCTCAAGAGCGTAAAAGAAATACTGAGATGACTCAAGATGCACGACGAGTCTTCACATTTACGGTGGGACTATGTATACCCGAAAGTCTCGGGCCTCAGTGGAACACAAACGATTCTAAATCAAAGTGGAAGCTTGCTCCTAGATTTATTTCTATTCCTTCAAAATTGTGAAAGAGGGCCTGCAAAGATTTGCCAGCTTAACCTAAGGAGTTACCGCTACCAGTCATTGCTTTCATGCTTCACCCAAGCATTTCACATTTCAATGCTTGGAACACAGATGTTTGAAGCCTGGGCGAGGGCATTTCGGACTCACCGTGGACCCGCTGAATGTCATCGACGTTGCAAAGACGATGCCACGTACGAGGAACATAATTCATAATCTGGAACACGACCCGTAAAGTCAAGATATCGAGGAACAAGGAAACTCCCTTCCCGTTTCCCGAAATGGGCAATTCCACCTGGACGAGTGAGTTAACTGGGGGAATCTGTAGTCATACATGCGAGAAAGCACCTTCCCCTATCTATTTGATTCCTGTAGTTCGAAAGTTTAGTTTACTTATTAGTAAATTTCGGGTCAAATTTAATAAATGGGAGACCGTAACATCTCTCGATTTCTAATGATTGTACTTACGTGATGTGTCAGATCATGCGATTCCTACTATGGAGCATACCTGATTTGTATTTCGAACTCTTTGTGAGTCGATAATTCGAGGTAATTTTATTTATTTTTTTTTTTGATATGTGTATAAGATTATGGATTGAAAATGCGTGTCACGAGCCACTCGAGTTGATTTCCTTTTGTTTATGCGAGTTCTCGCCTAGGTAATCCTGGAGGAAATACAAAGCAGAAAAGCGGTGCACGCGACTTTAGTTAAAAATAACACGGTCGATGAGTATGAGGTGAGTCCTAGAACCCAGTGGTTAAGGTTTGGGACTCAAAGTGGGTAAGGGTAAGGCACACCTAGGACACACCCTCACCATATTGGTTTGAATTTCAAACAAAAAACCAACCACCCCACCTGCACTCCCATCACTCAAGCACCTCACACTCCCACTCATTCACGTCACACTCTCATCACACTCTCTCTCTCCTCCCGATCTTTCTTCTCACTCACTCACCTGTTTCAATCACTCTCACACATCCCCTCTCGTGCGCTTCAAACCCCTCTTCACTCACGCCTCTCTCTCCCCACCTCACCGCCGCTTCTTCGTTTCGCCACAGACCGACTGTGGACGCTTGAGTGAGGCCGCCAACCTGAGGTAACACTCTCACCTCTGCTTTCTCTCTCTCTCTCTCTCACGTTTCACTTCTTCCCACGGCTCTCTCTCTCTAGGTTCGCTCACCATTCGCCGTTGGCCGAGACTGCAAGCCGGCCGTCTGAGGTCCCGCGGGTGGCGAGGAAGGGTCGACTGAGTAAGGTCTCACACTCTCTCTCTCTCCCGAGCACTCGGACCACTCTCTCCTCCTCTCCTCACGGTTTGCTCCCTCCTCCTCGGCTCACGTTTCTTCATTTCCTCTTTGTTTTTGTTGTTGTTCGCTTCACACTTCGTTACGTGTGCATGTGGTTGCCGTGATTTAGTGGCTTACGCCGTGGCGACCTCCGAGACCCAACGGGAGTCCAAGCTACGTCCTTGAACCACTCCCCGCATGGTCCATGCAAAGTACTTGTTGTATACATACAACAAACTCGTGCTTTTGCCATAGCGCCGACCCCTCTCGCTAGGAAAAGGCCCTCTATCGGCGGCGCCACCTCACGACCACCAGACCGAACGGTGTTTCCGGGACCCCACTCAAAACTCGGCATGCGTGGTCTCCCACAAACCCTAAAAGTAAGGCCAAAAACAGCTTTTATAGGTGCAAAGGAATCGATATTTCACGTGATGTGTACGTTGGAGGCTCGCTCGAAACCACCATCGGTCCAAGGGGTCTCACCCGGCCGGAACCACTATCATTAAAAGGTTGCTTCGAGGTCCTCACTTAATATTAGTCGTATCGTTTCTAGGCAATCCCTGCTAAGTCCGAAACAAACGTACGCTAAGGCTTTTTGAAATTAGTTCGTGTGATGCCATCGTCGAAATAAAAAATGTATAGTTGCTATTCAAATCGTCGCGCCAAGCGATGAATTTAAGCTGTGACGTCAGACTGATGCTTTCCATGTATGCCGGGCCCGATGGCATCATTGAGACACGACCCGCATACGACTGGAGCCGAGCCTATAGCACCTGCGAACATGAAGTCGAATACGTAGTTGTCTTCAAAACCCGAAGAGAGAGTGTCTTCTTTATTTATTAAACATGTACGCACCGTCCGAGCCATTCAAAACATTGGAAATAATGATAAGTTTAAACTCTGTTGTTGAATGACTCGACCTAATAACACGTAGCGTTTCCGACTCCTGCCTGTAACGGAAATTTGAGGATACGCTATAGAGTCGCGGGAAGTTTTACGGGATTACGATAATCTCAGGTAAGTACACTCTGCCTTAAAAAGCAGCCTTGCACGTTAAGAAACAATGCAAGAAGATATCATGCGATTCATTTTCACTTTTTCTCACAGTGTTCGTTATTATCCCATCATTCGCATTCCATTCTATGTTCTCAGTATGTGTGTTCTCGCGGTGCTAAGACGCCCTCGGGCATGTACATGCTACTCGCAACTGGTGTGGGATAAAACGCGGCACTCGAACGCACGAAATTTAGCGCCACCACCACCCTGAAGTGATCGCGTGATACCATGTACTCTGATTGTCAGTGATGTTGTCAGATTGTTATGGTATCAGCTGTGCCAGAATATGTGGACTACTTATTGCCTCTCGACTTTGCAGTAGTAATGACGCATGTTTCGCATTGTTATCATTTCAAGTCGTCTATCATGCATTCTCGCTTATTTATATTCCCTATATTTAAGCATCTGCATGATATTTGGGACTGCCTTTGTTTATCGCTTTCAAGGAATTACTCGTCATATATTCTTCCTGGCTTTTACTTTCAATTTCTCTCATTGCTCAACCGTCTAGTTTGTGACGCATTTATGCAGATAAGACTAAGAATTTATAGTAGGGTGTGTGGACCGTGTCTCAGTAGATTTTTATGCAGCCAATGATCGCGCTGTAGGGCAATTCGAGACGATGAGGCTCGTGCACTTATCCTTTTTGAAGGACGTGCTTATGTATAGCACATATATGGTTGTTTTGGAACCCGGGAACTAGGGTTTCAGGAGATTTCCAGTAATTTCATTTCCTTTGTTGACTTGATAATTTAACTCGTTTCTGGGGTTTCCACATTTATATAGATTCCTAATCTCCTCGATCGAGTTATTTCCCATTATTTGATTAGAATATGATTTTTGCTTCCGTCGTATTATAACCGCAATAACTCCTTTCATAAACCTTAAAAACCCTAAAATTTTGAGGCAAGTCGTAGTGAGGTCTGATTTAGGCTCGTCCAGCTACACGAGAAACCGAGCTCTGGGACTCAGCATCGGTTCAAAGCTTCGGCGTACTCCAAATGCATCGAACTCAAAGCCGTCACACAAATAAAACCCACAAGTAATGTCACTTTCAAGCATTTATTACTTATTATTTGCCCTTATCTCTATCTGCTTATCAAGTGTTTTCCTTGCCTCTCTTCTGGCAAATATTTTATCAAGCTGCCATCACCTAATTCGACGATCGTCGATTTACTCCCCGCCGGTATTCCCGTGGCGCTGCTCTATGGCGCGCTGTGACTACAAGATGTGTATGGCCAGGAGTCCCTTGGTGGATAACGACCCAAGCTACTTCGTTTCTGCATACGTTGCTCGTGCGTCGCGGGTCTGTTACATTGGCCACCGAGAGGACGAGGTGATGGGACAATCGGGGTGCGCTCGATCGGAGTGGATCCTCGAGAGAGTATCTCATGCATGGCTCTAGTCCTGGCTTACTGTGCATACACGTTTGCGCTTTATTATGGTATTATAATGTAATGCATGAGCCATTATACAAATGGCTCTGTTTACATTCCGTATGTTTATTTAACAATATTATTATTTGGATTTCCTTTACTTGTTCATATGAATGCTCAATGAATCTCCCTCGTGGGATTTTACCATCGTGGATTCAAGTTATCCTGCTTTTGTCATGATGGTTTCTAGGCTACAGCATCCTTATACCATTAAGGATAAGGAGCATCTTTGGTGACCTGCCTCCCAGCTTGCCCACTCGTTCGACATGCTACACTCGCAAAGCATGCCAGACTTTTTAAAGGTATATTTTCAAACCAAGTAAACATGTGTACTCAGTATATATCTCGCTGTACGCTTTTTATATATACAAACAGGTTGTTCTAAGGTTTTCTGGCATAGTAGGGTCTGATGCTCTATACAACCTCATGGTTAATGAAAAACATGTTTATGTTACTTTAAGACTCGTTGCTAAAATATCATGTTTTACTCAGAAAATACAAACCATTAAAGCATCGCATAGACTCGAATAATCTACAGACAGCATGAACTTATGAAGTACTTAAGAAAAATATGGAATATCGATTAATTAAATCTAATACCGCAGACAAACTAGTACACAACATCGTAGATATTGACGATGGATGAGCAAAAGCCGAACATCGTGATAGCTCGGCCCAATTCGCGAGAGCTGCACGGTACACCTAAGCATGCCTGTTCGAGCTCGCCTCTTCGCGGTTCGCCCACTAACCCCTACTCAATTCGATAGGTTGCAGGGATTAGTATACATCACTAAAGTTGCTTTCAGATAGAACCATTGAACATTAATGGATTGATCTAGACAACAGATCACCTAACGGTGTTGGCTGCAAGAATTTAATGATCGGACGCTGCCAAGTAGGGTAATCGTAGACTTAGCTTTCTTTATAAATAAAATGTAGAATCATAAATAGGTAATAGTTATTACACAAATTGCCGACCAGCATCCATTATTTATTGAATTATATGTTTTCCATAATCATGTTAGCGAACATCGGTGCATGTTGTTATTGCATAATAAGTTCTCGATTGTGATACTTAATGTCAATATGGTTTTGCAAATCCTTACTTTCATCGAGCAAGTCAGAGCACTCACCCTTAAATCTAATATTTCAGGGTTCTGCAACCTAACGTTTCAAAGCAAAGTGGAAATAAGTAATATTTATGAATTTTGTTATCTTCTCTACGTATGTAATGAGCCAATTTGTATATATACACTATTTGATATAAACATGGTTTGGAGGTTTATAAACTGAGTTTTTGAGTTTTGATAAAGTCTATATTTCTCGTCACATATTGTTAATTATCGAAAACTTTAATTTTTTGTTTTACATTTTGTATTGTTTATTCAATTTTATATGTAGATTGGAGTTTATCGTGTACACAATAGAGAGGTACATTGCCTACGTTAAGTCTCAAGTAGGAAGTTAATGAGCTTTAATTAGGGTTTTAGGCTTTAGTAGCATCGCCCCTAATTGCTGATAAGATGCTACAAATGATGTATATCAAGTTAATGTTTGGTTTTTTAGTTCATACGCAGCTGGAGATTACAAAACGAAGCTTTTGACAAAAACCCTCAACAGATCCGAATCTAATTCCATTAAAAAACGTTTAAACCATGAAAAACTTAATCATACCTCAATCACAATATACCTTTTCAGCAAGGTTGATCGATCTCTAAGGGCCGGCTTAACGATGAACGCCTCTATCGCTAGGGCCCACACATCGTAATTCATTACGGCCGAGATTTGTGCGGCGCTTTCAGAGAATACTTCAAACCTTTTTTTGGCTTCTCTCCAAAAAATCGATCCGTAGAAAGTACAGTCAAAAACCCTTAAGTCGCTTTTAAAATTAAATAGAGTTTCTAAGCCTTTTTTCTTTCGTTGGGATCGTGCAGTTCTAACTTAAAGCAGCCTATTTATACAACCCTTGTATATAGACGCTATAGTAAATTACACATATAATTCTACTTAAAGTTAAATATAAGTGTAATACACCATAAGGATTTTTTCCATTATGAATTTTATCATATAAAATTCATTTTTCTCAACCATCTTAAAATCTCGCAAAAACCGATTCTTAATGGTAGCTAAACCCAATAAGGCTCATACATCTATGTACGTTGTACCAAAACACATTTTGGTGATAATAAGTTCATATAGGCTCTAGGCAAGACATTATGAATACTCAAACAGTCATTTTAATATCAAATCGATACAACCTAATCAATAAAGGTAAAAGTATAACATCCTTTTGTCACACGTATATTCTTTGATCAAACGTAGTAAGGCATGGAATTGTCAATCCAACATGTTCAATTTCCAGTACTAGTCTCGATCTCTAGGTAGATCTGAAAACATCCAAGTGACATTGATCAATATCAATTCATCTTTAGCATTTCAGGGCCTCCTCGTATCATGCCTAACACATCGAGCGGATCCACTAGATACTTCTCTTTATACTTGAGAGGGACAAATTGCTATCTCGATTACACAAACTTCACTCACATTGCTCATGACAAGCAACCAATCACAACCTTTGCAATCGTCCTGGTTAAAGACAAGCAATGTTTGACGTGCCACAAATTCATCGCGTTCCTAATGTTAAAGTCTCTGCAATCTCAAGTTCGTAGGACCTAAAAATATACCTGACTGGCGATGAAACAACTATGACTTAATCCAATGTGATGTTCTCATAATACGAAGCCTGTCTGGCCCAAAGATTTCTTTGTTCCCTGACAAGCTATTCGTGATCTTGATTCGTATCCCTATACGTATAATCACTGCATATGATCATCAATCAATACTCACACTACGTCTTATTTCATTAGCAGTTCCCGTAGATAATGACGTCGATCAGGACATTTTCACAGATATTTATGTAAGAATACCCATGGATCTATATTATAATGTAAACATGCAAATTTAATTATAATAAACAATACAATGAAACTCCTATATTTTATTAACTAAAAGTATTCATAAAAGCATACAGCTTAATGGATTGACCTAAAGAACATGCCTGTATCGGGCTAATAGTGTGTGGTAGAAAGTGAAAAATGCCGAGTATACAAGTCCTAAGTATATATCAACTATATCAAAGTGCATCCCAATTGTTTAAAAACAACATACATATATGAAATACATAAAGCCAAAAACCTACAAAAATGAGTAAAGTGGAGGTACGCTTCGATGTCCTCGTAGTAAATCACTAAGTACTAAGGGCTCGTCTTCGTTTAACCCAAGTGGATTCAAGCACTCCTGGGCCAAACACAAGAATGATGTTCAAGTCCAATATAGTAAAAGTCACTAAGATCTAAGTAGGGCATCAAAAGTAAATAAGATGTAGCTGGCATCAAGGATAGAAAAAAGCTATATAGAGAGTACAGAATAATAATAAACCACTATAAATAATGGGAAATAAACAAGAAATGAGTGTAAATAGAAGTAATAAAAAAGGTGACCTGCATGAAAGGTTCTAAGTGACTCATTACCGAGTGCCTTGGCACATGTGTAGTCTGGGTCATGCAGTTGCACAATGCCTGCGTACTCAGGTCATAAGGATGCGACATGAAGTACACCATCGCACATTTCCTGGCTGGCCTTACTTACCTCGCGATCACACTAATACACACACCCTCACTTCCGCTCCAACACACTCCCCCAAACCAATCCCCACACTTGCAAGTTAGTATGCTAAGTCCCCCGGTAATCTATTATGATCATTTTATACTCATGTTATTATCATTGCTTGAGCGTTTTACTAATCCCTCATTAATATAATCTCACCTATAGACATTCTGATTTGCTTTACATCATTATTCTTATATTATATATATATATGTATGTATATATATATATACGCAGTAGGCAAGGTTATGTTATATACACTTATATCTTATATACATACATACAAATATATATATATATATGTATGTATAAAGTAATGATATATAAATATAATATATATATATATATATATATAACTACTTAATGCATCAATAGATTGCTCTAAAAAACTTATTTTAGGAATCTTATCATTACTATTATTATTATTATTATTATTATTATTTATTATTATTATTATATACATTTATTATTATTATTATTATTATTATTATTATTATTATTATTATTATTATTTTAACACTAGATTAACCTTTCGTCACACAAAAATCCATTTTTACTTAGGTACAATAGTAAATCTCTTTGATTAGCTTACTTTCAGTGCACATCAAACTAGTTTATATACCTGTATTTTTGTCTTTAAAATCAATCCTAGGCTTTTTATTTCAATTAAATTCAAAGTCTTCTAATTCTATTTAAATGAACTCAAGTGGGTAATTATTTCATTAACTTATTAAAAAGTCATTAATTTATACAAGTAAATTAATTCATGTGTCTTTAAGCCTTAATTGTTTTTATTTTACAACTTAGGCATATTAGATAAATAGAATTAGCTTATTTTATTTATTTGACTTAGGTACTTAAGTATTTCTAATTAATACCTAAGTTATTAGCTAACTCAATGTTCTACTCAACCCTTTAATTCTTAAATAATTTAATCATAGCTAATGAATATATCATCCATCTATGCACCCATTTTTTTATTAATGCATAGTATTATTATAATTATTATTTTCATTCTTCTTAGCTTTTCATATTCATATCAAGGTTCCTATACATTTAGCTCAACCTAACAATGAGTCAGTAGCTATTAATTAATTTGATCAACCTTAAACACTCAAGTGAAGCTAGGCAATGAATTTAGTTGATCAATATAAGTATGTGCGTGTTGTTGATTAATTAAAGGGATGCAAGCAAGATTAGGGAAAAATGAGTATGAAGAAAAGTAGGCTTCACATATGAATAAGATCATCATAAAAAAAAAGTTAAACAAATCAATAGAAATCAAAAGCATGGATAAGTCTAATTCAAATAGGAGAAAGTATTAAGGAGAAAATGTAGAACATGCCTTGGAGACCGTATGAATTTTTAACTCCTTTGCTATGCCTTCAAGCCTTTCTTCAACTCCATTAACGGTGGATTCCCTTTCAATTTCTCCTCTGTAAGGCCTCTTAGAAATGAATTTGAGTTAAGTTCCTAATGACTTTTACCCCTTTATACATTTATTTGAAATTCATTAGTGATGGATTAATTATGCTAACTTAGCTTAATTAAGTCTAAATCAAAGCTCTCTCCATCTCAATTTACATATATCAAGTGTCCTCCAAAGTGTGTAAAATGACAATTTTGCTGTTAGTTTATCCATGTATTTTCCATGCAACTAAGACATTTACATAGATTAAGTAACATTATTTTTCACCATATTTACCAAGCATACCATAGGCCTTTGAATTTAATATTGATTCCTTAATACGACTAATGAGATATAATTGGTGCTTAATTTCAATCTTCCATAGTACGCCTTTGAAATACATCATATGCCTTATTTCATTTCTACACTATAATCATAAGTCATTAGATGTGCATTGTAATGGTATATAAGATGTGGTAAATCTAAAATAAAAATTTCAATCTTACCAGTTATTCTTTAATCAAATAACATTGTAGTCCCGCAACTATTTTTGTAATATCTTATCACCTACTCTTCACACTGGTACCTATAATATACACGCATACCAATCATCGAACTCTTTACTCATATTTCGATGCAATCACCAATAATTAACTGAAATTTTGATATTTTTAAGTATAAAATAAATACTACACACACCATATAAAAATAATATACCTCAATGTCGATCCCGAGGCTTTAACTAATTACATCACATTAGATAAAGTCTCCGCGTAGTCCTGCGTGTAAAAACGTGGCATGAATTAGATTATTCGGGTCGTTACAAGTTACAAACTCTCGAGGGGCATAAAGACCATTTCTCTAACCTCGAGATAGAACCTTCCGCTTCGAGCTAATGAGTTAAAGTGATAATCCTCGTATCCCGACACATAATAAACTATGTTTCATTGCAAACATATTATTGGGATCATTAACCTCCACCACGTCGCTTTCTTTGGTGTTGTCATGGTTGAATTGACGCAAAAATAATCCGAACTTCTGATGAATTGAAGAAATTGTGATTGAGGCTGTAGTTTGGGCTATATCATCTTCTTTAAGACATGCCCCCGCAATTAGTGCTCATGGATGGTTGCACTTGTCTCCTAGGATAGCAATAATCACGATCCTATGACTATAGCACTTTAGACCGTAGGAACAAGTGGGATCAATCATATACTCACTGCACGGTGACACTCCCTTCTCAAATTAGTGGCACCGTCCTCGCCTAATCCCGTCATTAAGCTCAAAACTCACCAAGTAGACTTAACAACGAGTTTAATACTCTAGTAATATTTCATAAGTTGCCATCAATTACATGTGATATATTTGCTTGCTAACAACCACAAGTAAGTTTCATATCTCGTATGTTGCGTATGCAAAGATAGTGGTAGATCCCAATCACTCGAAGTCTCCAGCGACTCCTTACGGGCCGCGCCATCTCTCGTCATACATCATGGTCCTGAGAGATACAAGAACTACTTTCATTACCCAAGAAATGACACAACTTTAGGAATCAAAAAATGAATTGCATATATTTAATGCACAAAGGAGTTTACGATGTACAATAACATCAAATATTTACCTAATAGCATGCTATTTCATTTGACTCATTAAGCTTTCAACAATAAAAATGACATTGCACATGATTTACAGTACCAATGAAACTATTCAACCAACAAATAATAACATGATAGCAAATTCATGAAACGTGGGAGAGGAAATAAGTCATGATATTTAGATTACAGCAAAATTAGTCCAAATAACTTGAATCTGAGTAGATAAAATAGGAAATGAAAATGTAAATAAATATCTTTTAACTACTTTACTTACAATCCACGCAAATTTCCTAGCTATTCCAACCTCCCAACACCTCAAAACTCGTATCGTAACCCCCAAGACTCTTCCTTAGGTGTCTCTTGAGAAATATTATTTAATTTATTTTTGAAAGTTGTGTTTAGGACCTCCTTTAGTTAAGTGGTATTAAATTTATTTTAGTGTTTGAGTTTAAGTTAGAAATTCAAATTTTTATGTTGTCAAAGCACTGTACTGCTGGCTTAAATAGCCTACCTAGCTCACTAACGTGGTCATTGCCAGCCGCTACCAAGTTCCTTCCCGCGCGCTATACACGCTAGCACGCTAGTTGATCAATTTAGCGTACTATGTGCAAGTAAGAAAACCCAGACTGCGCTTAGAATCGTGAGTTCCCTCCTCACATAAAAAAGGCCACTCTAACACCTTGGATATCTTTACTACAGACCTTTCAAAGACCCAAAATAGCAACTAATGCACCACAAAATCAGCCACATACATCATATAATTCATGAATTCATCCAATTCAATTAAACTAATAGGGAAGGCTTTGACTTACCAAATTGATGAACACCTTTAACTTGATCAACTCAACTTCCTAAATCAACAAGATTTCTCCAATTCGAAACTTCGCATGATCTCTCTTCCGACTTCTTCTTCCCAAGAATTTTAGTTTCTAAGCTTTTAATTGAAATAAATTGCATGGGTTGATCTTAAGCTCTTTATATATGTAATGGATAAGGTTGATTAGCATGAGCCATTGATCCTCATGTACACACGTATCTCGAGCACTCAATCTAATGATCTACAACTTGACACACGCCTCCACCAACTCTCCACTATCTTAATCCAACTGATCCACAAATGAAACTCAATTTGTCTCTTGATGAAGTCAATACGTATCTCGAGAATCATCAAATGACTATTATTCTTAAATGCTAACTTAGGTAACATTTTAATATAAAACCAACTTTAGCCTGACATTAATATTACTATATAAGCTGTTACACTAAGTTTTTGAACCAACTACCACATCACTCTCTACCCTATGGGCTCCATACTGAGACGCGTATCTCGAGGTGCATCACGTATCGACACCTAAACACAAGTAGGAGCCGACTTAGTAGCCTCTTTGATAATCGGCCTACGATCGCCCATGTGACCCTCATGGATATTTCCCCCTCGGGAGCCTGAACTGCGCTGTGGCACAGTGGTGGTACACACTCCTCGTTGGTACACACCCTCAAGATTTGGCGACTTGACTTGTACTCCCCTGGTGCGCGCCGCTCAAATCCCAGGTGGGCGTGGAGGGGAAATATCCATGAGGGTCCCATGGGCAACATGGGTCGCTACAGAAAGAGGCACCTGTTGTCAGCACACGACCGTTCTTTCGACCTGCCTCGAGCTCCTAGATTATCCAAATCCTCCATGCAGACCCTGCCAGTGATAATCCTCTCATGCCTCATCACGGCTCGAACCCGCGCCCCTCGAGGGATAAAGGCGCGGGCTCAGCTGGAGCCGTGTACCTTTAACCGGGGCCGATCACGTCATTACCCATCTGGGCACGGGCGGTTCAACCGTTGGAGGTGCGGGGGCTATCCACGAGGTCCTTTCTGGGCGCTTTCGTGGATAGTCCTGGGGTTCTACTGGTCCATGCGGCATGGGTCGTAGTGCCCCAAAAATAAGGTGCCTCTTTTTGTAACGGTCTAGTAATCGCTCAAGTGCCCATGGGTACCGTCTGGGCACATCAGAATCGCCATGTGAGACCCGTGGATATTTCCTCCCCCTCCCACACACTGGGGATTTGAATTCACGATGCTTCTTGGCGCCTAGTGGAGACAAGTACGCACATCCCGAGTGGTGTGTAATGCACCACTCGCGCCAACTTTCACCTGGCACCATGGGTGCACACCCTCAAGAATTGGCGTACTTGTACCCTGTAGGGCGCCGCTCGAATCCTGTGGGGGGTGCAGGGGGAAATATCCACGAGCGTCCCATGTAAGGGCTCAGATAGTCTCGACTACAAGCAAATCACGAGGCCTTCGGCAGCTTCTCGGGGCCGTTACACTTACACATATATACAACACACTCAGGCATACATCACCACAAATCTAATATATACCTCGACCCTCTCACCCTTAAGTAATGCATGTATCTCGATATACCGGTCCATACGTCACGGTCACCGATCCCGATTAAGCAGATTAAACCGTATTAGAAATTCGGGGCCGTGGACATTCACTCTCTCGTTAAAACAATGAATTTAATGATCGGAGAGAAAATCGAGCTTTTCTTTTTAAGAAAATCGAAATACGTAAACTTGTTTTTTTTTCCTTTTAGGTGTGGGGTCTATTTATACACATACATGCATCTATTTGAAAGACAATGTAGACACACCTTCAATTAGCAAGGGACAAACAATTAACCGTAGCTTATCAATTACAAAGTGTACGAATTTCTAATGGATGTGTGTGAAATTGAGATAGTATCCATCTCGATTATATCATCTCCAAGTGTTGTAAATTCGCAATGGTTCATGGCAGATGCTACAGCATATATACATCTACGTACTCTCAGGCTCATCCAAATTACTGGGAGCAATTAGCCAATGTACCACAAAACAGCTTGACAATCGATGTCTTCTCATTTTTTCCAAGAGGGCCGCCAAGCGGCACCCCACCTTTTCATGAAGTGCACCCGCTAATGTGGGCACAAACCGATTTACCCGAGGCACCCAAAAAACTGGACCCAAAATACCTAAACTACCCCCTCGAAATCCATCTCCAGCATCCCCACCACCCTCGTGCAAACCCCCGAGCACCCCACCACCCCCACCACCACCTTCACCGAACTCCCTCAGTGGAAGAATCTCATTTGTTTTGAACCGGACCAAAGAGAGGAATCCTTGAAATCGTGTCTCCGTCCCCGCCCCGTTTTCTCCTTCGTTGTCAGATCGAGTTTTCTGCGCTTTCAGTGGTCTGTGTGAGTTCGATTTCGTCTCCAAATTGTGTAAACTCGCCATATGACTCGCCGAATTAAGTTACATTCTGCAGAGTAGTAATGGTGTGTGGCAAGGTTTGTAGAATGGTAAAAAAATTGGGAAATCACTTGTTCCTCACACACACAAAGCAGAGATCGTGTTAACCGTTCTTCAAGCAAGCATTGCCGAGATGTGGTTTAAGCCTAAATTTTTAGAACCTGGGCAAGCCTCACCCACTAAGGTCTTAAGAGGGTTCACAAAGTTGTCTCTGCTACGCACGGTCGAGTAATACTCTGGCTTATCCCGCCGAGACATGACGTAGCTAGCAAAGGATAGGTAACGTGGCGCTCTGGTGTACAACCGAGAATTTTCTCCCACTCCCTGGCGTACATCGTGCGAGTGGTTAGAGTAGTTCGTCATTCACTATGACCGAGGATATTTCAATATATCTCGCTCGCGAGGTCGAAACAATCGCGCATGACATCGACAAATAAACTTGACATAACCTATAAAAAACACAATAAATTTGCAAAATTACCTCAAGTTCAACCTCCTCTGCGTAACCGTAAAGCACTACAATCCTCCATTACATACAAATGGAAACAAGTTCGGGATTTGAGGAAATTACCAAACCCTACGTTGACAAACAAATCATCATTTTCACGCGCTTTACCTAACTAAATGCTTCTTAAGAAACCATCATATGGTTGTCAAACATTGTTACATCGATTTGGCTTCGGATGATGTCAATCCGCAAGAATCGATAAACGCCCACAAACGAATGTGGCTTTATGGTTCAAGCTTCGTGGTGGGGTGCCCTTTTTTCTTGTCAAAATGATTTGGCGGGTTCGAATCATTATGACATATTAGTGCGGCAAAATGGTATTTTCCAATTTTTGTCGAATTTTTACAAATACTCATAAGTGCCTTCATGAAAAGTGGTGCCCTTAGCTGCCCCTCTTTTCCAAACGTTCATGCATGTACCATATACATGTTAGATATAACCATCTACACAACACATCTTTCAAGTTTTATTTGTGTCTCAAAGCAAATGTTCACACATGCATGCATGCAAAGAAGCTTACAAAAAACATGATTGATCAATCAATTACTTACACACATAATATATGTCAATCAGTTGCTTATACATAATATATATCACATAATATATGTCACACACACACATAATGCAACACGATTGATCAATCAAGCTTACTTGTACACTCAATTTATCATTCATATGTATATTGCAAACATATGGTCACTAATAGATATACCATATCTCAAACAATCCCCACATGAATGGAAATTGACCAATATCGCATATTATATATATGATATATTATATATATCATCCCCCCATATAAATGATTTTTTATGAATTTTCTTAAAAAAAAGATAATGCAAACTCTGTGAGTGAGTACGATGGAAATGAGCGGCATCGGAATAGGTAGCTTCATGACTTTGAACCTTCCCTGTAACACCATCGGGCTTGCTTAGCTAATCGCTGAACACAAATATCTTGAACTGCCCACTGTTTATGCAAACTAAAAACAACAATGTGCACACAACTCGCTTTCGACAATTTGATTTCCTTTGTTGTGTTCGTTAATATAGTCGTGAAAACTCGGATTATCTGATGAGCGCTTGTAGAGAATTCAAGCCTTGAACATTCTCATAGAATCGCACCTAGTTCACACTCATATAGATGATTTCTATTAAGAGTATCATGTCATACCTCGCATAAAAATGTCATGACATAGAAATCATTAAAAGCAAAGCTTACCCTCAATAATTTTGTAGGCATCACTATAACATCATACAGAACGAGTTGGAATTAAATTTCATAAAGTGCTACACCGATTCCATCATTTAGTTGTTCCTTTTAAACCTAGATCTTGGGATCTCCAATGGGGCTTAGGTTGTGTATTCACAATGGATTCTATTTCATAGGCTTTAATCTCGCTCCCCTCGATAAATAGATTACTTGATCTCTAGGGCAAGCATTTGGTTAACAGACACGCAAGGTTGTCTTTTCGACCTTATATAATCGAATGGAAACCATCCATTCTCAAGTAACTATTTTACCTGTGTCATGTCGTCTGACGTAATATGTTGGGACTTTACCATTATACATTTTATTCCATGCTTTATATAGCGAGACATACTATCACAATGTATACAAATGGTCGACATAGGTTTCAACCAACAAGGAATATTTTCTAAAAAATTCCTAAGACATTCTGGGCTTCTTCACGGCTTTATTTAAAGCTATAGAATCTTAATCCATAGAGATCTAGCTTATACACGTTTGTTTAGAAGATTTTGGATATGGCACCACTCCTCAAAGTGTGAAAACATACCTACATGTAAATTTAGTATCTTGAATATATGATATCCATTAGCATCACTATATCCTTCTAGAACAGCATGATATTTTGTATAATGCAATCCATAATTCATTGTGTACCTTAAATATCTAAGTACTCTTATCATTGCTTTCCAATGATATTTCCCTGGATTGCTTGCAAATCGACTTAATCGATTTACTGCGCATGCTATGTCAGGTCTTGCACATGACATGATGTACATTATACTGCCAAGTATACATGCATATTCTAATTGATCTATGGTTTGCTCTTTATTTTTAGTTAGATGTTCATTAACATTCATTGGTGTTTTTATTGGACTAGTATCATATTTATTGAATCTATTCAATATCTTCTTAATATAATGAGATTGTAACAACACTAATTCATTCGCTTATCTTAGAAATTTTAATTCCTGAAATAACATACCTGATGAATTTCATATCTTTCATCTTAAAATGTCGTGTCAACATTTTCTTTGTGGATTTGATTATAGTTTTTCATTACTTATAATCAACATATCATCCACGATAGACAAACTATTACAAAGCCTTTAAGCGTGTCGTTTGCATATACACATTTGTCACATTCATTGATTTTGAAACCATTTGATAACATGACATTTTCAAATTTAATATACCACCTGCTTTTGGAGCTTGCTTTAACCCATATGGATTTAACAAGTCAAACACTTTTTGCTCTTTTGGTCTGATGCAACAAATCATTTCGGTTGTTGCATGTATATTTCTTCTTCCAATTCACCATTTAACATATATAAGATTTAACAAGTCGACACACTTTTTGCTTTAACCCATTATTGTCTTAAGCTTGTTGGGATTATTAACCTCCATTACGTCGCTTGGTGTTGTCATGGACTGAATTGACGAAAAATACTCCGAACTTGATGAATTAAAGAAATTGTAGATTGAGGCTGTAGTTTAGTGCTCTATCTCCTTAAGATAATAATGTCCCACAATTAGTGCTCGTGGTTAGTAGCACTTGCCTCCCAAAGATACAACAATCGCGATCCTGTCGTATATAACACTTTAGATCTGTAGGGAACAAGTGGATCAATCGTGTGTACTTTCTCTGTTAAACAATGAATTTAATGACTAGAGAGAAAATATGACTTTTCTTTTAAGAAAACCGGAATACAAAAACTTTTGGTTTTTCTTTTAGGTAGGGGTCTATTTATACATACACATGTATTTATTTGAAAGAACGTAGACACACCTTCAATTAGCAAGGGATACCAATTAACATAACTTATCAATTATGATGTGTACATGTAATTCAACGAATGTGTGTGAACTTGATGTATATCCATCTCGATTATATCATCTCCAAGTGTTGTAATGGTTCACATAGTGTTAGTGCATATATACATCCACGTGCTTTGTGTTCATCTAAATTACTTCTGAAATAATTCAATGTACTACAAGACATTTACAATTGATGTCTTCACATTTTTCTAAACGTTCATGCACATGCTTACATGTTAGATATAACTAACTACACAACATATCCTTTCAAGTTTTATTTGGTGTGTATCAAAGCAAAGGTTCACATATGCATACAGTAAGAGCTTACAAAAGACATGATTGATGAATCGACATTTACACGCATAATATATGTCAATTAGTTGCTTATACACAATATATATCACATAATATATGTCACACACACACATATTGCAACACGATTGATCAATCATTTACTGTGTATACTCAATTCATCATTCATATGTATATTGCAAACATATGGTCACTAATAGATATATTGTAACAGCCCCAAATCCCGAGGCTCGCCACGTGAGCGTCGCGCCTCACAGCGCCTCTATCACTTCATTGACCCACCTGAGTCCCACGCGCCATCGACGTCCGTTGCCATGTCACCACTCCTTGATATATATGTTAACTCATTTCGTTCAATTAGTTTAGTTAGACAATTGAATCACTTTTAACATTAAAACAGCGAAAGTCTTAAATTAGAGTAAGTAAAACAAATAAGTTCATCATCATATAAAGCATCATTCATAAAGAGCATGTCCTACTTGTGGAAAATCAAGGGAAAGTATCTGTATGTAGACGACAAGACTAATAAGCAATACTATATAAAAGTACAAAGGTCTCTCCAATCTCTCAATACCCAAAAGTAAAGCAAAATATCAAAATAACATATACTAGTGGGTCCTCAAACCTGCCACAATCAAAGAGATGAAGTCGCCAAGAATCCTATTGCCCCTACTAGTATTGAGATTTGCACTCAACTATCATAAACAACTAAATGGAGAGTATAGTAAGTAAGACTCCAAAAGAAGTACACCGATCATTTGTAAGAAAATAAATATATATCAATAATCATGTTAAATAATCATGTGGAAACTAAACGAGATAACTATGTTATGATCATCACATGAATAGATAACACGAGAGAGAAACAAAGTGTGTGCTCGTCCCTACAAACTAAGTCAGTATTTTGGACCCCTAAGATCCTTTTCGAAATGGGAGCCCCACTTCACTTTCACTTGGTTTCTCGCGATGCTTGTCCTATGTATATTCTAATCAACACGCGCACCTTAAGTGCAACTCGGGTTGCAATTGATCGTGTGTTTGATCACATGTGCTACACCTAATGTGCGATAAGTACACTACGAATATCAAGCTGGGGAGTAACTCAACCACCAACCTGAATGTATCACTTAATATAGTACAATAACAAGAAATAGGAAATCATCAATAGAAAAGTAAACCATCAATGAATTTCAAATGGATTTTTACGTACCTCAAAACGCACTCTGGAGTCCCGCTCACACCTTGAGATACTGGTCCGACTCTCGACTATAGTCTCATAAGTCTCTCGGTGTCCAATTAAACCATTTTAAGTGATTTAAAGTCAAATTAGTTAACTTTATTTTGTAAGAGCAAAAATTAGAATTTTTTTTCCAATTTTTTTATTGTGGCACATTTTTCTGGTTATCTCGGGGGGGCGAAATAGTCACGAAAACTCGTTTCCAATCCATTTTATTCTCTTATATTTTTCCGGTTTTTCTAGATTTTCTCGTAATTTTCTATTTTTTCCATATTTTATGTATTTTATTTTATTTAAATTTATTTTTTTTAAAATTGTATTATTTAATTAATGGGGGTGGGTCCAATCGGGTCGGACCGGTCCCAATTTCAACCGGTGCTAGGGCCTAATCCGGCTTCTGCCCCATTCAAGGTTGCACGTACGCACATCGCGTGTGCCCCTTCCCTCCCCCAAATTCATCTTCAACAGAGACTAAAATGTCTTTATTTCACTCTTTTTTTCTTTCTTTTTCTACTCTTTCTCTTCAACAAATATAATAACAACACTACCACATCATCAACAACAACCCAACCATCATTAATACCTCATTTTCTCCAACATTTAACAATAATCAACTATCATCGTTAAAACCCCAGATTTAAGCTTCATTTTAATGGAAAATTGAAAGAAAGTAGAGATGCTCACCTTGATTACTTGTTTGCTTGATCAAATCACTTTAAATACTCCAAGAGTCTCATAGAATCTCACTCTCTCAATGGTTCTTCGTCAACTCTTCAAAGAATTTCTCTTTAGTAGATACACACTCTTTTATATGTTGAAAAGAATGAGAGAGAGAGAGAGAAACGTGGGAGTGGGAGTGATGAATGAGTGGTGAACGCTCATTTTAAGGGTATTAGGTGATATAAGTGGCATGTTCTTATTTGTTTCCTCATTAAACACGAATTTTAGTCTTGTTCAATTATCTCCAGGATTACTGATGTCCCGCACATCAGCACGCATAACGCAGGCGCGTCATAGTTACCAATTTCGATCAATTGGCCTAGAGTATGGGTTTATCATCAATATTTTGTCACATTCAATTAATTTGATTATCCAAATCATTTTTTGACCTAGTGTACCATTAACATTTCGCTCGCTTAGTACCCGTATTGACACATTTTTGAGGCGAATAACCGCGTTACACTATCTCGCTCGGTTTAACGATATAAATACACACATGCGATGCAAGGTAAAATAATTTAACATAAGACATTGCAAATAGGAAAACATCACGCAAAATTATTGTTTACCTAGTCAGGCGTGCCCTAACCTATATCTACGCGGATCGAAAGTAAAGGCCCGAGTTTGAAAATAGTCAATAATAACGTCATAATTAAAATTGGGCGATTACATATACCATATCTCCAACACATATTTGAGTCGTAAACAAGCCATCCATCAAATACATGAATAAAACAATAAGCATCAATAAGCTTGCACCTGCTTGATGCTTATCAAGTGAATGTAGACTAGTGCTATTTAATGCGAAAGTCAAAATAAAATTTTTCTTATTTCAAATTTTAATGGAAAGAATATAATATTTTTGTTTATAACATCACTAATCCATCAACATAGCCGAAAGTTTATCCTCGTGATTGATTTATTATTGCTAATCTCCTTTAATAATATTTTTCCTTACGTTTTCTCATTTTTCTTTATGTTTTCTCTTTTTTTACGATGTTATCATATATATTTTTTCCAGGCGTCTTCATTTATACTTTTTAGACTTTTCCTTAATGATTGCTAAGATTTTCTTAAAAAAAAAAACCTCCGATCGTACAATTTTTGCTTCTTTTCTTTTTCTAAGAAATCAATTTAATTACAATGCCTTGACTCTTCAACATGAGTCATTGCCTTTACAAGTAATACCTAATCAATTTCATTGAAGATGCTTAATTATTTGGCATAATTCTGGCAAAAGTAAGTTAGTACTTAACTAGATAGCTTGGTCAATCACACTTATAGCCAATGGAAAAGAGATATACTCACATGAGTGATCCAATTGGATGACCGAATCCTTAAAAAAATTGTGTGAATAGCTTGTAATAACACTTTTATAAAGTTATAAGAGACAATATACTTATATACATTACATTACTAATTAATTTTTCATCATTTTCTCTGAAAAAAATTAATTTTTCATCACCTTATGCATTGGCTAAATGTACTGTGACAAAAAATATATAAGATATATCAAATGTATGTATCAAAAGCATGTATAATTTAGCGTCGTCCATTTTTGGAAAATGAAATCTACCCTCTTGTGTATCCAATGTATGTAGTATGTACCTAAAGTATGTCAAAAAATCATTTTCCAAAATAATAACCCATTGAAGTTGCCCCCTTATGCTCTAAAGCTGGTTACGCTCAACACAATTAAAGAATACTATAAATAAATTATTATGACACTCACGCATTTAGTAACATCTTTTTTTTACTTTTTTTTGGTAAATACATTATTTATTTTTGGGAGCGTCTAAACGGATCTCAGTTCTTGCTAAACGGACCTCATTACTCAAGCATATCTCATTTTGCTAAACTTATTACCCACCTTTTTTTTTCAGAAATTTTAGAAATACTCTTGCTTATCCAATGTCTCTCATCCTCGCACTAACCCTTACCCCATCATTCCTCTCCATTTCTTGATTTTTCGCCATTATAAAACACTTGTACTAGGTCATAAGATAATTTGCAAAGAAGTTAGTGCACTAAACAAGATTAGTTCCAACTTTCCCGCAACTTATCTCCAAACAATTAACTCCATCCCTAATCAAACAAGACATATTTATATGATAGTAGTGTAGACAAAAGTTAATTGGACCGAATTGTAGGATGTGCGGATTAAGCTATGTAATTCATAATCGATTGCAATCCATACTGAGATATGATTTAGTCCAATTTAACGAACTCAAATGACCAATCAATTAAAGTTAATTGAATTGATCAATTCTTAAAAAAAATAAAATAATTGAATCGAATTGAATTCGCAGATTCACCCCGAGCTGTCGCGGATACACCACGTCGAGATGTGTTCCCACGCGTGCAAGGTGTATCACTCGGCGACCGATTTGGTTGTTGACGAAAGTGGGTTATCCCATCAGGACTCTTATAATAACAACTACACACATTTCGTTTAGAGACGAAGAGTTGCGAACAGAGCACACAGCGCAACGCAGAGAGAGACGAAGAAGAAGCGAAGCAGAGGAGTTGGCAATGGCGGCGGCGGACGTTGAGGCGGTGGACTTCGAGCCCGAAGAGGACGATCTCATGGACGAGGACGGCGCCGTGGACGTCGACGCCTCCCGAGAGCTCCTCTCCCAAAGCTCAAATCCGCCATTACTGGAGGGTCGTCCTTCTCTGCTCCTAAGAAGACCAAGGGCCGAGGGTTTCGCGAGGAGACCGAAGCCGAGCGCAACCATCGTTTCGCTTCCAGGGAGTTCGACTCCTTGGACTCCGATGGCGGCCCTGGTCCCCTACGATGTTAGTTTTCTTCAAAACCTCTCGCTTTTCTAGGGTTTCTAGGGTTTGTTTGTTTGTTTGTTTGTTTCTTCAAATTTGGTTGTTAGGGTTTCTAGGGTTTGTGTTTTGAAGGATTGGTTCGACTGTTTGGGGTTTCTAGTGTTAATTTTTCGATTTTGGTTGGTGAATTAGGGCTTACGCTTTGAGCGATTGGGGGATTTTTGATACAATTGAAAAGTTGTGATTTTTGTTCAGTTTCCCCTCTCTCTTTGGAATTCTGCTTTCTTTCTGTGTATCATATATTGTTCATGTTGAGTAGTTGATAACGAGTTATAGAACTTCTATTAAACCCTCTAGGCATCTACAAGTATGGAATGCCTAAATTGGATTATGCAAAGGATTAGGGCATCAATGCTAATGAACTTACTGCACTTAGTTCTGAGTGTTTTTATAGTTGGAAAGGTTTGCCACATTGGTATGTAGGTGGTGAATTAGTGTCTTTGTTTTTGTATCATCCCGGCGAGTGTTGGTTTAAAGTTAGTTTCATTATGAGGGATTTGGTATTGAAATTCACTTTGAATATTGAAATGTTAAAGTGGGATGATGTGAAAGTATAATTTTGAGAAAAAAGAATATGACACATCTAGAAGAACCCTAATGTTCAGGTTAAAAAATCGAGGGGAAAAGAGAACTTTGAAGTACAATTTGTGGAGAAATTTGGGAATGGTGAAAATAAAAAGAAGGAAGAACCATAGAGATCTTTGCCTTGAAGAATTTATTTGAAATTCTTTACCACCTCAAGGTTGGTCTATGGTTAGGCTAAAGTTTGTTTTTGCATGTGATGAAAGTGGGGCATGAGAGGCCCATGGTGCCAAGGTTTGTTTCCTGGTGAAAGAAGTAAAGTAAGTGTATTTGTAGAAGAACATAAAGACTTGTAGGTGAAACTGAAAAAAGTTTGTTTTGAAAAGCTATAGAATGAATTCTCATATGCAAAATTTTGCTTCGAGTGATGGAATGAATTGTTTCCAAGAATTTGCAGGATTGAGGTAGGAGATGCTTCTAGGAGAATGATAAAGATGAAAATTTCAATTTATTTTATTAGCATAGTAGGAATAATCAACTATGCAGTGTCTGTTTGTTTATTGAAGAGTCGAATCTCTTCTCTAGCTGATCGCGGTACCCTCTATATATAGCCGCTACTTTGTTCCACGACTTCACTGATTGGTTGCTTTGATGGCCCTTGCCTTATGGAGGTTGGCTACTTGCTACTCTAGTGACTTATGCTGAGTGTTCTTCTGCTCAATGAGAGCCTGAAAGCTTCATTGTCATGCCTACATGTCGCCCATGATGATTGTCGTCTCTAAGGCCAGATTGTTATGAACCTTCACGTCATAGGTCTAGACACTGAAGAATTGTGACTGCGCTCTAACTTAGTGAAGGGAGAAAATAAGACTAGACTAGTCAGTGACTAAGTCTAGTCTTCCTAGACTGACTTTGCAAGTATAATAGCTTATTTCTTATTCCATAATACTAATCTTTTTATAGACTTCTTTTACAACAGAAATAGATAAAAATGTAAAAATAGAAGCTAACTATAAAGAGATCAACTAGGAAAAGAAAACATGCTCTAAGTAAATAGAATACCATCTAATTATTAACTTCCTAATGGCTAAAACATTTCATAAACTTGTTTCCCTAATAAGGAAACTTTTAATTGCATGGTTGTTGTGCATCTTTTGGTAGTAGGATCTGCAAAGCGATTATATCGATATTCTTATTGATATCCCTTCATTCGTTATTTTATAACACGTTGGCGATCAATGAGTTTTGTCGATGAATTAAGTGAAATTCAATTGTCAGTATTTGACGGATATGCGATGCAAGTTTAAAAGCAAAATAAAATGCATAAATTATAAAAAAGTTGTTAGATCGACCCAAATGAAGATGAGATGAGAGCAAACAAGTTAAAATGGTTTTTGAAGCATGCTATTAATACTAATTTGGATTTTTCCAGTTAAAATGGATTTGCACATACAATTAATTCTATTTTAGATTCATTAATTTGGAAAGGCAATGTGTTAACCGAAAGTACAGTCATTGAGATATAATAAATATAGCTACTTGTCATGTGGATATAACTAAATACTTGACCTTGTTTAATAAGAAGGGTAAATGTATTCTTCTTACCACTTCCATGGAGCTGCGAAAATAATTTGTTGCGTTGGTTGTACTTGATAGCTTTGGTGTTGACGCTAATATCAACTTAATCTCTTTGATTTTCTTGATTTTTCTCTAAGTTTTGAAGAACAAAAATCTATGCCATGATACGCTCAGATATTAGCGCTTGTTTTTTTTTTTTTTTTTTTTTTTTTTTTTTTTTTCTTTATAAAAAACCAATAACTTGACTCCAACATGAGTCGAACACATGACCTTTCTCAACCTTGCCTTTTAGCAACTAGTGCCTCATCCATCTCACAAGAGATGCTTTGGCAACGCGTGGTGTTGGTATGCTATACATTTATAGATAGGAGCAACTCGCTACTTGAATCAGTTTTGGATTTGCCTCTGAAGTATGCACGCATATTTAACTTTATAAAGTTGATAATATTAATACGTTGCACTTACTGGAAATGTTTTGATAATTTTGCATAACTTTCCCCGTGTATTATTATATAATTCTATTTTCTAATATTTTAGTTTATATATACATATATTCCTCTTTCTTTTGTTTAGTTTTGTGTTGTAGTCACCAATTTTGATGGTGTTGGGATTTGAATAATAACTGCTTTTCTAGGTTATTATTTGATTTTGTGTGACTTACTGTGTTGCTTCATGCATGTGTAGCCATTGAGGGATGGATTATTCTGGTAACTGGTGTGCATGAAGAAGCACAAGAGGATGATCTCCAAAATGCTTTTGGTGAATTTGGGGAAGTTAAGAATTTGCATTTAAATCTTGATCGCCGTACTGGATTTGTCAAGGTTAGACTTTATCCTACAATAGTTATTTCTTCTTTATGAATTCATGCCTTGGTAGGATAAGCTTGTCTCTCCATCTTTTTTTATACTTTAGTATTTCACTCGTGTTGGTTGAATAATGAATACATAGCTATTCTATCTATCAAGGCTCTAAGAGTACTGAATATCTTTATTGGCATATTACTTTCTCTTGAAGTAGGAGGAAATTGATTTAGAACATAATACTTCCTTTTTTTTCCTAATTAACGAAAATAGGTTTCCATCACTCAGCGATGTTGTTCTTGTATTTTCTTTTCTTGGGTTAATAAATCGATCCAGCTGAACTGTTCAGAGAAGAACCTGACACGTGGTCGGTTCAGTTATCATGTCAACGAATTTGACAGCGCAAATAACATAAGGATCAAATGTGCATTAATTGAAAAGTTGAGAGACTAAATGTGCAATGATGAAAGTTCAGGGACCAAAAGCTAAGTTGAAAGTTTAGGGTCCAAAGATGGGTTTTACCTTTTTGCTTGCGTACATAAGTGATGTGTCTATAAATGCACATTTCTTGATTTTGTTTTATGGGGTACTTTTAGGATGAAAATGATCACCTTTTGTTTTTGTACCTAGTTGACGAAAATTGGTTTCCGCACCCATTGATGTTGTCTTGTATTTTATTTTATTTTATTTTTTGCATACATCAGTGACATGCCTATAAATCCACATTTCTTGATTTTGTTTTATGGGGTACTCATAGGATGAAAACGAGCACCTCTCTATTTCATTCCTGTCTTGAAATTGATAATCTTTTGGGTCTATTTCAATCAATAAATATTGTTTTGTATGATTGTGTAGTAATTTATAATTTATTCTTTTTCTTTTTTTGGAAATGATGTACTGGGTTTCTTTACTCAAAACATTTATGCAAAGCATGGCATAAGAAATGTTTAAAATTGTAAAAAGGTACTGAGAACCTGGAGAACTAAAGGTATGGATATACTAACTTGACACATCTCTTTATTTGCTTGGTCGATAACGATTTATAACTTTGTAGAGAGGATGGTTTATTTTTTTTAACTTCGACATCTATCTCAAAGGCTTCCTAAACACAGTTTATATACCTGTGCTGCTCTAAGACTGGTGTGGATTTATAATTGGTCGTCAGTCTATTGTGGCTGTCTCTATTGAGCTTCACCTTCGTTTTAGTGAAACAATCTATACATGCTATGATACGTTCTTCTATTCCTCTTTCTTATATATGTTTTTGGATTAGTACTCTCCCTCCCCTTTTGCTTTGTATGGTGTAAATGAACAAATGGAGAAGCTAACTATAAGACGCTGATATATTTCAGGGTTATGCTCTGATTGAGTATGAAAGTTTTGAGGAAGCCCAGGCTGCTATATCTTCAATGAATGGTGCAGAGCTTCTAACTCAAATCATTTCAGTTGATTGGGCCTTTAGCAATGGGCCATTCAGGCGGAGAAATGCAAGGAGAAGGTTTGTTCAAATCTTGATATTCTTTTAAATATATAATGCAAAAAGTCTTCCTTTCATTTCAGTATTTTACTTGTGTGATACAATGATGTGGAACATTCTTCTCCTCCAGTCTCTTTGCCTTTATTATGTTTTTAGTAAACGTTTGCCTTTATCTTTGTTGTCCTGTGATTTTTCCTTCATTAATGGCCTTAATCACGTGTCTTTTCGAAGGACGCATGAGAGTAGACATGAGCATGAGAAATTTGGCCTTGCATGCATCAACACATGGTGGCAATTCATGTTACACGCCATGGATTTAGAGACGAATGAGGTTTGTTGTATAGAATAGGGATCTAGTTTAATGCAAATGTTCTACTCACTTGGTCTGTTTGTGAACCTTTTGCACTAGAGTCCTAGATGATGACTCTGACCAAGTCACACATGAGAATCTTTTCATGGATATTTGTGCAAGTTTGGGCAAAAGATATTAGCGTTGATTAGGAACCGGGATTAATAATATTTGGCTCTTAGTTTGGTTGCTTTCTTGCAACAAATGGGAGAGAGTACCAAGGATGGTATAGGCGTTGAGATGGTCTTGAGGCGTTTTCCTTGCACGAAGGGTGCTTCCAATGAAATTTTTTTCAAGAAGCCTCTTAATAATTAGTCGGTCTCTTTCATAATTAATATGTGTATGCGTGGCAAATAAAAGCTAGAAAGTAAACATTAAAAATACTACTCCCAAAAAAAAATAACAATGTTTAAACTTAAAATACACTTTGAATATAACAAGAAAGACACAAATCGAGTGGATATTAGTTTTAGAGGTAGTAGAGACCTCAATAACTCATTACAGTGGGGGTCGCTAGGGAAAAAACGATTTGTTAATTATTGGGAAGATGACGCAGAGAGGTATATGGAGGGGTTTGCTTTAGGATTTGTAGTGTTAGTGGGTACTTATATTATTGGAATAAACAATTTCTTTATAAATTATTCATTAGCCCTTTAACTTTTAATTTTTCTTGTCTCTAGGCGTTTTCCTTGCCGAAGGGCGCTTCCAATGAAATTTTTTCGAAGCCTCTTAATAATTAGTCAAATGTCTTCCACAATTAATATATGTGTATGTGTGGCAAATAAAAGCTAGAAAGTAAACATTAAAAATACTACTCCGAGTTCAAAAAAAAAAAATAACAATGTTTAAACTTAAAATACACTTAGAATATAACAAGAAAGACACAAACCGAGTTGATATTAGTTTTAGAGGTAGTAGAGACCTCAATAACTCATTACGGGGGTCGCTAGGGAATAAACAATTTGTTTATTATTGGGAAGATGACGCCGTAGAGGTATATGGAGGGCTTTGCTTTAGGATTTGTGGTGTTAGTGGGTACTTATATTATTGGGAATAAACAATTTCTTTATAAATTATTCATTAGCCCTTTAACTTTTTAATTTTTCTTGTCTTGAGGCGTTTTCCTTGCCACGAAGGGCGCTTCCAATGAAATTTTTTTCGAAGCCTCTTAATAATTAGTCAGTGTCTTCCACAATTAATATATGTGTATGTGTGGCAAATAAAAGCTAGAAAGTAAACATTAAAAATACTACTCTAGTTAAAAAAAAAAAAATAACAATGTTTAAACTTAAAATACACTTAGAATATAACAAGAAAGACACAAACCGAGTTGATATTAGTTTTAGAGGTAGTAGAGACCTCAATAACTCATTACAGGGGTCGCTAGGGAATAAACGATTTGTTTATTATTGGGAAGATGACGCCAGAGAGGTATATGGAAGGCTTTGCTTTAGGATTTGTGGTGTTAGTGGATACTTATATTATTGGGAATAAACAATTTCTTTATAAATTATTCATTAGCCCTTTAACTTTTTAATTTTTTCTTGGAGGGCATCACCTACCTAGGTTGTGGTTTAGGTGATGCAATCATGGGAAGCACTACGGCTAGTTTTTTTTTTTTTTTTTTTCAGGGGATAAGAAACAAAAATTGATGACAAGACATCTTCAAAATAATAGATTACACTAAGAAAGTTCGATCCTTGATGAAGTTCGATAGTGGATTATTTGCAGTGGGACTGTACATCATTTGCTTTGTTGTCCAAGACGCTTATTTCCGCGCATCAAAACCAAACAATAAAGGCAAAAGAATATTTTATATTATTTGTTCTTATTGCTTTTATTCAATCAGCCAAAACTTCTAGGTGATGCAATAACATGAGAGTACTATGGCTAGATTTTTTTGGGCGGTCATAAACAAAAATAAATAAATAAAATTAGTGGGAAGAAAAAATGATGGCAAGACGCTCTCAAACAATAGATTACACCAAGAAGGTCCAATCCTTGATGAAGTTTGATGGTGGATAATTTCCATGGAGACTTTACATCATTTACTTTTTTTGTCTAAGACGCCCATTTCCACCTGTCAAATCCTAACAGTGAATGTACAAAAATATTTTATATTATTTTCCTCTTATTGCTTTTATTTAATCAGCCCAGACTCTAAAATTTTGGTGCATTGCCTGGAGCTAGGATTGAAATTCCATGTATAGTTGCTAAAAGCATATCCAACAAGTTTGCTTCTCTCTAAAAATGTAAACATGATATACCGAATTCAATGTTTTGATGATTTATAGAAGCCAACATTTTTTCTTAATTGTGAAAGGATGGGTGTTTTGAGAACTCTGTTGGGATTTTGGTGTGCTACATGCACATTAATACCTTTTGGAGGTTCCTCACAATGGAAAAAAATGGTGTTGAAATTTTAAAATTGGTTGTTTCCTAAGATTGTGTTTTGAGCGTATTCCAGATTCTCCTATAGAACTTGCAATGTAAGGCGAGGTGGTTCATTGTCTTTGAGACTTTGACTCTTGTTTTAACTTTTAAGCGTTAGAGTGCGTCATGCCCATGAGGTTTTGCCTTATAGTTTTTACTCACGATCTATGCCTCATCATGCATCTAGTAAACATTCTTCGTCTTTGTTGGGAGGAGGTTTTTTTTTTTATTTTTTTTTATTTTTTATAATTTCTCTTTTTGGTTCATCGTCTTCAAGAGTAAGCTCATGTATGCGCATCAAGCACATCTTGAATCGAGACATAGCTATTGCATTTCAATAAATCCTAGGGAAGGGGCAACTAGTTAAGTATATGCCTTTCTCCTTTATAACCTAGATGCTGACACTTGTTGTGACTTTATTTTTCTAAAGTTATGTCTCAGGTTTCCATATAAATATAGATTTCATTATGTGCTTATTTCAAAAAAAAATTCATTATGTGCTAAAATTGAAAAAAAATGCTAAAAGCTCGTATTGCGTTTGACAAAATTGAAAAATTCGCGATATTTTTCTGGGTAGAGAAAGTTCGTGATATTTCAACAAAAAATAAAGTTCGTGCTTTTTTTCGGTGGTTAGCTCTTTAGGTTATTAGAGATGAATTTTTGTTTTTGTTTTTGTTTTTTTTTTTTTGCAAATTTACTCAGCTAGGTTCTTAAAAGCATTCGATGGTTAGCTCTTTTATTTTGTTCTTGTAAATGGCTTGTGGCTAGGACCATGCGACTTATATTGGTGAATCAAAACCCTGCCAGCAATAAACCTTTTTGGAGTGATACAGTTAGTTAAAACTATGACGTCCTTTAAGAGACGATATGATTATATTTGCAAGAAGCAGTTTATTTGTAGGTGGCCGGGCTCAAGAGATTAGTCCAAAGACTCTTTAAAAGGAACCCAAGATAAAAGCACGTTATTGACCTCAACTCACCCTTATAATTTAACTGATAGTATTCACAAATTGCCTTCTATTTTGCTTTAATTGTTACTTAGTTCGGGAGATCAATCTTTTCTTGTTCTTTTTCTTCCCATTGTTTATTTTTTATTTCATAGGCATTCATCAAGTTTCGTAGCTTGAGTCGCCTTTTTGGTTAATTTGTGATATTTTTGCTTTCTTTCAATTAACAAATTAACGCTCTCTTATTATCAACAGGTCTCCACGCGGGCATCGTTCGAGGAGTCCTAGGAGAAGGTATTGATACTTATGCTGCAGCACTATCATAATTATCAACGGGTTCAGATTTAAGGCTTTGGAATATTGGTCTGTGAAGATTTTCAGTGGGTGTGCTCGCAGTTGGTGTCCTGACGGAGATTTATGTATGGTCGAAACTACACATTATCAACCCTAGCACTTTTACACTATTTGTTTAAGATGGTTTCTGGGCTGCCCTAAGAGTTTGTAAAATGCTGAGGTCTTGTGTTTTGTTGAATTTGAACTTGGAGTTTCATGACTAAGCTATTGCTTACCATGGTTATCACTTGCTCAATGTTTGGTAGCATGTTCATTTCTGCACGTGTTTGAAAAAAACACTGTTGTGAAGTTCTTGTTCTTTGATTCTGCTTTTTGTCTGCTATGTCAAATAACTCTTTTGCCAGGTCCAGTGCATTGATTGTTGTGATTGGCGTTCTTTAAAATGGGAGATTGAGAAGCATTGAATATTATTCCATATTTCAAAATCTCTGTAGGATAAACTTCACTTGGTTCTACAAATTGAATATGTGATTTCAGTTCAAACTCGGGAAGGTAACGATTCCGGCCTTTTGGATTCAAGCATTTCTGTGAACTGAAGTTCTTATTTTGTTTTTTCGACAGACGTGTTTGCAAATGTTCTATAGGGATAGATTAAGTACTGATAAAATCTCTTCCTAACTGAATCTACATGTGCTGCCCAGAAAATAAGAGAATTACAGCATGTAGACCAGATGCTAGGAGGCTGTTTCCGATCTTGAGATGTGATCGATGAAGGACTTCAGATCAGCAGTGGACGTCCCTTCCTTGGACACTGCATGACGAATTGCGACGCCCAGTTCCTTGGCTCGCATTCGAATGTCCTTCCCTTCCTCTGAAGTCATCAGCAGTGTGATGGCATTTGCAATGGCGTCCGAGGATGCTAACTCCTCTCTCCGTTCCCACTCTCTCGGTGATACCGACCTTTAGAACCTCAGTGATCAGCATGGCATTCCTAGGTTGGTCTGAGTGCATTGGCCAGGCTGCAATAGGAACTCCCATGCTCATACTTTCCAAACTGGAGTTCCAACCACAATGGCTCATGAACCCACCAGTTGAAGGGTGTGCTAGGATCTCTAGTTGTGGTGCCCAGTCCCTCACTATCACTCCTGATCCCTCCACCCTCTCTTCATAACCATCTGGTAGTTTTATCGTCCTCGCTTCGCCATCTTTCTCCTCTGCGTAAATGTCTCCTCGGTCAGCCTCTCTCAACACCCAGATGAACCGCTGCCCGCTGCGCTCTAGTCCGATAGCAAGCTCAGCAATCTGCTCATCCGATATCGATGTCATGGTTCCAAATGAGACATAGATAACTGAGTTGATAGGCTGTTTATCTAACCACTCCAAACACTTGTGCCGCGGTCGCCTAGATACTCCGACCGGATTGAGTTGTACAGGGTGGAATGGTCCTAGTGTCCATTGCTTCTTATCTCCGAGCAGCGGTTTTTGAGCCAACATGTCTAGGAAAGTACCTTCCACTGGTCTACACGAGTTGTAAAGATCGCCGTCGGGGGCGAAAACCAGCGATTGGTATTGAGAATGAATAAACTCTTGAAAGGTATCTGTGAGACAACCTTCATTTGATAGTTTAGGAAGACCAGTAGGAATAACAATAGCTTGATCAGTAGGAAGTCCTGGAGACTCCAAATGGTAGAATAGGGTGGCAAAAGCAGAAATGCTGTTGAAGCAATATGCTTCAGCATTTGGAATCAAAGCAGCATCTTGAGCCGCAGCCGCCATGACCGAGTCGTAAATGATAATGACTCGTCTGGCAGCTGTGGAGAGAGCGCTAACAAGCCCGGCGAGGGGTTGTCGGAGGTGCGTAGCTGCTTGGAAGGTTGGTTCAAGGTGTGCAGGGAACTTGGTAGGAGCATTAGGATTAGGAGGGGGAGTGATAAAATGAGGAAGAGGAAGGTCATCGAAATAAATGTTGGAAATGCTCTCGACATCCCATCCATGCAACCGGTTCTTCGCCTGGCGGTTGTGCGTCGTCGAGCCAACGTAATGCACTGGTATTCCTCGCGCCGATATGAGCCGAGAGAGGTGCAATAATTGAGCTAGGTGGCCTTGGGCTGGTAGAGGAACCATGACCGCAACCACCGTATTCATTGTTGCAATGGTCATTGCTCCTACATGTATATCTCATTTTTTATAAAGACTTGGGGGTCCTAAGCTTTGGTAAGTCCTTTGGTAAGTCCAAGGCATGTGGTCTTAAAAATAGGAAGAAGGCCATTTCAGATGAGATAAGAATATGGCAGAAACTAAGTTGCCAACTTGCCATCTATAAGAGCCAATTTTGCCGAGTCTTTCAAGTATGGGAAGTTCTAGAATATATTACATCCCAAACGTACAACAGAATGCACAATGCTCCGCTACAATATCGTGTTATGTACCTCGAGATGCGAAAGTTCATGGATCAAGGTGAATCTGATCATCGGCCCAATTGTGCATTCGTATGGGGTTGTTATTGTTCCATTCAATTATTTAAGTTGATGGTGAAGTTTTCAAAAAAAAAAACAAGAAAGAAGTCGTGAAGACAAACGCAAGTTGGTGACATGAAATGGACTTTTCAAACAATGCTAGGGTGACTTTTTGGAATACTTAGAATGGGACCTTTCTTGTTGGTGTCTACTCAAGACATATAAATCATCGAATTTGAAAAATCAATGGACACTAATATTCGTGTTCATTTTGCGTGTACTAAAACGAGTCACTAAATTATTTTTCTTTTTAATAAATTTATATATGCGGACTCATATGTTTGAACTCAAGAGAGTTTTTTAAATTTTTTTTAGGAATTGTTGTGCTTTTAGAGGGCCCTCTAATAAAACACTGAAAATCCAAAAAGGAAAATTTAAATTCCTCGATTTGTAAATAGGTTCTTAAATAATAAAGTGAATTTTAGAAGTCGATTTAAAAAAAAATAAAAATAAAAATTAGATATGGATTCATGAGTCAAGTAGCAGTAACCTTTCCTTTCTTTATTATCACCTTTGTTTTCTTAATAAAAAAAAGTTTGATGCAAAGCCCATTTCTCGATTCTTGTAACATAAGGCTTTGGCGTCTATCTAAAGACATCAATATATATTAGACAAAAAAACAGACATCTGTTGTAGATAATATGAATTGACAATTCTACATATTCCACTTTTTATTATTTCAACTATTCACATGATGTAACGCTCACTTTAATCCTTGTAATTACTTAGCCTTAATATTATTTATTCATGTAATTGTATAGAAATGTAACTTGTGCCATTTAGTCTTACCAAGGGCCTATATAAAAGGGTTACACCTATGTAATGTGATCCAATACGTTGAAATGAAAGTTCTTTTATTTCTCCCCTATCTCTTCTCTTACTATCTTTTTAATTTTTTATGTTTACTTTTCGAAATTTATCTATACTTAGTTTACAACACATTATCTCATAATTAAAGAAAACTATATATAATCATAATAACTTGTTGCATTAACTTGTTGCATTTGTCATTAGGCGCACTAGTCAAGGCATAGTGCCCCATTACAAGAAGAAAAGGAAGTTGGGAAGTCAAACTCAGACCCCTCACTTGAAACACGGGTAGGAGGGGTTAATTTGTGAGAGAAAATTGAAGGGAAACAGTTCTCTCTCCCAAAGTCCTCCCACTCACAGTTTAGCTGAGGAGTTCAAGTTTAACATGTCAACTACTTCCTCCTTTTGGTAAGCAAGGCACAATGGCTTGACTAGCGTGATTAGACATAAGTGCTGTCGCAGTTAGTCCATGTGCCAGGTCCCATTGCGTCCGTTATGATTAGCTGCACCACTTAAGGCGTCGTGCCTTGATCACTGGAAGGAGAAAGTTGGCATGCCAAACTTGAACTCTTCCACTGAACCTTCGCCGGAGGCGTTTGTGGAAAGACAATCATGTTCAAACGGTTGCATGTCTTCCATAAATCCCTCCCACCACGGTTCCGTTGAGGATGAGTCTAATATTGCCATGCGAACTTCATCCTTCCGGTGATTGAAGCAAGATGCCTTGACTAGCATGTTTAGACATGAAGGACACATGGCGAGATAACACACGCTGCATGCAGTAGCTAGTCCATGTTGTGTTCCCCCAGTATGTGGTGGGGTTCAACTTGTAGTTGTTAGTCCATGTTGTAGTCATTAGATGTGTAAATTCAAATTCACAAACGAATAGGAAAGGCGTGTTGTGCAGAGCGGGTTCCATTGCGATATTGTGGGCTATTTGGACCGAACGGAACCACCGTATCTTTAATGATAAAGCGAATAGGTGGGAGGATGTTTGGGATTCAACAAAAAGGAATGTGGCCTCGATTTTGCTTGGCCACAAGGAGTTCAAGCATTGGTCATGGAGTCTTTTAACTGGGGACTGGGCACTGCTATGTCGAGATTAATGATACAAGGGATCCGGGTTGGGGAGGCCAACTGGGCATTGTCTGGGTCGAGCTCGACCTGGTAGTGCGCCCAACCCGGCCCTATGTTTGGTAGGCGATCGAATGGTAGTGTGCCGATTTCCCTTTTTTTTGCAATTTTGTGGATATGGGGACGATCTATGAGAGCGATCGGGTGGCCTTTTTTGAGATTGAACGGGGTCGTGGTTTAAGGGGTGTGAAGATTGTGCATAGTTTGAATTTTGATTCGGGAATTTTTGGGCGATTTCAGCTCGTATGGACGTTTTTTGGGGTTCAAGACGGAGATGTTTTATTTCTTGTTGCTTGCTTTCTCTATTCTTCGTAATTATCAACTATTGTAGCTATCAATTTATATATATATTAAAAGGAGTCTCGCATCCTATTATCCAAAAAAAAAAAAAAATTAGATGTGTAAATTTGTTCAATGATTATGAATCTAATAAATTATGTTAGTAAAATACTTGCCAAGTTCAGTGTTTGGCCCCAATTTCGCAGTCCTTTGTTGCTTTACATTAGATTTGTTTTGATGATGAGAGTCGACGAGACAACTACTCACTATCGGTTTTCACCAAGTGTATTGATAAAAAATGAGTCATCATTATGTTATGTATTTATTTTATTTTTTTGCACGGAGAAGGTGTAAGGATAAACGGTCTTATTTATAAGCAAACCACATTTTCCTATGTGCAAACCACTAAATTTTTTGATTTCAATTGCAAAAATACCCTAAATGAAATGACTTCCTTACCCCTCACTCCTCTCACGATCACTCTACTGCCATTTTCCTGCCATTGTTGTGCACCCACATTGATAGAACATTGACTCCAACGACCCCCTCCGACAACCGGCGAGGACGACCGGCGAAGCAAACATTGAGATTTCAGAGCATTGTAAGTCTTTCTCGTCACAGTTGATGTTGGTATATGATGTTTTAGGTCATTTTTGGTATGGACTTGAAAGAGTTTGAACAAATTTTTATGTATTGATAGAGATTTGTTTGTTTCCGTTGTTCGTGGTGATTTACCATAAGTAATGGAGGTTGTAGGTGAACGTGAAGCGAATTTCAAACATGGAGGAGAGGTAATTGTAGAGTAAGCAGTAGGTTTTTTTGAATTTTTGAAACACAGTTTTCTCTTATGGTTCGGCCATGCAGGGCCGAGCAAATATCATTTGTTTGGTCAGGTACATGCCGAATGATAATAGAAGAGTTGGCAAAGGTTGGTTTAGTAAGTTTCAACCGAGTAAGAAAATATTGCTCGGTTTATACCAACCGAGCTACACTGTTTTATTCGGTCAGGTACAACCGAACAGTGGATTCTACTCGGTCTGATGATACCGATTGACATAAATTGCGAAATTTTTGGAATTTTGTTGTCTTCCTTGTTTGAGCATATAATTTAATACAGTGATTTACCATTTGACAGGGAAATTTGGATTATACTGCCTATTTTGACTACACCAACGACTTCACAACAGACGTGAAATTTGGAAGTAGGGTTGAGTCGATTAAATGGGTTCGAAGTCGGGGATATGATAAATGATTCGTTATTATCACGAAAGGGTCTGATTCAGGGGGTAATGGTCGTCATCGTGGAATGGTGAAGATGGGGTGCGATAGGTCGGGTAGTTATAGAGGTGATCTCCAAAGAGTTGGAAAATTGAAAGCTAGTAGAGATGCGATTATTGTGAAGGAAAGAATTGTGTTTGATGAACATGATGAGGTTTTGAAGGGGACAACAAGGCCTAAATGTGGGACCAAAAAATGTGGTTGTCCTTTTGCAATAAATATCAAGGAATACGAAGATCGGTTATGACGCGTGACAGTGGTGTGTGGGCGGCATAACCACGGCATAAACTCTCATATGTAGGGTTACTCATACGCATGTCAATTACAACCAGAAGAACGTGAGATGGTGATACAAATGATGGATGAAAATTTCAAGTCTCGAAAGATCTTGGACACAATAAAGAAGAGGGCAGAGAACATGAAAGTACCAAATTCATCAACTATGCGTACTATATACAATGCAAGGCAAAACATTAGGTTTGATGAGGCTGGAGGGAGATCGCAAATGCAACAACTTATGCATTTGCTTGACACAAAAAGTATATCTCGTGGCATAGGAAACTAGAGGGAATGGATGTGGTGATAGATTTGTTTTGGGCTCATCTGGACTCCATCTAGTTACTAAGATGTTTCCCGTGGGTGTTGCTATTCGATTGCACGTACAAGACCAATAGATATCATATGCATTTGCTAGAGATCGTTGGTGCGACATCGACTGGGTTATTGTTTGCTGTTGGTTTTGCATTTTTTTTTTCATAAGAGAAGAAAGACAACTACATTTGGGCGTTGAATAACGTTAATGACCTTATGGATGGATGGTCCAAACCACATGTGATACTTACTGTCGCCGGCCGCTACTTTGTCGGATGGTCCCGACTTAGCCTTCCCACGGGCCTTAGCACTACGCCTCACTTCCACCACTTCTTCTTCGGAATCTTCTCCCTCTTGACCTTCACCTTCTTCATCATTTCCCCCACTTGCACTTCCTTCATCTTCTTCTTCAATGGAACCATCTTGACTTCCACTTCCACTACCACTTCCACTTGTTCCTTCACTTCCACTTCCTTCTTCATCTCCTTCTCCACCTTCTTCTCCATCTTCTCCGTTAGTCACTATGTTTTCATCACTTTTTTCACTTCTTTGTTCAGTGTTTTCTTCATTTTTTTCTTCCCTCCCTTCTCCCCGATCCGATTTAGTTGCCTCGGAAGAAGATGGTTCCTCTGGCGGCCCCAGTTCCACAATCCTAAACTGAGCCCCGCCTGGCCTAGACTTACGTAGGCCCCCGAGCCCGTCTCGCTGAGCCACGCAAGCCTAGTCTGCCTTCCTTGATCATTTATCATTTATCAAGCAATTAAAGTTAAGTTAATCAATTAGTAAGTTATCATAGTTATAGCGCAAACAATTAAACCTCAAACTAACTGAAAAACCTCAAAGACACAAGTTAAGACAATCTAGAGTGTGGAAACCCCGAATATGTATATCATCATCAATGAACATTCGAGGAGACTAAACCCAAGATATACATGCCCAAAATCTCTCAATAACCCAACTCCTAGTGTTTTAACATAAGTATATCTAATAATACAAAAGAATCACCTATGTCATACAAGTGGTAGGAGCGCTTCGGTATCCTCAAATAATATCTCCTAGTCATGGATCATTCCTTTTCTTGATGTGGATCTCGCACGCCGTCAAACACAAGAATGACGAGCCTGTAAGGTAAATAACGCCAAACATGACATATTTACGCATTTCAAAATAAATAAATAAGTCTAATCATGCGAGATAGAAAGAAAGGAACAAGAAACGCATGAATATAAAAGACTGTAAATAAACCAATCGATAGGTGAAGGTCCGTAATACGAAAATCGAATAGCAATGAGTCCCGACAAAAAGGTCGTTGAGTCGCGGCAAAAGCCCAGCGAACTCGGGTTCAGGACGAGACACAGCCTAACAGCCCTAACCCTTGCGACTATGAGATATCAACAGACCCGGATAAGTGCCCCCAACGTACACTCAATTAGGAGATATCAACGACGTCCAAATAAGAGCTCATATCCCAGATAAATACTAACCATGACTCACTTGCCAATTGGCACGCCTTCAAACCCGTACCCAATACCCGACACTAGTAAACTATGCCCCTGATAATCATATGGACAAATTTATATTGTGTTAGAGCCTATTTGAGAATTTTAGATTTTTAACTCCCAAAATTGTTCAAATTAGAAAAATCATAGTGGTGGCACACTTTTCGAGGAAATATTTGTTGGTGTAAAAATTTCGAGAACGTCAACAAGTGTTTTTTTTCCAATTTCCTCAACATTTTATAATTTTTTCCGATTTTTCCTGAGTTTTCTTGAATTTTCCTGATTTTTATTGGATTTTTTGTTTTTTATTTAATAATTCTTTTATTACTTTTTTATTATTTTTTGAGTTTGGGGCCTTTTGGGCCACATTTTCACTGAACCGAGCCGGCTGAACCGGTCCGGTTCAGTTGTTTGGGCGGGGCCCAGTCCAATACCCCCTATCTTTTGATCATGAAAGAGAGGGGCCGTGAACAGAGGCGTGAAAAATCACCCAATTTTCTTGATTGCGTCCACGCAATTCGATGCTGTGCAGTCGGGTGTCGTAAGCACAGTTTGGTGGCACCACTTGTATCATTCCGAATTGTCTCATAACCCTTTCTGGTCGATGCCACTCGATTATGTGGAAACAAATTAGGGGACACGTCGAAAGCCAACTATTGTGATTGTCAGTACAGTATTCGGGAAGAGACCCGATGACTTCAAAGCATAAGGTTGCCATACTACATCATCCTCATTCATGCGAGTCGAGTGCATCATGGTAAGCTGATAAGACGTGCGTCGCACTCTGTGTAACCGAAAATGCATCGAGCCATCTATATACAAAACAATAAATTATAAAAAATGAAAATGGAGTAAATGTTAAAGAAATAATGAAATAATATTTGTATTACCCGTGTCCCAATGGAACGTCCATAAGCATGTGTTTTCCATCCACCTGTTCATGGTCGAACTCTAGAAACACCCAGGCGTCGTGGTGCTATGAATGGAAATCGTCCCTATGCCCACAAACTTGTTTGCACAAGAATTGACGCGCCTGCAACCTCATGTGCACCTCCGCGAGATCCGCGACACAACTCCCTGTACAAATAAGCTAAACATGCAATCCCCCAACTATACTGTCCAGTTATTTGGAAATCCTCAAGCAATGGTAGAAACATCAAATGTACAAATCGGTTGGACTTGTCTGCGAATAGACAACCACCGATAAGTTGCAATATGTACGATCGAACATAACGTTGCACCGATTCCTCATCGCTGTCATCATCTATAGCTGGTACGTTGCGTTCAAACCATTCGACTTTAAGTTTACAACCAATAATGTCATCTCCAACAGGAGTTCGACCAAGTAGCCTCTCGCGCACATCAACATAGTCTGTATCGGTCGTTCCCGTCACAGGCATACATTCGATAGGTAAGCCGAGCTGTACCTGCACGACCTGGAGTGTAATTGTGCACTCCCCACAGTGCATGTGAAATGTATGTGTCTCAGGGCGCCATCTCTCTACAAATGCAATAATCAAAGCACAATCAAAGCCGAAAAATGCTACGCGGGAAATCCCATAGAATCAACTAAAACGAAGATATGGGATCATCCTCGAATGATACTGCACCGTTCGATCAACGACACCACGTCTTCGACGTACGCACAATGTTTCGTACACCTTATAATTGATAATGTATTAATATATATATATTATACGTTTATGCAAGAACATTTGACGTATACATGTAAAAAAGTTTACTTCACCCCTCCAGGTTTGCGATGATCTGTGTGTAGATTGGAGTTGCAAAAGTGAAGGATCTGATGGACCTGGATCCATTGTTGTACAACTACAAATGAACATATCAACCATTTTTTTAAAAACAAAATACCTATGTCACTACATATCATGAAAATTATAACAAAACCAAATAAATAATTATGGAAATATTAAATTTGTAAACTTACTATTTTCCTCCTTTTTTTTTCTTCAATTTAATAATCCTGCGATAAAAAAATTTGTTAGTTATTTTATTTAAATGGACTAAAATATCTCAAGATCAATAAAATTTGTTCCAATTGTGTGTATATTGAAGGACACATGAGAACAATAACATGGTTTAACATCATAGTTTAACAAAATAATAAGGCTAAACTAAACTAACATAACTAAAGTAACAACCTAAACTATACTAACCAAAACTAAACTAACAACAAAACAAAACAAAACTAACCAAAAACCAAACTAAACCTTTAAACAAATAAAAAATCCTAAACTAACTAAACTAACTGCCTAAACTATACTAACCTAAACTAACTAACAACAAAACTAAACTAAACTAAAACATAACTAACCAAAAACCAAACTAAACCTTTAAACAAATAAAAAAATCATAAACTAACTACCTAAACTAAACTAACTAAACTAAACTAAACTAAACTAAACTAAACTAACCTAACCTAACCTAACTACCTAAACTAAACTAACCAAACTAACAACCTAAACTAAACTAACCAAACTACCTAAACTAAACTAACTAACCTAAACTAACCTAAATACCTAAATTAAACTAACTAAACTAACTAAACTAACTAAACTAACTACCTAAACTAAACTAAACTAAACTAAACTAACCTAACCTAACTACCTAAAATAAACTAACTAAACTAACTAAACTAACTACCTAAAGTAAACTAACCAAACTACCTAAACTAACAATCTAAACTAAACTAACCAAACTACCTAAACTAAACTAACAACCTAAACTAAACTAACCTAACAACGTCAACTAAACTAAACAAATTAAAATTCATAAACTAACTAAACTAACAACAAAACAAAACAAAACAACCTTCTCCTTCTCCTTCTCCGCCGCTGCTCGTCAACTTACTCTCCTCCTTCTCCGCCGCTGCTCCGCTGCTCGTCAACTCCCTCTCCTCCCTTCTCTCTCGTTTGCTCATTTGCTCATTCAACTCCTTCTCCTCATTCATCGCCGCTGGTCGTCAACAACCTCTCCTTCTCCTTCAACCCGTCACCTCCTCTCTCTCTCCAACTCCCACCGTCTCCCGTCCTCTCCCCTCTCTGCCCTCAACTCGCTGCTCCGTCAACTCCCTCTCCTCCTTCTCCGCCGCTGGTCGTCAACAACCTCTCCTTCTCCTTCAACTCGTCACCTCCTCTCTCTCGGCCAACTCACGCGTCTCCAGCCCTCTCCCCCTCTCGCCCTCAACTCGCCCTCTCGCCTCCTCCTCCCTCCTTAAATACCCGAGTGACCCTCCAAAACTCCCGTGACCTACCCTACTACCCTAAACCCTACCCCCTCGCAACCTCCCACCCGAAACAGGAATGCGAGAGAATATATTCTCTGCGTTCCCTATTTCGGGAAGAAGAACAGTGGGTACACAGATAGCGCCTTTTGAGAAGGCGCTATCTGTGTACCCCGAGTCCACGTGGCAAGTACACATAAATAACACATTCGGAAAATGCGCTATTTGTGTGTTCTTGCCACGTCGACATCCACGTGGGATGAAAAAGTGCTATTCGTTTTGCCCATGACCACGTGGACATCCCACGTGGATGTTTACACGATTAACACCTTCTCAAAAGGCGTTATTCGTGTATACACAGTCCTCGTGGTCATACTAACACGAATAGCGCCTTTTGAAAAGGCGCTATTCGTGTTAGCTGCCCTACGTGGACCGGACACCTTTCCATATATCCACATAATCGCTATACATGCCATTTGGTGATGATGATAATTGTACTTATACAATGTGTTCAAGTTATATATACACCACAAGTCATACAACACATCACAAGCAACATAGACAATACATGGAAGAGTTGGTGTACATTGGAGAGGATTACAAGTTACATGAAGTGTGAGAGTCATGCTTGATGTTACAATTCAATGTGAGAACCATGCTTCACAATGTGGTCACATACATGCACAAGTGTCCATCCATTTCATAACAATTACATTCCTTCTTTTCTCTCTCTTCTTTTTTTTTTTTGTTTTTTTTTTAATGGCACCTTCTTGGTTTCAAAAATAAAATAAAAGGGTACCTTCTCTTGAGATGCACCATTTAATACAAAAGAAAGGAATAAGAAGAAAATAAATAACTGGCCATATACATGGAAGCTGTTGGAAGAACAGATTCAACGTACAACAAAAAAGGGACATCACTTATAAGAAGAGAATAACCATGAATGCCGACCTTGTAGATTGGATGCTAGTACATGTGTTTGTGATTTAGTAGTAAAGGAAAATATTAGGATGGCCCGTTTTGATGAGACATCAGGAATAAACACTCGGTTGTTGATGTCTATTGATTTCCACATTGATGTTTATGCGCACACAAATCGATGTCTATTAAATGAACACAAACAATCGGATATATAGCTATTGTACAAGTCTCAAATGACAGACATCGAACCATTTTTGATAGATATTCTTCTAAGGAGAACTTATTTGTGACCCTATATATAGCTAGAGCAACTTATGATCTAATAAGAGAATGGAAATTGCTAGAGTAATCTACTTTAGGCACCGGCCTAATCGGATGTCGTGCAATACATGTCGAGATGTATGTAATGTACGTTCTCAAGGCAAAATACTCGACATTCGACTAGATCAGTGCCAAAGTTACCCAAGCTTTTACCTAAGAGAAATCCCACCTTTTTCCCTAGCCACATATAATTCCCCTGCAGCAATTAATTTTCATTTATTGATCAATGAATCATGACAAGAATACCTAATTAAGCACGGGAGATAAAGTGCATCTAGACAGTGACCCTTTTCAAGGGCACCCAAAGTGGAAGTGCCCCTTTTTAGGAAAGTACATGTGGAGAGAACAACAAGTCTCTAAACATCAAGAGAGCAAATATGCGACATGCATGATCTCTATTTGATGTGAGAGATGTGGCTGTTGCTGCTTTTTATACTTCACTATTCACTAACTCCTTTTTACATTCAACTTATAGATTGGACCAAAAAGGCACACGCAACTACATTTGAAATATTTTCAAAAATTAGTCGAAGTTGGGACCTTCCCAAACTTTGCCTTTGGGCAAGTGATTACTTTTCCATCACACTAAATATACTTCGGCAAAAGATTTTGAGAAATGTTAGTACGAGAACATATTTCTCTCGTGGATATAATTCCCAAGTTCTCATCCAGTTCAAAATAATTGACTATTTGTGTTTACTCAAATTTTTTAAGAGACACATAAGTTAGTTTTTTTTTCAAGTACTATACATAAATTAGTTTTTATTAATTGAAAAAAAAAACTAATCAAGAAAGCCAAATTTGTTTCATTCCCTTCATTAAACACATGCAACATTAAGAAAAATACTAGAATAACAACAACAATAGCACGTCAAAAGACACATTAGTTCACAAGAGTCTTTCATATAATTTCGATCCACGTGTTATACATTGAGATCTGTGTATGCTCGCATCCCGAGACGCACATAGATAACTCTTATGAGCTAATGTGTCTTGTGGTGTGACATGTCATTGTTATTATAGTAATTTTCTAACATTAATTATTAGAGTACTATAATAGTTGGGAATCCATGAAGTAATTGGAAAATGTTTGGCGTGCATCACCGTGGGACGATGTACCTCGTGATGCGATGCACACAAATCTTGAAGTGCATCTCACGCCTGATGTGCGATGGGCGATGTATGTGTAGCACTGCCCGAAATAATTAAGGGTAAAGTTAGTACTTATGTCGATGGCAAATGCTTTCTTGTCACTTGAGGACTATACATACCTATTTTGAAAAGGAAAAAACTTTCCCTGAGTGTCATTTATTGTGAACCGAAAGGAAGTATACGTGTTGTCATCACAATCACGATGAGTACCATCTAATTAATTAACGAAGAAGATAATGTTGAGTTTTTTCAAAAGAAAAAATTAAAAATATAACTTCACTAAATTAGCTCACAAACTGCCATCATACATTCATCTTAGCAAAACACTTTCATTGCTTACATTTTTGTGAGTATTTTCTTTAGTTGTACTACACACATATATAGAGGCCTTCTCCTTAACTAACTAGTAATTACCCATGATTTGGTAGCTCTACTACATTAATGCACTCTTTGTCACTTTACCCATGTACACAATGTAACTACGCATCACATATTAACAACAAGGGATTTGACTAATTAAAATATTTTAACATATTTGAATCCCATATTCTAACATTCTTCTTGATTCAAATTTCTTAAATATAAAACACAAAACATCAATATAATCTAACTTAAAATTTTGCAAAGCACATCCTAAACACATGAAGCTCTTGTTTTCACGACGATGATGCACTTGTCATCATCCTTCTTGGAGCACTTGTCTCCAAATATCCTTAGTGATGCACATCTCATCACATTCTAAAGCATATCTTTTTCGATGGTCACCAGCTTCCACCTTCATCATGTCGTACACGATCAAAAATCAATTAATCATTGATGACGTCAGAGCACTCGCACTCTCATGTTTGAGCTTCCCAAATATCACCATTTTCTTCCCTTTCTTCATAGCACCTCTTCACGAACTATCTTCGCAACAACTTCTTGAATCAAACATGTCTAATGATTGAACCGTCAGCTCTGATACCATGTTGAATTTTCTCAAAGAAAAAATTAAAAATATAACTTCACTAAATTAGCTCACAAACTGCCACCATACATTCATCTCAACAAAACACTTTCATTGCTTACATTTTTTTGAGTGTTTTCTTTAATTGTACTACACACACATATATAGGCCTTCTCCTTAACTAACTAATAACTACCCATGACTTAGTAGCTCTACTACATTAATGCACTCTTCATAACTACTCATGTACACACAACGTAACTACCCATTACACATTAACAACACAGGATTTGACTAGTTAAAACATTTTAACATATTTGAATCACATATTCTAACATATAATCATCCCTATCATATCAGATGGAATGTACGATCCAGCTAGCTAGCAATACTCTAGATAGAAATTGCTCGACTAAAACACCAATCAAAAGTCTATGGCCAAAGGGTTGTGGTGGGATAACCATTGGTCCTTCCTCCTTTAATAAAGTTTTGAGTTCAAGCTTTGAGAAAGGAAAAGTTTTTATAACTTTAGGCCAGAGGTTGCCATCCTAATAGTTCTTCCCACGACTTTGAATAGCCTTACATGGAATAATCAAAAGTCTATGACCAAGTCAATATATGAGACTATGAGACTCAAACACACCTGATCCATCGTCTGTATCTATAGACCCAAAAGGTTAGTTGTGGTACTTTCATACCTTGAAAGATAACTTATCCCTAACTATAAAAATTAAAGCTTCATAAAAAACTGTCGTAGAAATAACATATATAGGGAATATTTAGACTTGTAACTCCAAAGACACATATTCTTATTATATGCTAAGAGTGTGCAAACCATGGTTTGATGGTGAATACCCTCAAACTCCTACTAAATCAGGGTTCACAGGTTGACAGCTTAATTCACATACCACCACCAAACTACGAGTCCTAAAAATCATAATCAAATGAATCGTGATTTACCCAATTTGGTTACTGTCACGGGGCTGTTAAGTGAGGGGTTTACCCTAAGGAAAATTTTCTCGCTTAACCCAACTCGAGGTGCCTAAGGGCCACCTTAGTTCAACACTACCAATACTCAAAGTAAATGAACAACAAACAATGGCACCAAGGAAACATTTTACTAAGCTCTCAATGTGCATACAATACTGGTACTCTATGCTACCCAAGCCTAGAGCCCATGGCTTTATAGATTAGCCAACAAGTAGTTACATAACCGTCGAGGACACATGTCATGATTACATTGATTCGTAGACTAAGTAAAACCTCACTCCTTGTGGTCAAGGCAGTTACCCAACTGCCTTGTTCCCTTGCTGCCACCAGGTTCCACAACGGCCACAACTGCTTGGTCAATTACCACATGCTCCATGTGTTCGGGACATTCTCGGACGTGCCTTGGTCATGCCAGGGGCCATGACCAAGGTAGTTACCCAACCGTCTCGCACCACCTTGACTTGGTCCATCCGTGCCTCAAGGTGACTTGGTCCATGTTTCGCTTAGAGACATGGACAGCTCGGTGGTGCCTAGCTACGCCTAGGCACCCTGGGTGCTAGCCGGCGCTCGGTCGAGTCCCACAGACTCGGGGTGGCTCGGACCATGGGTCCGTGGGTCTTGCCTTGGCATGGTTGCCCAAGGTATGCTCGAGGGTATTCCTTGCTTATATGCCCATGCCGCCCCTAGGAGAGGACACACCCCTCCTTATAATAGATGTTAAGCCGTTCCCCGAACTCCAATATGAAACATCAAGAAATGAGACCAATCGTACTTTGACTTGGTCAACGCCCAAGTCAAGCTTTGTCAACCCTTACCAAGGTAAGCCTTGTTCGTGCCAAGGCGCGACCTTGCTCATGCCAAGGCGCGGCCTTGCTCGTGTCACAGGAATTGAGCCAATGTAATCTACCAAGGCGCGGCGCAGCCTTGCTCGTGCCAAAGGAATGCGCCAAGGCACGTGCCAAGGCGCTACCTCGTCTCACTACAAGGAAAATGATATTTAGAAACATAATTAGCAACGTAATTAAGTTCAGTTGCTAAAAAAAGTAGTTAGAGACGGAATTGAGACGGACTAATTCAGAGACGGAATTGAGACGGATCAGAGAAGGAAATAGAGACGGAAATAGAGACGGAATTAAATTCCGTCTCTAAAAAATGGCACCAACATTCCCACCAAAACTTTATTTTCTTATAACCGTTCATCAAATCTCAAGATTTGTGCGTGCTTCGATCAAGGCCCCCCAAATCCCCAAATCCCCAACCCGTCTCCGTCTCTTGCTCTCAACTCTCTCTCTCTCGGGTCTCTCCGTCTCTTGCTCAACCAATCACTCGATCTCTCTCGGTCTCTCCGTCTCTCTGGGTCACCGCCCCCAAATCCCCAACCCCAACAAGTCGATCGTCTCCGTCTCTTGCTCTCTCAACTCTCTCTCTCTGGTCTCTCCGTCTCTTGCTCATCGCTCTTGCTCACGGCTATCCGTTCTCTCTCCGGTCACCGCTCACCGCTCTCGCTCTCACCGGTGACCGATCTCTCATCGGTCATCTCCGCTCACCGCTCTCTCTCTTTCACTGCTCTCTGCTCTCTTGTCGCTCTGTGCTCACCACTCTCATCGAGGTCGTTCTTTCCCAAACCCTAAATCTCTGCCGTCGCTGCGATTGCGACTGCGACGAGGCCGTCGAATCTGCCGTCGCAGGCTGCCGGAGATTGGAGCCTCCGAAGCCCTAAGCCATCGCCGACCTACGCCCCACCCTAAGCCGTCGCCGAACTCGTCAAGGTAACAATCAAAAATAAAAATTGTACACCCTAAGCCGTCGCCCCACCCTGATTAGAGCTTCTAGTGCTGACATTTTTGTGGGGGGTTTTTGGTTTGTAGTTTCTGGGCTTTGATTTGTTGTATCTGCTCACATTTTCATGCTGGTTTGGCTTTCATGTGCATTTGTTGGTGTTCTTCACTTGATCTATTAAGTTAATGTTGTGTATTTTATTTGGTTTAAAAGTTTTTGTTCTGCTCTTCTCTTGCATGCGTAGTTGTTTTGTGGTTATGCTTGTTCTACCGAGTAACAATGAAATGTGAACTGCATTTCTCTGTTGTGATCTGGGTTTTGTAGTTATGTTCATTTTGCCATGTTTTAGTTGTTGCAAAGCTACTTGTGAATGATACAGTTTTCCCTAATTGGTCCCTAATTGGATTTGTACAAGTTTTTACCTTTTATATATATGGTTTAGGGTTTTGGGTTTTAGGGTTTGTGTTCTTATGGTGGTTATTGTTGGTGTTGTTTGTGTGCTTACTGCTACTTCCACTGTTAAATTCACCTTCCTTACCAATTTCTATCTATTACAGACCTCGAGAGTACTTAAGTTCTTCTTTGTTGGGTGAGTCATACTGGTGGCTTGTACATCATTGATTTAGTTTCCTTTACTTTAGAGCTTCCTCAGTCATTTACGGTAAGTAATCATAATTGTTCATGGCATCATAGACTTGGTCATCCTTCAGCTGTTGTAACTAAAAAGTTAATTCCATTGATTCCAGGTCATGTTCCTATTAGTTCAGATTTTGATACTATGTAGGAATATGATTGATTGAAGAAACAAAAAACCATTTTTTGTGCATTGGGTTTCTATGTGATTACCTTGTTTTTTTTTTTTTTTTTGAAGATTGGTCTTACATTATTAAGTTGGTTTGATTTGATTTGAAATGTAGATCGTTTAGTTGAGTTTATTTGCAACTGTGCACAAATTTAGATGTCATGCTGGAGATAGGTGCTACAAATTGTTTAGGGAGCTTTGGTTGCCATTAAGCAACAAGCATTCACTGGTTTTCGAGCCAATACTGAAAATTGTGCTATATTTTATTTTTTAATTTACATTCTTTGATATTGTTATGCCACATTTTTTCATGTTTTTCCTACTATATTTGATTCACTTGTGTGTATATGCATGTGTGTAGATAAGCTACCAATAGAGTAGGTATAGATGAATAGTACCTATAATTAAATAATTTCTACTACTAGGTAGGGTTCAAAAAACTATGATTACTCGTTTAGTTAATGTTGCTATTTCACATAAAACTTCAAGAGAATTGAATAAACCTATAACCTTAAGGAGGTACGAGTGAACAAGTACTAGGAGCTTTGATACTATGTGGTATTTGTATGCCTCTTATAACTTATGATTTATTTATTTTTTTGAACTCCTTGTTGCTTTTATTTTTACGACCAATTATCATACTCTGTTTGGTATCAGTCATGTACCGAGCTAGGTATTAAGAAAGTTGTTTCCAACCCCCTTTATCCAATTGCTAGAAGCAAAGCTTTTTGTTCATGTAGTTAGGTAGGTTCTCAGATTCCCCTTCTAATAAATTGTGTTAGTTGGACACACAAGTAGTCATGTACCGTCGGAAATTATGAAACTAGTTGACTAATTTAATTGCACAATTACAATAGGAATGTCGTCTACAAGTCGAGACTAGGTGTACAACCGTCTCGACAACGGCTTCGTTCGAATTGAATTCGCGGCGAAGGTTAAAGAATGCATATCATTTGCTAAGCAACATTGTCCTACATACCAAAGTGAAAGGAATATTAGATGTCTGTGCAATTATAAGAAATGTCGACTTGTACCGTACCTGGACGTCGAAACGGTTGAGTACCACATATGTAGGTATGGATTTGTTTCGGGATATCACTGTTGGTACGAACATGGTGAGAACGGAGATGAAGGCCCGCAAAACTTCTACCAAATGGATAACCATATTGATGATGCTGATGTGGGAGGAGACGATCCGACAACTTACCGCGAGATGCTACACAACGTGGCAGGTCCAAGTTTCAATTGGAATCACGTGGAAGAATCATCAAACCCCCAAGCACGCCAACTATATGACATGATAGAGGCTAGTAGCGAACAATTGTGGTCGGGTTGCGAAACCATGACAACGTTGTCCGCAATGGCAAGATTACTTGCGATCAAGTCAGAACATCATATATCTGAACGAGGGTATAATGAAATCATAAAATTCATGAAGGATTGTTGGCCAAATGATAATTCATTGGTTGAAAATTTTTATGCCACTAAAAGACTAATGCGAGGTCTAGGTCTACCTGTTGAGAAAATAGATTGTTGTGAGGACCAATGTATGATTTATTGGGGAGTGGACTCTGAGTTGACATCATGTAAATTGTGTGGGAAATCACGCTACATTGCACAACGACGAGGTCGTGGCCGAAACACCAAAAAACGCCCTTGCAAAAAAATGTACTACTTCCCTTTGGGCCCTCGGTTGCAACGATTGTATGCGTCTGAGTCAACGGCAAAACATATGCGATGGCATGGAGAACATTCCTCGCTAGAAGATGTTATGCAACACTTCGATTCGATAGCTTGGAGACATTTTAATGATGTCAATAGAGACTTCGCCGACGAGGTTCGGAATGTTCGTTTAGGATTGTGCACTAATGGTTTTCAAGTATTTGGGGTTTCAAGAAAATCGTACTCTTCATGGCCCGTAATATTGACTCCGTACAACATTCCACCGTCGATGTGCATGAAATCTGAGTTTATGTTCTTAACGGTTATCGTTCCTGGACCGACCAACCCAAAACAGAAAATCGACGTGTTCCTGCAGCCGCTTGTGAAAGAGTTGCAAGATTTATGGAACAATGGGGTGATTACATACGACGTGTCCACAAAGACGAATTTTCTCATGCGAGTGGCCCTTTTATGGATTGTTAGTGATTTCCCTGCGTATAACATGTTGTCCGGTTGGAGCACACACGGTAAGATGGCTTGTCCATATTGTATGGATGATACAAATGCATTTCAATTGCGAAATGGTGGAAAGACATCGTGGTTTGACTGTCACCGTCGTTTCTTGGCGAAGGCATCACCATTCAGGAAAGACAAAAAAATTTTCCTTAGAGGCAAAATGGTCTTAAATGACGATCCGCCCGCTTTGCGTTCTGGTGATGAAATTTTGGCATAAATTGAATCGTTAGGCTTGATGAAGGTGATGTAAATCGGAGTCGATTCGCGTGAATGGGCGGATAGCTAAGAATTCGGGATGGAGAAAAAAGCATTTTTCTCGGGACTTGCCGTATTGGAAGACAAACTTGATCCGCCATAACTTAGATGTCATGCACATCGAGAAAAATGTTTTTGACAACATATTCAACACTATTATGTGTGTACCGGGCAAGAGTAAGGACAATGCGAAAGCGAGACAAGATATTCGTGAATATTGTCACCGACCTTCTCTACACATTGATTCGGCGACAAATACTTACATCCTTGGATGCTATGCTCTTGATACATCAAAAAAAAATAATTGTGCGAGTGGGTTGAAAAGTTGTGTTTTCCTGATGGTTATGCTACGAATCTTGGTCGATGTGTGGATCCAAAGAAATTGTGAATGTTCGGCATGAAGAGTCATGATTGTCATATTTTCATGCAACGGTTGATACCAATTGCATTCAGAGAACTCCTCCCAAACCCGGTTTGGGTTGCAATTAGCGAACTAAGCCTTTTTTTTCGATCCCTAACTGCGAAAAGTATCAGTCTCAAAGATATGGAGGTCTTAGAGTCTGAAATACCAAAAATCATTTGCAAGTTGGAGAAAATATTCCCTCCAAGCTTCTTCGACTCTATGGAACACCTACCAATCCATTTGGCCTACGAAGTCCGTCCGCCGGTCCCGTTCAATTTCGATGGATGTATCCATTTGAGAGGTAATATCTTGAGCCCTTGAAATTATTTTCCCATTCAATAAGTTTTACATCAACATTTCCTATACTCCGACAGGTACCTTAAACATTTGAAAAACAATGTTCGGAACAAAGCGAAGGTAGAGGGCTCCACGTGTAATGCTTATTTGGTCGAAGAAGTCACATCCTTTTGTTCTTACTACTTCGAAGATCACGTCTTTACGTTGCATGACAAAGTGCAACGAAACGACGATGGCGGTGTCGGGCCCACACCACATTTTGTGGGCAATTTCTCAATTTTCACTTATCCTGGTCGACCCATGGGCAAGTCGAAGGAGCGGTACTTAACAGAGCAGGAGTATAATGCCGCTCATTCGTACATACCGCTCAATTGTCCAGAGATCGCTCCTTACATCCAGTATGTCCGTCACTTTCATTCAATAATGCAGTACATTCATTATTCATCTTTTACTAAGACATGCTATGTACATGTTCGTTTCTTCTAGGATCTTCGTCGATGAAATCACTCAAGCAATGGGGGAGTCGGAAGTTGATAGTAGTCTCAGAGCACAACTTTCCCATATGGTTTCAAACATATGTAAAGTTATTACTATTGTAGGTTATAGCTTCATAAATTTCTTTCATAAGTAATGTGTCTTATTACATTTCTAATTTTTTTGAATAGGCTCAGAATTCTATCATAGACGAGACGCTCGTTGATATTTCGGTTGGTCCTAGTCGATCTTGTACTGTCTACCCTGGTTACCTAGTGAATGGGTATAAGTTCCACTCCGTAACATATGACGTTAATAGATCGACGCAGAGCAGCGGTGTTTTGGTGAAGGGTTCTAACTACGCCGATGTTTCCCATAACTATTATGGAGTACTGCAAGAGGTTGTGGAGATTGAATATACCGACCTCAAGCGTGTGGTCTTGTTTAAGTGTGAATGGTATGACCCTACACCGAATCATGGTGTGAGGACTCACCCAACACTTCAATTGGTAGAGGTTCATCGAAGTCTACGATATAACAACTACGAGCCATTTGTCCTTGCAATGCAAGCCACTCAAGTGTACTACCTTTCGTACCCTTCTATGAGGAATGACCGACAAGAATGGCTAGCGCTTTGTTGTCATCAACCAAAATTCACGACGGAAACGAGCAAAGACGATAATGACCAGGGCTCGGCAGAGATTGCATTCCAAGATGGGATGCCCACCACGTGCGTAGTCGACGATGCAATTCAGGATATCAACAATCTGGATGATCCAAATGGGACTCGAGTCATTGTTGAAGCGGATCCAAGTGAAGAAGTCAATGACTTCATTGTTGATAGTGGAAATGATTCAGAAGAAGAATCATCAACTTCTACTCATGAGAGTGAATTTGAAATGGATGATAGCGAGTAATGTATGTCTATGTTATGTCAACGTTAGATCGATGTTACGTGAATTTTCTATACCTTTCTTATATAGCTTCTGGCAAAACTACGTCCAAAAGCTATAACAATTTAGTCCCATTGGAGAAGGCCCGAATTGAATACCATATGATATGTGTTGATAAATGCTAAATATTTTCTGATCTATGGTGTGCAGGGTATGCCCGCTTTGCCGTGGAGATGTTTGTGAAGGTGTAGCCGAAAGTTCGATTTTCAGCTCATGAAAAACCCCTAAGGAAGACTTGTACATATATGCATATATGAGGCCTCGTGCATACCAATGCACTTTACAAGTTCAGCTGTTGCATGTAAGGACCTTAGTTGAATATGTGCTTATGCATTATCTTCTTGGATTCTTAGCTAAATGATATCTATGACTGTCTTCCTTAGTCAATTTTCTTCATTTTAAGATTAATTTGTCTGTTTTTAACTTTTTTGTGGTTGTCCACTTTATAACTCGTCTGAAATATTTCATCTGCAATGTTTGAAGGAAACTACTTGATAAATTATCTTGCAACAAGGGGACCAGAGCTTTCACCTTTTGGATCGCATCCCTAGTCCAGCTCTTTTGTCGAGTCACAAAGTTTGGGTGGTTTGATGATGACATATTTAAAGATGTTGTAAATGAGTCAATGGACTTTTTGAAGGTGACAACATTTTTATTAATTTTGCTCATTGTTTATGATGAATTTTTCACGTTCTCTGGTTAATTGTTCGACTGATTGCTTTTAGTATATGGTCTATATTTCCCAGGTTATTTCTTGTAGTTTTGCCAAATGTTTTTATTTAAATAATATAATTATTCTAAGAATGGCATATTGAGTCTGGCATTTAGATTTGTATCCTTACAGTAGTGATCCAAATTTTTATTTATTCGCTCATTTTATACAATATCTGATTCTTCCCCTTACCGAATCGATTCTTAGAAGATGGTTATGCTTTCACTAGGAGTGCAGTTATGCATTGCTTTTAATCATATGCTAATTTTTGATATGAAGATGAGAAATAATACTGTTTTTGTGACAATTGGTTGTATATTTGTTATTGTGTTATTCCGTATTCTCATTTGTCGATTTATCTAGTTCATTTTCTTTTTCATTCGTTGAATTTATTTGGAAGTTTCTTTGGTTAATTGTCAATATACATGTTAGTTGTGTGTTATATTGAAAAACTATGGTTCAAATAATTCTAAAATCTTGTTATTACATGACCGCTAAATCATGGGGTTTATGATTGCTTCTTCCAAATCTGAACAAAAACATGTGTCTCAGATGATTTTTCCCTACTTGAAATAGATTATCATGTATGTTTAAAATTGATTTCTGCAAACAGTGAGCTTAAATAATTCCTGAATCTCTTCTATACATGGTTGGTTCATTCTAATACCTCTTTTTCCATTTTTTTTGTTTGGTAAGTGGTGGGGTACAAGCCCATGATTTGTGTAGAACTTTGAATACCCTGGTGGGCCATTTTTTTTTTGTGAGTCAGATATACAAGTCTCTACATTTTTTAAAGGAATGGAGTTATTATCTGTTTGTATGATTTTTCAAGTTATATTATCATTCTCCTTCCTTCGATCTTGATTGTGACATCCTTTTGGAAAATTCTTGACCCTTGTTATCAGCCTAGCCCTGGATTGCCTTCAACACATCATCGAAGGGTGGCTTGTTCTTTCAGGGATCAAGCTCTATTCCAGATATTTCAGATATGTCTGTCATCATTAAATCAACTAAAAATTGATGGTAATATGTCAACTCTTATTTCCCAGTAGGAGATTGAGCATCTCTATGGTTTATCTAGTGGTTTTATTGTTTTTGAGCTCTCATGTTATTTTGTAGTTTTGTTTACTTCACTTTGTTAGTTCACACTTTTATGAAATAAAAATGCAGCAATTTATTGTTAATAAATTTATGATAACATCTTAACGCTGTATTTTTCACTTGATTTCTCTTGGAAATGTTCACGCTTTTCAGTCATGTGTAGGTACCGTCTGCTTGGAGGCCAGTTCTGGAGGATATGAATCTGAGACCTTTTTATAATGCTCATCGTGAATTTAATTGTTATGTATTATTGTGTTCTTGAGCTTTTTATTAGTCTCCTTTTTGTTTGTGTGTTCTCATTTCATTACAATCCATTTTAGGTTGTGGATGGAAGGCTCTCACAAACTTGTTATCTCATGGCACTTGATACTTGCTACAGGCGTCTGTGTGCTAAGTAAGTGGTACTGAGTTACATAGTACCTCAATTCATTTGAGTGATTTGGTTCAGATACATGAACTTCTTGCGATTTTGTCCAGATATGAGAAATTTCAAGGATAACAATTTTCGATTTCTGATGCAGACTACTTTGTGTTTCATTCCCCTTATAACAAGGTATTGCCTTTGTGATATGTTCTTTTATATTGAATCAAGTGGATGTTTGAAGAAATGGTACACTAATTTGTGTCTTAAACTGCTCCTGCAGTTTGTACAAAAAAGTTTTGCTCGACTATACTTCATCGACTTTTTGAGGAGCGCCAGGTAATCATCGGTTTTGCTGTTTGATTGATCTACGCATTGGTTTTCTCTTAGGTCCATATAACATGCAATTGATGTCATTTACTTCTATTCATCAGTTCTGTTGATGAGGATGCAAAGGAAAAGCTAGCACCATATTCAGCTTTGTCTGGTGATGAGAGCTATTCTAACAGGGACCTTGAAAAGGTTGGTTGGCTTTATGCTCCATTTTTCTTATTTATAGCTATTTGTGCGGCGCTGCGCCCTTTATTTACTTGGATATCGTGTATCAACAGATGTCCCAAAGAAGACGCAAAATGCTTGTACAATGAAAAGGTGCAACCAACAACTTCTTTGCCAAAGCAAGTAGGAAATATGTACACAACATCATTATATGCAGCATTTGCATCACTTATTCACGAAAAACATAGCGCACTGGTAATGTACTCGTGTACCTCTAGAGTTTAGTGTATGGCCTGCTTTTCACCAACTCTTGTTTAATTTTCGGTGACCATCTGTTTGTTGCGCTATGGAGTTCCATGATACAATAAATTTTGATGTTTGTAAATGGCTGTAATATAGAATTTAGTAAATGTATTATTGTGTTGGGGTCGGTCACTGCTCTGATATTTGGGGAGGAGTTGCAGTTACATTAGTAAATGTCTTTTTTGGGCTTTTTGTATCGTTTTGTTTATCTTTAGTGTTATGATTTCTTTGATATCGATGATGTTGTTGTTTGGTTCTTCTATTGGATTTTGTTTTGATTTTGTTGGTACGATTTGGTCTTTGCAAGTGCTATCCATGTTTCTAGTTTCGTGTCACTAGTGTTATGATTTGCTGATACCGATGATGTTGTTGTTTGGTCCTATTTTCCATAAAATTGATTTTTATCTACTGTATGTTGTTTAAAAAAGTTTCAAAGGTACATGACACTCTCTTACATTTGATTAAATGGTTTTCAGGTTGCTGAATTGATTGGTTTCCAGAGATGCATGCATTCATGCTTAGAGTACTTAGAGGCTGTCCCTTGGGTTGGAGATGAGGAGGAAGAGAAAGTGCTTTTATGGTTGTTGTAAAACAATGAGAATTGTAGTTTTTTTTATGGATACTTAGGTATATTAAACATTTATTATACTTGACTACGTTTCGTGAATATATAAATCTTTTTTAATATCGAATTTTATTTTTTCTCATTTGAATATTTGTTGTTGATATATATTGTTGATTTGTGTATGTATGTCAAATTCTGCTTTTTTGGGGGATGTTAGCACCCCCAAGGAGTTGTTGGAGGGGGTGCAGGCGATGGAGCATGTCCTATGGTTGTATTTTCAGGTTTAGATGTTATGGAGAACCAATTGGATTAAGCTTAGGTTGAAAAACTAAACAAAGCGGAATTGAGACGGATTAGCAACGGAATTCAAATATTTCGTTGCTATTCCGTCTCTAATTTTCGAGGCAAAGCTACATAAATCAGCAACTGATCATAGACGGAATTATTGTATTCCGTCTCTGATCCGTTGCTAATCAGAGACGGAACATAGATGGAATCTAATAATTCCGTGTCTGATCCGTTGCTAATCAGAGACGGATCAGAGACGGAATGCTTTAATTAAGTCGTCTTTAAAAATTCGCTACGATTAGCAACGGATCAGAGACGGAATTATTGTATTCCGTCTCTTATCCGTTGCTAATCAGAGACGGATCAGAGATGTAATGCAATTACAATTGTACCATTTAGAAAAATTTCCATTTCTGTTCCGTCTCTGTTCCGTTTCTAAATTCCGTCTCTAATCCGTCTCTAATCAGAAACGGAAGCACATTTCCGTTGCTGATTGAATCAGCGTCGACGATTTTAGAGACGGAATAAATTCCGTCTCTGTTCCGTTGCAGATTTGAATTAGAGACGAAATTTATGCAAATCAGAGACGAAAATCTTCGTTTCTGATCTACTATTTTTTTGTAGTGTTTGCGCCGCGTGCCAAGGCGCGACCTCGTCCACACCTGTGCGCCGCCTCATCCGTCCCGCGTGCTATCCCGCAACCAAGCCTCATGGAACCATTCAAGTCCTCCGGAACTCGGCTATTTGCTAGGTTTCTCGCTGCCTAACCCAGCCTACTCGGGTCATGCTATTCAGGGGCTAGTAGTTAGTATGACTTGCGTTTTTTCTTGCCATACATTTTCACCTAAAAAAAAAAACTTTTCATACATTTCCATCTACCAAAAAACCTGCATATATTCCACACAAAAAAAGAAATCATTCGAAGTTCATGTTCATTAGACCTGTTCACTGGGTCGGGGGCTCGCTCGAAATGGGACGGACTTGAATCTTACAAATACAAAAGAAAAAAGATTTGCCATACATTTGACACAAAAATATAATGTTAAATGTTACATTTAATTTCCTTTTTATGAAAAAAGAGGGCATACCCTCAATTGAATTGGTGCAATGATAAAGTTACTTAAATATGCTTGATGATTAATATGTTATGAAATTGAATTATATCATTTAACTTCAAATATATTGGTTAATTTCTCTTGGTCATGGGTTAGGGTGCCTATCTATCTTAGTGAAAATAGTCAAGCCTAAGATTTAAGGCTCGAACGTCCATGATTATAAGAAAAAGGACTTTGGACAAAGTTTATTAATTAAGAGTATCATGCATCTAATTAATTAATAAATTATATAACCTACCAATTAATAGAGAGGATCTTTCTAGAAGAGAGAATTTGGAATAATATGAAGCATGTGCTTGATATTAATTTGAAGCTTTCTCTCTTCTAGTTCTAGAAAGACCTTCTTCCATTGCTAAATGTGATTTTTGTTGTAGTGCATGTTGGAGCAATTAATTAATCTATTTAGTTGTTTATAATTTGAATGAAAATTATATGAAAATGTGTGTATCATGCGGAGGGACATGAAAGACTAAAAAGTATATCTATTCACTAAGAGACATGTCTTTCCTAATAGACACACGAAAGTCTATATATATTCACTAGATAGATCGTTTTATAAGAGTAACAATAGAGTTAGAAGGTTAGGAAAATGAGTCAAAATCAAGTTTCCTTCTCTTTCATAATATTTTGGGAGACTATCGTCATTAGACCGTAAGCACTATTGCGAGGCGCAATAGTCTTTAGGATATTGAGTATAACTCAAGCCTCGATAGACTGAATTTTGTTTTTTTACTATTTCACATCAAAGTTTTCTAACATCTCACATCCTACACTCGACACTATATATATATATCCCCTCATCAATCTGGTCATATATGCATATATTTCTAATGGCCAAAAAGTGAAAACCCCTTAAGAGCACACAATTAGGGGCCACTGAAGCATTAAAGCCTAATCAATCAAAATTGGTTACTTGGAATTCAAAGAACCATGATGTATAAAATCAAGTGCGTATAAAAGCAAAGTTGGCAGTGCATGTAAAACACTGACATGAGAACTTCAAATGAAGAGACTCCAATTCCTAACCTTGAACAACTAGAGTAACCAAATTTGAAATAAAAGAAATCACGTGCATATTGTCTTTACGATTGGGTCCATATATCTATAAACAAAATTAAGTATGGGTGTGTTTATGGTGGATATATCATTACCATTTTAATTGATTTATACATACATTAGAATGATTTTTTTTAAAAATGAGAAACAGATTATATAAACATGTACTCATGTATGTATTTTACACCAAATGATCAAAAATATCCTAACCTTTGCAAATTGTATCAATTATATCATAACCTTTGAAATTTATCAATTATATCCTAACTTTTTCGATTTAGTATCAATTATATCCTCAACGAATTTGACTCTATTTTTCCTTTATACATTATTCTCTTCAACTTTAATTTTTGTAACACTCTTTAAGGATTTATTCATACATATGCATTAATATTAGGTTCAATATTCTTGATAAACATATATATATATATATATATATATATGTCTTCATGTATATAATACATATAGTTGTTTGTACATATGCCTACTCAATCACATACATAGTTTAAGTACTTAGTTCTTTTTATCAAATTAAACAACTACGAGTAACCTTCTAATAAATAAATTTATGTCATTTTCCTATGAATATATACACATAATTTTTAATTTACTATTGACGATCTACGAGTAACTAAATTTGAATTAGAGTATTAATGTATCATATATTGATTTATAAATTATTATTTTTGTGAGTCTTCATAAACTTAATTTAAACATGTGGCTTAAGAGATTTCGATATAAATAGATCAATGTGGATGAATATTAAAAGGAAAGTTAGAAGATTTAAGTTAATTTTAAAGAAAAAATGCCCAAAATTAATTTAGGATAAAATTGATACTAAATTAAAAAGGTTAGGATATAATTGATACAACTTGTAAAGGTTAGGATATTTTTGTCATTAGGCTTAATATCAATCAATAGCAGATAATTAAAGAAAGATCATCAATCACTTCAGTTTATTTGACTTTTTATTTTTTATTTTTGTCTTTCTTTTGTCAAAACACTTGATTCAAAGCATATCTTATGTATTGCAACACAATGATACAGACATATAGAGCAATGGTGTGTTTGACATCACATTTAATGTGACATGGATCAACTCAAATGCTTCCACGCATTAAGCTCGATTTAATACAATATCTTACCTAATAACAAGTCAAGACACGTCATTTTCTCTACAATATGAGAACGGCTAGCTTTTTATATCATGTTACCACCACGAGACAAAAAAAAAGAAAAGAAAAAGAAAAAAAAACCATAAAAAGTAGGAATACATCTAATCTCGCCCAATTACTTTCAAAAGTAATGCATCACTTTTTTATAATTCTTTTATATCCATATATAATTTTTTTTTCTCTTTACACATTACTTGGTCAACTATGGCGATTGGCGATTCTATGTATTCAATTGGATGATTTCGAAGGATTTTAAAAGAGATTGGAAGATTTTGAAATCGAGATGTTTCAATTTGGGTTTCAAAAGATTTTAACGGACTTTTAAAAAGTCAAGGTATATTCAATTAGGATTTTGATGAATTTTAATGAATTTGTAAAAAGTCTAGGTGTATTTAATTTTTAAAGGCATTAGGATTGAGTGGATTTTAATGGATTTTGGTGGATTTCTATTAAAAAAATATACATAACCAAGTCTCACCCCCTACCCATAAGATTTAGATGGATTTTGGATCAAGTCTTTCAAAATCCACCAAATTCCATGAAATTCATGAAAATCCATCATTTAAAGAAATCCATGAATTTGTCAAATTGAATACACCCCCAACATGAGAATCATATGAACATATATAGTCTTATTGATATGTTAAGTTTTGTAGCTAGCTAGGCAATTAATATTAGAGTTTGTGTCAACGGATAAGCTCCTAGAATCCTAGCAAGTAGAACAAATTAATGTTACTAATATTACAATCTCGCTCTCTTAATTATTTTACTAATTTATTCTTCTCTCAACTAATTCAAAATTAAGATTTGTTGTTATTGTTATCCCACTAATTAAGTTTTATGCATATATTTTCTTTCCTATTATTCTATCCAAATCTTTTGATCTCTTCTTTTTACACATATCTTGCCTTCGTTCTTTTTTCTATTTAATATATATGTGGACAAAATTTTTGATTTTCGTTATATAACTCCCATGACATTAGTCAGGATGATGGATTATTATTATTATTATTATTATTATTATTATTATTATTATTATTATTATTATTTATTTATTTTACAGAGAAAGGCGTAGGCGGTCTTTTAACATAACAAATATATATAGATCAATTAGAGAATTACATGCGGAAGCGACTATCTAGTTGAAATACCTAGCACTATACCAAAACCTTATCACCCTCACGAGCCTCGATGCATTCGACACATTGTTTTGATGGTACAAGTGCCCTTTTATTGGCTTGAGGGATAACCTTTAAACTTTCCACATTAATACCAATTTCCATGCCATCAAATTAGCAACTTAAAAGAAGCTCAAAAGACTTAAAGACAATTCATAAGTTACGAAAATTAAACATAAGGTTATGAAACACATAATGGTCTTACAAAAGGGTGATGCATGGATTTAGCATCTCCCACAAACTCTATTTCTACTCCAAAATTAAACTCTATTTCTTATTTTTATTCTTTTTATTTATTTGTGTTAATTTTAATAAATTATTTAATCAATAAAAAATTAAGAAAACATATATTCATATTTTCTGAAAAAGATAATAATTACTGATAATTTCTTAAAAGAAAAAAAAAAAAAAAAAGGAATGCTATTTTGGCGTTCGGTGAATATTGGAATGCCAATTCCACTATTCAAGAACGTCAACATAGCGTAGGAAATAGAGTTTGGTTGGAGTTGATCTTAGAAATGAAACAAATATATATCTAATCTAATTGATATAAAAAAATGTATTTTGCAGACATCATTGTGGGTAGACCTGTTCAATGTGCGGGCCTGGGAGAGCTCGAGCCGGGCCTAGGCGGGCTTTTTTTTCAAAGCCTTGTCCAAGCCCGCCCAGGCTCGGTATAGGCCAAGCATGGGCGGGCCTAATTAGTCTTATTATTATTTTAAAAAATTAAATATATTTATTAAGTTTCAAAAGTTAGCCAAAAAAAAGGGTGGTGTAGTGGTAAAATCTATTCAAATGAGCATGAGGATGTAAGTTTGAACCTCACAAACTCACATCTAGCATTACTTCTTATATAAAGTATTAATCTTCATACAAGGTATTTATAAAAAAAATATCTTTCTTATTCAAAGCGGGCGGGCCTGGGCTAAAAGTACAAACCCGAACCCGCTCATTAAATAGGCAGGCTTTGGCGGGCTTGAGCTCAGGCCGAGCCAGTCTTCAATTTGTAAGACCAAGCCCGATCCATGTCGAGAGAGCCCGGCGGGCTCCTAGTCAAGTGAACAGGTCTAATTGTTGGGTGCACGTAAAATTTGATATCATCCTAATCTTGAATTGTACGGTATTCCATTCCTTCTTTAATTTCTTTCTTCTTTTGTTTTTTTTTTTTTTAAATGGTACCTTCTCTTGAGCTGCACCATTTAATACAAAAGAAGGAATAAGAAGTGATAGATTTAAAAAATAATTTAAGAATATTGCATTAATGTGGGCAAACTGAATACAATAGGGTGCTCTTATTTATAGAGCTGAACAAAGTATAAAATAAAGAAAGTTTCATAATACTACTTAAATACTAAAATATAGAAACTACCTAAATACCTAAACTACAGAAATATAACAACTACTATAATTTCCTTAACAAGAAGTATATAAATAACTGGCTAGACACATGAAAGTTGTTGGAAAACAGAGCCAACGTGTACAAAAAAGGGACATCACTTAGATGAGAGGAACCATGAATGTCAACCTTGCATGGTATTAATTGTCTTTACAAACACGTGTTTGTGATTTAGTATTGAAAAGCTAGCTAGAAAAGGGCATCGAAATTTTTAGGAACAAATGATAGTGGATTAGTCTTCATTTCTTTGAGGAAGGGAGCTAGCTAGGTATTAAAAACTAAAAAAAAGAAAGAAAAAAAAAAGATGTATGTAATTAGGCGTCTTTTAGTAAACCCTAGTCGACGAGATTCCACTCAATAGTTATTTTTTAGTCTAACTACAAGATTTGAACTAAAGGCCTTGCTTAAGAGACTTAAGGCACCTGCCACCGAAGCTAAGATGTTTTCGAAAGAGGTCGAGAAGCTCATCTCACTTGGACAAAAGTAGATCATGGTTCCATCAATGGTTGGTAGGTGCATTTACACTACCTGAAATCAACCAAGGGGAGCTGAAATCCTGTTTTTGATTTTTTTTCGGCTTAGATAATTAATTAGCGAAATACGGATCAAATATGCGTTTAACAAATAACCTATCAGATTATTTCCTTTTACGAAATTAAAATCATAACTATATATCTCAACATACATAAGAACATGTACATGAAAGATGCATCTTATATTATCAGGAAATGAGGAACTGTGATTAAAGTCCAAAAGAAGAAACACTTGAAAAATGTAGCATAATATACACCATTTTTAATGTTGAAAAGATTGAAACAAATTAAGAGTCAAAAGCTGTATCTCAACATGTTCAATTGGTTCACACTTCACATTCATGATCTCGTCATTTGAATTTGTTGGAATTTATGATTTAAATTTAATGTGTATGGAGCATGTAAAACATGCCTATACAGTTAGATTAAATTAATTAAGTGCATGTGCATATGTGGCATGTATAGAGGGTTGATGTTAGTTATGAGAAGTTACCATGTAATGGGTAATTGCTAGTTAGTGAAGTGTACCTATGTAGTGGTGTGAATGGGTCATGTTGACCAAGTATATACATGTGTAGCATTGTCTATAAATATATATATATATATGTGTGTGTGTGTGTGTGTGTGTGTGTGTTTGTGTGATGAGTGTAAATATTAATCAATCAAGGAAGCAATGCACGTAATCCATCAAAGTGTAACTATGTAGTGGTGTGAATGGGTCATGTCGACCAAGTATATACATGTGTAGCATTGTCTATAAATATATAAATATATATATATATATATATATATATATATATATATATATATGTGTGTGTGTGTGTGTGTGTGTGTGTGTGTGTGTTTGTGTGATGAGTGTAAATATTAATCAATCAAGGAAGCAATGCACGTAATCCATCAAAGTGTAACTATATAGTGGTGTGAATGGGTCATGTCGACCAAGTATATACATGTGTAGCATTGTCTATAAATATATATATATATATATATATATATATATATATTTATATATATGATGAGTGTAAACATTAATCAATCAAGGAAGCAATGCACGTAATCCATCAAAGCATAATTAATGATTTTTTGACATGTTAATATCATTACTATTTTTTATATTTATTTTAGATTAAATTAAGTGCATGTGCATATGTGGCATGTATAGAGGGTTGGTGTTAGTTATGGGAAGTTACCATGTAATGGGTAATTGCTAGTTAGTGAAGTGTACCTATGTAGTGATGTGAATGAGTCATATTGACCAAGTATATACATGTGTTACATTGTCTATAAATATATATATATATATATATATATATATATATGAGTGTGTGTGATGAGTGTAAACATTAATCAATCAAGGAAGCAAATGCATGCACGTAATCCATCAAAGCATAATTAATGATTTTTTGATATGTTAATATCATTACTATTTTTTATATTTATTTTATATTTTTGACAGAATTGAATTAGGCAAATTAATTAAACAACTGTATTAGGATTAGGAATCTCTAGAGATGTGAGCAATGAAGGAATCTAGCTCTGCAGTGGAAGTCCCTTCTTTGGATAGTACAGTATTGCAAACATCAACTCCTAATGTCTTGGCTCGCGCCCTCATGCTTTTCCCTTCATCCGAAGCCATCAATTTCCTCACCGCACTTTCAACATCGGTCGATGACACCAACTCCTCTCGACGTTCCCACTCTCGAACAACAATGCCAACCTTTAGGACCTGAGTGACCAAAATGGTGTTACTAGGCTGGTCAGAGTGCATTGGCCATGCCGCGATCGGCACACCCATGCTCATACTCTCCATGCATGAGTTCCATCCGCAATGGCTCATGAATCCGCCCGTTGAAGAGTGCGCTAATATATCGAGTTGGGGCGCCCAATCCCTCACTATCTCTCCTACTCCACTCACCCTCTCTTCATAACCATGTGGTAGTTCAATCCTCCTAACTTCCTTCTCATCCTCTGCATAGATGTCTCCTCTGTCAGCTTCTCTCAACACCCAAATAAACCTCTGCTTGCTGCGCTCTAGTCCGATGGCAAGCTCGCCGATCTGCGCATCCGACAAGGACGTCATCGTTCCGAACGAAACATAAAGTACTGAATCCATTGCTTGTTTGTCTAACCACTCCAAGCATTTGTGCCGACGATGATATGGCGATGAATTCGCTCCAACAATATTAATGCTTACTGGATTGAGTGGTCCTACAGCCCATCTCTTCTTGTTCACAAGCAATGGCTTCTGTCCTAACAAGTCCAAATACGGCCCCTCGACCGGACTACATGTGTTAAATAGTTCGCCTGCAGTGGAGCTCAAAGAGCGAAACTGACGGTTAATGAAGTCGAGGAATTGATTAGAGAAGCAGTTGATTGGCAAATCATGTGGGATTACAACCCCTTTACTTGAAGCTCTACCATTATTTCCATTATTAGACTTCAATTGGTGAACAAGGCATGCAAAGGCAGAAACACTCCTAAAAGCATAGGACTCAGCATTAGGAATTGATTGAGCTTCTAGGGAAGCAAATGCCATAAGGGTGTCATGGATAACTACAACTCGGCGAGAAGTACTCGCTAGAGAGCGAAGAAGTTCGGCGAGGGGTTGTCGGAGGTGCATTGAAGCGTCGAAGGTAGGCTGAAAGTGAGCAGGGAACTTGTTGGTGGCTTCGGGGTCAGGTGGAGGGTTGAGGAATTGAGGGAGGGGGAAGTCATGGAAATGGATGTTGGACATGGTTTTAGGATTCCAGCCTTGCACCCGTTCCTTCACTTGCCGGTTATGCGTCGCTGATCCGACGTAATGAACGGAGATTTGGCGGGCGGCGAGAATCCTAGAGAAGTGTAGCAACTGATTTAGGTGTCCTTGGGCTGGCAGAGGAACCATCACAACCACCACTGGTGCTTCTCTCATTAGACTATAAGCCATGTTTGTTCAAGTACTGTGATACAAACTGAGTCCTTGTTTGGTTTATATACAACTTTGTATTTCTCTTGTTTTATTATGTAGATTCTCTATATATGATATTGTGATGCACATTTTGATATATACAAGCTTTAATTAATTGTACAATATATATTAAATGGCCGACATGGATAGGAAGAACAATAAACAATTTTTTAGCTATCTCCAAGAGAATCAATCTTTGGCTGCGTTTGGTATACATTGGACACAGATTTTACTGTTTCCTAAGAACTTCAACTGAAAAAAGAATAATAAAAAAAAAAAGAATATAGTTTCCAAACACTTTTCTGATAATTTTGGGATGAAAGTTCAAAAAAAAGTATAGAAAAATATTTGACCTATCTTCCAATTAAATATTCTTACAAAGACACCTTAAGTAATTTCTTTTTCTTTTGTACAAACAAAAATTTAATTACGTAAACGGCTACAATGACACCTCAAATTCACATCGAAAGGCACACCCCATGACATCGCGTGCAGGCCTATGTATTTGGAGCCATCCGTGCGTGCCTCAAGATATACACCCAGCGTAATATGCACTAAAAACTGTGTGCACAACCAATTTTTTTTATAGGGCTGCACACCACATCACCACGAGTATAACTTTGAGTGTGACTTTAGAGTGTCGTTACGCGTCTTCCTTGAAACATTAATATATGTTGTGTTAAAAAACACAAAACATTAATATATATTATTTGAGACATGGTGCAAGTAGAATAATGTTTTATTCCATGTACAATGATAAGACAAAGCAACCAATTTACTAAGTGGGCATCTTCAGTTTCTACTCTTTATCTCATTAAATAAACAACTTTTTGCAATGACTCTGTATTCAACCATAATGTGTTGTGTCAATATTGGTCATCAATTTAATTAATCTTCAACAAGTATTACTTTGTATAGTTTCAAAAAAAAAAATTATATTTTTCAACAAGTTTTCAATTTACTTGAGCATTTCATAAATGTCAAACTATATATTACTCGCTTTCAAAACAAACTAATATAATTAATCATTCATTTCAAATATACTTTTTTTTTTCTTAATCCAACTCACAATTTCCTTAAACTTTATCTTTTGACAAATGATACATCGTTCATCTCACAAAATTATTATATATATATATATATATACTAAAAAATCAGTGAAAGGTACTTGATCGAAATAAGTGATTTAATTATAAAATCTAAATAGAAAGGTCGAACCAAATTAACCTTGTTTTCTAATAATAAAGATTTTTTTTTTCTGTACTTAACTTTTGTTCATAGTTTGTACATAAGGCGTCACATTTAAAACATTGGATTTTGTAGAACACATTAGTAGTCTACCATTGACATTCATGCATATTCAAGCTAGTGAGATGGGATATGATTCACACGTGGCGAAATTCCTTGTTTTGAAGTAGCACACCACGAGTACAGTAGTGTTGTGGGCTCTATCTAAATATAGTTCTTTATTATTCTTGGCTAAGCAGCTCTAATTGATTCAATTTCCTATCTTTGATGACAAGGCTTGTGAAGGTTTGTGTCACATCTATATGATGCTTTATCTTCTATATTAACTTCAACATTATGTCGGCTCATGCGTGCTACAATTGAAGTACTATTTTTTATTTGCCACCAGTCCCACTCCCAATTAATAACACAAATACGACCTTTATAAGTATTTGTTTTGAAAGCGATGGGCTGAAAGTGAAAACAAACCTATAGGGCACATCATCTAGTTAATTACTCCCTGTGTTTCTAATATACGTCACATTTTGACTTTTACAATCACAACAACAACAACATAACCTGAATTCTAAAATTAATTAGGATCAACTACATGAATCAAATTTTTTCTATGGTTGCGCCAAATCCTGAGGCAATCATGAGCACCGCCATATCGCATCACACGTCACCAAGTCCTGCCATGTCACGACTTGCTTATCTAAGACACCCCGCGACTTAAATGGTTGCTTACACGTTTTCAACTAACCCTAGCTTATCCAATTATTCTTCATGCAATTATTAATGAATTTGTTTAGCTAGTTAATTAATTTATCAGGTTTCATTATCATTTTAAGGTGGAAGTCTTTAAGTGTGAATAAATTATGCAACTTAATAGTCAGAAATAGTGAAAAACTAGGCAAAATGATGCCATGTATATAACTGAGGCAAGTACCATAACAAAACTCCATATGCATGTATTCGGTATTCTACAAATTCCCATAATCCAATAAAAACACAAATATATACATCCGTATCAAAAATGAGTGACGTCCTTTGTCTCGAGGTAGTCATCCAGAACCTCCTTGCCCTTGCTCGTCTAAGGATCTGCACTCAGTCACCCAACAAATACAGTAACGAGTCCAGTGAGTAAAATCCCAAGAGAAGTCCACACATTATTCATGAATAAAACTACAAGACATGCAAGTAATATATCTGGCAACAGAAAGTCATACTCACATGAATGTAGTCAGCATTCAGCATGCAAAAGCAGCAGTGAGTAACGTAATATCACATACAAATCAAACAAGCTTGGAAGTAAAAGTAGTAGTAAATAAACAACCGAATAACACGAGAAAGCCCCGACCTAAACTAGCCGGTACATCAATAAAATAGGACAGGAAACACGTATTTACTTGCATGCTTACAATGACTAAACCCCAACTACAGTTAATGGGTGACCAGTTAATGGGTGACCCTTCCATACGCTATTTCAAGTCAAGAGATCGCCTTAAATCCCTCTCGACGGTCGTAGATACATTCTACTATCATCAACATGAGCACTAAAACAAGGAACTCGTGCAAGTGATTTAGCCACAACCAATATATACGCATGTGTAGCCACCAACATTCATACACGTAATCTGATATTGATAAAACTATGCCATGAATTATCTTAAGCTTTCCAATGGGTTTTACACACCTCAAATAGGCTCTCGCACTTCCTCAATTTTTCGTATTCGACCCCGACTCGCTTACGGTATCCAAGCTACGTTCTCTAGGTCCCCTGTAGTCAATTAAGTGTGTTTATTATGTATTCAAATTGGTTGAATAGATTTTAAATTGATCTTCACAAATCGGCCTCTAAAGACTAAATAAAGTTTCAATTTCGATCTGTGTTGCAATGCATTTTTGGGCATGAAAACGTTCGAATCTCAAAACTTCCCAAGCAAAAAAAGTTGTTGGTCTTTGTCTTAAATTCTCAAAAAGGTCTGGTTTGCAAAATTTCGATCTAAAACGAAAAAATATCACAATTCTACTAAAATAGCTCAAATTTGAAACAAATCCAACCAATAAGATTGTAAAAATCATTTATCCTAATATATATAGCTCAAAAAATGTATAGCTCCAGGTCACAAATCATCTAACATACCAAAAAACGACATGCTTAAATATCAGCTCAATTAGATAAATATTTAGGGAGTTATGCCCTTTCAAAATCTGGCTAAATTTTCATGAATATAATTAGTTCTACAAGCAAGGTTGGCTTAATTCTTTTGAAGCCAAAGTTATATGTGTAATGGCCCAAATTAATTAAACTAGGATTAGCGTTAATCTCGAGTATTAACGGTCGTAATTCGGGCGTTACATGGACAACTCAGTTTACTCGGATACGATAATCGAGGGAATATATTATTTGTGGATGATGGCTGCTTATATGTGATGTTTAAAACATTATATCATTGTAACATCGCATGTGTGTACGTTGCTATCGTATGAGGTTGTGTGATAAGTAAATGCCTCGCAAAACGTGTCGACGCAGGTGCCAGATAGGCGTAGTACGGGTACCCTAAGTTATAATGCTAACTTAAATAAAATGATTAGAAAAGGGTGAATATTGTATAAAATAGATAATCAAACTTTAGGCTAAGTCATAATAATTTGGTACATCAAGGATTGGCACGCCTCGGGATGCGTGCTGAGTCGCAAGGCACTAGATGTCGAATAATTGGTACTAAGGGAAGTGGTAGTACACCAATTTAAGACCCTAAATAGCCTACATATGTAAGTGCCTAAGTTAAAATAATTGAATAAATTGATTACAAATGCCTATCGTTGGATGAAAAAAATTGATGTCATAGATTTGCCTCGAGATTCACACTAGAATAGAATTCTAGGATATTTAAGTTGGAATTTGTGTCAACAAGATGGAAGTCAGTGGAGTAGGAGCTAACAAGGACCATTAGATTGACCTCGAGATATGCGAACATAATTGATTCTAACATAACCTATATATAACTAGGTTAGTGGGAAATCTCTTCATGCAACGATAACAAATTTTGTTCTTATGATGGAGTGCTAGAAAATTCAGCAAGAACGAGGAGGAATGGAGGTTATCTTTTAGAGGAATCAAGCTAGGAAGATCAAATCCAAGAGTTCATCATCTAGGTACAAAGAACTCACTCTTTATTTGCATAAATTCATCAAAATGTGTACATAGAAACTCAAGTTTTGGGGGTTTTGTGCAAAAATAAATTTCGAAACCACTATTTTTCTTTTCTAAATGGGAGTTCTAAACTGATCTTGATGATCAATAATGTTTCAAACTAGTTTTGGCAAGAAATTGGAGTTCCATGAATTCTTTATGCATACATGATTAGTTCTTGGCGAATTTCTCGACCCAACCTTTGTAAATTGAGAATAAATTTCTCATACGAACTCTAAATGGGGCGGATCATATCGTTGGAAAGCTTACCCACAGATCTACAACTTTTGTTGCTGGAAAAAATTCAAAATTTAAACTCATTCTAGCTCAAAAATGTTCCACAAGTAGGTTGTTGAAGTGCTACTACGAGATTTTTAAAATGAATTTTGACAAGGCATAACTCTCTCAATTCTTATCGGAATGAGCTCATCTTTTAGTATGTTGTTTTTGGGTATGTTAGTTGAGTGAAAATCATGAGCTTTAGAGCTATAAATTTGGAGAAATGATTTTACAATATTAGTGGTCGGATTTGATTCCAATTTGGGTTGTTTTGTGAAATAGAACTCTAAACCTAATTTAAATACCTTATGTGGCGACCCTGCCTCCTCGGGGTGACGTGTCTCCGTGTACTTCTTGATCAGTGAGGCCCAACTACACGTGTCCCGCACCTACCCTTCCACCATCTTGTCTCAGAAATCGTGTCCACGTGTGTTTTATCAAATCAGTTAGTGGATTATCAGTATTTTCTTAACTTATTCTCTTTAAGTATTTAAAAGTTTATTCTAATGCCTAACTATACTAATGGTTGTATCTTAGAAGTTAACATATATTAGCGGAAGCCTTAATTGATACAATTTGAATAAGTAACTAGCATGATAAACATTATTCATAAAAGCAAATCCTACTGTGGAAAACCCATAAGAGTACTCGTATATAGTTTACGTACCATAAAAAGGTATATATACATGTACCATGTCATTTCAAGTCCCCTAATACCCAAAATAATACAAAATATCAAAATAAGCATGTACTAGTAGGTCCTCGACGGCGGGCAATCAGATATAGTTGCCTAGGGTACCCTTGCCTCTACTGGTACTAGGATCTGCTCTTAATCATCACAAAAAGGCATATGCTAATGAGTACAATAAGTAAAATTCTAAGGAACCCCTCTGAGCATTCGCATAAATAAAGTAATGAAATGCAAGAAGTACTGTCAAATAAACATGCGAAATGCAAAGACAGACAACTGTAAATGGAACATCGCATGAATAAATAAATGTTTAAGCTAACAAATGTGTGTGCTTGCCCCGTGATAGGCTAGATCGAACTTCTCGGTCATCAAGTTCCCACCAGTGGTCGCTCTTTGTGACTCGCCCCTGTTCCACAACCCAAACTGGGCCCCACCCGACCTAGACTTACGTGGACCCCGAGTCAATCCTCGCGACGTCAACGCAAGCCTTGTCAGCCTTCCTAACCATATTTCATTATTTATAGTGAGTTATTCAAATTTCTTAGTTATCAAAGTTTATGCGGAAGCGATTACAACTTAAACAAATCTAAACAACTCTACACAAATCATTTAGGACAGCCCGGAGTGTGCAAACCCCGCAAAACATAGTCAACATGTATAATAACAGAGGAGGGAGTATTCCTACCATATACATGTGCCAATGTATCTCACAAAACCCATATACCCCATGTGATAAAAATCAATATACGTAAGGAATACAAAACCTACAAAAAATGCGAGGGGAAAGGCCGCTCCAAAGTCCTCAAAATAGATCTCCCAGTGATGGCCCCTTTCCCTTACTCGATTGCGGATCTCCACTAAGTCAAATACAAGAATGACAAGCCCTGGTAAGTAACGCCAGTAGGATACTAAACAACATTTCGAAATAAATAAATCAGTCTATATTCATGCAGATAACAAGAAAGATATAAGGACGCATGAATAAATAAAAGACTATAAATAAGTTTAAAGCAATCGATACATGAGTGTCCAAAGATGCAAATAGAGAGGCGCAAGTAGTCCCCACTAATAAGTCGTTGAGTCTTGGCAAGACATCAAGACTCGGGTTCTAGGACTTGGTACACTCACAAGCCCTAAACCCACGAGATAGTGAAACTTCTTGGAACAGCCACGCTAAGAACTCACACCCCGTCAAAATCAGTAACCAGTGCAATGCATCCCGAGGTCATGGCTCTGGTATGTTACCTCAGCCAGCCACTCCTTCCAAGGATTACCGTTAACTCACTTGCCCTCGGACAACTCAATTAGAATGGAATTCCAAGGACAGATATCAAAGCAATGAACAACAATATTCAATAGCTTAAAATGAAATTACTGTACAATTTCCTAGATGGTTTACTTACCTCGATCCACACGCTTATTCCTAACCTATTCAGCCTCCCAACACTCCAAAACGTGTTCTTGAACCTCCGTATATCTTCCTTAGATTTCCATTCTAATTGAGTTTTCCGTATATACTACACAACTCTTTCTCGTCAAACATATTCTGAAGTGTAACATTCACTTGAATAAACTGAGTTTCCAAGTTCTGCAAGCTTGGAAACTCAACTTGAAATTGTTGAAGGTTTTCATGAAGCCGTTGTTGACCATCTATTAATTGATTCATCATATCTTCCAAGGAGGTGCTTTGTTGAAATCGTTGGTTCTCTTCATGACACTGTTGATGACTTTGTTGAAAAGGTAATTCTTTGAAGATCAAGTCGTTCAACATGTCTTGTATAGACCTCTCTTCATGTTGAGGAATCTGTGGACTTGGCGTGAGCCCAAAGAAGTCGGGTTGTGGCGATGCATAGCCATAATAGTGATGATTCTCATACTTTGGATAGTAAGGACAATCATATGTGGAATGAGAATAATCTTCACAAATTTCGCAAACCTCGACCTGTTGCACAAAAGAATGCATGTTAGAAATTGATGTCCATTATGTGACATACCTACCCCATTCGCATTATAATATTGTGATATTCGAATCAACCATAATTGTGGGAGTAGGAGGTCATCGCAAGGTTGCCTGCATACATGTTAAGAACAAGGGACTATATAGAAAAAAATAGATAGATAAAAAAAACACCAAAAGAAAAAACAAATCCCCGACAATGACACCAAAAATTGAAGCGAAACGAACGCGTCAATAAAATATAATTCATAAACCAACTATTTTGTAGGTAGTGGTAAAGGGTCAATCCCACAGGGATTGATATTCTTTCTAAAGTTTAAAAACAACAAAAAGGGAAATCGAGGGTTTAAGAAAGTGAATAAATTAACTAATCTAAATAACAATAAAGCAATGGAAATTAATTGAAAATAATTAATAAAAAATACCTAGGTCAAGAAATACAAGTTCGGTTCAATAAAAGATTGGATTCGGTCTTCAATTAATCTAAAATATGCAAATCAAAAGTATCTTAGTGTAGCTATAGACCCGGTAACGTACGCGGTTCCTCGCACTTCCTAATCTTGATAGCCAAGGTACGACAGTGACTACTTCCCTAACCAAACGTATAACCCTATACTCAAGCGTAATGGGTTTAACACGATGACCGCAATGAGTTTGTAAAGGCACTACACATAAAGAACCAGATCACTAGTGTGTCCGATTTAGCCTAGATTCCTAAGGTACTTGATCGGTCCCAAAAAGAGCGAACCAATTGGTATGGTCAATTGCCACAAGTTTGATCTTATTGCGTAAGGACGGATGCGTACGACTCACTGGCAATTAAATTATAGTTTAAATATGAACTTAACTCTAATTATTCAATAAATACCAAAGAAAATAAAACACTAATGAAAAGCAATGAAATTAATATAAATAAATGTCACAAATCCATAGATGAAGCACAAATAACCTCTCCTCGTCGTCTCGCTTTAAGCCATGAATTTAGTCTCTCATGAAAGAACACAAAACAAAAGAATAGTCAAGAAGTGTGGGAGCTAGAGAGTCGAAATTGAATGTCATCGCCGAGAGTGAGAGAGAAAATATATAAGTCGATCCCTCCAAACAAAAATTGAAGTCTTTCTTTGTCCACTTTCCTTGTACGTAGCTCTCTGTTGCTATCTCTATATGATTTCTGTTGGCACGCAAATCGAGGTTGATCAGTGGCTAAAGCAAAGCACATACCAATTTTGATATTTGCAACGGGCACACACCACTTTCTATTCTCAATATGACTATCTAAATTTATGATGTCTCTTCTGCTTCATACCATCTTAATATTTATTCATGATATCATGATGACATCATCAAAATTCATATATAAGCCCATGCATAAAGAATAGATTTGTTGCACACCACAAACTCCTCACGGCATATGCAAGATCGGCTAGCACTTCGCATCACACATCAAGTCCCGCAAATCTGTCTCGAGATCCGTACTGACATGATTTTTAATGTAATACGTCACGGGTCTCCAAAACACTCATTTCACACCCCTTTCACCCTCAATTTCGATCATGCACCCATAAATCTATAAATAATAAATAAATAAATATAATTAGACTAGTATTTTGGAAATTTAAACATAAAATATAAATAAATAAACTATATATAATTACATAATTAACAACTTATCAACTCCGAATCATGAAACCTCACGAAAAATATGGCCAAAGTACGTACGAAAACTATTTCCAAAAACAATAATTTATTACATTTTCAATCAGCTATCAACTAACTAATTTAAGGTAATTTTCTAATCTTGAAAACATCAAGATTAGTAACAATGACTGAAGAGGAAGTTGTAGAGTTCATTTCATACATTTCATAGACTCTAAGAATACTCAAGTTGGATCACAAACGAAGAAGTTATAGATTTTCAAACATAGCCCATCGATAACGCAAACTTAATTAGTTTTGAGCTGTCAAATCTTCTCCAAATCCAGATTTATCCCAATTAAATCCTCAAACTCGACATCAAACATTAGGAAACCACTTAATACCAAATTTAAAATATCTTCACAGCCCGTGAAGTTAATTTTGAATAAAAATCAATAATCAATTCATCCAAAATCCGAATGTTAATCAAATTCAACTATAAAACGACTTCAAAATAGGCCTTGCATCAAGTCAATTCACAGAAACCCTAACCTACGTTAGTGGGACTTATTTTTAATTGTCGCAAATCAACCTAATACACCAATTTACGACAATATTTACCAATTCTCATTAAAACCCAGTGAGGGAAATTGAGAAATTACAAGAATTCAAATTCAATTAAGAGAAATGTCAAGAATTGAGAATTTATCAAATTTTGGGTAAAATCTCACGTTTTCACAATAGAAACTCTGCTCAAACTGACTGTCTTGCAACACTACTCTTTTGCAGGGAGAAATCGAAAGAAAAAAAACCAAATGTAGGGAGATCCGTGAGCAAAAGATCAAGTTGAGAGCGTTGAGGATGTTTCGTTCCTCTCTTTAAAATGTAAATGTTGTTTTGATTTTTTTTTTCGCTTTCTTATATTAACCCTCAACTACATGCTTCAACAGCTTAAATTTTTTTATTTATTAATTCCAAAATATTTTGACATGTTTGATTTTCGGTGCTCATTTAGGATTCAAATTTTCACCAAATACCAAATCAAACCAATTTTTTTACAAAAAAAAACAGCCCAACTTCATAAATTGTCCATAATACTGGCTTTGGTCGCACAACCCCAAAAAATCTTAAATTTTTCCATAACATACTAAAATCTCACAGACCAATCATGTTGCCATACTTAAATAAACATGCTCCAATTTGGATTCAATCTCAATCTCGACCATCGCGGATCGACATGTAACTTTAGGCAATGTATTGCATCAACTTCGTTCTTATTTCACACTACCTTAAAGCCCGACTTGCACACGAACTGAGGCAAAAGTAGTGACCCAAAAATTCAAAACACCCACATCTGAGGTATTTTGGTAATTTTATAATTTTATTTGTGTTTGACGTAATTAATGTTTGTATTATAATTATTATTGAGGAATTTATGAAATTACAAATTATAAGGTGATTTTCTAAAGTTATTGGAAATTGAATAACATCTTAGGATTATTAAATCATAATTAAAATTATTAAGTTGGATGGGCCTCGTGAAGCACAAATCACGAGACACATCAAGTGGTGGAAAGATATGCTCCCAAAGAAAATATAGAATTAAAGTCCAAAATTATACTAAACATTAAACTAAATAATATTTAAATATAGACTTATCAAACACCCCCAAACTTGGGCTTTGCACGACTCGAGCAAATGAATGAATGACAATAACCCCTACCACTAACAACTAGACTCCTAATCACTAAAATAATGAAATAATAAGTTAACTCACCATAGACCTGATTCCAAGTTTCGTGGAGTTTCTTTTGGTTCAAATGCTAATAGATTGAATCGCACCGAACGCGTCAATAAAATAAAATTCATAAACTAACTATTTTGTAGAATAGTGGCAAAGGGTCGATCCTACAGAGATTGGTGGTCTTTCTAAGGTTAAAAAAAACGAAAAGGAAAAATTGGGGGTTTTAAATAAATAATGTAACTAACTAATCTAACTAAACTAAATAAATAAAATAATTAAAATAACTTTCAAAATAATTAATTAATCACTAAGGTAACACCTAGGTCCACAGTTCCACAAATCAGGATCAAGATTCAACGACAGATCATGGTCTTCAATCATTCCCAAAAAGTATTAATTTAGATTCTCCTAGATTAGTTATAGAAAATCGACATCCGCCAAAAATTCATCATTCCTCCAATCTCGATAGCAAGGACGTCCGCCACTAACTACTTCCCTAATTAATGCATAACCCTAGACATCCGCCAATCGGGTTTAACACACTAACCGCAATAATATGAGTATGTGTGAACACTAATCCTAAATAACCGGATCACATCCGCTTCCGGTTTAACCTAGATTCAATTGTTGCACACTCAAGAACCAAAAGGGTTTTACGGCAAACGGGTGAGTGTTTGTTACTTTATTAGTCCAAAAGTACAATTACACGGATACTATCATTCCAAATAACAATAGGTTGTCCACCTAAAAACATGCACTGGCCACATACATACCCTAGATCTAAACCATATTCCTTAAAATCAACAACAATGAAATAAAAGAATTTAAACTAAATTAAATAATAAAATAAAAGATCTCACAAAATATATCATGAATCCATAATCCCGACTTGTTTCCTATCCGACCTAGGCAAGGATTTGATTAACCGTGCTATGACGTCTAAAAATTATCAAAGTCGATTTCCAAATAATATAAAAGTCGATGTTCAAATATAAAAGTCGGTGTTATTCAATAATACCCTAAGTTCCTAATATATAAACCCACTAAAAATTGGTCTCAAGAGGTGAAAGAAACTAATTTTGTGGGTTGGTCTCGTGACTCGTGTGCCGAGGAGCATCCAAGAGCTGTTTTAAGCTTTTTCTGCAGGTTATGCCATGTGGCAGTAGTGGATTGGTGGAGAGAGCTGAAGAGCGCTGACGTGTCGCGTGCTGATAGGCTGGATTTGCTGCTGGTGACGTTGTGTATGCGCGAGGGCTCGACACGTGGCAGCAAGAAGGCGGTGAAGAAACTCGCACAAAGCCGTGCGAAAATCTGGGAGAGTGCACCAGCACAGATCCCGATGATGATCGAGAAAAACTGAGGCGAGGAGAGAAATTGTTGTGCTTGATAACATACTGACGCCATGTGGCTGCGTCTGATTGGTGGAGAGCTAAAGTGATAAGCTGGACAAATTGGCCTCTGCCACGTGGCGCTAGAGTGAAGGAAGGCACGACTGTTTCCAAGTGACTTGAATGTGTCACTCCCCTACGTTATTTGGTCTACTGCCTCCTATTCTACCAACTGCGCAACACGTAACTAGAGGCAAATCATTTGGCATTTGATCACTGCGTGTGAATACTCCATTTTGAGTATATTTTTTCCCCTCAAATACAACCGTGCACTCTGTTTCACCTAAAAATGACCAATAAATATAATTAAATATATATTTTAGAGACTTTACACATTAAATATACTAAAATTATATAAATATCGACTTATCATAGATTAACTATTCCCTCAAAGAGGTTTGGAGTTAAGATTTGTCTAGAAACGGAGTTTAAATATCGATTGAAACCACACTTTAAAAATTAGACTCAGTCAAGACGAAAGTCATATACAATTTCTGAAAAATAGTGCTTCAATACTCAAGAGGGTACTATAAGTGAGAAATGCAACTACGCTCTCCACTAATGCAGATGCAGTAGGCCTTTCAAGTAGGTTGTAATAGGGCCAGGGCAGTGTGCCAAGGAAAAGATATAAGGAAAATGCAAATGTTGAGAAAATTCAAGTTAACCTCACTATAAGCACCGAGAGCATAACACAGAGGAGTTTCATAAGTACATATCACTCTTAATTTATTTTTCTCCCTTTTTTCCAACCACAGATTCTTCATTCTTGCTCTATTTCATTGAATTCTATATCTCATTTCTTTTTTTCTTTGAATTTAGAGTATAATTCGTTTTTCTTTTCTTTGAAGTCAGGGGGAACTTATTTCACTCAAAATAACCCCCAAACTTGAAGTTTTATACATTTTACTATAAAACTAGCACTTTCACACTTTCACTACAGTTAACCAAACTTCTCAATTAGGTACAAGGATATAAGGCTAATTGGCTAAGGGTTCAATGATAGGTAGTCAATGAAATAAGGTTAGATTTGGTTCAAATGGGCTAACTAGCGATAAAATGATGGGTAGGCTTAAGGCTAAGAGTTAAATCCAAAAATGGCCTACATCGTCCCCCCAAAAGTGTTTCAATTATAAGATTTCTCCTCGAGCGTGTAACACCCTCATTCTAGCCCCTAGATATCTGACTTTTTCACTTGTACTGTAACAACTCGTGTCCCTAAGTAGGTGATTACTCATAATCCAAACACTAATTAACTTGAGTTAGGCTCGTGGTTAAGCCCGACACATTTCAATTAGTGTGTGGGTACGTTTGTGTGAATGTATTGTGTTTAATTGATTTGATTATGAATTAAAAAAATACTATAGCCTATTGTTGTAAATTAATATAAGTCTATAGTTGGAAAGTAAATAATTAATAAATTGGTGGGTGTTTAGTGACACGCGGGGTAGAGGGTGACACACGTGGGGTGCACAATTGTGTGCACGCTTGAAGGTGGTTGTTGATGCGCCTGATGGATTTTAAGGTGAGAAAATACATGGGAATATATATTTATTTATATATAATTGAAATATATATTATATATAATCTATAGTTTGAATTGAGTTGTTTAAACCACTGGATTGCCTCGAGATACGTGTAGCATAAGCATCGAGGAGGTGAATAACGCAAAGTGGCATGTGAAGTTGATGATGGATTAATGATGCATCGAGATGTGTGTAAACACATCTCCATGAAAATCAAGTGGTGTATACATAAGCATGAAAGGAAAAATATAGGTTTTAAATATGCATCGGGATACGTTTTATGATATCTAGATGGATCAAGTGGTTCATGGAGTGAGCTAGGTGGCAAGCATGTGTGGCGGCCTCGCGCCCCAAGGCCTCGCGCCCCAAGGCTACTGAACGAGCTGCTACGCGGGATCTCGTAGCCTGCTGACGTCAGTTGCCACACTAACGCTATTCGATATGCGTGCTAGTCGTCATATTCTCTATATTATTTGCCAGTTATTCAAGATATTCATTAAGTTACAAATATGACTTGTGTTTTACAGAGTTGCAAATTGGTAACCAGTAATTTACAGCGGAAGCCTTATCATAGCATAACTATAATTTTTAATAACTTTCAAGTCATATAGAGCATAAGTCATACTGTGGAAAATCCGGAATAAAATACATTATATATCAAGCGACATCATACTGTGATAAGTAAATATATACATGTAGAATATCTCTCAAGTATCCCATGCCCCAAAAGTAAAACAAAATATCAAAATGAACGCGTACTAATAAGTCTCGAACTGTAAGCAATCAAAGATAATCGCCTAGCACCTCCTTGCCCTTACTAGTACTAGGATCTGCACTCAGTCAACAAAAACAACAACATTGCCTCAGTCCCAAATTAACTGGGGTCGGCTACATGGATCAAACTTTTCGATTGTGCTCGATTAAGTCCAAAGCATTCAAATCCCACCTAATTAATGCATCCCATGTTAATTTTGGTATGCCTCTACCTCGTCGAATTTCTACAGTTTTTATTCAGTCAAGTTTTCTAGTTGGGGCATTTGCAGACCATCTTTGCAGGTGACCAAACCATCGTAACCGCCCTTCCTCAATCTTTGTATCAATTGGTGCTACTCCTACTTGTCTTTGAATTTCTATATTTCTTATTCTATCTTTACGAGTTTTACCACACATCCACCTAAGCATCCTCATTTCTGCTACGTTCATTTTATGTAATTGTTGTTGCTTTACCGCCCAACATTCATTTCCATAGAACATAGCTGGCCTAATTGCGGTCATATAAAATTTTCCTTTTAACTTAGTAGGAACATTTCGATCACAAATCACCAATGTTGCACTCCGCCATTTCTTTCATCCAGCTTGAATTCTATGTGTGACATCATTCTCAATGTTACCATCATTTTGTATGATTGATCCTAGGTATCTAAAGTGGTTTACCTTAGGAACTTCTAGTTCCCCTAATTTTACCACTCCGTCATCTCGATGTCTAGTGTTTCTAAACTCACAGCACATGTATTCGATTTTCGTCCTACTCAACTTAAAGCCTTTAGATTCTAATGTATTCCTTCAGAGTTCTAATTTCCTATTCACTCCATCTTTTGTTTCATCCACTAAGACAATATCATCTGCAAATAGCATACACCATGGTATATCCTCTTGAATATGTCTAGTTAGTTCATCCATAACTAAAGTAAATAGATATGGGTTTAAAGCCGATCCTTGATGTAGTCCTATCGTAATGGGAAATTCTTTTGTAGCTCCTCCATCATACATATCCTTAATAGTGTCTATGTATCTAGCATGTACTCATTTTCTTTCTAGAACCCACCAAAGAACATCTCTAGGGACCCTATCATATGCTTTTTCTAAATCTACGAATACCATATGAAGATATTTTTTTCTTTTCTCTATATTTTTTTAACAATCGTCTTACAAGGAAAATCGCCTGCATAGTTGACCTCTCATGCATGAAACCAAATTGGTTCTCTGATATTGTTGTTTCTCTCATTAGCCTATTGTCGATTATCCTCTCCCAAAATCTCATAATGTGACTCATAAGTTTAATTCCCCGGTAGTTTTAGCAACTTTGAATGTCTCATTTGTTTTTGAAGATTGGCACAAGCGTGCTTCTTTTCTAATCCATTGGCATCCGTTTTGATTTTAAGATTTTATTGAAAAGTTTTGTTAACCAAGTCAATTCAATTTCTTATAAGCATTTCCAAACCTCTATGGGCATTTCATCTAGGTCACATGTTTTCCCTATTTTCATTCTTTTCAATGCCTCTTTAACTTCTAAAATTTTAATATTGCGTGTATAGTTTACATTTCTTTCTTGGTGTGAGTTTTCATCTATTATAGTATCAACTTGGTCATCATTAAATAAACTTTCGAAGTAACTTCTCCATCTCTCCTTAATATCATCCTCGCGTGGTAAAACATTTTGATTTTCGTCCTTAATACATCTTACATGACTTAGGTCTTGTTTTTTTATCTCTTAATTTGGCTAGCATATATATATATATATTTCGCCATCTCTATTACCTAACCTTGTATATAGATCTTCCATGAAGTTTGTTTTAGTTTGACTAACTACTTTTTTAGCTTGTTTTCTAGCTTCTCTATATTGATTGTACACATCTTCATCTTGATACTTATGTATTTTCCTATACATATCTCTTTTAGTCTTAATTGCTCGTTGGACATCCTCGTTCCACCACCATGTTTCCTTCTTTGGTGGTCTCAAGCCTTTAGATATACCTAATACGTTTGATCTCACTCTCCTTATGCAACCACTCATTTCTAGCCACATTATATTAGCATCTAAGTCAAGATTCCAAACATTTTCCTTTAGTTGTTTTTCTCTGAACTCTACTTGTTTACTATGTTTTAGGTTCCACCACTTTATTCTAGGGTCGCTAACTCTTTTATTCATATTATGTCGTCATTTTAGCTTAATATCAAGTACTACTAACTTATATGTTGGGTAGTAAGTGCTTCACCAGGTATTACTTTGCAGTCTCTACATTTTTTTTTATCTATTTTTCTTGTTACAAGAAAATCTATTTGACTCTTGTTATGACCACTACTAAAAGTAATTATATGCGACTCCCTCTTCCTAAAACTAGTATTTGCTAAGACAAGATCGTATGCTGAAGCAAATTTTAAGACTGATTCTCCTTCTTCATTTTTATTACCATAACCAAAACCTCCATGAACTCTCTCAAACCCATCGTTATTTGTCCCGACTTGCCCATTTAAATCTTCTCCAAAAAAAACTTTTTCATCTAATGGTATACTTTGCATAAATCCATCCATATCGTCCCAAAACTTGCTTTTGATGCTCTCGCTTAATCCTACTTGTGGTGCATAGGCGCTAAGTATGTTAATTTTTTCATCTCCAATAATTAATTTAACTAGAATCAATATATCCCCCATTCTTTTAACCTCTACGACCTTATCCTTATAATCATTATCCACCACAATTCCTACTTCATTGCATTTTCTATCTATATCAGTGTACCACAATTTAAACCCTGTGCTTCCTATTTCTCTACTGTTTTCTTCTACCCATTTTGTCTCTTAAAAGCAAGCAATATTGACTCTCCTTCTAATCATGGTATCTACTAGTTCTATTGACTTCCTTGTAAGTGTTCCTATGTTCTATGTTCCTAAACGAATTTTTTCTCCCCTTTGTATTTGTTTTCATTTTCTATTTCTATTTTGTCTAAAAGATCTAGTATCCGTATCTATGATTTTGTTTTTGTTTTCGTGTTTGTTTTGAACTAGCTTCTTTACCCACACCCGTCCTTTGTGTGGGAACCCTTGCTCATTTTCTTCACATCCGGGCGACGATGTGAATGGACTAGCTTCTTTATCCACAACGTCCTATATGTGCGAACCCTTGCTCATTTTTCTTCACACCCAGGCGGTGATGTGAAACACACCCTCGCTCATTTCTCACTACACTCGGGCTCCGATGTAGCGTGTCACTAAGTGGGAATACCCAGGATCTGCATTCAGTCATCACAACAAAATAGATGATGAGTCCAGTGAGTAAGATCCTAAAAGAAAACCATCGAGCATTCAATAATAAAGAATCCAATATAATGTTAAATAAACATACGAAAATAAATAGGCAACTGTAAGATAATTGTATTCATAACTAACACCAATGAAACCAAATAGTTGTCACGCGTAGCAAACTAGACCATACTTCGTCAATCCGGATGATCCCAGTGGCCCGTACCATACCGGCTCACATTCGAACTACTAGCGGAGGATCGGTATGTATCACAACCCCCTGAACACGTGCACTGATGAGGTCAGTAGCTCGAGTTGCTATGGTCTAGCGTACTAGAGCCCATACAACACAACGTCCGAATAAACCTCGGCGAAAAGCAAAACTACCGACCGTTATACCAAATCAAAGTAATGATAGAACATGGATAATAAACAACAAAGAATACAAGATATCACCATTGAAAGAATTAAATACTTAAGATGTGTTTTTTAATGGATTTACACACCTGAATGCACACAGGGCACCACTCCATCGCCTCATATGCCTCGTACCCGACACCAAACGATGTAACCCTAAGTCCCTAATGTCAATTCAAGTTGTGTTAGGTGTGTTTGAGTCACCAAGTTAGGGTCTAGAACTCTAACCTAATTTCAGCCCCAAAACTAACAATCGAATCATCCCTATTCATAACCCTTAACTTTCGACCAATTCTCGATATAGATGATGATTTTTTTTTGAAAACTAATGTTTCTAAGTGGTTTTGCTCTATCTTAGCTTTCGAACGATATGTAGAACGTCAAAATCTGACTTAAAACTGGGGAGATATGGTTATTTTACTAAAGTCGCTCAAATTGGGGCTGCCTCGGGGATGAAGTGCGCTCCCTCAAATGGGGGAGTGCGCTCCACGCTCGAGCAGAATTGCACAAATGCAGTTCTGCATCCCCAAACCACCACAAATCATCGCCAAATTGTTTCAAGTCATACTCGAACCTCAAAACTAAATCAATAATCATGAACCATCATAAATATAACCTATTTGAGTTGATCTAAATCAAGAATTTGCATAGATTGACATAATTAACATGCATTCATCATGAAACCTCAAGATCATAAACATCTTTAAAAATCAGTTTCGAAGCCATAATTCATAGGTAAACTAGACCTCATATTCACAAATCCTCAATTAGACGATAATATCAGCTTCAAAACACTACAATTATCATCCCAGATCAGTGAAAACAACAGGTTATTAGCAAATTCAAATTTTCATTTTAAACCCAAAATTTGAAAATCATGTTGAAGAATTGTAGAAGATGAAGTTGTTTACCTAAATTTGACCTTCAATTTGATCTTCAAACACCCAAATCACTCTAAAATCCAGTACACCAGCTTCAATTTGCATGCATTTTGTAGTTGTTTGTGTTGGAAATGTTGACACAAACACTTAAGTGTTGGTTTATATAATGACCTTGCATCAAATGCAAAAATGTATCTCGAGGACGATCTATGGTCTCTATTTACACTGTTAGGCACAACTTGTTGACTCTAATAAGACACTTGACAGCCTAGATTAACCTAAACTAAGATCATCCCAAAACTAATCTATGATTCCAATATTTCCCGAACTATAGGACAACTCTTATTTAATTCATTAATACACTAACTAACGTACCACATCATAATCATTAAACATATTACTAAATTAACCCAAGCAGTAGTCCCACTAACCCCCAACTACCTAGCACCCACGCCGACATGCTTTTCGAATGTCTGTCTCACATCCTCATACAATATGTCAATCTAACTCACACATGCAATGCAATAATGATTAAGAAAATAATAATTAGCATTACAAATAAGCAGTCAATAGAGAGAAATGTTTGGTTTTTAGGGTTCATACGCAGCGAAAAATTCAAAACAAATTTTGAAAAACCCCAACAAGATCAAAAATAAGTTCCATTAAACTAAATCTACGAAAGTAAATCATACCTTATTCTGTGATTTCCTTTTTAATTGTTCGATTTTTAAGACATTCAAGTACGCGTCCTCTATCAGAAATCCACATACGAATGGTGACCACAATTTGGAGTGCTAGCCCCAAGAGAGATTGAAAACGATTTTTCTTTCTCTCCCTAAATCCGGAGAACTTGGAAATTGTAAAATGAAAATCTTATTTCATTTTTAGGGTTTCACCCTTTATTTATACGTGTAGATACGCCCTTACTTAAAATCATATTCGTAATACAACTATTGTATTTAGGCAGTTTAAGCAAATTACACATATGCCCCTATTAATAAGTTATCATATAACAAATCGTAAGGGCTTTTATGTCACGAATTTTATCATATAAAATTCATTACTCTGGACCAACTGAAATTGTGCAAAGCCATTCTTTGTGTGCGACCCAATAGGTTCATGCGACGTTGGCAGTGAACCAAAAAACAAGTTTGGTACACAAGTTATAAGTGGTCTCTAGCAAGACATTATGACTACCCAAGCAGCATGAATATTAACATCTATACAACCTAATTAATAACATATATCATATCTTTTTGTCGTGTGATATCCTTTTATTAAACATAAGGCATGGAAAGTCACCCTTAATGTTCAATCGTACTAGTCTCGATCTTTAGATAAACTGAAAAACATCAATGTGACATTGATCATATCAATTCACATGGACTTGGCCATTATCAGTCTATCTTATCGAGGGATCCACTGATATCATTCTCTATACGAGAGTGACAAATTCTATCTTGATCACATGCCTTCACGTATTATTCACACGGTAACCAATCACAATCTTTATAATTGTCCTGTTAAAGACAACATTTGATTGTATCAAATTATCATGCTCATAATATTGAAGTCTATGGTAATCTTAAGTCGAATGACTAAATGATATACCTATCATGAGTAACACCTATGACTTAATTCATGGATGTTCTTATAGCAGGTCGGTCCAGTACCTTGTTTCCTAACAAGTATTCATGATCTTGATTCGTATCCCTATACACATGATCATCACATGACCATCAATCAAGATTCACACTAGTCTTAATTCATTATAGTTCCCAGTGTAATGGCCGACTAGGAACATTTAGAATATTTTAACAAATACCCATGGATCTTACTATAAGGTAAACATGCAATCACTTATAATAAAACAACAAATAAAACCTCTATTTTATTAACTAAGATTATAAGATAAACAATGTTTGTAGATTGACCTAGGCACATGCCCTAACAAAAAATAATTATTTATGCACAGTCAGACGTGTCATAACCTATCCAAGGCATCCACATGGGCCTGAGCTGGCATCTAAGTCTAAAAATAAACTCATTAACGATGTCAATAAATACTTGGTCATTACATATATGTGGGATGAGGTGGCTAATGAGGTGGTTTGTTAATAGGCATAAAGATCTACCTCGAGATACGCAGTACGTATCTCAAGGATATCAATATGTTTGATCATGAATAAGGTAGTTAGGTGTTAATGGGTTATTAATAGCCACAAAGATTATCCTTGAGATGCGTAACATACATCTCGAGGAAGACCAAAACATAAAATGGAATGAACTGGACCAATAGATCTGCCTCAAGATCCGTGCAATGCAAATCTCGAGTAGAATCTAAATATAAACAAAAAACCTCAATTTATTTCCATTGTTTGATTGAGTGAGAGAAAGGAAAAGCAGTTGAGGGTTTTGTCAATCTGAGGAAGGAGATCAGGAGAGGACCACCAAGTGGATAAGATGGATTCAAACCACTATAAATCAATGATCATCACTGTGGGTAAGTTTAAATTTGGTTTTCAAGTTGAATTCATGAGTTATGATCAAATTTTTGTAATTGTTGTTGTTATCGATTGTTGTTAGTGTAAGACCCCTCCCTGATGATTTGGGGAGGTTTATATAAGTTTTATGAGAATTGTTGATTGAATAAGGGCTGCTGCCCTGTTCTGCTGTAAGGACGCTCGACGATGGTGCGTGCTCCTTATAGTAGGGAAATGTGATCCCAATAGTAAGGAAACGCGCTCCCATCAAGAACTGGGAGGAGCCCCCAAATGAAGGAGCACGTTCCAACCCTAGAAAACAGCAAAGTTGATGTAATTTACTTACGTTTTGATTATGGTTCAGTGTGATGACCCGCCTAATTTAAAAAAAAATTAATTAATTATCTAATTTTAGGCTAGGACCCGTCTCAGACCTACATAGACGTCACACATTAGTCTAGGGCACGCCAATCGAGTTACAATTTATAATGTTATATTTGCTTGATGCTTGTTTATCATAGTTGTTTTGCTTTAAATTATAGCATTGCACCATGTGTACCGTCGATTATCTCATTTTGCGTGAGTTACGAGTGCGACAAATAGTGCCTCGAGATGCGTACGATGCGTGTACGGGAATGTGATAGCTTAGACGCATAAATTATCAATATATTATGATATTATAAGCTAAATAATCAAACAAACTTGGCCCAAGTTGAACAAAATACTAATTGGTAAAAAAATGGACCTGACGGGCCTTATGATGCGCGACGGCACCAGGTAGCCGATTAGAAAAATATCTTGCATAATTTTGGTTTGTGTACTTCAAATAAACATTCGGTTAGACTAATGTGACCAAATAATAGGCCTATGGTAATTTAAATAAGCTAATCTATCTAAGTCATTAATGTGCCTAAAATGTGTAATTAGGCTAAATAAGATAATTTTGCCCTAAGTTAAAAAATTATTTAGAAAACCCCATATTGATTTATTAAATTAACACACGTGTAACACAAGTTTGGCTGAATTTAATCGTAGCTCTTATACCATTTTGTCTCACCAGCATGCATAGAACCTTAGTTCATATAGAGAAAAGAGAAGGAGTGGCTAGAGTTGGAGGTTTGCAAGGGCTTCAAAGATTAGTGGAGAGAAATTTGTACAAGGATTCAACACATCAAAGTTTAGGTAATCAAACCCTCATCCTTTCTTATGAATTTCATGCTTTAGGTGCATCAACGCAAGCTTAGTTTAGGGGTTTTATTAAAAAAAAAACGAATTTCAAGTAATCTCCTACTGTTTTTGGACTCAAAATGGTGAATTGTAACTCTGATTTCCATTAATTCGAGTTTTAATTGAGTTTTGTTCAATGGGTGTGTTAACGGTGATATATGCATGTTGAAGTTCTTGGCATTCTTGATGAATATGGTGAATGTATGTTTATGATGGTGATAGACTTGAGGATTTGTTGTTGTTGTTCTAGTTGTTTTGATGTTGATATTGTTGTTGTAAATAATAATAATAAAAAAATGGGAGCCGCAGTTCGTCTCTGCCCCCAAATCGATTTAAGCGTACATATAAGCTTGGGCCGAGCCGGACTAGGCTAGGCCCAGTTAGGCCGAACCGGGCCCAGCCGACCCAGGCCCGATTCAGGTGGGTCCAACCCCATTTAATTAATTAAAAAATAATTTAAAATAAAACTAAATACAAAATAAATATAATAAATTGTAGAAAAATATGTAAAAATAAATAAAAATTTTAGAAAAAATAAAAAAAAATCATAGAAATTATGAGGAATTGGGAAAAAGGTTTAAAATTGGGTTTCAAGATATTTTCGGGCATTTGGCACCCTGGGTAACCCGAAAAAGGTGTCACAAATAAAAAATGTTAGAATAAAAATTCTATTTTTTATTCCCACAATATAAAATCCATTAATATGACCATAAATTATTTAAAATTGGTATGTAGGACACTCGAGGCTTAGGGAAGCTTAGGGGACAGACGGAGGTATTCCGGGGTACGAGCGAGAGGCTAGGATTGGGTTTTATCGCATTTTGGTAAATAAAGCCCGCCAAAAAAACAAATAGTATTTATTTATCGTTTTATTTCATTATTCCACTGAATTATGCCAGTTTGAATTTGTTTGACTACTCCACTCCAGCGTGTGTCTGTATATAGTTGACGGGACGGTATGACCCATCACCGGCTCCCTCGTGATTTGCGATCTGATTGTTGCTAGGGTTCCGGTCATGCACTTGGCTACGCTTAAGAATTACTCCGCGAGTCGATGATTTCGAGAGATGGTGTCATGAGGAGTTAACTCTGACACAAGTTCCTCTCCTTTGAGGCAGTTGGCTGGGAGTTGTAAACTCCCAACCAATAGAGTTCCTCATTGACCTTGGAGCGGTGGCAGGGGCTTACTTCGTCACCAGAGTCTCATCGGTCTAGTGTTATTAGTCCCAGGGTTTGGAAGATGTATATACCACACTCGCATCTGAAATTTATTGCTTTCCTAGCGACTTATCTTCATGATATTATCCCTTTTCAGTGCTTTTCTTATTGACAAGCATGATTTGTAGCCGTTTTATTTACATTCTTATTAAATGCAACTTACATTTCTTCTGGGGTTTACTCACTGGAATCGTCATCGAATTTTTGCATGGATGACCGACTGCAGATCCTACGACGAGCCGGGGGAATACCGTACTTGATGGCTTCATCTGATCATCAAGAGCCTCCACTAGCCCATCTCATAGGTGTTTTTATATATTATGTTACTATTTTTGGGTATATATTGGGAGACTTGATACACCGATACATGTGTATCGATTATATTGTACATTTTGTCACCTTATATTTACATGGTATCTTTTTAATGGGTTTTCCACTACTTAGGGTTTGTTAATGAAGTAGGATTTATGATATTTACTATTCACTTTTATCTAAAATAAAAGACTTCCGCTATTATTGATAATTCACACTTTTAGTTAAAAAGACCAAGGAACAACTAAATAACTTGTCAAATAAATTAAGTGAGATAAATGAATAGACTAACTAAACTAAATTAAGAACTTATTTTCATAAAACACCGGATAAATGGAATAGTTAGGCTAGTTGGAAAGGATAAGTACTTGTAGCGGGTCATCATGGAAAGGCGTGCAGATGACGTGGCATAATTTGGTGACGTGTTCAGCGGCATGGTGGGGCCCAGATTGCCTTGGGATTTGGGGTTGTCACAGTTGGTATCAGAGCTAAGTTTAGATGAGCCTAGGGAAAAGTTTAACAAAAGGGAATAAAACTTAACAAACGAACTTAGAATGTGGAAAACCCGATAACCTGACTTAGAACCTTAGTTGGAAAATGTAGCGAGACGGGTAGTTTAGGGTTTTATACGTATATATTTTGACTTGTAATATGTATATATACACGTATACGACACTGACTAGAGCACATATGCACTTGCAGATTCGAGATGGACGAACAGTTGATTCCACCTACTACGACTGATGGAGGCCTGACGAGGGATCCGACGAGAGTCAACTCGAATCAAAGTTTATGCGACACAGTCGCACTTCATGCCGCGCAGCTCAAAGAGATCTTGAGACTTCTAAAATCACGAGCAACGACCATACAAACGACTACCACACTCGCCACCACTACTACTGTTAAGACAACCATCACCCCGACCAGTCAGGATACGCCACTCGCGGCAGCCAAAGTTGAGATTCCCGCGGAGTTGATTATGCCCGCAGCTACACCAGCATTCACCTTAGAGGCTATTCCTACTCTTACAATAAAGCAGCAGATAGCGTTTGAGACGGCGTTGACAGCTGAGGCTAAACTAGTCAATGAGGTTTCTAGATTCCAGCCAAGACACTTTTACGAATGCGAGATCCAGAGGCAACTGGGAGATGGGTTCTCGCCCATGAGAGGCTTCATGCACTACTGAAGATTCACGACGGTATACCAGCCAGATTCTCTAGCTACATGTTGAAGGGAGATGCCGCAGTATAGTGGACCGACTACTTGGGTCGAGTTTCGCCAAGTCTTCTACAATCAGTACATTTCGATTAACGTCCAGCTACGACAGAGAGAGGAGTTCTTGACACTGAGGCAAGGTTCTCGCACCGTGATTCAGTACAAGGAGAGGTTTAAGTACATGTTGATGTTCGCCACAGATGTAGCAGGGACGGAGCGATTTCAGGTCCGCTACTTTATTCGAGGGTTTCGGCCAGATATAGGTAATGCCATCGTGTCGATAGTGGCCAAGACTTTACAAAAGGTCTATGAGCGGGCATTAGCTCATGAGACATACACCATGAGGAATGACATCGCCCCTGCTCCCGTAGCAGCCATGTTAGGTCAGATAGGAATGGCAAGAGGAACCGCCAATGGAGATATCAGCGGGGACAGATGCGCAGGCATGATAATAGGCAGACGATCGGTGCTTAAGCAGTAGTACCTACTCAGCAGCATCAGGTCATGGCAGTCCAGCAGCCACAGGGGAAGCTCAAAGTCAGGGCCAGAAGAGCCGAGATAAAGGGCAATAGTGGCAGGGACAGAGACAGGGACAAGGTCAGCAGTGGCATAGCCCGGGTAAGAGGCAGGGTGGACAAGGTTAAGGCTAGAGGGCTAGAGGTCAGCAGGGTCAGGGATCTGGGAGTAAGGAACACATCTTTTGTTTTCGATGTATACATATGGGGCAATACCAAAATCAGTGCACCAGTGAGTTCTTGCCACCAATTACAGTCCACTAGTATAGGCCAGAGAGCATGTTCATGCAGTAGCAGAGCCCGACAGCGACGCTTCACGACATCTAGTCGATGGTATATTGATTATTTACGGTCGTGTCATGAATTCATTGATTTATTCCAAGTCTAAATTATCGTTTATTTCGGGACAGATGGTAGGAGAGTTGGGGTTGACACCAGAGATTTTACGTACACACCTTGTCCTCAGTGCTGCTAGGGACAAAATCTACCCTAACTGAATTTGTAGAGACTGCCCAGTTGAGGTTAGTGGTCACCAATTACTTATAGATCTCTGAGTACTTGAGACCTTAGAGTTTGATACGCTCTTAGGCATGGATTGTTTAGCGGCTTACCATGCTCGGTTGGACTATTTTAGTAAGATCGTCACCTTCTAGATACCAGGGATTCTCGAGTTTACATTAACTGGAGTCGCAACCACACTACCGATCACCAAAGGTAGATTAGTCACCACCCAGGGGATGGACATTTTTTTAAGGACTGTACAGCCAACTAAGAAGCTAGTAGTCAGTCTTGAGGATGTCCCAGTCGAGTGCGAGTTTTCAAACGTTTTTCTTGAGGATTTACATAGATTACCTCCACATAGGCATATAGGGTTTATGATAGAGCTAGCGCTAGGCACCCAGCCAATAGCGAGCCAACCGTACAGTATGTCACGAGTGAGAAGGACGAATTGATAGCTCAGTTGGAGGACTTGTCGAAGAAGATTTTCATACATCCAAGTATGTCTCCCTGGGGAGCACCGGTCCTTTTGTGAAGAAAAAAATGGTAGCATGAGGATGTGTATCGATTACAAGAGACTCAATCAGGTGACAGTCAGAAATCAATACCCACTGCCAAGGATCGACAATTTGTTCGACTAGCTGGCTGAAGCGCAATTCTTCTTCAAGATTGATCTTAGGTCAAGTTATCACCAGTTGAGGATCAGGGAGGATGATATATCGAAGACGTCATTCTGCACGCATTACGAGTTGTTTAAGTTTACCGTTATGCCATTTGGACTGACAAACGTGCAGACTATATTCATGGATTTGATGCACCGAGTCTCGAGGCCATTTTTGGATCGATTTGTGACAGTTTTCATTAACGATACCTTGATTTATTCCAAAACTCGTGAGGACCACGAAAGGCATCTCAGAGAGACGCTGAAGAGTCTAAGAGAGCATCAGTTATACGTAAAATTCAGTAAGTGCGAGTTTTGGCATTTTGAAGTAAGGTTCTTTGGGCAAATGATCAGTGACAGGGGCATATCAGTAGACTCGAGTAAGGTTCGTGCTATCATCGATTGGCGTACACCAGAGTGTGTGATAGACAATAGGAGCTTTTTGGGACTAGCAGGCTATTACCGACGCTTTGTACCGGATTTTTCAGGATTTCAGCGCCTATAACCAGATTGACCAAGAAGGACGTCGAGTTTATATGGTCCGAAGCATGCGAGGCAGCCTTTGTAGAACTGAAGAAAAGGTTGACCTCCGCACCGTTGTTAGTATTACTAAAGCTAGGGAAGGAGTTGATAGTTCGCACAAATGCGTGCGGCACCAGATTGGGATGTGTACTGATGCAAGATAAAAAAAATTTATTGCTTACTTGTCGCGTCAGCTGAGGACCCATGAGAGAAACTATCTAGTCCACGATCTGGAGCTTACAATGATCGTGTTTGCACTAAAAACGTGGAGACATTATCTTATTGGTGAGAGGTTCACCCTATACATAGATTATCAGTGTTTGAAGTAACTATTCATTAATAAGGATCTGAATATGAGACAGTGATAGTGGTTAGAGTTGTTGAAGGACTATGACTTCTCTATAGAGTACCAGCATGGGAAGGGGAATGTCGTAATAGATGCCCTTAGCATGAGAGGACCGGACAGAGATGTGATGACTCACCAGTATGGTATACTTGAGGCAGCAGTTACTATGAGTTAATCAATGGTCCCAAATACAGCAGATGCGCACATTAGCGGACAGATGAGAGTTTCGACACTTTCCATTCCACGAGTCACAGAGAGTCAGCGGGCCGATACGATGTATCAGAGGTTCAGAGACATGACACAAAGTTTTGAATTCCGATATTCGAGAGAGTCAGTAGATAGGTGTTTACGACACAGAGGTAGACTGCGGATTCCGGTAGTAGCAGAGTTGCGAGATGGCATTCTTCAAGAGGCTCATAGATCCAGATACCCAGTTCACCCAGGCAGGAACAAAAGGTTTTAAGACATGAAGCGCTTGTTCTAGTGGCTCGGGATGAAGGCAAATGTTGGCCAGTATGTGAGGGGATGTGAGGTGTCCTAGCAAGTGAAGTGTAATGACCCGTTTTATTAACTCCGTTATTTATCTTGTAATTTCATACATGGACGCCAGCTCTGATCCACGTGGACGTCGCGGGTAGGCTAGGACACACGTCGACCTAGTTACACTAGTAAATTGTGTGTTATGTTGTTTAAATTGCGATGCACTTTATGGATTTACTTGTAAATACATCGCATGTGTGTATGTAGAATAGCGATATCGTGTGAGGTTATGTGACGGGTAGTTGCCTCGAAGGGCGTATCAATGCAGGTATCGAGAGGCGAAGTACGGGTACACTAAGAAACTCGACAAATTCATGTAAACATGACTAGGAAATTAAGTTGAAATGAGTAATGTAACTATAGGCTAATTAAATTAAAATTCGAACAATAAGCTATGGCGCGCCTTGAAATGCATGTCGAAACGCGGGGCATCGAGTGCCGGGTAGTCGAGGGTTAGTGATATCACAAGATTTGTCAATTTGGTGAATAAAAACACTAATCATATATGGATTATAATGGACCGAAGCTAAGGTAATTAAATAAAATAAATCAAGGCCTATAGTTTGGTTAATTATATGAAAATCATAAGATTTTTTTCGAGATACGTGTTTGCACATCTAGGAACTATGGGAGTAACAAATTAGTGTCACATGAATTTGAGTTAGTGGGAGTTAGTGGGCTAAGTGGCTAGAGATGAGCCATTAGATAAATCTCGGGATACGTAAATACATGGAGATCAATAGCCAAGAACCAAGCTCACCTTGATATATAACATTAGTTGATCAAACAACATGCAAACCAAATCATTCATATATTTTGCTGGAGAAGAAGAAGGAATTGCTGGAGAGGAGTAAATCATCAAGGTTTGTTGAAGGAATCCATGGGAGTTGGTGAGAAATTCTCAAGGTAAGTGGTACATCAACCAGGTACACATCTATTTATGTCAAATTGAAATTATTTTTGATTTTTTGCTAATTTCAGAGGGTAGATGTTTGAATATTTGCAATTGGTTTATATATTTGGATTCCTCCTTTGAAGCTGATAATCGAACAATATTGAAGTTTTCAATTTGGTTTTGAAATCAAATATATATGAGTTTTTGAAGTTGCAAGACTAAAACTAGAATTCTGCATGTTGTATTAGGAATTTGCCTATGTAATTTGGTCATAACTTGCTCATTCTGGATCCAAATTGACCCGAACTAGTGGCATTTGTGGAGTACAACTTTGCTTAACTTGAGAGGTTGTAATTCAGTTGATTTCATATCCAAAAGTGCTCTATAAGTAGGTGCTGGAATTCAAAAGAAAATTTTTGAAACTAAACTTGTTAAAGGAATAAAGCTCTAACTACTTATCCAAATGAGCTGATCTTTTAGTATGTTGTATTTGGGTATGTTAGCTGCTTTGTCACCAAAAATCACATTTTTGGAACTATAGATTTGGAGAAATAGATTTTCTAATTTCGCTGGTTGGATTAAGTTCCAATTAGAATTATGTTTAGTAAAATTATGATATCTTTTTAGTTGAATATCAGAATTTTACAAAATAAACCTTTTCAGAAAGCTAAGATAGAGACCAACGATCTTTGTATTAGTGGGAAATTTTGAGATTCGGATCATTTCATGCCTAAACATGCATTGTAACATAAGATTGAAATTGATACTTAATTTAGTTTTTAGGGCTGATTGGGGAAAATTGATTTAAGACATATTCAACCAGTGTGAATACACATTAAACATACTTAATTGAACTCCAGAGACTTAAGAAACTGTAGCTTGGTACGGGGGAGCTTGTTGGGTTGGATACAGGAGTCCGGGGAGGTCGGATAGCGATTTAAGTTTTGTAAAGCCCAACTGAAAGACTCTGAGTATTTGATTCTGCTTTAAACTTCATTTCCATCATTTTTCTCGCTGTTTAAATTATTCCATTCCGTTACTTGGACGTGGGTTGAGGCTACTCCCCCGGGTTTCCTGGTTGTGTGCTCGTGATGCACTGGACTGTAGCACGTGTGACCCAGCCCTCAGTGAATGGAAACCTAAGCTTGCCCTTGGTGCACATGTTGGTGACTCAACGGATTTGGGCAGCGTCGCGAGGGACCAAGTGTCGGACCAGTTGGGCGCGACCACTAGTGGGAATCGGTGACCCGAAGTACAGTCTAGTCCATCCGGAGCGAGCATACACATTTGTTAGCTTATATGTTATCTATTCATGCGATGAGCCATTTACAGTTATCTATCTTTACATTCCGCATGTTTATTTGACAATATTTCTTGCATTTCTTTTACTTTATTATGCGAATGCTCAGAGGGGTTCCTTAGAATCTTACTCAATGGACTCGTCATCTGTCTTTTGTGATGATTGAGTGTAGATCTGAGTACCAGTAAGGGCAAGGGAATCCTAGGCGACTACATCTAATTACCCGTCGTCGAGGACCTACTAGTACGTGTTTATTTTGATATTTTGTATATTTTGGGTATTAAGAGACCGAGATGACACTGTACATGTATATATATACTATTTATGGTATTGTCGCTAATATAAAAATTACTTTCTCGGGTTTTCCACAGTAGGATTCGCTCTTAAGAATCATGTTTACCATGCAAATTTACCTTATCTAATAGTATTGAGTAAGACTTTCGCAGATTTATTTAACTTGTAAGATACAACCCACTGGCATGATTAGGCATTATAATAAACTACATATTATTGAACTAAGTGATTTTAAATACTTAAAGAGAATAAGTTAAGAAAAATCAAGGATAATACACTATCTAAGTTGATTAAACAAGCGTGGATATGATTAGCGAGACATGAAGTGGACGGGCAGGTGCCTGATACGTGTAGTTGGGTCCACTGGGCAAGGAGTACACGGCGACACGTCACCCCAGGACGGCGGGGCCACCACATGAAGGCTGAGCACCGAGGTATGAAGGACTTCAACAGCTGCTACCGATCCCTTAGTGGAAGTGGGAACACATTACTATGGACTTTGTCAGTGCGTTACCATGGACTCCACGCAACCATGATGCTGTATGGGTTGTCGTGGATGGATTGACGAAATCAGCCCATTCATTCCAATTTCTATAAGATACACCTTTCCACGATTATGCACGTTTTTCGAGCGAGAGACCATCATATTACATGGTGTACCGATATCGATAGTATGAGATAGAGACAGTCGGCTGATGTCAAGCAACGTAGGAGTAGTATGGTACTAGACTTCCGTACAGCACAGCTTACCATCCACAGACTGACGGGCAATTAGAGCAGACTTTGCAGATAATGGAGGACATGCTCAGAGCTTGTGTGTTACAGTTTGGAGGGTCATGTAAGGAGTACTTGCCACTTTATGAGTTTTTCGACAACAATAGCTTTCAGGCGAGTATTGGGATGCCACCATTTGACGCATTATACGGGAGACCTTGCAGATCAGCAGCGTGCTGGGTAGAGCCCAATGACATAGTTACCATTGGGCCCGAGGTTGTTATAGACCACATGGAGAAAGTTAGGTTGATTCATCAGAGATTATAAACTGCTCAAGATAAACAGACGAAATACGCGAATAAGTACCGCGACAGGTTGAGCTATGAGGTAGATGACCGGGCGTACTTGAAAGTTTCTCCATTGAAGAGTCACCAGAGGTTTAGATCAAAGGAAAACTTACACCACGGTATATTGGGCCATATCAGATTGTCAGTCGAGTTGGGGAAGTTGCATATCAATTGAGGCCATCGAGACAGTTGGCAGGAGTTCACGACAGCGAGATCAGGGCCGAGACCTATGGTAGATATGACCCATATTGAGGTTAGACTAGACGTGACGTACGAGGAGCACCCTATCGAGATAGTAGACCGCAGAGTTCAGGTTCTTAGGATTAAGCATATTCCCAAGGTTTTCGATAGGTGGCAGTATCATAGAGTGTGACGGCCCCAATTTCCAGACCGCCTTGCTATCCGCCACGTCACATCCCACGTTAACTAGCCTTGCTACGTCATGGCCCGCTTCTCCTTGACGTCTCGCTACCTAACGAGTTGCTTATACTTTTCCTGCTAACCCTAGTTACGCTAACTAACCTTTACATAAGTATTAATAATTCAGTTAGCCAGTTACTCAATTTACCAAGTTATATTATAATTTTACAGCGGAAGTCTTTTAATGAGTAACTTATGCAATAATTAACAATCCTAAGTAGTGGAAAACCCGGCAAAAGATGCCATGTATATATATCAAGGCGAGATAAGTATAACAAAAGTTTCATATACATGTAATCAGTGTTCTATGGTCCCTAAAATCCAACAAAAGTAAAATAAATACATATTGATATCACACACGAGATGGCTCTACAATCTTTGAGGTAGTCGCCCAGTACCTCCTTGCCCTTGCCCTTGCTCGTCGAAGGGTCTACACTCGGTCACCCAACAAATACAGTGACGAGTCCAGTGAGTAAAATCCCAAGAGAAGTCCACACAATATTCATGAAATAAAACTGATAAACTACGAGACATGCGAATATAACACATGGCAACAGTACATCATATTCTCATGAATGTAGGCAACACAAGACAAGCAAAAGCAGTAGCATGAAATGAATAAACAATATATACCAACTCAACCAGTTCAAAAATAAAGCATAAATCAATAAACATCTGTATAATCACGAGAAAACCATGACTTACACCAGCCAGTAATCGATAAATCGAATAGGAACCACGTATATACTTACAGGCTTACAGTGACTAAACCTCAACTTCTATTACTGGATAAACCCTTCCATACGCTATTTCAAGACAAGGGAACACCTTAAATTCCTTTCGACAATCATAGATGTATCATACTTCCATCGACATGAGCACTAAACACAAGTAACTCGTGTAAGTGATTTAGCTACAACCAATATATACGCAAATCGAAATAGGAGAGAAACCTCATGTGTGCCCACCAGCCATCACACATGAATATCGATAAATCAAAACCATGAATTCTGTGAAGCATTCTCAATAGATTTACGCACCTCAATCCGTGCTCCGACTTCCCCGGACTCTCGTATCCGACCCGACTAGCTCCCTGATACCCGAGCTACGGTCCCCTAAGTCCCTGAATTCCAATTTTACATATTTAATATATTTATAGGTGTTTGGAATACGTTTTAAGTCAAAATCTCAAACAACCCTTTAAATCTAGTTTATGTATGTTGTTAGTGCGTTATGGGAATAGTGTAGCGCGCTATGTGGTGGTAGCGCGCCATGGACATGATGTAGCGCGCTACTATTCTTCATCCTGAAGAACAGTTGGAAACCTAGAATGATTAGCGTGCTAACTGTTCTAGGTAGCGCACTACCTAGCCTCTGGGACAGAATTCTCAAGTCGAAAATTATGTTCTTCCCTTCAAATTTACTTATCTAAACTTATCTAATACACTCTCCGTACCTAATTTAATCAAAATAACACCCAAAAACCCGAGACCAACTCTTTAAACCCGAATTACACTAAAATGCCTAATTTTTAGCTTGATTGAAAGTGATGATGATGATGGAGAAGAATATTATCTTAAGCTTGAACTCCAAGTTTCACCTCCAAATCCTTGAAATCCAAATTTGAATCACTCTTTCTTCTCTGATTTCATATTTACAAATGAATTGGTTTTGGTTGCATGTATTGATCAACGAATGTTATATATTAAGGTGTGATTTATTTCTAGCCCTTGATCTCAATGTGTTTACATATCCCGAGGTTTGTCTAATGGTCCACCTCTAGCCACTTAGCCCACTCACTCAGTCCATGTGACACCAATTTGCTACTTACATGACTCCTAGATGTGTCAATGTGTATCTCTAGGTAAATCATATGTTTTCAGTTAATGAGCTAAACTATAGGCCTTGATTTGTTTTAATTTAATTGCATTAACTTGGGCCCATTTTAATACATATGGTTAGTGTTTTATTTATCAAAATTAACCAACTTATGGTCCCACTAACCTTCGACTACCCGGTGCCCCGCGTCTCGAGACACATTTTGAGGCACGTCATAGCCTAGTGTTTTAATTTGAATTTACTTAGCCTATGGTCACATTACCCATTTAACTGATTTACTATTCATCTTGACATGGATTAATCTAGCTTCCCAGCGTACCTGTAGTTCGCCTACTGACTACCCGCGTTGCACGCCTTTCAGTCGAACTCCCGTCACACAAACTCGCGCGATATCAACATACACACATGCGGCGCAATATAATAATAATAGTTTTTTTAAACAACACATATACACAACCACCATCCATAAATAACATATTTCCTCGGTTCTCTTGTCCGAGTCAACCGATTTGTCCACGTAACGTGCGAATTACGACCTTTAATCTTCGAGATTAACGCTAATCCTAGTTTAATTAATTTGAGTCGTTACATAGATACAAGAGCCTCACTTGGGAAAGAGAGTCTACTATGCACGAGAAATACCTTTAACTTTTCCACGGTTAGTATTTTACTTTGAGTTTGAATTTTGGGACGAAATCCCTTTTAGTTAGGAAGATTGTGACAGCCCGCCTAATTTTGAAATATTATTTAATTATATAATTTCAGCCCAAGACCCAGCTCGGACCCACTTAGACGTCGGAGATTAGTTTAGGGCACGCCTACCGAGGTACAATTTATGAGGTAATATTTGGATGATGCTTGTTTATTATGGTTGTTTTGCTATGAATTATAGCATTACGGCATGTATACCATTGATTACCGCATTTTACGTAAGTTACAAGTGCAGTAAATAGCGTCTCGAGATGCGTGAACGTGATAGCTTAGACGCATAAATTATCAATATAAAATGATATTCTAAGCTAAATAATCAAACAAACTTAACCCAAGTTGAACAAGATACTAATAGGTTAAAAATGGACCCGACGCGCTTCGTGATGCGCGATGACGCCAGGTAGCCGGTTAGACAAACACCTAGCCTAATTTTGGTATGTGTACTTCAAATAAACATTTGGCTAATCTATTTAAGTCATTAATGTGCCTAAGATATGTAATTAGGTTAAATAAAGGAATTTTGCCCTAAGTTAGAAAAGTATTTAGAAAACCCTATATTGACTTATTAAATTGACACATGTATAACACAAGTTCGGTTGAATTTAATCGTAGCCCTTGATGGACCTCGAGATGTGTGTTTTAGAACTTGATGAAGTGAGGTACTATATAAAGGACGCTTAGACCATTTTGTCTCTCCAGCATGCATAAAACCTTAGTTCATATAGAGAAAAGAGAAGGAATGGTTGGAGTTGGAGGTTTGCAAGGGTTTCAAAGATCAGTGGAGAGAAATTTGTACAAAGATTCAACACATCAAACTAGGTAATCAAATCCTTATCCTTTCTTATGAATTCCATGCTTTAGGTGCATCAATGCAAGCTTAATTTTGGGGTTTTGATAAAAAACGAATTTCAAGTAATCGATCTCCTACTGTTTTTGGACTCAAAATGGTGAATTGCAACTCTAATTTCCATTAATTCGAGTTTTAATTTAGTTTTGTTCAATGGGTGTGTTAATGGTGATATATGCATGTTGAAGTTCTTGGTGTTCTTAATGAATATGATGAATGCATGTTGATGATGGTGATAGACTTGATGATATGTTGTTATTCTAGTTGTTTTGATGTTGATGTTGTTGTTGTAAATAAAAAAAAATGGGAGCTACAGTTACGAGCTTGGGCCGAGTCGGCCCAGGCCCGACCCAGTTGGGCCGAACCGAGCCCAGCAGACTGGGCCTGGTTCAGGTGGGCCCAACCCCATTTAATTAATATAAAAATTAATTTAAAATTAAATTAAATACAAAACAAATATAATAAATTGTAGAAAAATATGTAAAAATAAATAAAAATTTCAGAAAAAATCAAAAAAATCATAGAAATTACGAGGAATTGGGAAAAGGAATAATATTGGTTTTGACATATTTTCGGGCATTTGGCACCACGGGTAACCAGAAAAAGGTGTCATAAGTAAAAAAATTAGAATACAAATCCTATTTTATGTTCCCATAATATAAAATCAATTAATGTGACTATAAATTATTTAAAATTGGTATGTAGGATACTCAAGGCCTAGGGAAGCTTAGGGGACTGATAGACGGGGATTTCGGGGTATGAGAAAGTGGCTAGGACCGGGTTTTATCGTATTTTAGTAAGTAAACCCCACCAGAAAACAAGTAGTATTTATTTACTGTTTTATTTCATTATTCCACTGAATTGTGCCAGTTTGGATTTGTTTGACTACTCCACTGTCGTGTGTGTCTGTATATGGTCGACGGGACGGTATGACCTCTCACCGGCTCCTTCGTGATTAGCGATATGATTGTTGCTACGGTTCAGGTCATGCACTAGGCTACGCTTAAGAATTACTCCGCGAGTCAATGATTTCGAGAGATGGTGTCATGAAGAGTTAATTCTGACACAGATTCCTCTCCTTTGAGGTAGTTGGCTGGTTGTTGTAAACTCTCGACCAACAGAGTTCCTCATTGACCTTGGAGCGGTGGCGGGGAGTTACTTTGTCACCAAAGTCTCCTCGATCCAGTGTTATTAGTCGCAGGGTTTGGTAGATATATACTACACTCGCGTCCGACATTTATTGCTTTCCTAGCATTTTATCTTCATGCTATTATCCCTTTTCAGTGCATTTCTTATTGACGAGCATGATTTGTAGCCATTTTATATACATTCTTATTAAATGCAACTTGTGTTTCTTCTAAGGATTTACTCACTGGACTTGTCATCAACTTTTTACATGGATAACCGAGTGCAGATCCTACGACGAGTCGGGGGAAGTTCGTACTTGGAGACTTCATCTGATCATCGAGAGCCTCCACTAGCCCATCTCATAGGTGTTTGCATACATTATGTTATTGCTTTTGGGTATATTTTGAATGACTTGATACACTGATACATGTATATTGATCATATTGTACATTTTGTCGTCTTACATACACATGGTATCCTTTTGATGGGTATTCCTCTACTTATGGTTTCTTAATGAATTAAGATTTCTTATATTTATTATTCGCTTTATCTAAAATGAAAGACTTCCGCTATTATTGATAACTCACACCTTTAGTTGAAAAGACCAAGGAACAACTAAATAACTTGTCAAATAAATTAAGTGAGATAAATGAATAGACTAACTAAACTAAATTAAGAACTTGTTTTCATAAAACACCGGATAAATGGAATAGTTAGGCTAATTGAAAAGGTTAAGTACTTGTTGCGGGCCGTCATAGAAATGCGTGCAGATGACGTGGCATAATTTGGTGATGTGTCCAGCAGCATGGCGAGGCCCAGATTGCCTTAGGATTTGGGGCCATTAATTATATTTAGGGAATGGATTAAGGGTCCTAAACATATGGTATTCAATCTTAATTGATAACAACTTATTTATTTTAGGTGTTTGACCGATAGGAAAAGGTTTAAGGAAACCAGGAGTTGTGTAAGTCGGTAAAATTTGGAAAGCCGATACAGGTAAGTGGGACTCATTTATTTTATCAATTATGCTACGTAATTAGTATATTAGCTCATGTAGCTTATGGACTGGGTTTGGGCCATTGTACATTGACTCATATGGTTTAAACGTTTTATAACTTAAACTTTGGAAGTGTAATGGATAGGGGAAACAATAACTCGAGCGTAATGGAGTTTGTGGATAAGTACCAAACTTAAAGGAAGGTGGATAAGTACCTACCTCTAATAAAATGTTAATTTGAAATGGATATTAAAGTTTGCGGATAAGTACGAACCTTCAATGGCTAACGTGAGAGCGATGGATAAGTATCAATCTCGGAGAAAGGTGGATAAGTACATATCTCTAATAAGAGTAACTGGAATTTAATTCCAGTCCTAATTATGATACCCTATCCATACATTATCCATTTAGAATCGGAATCTCAGTTAGGCGTTGATGCAATCTATGGGATTTTATATTAGGCCAGTGTAGAACCCCTGAGGCTGTATTCTCGCATAAAGGAGAGAAAGATTCTCATTTCTAAAAGTAATTGAAATGAAGGGTCACTGTACAGTTGCGATTCACTGAATGACATGCATCTAATTTGTATTGTTTATATCATTTCTCTTACCCTGAGTAGCTATCTTTGGATCATGTTGTTATTCATTTAGTTATTGTTTACTAGTAGATAGTTGATAGGTAAATGAGTGTCACTTATTGAGCAAGATGTAGTGCTCATTCCCCTTAACATTTCAGGTACACGGTATAACGCTAAAGAGAAAGAAAAAAGGAAGATCTAGGTGTTTAGAGATCTCCTCAAATGTAATGTATTCCTTTGTGTATATATTATATTGAATTACTATTTTATAGTAAACAGGATTGGGATATGGTTTTACGTCTGAGATTTACGCTTGTTTCTTGTATATCTTGTGTTTAATCGAAAAGTTTTAATTCCACTGCATTTTGTTTTTAATTATTATTCGATATTTCAATATATACATAATGTGGATATTAGGTTATAAGGTAAGATTGATGGCTCTAGTTAAGTCTGGCTATTGTAACAGGGCTTAATTAGGGTTTTAGGTCAAGTATTGCCTTAATTAGGATATGGGATGCTACATGTACAATTATAATTGCCTACCCCCTTTGGTATCTAGCATAAAGTCCAAACCTCATACTAGCTCCCCAATATGTAATCTCAACAATGTCGGGCAATGCTCTAAAATGAGTGTTTCTCCTCATTTTTAAAAAGGTTCAAGTTTCAAAAGCGGCTTAAGTAACTCTTCCACAACCAAATGCACTCAAAAAAGTTTCGGGCGACTCTACAAGTGACATATGATATTATGTAAGTTCTAATGCATGACACAAACATAGATTAAAATATGTGAACTAAACAAGTAATACATAAACTAAATATATGCATGCATGAAAGTGTATCAACTCGTAATGAAATGAGAAAGAGAAGGATGAATGGAAAAGAAATGGAAGATAAGAGAAATGAGAGAATAAGAGATATAAAAGACCACCATTACCATCCTTCAACCAAATATAACAGCATTTAATTTAAAATTTTGAACGATCTCACATGCGGTCTTTCACAAAAACATCAATCCAATCGAATCCACAAACCCTATAAAGTACCCCAAATTGAACCTTGTCCTTAAGGTTCAAAACAAGTCAAGGAATCTATGCAACAAAAACAAAAAAGAGTGGTGAAAAAGAACATGGATAAATAGATAAGAAGATGATACAAACTTATGCAATTGTGTTAAACTTAGCAATAAAAGTCTCCAAAAATTAGTGAATGAACAAAACCTCTCATGTCTAGGTGACTAAGGAAACAATAAAAAATAATTATTATTACAAGAGCAACCAAATCTTGTGAGTCCGAAGTCTTTTAATTAAGGGTGAAATTAACAAGATGGTAAAATGAAGTCTATGGTTTTGGGTCTACTCAAAGACTCGCCACTAATGCGACGACTTAAGTTGGATTATGTCCCAACCAAGTCTCAAAACACCTAAAATCCCATTCATCTGTTAACTCCCTAAAAATGCTCCAATTATTCTAAGCAACGAAATCCAAAGTCAAACCTAACAAAACTCAGGGTGCTACAGTGCCTTTGATACTCATCAAACGTTCATAACACCTGCGAAAATCCAAGAAACCAAGTTAGGACTTTCTTAAACATATTAAATAAATAATAAATAAACTATACTAAAATAAATGCAAAAAAAAGAAAGTTGGGCTACCTCCTAACAAGCGCCTTTTTCTTTTAAGTCTTTATCAAGACTTGCGTGGTTCATCATGTGATGCCTTCTCCTTTCGATATGTCAATAACAAATGGTGCCTGACACGACCTCCTCCAGACTTGGAGCTCATTCAGGTCCTCTAGCACAAAAAATTATGTCGCATCATGATCATCAAACACAAAGTGTTGGCAATGTAAAGAATATGCAAACGCTCCTTTACTTCCAACCCCTCTTTAAACTTAACAAGTATGCACGAGAGGGTAGGTGGTTTCACCAACACCAAACGTTGGTCTTCCTTGCTCTTATTCGGCAGTTCCTCCGACCTTTCTTAAGCGACTTCAATTTTCATCTCATCTTCTTCCTCTTCATCTTGTGCAATGATAATGTTTGGCTCAGTTGGAAAGACTTCACATTCTTCCACTGTCTCGCTCCAATAATCCTCAACCTGTGTAATCTCATTCACCTTAATACTTTTCAATGTAATAGAACTTACAGTCTTCTCTAGATTAAAGAAAAATTGGTTGTAGATTACACAACTCTTCCTCGTTAATCAAATTCTCAAGTGTAGACTAACTAGAGTTCTCATATTTTGTAACTTTAAGTTTAAATGCTGATATTGTAGCAAATCTTCCTGCAAGTGTTGTTGATTAGTTATCAATTACTTCATCATATCTTCAAAATAGTTGCTATGTTGAAATTGTTGGTTCTCTTCTTGACATTGTTGATCAACTTTTTGAAAAAGTTATTCTTAGCTGGAGATCAAGTATTTCATCATGTCTTCAATTGATCTCTCTTCATGTTGAGGAACTTACGGACTTGGCACGAACTCAAAGAAGTCAGGTTCTGGTGATGCATTCCTAAAATAGTGATGTTTCTCATACTTTGGATAGTAAGGACAAGCATATGTGGGATGAGAGTAATTCACACAATTTTCACAAACCTCGACCTGTTGCACAAAAGAATGCATGTTAGAAAATTGATGTCCATTATGTGACATACCTACCTCATTCACATTGTAATAGTATGAGTCTTCGAATTGACCATAATTGTGGGAGTATGAAACCATTACGGAGTTACCTACAAATATGTTAAGAACAATGGACTAGAAAAATAAAAATAAATAAATAAAGAAAACCAAAGAAAAAAAAAAAAAAAACAATCCCAAATCAAAATATCCGAAAATTTGGGTGGAGATTCTATTTTCAATCATGTGTTCCACGTTGTGGGCATGACTTCCACGGCATGGATGGCAACGTGAGTGGCGACATGGATTTATGCCCAATGTTCCTCACGTCCAATTCTTCTGATTTCGCTCTGATTCTTCGATTCGAGTCCTTAAAGCCTATAAATGACACAAATGAGAGATTATAAATATAAAATAGAAATTAAAGTCCAAAATCATAGTAAACACTAAACTAAATAATACTTAAATATAGACTTATCATGCACGGCCGAAGACGGGCTAGTAATAACCACATTGTCAACGCCAGAGAAGGGCGGCAGACCGCCGCCACCGCCGGGAGAGGGGAGGGGCTGGCTCTCCTTCCCCAAAAAAACAACCCAAGAGAGGGGGTGACTAAGGAGCCACCCCCACCTCAACGCCATTACCATAGGTAGGGGCGCTGGTGCGCCCCCTGGCTGTCCTTGAGAAGTGGCAAGGGGAGCAGCACTCTCCTCACCTCCTTGACATCTAGACGCCAGGGACCAGATCAGCCCCTGGACTAGCAGCCAGGGGCCAGACTAACCCCTGGACCACCAACAAAGGCCATTTTGGCCCTTGAAACAAAATAAAAATAAAAATAAAATAAAATATATAATAATACATAAATAAAAAATAAAATTAAAATGAGCCCTTTGTAGCCTTGACCATTATATGGGTGCATTCCCGCACCTCGAGGGAAGAGTTGGGCGAGTCCCACCCTTGGATCCTCGCACCGGGTGATGGGGACCCACGGGATCCACACTAGTGGGCCCCAAAGAAAAATTATTTTGAAATTTAATAACAAAAACAATTGAACTTTTATGTTGATGTGATGTTCGATCATTGATTGTTTAGATTAGCGAGAGAGTTCCCGGAGAACTCTGAGCGCGGGAAATTGGATAGGGATTTGCGCCGAGAGTCGAGATAAGAGGAGAGTTTGCTCAATTATCAAACATGACATGCTATTAATCAGATATGTTTAGGTTTCAAGATTGTAAATTTGAGACTTGGGGAGTGGGTTACGACTTATTATTGATTTGAATGTGACTATCTATGGGTTGTGAGTGTGTTGCCCTTTGCTCATATTGTCTTGGCCTCAATTTCGTGATTGTCCCTACTATTAGATTATTGTGTGGTTGTCGCCACCAGAGGCTTTAATATTGACTTTAAAAAAATTACGTGGTCGTCACCACCACTTGAGTATTATATGATCGATGTCATTACTCGAATCATACCATGAGATCGATACATGAAATTGGTGCACACATCAGTGATGGCTTTGGACGAACCTACTATGGACTTGATGGGACTAGTCAATGGCATAAAGGCCTTGTGTTGAATAATTTTTTGCATCACCTCGAGAGTAGGGGAATCGGTCACTGGATTTTTGTCAATAACTAGGATCCATTAAATGGAAATCGACTTATAATATTATTATGCTTTTTATGATATCTCTCTTGAATCACTTTTGCATGATGATTTGATTTACAAATGCTTTTATGTTCCTTATGCGATGCTTTATGAATTTGACTAATGTTATTTGTAAAATACTCTCTTTCTCTTTATTTACTTTTAGTTTATGATAGACTTGCATGATTAGTAAGTATTACTTGTATGTTTGACGGTTGAGCTAGTTTTCCGCATTACTGAGCTCCATTGGTTCTTTTAATTCACTCCACTTACTCTTCAGGGCCATCTTCATCAACACCAGAACGGGATAAAGGAAAGGCGATAGCGTTGCCTTTGAATGTGAATTTTGCATGTTATTCATATTATTGGTATTTAAAACATCCAAAAATGAGTTGCATTAAGTACTTAATGTATAGATTCTAATCCTCAAGACTTGTTGGCTTAGTACATTGGTAACATGATGGTGTAGATACCTTGGGATACTTGAACACCTAGTTTAGAGTTATTATTTGACATATGAGACTTTTTAGTTTTAAATTTTGCAATTATTGTTTCATATGTACAGTTGAGTAGTTCTGCAAGTTGTTTTAGGCATGTCAGACTGTTTGCTCGGGCTCGGTTCAGGTATTGGGCCTTGGTGGCGGTCTGGGCCGGGTGACCCGACCCTAGGTCAGGTGAGGGTTGTCACACAAAAGCCTCACATGATAATTAAAACTTGATTTACTAGTTTTCGAGCAACTAATCATTTTTATTTTCACTTGTACCCTTTAGAGGCGCATTTACAACCCCGATTATGACAAAAATTGAGGATACACCTCAGCACAGTCAAATAGCCTTAGACAACGTTATACTATATCAATTCACTCTAGCTTTGCGACGAAATACCATATAATATATACACTACGCATTCACCAATAAAAAACATTGACCTAGTGATTTCTCTTTTTCACCAATCTAAGTCTTAATCCATAACACATGTCGTGAATAAGATCCATTAATCTCGTAATTAACTCCTAATACAAGTTTATTGAGATCAAGGATTTCATACCCACTAAAAAGATCTAATTGATTTTCAAGAAGGAGAACTTTGGTTGAGAGTGAATGATGATGAAGTCTTATTCAACATTTATAAGACTTTGACGTTCCCAAACGAAAGTGAGCAATGCAAGCGAATTAAGGCAATAGACAGAGTCTCAGAGTTTGTTTTCGAGAACTTAAGGGAACATCCTCCAGAGGATTCATTAGAAAGATGTTTAGTATACATTATCATGACTAGCCCCACCTCAGAACGTGTTTCTACAGGAGACATTAAACACATTGACACTATTGGGTCCATCTAAATTCCACATAGCATTTGAGCAGATGGAGATGGAGTCAGAAAGTGCAGTTATTGTGCCCACAACGGAGTTGAAGCATTAACTTTAACATTTAAGGATATTTATATTTAAGAGGGGATTTGACGTTCCTTGTGGTCATTTTAGCAGCCCTATGATGGACTATCAAGGATATTGAGAGAGCATAAAACAACCTTATGATGGACTATCAAGGATATCTAAGGCATAAGTCTGACCGTCTGCGTGCATAAAATTCTAATGAAGGAAAATCACAAGCAGTCAATCGAGACTCAAAGGTGTTTGAATCATGCAATGAAGGAAATGGTAAAGAAAGAAATTCTAAAGTGGTTGAATGTAGGCATCATCTTTGTCAATTCTTATAGTTCATGGGTATCACTAATACATGTAGTTCCCAAAAAATAAGGAATGATAGTAACTCAGAATGAGAATGGAAATATATTTTGTACAAGGACGGTAATAGAATGGAGAGTTTGCATCGATTATAGGAAATTAAATAAGGCTACAAAAAAATATCATTTTCCATTGTCATTCATTGATCAGATACTGGATAAACTAGCAAGATACGAGTGTTATTAATTGGTTTGTTGGACGGATAATCAGGGTACAACCCGATTGCTATAACTCTAGAAGATTAGGAAAAGATAACATTAACTTGTCCATATGGAACGTTTGCATTTGGAAGGATGTGTTTGGTCTATGTAATGCACCGACTACTTTTTAGGGGCTTTTGATGATTATCTTTTCAGATATTGTGGAGGATATCGTGGAAGTATTCATGGACGACTTCTTGGTGTTTGGAGCTTCATTTGACCTCTACTTACAAAACTTAGCTCTGGCGTTGAAAAGGTGTCAAGACACAAATTTGGTGCTAAATTGGGAGAAATGTCATTTCATGGTTAGATAAGGCATAATTTTATGCCACCGAGTATTAGCTCACGGATTAGAGGTTGATAGGGTCAAGATTGCAACAATTGAAAAACTTCCAATACTACGCAACATCAAGGACATTAGGAGTTTTTTTGGACATGCGGAATTTTATCAAAGATTTATTAATGATTTCTCCAAAATAAAATAAAAAAAGCCAAACCTTGTTAGAGAAAGATGTTCAGTTCCACATGACCAAAGTGCATATTATTGAAACCACATGGACTAAAGTGCATATTTTTGAAACCACTTGAACTAAAATGCATACTATGGTAAACCTCACGGACCATTTGCAATTCACCCTTGCAACTATGGTAAACCTCAGGGACCATTTGCAATTCACCCTTGCAAGAATAAATATGATTAAGAACATGTAATTACAACATATAAAGTGGTGTTACATAATGTAACGAGTTGGAATACCAAAAGATAGAATACAAAGATTTATCAATTCATATTATTTACAACGAACTATACTAATAAAACATTTATTTTTTTTTTGTTTTTCTTTTGCAAGGAGTGTGGTGAAGTGGTTTCGAATAGCGTTTTAGTACTTTGATTAAAGCAGAGGTGATGCGTTCGATTCGCAGCAATCCACACTATTTCGATCTCCTTTGACCTATAGGCTAGTAGTAGGAGCGCCCTCCTAACCCTATGGGATTAGTCATGCCTTAATCATGAGAGGCTAAGGCAGTTCAGACACCCGCAAACAAGATATATAATAAAATAAATAAAACGTTTTTTTTTTAAATAAGAGTTAAATAAACCACAACAACGCTATTTTTAAAAAATAATAATTTCATGAAAACGCGATTATTATTATAAATACAAACTTGATACTCTAAAAAATCTAAATCAAAACAAAATCTCCCAAATAATCCGATCCTTATTACTCTCCTTAATTACCTCAGCTTAACAGCTAACGTGCACACTAACCAAACCCCCACACTTAAGCATTCGCTATGCTTCCACTCTTTAACAAACACACTCTCTCCTTCAACACAATCACACACTCTCTCAACAACTTCACACGCCCCTGCTTGTGCCCACCACGTTCCTCTCTTTCATGCATTAATATAACCACAACACAGCCACAATGCATTCTCAAATCATTTCACATCTCATCAACAATGGCTTCTCTCCCTACCCTTCTTACCAAACCCCTCCTTTTCATCATCTTTTTCATCACAATCATCATCCTTTCAATGTCGACTCGAGCGAGTGCCGCCTCCGCGGTCAATGGAGGCATCGACGAATGCCAAGAGGAGGCCGCCCCCGGGGGGTGTGTCAACAAAGCGAAGGCCTTGCCGCTTAAGATCATCGCCTTAGTTGCAATACTAGTTACTAGCATCATCGGCGTATGCGCGCCGCTGGTAACTAAATCTGTCCCTGCATTGCACCCTGATAGAAGTTTGTTTGTTGTAGTAAAGGCTTTCGCTTCGGGGATTATTTTGGCGACCGGTTTTATGCATGTGTTGCCGGATTCCTTCGACATGTTGTCGTCCGAATGCTTGCCGGAGAAGCCGTGGCACCGGTTCCCGTTCACAGGGTTTGTGGCGATGTTGTCTGCTGTGGTGACTTTGATGGTGGATGCAATGGCTACTAGTGTATATACTAGGAGAGGTGCCAAGGAGGCTAATAATAAGATGAGTGATGTTAATAAGGGGATTAGTAACCAGGTGGGTGTTGACCTTGAGAAAGATTTTCATGGTACTGTGATAGATTTGAAGTCTCTTGGCGGCGGCGGCGGTGGTGGTGGGCATTTACATGGATGTCATGTTCCGATGGCCGTTGGTGCCTCCGTCGGAGGCTCGCAGTTGCTAAGACACCGCGTTGTTGCCATGGCGAGTACATTGAATTCTTTTTCCCATTTTTATTTTTTTCATATAGGGATGAAGTACATAACACGATCGTCGGTAGGGTATTGTGACTTCATTAACGCGTTAAAGACTAGTAAAATTGATAATGTGGTGAGTTAATGACTTCAATTTGTGTACCTTATGGTGCATAACACGATTGTCAGTAGGGCATTAGCGTAAAGCAATGAATTCGTATATAGTTTTTTTTTATATAAAATAGACTAATAGAACTAATGTGGTGAAATAATGATGATTTCAATTTGTGTACTAATATGATTTTGTAATCTATATAGGTGTTGGAGTTGGGGATTGTTGTTCACTCAGTTGTGATTGGACTTTCGCTTGGAGCCTCAAACAACACTTGCACAATAAAGTCTTTAGTTGCTGCTTTGTGCTTTCATCAAATGTTTGAAGGGATGGGCCTTGGTGGTTGTATTCTTCAGGTGACTCTTTAATTAATTAACTAGTTGAAGTAGTAATTAATTTGTGATGAATTTATATATTAATGTTAATGTTTTTGATTGATCAGGGAGAGTTTAGTTTTGTGAAGAAAGCAGTGATGGCATTCTTCTTCTCAGTGACAACTCCATTGGGGATTGCCGTTGGGATTGGCTTGTCCAACATTTACAAAGAAAACAGTCCAAATTCGTTGGCCATCGTAGGGGTTCTAAATGCGTCGTCGGCAGGGCTGTTGATCTACATGGCTTTGGTGGACCTGCTATCTGCAGAGTTCATGGGTCCTAAGTTGCAGAACAACATGAAGCTCCAACTCAAGTGTTATGTTGCTGTTCTCCTTGGTGCTGGTGGCATGTCAGTCATGGCCATATGGGCTTAATTTTTTGATACTTACATTTCAATGTTGTTTCTCCCTCTCAATCAAAGAAGATAAAAAAAGAAAAGAAAAAGAAGATCCATTTTTGAGCCATCTGCCTTTGGCCTAGTAGATTTAAATTTGACAATGCTTAGCTAGCATAAATCAATAGATTAATAGTGGTTTTAGAAAAATATTTTTTTCATTGTAGTGTTTCAAGACCAGAACTGGTGTAATCATCAATTAAGTTTCTCTTCAAAAAAAATTGGCATTGTGGCACATTTCTGTTTTGTTTTTCATGCTTTCCTGTACAAAGAAAAAGTTTATATGTGTTTGATCAATTTCATGAAGAATGACAAAATTTTTACGTTAGTTGTCAACATATCGCAACTCTCCTCCATTTTTTGGTATGAAAAATAGGCGTCAGAGTCCTCCTTTATCCAGACCGATTATGTAGCGCACATAGTGTTCAACATGTGGAGTTGTACAAAAAAAATAATAATAAGTAAATAAAAATAAGATGGAACTTCAATTTAAGTCTTTGTGATGTGCCCTTGTGGAAATTAAATGAAAATGATTAGGTGAAAAACAATCTGTTGACTCAGTCTTTGGAATCATAGATTTTTTTTTTTTTTTAAAGGCACAAAAAAAATGCCTTCTCCTAGCTAGGGGCTGATGATTTGATATGAATGGTCCATGCATGCAACATGAGAAATAGTAATAGAGCTTCTCTCTGTAGTCATCTCCAGTCATTCAAATCAAATTCTACCATTGCTTCGTTGCAATGGTTGGGATTACTTATTACTTTGACCTTCAGAAGGGCACACTTAGAATTATCTAACTTTTCGAGATATAGTTCTTATTGGGTGGGATATTTCGTGGAGTAGAGTAATCTTCTTATTTGAGCACAGTAACTCTACTGAGCCTGACGACACCCACACAACTATGAAGATCCAATATGCATGTATTATTCTTTCAAAATCAAAAATCAATAATAGAGTTTGACTAAATATTAATTAAAGGTTTAACATTTATAATATATTCTGCAAGACTCAATTAAACTTTGGGTATTTCGATGGAAATGCAGGACCTTTTAGTCAGCCTAGCTACTATAGAGTGGTTTTAATTTAGCATTTATATCAGTTCAAAATAATTGGTGCTACATTGACATCACCAAGGCCTTGGGACCGTCTGTATGCACCTCAAAATGTGTGCACACAGTTCTTAATGCATAACATGTGGGTGTGTATCCGGAGAGGCACACAAACGGATCTGAAGACCGATGTAACTTCGGGTGTAAGTTGGGTGATGTAAAAAAATCATTTCCCAAGAAAAAATACATACCCCTCCTTGGGGCAATTGGCACTAATTGAGAATTGGTTGTCAACATCTTCAACACGTACCACCAAAAATTTTCTCTCAACAAGTGAGCTCTCTCTTCTCTCTAGCTTTGATTTTTTTTTTTTTGGTAGTGCTATTTGGACTCGTGAGTCCGGACTCAAAACTTTTTTTAATTTCAAATACATCCTCGAGCAATTAATGAAGCAACCATAATCACTTGTAAAATTCATTTAATACCCCTTAAATATTTACAAAAATTTTAAAAACCTCCTTATGAGTCCGGACTCATGAGTCCAAGTAGATTTATTTTATTTTTTTTGGGGTTTTTAAGCTTCCAAAGCTAGGGCTTTAAATGTGTAGCTTATCAATTTGATCATACTGATTTTCATATGAATTTCATTGTTGTACACTAGAGTTTGTTACAAGATTCCCACTTATCAAACTCAGAACGATTACATTGATTCAACTCTCTCTCTCTTCTTTTCAGTTCTTACATCATAAATTTTTCTAACTAAACAATGTTCAGTGAGTCACTTAAACTTGGGATGTAATGTAATAATATCCCTCTTACCAATGTTTGCACCAACTACTTTTTCGTCGAAATCTAAACTTTTCCATAGCCATAAGTTATATAACCTCATTTTATTGCAATAATAAGCCACACTCACAAAGGCAATAGCTCCTCTAATTAACAAGCATTAGAATTACACGACAAAGCATCTACGGTGAAGTGGATAAGACATCACTTGCCGAAAAGGAAAGGTTTGGGAAGGTAGTAGGTTTACTCCCATTGAAAAAAAAAAAAAAATGCTTTGGAGTTGCATTAAACTGATATAACGAAAAACACAGATGGAGTGTTTAGGACTTTCTATTAAGCAGTGAAGAAAGAAACTTTTTATTTCTTTCCTTATAAGAAATCTTTCACTTGAAAGACTTAGTTAAGTGAATGTGGGGTTGGAGGAAAAATACCATAGGACCCCATTGATTAATACACATTAAATTATGTCTTTGATTTATGTTAAAATAACTTAGCCAATTCACAACATAAATTTTTTAATTTTTTACATTAAATTAAGTAATTTCGTAATTAATAATTAGTGTGAACAGTTGTAACTTTTAGTTTTCTAAAAGGTTCGTAATTGATAACTAGTGTGAACAGTTGTGACTTTTAGTTTTCTAAAAGGTGTGTAATTAGCGGATTAAGTAGTGGTTAATGAACCACTAATAACCTCGTTTTGTGAACAGGTGTGACTGTTCAAGAGAGTCATTTTTTGTTTATATATAGTATTTCCGAAATAGAAGAAAACATCAAGTTTTTGTTGAGAGAGATTTTACTGTTGCACAAGAAAGGTTCTTTGGTTGGTGTGTAATCAAAGATCAATCCAGGTTGTATCCGGAGACGAACCTCTTGAAGCATTAAATACAGAATTGGAGGAAATTTCGTCTTGGGACATTGCTATTTAGTGCAAGCCTCTGGTATGATTTAATTTAGTTTTTTGTAATTGAATTCACGCATGATATATATTATAGTTCAGTGATATGCATGTTGTATAATTGTTCTAACAGTAACAAACATAACTATAGTTGATATTTGTCTAGACACATTATTTGTAAATCGTGGATTTTGATGCAGCCATGGCTTCGATACGAGCCTGAAAGAAGCTCAACAATTTGTCTCTTGGAGGCAGAGTTTCCTTCACAACACTTGAACTCGCAAACCTCTCAGTCCATTCGTGTAAAACGGGAAAGGTCTCCTCATTGATCAAAGAAACTCCTCTCACTTCTTGAAAAACGCCTACCCAGAATGCAATGAAGTTAGCTGCAATGTCTACCAATCCAATGTGGTCCCCACCAAAGAATCTCTTCCCTTTCAGTTCATTCTCTAGTGTTCTCAACTGCCCCCTCGCTTCCTCCATCAACTTCTCACTCTCCTCTCCATAACTCCAACTAGCATTCCGCAATGTCCCCAGGCACTGCGAACGTTAATACAGACAATGCAAAATTAACAAAGTCTTTTGGGGACGATATTTGGACACACTTTCCTATCACAAAGAAGATATTGTTGGAACAAAAACTTCGGACAGAGAATGCAAGATGAGAATGCTTAAGGGAGTATGATCTACTTACTTGAAGTAGTAAAACATATGATATATAGTTTGCTTACATTCTCATCGATGAACTTGGTCTAGAAAGTAGAAACGAGCCGTGGCTCTCTCATAAGGGTCTTGAGGCAAAATGGGGATTTTCTTCCAAGTCTCATCTGTGTATTCAATTATGACCAAGGACTTTACAATGGGCTTCCCATTGTGTAGGAGCACAGGAACCTTTTTGTGAATTGGGTTGTATTGGAGAAGCAATGGGATCTTGTTGAACAGGTCTTCTTCTATGTATTCATATGGAATTCCTTTTAGTTTCAAAGCTTATTCCACTCTTCTAGTGAATGGACTGCCCCATGTTCCAATCAGTTTTACTTGTTTTTCTTCAGCCATTAGTGCTATAATGCTTCTTTAAGTACTAAAAAGATGTGATATATATGCAATTTCTGTGTTTCTTCACTACTGTTTTTATAACTTCTATCTCCCTTAGTTTGCTTAACTACATAGTTTTCTTAGGTTCCTACCTAATAAAAAAATGGATTCTATTAGATTTTGGTTAATATAATAAACCATGACTTGTTCAATTCAAGTAGTGGTAAAGACTTTAAGTGCAAGCTGGATATTAATAAATGAAGTGGGCGAAGGGATTGGGATTGGGTTTTGATTAATTCAGTCCAATACTTGCAGTTTGATGAAGTCATGCATATTGTCATTGTGTAGAAAAGTTTTGTAAAGATGTAACATTTTGACTAATTCTTTCTTCCAAAAGAGAAAGGAAGTTTTTTATGAGTCTCCTCATACCTATTTTGCTAATGCTCTTGTTTCATTATTCTAATTTTAAACTGAAGCTCATGATAAGTTTCTTTTGAGAATAATACTTTTTTGACCGCTTTTGGACACGCCTATTTTTCATGCCCTTGATTCGACTCTTGATTCTTTGCATCGATGTGTGTGCATCAATGTGCATCTAAGGGACGGCCAATGAGTGTGTGCCAAATTGGCGTGCCGAATTGGCGTCCAAATAGCATGACTCTTCTATTTACTTCTGTCAAGCCTAGTATAGATTTACTGCAAAGTTGTTTAACTTAGAAAGCTTTTTTTTTTAATTATGACAATATGTCAATATCAAGCTAGCCCGTCATGCATCAAGCAGTGATTGAACTTTGCTTAGCATTCATAAGTTTTTATTTTTTATTTTTTTCATCAAAAACATCCATAAAGTTGATAGTTGATAAGATGATTCCGAAGGCAGGCTGTAATTATTTTATGAATGTCAATTTCCTTGCAAATGCATGCTAAAGTACCACTCTTCTGTTCTACATTTTTTTATCAAAAGTTGCTCCTCTTGCTTAAATATAGAAGTTCTTTCGTATTGCGTTTTAGTCTCAATTGAATCTAACTATTTCTGTGTAGTTCAATTTAACTTGATTATCGGTAATTTTAGTTGGGTTTTTACTCATGTTAGATCCATCCTAGTTCACCAGACCGAAATCTTGATCAATTTCATTCACATAAGCAGTTCTAGGTCCTTTAGCCACATAAGGTGTCATGTACTAATACATTCTTTGAAACCAACCCTTAAAAATGGGAAAGATTTGATGATTGATGTTATAGAATGTAGGCTGGGGAGGTTCAATTTTGCTAAAACAATTGATGATTAGGTAAATCACTTTGCTCAAACTGATTTTAATATTAAAGTAAGAGGTGCGCTATCCAACTCCAATTGCCTAGTTTATGGTGGATCATGGGATAAATTGATTCTAAGAATAGAGGACCTATATGAATGATGATTTATTTAAAGCCCCATATGTTTCTTGATGATGGATGTTTTACTTAAACCACATGGCCTCATTTTATTGTAATAAATAATAAGCCACACCTGCAAGGACAATAGCTCTATTTAACAAACTTTAGGTTCACATGAAACTAATACTTTAAATTAATAAAACAAACAGATTGAACTTTCAGATCTTTCTACAAGGAAAGTTATAATCTCTTATAATCTCTGTATGGACTTATTTGTAAACCATGGGTTTTGATGCAGCTCTGGCTTCATCAAAATGAAGTTTGCAGCAATATCTAGGAATCCAATGCCTTCCCCACCAAAGAACCTCTTCCCTTTCAATTCACTCTCTAGTGTTCTCAACAGCTCCCTTGCTTCCTCCATCAACTTCTCTCTCTCCTCTCCATTGCTATAATAAATACTTCGCCAATGTCCCAAAGCACTACAAATGTTACAGATTACAAATGCAAAATTTACAGTTCACTTGAAAATATGTGTAGATGTGCATCATATGGTCTTTAAATATGTACGTGTGTTTTGAGTGACAATGTAGCTTTTTTTTTTTTTTTTTTTCATCTTTGACCCGAAAACCACGTAGGGCATGGTCCGTGTCAGGCCTAATGGGAAGCTCTCCAACGTGCTCCAATCACAAGGTTCAATGTGTTGGGCATGTGTGGACCGAAATATAGTCCTGCCTCGGTTAAGTATGACTTCATAAAGAAATCGATTTCTCCCTAATTGATGATAGTAAACACTTACCTTTTCATCGATCAACTTGGCCAAAAAGCGAGCCACAGCTCTCTCATAAGGGTCTTGAGGCAAAATAGGATTTTCCTTCCAGGTCTTGTTAGACCAGAGGGATATGCAATGACTTCAAAGCGTGTAACACTGCCACTTTCTTAAAGGAAGTTTTGCTCTCTACACTGCAAGAGTCAGCAAATATCCTAAAGGATACGATGAAGCAAGCTCAACTTTCACTTTGCAGTAGTGAAAGATGAAAAACAAGAGCAGATGCTGGTGAATTTTGATATATCTCTTCTTCCTCCCTAAACCTCTTCTCTTATAGAACACTAGTCAAAACCAATTAGAGTAGAATAGGGAGTAGTGGAGTAGTTATTTAACTGCATCTACTTAGTCAAGTATTGAATGGGTTTATTAACAGCCCATTCAATGCTTGAGTAGGTCAATCAAATAACTGCCCACATTGTAATTTCGGAAATGCACTATATGCACCGCGCACGCACATGAGGTTCACTTTGCATAGCCCTTGTATTTAATTTTACACACATTGTAGTTCAAGAGTACATATATACTCTTTAAACTTGAAGTTTCTACCCAATGTGGGACTAAACATTTCTTTTGAAAATGTCCAACAGGTCTCGTCTATGTATTCAACTATGATCAAAGACTCTACAATGGGTTTTCCATTGTGTATGAGCACAGGAATCTTTTCGTGAATTGGATTGTATTCGAAAAGCAATGCGCTTTTGTTGAACAGATCTTCTTCTATGTATTCGTACGAAATTCCTTTCATTTTCAAAGCTAATTCCACTCTTTTACTGAATGGACTGCTCCAGGTTCCAATCAGTTTGACATATTTTTCTTCATCCATTAATTCTACACTGCTTCTTTACGAACTAAAAAGATGTGTTATGCAATTCCTATGCTTCACTTCTATTTTTATACTGTCTATGTATGTGCCTTAGTTTGCTTTACTACAAAGTCTTCTTGGGCTCTTATTTAGTCAAATAAAAATTCGATTCTATTTGATTTTGGTTAATATAAAATCCCATGACTTGTGCAATTCAAGTAGTTTAGACTTTTAAGTGGGTTGAGCTAGGGATTGGGGTTTGATTTAGTCCATTGTTTGCAGTTCAATGAAGTCATATACGGTGTCATTTTGTAGAAAAATTTGATTTGCAAGGATATAACATTTTGAGTTCTTCTGTCATCCAGAAGAGAGAGGCCGGCAGCTACTTATGATATCTCCTCTTACATATATTGTATTATAAGTTGCTTTTCACTACTGCCAAGCCTATTATAGTTTTATTTCGAAGGTGTTTAACACCTTAGAAAACTGTTGGGCATCATACGAGGGGCGACCTCTATATCCACAAAATTAGGACTCGAGATCTCGCTCAAGAGGAAGCGAGTCTCTTACCGCCCAGACCAACTGGTTGTTGGTAGAAAGCTACGTGATGGTTGGGACTTTTTCAACCTACATTGAGATGTGTGCACGCAGTTCGATGATCATTGTGTAGCAAATGTATGTATCAAAGGTATGTTACTCAATCACTTTCCATTTTCTATGCCCTGGTCAATTTATTTCATTCATTATGTGCTTTCTACCTTTAAGCCAAGTGACATTCGTTTTATTTTTTTCTTTTTTTTTTTAAACCAGAATTAGAGGTCAGTTGACAAAATTTTCAGAAAGGAAATTAAACAAAGATTAATTTTGATGGGCATCATATGACATTTGTTTAGACATATCGATACTACTGGCTGAATTTTCGGTGGTGGTTTTTTTTCCAACAAATAAGCAGTATCATTACTAGATGCAAGCATGCAAGGAGTCATCAATATAACTGTTGTACATGTTGTCATATGTATTATCTGAAAACGGGGTCGTGTTTCGCTTCTTGGTCGTGTAGGCCTTTTTCCTTGGACGCGACCGAACTTCGAAAGCTGTTTGATTTTTGTGTTTTGTTGTTTTGACTTTTTAATTTGTTGGATATTTAAAATGCCTTAGGCTGCATTCTCTGTCAACACAATTGCATCCGCGATCAATCTCTAAAAGTTAAGCTCATGAAGAATTCAATTCCATTTTGTAATTAGCTAGTGCATACGGATATCTTCCCTTCATTCATGTGCACACTATAAGTTAGGTTTTGAAGAACTCTAACAATGATGATTTTATGATTGTTAAACTAAACATTAACTATTTTCGGTTTTAAGAAACCAAATGTTACCTTAGCTTGTTTGCATTTGCAAATAATAACCAAATCCGGTTTAAGCAATTTTTTTGCATTTGGTCCTGGTGTAGAACAGCATATATATGGATTTCAGTACATGAAGAAATAAAATGTTTTTAGTAGCATGACTGCATGTAGAGTAGAGTAGAGTATACCCTTATGACTATAATTCTACATCTGCTGGTCATCTAATATAATGAAAAAAATAAAATGTATTTTTGTTTGGCTTAACATAAAAAGCTTCAACATATATTCAGATCAGTTATTATATATTATTAAGAAAGATAATTGGAATCGGGAATGCCGAAAAGGGCTTACTAGGGTTATTTTTCTCTTTCGAATATGGGATTAATTAATGCCATTTGTTGTTTTGTTGATATGATATGGTTCTCGATATATTTAGATATAGATATAGATATTTACAAGCTACAAATACTATATATATGTATCCTAATCTATATCTTAACCTTATCTCTTATACTTATAGATATTTAATTGATCGAAACAAAAATTAAACTCTTATCTAAAAAAAGAAAAAATAGAAAGTGTGTAGACTTAACAAAATTAAAACAGACTTGGTGCTATAAATACCTCCACATATTATTTCCAAGTTTCGTTTGCAAGTTTTAGTTCAGACACTTCTGCTTTGTGTTGTTAGCACCATTCATTCTTGAGAGCTTTGTTGTCAACACCATTCTTGAGAGGTGGCGGTAATGGCTGTAATGATTGTTTTCGATTTCGACAAGACGATTCTCGACTGCGACAGCGATAATTGGGTGGCTGATGGATTGGGTTTCACAAAATCGTTTGAGGAACTCACCTCAACAATGCCATGGAATTTGGCTATGGTGAGTCATCGAAATTTCATTCAAGTTTCTTTGCTTTCTTGTGTTTGTCTCTGTTTGTTTGGTTTTGGTTAAATTCTTTCAAATTTTTTGAAATTGAATTCTCATGTATTATTATTGTGTGCAGGACATAGTGTTGGGGAAGATGCATTCACAAGGAATAACAATTGAAGACATTGCAGATTGCTTGAGAAAGGCTCCTCTGATTCCCCACATTGCCTCTACTATCAAAACTGCGCATTCTTTAGGGTATACAATTCATTTTATTTTTTTCTTGAAAGTTTCTCTCTTATTAAATTTATTTAACAATTTGTTTTATACTTATGTTACTAATGTTGTTTTGACAATTCAATTTTTTTTTCTTGAAAGTTTCTCTCTTATTATATTTATTTGACAATTTGTTTTATACTTATGTTACTAATGTTGTTTTTGAATGGATCAACAATGCAGATGCGAACTAAGGATAGTGAGCGACGCCAACACGTTCTTCATCGAGACAATATTGAAGCACCACGACCTTCTTGATTGCTTTTCCGAGATCAACACCAATCCGAGCATCATTGACAATCAAGGGCGGCTCAGAATCTTCCCTTGTCATGATCTCACAAGTCCTAATTGTATTAGCAATCTTGATAGCTGCCCTCCCAACATGTGCAAGGTAAATATATATATATTTTTTGTGTTTCTTTTGTTACCAAAAAAAAAAAAAGAAGAAAAAAACTTGTGATTAGTTGGTTGATTGATTGAATATGGATTTGATTTTTACAGGGTCAGATCATTGAAAGAATTAAAGCCAATGCTGAAGAGGGGAAGAAGAAGATCATATATCTTGGTGATGGAAAGGGTGATTACTGTCCAATGTTGAGATTAAAGAAAGAGTACTTCGTGATGCCAAGGAAGGACTATCCAGTGTGGGAGTTGATATGTTGCAATCCATCAAAAATTAAGGCCAAGATTTGCGAGTGGAGTGTTGGGGAGGAGCTCGAGAGGACTCTACTTAATCTCGTCCGTTTGATCAACTTCTTCGAAGATCACAAGGCTGATTTCAACAACGCCGATGTAGTTCTTTCCACGGCTCTAGATTGCAAGTTTCAGTTGGTTGCACTCAGTCCACATAAGGCGTTTGCCCTCCCGCCGGTCCCTCTTTGAAAGAGTCTTAAATTTGGATGCGTCTCACGCATATTCATGATTTTGTTCCTCTTTTGTTGGTTACTGGAATTTTTCATGCACTAGTAGTACTTGTAATGTTCATACATTGATCTATATATGGAAACACAACTTTGTTGCTTGCTGCAAATTTTATTTACTAGTACTTGTAATGTTCATATACTTTTATTAGTGGAAACACAACTTTGTTGTTTACTGGAGATTTTCATGTCCCAGTACTTGTAATGTTCATATACATTGATTAATGGAATCTCTATTTACAACGTAGCTTAGCCTATTTGGCTTCTAGCTATATATCTGAATTGATTTCAGATTTGTAGACTCTGGTATTAGTATTACTATGGAAATGGAAACTTACAGATGAGCTTAGATATCTTCCTTTGTCAATCATACAGTTTGAAAAGCAGATTTAGCCAATGTTCCATCTGTGTCTATCAACATCGACAAGAGACCATTGAGATTGGTCTCAGCACTCGCTAAATTCTGCTCCGAACCGCCGTTGAAGAAAAACAACTCCCACAAAACAATGATCTATTGCTTCATTGTCCATCATACTAAACAATGACAACAATAGGTGAAATAGTCTTGTTAGGCATTCTTCGTTGTAGCTTGTCGCAAGTGTTTAAACTGTCATGTAACGAAATCCATCCAAAAATTTGTGTGGAAAAATAGCATTGCAAAGCTAAAAGCTTGTTGGTGATTAATTCTTACTTGTCAATGTAATCCATAAACTGTTTGTCATGCATGTTGTAAGAAACTAAAAAAAAAAAGTTGCGCATTCAAAATTATAGATCTCAGAAAGCATATATAACTTCTTATTAAAGGTCCAAATTATACATAATTAGATCATGTTGTACTTTCAACTAAGGAGCATTATTATACTAGCTAGAAGAGAGCAATGTGCAACCCCTTCAGTAATTGGAGAATAATGGAGCCTAACCTCATCAGTACATAAACCTTGATCTTGTCTAGGAGGAATGCTTTGTTGGTGTCTGAACACATTGTTTGGATTGATCGCGGTCTTGGCTCGAACCAGCCGATCGTAGTTCCTCAGAAAGTACTTCTCTCCCCAAACTCTTCCTAGCTCTACCTGCTCATCAGCATAGATGCTAAGATTTCCCCAGTCCATCACACCAAAGCCAAGGTCCATTTCATTCACATAAGCAGTTCTAGGACCCATAGAGGCATAAGGAGTCATGTATTTGTAGACTCTGTGAATCCAATTCAAGTAAGCATCACTTCGATACCCTCAACGGAGATGCGCTTCTTTACATAGCCACCTTTCCATTTGAAGTATATCTTTGTTAGACCATAGGGACTTGCAATGACTTCAAAGTGTAACAATGTCACTTTCTTAAAGGAAATTTTGCTCTCTAAACTGCAAGAGTCAGCAAATATCCTAAAGGATACGATGAAGTAAACCCACCTTTCACTTTACGGTAGTGAAAGATGAAAACAAAGCGATTCTTTGGTGAATTTCGAGATGATTTCTTCATCCCCAAACCTCTCCTTTTATAGAGCACCTTGGTCATGACCGAGTTAAAGTGAAAATGGGGTAGTGGAGTAGTGGAAGTCAAGCATTGATGCAATGGAATAATGGAGCAGTCAAGCATTGATGCAATAGAGTAGTGGAGCAGTAATGGAGTAATGGAGAGCTGTTTCAACTGCACCCACTCAGCCACTCTATTAACTACCCATTTAATCTCGAAAATGGTAAAAATTAATGGTAAAAACTTTTACCCATGGTTAGCTTGTACACATATACACACACACGCACGTGCCTCGTGCCAAGTGCTAAGTGCGCCTATAAAAGCGCCTAAAATGCGTCATATGCGCCGCGCGCGCGCGCGCGTGTGGCTCACCTTGCATAGCACTTGTATTTTATTTTACACACACTGTGGTGCAAGAGTACATATATACTCTTTAAACTTGAAGTTCCTAACCAATGTGAGATTAAACATTTATTTTGAAAATGTTCAACAATCCCCCGCCATTTTCAAAATAATCAGATCATTCAATCCACGAAATCTCAAACATTATATGCATAAATAATGGTATCTTGCGATTTGAACCACTAATTTGTGAAAAGTTCATTACATCATATCAGAATTACATGGTAGGTAAACTTTGAACCAATGATTCTATTCGATATGTAGCATAACATATCACGCATATAATTTACACCAGCAAATAGCCATAAATATCCTGACACATTCAACATTGGCCTTGTGTCCCGTATTTTCTAGTGAATGTCTTTGGAGCCAAGCCCTTGAACTCCTTGAAGCGGCCGCACTTCACATCCACATAGGTAGTCTCCATTCTAGTACCCCCGCAATTTAAGCACCTTTAGAAGACTATTAAGAGATCATCTCAACCTCCTCTCTTTACATGCAGTGCAGAGCACTAACAACCTTGGGATGGTTATTAAAATTTAGTGCTCTGATCACTCTTATAATGAATTTGACTGCATTGAACTCAAGACTTAACGTAATGTTAGGCGTCGAGTTGAGTTTCCACTATTGGTGACCTGTGATTCATGGGCTTGAGACCCATCCCCCTTGATGTTTTATTCACCAAGTCTCTTGGCAATCCTTTAGTAAGGGGATCTCGCAAGTTTTGACTAGATTTCACATAGTCAATCGTGATAACTTTTCTTGTTATCAATTCTCTCGACACTGTTGTGTCTCGGTCCAATATGTCCGGATTTACCATTGTGCATTTGACTATAAGCCCTTGCCAATGTGGCCTCACTATCACAATGGATAGAGATTGGAGCTAGGTTTAGGCCATGATGGTATCTCGTGTAATAATTCACGTAGTCATTCAGAACTTCTTTTGAAGTGAGGCCAATGCAATAAACTCGATTCCATGGTAGAACCGGTCATTAAAGTTTGCTTCTTTGAAGCCCACGAGATCGCACCTCAAGCAAGTGTGAAAATCCACCCACTTGTAGATGCATGATTTTGATCTTTCACAATCCAACTTGCATCGAAAATCCTTCTAAGGCAGAAGGATATCCACTATAGCATAAACCATAGTTAATTGTTTTCTTGAGATATTTCAAAACTCTTGAATTGCAAACCAATGCAACTCACTTGGATTGATTGTAAATCGCTCAACTTGCCTACTTGCCAAGGCAATATCCGACTAGTGCATGTCATTGCATACATTAAGCATCCAATTAATCTAGAATACTCCGGTTGTGGCTGGATTGCTGTATTTTTCACTAGCTCAATACTTGAATCTAGTGAGGTAGAAAGCAGGGACACAATTCAAGTGATTGAATCTATTGAGAACTTTCTCAATATAATGAGATTGAGTTAGAGTAATACTCCCTCATCTCTTACAATCGAATCCCGAGAATGACATCTGCTTGCCCCATATCTTTCATTTCAAACGGCTTGAAAGAAATCTTTTGGTCAATTGAACTTGTTCCAAGTCAGTTCTAAAAATCGACATGTCATCTACGTAAAACAGAGATAATGACACCATTGCCTTTTTCATCAAACTTGCTATATACACATTTATCGATTCATTTATTTTGAATCCAAAAGCAAGTACAACCTGGTCAAATTTTTGGTGCCTTTGTTTTGGTGCTTGCTTTAAACCATACAATGATTTTCGCAATCTGCACACTTTATTCTCATGACCGGGCATAATAAACCCTTCAGGTTGTTCCATGTATATTTCCTCATCCAAATCTCCATTTAGGAACGCAGTTTTAACGACCATTTGGTGGATGACCAGCTTGTTTATAATTGCAATTGCAATAAGCAATCTGATAGTAGCAATTCTAGCTACTGGTGAATAGGTATCGAAATAGTCTATTCCATGCTTTTGGGTGAAATCCTTAGCAACCAGTCTCACTTTGTGTTTTCAATGGATCCATCAACTCTTCTTTTCCTTTTGAAGAGAAATTTGCATTTAATTGGTTTACACCCAGGAGGTAGATCAACTAGTTCCCAAGTGTTATTTCCCATTATTGAATTCATCTCATCATTTAATGCCTCTTTCCAGAAAGTTGCATATCTTTCTTTCATTGCCTCCTCTACTGTTTGAGGATCAGCATCCGTATTAAAACAATACGAAATTTGTCTAGTTACTGTTTCTCTACTTCCTTCAACTAGGAATGTATAGAAATCAGAACCAAATGACCTAATTTTCCGAGCTCGTTTGCTCCTTCGAAGTTCAGGAACTTCTACTATTTCTTTGTCATTTTCAATTTCTATGACTTCCTTCCCTTTTGGTTTTCTTTGGGGAATGCTTTTGGGAATAGATTTAAATCTTGTCTCATCAAAGATTGCATCCCTTGATTCAATTACGAGTGTTTTTGAAATCGAATTATTAGGCTCAATTACCATGAACCTATATGCCTTCTTGTGTTGTGCATATTCAATAAATATGCACTCACTCCCCTTTCACCCAATTTTCTCTTTTTGGGTTAAGGTACTTTTACTCTTGCTTTCTACTGACCCCAAACTCTTAAATAATTAAGATTTGGTTTTCGCTTATTCCAAAGCTCATATGGGGTGACTTTATTCCTCTTTTGTAGAATTCTGTTCAAAATATGGCATGCGATCAAGCAATGCCTCTCCCAAAACCACTACTCAAACCCGAGTTTGATAGCATAGCATTAACCATTTCGGTTAAAACACGATTTTACGCTCGGCCACACCATTTTGTTGTGGTGTATGAGGGGCGATAGTCTCACGGACTATTCCGAGTGGATTCAAAGTACTTTGGAATATAATACTCTCCTCCCCTATCAGACCTTAAACATTTTATAAAGGTCTCGCATTGCAATTCAGTTTCTGCCTTATAGGCCCGAAACTTAACCATTGCCTCATCTTTGGAATGCAACAAATAAACATAACAAAATTTGCTATAATCATCAATAAATGTTATAAAATATTTATTGCCTCCTATTGAGGGTGTACTATGTATGTCACATACATCAGAATGTATTAAGTCTAGCAACTTTGAATTTCTTTCAACATTAGAAAATGGATGTCTAGTTATTTTTGTTTTCATGCATGTATTGCAATTTCCATCATATTTATCAAAATAAGGCAGTAATTCCAGATTTACCATATCATATAATTTTCTGAAATGAACATGTCCTAATCTATGATGCCATAAAAATGAAGGAGACTCAACAAGATACGCATAAACAACATTTTTATTAGATAAAGCGATTACATTGAGCTTAAACATGCCCTCACAAGCATAACCCTTCCCTACATATACCCCACCCTTGGAAAGTACAAACTTGTCAGCCTCAAAGACAAGTTTAAAACCAAACTTATTCAAAAGACCACCCGACACAAGATTCTTCCTCACTTCTGGTGCATAATACACGTTAGTGAGTGTTACAATTTTGCCAGAAGTAAATTTCAGATCAACACTACCTATGCCTTTAACAGGGACAGTAACATCATTTCCCATGTACAAGATATTATTTTCATCTACTGCCTCCATGGTCTTAAAGAACCTCTTGTTCTTGCAAACGTGTCGGGTAGCACCAGAATCAATCCACCAAGCCATGTCATTTTCAACGACGTTGATTTCTGAAATCATAGCAATGAGATCATCATTGTCGTTTCCTGCACCTTTTGCGGTCTTGGAGGAAGCTTGATGTTTTCCTTGCTTCTTCTTCCAATGATAACATTCGGACTTGAGGTGGCCATCTTTCCCATGAGAACCAACAAGTGACTTTCTGCTTCCTTTGATTTCGGTTTTGGTTGTTCGATTTTCCGAACCAAGAGCTTTTTGAAACCACCGGGCTTGTTAGGCTTTGTTTCAAGTAGGGGCTTTTTGAACTTAGCCGCTTCCATCACATGCACCTTTGAAATCTCCACGAGCATTACGCTCTTTTTCATTTTCTGATTGCGACAATCCTCTTCTACACGAAGATGGTTAGCAAGTTCATCAAGAGTTATGTCCTCTTTTTTATGCTTAAGAGTTCGTTTGAACTCCTTCCAGGATGGGGGCAGTTTATCAATAATAGAAGACACAACAATTGTTTCATCCATGACAAGATTTTGTTTAGAGAAATTATTTCTAATCCTCTCAATTTCACGAAATTGTTCAATGACAGACCTATCATCAACCATTTTAAAATTAATAAACTTTGATATGAGGAATTTCTTACTTGTCGCATCCTCCTTATGGTACCTTGCCTCCAGTTTCTCCCACAAGACACCTTGGCGAGGGACGTCATGGTAGAGGTCGAGCGGTGAGTCCTTCATGGCGTTCGAATGTGACCTCTGCAGTGTGGTCATCCGCCTCCCATTTCGCCTCTTCCCGATGCGCTCGACGGTTTCATCGTCGGACTCCATCGGTTTTGGTGTATCCAGAACATACACCAGATGAAACGCTACCAGCAGGAAATGCACTCGCACGCCACCTCAGGAAATCGCCTCCATCGAAGCGATCCAACTTCATAATGTTAGCCGACAGCTCTTTGATTGATGAAGTCATTGCAACAGCAGCAAAAAATTTCCTTTAGATTGTTAGACCAGAAGGACTTGCAATGACTTCAAAGCGTGTAACAATGTCACTTTCCTAAAGGAAATTTTGCTCTCCAAACTGCAAGAGTCAGCAAATATCCTAAAGGATACGATGAAGTAAACCCACCTTTCACTTTGCAGTAGTGAAAGATGAAAACAAGAGCGATTCTTTGGTGAATTTCGAGATGATTTCTTCCTCCCCAAACCTCTCCTTTTATAGAGCCTTGGTCATGACCGATTAAAGTGAAAATGGGGTAGTGGAGTAGTGGACCGATCAAGCATTGATGCAATGGAATAATGGAGCGATCAAGCATTGATGCGATAGAGTAGTGGAGCGATAATGGAGTAATGGAGAGCTGTTTCATTTGCACCCACTCGACCACTCTATTAACTACCCATTTAATCTCGAAAATGGTAAAAATTAATGGTAAAAACTTTTACCCATGGTTAGCTTGTACACATATACACACACACGCACGTGCCGTGCGTGCTAAGTGCTAAGTGCGCCTATAAAAGCGCCTAAAATGCGCATATGTCATATGCGCGCCGCGCGCGCGCGTGTGGCTCACCTTGCATAGCACTTGTATTTTATTTTACACACACTGTAGTGCTAGAGTACATATATACTCTTTAAACTTGAAGTTCCTAACCAATGTGAGATTAAACATTTATTTTGAAAATGTTCAACAATCCCCCGCCATTTTCAAAATAATCAGATCATTCAATCCACGAAATCTCAAACATTATATGCATAAATAATGGTATCTTGCGATTTGAACCACTAATTTGTGAAAAGTTCATTACATCATATCAGAATTACATGGTAGGTAAACTTTGAACCAATGATTCTATTCGATATGTAGCATAAACATATCACGCATATAATTTACACCAGCAAATAGCCATAAATATCCTGACACATTCAACATTGGCCTTGTGTCCGTATTTTCTCGTGAATGTCTTTGGAGCCAAGCCCTTGAACTCCTTGAAGCGCCGCACTTCACATCCACATAGGTAGTCTCCATTCTAGTACCCCGCAATTTAAGCACCTTTAGAAGACTATTAAGAGATCATCTCAACCTCCTCTCTTTACATGCAGTACCAGAGCACTAACAACCTTGGGATGGTTATTAAAATTTAGTGCTCATGATCACTCTTATAATGAATTTGATTTGCATTGAACTCAAGACTTAACGTAATGTTAGGCGTCGAGTTGAGTTTCCACTATTGGTGACTGTGATTCATGGGCTTGAGACCCATCCCCTTGATGTTTTATTCACCAAGTCTCTTGGCAATCCTTTAGTAAGGGGATCGCAAGTTTTGACTAGATTTCACATAGTCAATCGTGATAACTCCTCTTGTTATCAATTCTCACGACCTGTTGTGTCTCGGTCCAATATGTCTGGATTTACCATTGTACATTTGGCTATAAGCCCTTGCCAATGTGGCCTCACTATCACAATGGATAGAGATTGGAGCTAGGTTTAGGCCACAATGGTATCTCGTGTAATAATTCACGTAGCCATTCGAGCTTCTTTTGAAGGTGAGGCCAATCAATAAACTCGATTCCATGGTAGAACCGGCCATTAAAGTTTGCTTCTTTGAAGCCTACGAGATCGCACCTCCAAGCAAGTGTGAAAACCCACCCACTTGTAGATGCATGATTTTGATCTTTCACAATCCAACTTGCATCGAAAATCCTTCTAAGACAGAAGGATATCCACTATAGCATAAACCATAGTTAATTGTTTTCTTGAGATATTTCAAAACTTTTCGAATTGCAAACCAATGCAACTCACTTGGATTGATTGTAAATCGCTCAACTTGCCTCTTGCCAAGGCAATATCCGGCCTAGTGCATGTCATTGCATACATTAAGCATCAATTAATCTAGAATACTCCGGTTGTGAAAGCTGGATTGCCTCTGTATTTTTCACTAGCTCAACACTTGAATCTAGTGAGGTAGAAACAGGGGCACAATTCAAGTGATTAAATCTATTGAGAAGTTTCTCAATATAATGAGATTGAGTTAGAGTAATACTCCCTCATCTCTTACAATCTGAATCCCGAGAATGACATCTCGCTTGCCCCATATCTTTCATTTCAAACAAGCTTGAAAGAAACCTTTTGGTCAATCGAACTTGTTCCAAGTCGGTTCAAAAATCGAAGCATGTCATCTACGTAAAGACAGATAATGACACCATTGCCTTTTTCATCAAACTTGCTATATACACATTTATCAGATTCATTTATTTTGAATCCAAAAGCAAGTACAACCTGGTCAAATTTTTGGTGCCACTGTTTTGGTGCTTGCTTTAAACCGTACAATGATTTTCGCAATCTGCACACTTTATTCTCATGACTGGGCATAATAAACCCTTCAGGTTGTTCCATGTATATTTCCTCATCCAAATCTCCATTTAGGAAGCATTTGTTTTAACGTCCATTTGGTGGATGACCAGACTTGTTTATAGGCTGCAATTGCAATAAGCAATCAGATAGTAGCAATTCTAGCTACTGGTGAATAGGTATCGAAATAGTCTATTCCATGCTTTTGGGTGAAACCCTTAGCAACCAGTCTCACTTTGTGTTTTTCAATGGATCCATCAACTCTTCTATTCCTTTTGAAGAGAAATTTGCATTTAATGGGTTTACACCCAGGAGGTAGATCAACTAGCTCCCAAGTGTTATTTCCCATTATTGAATCCATCTCATCATTTAATGCCTCTTTCAAGAGAGTTGCATCTCTTTCTTTCATTGCCTCCTCTACTGTTTGAGGATCAGCATCCGTATTAAAACAATACGGAATTTGTCTAGTTATTGTTTCTCTACTTCCTTCAACTAGGAATGTATAGAAATCAGAACCAAATATCGTTTGCTCCTTCGAAGTTCAGGATCTTCTACTATTTCTTTGTCATTTTCAATTTCTATGACTTCCTTCCCTTTTTGGTTTTCTTCAGGAATGCTTTTGGAAACATATTTAAATCTTGTCTAATCAAAGATTGCATCCCTTGATTCAATTTCAGTGTTTGCTGAAATCGAATTATTAGGCTCAATTACCATGAACCTATATGCCTTACTTTGTTGTGCATATCCAATAAATATGCACTCCACTCCCCTTTCACCCAATTTTCTCTTTTTGGGTTCAGGTACTTTTACTAACGCTCTACCGGCCCCAAACTCTTAAATAATTAAGATTTGGTTTTCGCTTATTCCAAAACTCATATGGGGTGACTTCATTCCTCTTTTGTGGAATTATTTGTTCAAAATATGGCATGCAAAATCAATGCCTCTCCCAAAAAACCACTACTCAAACCGAGTTTGATAGCATAGCATTAACCATTTCGGTTAAAACACGATTTTTACGCTCAAACCACACCATTTTGTAGTGGTGTATAAGAGCGATAGTCTCATGGACTATTCCAGTGGATTCAAAGTACTTTGGATCATAGTACTCTCCTCCCCTATCAGAACTTAAACATTTTATAAAGGTCTCACATTGCAATTCAGTTTCTGCCTTATAGGCCCGAAACTTAACCATTGCCTCATCTTTGGAATGCAACAAATAAACATAACAAAATTTGCTATAATCATCAATAAATGTTATAAAATATTTATTGCCTCCTATTGAGGGTGTACTATGTATGTCACATACATCAGAATGTATTAAGTCTAGCAACTTTGAATTTCTTTCAACATTAGGAAATGGATTTCTAGTTATTTTTGTTTTCATGCATGTATTGCAATTTCCTTCATATTTATCAAAATAAGGCAGTAATCCCATTTACCATATCATATAATTTTTTGAAATGAACATGTCCTAATCTATGATGCCATAAAAATGAAGGAGACTCAACAAGATACGCAGAAACAACATTTTTATTAGATAAAGCGATTACATTGAGCTTAAACATGCCCTAATAAGCATAACCCTTCCCTACATATACCCCTCCCTTGGAGAGTACAAACTTGTCAGCCTCAAAGACAAGTTTAAAACCAAACTTATTCAAAAGACCACCCGACACAAGATTCTTCCTCACTTCTAGTGCATAATACACGTTAGTGAGTGTTACAATTTTGCCAGAAGTAAATTTCAGATCAACACTACCTATGCATTTAACGGGACAAGTAGCATCATTTCCCATGTACAAGACGGTATTTTCATCTATCGCCTCCATGGTCTTTAAGAACCTCTTGTTCTTGCAAACGTGTCGAGTAGCACCGTAATCAACCCACCAAGCCATGTCATTTTCAACGACGTTGATTTCGAAATCATAGCAATGAGATCATCATTGTCGTTTCTGCACCTTTTGCGTCTTTGGAGGAAGCTTGATGTTTTCCTTGCTTCCTCTTCCAATGATAACATTCGGACTTGAGGTGGTCATCTTTCATGAGAACCAACAAGTGACTTTCTGCTTCCTTTGATTCTGGTTTTGGTTGTTCGATTTTCCCGAACCAGCAGGCTTTTTGAAACCACCAGGCTTGTTAGGCATGTTCAGTAGGGGCTTTTTGAACTTAGCCGCTTCCATTACATGCACCTTTGAAATCTCCTGAGCATTCTGCTCTTTTTCATTTTCCTGCATGCGACAATCCTCTTCTACACGAAGATGGTTAGCAAGTTCATCAAGAGTTATGTCCCCTTTTTTATGCTTAAGAGTTCGTTTGAACTCCTTCCTGGATGGGAGCAGTTTATCAATAATAGAAGACACAACAATTGTTTCATCCATGACAAGATTGTGTTGAGAGAAATTATTTCTAATCCTCTCAATTTCATGAAATTGTTCCATGACAGACCTATCATCAACCATTTTAAAATTAATAAACTTTGATATGAGGAATTTCTTACTTGTCGCATCCTCCTTATGGTACCTTGCCTTCGATTTCTCCCACGCGGCACCTTGCGAGGGGACGTCATGGTAGAGGTCGAACAGTGAGTCTTTCATGGCGTTCAGAATGTGACCTTTGCAGGTGTGGTCATCCGTCCCATTTCTGCCTCTTCCTAATCTGCTCGACAGTTTCATCGTCGGACTCCATCGATTTTGGTGTATCCAGAACATACACCAGATGAAGCGTCACCTGAGCGGGATATGCGCTCGCTTCGCCACCCCAGAAAATTGCCTCCATCGAAGCGATCCAACTTCACAATGTTAGCCAAGCCGATGACTCTTTGATTGATGAAGCCATTGCAACAATGACAAAAAATTTCCTTTAGATTGTTAGACCAGAGGACTTGCAATGACTTCAAAGCGTGTAACAATGCCACTTTCCTAAAGGAAATTTTGCTCTCTAAAGCGCATGAGTCGGCAAATATCTAAAGGATACGATGAAGTAAACCCACCTTTCACTTTGCAAAGTAGTGAAAGATGAAAACAAGAGCAGTTGCTGGTGAATTTCGAGATGATTTCTTCCTCCCCAAACCTCTCCTTTTATAGAGCACTGGTCATGACCAGTTAAAGTGAAAATGGGGTAGTGGAGTAGTGGAACAGTCAAGCATTGATGCAATGGAATAATGGAGCAGTCAAGCATTGATGCAATAGAGTAGTGGAGCAGTAATGGAGTAATGGAGAGCTGTTTCAACTGCACCCACTCAGCCACTCTATTAACTACCCATTTAATCTCGAAAATGGTAAAAATTAATGGTAAAAACCTTTACCCATAGTTAGCTTGTACACATGTACCCATTTAATCTCGAAAGTGCTAAGTGCGCCTAAAATGCGTCGCGCGCGCGCGTGTGGCTCACCTTGCATAGCACTTGTATTTTATTTTACACACATTGTGGTGCAAGAGTACATATATACTCTTTAAACTTGAAGTTCCCAACCAATGTGGGATTAAACATTTATTTTGAAAATGTTCAACAATCTTTTGGTCAGAAGCTGCGAACATGTCTTTCAGAGCGTCGACACAAGATATACATTTGATTCAACCCTCAGCAGATCAATCATCACATAGGAGTGACTTGTTAAGGAATTAAATCCTATTCAACCAAGTAGCATTTTTGAAGACAACTCTAAGGCTTAAGTTATGCTAAACATCACCAATTCACTTGTAAAAGATAAAATTCCATAAACTTGTATTATCCAAACCCTTCACTCTAATTCAAAGTACCCAAGTCAGACACCAACACTTCAAAACATTTGGACGTTCTATTTTAAAAGATATTTGCATACAAAGATTCAAATGTAGAAAACTAAAAAACTTTAGAAAAAAAAAAAAAAAAAAAAAAGGAAACAACGTGGTCAACGTCAAATACCACGTGGGAAACCAAAAAACAAAAAAAAAAAAAAAAAGAAGAAAGAAAAACTTATCAAGAACTTCTTGATATAGAATAAGAAATGGAAAATAAGATAGTAAATAAATACACAATAGTACATGTAACTAAATATGTGTATAAGTTTTTAAACACTTTTGGCCGAGACACCATGTCCTTAAATTAGAGAATTGGCAGGTTTGACATTAGACATGCATACCCACACCTGACACTCATAGCCGAGTCCAATAATATAGCGATCACCTATAGCCTTTTATTGCCTTCTATCAGTGTTAATATTAAAATATTAGTGCCAGCCAATCCCACATCAAAATAGTGGTCACCCTTACAAAAAATAAAACATAAATAAATACAATAATTTAATATTTAAACCTAGATCAACAAATATAAAACAATTAGAATAAAGATTAAAACAAAAACAAACAACCAAATCTGAAGTTCCTACCCTTCATCAATGAGATAAGAAAGAATGACTAAAAAAAAACATGGGGAAACCCAAACAACAGCAATAGTTCTAATTTACTACTTTATTGTAAAGAGAAGTAAATTCTTAAAAATCAATGGCGAAATTAGAAATCAAGACGTGAACTGAAGATCAAAGAGTGACATGGCTCTCAGCAACCATAACTAACAAGGCAAAGAAAAGTGGGAACCTCTAATAAAATGTACACCCTGAAAAGAGATAACGTAGTTACCTTCTCATCAATGCATTGGACTTGACAATTTCCACGTAAACAATAGCTCTGTAATTGCACAAGCCTTCATAATTACTCCCTCATATCATTTATATAAGTCATTTAAAGTAATGACACGAGAATTAAAGCAGCTTTAATTACGAGTGTAATTTACATATCTGTCATTTGACATTAGATGAATTGAAGAATTTAAGATCATAAATGTTTGAATTATATAAGAGTAAAATGAGTAAAAATACAATAAATACACTTTTTAATTTCGAAAACGATTTACAATTTTGAACAATATATTTTTGCGAGTATATACATCTTTCAAGCAACCGACTCTCTAAGACCGAATGTCTGGTGTTTTTCCAAAAGTAGGGTTGTTTTACAATTTATTTCACAAAATAGGGAGGTTTTTTTTTATCACGAAAGTAGGCAATAACGCCTTCTCAAAAGGCGTTATTGGGGTGGATGTGGGTTCGTGGTGCTGACTTGGCGATGACGTGGCGGCGTTTTGTACAGATAGCGCCTTTTGAAAAGCGCTATACGTACATGTGGCCGCCACGTAACCGCCACATCGCGCCACCTCACATAGTTCAATAACGCCTTTTGAAAAGGCGTTATTAGCCAAAGTTGCGTATGTGAGGTGGCGGCGAGGTGGCGGTTACGTGGCGGCCACATGTACATATAGCGCCTTCTCAAAAGGCGCTATCTGTACATGTGGCCGCCACGTCACCGCCACGTCCGCGCCGACCCAATAAACAAACTCGCCTACGTCACCACCACGTCATCGCCACCTCACCGCCACGTCAGCAACCGGACTCGATTTTTCCGCCGACACCGCGAGTCGCTGGACCGCGTCGTCGTAGTTGTAGTCGAGCGATCTCGACAATTACAACCAAAGGAGTTTAGATTTGTATAAAAAAGAAACAAATTTTGAATATATATATATATATATATATATATATATATATATATATATATATATATATATGTACATTGGTTTCAACCTTCAACTTTCTTTTCTAACCTAACTAATCTAACCTAACTAAACTAACTAACTAACTAACTAAACTAAACTAACTAACATTAACTAAGGGAACCAAACCAAACTAAACTAAATAACTAACTAACCTTAACTAAACTAAATAAGTAACTAACTAACTTAACTTAACTAACTAACCTTAACTACCCTAACCAAACTAAACTACCTAACAAAGTAAACTAACTAACCTTTAACCGACCAAACTAAACCAAAATAACTAACCATAAGTAACATTAACAAACTAAACTAACTAACTTAACTAACTAACTAACCAAGTAACTAAACTAAACTAAACTAACTAACCTTAACTAACCTAACCAAACCAAAATAAACTAAATAAGTAAGTAACCTTAACCAAACTAACTAACTAACTAACTAACTAACTAACTAACTAACTAAAGTAAAGCTGAAATAACTAACATTAACTAACCATAAGTATTCTTAAATAAACTGGAGTAAACTAACCTTAACTAACCTAACCAAACCAAACTAAACTAAGTAACTAACTAACCTCAAGTAAACTAACTAACTTTGTGCATGACATTGTGGTGTTTTTTGTGTCGTAGTTCAATGAAGACCGTGACGATCCTCACACAAACAACAAAAAATAGACTAACTTAATTGCAAACTAAACATACTAACTAAATGAAACTAACCAAACTAAACTAAGTAACCTTAACTAACCTAACTAACCTTAACTAACCTAACCACGTAAACAATAAAAACTAAGTAAACTAAAATAACTAACTTAACTAACAAAATAAACAACCAAAAAACGATCCACGTAAACTACGAAATGAAACTAAACAAACATCCAAGTAGCTCGAGAGTTACTTGTTAACAACCTAACCACACCGGTTCTATGCGAACTAAACTCGACTAACCTAACATAACCTAAGTATGTAAACTAAATTAACTAAACTACACTAACGAACATACCCTAACTCAACTACACTTAAGTAACTAAGATAATTAACCAAACCAAACGAAACTAATATAACCTAACCACCGACACCTAACCAACTAAGCTAACCACTTAAGTTAAATTAACTTAACAAACTAAACTAACTATTGTAGAGTAATCACATATACGACATTTTAATAATATAGAAAACATGAGAAATAAGTTTATTGAATGAGAAGGTTGTATACACGTAATTCGTTCACCCAAATCAGTAGCTATCTACAAATCACCATGACTTGAAGAAAAGTCATCATGCGAGTCTATTCTGCGGTTACGTTGACGTTGTTGCTCGGTGATGCAAACCGGACGTACTCTTTGTCTAGTTGGTCGATGTGTTTGTACATCCGGTTGAGGTTGTTGAGGTAGCTGGTCTTGCATTGAATCACGTCGAGTAGATTCATGCGTTTCCTCCTGGTGCTTCACTCGACTCACCCTCTGCTGCGATGCTCCCAAAAATTGGAGGTGGAACCATCCCAAAATATTGGCTCCCTGTATGGGGTTGGGGAAAAGGAATATGAGGCTGCGGCATGGTCAACAAGTTCATGAAAAAGGGATCTCCACCATATGGCATATTGTAAGTATGAGGAGTAGGATTATATGGACTAGGCATGTGCGAGGCGGTGATGGATACATTTGAGGATGAGGCATTCCATGGTCCACATATGAAGACGACGGCCCAGTGCGTATGGATCAAAATAGTAAGGAGGAAGATTCACGCTCGGCGGCACTGGGTACAAACATTTGAGGTTCTTCTTTGTGGTGGCGACGATCGTTGGCTACTCTCACCAACGACCTACATGTTCTACTCGCTCTCGAACGATATGAACGTCTTTGGAGGAGATCGTCTGCTACTCTCTGCAACAATCTCGGTCGAGTAGATGGACGTGGTGGACGAGGACGCTGGTGCGTTCCCGCACAATCTCTGGTCGTGATCGTCTTCTTCTCACCTCTATGTTTGGTTCGGCATGATCGTCTTCTTCATCGTTCTGTTCATTATCATCATTAATGTCTTGCTCGACGTCAATTCCGTCATGCGAAAGAGTAGACCTTCGCCTTTCGTCTTCGTCTAAAATTTGAATCCCTTCATCAAGTGCGTGCAAGACCTTGCTCGTACCCATCCTCGATAAACACTCGCCTCGTCGATGCACCAAGTTACGCGATATACAAAATATAAGAGGTCGAGCACGCAATATAAGATATTAAATGTTCGAGGAAAATAAAGAGTTAGAATATTACTGAGAGTAGTCACGTAACGCCCGTCGTGTCCAATGAATCTCCTAGTGACCAGGCGATACCACGTCATGTAGTCTTGGTGATCGTGGCCTTCATTAAGTGTGCGTTGTGGCAATGGTGTCCCGCGATTCTCCCTTTGTGTATATAGCTTGCATGGAAGGTCACCCAATTTTCATGATGATGTCCACGCAATTCGAGGCGGTGCGGTTGGGCGTCGTAATCACAATTAGGTGGCACCACTTGTACCATGCCGAATTGTCTCATAACCCTTTACAGTCGATGCCACTCCACAATGTGGAAACAAATAAGGGGACACGTCGAGAGCCAACTTAGTGACCATTTGTACGATAATTGGGAAGAGACCCCATGAGTTCGCATAAGGTTGCCGGACCACATCATCCTCATGCCTCTGCGAGTCGAGTGCATCACGGTAGCCGATACGACGTGCGTCGCACTTTGTGAACCGAAAATGCATCGAGCCATACGTGTAGAAGACAATAATTTAAGATAAATGAAATTGGACAAGATTTTTATGCAAATTAATGACAAATCGACTTTCATACACTGTGTCCGAGTGGAACGTCCATAAGCATATTTTGTCCATCCACGGTTATTTCTTGAGCTCTAGAAACACGTGAGCGCGCAGTGCTATGAATGGAAATCTGTCCCATGCCCAAAGTTGTAAAAGAATTGACGCTCCAAAGCAACCTCATGTGCCCTGCGCGAGATCCGCGACACAACTCCCTGTACAAATAAGCCAAACAAGCACTCCCCAACTATATTGTCCAAAGCTAGTTGGAAATCCTCCAAAGAATGGTAGGAACATCAAATGGACGAATCGATTAGACTTGTCGTGAAAAGACAACCACCTTAGATAAGTTGTAGTATGTACGATCGAACGTAACGTTGGACCGACTCCTCATCGCTATCATCATCTATTGATGGTACGTTACGCTCGAAGCCAATCGACCTTAAGTTTACATCCAACGACGTCATCTCCACCAGGAGTTCGTCCAAGTAGCCTCCATGAGACATCAAGCATAGTCTGCGTCGTCGTTCCGTCACGAGGCATACCTTCGATAGGTAATCCAAGTTGTACTGCACGTCTTGAAGTGTAATGGTGCACTCCCCACAATGCATGTGAAATGTATGCGTCTCGGGCGCCATCTCTCTACAAACGCGAATCAAAGCCCAATCAAAAGGCTGAAAAATGCTACCCGAGATATCCCATAGAACCACATTGGCACGAAGATATGGGATCATCCTAGAATGATACTGCATCGTTCGATCAACGACCCCACGTCTTCGATGTACACGCATTGTTTCGTACACCTTGTAATTGATAGTGTATTAATGTATGTTTTTGATACATTATTGATTTAAATTTGACGTATTGATGTAAGAAAGGTTACCTCGCCCCTCCATGCTCGCGTTGATCTGTGTGTAGATTGGAGTTGCAATAGTGATGGATCAGAAGGTCCTGGATCCATTGTAGTACAACTACAAATAATGTTAGAAAAATAAAATGAGTGTTGTACGCAACCAAACGATAAGTAATTAATAAATGTGAAACACAAAAACACACGACGAAAATGCTCATAAGCAACATATGTACGAACTTTAGTTACTTCACACAATATACAAAATCGACTATATGTTGTCATTGGATGGTTGAGGTCTCATCGGACAATTTTTTTTGTTATGTCCCTCTAAACGACATATACCACAACGGTTCTTCCTAGTTGGTACTCGTTCACGATCTTTATTTGGACATGTTGTTCTTTTATGTCCTTCTTGATGACAAATCCCACATCGCAAAGGTCTTTGGACATTAGGAAGATCCATCTCGGTAGGTCTACGCGATCCCTTTGGTCTCCTCGCCACGTCGCGCTGGGGTCGGGTATGATTTTCGTCCCAAAAGTCGGCCAATACTTCTCATCGGGATGGCCTTGAATTTGTACGAGTAGCATTGTGCGTACACATCTAACCTATAGTATGGCTCGATGAAGCTGCGCGGAGGCCACTCGAATCAACGCACATGATCCTAACACGTGTGAGCAAGGGAAACCAAACGAGCGCCATTTATTACAAGCGCACACCGGTCCTTTAAGATGACGATTTGTGTGTTGTTGCCTTTATGCATGCGATCTCCATGTCTTCCGATCTGCACTTGGAACTCACCAATGTCTCGATTGATCAGCGTGACGTGATGCCTCCTTGCGGATTTCTCATATTTCGCGAGTTTCTTCATGACATATTATGTGTACACTTGGCCTTTTGAGATTGCGCATTGATTTCCTGGTTGCGTTGATCGTGGTAGCGTCACCAATCTATAGTATATCATTTGAGTCAACGCAGTAATTGGCAAGAATCGAGCACCCTTCAAGACCCAGTTAAAACACTCGCAATTTCGATGAAACTCTAGTAAGTAATATTGGTTCGTCGAATATTCTTGTATTATAGTGCAAAGAATAAATTGTATTTTGTACTTACCAACACCATTAGAATTCATCCATCCGTACCGCATGCCTCCATCGTCGTGCGATTGGGTCCAAAGTTCTTTAGGGATGGCATTGACATATTGCGAGGCATTGTGGCGTTCGTGAAGATAAGTATGTGAAACGCTCCATGCACGCAATAAATTTTCGTTCTTGATGTTGAGCATTTGCTCGACCAAGTAGTACTTTCGGGGGACAACATTTTTGAATTGTGTGCGAAATTACTAAGCAAGTGTCGCAAGAAATAACGGTGGTACCCTTTCGGGGGACAAAAGCCGTTGATTGGGATGTTGACCGCCTCAAAATGCCGGGGTGACGATCGAAATAACGCATATCCCTTCTCTATCTCGTCACGTGTTTGCGCGGCATGCGCAAAAACCACCCCATGAATCGATTGATTCGGTTTTATGCAACGACAAATGCAAGCGGTAATATGTGACCATTTCCATCAACAGATAACGCAATCATGAGCTTCCCCCTTTGTATCGCCATATAGGAATGTCGCGTCAATCGAGGCGAGAGGCACGCAAAACTTGAAATCTTGTATTGAAGCTTCAAATGCGAAAAACACACGACGAAATTGTGGAGACGCGGTACTTATTTCATCATCATGCCATTGTACGTGTGACCACTTGATTCTTGTCCCCCAGGACTCTTACTCCTCACCGCATGACCAACCATCTTGGTAATTGAGCGTACGGCTCATCCCAATCTCCAAAAACCCATTCAATTGCTTTCTTATTGGCATCCCACATTAGCTTGTAGTTGCCTTCGTGTCCATATTTTTCTTTATTATTTCTATTAATGTTTTGATCGTGACACCTTGATCGGTTTTGACGACGCTTTGGATCTCTCGCGCCATCATGTTGGCGTCAAGTTAGGCATGACCGCATTCTACGTTGGGATTAATACACGTGTGCGGTACGTCTAAGCGTGTTATCTCCCATAATAGTGTTTTCTTTCGGAAACATGCGCGAAGACGCCACATACACCCGTGTTGTGGAAATCGCACTTAATCGCCCACGAAGTTGTAGTCGATTCCATCACATGGTATTGACAATGTCTATTAACATGCCACACTTTAACGGCATGTTGTAAATCGTTTTTATTGTCAAAACACATCCCTATCTCCAAATCGAAGTTAGGGATGTCCCCGAGAGTTTGCTTACGGGAATGTTGGGTCGCAGATTGAATTAGCCACCTCCCAATCGATTTCGTTATATCCCGGTATTGGTTGGTGAACTTCATCGTCACTAGCTTCCTCCAACATAATCTCTTCATCGATAGCAAATTGCTCATCATCTTCGACATTCTCCGCACCCGGAGGATCATATCTTGGATCATCTGTGCAAACGTTAACGTCATCCCAAACCGCAACTGATGGAACTTCTTCGTTGTGATGCGTTTCCTCATCATTTTCGTTATTTTCGTCGTCGTTATAGTCATCGTCGGTATAGGCATTATTATCTTCATGTAATGGAGCAACGAACCCCTCTTGCGCGACCTCATCCGCTGGGGATTGCATGTGCAGTCTGTCCATGTCTAGTAAGTCTGCGTCGGCGCGTGCGCTACGTTCGTCAAGAACTTGCGAATGAATCGTACGATTTTGATTTGAGTCGGCGACTCAAATGTTAAATATATATCAATCGTTGCGGTCTTTGGTAATTTGTCCACCGTATCCACATCAAGTCGAAGTGTGTCGCATCATTCAACAACACAGAACGTAATAATGTGAGCCTCGGGAGAGGCATCATGTGGCGATAAGTCATATGAACTATAGTATTCGCCGTACATTCGGGGAACGCGTTAAAAACGTCATCAATCATTTCACGGGCACTAGACCCAAACTTCACCCACAACACTACGATGGGGGTGAAATTTGTACTGTGATGCCATTGACCCCATTAACAATGGAGCGTACGCATAGAATAGAATAGGGATGTTTCTTTGTGACATGCCCTACATAATGTTTTGAAATTGGATGTAAAGATGTTACAGACAATTGCAAAAATTTGTTAAGGGAATTAGTTGAAAATCATGTGGTGATAAAGCTTGATCGAACTTTACGATGTAGAAGATCGCAATAATAGCGCAACTACGAGAGCATACTCATTCTTTCGCACTTACATTTTATGTGTAATAACGTTCAATAAATAAACATATCAACCGTACTTCATAAACAAAATACCTATGTCCCTATATATCATGCAAACCATAACCTAACCTAAATAAATTATTATGAAAATACTAAATTAATGAACTTACTTTTTTCCACCGCTTTTCCTCTTCAACAAAATATTCTGCAATAACATTGTATTTTCGTTAGTTTAGAACACAAAGAGTATAATAAATCGGCTATAACAAAACTAAACATAGCATATAAAAGTAAACCTTAACCCAAATAACGAGTCATAACTTTGACCTAACCTAAGTCAACTAACAAACCTAACCTACTAACGATGTAGTTACCTCAAATTGCCAAACAACAAAGGTTCGATAAACTCAAATAACTTAACTAACGAGTTAGCCTAATCTAACATAAAATAACCAATTACCGCGGGAACATAACAAAGATGATATATTTAGGATAGAGTTTGACTATATGTCCTCAATAATGTTTTGAAAACGTAGATAGAAAATAAGACAATTTTCTTTATATATATATATATGCTCAGTTAACAGCATTAACCCATGAATTCTACAAACCTAATTAAGGAGCAGTATCAATCTAAAATTGCCCAACAACATACCTTAATTACACTAATCACAATTAACTAACCCAAGTAGCGTAGCAAACATGTACCCAAATAATAATTGAAAACTAACCTCAAGTAAGTTAATTAACTCACGTAACCTGATCTCAAATAAATTACCCAAAGTGTGTGAACCAATCGTAACCTAAAATAACCTAATAAAACATAAACATATCCAAAAAAACAAAAACACAAAAGTGTGGATGTGTTCATGAATCTTATGTGGATCGCAACGAATTCAAAGTCTAAATGAGCTTAGTCTACTATATATATGGATTCAAAAATTTAGGGGCTTTCCTTAACATAAAATATAACATATATGTTTGTGGAGTTTTGTGTATTGGATGTAGGTGCATCATGGGGGGAATCATGCGTTGAATCAGGGATGCACATGATTGGTCGTGTTAAAACGGCGACTCTCTATTACTTTCAGGTCATATAGTAATTCTAGCTTCTTATTAGCACGCATGCAGTTAGGTGTAATTGCGATTCAATTCAATATTGATTTGCGAATTAACAACACCTATGTCCCTATATATTAACAATGTAAACAACCTAAAATATACTAACCTAAACAAATTTGGCAAACATATCTTGCAACATTGTGATAACTAAACAAACTGCATTAACTAAACTAACTTACCAAAATTAACGTAAATACCTCAACTACCTAAACTAAACTAACCAAACTAATACATAAACTTAAACTAACTTAAACAAACTAACTAATCAAACTAACTAAACTAACTAACCTTAAGACCAAAAATAACGCAACTTCATTGACTTAACAAACTAAACAAACTAACTAAACTAAATTAACCAAACTAAACTAACTAACCTTAACAAACATAAATACATATAATAAACTAAACTAAACTAAACTAAACAAACTTAACTAACTAAACAAACTTAACTAACTAAACTAACCACCAATACCTAAACTAAACTTCAAACCTAAACTAACTAAACTAACTTAAACAAACTTAACTAACTAAACATACCTCCTCCTTGGTAAATTAACTAAACTAACTTAAACAAACTAAATTAACTAAACTTAATTAACTAAACTTATTTAACTAAACTCACTTCAACAAACTAACTAAACTAAACTTAACTAACTAAAACAAACTAGGTAAACTTCACTTAACTAACTTAAACAAACATAATTACCTCCTCCTTCCACTCCATTTCTTAGGATTCTCTGTGTATATGGCCGCGCCTCGCTCCTCCTCCTCCTCATTGCGCCGGAGATCCCTCCTCCATTTTGCCTCTTTGGCCATTGTTCTTCCTCCACGCACCACCGCCACGCTTGCCTCCACGTACCACTCGCTGCCGCTGCTGCTTGAGAGCCGCCGCTCCTTGCTCCGGTGACCCGCCGCACCTCCTCTCCTTCGTCTCGCGCGCGTATGCACCGCCGCCACTCGAAATTCTCGAGTCTGATCGCGTCCTTCTTCCTCCCTCCTCGGTGTCTCTCTCCACGGATCGCTCCCACCCTCCCCTCCTTAAATAGCCGCCCCCCCCCAGCCGGCAACTAAACCGTGACCTACCACCCCCTACCCCTACCCCTACCCCACTCGGGAAAGCGAAACCGACGCGAGAGATTCTCTGCGTCGGTTTCGGAAGACGACTGATGGGGTGCGGATAGCGCCTTTTGAGAAGGCGCTATCGCGCCCCATTGTCACGGGTTTTCCGGTCCACGTGGATCCGCGTGGGACCGGAAAACCCTCTTTGTCCACGTGGACACTAATAGCGCCTTCGCGAAGGCGCTATCGTGTACATGTCCACGTCGGTCCACGTGGACATGCGACGTGGACATGTACATTGATAGCGCCTTCTGCGAAGGCACTATCCGATCCGCGTGGACGGGGAAACCATCTCGTTGTCCACGTGGATAGCGCCTTCGCGAAGGTGCTATCGATGTACATGTCCACGTCGGTCCACGTGGACATGTCGACGTGGACATGTACACTGATAGCGCCTTCTGAGAAGACGCTATCAGTGTCTCCACAAAAAAAAAATTGGCCACGTCACATGCCACGTAGATGGCGCCTTCCCACAAGGCGTTATTACCTACCCCCCGGAATAAAAAATGTTCACCCCTATTTTCCTCATTACAACTAAATACATGTGTACTTTGGTGAATTTTTCCCGAATGTCTTCTCTTTGTTCTTATTGAATGTCTTCATGTTTAGTGCTACCTTAGACATATTTATTCTCTTCACAATAGGTTGACCAACGGTTAAGCCTAATTGGCTCTTGTGAGTAAGTGTGAGTGATCACCATTTTGCCTACAATTCTCCAATGGTGGGGCCTAGGAACTTGAAGTACCCATCATTGGAGATACCCTTCAGACTTGTCACATTTTGATACCATATTCAACAGTTTGCGAAACCCACGTGTCCATGCACTTCGGTGAACAATTTTACAACTCCAGCCTTCACAAAGAGCCGTCAATAAGCATTGTATATTAAACTACTCAATTTAATGTGCATTAAGAGAAAGTTAATAAATTAATTTACATGAATATATTGTGATATTTTTTACAATTAAAATTACAACTCACAATAATCAACCCGTATTTTTTAAAATATATATATTTAATAAAAGGTAAAAAAATATTTATTTATAAATCATTGAAGTAATCATTCATTAACAAAAAAAGAATTCAAATGAACATAATTGTTATTTCAGTGTCATAAACAATACAAAGACTTAATGCATTGATGAATAAATCATTAATTAGACCTTCGTTTAGTTGCTCAAAGTTGAATTTTTCGTTTTTCAAAAATATGAGGGGATGAATATATCTTAAAACAATAAATAACACAAATATATAAATATCTATTTTTAATTTTTCAAAAATATGGAGAAATGAATATATCTTAAAATCTATACTATTATAATAGCAAACTTAAAAAGCAGTTAAGTGAAGTCTTTTTGGCTAAAACTTCCAACAATGCCCATAAGTGCTTTGATACAAATAGTTCAAATTCGGGATAAAGGGGTAATTTGATTGTTAACTCCAAATTAATAGGCAGTTTTGAATTTAAATGTGCCGAAAAAAATTCAATTAGTTTTCAAAAGTGCCCCAATTAGTAGGCGATTTCCTATAAACATGGGATTTGGAGGGTTTCGTTTGTAGTTTATTCATAGATCACTTATGTAATTGTAATTGTAGTTTATTCATAGAGGCATCGAAGGAAAACATTTTTTCAATTCGAAACAAAAAAAATTCGGCAAAGATCCTAAAAATTAGCGATTTGGAATTAGTTACCAAATCAGTTTCTCCCACTCCTATTTTCTCGCTATTTAACTTTATCTTTTCACTCTCCCTCTTTCTCACGTTAAAGTTCTCCAAACCTAAAATAGTTTCAACTACCAATCGAAAAATCGAAAAAACCTTTGCTAATAAAAATATTCACATTTTCAATCTATTGAAAGTAGAAATTGGAGGTTGATTTAATCATTTCAATGAAAGAAATTGGCATGGTGGGATTTTGAGATGCACCATATGTGGTCTCTGCAACAAAACATCTCATTGTCTTATTCTATTCCATGTGCTCATTCAGTAAGTCTACTAATTTTTTGCTTTATGATAGAACGCCATTAAGTAAACTTAGTATGTCTCTAATCACTGTAATTGTTCATCTTTCATGCACCAAAAATCTCATCCTCTTTTTCATGTTGCTTTTGTTACTTTTCTAAAGAATTTAATCTAATTAAGCGCTATTATTTGTCTTTTTTTTTTAAGGTTGGAGATCTAGACAGTAATCATTAGGGAAGGATAGTCGGATAATGACTTTGTAGGCTCCTGTCACACCCCCAATAGCATGACCCGAGTAGGCTGGGCTGGGCAGCGAGTAACCTAGCAAATGACCGAGTTCCGGAGGACTCGGGTGGTTCCATGAGGTTTGGTCGCGGGACAACATGCGGGACAACGCATAGGAGTGAAGGAGGTCACGCCTTGGCACGCGCCTAGGCACGGTGCCTAGGCGCAGACGAGGTTATGCCTTGGCACGAGCCTTGGCACAGGCACGGGCAAGCCTGGGCACATTCCTTGGCACGGGCACGGGCAAACCTTGGCACATTCCTTGGGCAGAAGTTAGGTCGCGCCTTGGCACGAGCAAGGCCGAACCTAGGCACATTCCTTGGGCAGAAGTTAGGTCGCGCCTTGGCACGAGCAAGGCCGAACCTAGGCAGATTCCCTGGGCACGAGTTAGGTCGCGCCTTGGCACGAGCAAGGCCGAACCTAGGCAAGTTCCTTGGGCACGATTAAGGCGATACCTTGGCGGATCCTTTGGCACGAGCAAGGTCATGCCTTGGGACGAGCAAGGCCGCGCCTTGGCACGAGCAAGGCCGCACCTTGGCATGAGCAAGGTCGCGCCTTGGCACGGGCAAGGCATACCTTGGTAAGGGTTGACAAATCTTGACTTAGGCGTTGACCCAGGTCAAAGTACGCTTGGTCTCATTTCTTGATGTTTCCTATTGGAGCTGAGGAAACGGCTTAACATCTACTATACGGAGAGGTGGTCTCTCCTAAGGGCGGCATGTGCACGGTAGCAAGGAAGACCCTCGAGCATGCCTTGGGCACCATGCCAAGGCAAGACCATCGGACCCATGGTCCGGCCACCCTGAGCCGGTGGGACTCGACCGAGCCCCGGCTAGCACCCCGGTGCCTGGGCACGGCCAGGCACCACCGAGCAGTTCCTGTCCCTTAGAGAAACGTGGATCAAGACCCTTGAGGCATGGATGGACCAAGTCAAGGCGGTTCCAAGCGGTTGGGTAACTACCTTGGTCATGGCCGAGGCATGACCGAGGCACGTCCGAAAATGTCCGAGCATGTAGCAATTGACCAAGCGGTGGAGGCGGTTATGGAACCAGGTGGCAGCAAGGGAACAAGGCAGTTGGGTAACTGCCTTGACCAATAAGGAAGTGGGGTTTTACTTAGTATATGAATCAATGTAATCAGGACAGGTGTCCTAGTCGGTTATGTAACTACTTACTGGTTGTTCTATAAAGCCAGGGGCTATAGGCTTGGGGAAGCATAGAGTTCCAGAGTTGTATTCCCTTTGAGAGCATAGTAAAACGTTTCCTTGCTGCCATAGCTTGTTGTTCATTCGATTTGTTTATTGGTAGTGCTGAACTAAGGTAGCCCTCAGGCACCATGGGTTGGGTTGAGCGAGAAAAATTCTCTTAGGGTAAACCCTCACTTAACGACCCCGTGACAATTGGTATCGAGCCCCGTTTCGGAGACGATGGCGACCGAGCAGCGAACGATCTAAGTGAGAGGGTAGCTCACTTAGAACACCTAATGGCAACGATGTCTGCCTCGGCAGAATCGGCGGAGTCTTCAACGACGGCGCTGCGCATTGAAGGCTTGGAGATGTTGGTGGCTTCTTTGGTGGCTAGGGGAGAGTCAAAAGAAGCCATGATAGCTATGTGGGAATCGAGATTTGAGGAGCTTGTAGCGGATGTACGTTCTGTAGGAGAACTCATCACCGAAACAGCTACAACAATGGTTTTAGAGGTGAATCTACTAAAGCGAGCCATCGGTGGAACCTCGGAGGTTGCAGTTGCGGCAAAGCATCGAACCAAGGTGCCAGAGCCAAAGAAATTCTCGAGCAAGCGAAGTGCGAATGAGCTTGAGAATTTCCTTTGGGACATGGAGCAAGATTTTTGCTACTCTTTGGGACGGAGGAGAACCAAAAGGTCATCTTGACCTCCATGTACCTAGAAGGCGATGCTAAGCTTTGGTGGAGAACCAAAGTAGACGATGATGCAGCTGCGGGTAGACCTAAGATCGTGGATTGAGAGGTGCTGGAGAGGGAATTGAATGATCAATTCCTTCCTACCAATGCGACTTGGCAAGCGCGGGAGGCCTTGCGCAACCTCAAGCAGACGAGATCGGTCAGATACTACGTTAAGGAGTTTTTCTCTCTCCTGCAGGACATCAAAAATATGTCAAAGGAGGACAAGCTCTTTAACTTCATTACTAGATTGCAATCATGGGCTCAATCCGAGCTAAGGAGGCAAAGGGTGAAGGACTTGCCTTGTGCGATTGCGGCAGCTGACAGTCTTGTGGACTTCAAGAATAGTTCTTCCACGAGCGAGGGGAAGAACAAGGAGAAAGAAGCCGTTCAAGGATCACCACAAGAAGGGCGAGAAGAAGCCCTTCCCTCCTAAGCAAGTGAGCCCAAAACCAGCCCCGAAGACAGACGCAAAGCCCTCATCAAGTTCCTCAGGTAAGGGCTGTTTCATTTGCAATGGCCCTCACAGGGCACGAGACTGCCCAAAGAAAGAGAGAATCTCGGCCCTAATCGCGGAAGATGATGGCCAGCCTCGGATGAACCCACTGCAATTGTTGAATGCCATTCAACAAGCCAAGACAAGTCCCTCGGAGGAACTGATGTACGTGGATGCGGAGGTGAATCAGAGACGAGTCTTGGCAATGGAGGATTCGGGAGCTACACACTCATTTGTGGTGGACCACATGGTAGAGAAGTTGGGACTGGACCTTGTTGAGAATTCCAGTCGAATGAAAGCCGTGAATTCGGAAGCAAAGCGGATTCAAGGTATGGCATCTGACGTGAATCTTAAGGTTGGATCTTGTGAGGGAAAGATCAACCTCGTGGCAGTTCCCTTGGATGATTTTGATGTCATCCTAGGGAATGACTTTCTATTGTTGGGGAGCATTGCATTGATGTCATTCTTGAGTGGACTGTTCGTGATGGACAAGTCCCATCATTGCTTTGTTCCTACGGCTAACTTGATTTCAGGGAAAGAAAGTGCAAAGCCGTCCTTCTTTCGACCATTCAAGTGAAAGATGGGTGAGGAAGGGTGAACAGACATTCCTACCGGCCTTGGTGGAGACTAAGGCGGGAACGACAAGCAAGAGTCCCTAATGCGGTTGATGAGGAATCTTGGAGCACTTCGGATGATGTGATGCGGCGGAGTTGCGAAACAATTAACCCCACAAAGGGTGATTGACCACGAGATTGAGCGATCCACGGCTCAAAACCCCCAGCCACGAGGCCCCTTACGAATGGCTCCAAAGGAGTTGGAGGAGCCGAGGAAGCGATTCACGAGGAGGCTGTTGGAGGTGGATTTATTCGGCCATCAAGGCACCTTATGGAGCACCGATCTGTTCCAGAGGAAGCATGATGGATCTCTCCGGATGTGCGTGGACCACAGGGCGCTGAACAAGCTAACAATGAAGAACAAGTACCTTATCTCGTTGGTGGCGGACTTGTTCGATCGGCTATCCAGCGCAGCCTACTTCACAAAGTTGGACTTCAGGTCGGGATACTACCAAGTGCGAATTGCAACTGGAGATATGGATCATTCGAGTACTTAGTCATGTCATTTGGCTTGACGAATGTCCCTGCTACATTATGTAATTTGATGAACGATGCACTAAGGGAGTTCATCGATCGGTTTGTGGTTGTTTACCTTGATGAAATTGTTATTTATAGTCAAAACCTCCACGATCATGTGGATCACTTACGGAAGGTTTTGATTACGCTGAGTGCTAATCATTTATTTGTAAAGAGGGAAAAATGTGAGTTTGTTGCGCAAACGATCGGTTTTCTTGGTCATGTTGTAGGCCGGGAAAATTACGGATGGACCGGGAGAAGGTGCGGGCGATCATGGAGTGGCAAACCCCACGAAGGTCCGGAGTTGCGGTCATTCTGGGTTTGGCAAACTACTATCGGCGGTTCTTGGAGGGCTACTCAAGGAGAGAGTAGCACCGCGTGCGACAGAGATCTGTTGAATAAAGATCGAGCTTGGGCATGGACGGATCGATGCAACCAAGCCATGGCGGAGCTGAGGCACGTCATTGCCTCTGAACCAGTATTGGGATTGCCCAATTTTGACCTACCTTTCGAAGTGCACACAGACGCATCAGACAGCATTGGGGGCGGTACTTGTCCAGGAGGGACACCCATTGCTTTCGAAAGTAGGAAGCTAAAGGAAGCGGAGCAGAGGTACCCGGCTCACGAGAAGGAAATGCTGGATGTGATCCATGCTCTCCACCTTTTGAGGCATTATCTGCTGGGAACCAGTTTTGTGGTGCGGACGGACAATGCGGCGATCACCTACTTCATGAGTCAGGAAAAGCTCAATCGAAGCGAGGCGAGGTGGCTGGATTTCCTAGCAGAGTTCGATGTGCAGTTCGAACATAAGCCTGGAAGGCTTAACTCAGTCCCAGACGCTCTTAGTCGCAAGGTGGTCGCTGAGATGGTGGCAGCAGCGGTGAGGCTGGAAAGCAAATTCCTGCCTCGCATCAAAGAGGAGACGAGCAAAGACCCTGCTCGTACTAAGATGCTGAACTAGTAGCGGAGGGAGTCACTCGGAGGTTTTGGTGCGAAGATGAAGTCATCTACGCTAAGGGCGGACGTCCATATGTTCCTAGTACTGGTGGACTAATGAGACAACTTCTGAGGGAGACACATGATGCTCGGTGGGCTGGGCATCCGGGCATGGAGCGTACCTATGCCCTCTTATCACGTTCGTTCTTCTGGCCTAAGATGGAGGAGGACATAGATCAGTACGTGCGAACTTGTCTTGTGTGCCAACAAGACAAGACAGAGAGAAGGAATGCACCAGGGTTGCTGGAGCCTTTGCTATACTGAGATAGACCACTTTCAGAGTATATCTATGGATTTCATCACTGGTCTTCCTAAAGTGCAGGGAATGACTAACGTGCTGGTGGTGGTGGACAGATTCTCGAAGTATGCTACGTTTATAGCTGCTCCGAAGAATTGCGATGCGGATCTGACGGCGGAGTTGTTCCTGAAGCATGTGGCGAAATATTGGGGGATACCGTATGATATCATCAGTGATCGAGACGCTCGGTTCACTGGAAGATTTTGGGTAGCCTTGTTCAATTTATTGGGCTCGGAGTTGAAGTTTTCCACAGCAAACCATCCCCAAACGGATGGGCAGACGGAGAGGATTAATGCGTTGCTGGAGGACTACCTCAGACACTACATGAATGCAAGTCAGTCCAACTGGGTGGATTTACTTGATACGGCCCAATTCTGCTACAACCTTCACAAAAGCTCGGCTACGGAGCTGAGTCCATTCGAGGTGGTGACAGGACAACAACCGGCTACTCCACATGAGGTAGCCAAGTCAAAGTCGATGGGGTCGAGCCCAGCGGCTTATCGCTTTGCGAGAAGCAAGCAGGAGCTGAGGGAGGTAGCTCAAGATAGTTTGGCCAAAGCTGTCCGAAAAATGAAGAATTATGCTGACCAGCACAGGAGGCCCTTGGAGTTTCAGGAAGGGGAAGTCTTGTTGAAGCTTACTCTCGAATCGAAGAAGTTCAACAAGAAGAGACGCACAAGGGCTGGTACAGCGATACGAAGGACCATTCGAGGTGGTCAAGCGAGTTGGGAGGGTAGCTTATCGCCTAAAGCTACCAGAGAGGTTTAAGATACACCCTACATTCCATCTCAGTTATCTTAAACATTTCCACTCAGATGAGGCAGATCCATGGAGGAGCACAGCGAGGCGAGCTCCACCTTTGGTACGAAATGAGCTTGCAGGAGAAATCGAGCAGATTCTAAGCCACGAGACGCGTGGCCAGAGCAAGAAGAATAGGCGAACTTTTTACTTGATCAAGTGGGTTGATGTTGAGGAACCTACTTGGGAGCGAGATACTACTCTATGGCAGTTTGAGAATGAGATAGCAGACTACCAGAGGCGGCAGCAACCGAGCAGTTCGATGAGGGCATCGAACATTTCGGCGGGGGATGTTTGTCACACCCCAATAGCATGACCCGAGTAGGCTGGGCTGGGCAGCGAGTAACCTAGCAAATGACCGAGTTCCGGAAGACTCGGGTGGTTCCACGAGGTTTGGTCGCGGGACAACATGCGGGACAGCGCATAGGCGTGAAGGAGGTCACGCCTTGGCACGCGCCTAGGCACGGTGCCTAGGCGCAGACGAGGTTGTGCCTTGGCACGAGCCTTGGCACAGGCACGGGCAAGCCTGGGCACATTCCTTGGCATGGGCACGGGCACGAGCAAACCTTGGCACATTCCTTGGGCAGAAGTTAGGTCGCGCCTTGGCACGAGCAAGGCCGAACCTAGGCAGATTCCCTGGGCACGAGTTAGGTCGCGCCTTGGCACGAGCAAGGCCGAACCTAGGCAAGTTCCTCGGGCACGATTAAGGCGATACCTTGGCGGATCCTTTGGCACGAGCAAGGTCATGCCTTCGCACGAGCAAGGTCGCGCCTTGGCACGAGCAAGGCGCGCCCGCACGGCAAGGCGTACCTTGGCGAGGTTGACAAATCTTGACTTGGGCGTTGACCCAGGTCAAAGTACGTTTGGTCTCATTTCTTGATGTTTCCTATTGGAGGAGGAAACGGCTTAACATCTACTATAAGGAGAGGTGGTCTCTCCTAGGGGCGGCATGGGCACGGTAGCAAGGAAGACCCTCGAGCATGCCTTGGGCACCATGCCGATGCAAGACCCTCGGACTCGACCGAGCCCCGGCTAGCACCCCGGTGCCTGGGCACGACCAGGCACCACCAAGCGATTCTGTCCCGCCAGAAACGTGGATCAAGACCCTTGAGGCGTGGATTGACCAAGTCAAGGCGGTTCCAGCGGTTGGGTAACTACCTTGGTCATGGCCGAGGCATGACCAAGGCACGTCCGAAAATGTCCCGAGCATGTAGCAATTGACCAAGCGGTGGAGGCGGTTATGGAACCAGGTGGCGCGAGGGAACAAGGCGGTTGGGTAATCGCCCGACCACTAAGAAAGCGGGGTTTTACTTAGTATACGAATCAATGTAATCGGGACGGGTGTCCTAGTCGGTTATGTAACTACTAATTGGTGTTCTATAAAGTCGGGGCTCAGGCTTGGGGAAGCATAGAGTTCCGAGTTGTATTCCCTTTGAGAGCATAGTAAAACGTTTCCTTCTTTGCCATAGCTTGTTGTTCATTCGATTTGTTTATTGGTAGTCTTTGAACTAAGGTGGCCCTTAGGCACCACGGGTTGGGTTGAGCAAGAAAAATTTCCTTAGGGTAAACCCCTTACTTAACCACCCCGTGACTGCTCCCATCTAATGTGGTCGGTGAAAGGTCATAGAAGGTCCGACTTAAAAGTGGGTAAGTGCATGGCGCGCGGTGGAGATCAAGCAAATGCATGGCGCACGGTGGAGATCAAGCAAACTTGGTTGGTTGAGTCGAGAAGAGGCGACACCTTGGAGTCATTGGTGTGGAAACACTCCCCATCTACACGCATGTGGTTGCACATCATCCGATGTGGTGCCTCGAGATGCAAGCGCACATCAGATGGTCTGGAACCACATGCGTGTAGATGAAGCATTACATTAGCATTTTCCTATGGGTATATTGCCTCTTTAGAAAATATCTATTGATTCTTCAAAGGCAGTCGTTCTTCGAATGCTGACATCAAATGAAGAGCCCATAATATTATTTTACTTATTTTAGGATATACATTAACTTAGTTCAATTCCTTGGAATTTTTACTTCTGAATATCAAATGTCATTCCTTTTAAAATTCGATTTATATACAAAGTGTTTTTTCATTTAATTGCATCAATTAATACAAAATGGAATTTCATGTCCTTAAGAGCACATTTAATTGAAACATATGATCAAGTCACTCCTGCTTCATTTTTTGGTATAAACATACCTGAATACAAACTTCAAGTCACTCCTTTTTTGGGTTACTCCTTATTTAATTATTGTAATAACTTTTAATTGCTGTAGCAGAACATTTTAAAATAATTTTGAGGAAATCTATTATTTGAAAAAGATAAAAATAAAAAATAAAATATCCACAGTTCAAAAGAGGTAAGGACCAAATGAAAAGCCATCATTTACTCTTGGTATATGTATTTTTAAGATTCATATAAAGTTGATCTTTTTTTTTTGAAAAAATGTAAAGTGGAGTGGGACTTAATGTCCTAATTACATAAAGATATACACATTCACGAAAATTACTCAGATGATGTACTAATACATTTTATAAATATTTTTATTATTTTTGGACCCAACATTTTTTGGGGTTTAGGTTTTAGAACTTGCTTTTGATATTTTAGATATAAGTTGCGCTTAATTGCTAGCCTTTAATTCTTATTTAATTTGTTATGATAGTTGGATCTTTGATTTACTTGTACAATAATAAAAATCAGGATGAGTTTAAAGAGTTGAGGTTGCTTGAAACTAATTAAGCATTTTAATTACCAACATGATCCTTATTAAATTTGACTCTCATATCTACTAAAAAAGATTAAATTGGACTTATTATATGGTGATCCTCAAATCACTTATTGTCAAAAATCACGCACCATTTCATTGTTCAATGCTCCCTATTTACGAATCACTAATATTAAGATTAATTATTTCCCAATTGAACACACCTATAATTGTGCCGAGCATGCGAAGCAAGTGCTCGCTTACTAGTAATAAATAATACAAATGTATACAACAACAACAACAACAACAACAACAACAACATAGCCTCGAGTCCCAAATTAAGCTGGGAATTTAAATGGATCAAACTTTTCCATTGTGCTTCGATTAAGTGCAAAAATAATACAAATGTATAAAAATCTTAAAATAGAAAAATAGAAAAATTGAGAAAATCTTAAAAATGAAATGATGGAAGGAGAGAGCATGTGAAACTTTTTTCTCTCCTTCAACTTTGATGTATATAGATCCTAACAGATCTCTTGGTTTCCAAATCAACATAAAACACTGTTGAATTGACTATAGAATTCCCAGTCTCATTTTTTCACTACATTACTTGACCTTTTCTTAGGCTTAATGACATTCCAAATACGGAGAAGAAAAACAAGCAATATAAAATCATATTCAATAGACAAATATCAATGCAACTAGATTTTTTATCCTCACAGAGAACGGTTAGTGGGTCAATAGAAACTGTTTTCGCGGGCCAAAATCTTGTGAGACAAAAAAAATCAGCAAATGCTGTGAAATAGGTGATTCCAGGATGCTCGAATCATACAACTGTGGAACTTTATGCTAACCTTTTCAAACCCTCGTCATTTCGAACATTCGTGAATTCCATGGTCATGGTAACCGAGGAAGTTCAACTTTGTCTAAGGAAAAGAAACTGACCCGCCCACTTTCAACATTACAACATACCTCGAGATCTTCAATCTCCAAGTTTGATGGTGGATAATCCCTACAAAAGCAAACCAAAAAAAAAAAAAAAAAAAAAAAAAAAAAAAAAAAAAAAAAAAAAAAAAAAAAAACAATGAGAAATCCGGGCAGAGAACAAAGCAGCTACATGTGGGCATCAATGTAGAAAAGAGTGGATTAATCAAAAAACATTTTAGCGCAGAATATATGTAGCATAAGCTTGAATGAAACCATTGCCAGTTATTTTCTTGGAAAGTTGACCATACATAAAGAGTTAAGTATCATGATTTATCTTCATTTTTAAGGGCCCGCCATACTCAAACTGTCAAACATATCTCTTAGCAACTTGACTTCGGAAAGGAAAAAAAAAAGAAAAATTAAATGATGAACCTAGAAAAGAGAGCAAGCCCACTTCCATGAAAATGCTCACAAAAGAGAAATGTGTACTCAATTCTTTGCATCAACATGAAAAACAAGAAAGAACTCGAGGCAGTAATAATCCCTTAAAGTTCATAGAGACGGTAAGACTAAAGTAACAAAAGAGATGTAGGAAGAAAAGAATCAAAAGATTAACAACAATAGGTTCTATGGTAACATAGAATCAATTAGCACTCACAGGTCTTGAACGGCACCTCAACTCAAGATAGTATCTACCAAAAATTTACCTAGAAAAGAAAAGCACAAAAGAAGGGTCGCCTGGGGAGGACTTCTTAAATTTGCTGTTTGGAAGATGTATATATACACACATCAAAAGCTGGCTTCATGTCATTAATTTGCATATTCTGGAGGAGTTTAGTGATAGAGATTTCTGGTTCTAGTATGTCACTATTCTCACTTGTGGCATCAAGAGAAGTTAAATTAGCAGAGCTCTTGTCAATCTTTGAAGTCCAAGGAACACGATGCCGGCTGACAATGTAACCAAGGGATTTTAGATGCTTATATGCCTGAAAAGATTCCCAAGAGCATTCACTCTTTCCATCTGAAACCATCCCATATATATTTTCTAACGGAAGGACCATAGAGTTAACATCCGAGAGAACTAATGCTCCTCGTTCAACAAGATACCTACAATCCAAGTAATAGGCCAATCAAAATAAAATAGCAAGGCTTATGGTTACCAACATTTCAATTAACCAAAAAAATAAAAAAAATCAAACATCGATAAATATATATATATATATATATATATATTCATTAAATGTTGGGCGGTAAAGCAACAACAATTACATAAAATGAACGTAGCAAAAATGAGGATGTTTAGGTGGATGTGTGGTAAAACTCGTAAAGATAGAATAAGAAATATAAAAATTCAAAGACAAGTAGGAGTAGCATCAATTGATACAAATATTAGGGAAGAGCGGTTGCGGTGGTTTGGTCACTTGCAAAGATGACCTAAAAATGCCCCCACTATAAAACTTGACTCAATAGAAATGGTAGAAATTCGACGAGGTAGGGGTAGACCAAGGTTAACATGGGATGTATTAATTATGAGGGATTTGAATGGTTTGGAAAGCTCACCATCAATTGCACTTAATCGAACACAATGAAAAAGTTTGATCCATGTAGCCGACCCCAGTTAATTTGGGACTGAGGCTATGTTGTTGTTGTATATCCATTGAATCCACAGTGCATAAAGTTGACATGTGTATTATTTATGTGCTTTATGCCGCATGGGCCACATTATGCTTAAAGTGAAATAGTTAGCTTATAACTGATGTCAAATGAGCTTTCTACCCCATGTCAAATGAGGCGGAGTGTAAGAGTCCTCCAAAATTAGTGTTTATCACTGATGTTGCTTGATAAGCACTTTTAATTGTAACCTTGCAGTGTTTTACCTCAGCCCAATTCTTCACTCTTCTTTGCTCATTAATATGAACTCTTCCTTGAAAGTATATTTATATATACAATAAATCAAGAGCAAAACTTCCAGTACTCTTTATCGAGTTTTCAAGGGAAAAAACAAAGAGAATTGAAATTCTAGACTTGATTTGAACTTTTAGACTTTCTTATTAGCCCCTAAAACATTTTAACCAGATAGTTAATGAAGTAGGTGAAAAATGTGCAATATGAATCCCAGGTCATACTAGAATTTGGATTCAGGCCGTGCCCCTTCTTAAATTGTTTATCTTTATAAATAACCCCACCATCTGAAGTTCTAGAACAAACCCGACTAGTTTAGAACAATAAATCTGTAGAAACTAGAAACACATCTCACCCATAATCAGGTTTCATAAATTATTTGAGATATAATATTACTTATACATGTCGATAATGGTCTGAGAAGCCACAAACTCCAAAATTCAAACTAGAAGACATTATTATCTAATAAAAGAGAGCGATGCGATTTATAACATAAATAATAAAGTTACTTATAGAGTTTCCTCAATCGAACAAAAGAGCTCACTCCTACGAATTATTCCAGTAGTTGTCCACATCCCTCCCTTCTTTTCTATGACTTTTGCCATTCCAACTGCTGCATCCCATTGTGCTTTGGATACATCCTTCCTGATAAGACAAAATGCAGAGATACAATCTGATTTGAAACCAAATGAACCTCAAAGTTTGTAACTTGTTTCATGAAAGTTGAAACCTATACCTAAATTGTAGTTTGCCCACGGACCCAGATGCATAATTAAGTTCTTCTTCATCATTACATCAAAATCAACATCTGAGTCCACAGATCCATCAGAAGTTGCCCAAGCTTCAATCTCCATCCTACAAATCACCCACAATTCACCATCAGCAGTTGATTAAAATTTAAAACTACTTACTAGAAATAGTACCCAAACACTTCATTATGTAAGAGGGAAACTTTTTGTTTTCAATATCAACTTCAGACACAAATTGCTTTCCTTTGCTATGGAGCACAAGTTTGAGTTGGAATGAAATCAAGTAATCTCCAATCACCCATTGAATTGGGCAACAAAAGAAAGCATAAAAAGCCGCTAAGATTATGTTTACTGCTAGAGAATCAGCATATATAAGACCATACAAACAGATTCTAGTATTTACATCAAACAAAATCAGCCCAAGAAAGAACAGGCCAATTTTTTTCTGGTCAATCATTGAAATCAAGCAGGAATTTTGCATTCACAAAAACCCCAAATCAAATGCATCAACCATATCCATAACATAATCACAATTATCAATCTCTGAACACAAAACAAAGCAAAAGCAAAAATACAAAAACATGTATCACTACATCAAACCAAACAAAGCAAAAGCAAATATTGAAGTTCTTTCGTATTGCGTTTTAGTCTCAATTGAATCTAACTATTTCTGTGTAGTTCAATTTAACTTGATTATAGGTAATTTTAGTTGGGTTTTTACTCATGTTAGATCCATCCTAGTTCACCAGACCGAAATCTTGATCAATTTCATTCACATAAGCAGTTCTAGGTCCTTTAGCCACATAAGGAGCCATGTACTAATACATTCTTTGAAACCAACCCTTCAACTTCTCTCTCTCCTCTCCATTGCTATAATAAATACTTCGCCAATGTCCCAAAGCACTACAAATGTTACAGATTACAAATGCAAAATTTACAGTTCACTTGAAAATATGTGTACAAGTATTTTGATGTGCATCATATGGTCTTTAAATATGCACGTGTGTTTTGAGTGACAATGTAGCTTCTTTTTTTTTTTTTTTTTTTCATCTTTGACCTGAAAACCACGTAGGGCATGGTCCGTGTCAGGCCTAATGGGAAGCTCTCCAACGTGCTCCAATCACAAGGTTCAAAGTGTTGGGGATGTGTGGACCGAAATATAGTCATGCCTTGGTTAAGTGTGACTTCATAAAGAAATCGATTACTCCCTAATTGATGATAGTAAACACTTACCTTTTCATCGATCAACTTGGCCAAAAAGCGAGCCACAGCTCTCTCATAAGGGTCTTGAGGCGAATAGGATTTTCCTTCCAGGTCTCGTCTATGTATTCAACTATGATCAAAGACTCTACAATGGGTTTTCCATTGTGTATGAGCACGAGGAATCTTTTTGTGAATTGGATTGTCTTGGAAAAGCAATGCGCTTTTGTTGAACAGATCTTCTTCTATGTATTCGTACGAAATTCCTTTCATTTTCAAAGCTAATTCCACTCTTTTTGAATGGGTACTCCGAGGTTCCAATCGGTACATATTTTCTTCATCCATTAATTCTACACGCTTCTTTACGAACTAAAAAGATGTGTTATGCAATTCCTATGCGTGAATTGTCCACGTCGAGATACGTGCATGTCCTTTACATGAGTTGTTTACATCGAGATATGTGCGTGACGCGGGTTGTCCACCTCGAGATACGTGCGTGACGCGGGTTGTCCACCTCGAGATACGTATGTGACGCGGCTTGTCCATCTCGATACGCACATGTCGTTTGCATGGGTTCTCTACCTCGAGTTGAACAAGTAACTCCTTTTGAGAATGAGTAATTAAGACAGTTTTGTATTTTGTATAAATGACTCATTTTGAAAATGAGACATTCATTCCACCTCATCAAACACACCACGTCATACATCCACATCATCATCAATAGCTCTTTTTCAAAAGGAGACATGTCTTACTTTTGTAATTTTAAAGTAAGCCCCCTATTTGATGAATAAAAAAGTAAACTCACCCTATTTTTTGAAAAACACCAATGAGGCGGAGTGTAAGAGTCCTACAAAATTAGTGTTTATCACTTATGTCGCTTGATAAAGCACTTCTAATTGTAACCTTGCAGCGTTTTACCTCAGCCCAATTCATTCACTCTTCTTTGCTCATTAATATGAACTCTTCCTTGAAAGTATATTTATATATACAATAAATCAAGAGCAAAACTTCTAGTACTCTTTATCGAGTTTTCAAGGGAAAAGAACAAAGAGAATAGAAATTCTAGACTTGATTTGGACTTTTAGACTTTCTTATTAGCCCCTAAAACATTTTAACTAGATAGTTAATGAAGTAGGTGAAAAATGTGCAATATGAATCCCAAGTCATACTAGAATTTGGATTCAGGTAGGGCTGGCAATTTGGGTCATGAAATGATTAACACGACACGACACGTAATAAACATGTCGTGGGTTTGACTTAAGTGGGTATAGATCATAAGCATGTTAACACGTTTATACACGGTTAATAAACGAGTCATTAACATGTCAACCTGCTTAACTCGTTTATGACACGCTTAACACGACTAAAGAATAATGTATAAATAATAAATATGGTATAATAAATAGATTGGTACAAAATTCACCCATTTGAATGCATGTTAATAGCATGATTTATTTATTTTATTTATGGACATCTTTTATCATATTTTATTTTATATTTGAGATGAAATATTCATTTTACTTTTAATATATTATTTATGTTTTAGATTTTATTAATAATTATTTATTAAGAAAAAATAAAACTTTTTATCAAAGTAAAATTTAGATATTTTTTTAGATCATTCTTATAATTTTGTTTATGTTATTATTACGAGTCATTTTTGCTTTATTATTAAGAGTAATAAAGACTTGAAGGAAAAAAGTAAAGTAAAATTAACGACTATATACAACCACATTATATTTTATTGGTTATTTTAGTATGTTTGTTCGAATTTAATCATTTAGATATATTTTAAATAGTAGTAACCAAATTATAAAAGTTTAAATAAAATAAAAATTTTCAATACAATATTTAATAAAGGGTGACACGAATACACGACATGTTTAACACGACCCACTTAGACACGAAAACGATTAACACGATTAATAAACATGTCATGTAATGGGTTTGCATTATATTGGTCATGACCTGTTTATGACACGACACGTTTACGAATCACCGACACAAATTGCCACCCCTAGATTCAAGCCATGCCCCTTCTTAAATTGTTTATCTTTATAAATAACCCCACCATCTGAAGTTATAGAACAAACCAAACTAGTTTTGAACAATAAATATGTAGAAACTAGAAACACATCTCACCCATAATCAGGTTTCATAAATTATTTGCGGATATAATATTACTAATATATGTCGATAATGGTCTGAGAAGCCACAAACTCCAAAATTCAAACCAGAAGACATTATTATCTAATAAAAGAGAGCGATGCGATGTATAACATAAATAATAAAGTTACCTACAGAGTTTCCTCAATCGAACAATCGAACAATAGAGCTCACTCCTACGAATTATTCCAGTAGTTGTCCACATCCCTCCCTTCTTTTCTATGACTTTTGTCATTCCAACTGCAGCATCCCATTGTGCTTTGGATACATCCTTCCTGATAAGACAAAATGCAGAGATACAATCTGATTTGAAACCAAATGAACCTCAAAGTTTGTAACTTGTTTCATAAAAGTTGAAACCTATACCTAAGTTTCAGTTTGCCCACGGACCCAGATGCATAATTAAGTTCTTCTTCATCATTACATTCAAAATCAACATCTGAGTCCACAGATCCATCAGAACTTGCCCAAGCTTCAATCTCCATCCTACAAATCACCCACAATTCACCATCAGCAGTTGATTAAAATTTAAAACTACTTACTAGAAATAGTACCCAAACACTTCATTATGTAAGAGGGAAACTTTTTGTTTTCAATATCAACTTCAGACACAAATTGCTTTCCTTTGCTATGGAGCACAAGTTTGAGTTGGAATGAAATCAAGTAATCTCCAATCACCCATTGAATTGGGCAACAAAAGAAAGCATAAAAAGCCGCTGAGATTATGTTTACTGCTAGAGAATCAGCATATATAAGACCATACAAACAGATTCCAGTATTTGCATCAAACAAAATCAGCCCAAGAAAGAACAACCCAATTTTTTCCGGTCAATCATTGAAATCAAGCAAATCAAGCAGGAATTTTGCATTTGCAAAAACCCCAAATCAAATGATCAACCATATCTATAACATAATCACAATTATCAATCACTGAACACAAAACAAAGCAAAAGCAAAAATACAAAAACACGTATCACTACATCAAACCAAATTGTTGCCCTCAAGGGTGTATTGTAGTGGTTTCAAAGAGGGCTTTGGTACTCCGACTAAGGTAGAGGTGATAAGTTTGATTTGCAGCAACTGCACTATTTATTTCTCCTTCGACCTCTAGTTAAGTGGCAGGACGCCCTCCTAACCCATGAGGAGTCCGATCCACCATCAGTCCGGCGTCAGCACCGATGGCTCGGATACCATCGGCTATCAAAACAAATCAAACCAAGCTGCTAGCTCCTGCACACAATTCCAATTCTATTTTCTACACAAAATTCTACAAAACTTTCGGCAGAACCTCCCCTCAAAGCTTAAGATTCTCAAATACTCAATCAATCAAAACCTTTATGATCAGTTACAATCAAAGTACCCACATTTTGATCCTAATCACATTGTTAGGGAAACCCTAAAACAACAAAATGTGATCTATTGAACCAAAAACCAGTGATCAATACCTCCAATTCTTACCATAATAAATCATTGAAATCTCATTCAATCAACAATCGAAAACTAGGGTTTGAAGAGTCATAAATCGTACATGATCTATCGAAAAATGGCAGCGATGAGGCTTGCCTTTTCCCTCCCGCTCTCGCTAGAAATCTTAAAAGGAAGTCTGAAGAAAATGCTAGTTGATGCAACTTGGGCATGAGATTGACGCGCACGCTTGTTAACATCCTTTAGATATACATCAGTGTTTGTGAACTTAAACATCGGTGCATAAATCAACGAACATCAACAAGTGCGTTTGAAAAGTGAGTTCCAGGAATTTTCCATCTCTCCACGCATTTCACCTACGTAAATTTGAGTTTTTGACAGTAGTATGATTTTTTGTGAAGAACTGGAGTGTGGTTAGCCCTGTTCAACGTTCCGGCTGGATGGGGTCGGGGTCGTGCCGGCCTAAGCGGGCTTTTTTTAAAAGCCCTATCCAGGCCCACTTTTTTTATTCAGTGGGCCCAAGCCCGCCCAAGCCCAGGCCTACTACGGGCGGGGCGGGCGACCCTAAATGTGGTAGTTTGCAATTTTTTAAAACTAGATATATTCAATAAATATTGAGAATTACAAACAAGGAGAATGCGGTGTAATGGTTAGGATGTTCAAAACTCACAAATGACACTAACCCGTGTCAACCCGTTTATGACACTACGGGCGGAGCGGGCGGCCCTAAATGTAGTAGTTTGCGATCGTCTGTCGTCGATACACCTCGGGATACACGTTCGAGGTGTATCGGACGGCGCACGACTATTAGGTGCCCAAAGTCAATGCCTAAAGTGTAGAGGTGTCAACCCGTTTATGATAATAACCCGCATAAACTCAACTCTAACACTAACCCGTTAATTTTTCGTGTTACCGTGCCAACCCAACTAACCCATTTACATGATATATTATTTAATTTATTATTTTATAATTCGATATATGTAATATAAAATACAAAATTCTTTTCAAAATAATATCTTATTCCTAAGATTTAGTGCAAATGACTATTGAAACTATGCATTTTTTTTGTCAAAACCTATGTTTGTATATTACTAGAAACAAAAATTGTTAAAAGCCATGGGGGCTGGTTCCAAGCTAAATACAATTTGTCATGTTGGACATAGCATGAGCCGCTAAAGCATGAGCTTGTTGATTACATTGTCTTGGAATGAATCTAAAACTAATAGGATAGAGTACTTGTAGAGCAGAATGAATATCATGAAGAACATGATCAGTATCAGGCTCACTTGACGAGGTTGATAAGATTAGGGGTGGACACGGATTGCACTAATCCGCGGATCCAATCCAATCCAGACCAATTATCACAAATTGGATCAAATTTTTGACTCCATGGACTGGATCGGACTAAAAAATCATTAATTCGGCTGGACTGGATCAGATTGTGGATCCTACATTAAAAATATGTGAATCCAATTCGATCCAATCCGTTTATCACATCAACACATATACATATCTGATCATATGTACTATAGTATCTCAACTAGTATTAACCTAAACTATCAAGTAGAAATTATAGTATCTCAAAGACTATGCTTGTTTTTTAACTCTTTAATTACACCTCATACCCTTTTTTTTTGTAGGTTGTATGTTGTCACGTGCACCTTTTATGTGCTTTTGTAAGGGTGTATGGTGCGAATTTGTGGATAACATATTTATTTTATGTAGGAACTTGCATTTTAAAGGTTATTGTGATGACAAGTTTGTGGAATATATGCTATAAATAAATTTGTGGGATGTATGTTATAAATTTGTCATTCACAAGATGCATGATTTTTGTGATTCATATAATAAAGTTTAATTTTATGAAATTTTTTATAGAAAAATGTCATTCCGTGGAACTTGATCCAGTATGGTCCGCATTTTGCAAGTTGGATTGAGTTGGATTAATGAATTATTTGGACTGAACTAGATTGTAATTTTTCAATCCGTAATAATCGAATTGGATTGTGGATTGACCCTAATTGGACTAGATCTAATCTGTGTGCACCCCTAGATGAGATTGATTGAATGAGTAGTTGTGCATCCGATAGAATCTCAATAATTGTCTCATAGATACTGCAGTGATGTCGCCTGTACAGGTGATCCGTCGGTGAAGACAATTCATCCTATGCTTGCATTATTAGTAGAGGGATTCCATGCTGCATCAGTAAAGATAAAAGTTCCATGCATGGTACCAAACCAAGAGGGAAGGTTTAGGGTATGTTGTTGAGGAGTGGGTTGAATAGTATGGGCATGAGGGGGTGTTGTGGCTGTTATGAACTGATTAATGTGGGAGGTCGTTTTTTGAATAAGGAGAGGAGTGGTATCAAGTTTATCAGAAAAAACTTTGAAGTTCATGTTTTTCCAAAGACGTCATAGTCCAAAAACCAACCATTGGCTTAGGAAGGTGGGATCTGGTTGCGTTTTAATGGAAGAAATAAGGGAAATGAACAAATCCTTAAAGGTGGTCAATTACAGAAGATCAGTGTGAAGACCTAGTAGGGAAGCAAACCAGAATAAACGGGCTTGGGCAAATTGGAAGAAGATAAGGGCCAGAGACTCACGAGTGGAAGAACAATTCAGACAATCCAGATAAGCAATAAGCTTCCTTGTCCAAAGGGGCAGATTAGTAGGAATAAAGCTGTGGAGGGCCTTCCAAAGGAATAACTGGAGTTTATGTGGAAGGGGTGATTTCCAACATTTTTCCCACACAGATTCCAAGGGAACTGGTGAAGAGGAAGAGGTTTAATAAGTTGGAAAGAATCTATGATTAAAGGATAATGTCTTAGTAAGATGATAGCCAGACTTGACTGTGAAAAAGCCAGATTTAGTGAAATGCCAAATGAGTTTGTCATGGCAATTAGTGGAGCTAAGGGGTGTTCTTAGGATAAATCTCACTTCAACGTGAGAAAACACACTATTGAGAATAGAGTGATTCCATTGATTGGTGATGGGATTCACTAAATCACTTACAGTTCTCTGCTGATTATAATGAGTTTTTAAAATTGTAATTCAACCATTAATATAATGAAATAATAACACATATACATTATATTATTATTTTAAACGAGTTAAATGAGTCATAAATGGGTTATCGTGTTTAGTCGTGTCAACCCCAGAGGTGTCAATTTTTCATCTGGCCCGAAAAAAAAAGGGTTTGAACAATAATTTTTAAAATCAGGTCGGATTTGAGCAAAACTTTGATGTCTAAATTAAAATCTGGGTCGGGTCTGGACAAGAATCTCTAAGCCCTGACCCAGTCCGGATTTCAAAAGATACATATTTTATTTTGAAAATATACTTCCATACATAGTATAATTAAAAAAAACAACAATAGAAATAAAAAAAACTACATAACTTATATAGAAATGTACTATTTTCGTTTTGAAACTTAGCTAAATTGCTTGAGACAACATTATGCATTTTGTTTTCAACAAAAAAAAAACGTTATTATGTCTTGTTATTTAAAATATTAAATACAACTTCAACATTACTTTTAAAATTATTTTAGAGAATATTATATTACGAGGAATTTACAATGATTTTAATAATTAAAAAGCTTTTAAACATGCAAAAGTAATTAAAAAAAAACTCGACAAAATCGAACATTTGGATAACCCATTAAAAGTAAACCGGGTTTGGGCAAGGCATACTTATCCGAATTTCCAATAGGAGTAAGTCCGGACAATACAAATGCTCATTTATATCCAGGGCGATCTGGACCCGAAAAATTGACACCCTTAATCAACCCGTTTATGACACCCTTAATCAACCCGTTTATGACACTAACTCACATAAGTTCAACAACAACCCGTTAATACCACATGTTAATTGTTTCTTGACCCATTTTGCCACCCTTAATAAAGTGGGTACCCCAAGCATTTTTCTTGTTCTAATCATGGACCAAGTGTTGAACATCTACATAACAAGTCTATAATCATAATCTATAAGACTATATACATATAAGTTATATATATTTACTTAATTACTTCTATAATATTTTATTAATATATATATATAACCTAAATATAGTTTGCATAAGCAACAACAAATTCCATAAGTATTTTGTTATAAAACTCACGGTTTTTATATGTGAATTTATTTATAAAAAATCAACTCAAGGATTGAAACCAACCAAACACAAACTTGGGTTGATTTGATTTTGAAGAACCAAATAGTTTAATTTGGTCCTAAGAATAATTAGACCCAAACTGCTTGATTTGGTTCATGCTTTAGACTAAACCCAAATCAACCCAACCCTTGTACACCCTTATTTATTTCTATGATACTTTATTAATATATAAACCCTAAATATAGTTCGCAACAACAATAACAACAACAACATAGCCTCGATCTCAAAAGTTAGTTGAGGTCAACTACATAGATCAAACTCTTACATTGCATTCGATTTAGTGCAATTGATTGTGTGTTTTTCAAATCATTTAAATACCGCATTATGAGACACAACAATCCGATTAGTCGTTTTGTCGACTTCGTTATCTGATATCTGTCGTCGACTTTGTCGACCATGCTATCTGCTATCGACTATGTCGATTACGTTTTTACTGTCTGTCGATCATTGCGCTATATCGTCGACTCTGATATCAGTTGTTCTACAGTTTCGTTGTTCTGACTCTGCCACATCAGAATATGTTTCTTGTCATCTTCGGTGGTTGTTGATCTGTTCCGCAACGAACCTTAGATTTGTCGTCTTGGGTGGTCGTTGATCTGCTCCGCAACGAACCTTAGATTTGTCAGGTTTACCGATTCGATTGACAACCTCAAGTTGAACCAACTTGAGTTTGAGGGAGGGTGTTAAGGAAACTGGTGTGTTAAGGAAACTACCAGTTATGGAAACTCAATATTATATTCAGCAGTTAAGGAAATTAGTATCTCGTGTAATTAGTAGTTTCCATTTGTGATTAAACTTTCTTTTGTATTCTAAGCCTTATACGTGTATATATAGATTATCTTGTACACAAGATAAGGACACAATAAACATCTTCTATTCATAAACTATCAGACATAATGTCTTCTCTTTGTTCATATTGTATGTTTAGTGCTACCTTAGACATATTTATTCTCTTCACAATAGGTTGACCAACGGTTAAGCCTGATTGGCTCTTGTTAGTAAGTGTGACTGATCACCATTTTGACTACAATTCTCCAATGGTGGGGCCTTGGAACTTGAAGTACCCATCATTGGGGATAACCTTCAGACTTGCCACACATTTTGGTACCATATTCAACAATTTGCTAAACCCACGTGTCCATGCACTTCAGTGAACAATTTTACAACTCCAACCTTGGCAATATTAAACTAGTCAATTTCCTATGCATTAAAATTTTAAGAGAAAGTTAATAAATTAATTTACATGAATATATTGTAATATTTTTTACAATTAAAATTACAACTCACAATAACCAATCCATATTTTTTAAATATATATATAATAAAAAGGTAAAAAAATATTTATTTATAAATCATTGAAATAACCATTCATTAACAAAAAAAGAATTCAAATGAATATAATTGTTATTTCAGTGGCATAAACAATACAAAGACTTAATGTATTGATGAATAAATATTTAATTAGACCGTCGTTTAGTTGCTCAAAGTTGGATTTTTCGTTTTTCAAAAATATGAGGGGATGAATATATCTTAAAACAATAAATAACACAAATATATAAATATCTATTTTTTATTTTTCAAAAATATGGAGAGATGAATATATTTTAAAATATATACTATTATAATAGCAAACTTAAAACAGTTAACCGTGAAGCCTTTTTGGCTAAAACTTCCAACCATGCCCCTAAGTGCTTTGATACAAATAGTTCAAATTCAGGATAAAGAGGTAATTTGATTGTTAACTCCAGATTAATAGGCAGTTTTGAATTTAAATGTGCCGAAAAAAACTCGATTAGTTTCCAAAAGTGCCCTAATTAGCAGGCGGTTTCCTATAACATGGGATTTGGAGGGTTTCATTTGTAGTTTATTCATAGATCACCTATGTAATTGTAATTGTAGTTTATTCATTGAGGCATCGAAGGAAAACATTTTTTCAATTCGAAACAAAAAAAAAATTCGGCAAAGATCCTGTGACGGCCCCAAATTTCGAGGCAAACCGGGCACCGCCACGTCGCCGGACACGTCACCAAGCCATGCTACGTCACCTGCACACCTGTCTATGACGACCCGCGAACTATCCATCATGTAATCCGACTTAGTAAATTTTGTTGTTTAAAAAGATTAATATTCTATCGAAATATGCTAAGTTAAGAAGTTTTACAACTTAATTTGTTTATTTTAATTCTTTTCAGGTTATTTTTAATAGCGGAAGTCTTAATAACATGCATATAATTAATGTAAACAAGTTATGCATTAACTAACAATTTATGGGGTGGAAACCCAGCAAAAGGATACCATGTATATCAGCTAAGGCGACAAAAATGTATAATAGGTGTCAATATACATGCATCAGGTGAGAAAGTCTCCCGAAATTATCCCAAAAAGTATGTATATGTAACTACAAACACCTACGAGTAGGGGTGGGCAAACCGCGGTTTGGTGGTGAAAACCACCAAACCGCAACCAAACCGAGGGTCTACGGTTTGGTGATTTTCCAAACCACCACCAAACCGCGAACCACCAAAACCGCAACCAAACCGAACCGCGGTTTGCGCGGTTTGATCGGTTTGGTTTCGCGGTTTTGGTGCGAGGCAGCGGTGTGAGGAAGCGGCAGTGCGGCGGGCGGAGCCAGCAGCGCGAAGGGGGTTCACGGCAGAGCTCCAGCAGCAGCGGACGAACGGCGCGACACTGCGAAAGGCTGCGGACGCACGCAGCGGCAGCGGTGAGACGCAGCGGTGAGACGGATGAAGGCGGCGGTGCGCAGCAGCAGTGAGACGAGGCACTCCGCGACGGCCGACGGCGGTGAAGTGCTCGAGAGGGAGAGGAGACGGGAGTGAGAGGAGAGGAGCGCCGGCGGGAGTGAGAGGAGAGAAGAGACGCAACCAAACCGAGAGAGGAACGCCGACGATAGTGAGAAAAGAGAGGAGACGGCGGGAGTGAGATGTGAGAGGAGAGAGGAGCGCCGGCGGGAGTGAGAGAAGAGAGGAGCGCCGGCGGGAGAGAAGATTTCTGGAGTGAGGAGCGCCGCGGGAGAGAAGAGAGGAGTGAGGATTTTTTTTATTTCGGGAGTGAGAGGAGAGAGGAGTGAGGATTTTTTTTGTTATGTTTTAGGGTTTTATGGTGGTTATTTACCAAAATACCCTCGGTTTGGTTAAACCGCGGTTTTTCCAAATTGAAAACCGCGACCAAACCGCGATTCTGCGGTTTTTACGTTTTCCAAACCGCGACCAAACCGCGAGTTTTAAAAACCAGACCAAACCGTGCGGTTTGGTCGGTTTGGGCGGTTTGGGCGGTTTTTTGAAAACCGCTGCCCACCCCTACCTACGAGTAAGCTAGTGGAGGCACTTCATACAACAAATTCGTTATGCGTAAGGACGAAAATGGGGATTCATTCCTCGCCCCACCCCACCCCGCCCCATTTCCATCCCTAGATCATAGTAGAGACTCTCCATTAGAGGTGGGCAAACTGCGATTTAGTGGTGAAAACCACCAAACCGCCATCAAATCTAGGGTTCACGATTTGGTCGTTTTGCTACCCACCACCAAACTGCGAACCTTCAAAACCGCAACCAAATCGACTGCGGTTTACGCGGTTTAGCTAGTCTGATTTTGTGGTTTTCTTGCGACACATTTTCAACAAAAGAAAAAATGCACACATTTCATACAAGTCCATGTATTTGTTCTTGTTGGTATTAGTTTTTGTTCATTGCCAAAATGAAGAAATGTGGATTTCCTATTGATTGTAAAAGGCCATTATTTGTGTTTTATGTCGTTTGCTCCTATTGATTTAAATGAAGAAAAGAGATTGGAACTTGCATATTTCACCATAGACTTGTTATGTAGTTGTTAAAATTTAGTAGATTAGAATGGCTACTTTGATTGGTTATGTCAAAGAGTGTATGTGCATTTCTTGATTAATACATCATTCCTTGGTGGTTTAATTGTATAACAACCAACTAATTCAAGGCAAAATAGGGGCAGTGAATGAAACCGAACATTGCCATTGAATTTACCTTTTCTGTGTATTTGGTTTAATGGGTAGTTGTACATTTAGTTGTTTCTGCCTTGGAATTTTTGTATTAATTTTTTTAGGTTTTTTTCACCTTTCTTTATAACTTTTTCATGTTATGCAGTTTTACAGTGTTTTGATTTAGTGGGTAGTTGTAGATTCAGGCATTTTTGCAGTAATTTTTTTTGGTTTTTTCTCCCTCTCTCTCACACGCGTTCTTTCTAGCAGTTGACTCCCTGCCCTCCCATTTCTCTTTCAGTTTCGAGCTATCTTCATTACGGCTGTAAACGTGGAGAAACCAGTGGAGGCATTGATTGATTGAGGTGAGTTCAATTTAGTTGTGTTAAATATGAATAAATTGATGATGATTTTGACTAAAAATTGATGAATCTCATATCTCTCGAGTTTGCTCAGCTCGGTTTCTCTCCCGGTCTCTCTTTCAGTGAAGAAATCAGTGAACAATGTGAAGAAGCATTGGATTGAAATACTTGATTGAAGTGAGCTTTCAATTTGTTCGTTATTTATTGAATTGGTTAAGATCATTAGGGTTTGCAATTATGGCGGTTACTTGAAATTGTATTGGTGTTGGGTTCGATTAGTTGATAGATGGGAATCAGTTACTCTATACAATTAGTTATTGTTTGTGTTTGGATAACAAGATGCAATTGTTAGGTAAGAACAAAAGGCTTACTATAAGGATTGATGACATGAGAAAAGAATAGCTCATATGTCAGATTTGAAATCTTAACTTACTGATAGTTACAAGGGAGAATATTCAAATCTTGCTTTTGCATGGTAGAGAAACTCCAGTCCACTAATTTAAGCCATTATTGCAGCCATGCAGTTCAGTTGCTTTTCTTTTGGTCTCAACCACTAAGAATTGTTTCCCTAACATGCTATATGTTTTTTTTAAAAAAAAAAGTTTCAATCATTCTTTTATTAGATGATCAACAAGTTAGGAAAATAAGGGATTTCTCTTATCTTTCAATCCATTCCTTACCTTCTTTAATACTTTCTCTTAATTCTGGATGATCATATACTTATGTTATGTAGCAATATATATTACTTAAATCTTAATTATTTGGTCATTTTGGATTTAATATATATGGCATATTATGTTAGATTCAATCAATTTATTTATTGTATATATATAAGGTTTGTAATTAAGACTTTGTTTAAGCATAATTGACTTGCTTGCTACTTATTTTAAATAAATTGATTATTTTAAAAAAATTATTAATCTATCCAAAGAATGTTGTGTACGTAGCAGCACTAATATATAAGAGCAAAGGTGAAAGTTGTGCGTTCAAATCGTGGTATTTATAATATATTTTAAAATTTTTATTTTGATTATAAAAGATTGATGGAGGAGCTACAAAAGAATTTCTCATTACGATACGACTACATCAAGGATCGGCTTTAAGCCCATATCTATTTACTTTAGTTATGGATGAACTAACTAGACATATTCAAGATGATATACCATGGTGTATGTTATTTGCAGATGATATTGTCTTAGTGGATGAAACTAAAGATGGAGTGAATAGAAAATTAGAACTCTAGAGGAATACATTAGAATCTAAAGGCTTTAAGTTGAGTAGGACGAAAACCGAATACATGCACTATGAGTTTAGAAACACTAGACATCGAGATGGCGGAGTGGTAAAATTAGGGGAAGTAGAAGTTCTTAAGGTAAACCACTTTAGATACCTAGGATCAATCATACAAAATGATGGTAACATTGAGAATGATGTCGCACATAGAATTCAAGCTGGATGGAAGAAATGATGAAGTGCAACAGGGGTGTTTTGTGATCGAAATGTTCCTACTAAGTTAAAAAGAAAATTTTATAGGATCGCAATTAGGCCAGCTATGCTCTATGGAAATGAATGTTGGGCGTTAAAGCAACAACAATTACATAAAATGAACGTAGCAGAAATAAGGATGTTTAGGTGGATGTGTGGTAAAACTCGTAAAGATAGAATAAGAAATATAGAAATTCAAAGATAAGTAGGAGTAGCATCAATTGATACAAAGATTAGGGAATGGCGATTGCGGTGGTTTGGTCACCTGCAAAGACGACCTACAAATGCCCCAACTAGAAAACTTGACTCAATAGAATCTATAGAAATTCGACGAGGTAGGGGCAGACCAAAGTTAACATGGGATGCATTAATTAGGAGGGATTTGAATGGTTTGAAAAGCTCACCATCAATTGCACTTAATCGAGCACAATGAAAAAGTCTGATCCATGTAGCCGACCCCAGTTAATTTGGGACTGAGACTATGTTGTTGTTGTTGTTGTTGATGATTATAAAAGATAGATGAGTCCTAATTACAAACTCTTGAGAAGCAAATTTAAGTTTGCCAACGTTTAGTTGACACAATTTTTGGACAATGAATAACACAATCTTTTTATTACAAACACTAAATTGTGTTACGTGGTCATGAAACGGGAGACGTTGACTTTCTCCTGAGCCTGTAGCAATATATATTATACCAAAAATTATTAAATTAGTTGAAGTAATTAAATTGCACAGTTAGAATAGGAATGTCGTCTACAAGTCGAGACTGGATGTACAATCATCTCGACAACGGCTTCGTTCGAATTGAGTTCGCGGCGAGGGTTAAAGAATTCATAGCGTTTGCCAAGCAACATTTTCCCACCTACCAAAGTGAAAGGAAAATTAGATGTCCGCGCAATTATAAGAAATGTCGACTTGTACCATACCTGGACGTCGGAACGGTTGAGTACCATATATGTAGGTACGGATTCGTTTCGAGATGTCACTATTGGTACGAACACGATGAGAATTGGGTCAGGAGCCGCCAAACATCTACCAATTCGAGAACTATATTGATGATGTTGATACGGGAGGCTTTGAGATGACAACTTACCACGAGATGCTCACAACGTGGCAAGTCCGAGTTTTAATTGGAATTACATGGAAGAGTCACCAAGTGAAATTGTCAAAATTGCTAAAAGCAAGAAACTAGATGCCATAATAAATCATGCCTTGTCATTATTTTACTCCATAACATAAGCAATATTAGCTTTAAATCAAAAGCAAGAATTGCTCACGACCATGATGACCTAAAACAACTTTAATGCAACCTACTTGTACCTTCCAATTGCTTTCTGATGCTACATTACCTAACCTATCATCGATTTTCTGAACATGAACAAACCATCTCAACCAACTTTAATTTCTTGATCATATCACTACTTACCCTGCATCTAACTTACCTTGAACTCATTCATGTATTAGTTGCCTTCACTCTTGAGCTAACAATACTTCCTAGTCCATAAAGAAACTCATAAACAATATAGGAAAGGAGTTACACTGGAAGCTACATGCCTTATGTTTCATTTTCTATGACGTATTATTAACTACATTCGTGGTACTAAAATTCTTGAACTTTCTCCAATTATATAATTTTTCTCAAAATACAGAATTTAAAAAACACATGCAAATGAAGTTTTAGGAATCTTCATACTGAATTAAGAGAAAAATGACATGATTTGATAATTTTAATACAAACTTGTAAGAACGAGAGATTACAACTATTGTAACTCTTTTAAAAGATACTTCTACTTAATAGAAGCACGTTAGATAATGATAAAACTATAAAACAATGTCTAGTAAGATAAATGAATTCCATCTTATTGTCAAAAAAAAGAAGAAAGAAACGATATCTAAACGTATCAAAATTATTAAATTGAACTTCAATTACGAAGAAACAAATTATAAACCACATACTTCTCTAATGTGCCTTGACAAAATTGGAATCTTAGCAGCATTTAGATAAAATTATTTACACTTTTCCTCAAGATATCATTAAAAAAATAGTAATATAATTGTAAATTACTCCAATTCTATAATATATATCAGGGATTGCATGTGACGGCCCCAAATTCCGAGACAAACCGGGCACCGCCATGTTGCCGGACACGTCACCAAGCCATGCCACATCGCCTGCACGCCTGTCTATGACGGCCCGCGAACTTACCACCTAATACTCCAACTTAGTAAATTTTGATGCTTAAATGATTATTTTAGCAAAATATACCAAGTTATAAAGTTTTATAACTTAATTTAATTATTTTGATTCTCTTCATGTTATTTTTAATAGCGGAAGTCTTAATAACTTGCATATATCTAATTTAAACAAGTTATGCATTAATTAACAACCTATAGGGTGGAAACCCAGCAAAATGATACCATGTATATCATTTAAGGCGACAAGATGTATAATAAGTGTCGATATACATGTATCAGGTAAAAGTCTCTCAAAAAGATCCCAAGAAAATATATATACGTAAATACAAACACCTACGAGTAAGCTAGTGGAGGCGCTCCAAATCAGAGGTAGTCGCCAATCACCGCCTTCCCTCGGCTCGCCGTAGGAACTGCAACTTGCCACCAAAAACAATGACAAGTTCCAGGTGAGTAAATCCCGAGAGAGAAATTCGAGTTAGTATTCACAAGAAATCCAAGGAAACGGCTACAATTCATGCATATAAAGTAAATGAAAAAGAATGTAAAGCATGAATTAAGTCGTGAGATAATCAAGAATGTGGAACGCGAGTGTGGTGTATATTTGTCGAGCCCTGGGACAAAAGCGAACCGAGAAGGCCCTGGGGGTGAGGAAATCAACACCCCCTCTTCACGGTCGAAATGAGAACTACGTGAGTCGGAAGGTAGACTTCCGCCCAACGCCTCAAAAAGAGAGGAAATGCGCGACGGAGGTGGGCCTCACGTCAACTCGCTCTCGAGATCATCGACTCGGCGAGAGAAATCTCACGCGTAGTCTAAGGTATGACCAACACCGTAGCAACAATCGGATCGTCATCGACGAGGAGCGGAAAATGGTCACACCGTCCCTTCGACCATACACGAGACACACGCGGAATAGAGTAACAATGCAAACCGATCGCGAAAAGTAATGTGAAATAAATAATTTACAAGGAAAATAAGTAAATTCTAAACCGACTTTCTCGTGGGTTTACTTACCTCAATAGCAATCGCAAATACCTCTCCGAAATATCCCGCACACGCCCGAGATACGTACACGACACCCGACTATAGTAGCCTAAGTCCCGGTGTTCAATTCATATCATTTAGGCCTAATTTACATAAATTATTCGAGATCATAACAAAATTTGGTGAAATAAACCTCACCATAGCCTTCAAAACCATTTGAATCCATCGCGTTGTCGAACATTCGTCGAAGTCGCGCCCCGCCGTCATCGCGCGCGACGGCGCGGCGGCGGCCACCCGCCGCGCGCGCGCTGCCGCCGCGCGTCCCTGCCGTGCGTGCGGCTTGCTGCCGCGCTTTGCCTGGCATTGCCGCTGCCCGAGCGCGGCCGACGGGCGCGCGCGCGTTGCTGCGTCTTGCTGACGCGCCAGCGCGCGCGTCGCGCTCGCCCTCTCTCTCCAGCTCTCTTCCTTTTTCTTCTCGCCGTCCGCGGCCTTGGTCCACTCGCGAGCCGCCTTGTCCGCCGCTGGAGCGTCCGCGTCTTTGCCACATCCTCTATGCTTGCTGTCCACCTTCGCGCCGCCGCCGCGCGTCCCCTGCTGCATTGTCCGCCGTCGTCGTCGCATTGCGCTGTGCCGCCGTTCTCTCGCTCTTTACTGGCCGTTCGCGTCGCTGAGAAGCCATTGTCCGCATGATCGGTTGCTTCTTGGCGCTCGCTCGCGGCGTTGTTGCTAGTCGGCGCCGTTCCGCCGTCCTCCGATGGTGGCTCCGCCGCCGCACCGCCGATCTCCGCCACCTTCTCCCCCCTCTTTCTGGCGATCTCTCTTTCTCTCTCTTCTCTCTTCTCTCTCTCTTCTTCTTTTCTCTCTTCTCTCTTTTATTTCTTTTAACCGATTTAAAACAAAACAATTTTTTTTATTTATTTTTTGGAGAAAAGGACAAAATAACATAATGATGGATGGGTTGATTTGATGTTTGATATGATGTGTGATGTGGTGTGACAACTCAAACCCATACCACCCCGTACACCGCGTTACGCGCGCACTCGCGACGACGTACACTCTCGTCACTACCCGCGCACAACGCGACAAGCGAAATTCTCGATTAACGCGGCATGAACTATTAAATAATAGTAAAATAATTATACACTCGCCACACAAAAATAACATATTTCACCCATTAGGCTTGTCGTAGACTATTCTGCGACGTCCACGTGGGTCTGAGCTTAGGATCTTAATCCGTAATTTATCAATTAATCGGGATTAATTAAAGCGGTCGTTACAATCTTCCCAACTAAAAGGAATTTCGTCCGAAATTCAAACTTAATTCGATCTCTACCTTGGAACAAGTGGAGTATCGTATTCGCATGGTAGACTTTCTTTCCTCAATGAGGTCCTTGAGGAGAAACCTTCAAATAAACCAAATCATCCACTTGTGTGACCCGTGCATATCGAGGCACCATCCCAGACTCAACTTGTCGGTATTATATAATATCGTATAAGACCTCAATCTGGTCTTTACTTGAAAGCCTTAATTTAATTTTTTAAACCTTTAACCAATGAGCGACTATTAAATATCATTTTAAGTGCTCACACAAATCATGTTCTTTTCACATGTCGCTTGACTACAATTGGGCGCCCTAGACATATACGCTAACCTTTGTATCCAAATCGGAGGTTATCGTGTTTCATCGAGATAAAGGTGCTTGCCAATCGACACACAAATAAAGCTTCCATGGCGATACCTTCGCTCTTTGTCATTTGTTGGCAACCCCGCAACCCACCATCTCTAATTATGTCCTACAAAAAAAAACATATCAAGTTACTCGATCGTAGTGAAAATATTTTTAGGCACTTCTTCGTCGTTTTGCTTTATTACCATATTTAAGGTGTTCAAAGCTTTTTTGCGATGCTAAACAAGCACAATTTTCCAATTGAACTACGCTCGAAACTCCATATATTTAACTTCATATAAAGCTGTGTTTTAGATTCTCGAATGTAGTTGAAACGTGCGTCCTTATGCATTAGTTGTAGCGTATGCCTAGCTAGGTCATACCTCTCATATACAAGGGTATAAAAAGTGCAATAACTTAAATGGTAAGGTTGACATTTGCTTCTCTTGATTCTCTAAAGAGTCGTGCATGGATAGATTTTAGATCTGTAGACACTCCGTTTCTTATGTTTCCTACCAGGATGTCAGAGCTAATATTTACAACAATAGTTAATCTACTAACTCCAACTTCGTCTCTTGGACTTCCAGAGTTAAAACTTACTCTCCATCTTTAACGCGTACCTAGAATCTTCTATTTCCTTGTTTAAGAATCTAGTCATAATACATCACCTAAATCTTTCTTGTTTCGCCACACAACTATTTTTTTTCCTCGAAACTAATGACTCGCACGCGCTTAGTTCGATTTAAATCACTGAGCTTTCAAGGCTTTCCATGTCCCTTTAGGGCATTATCCCTAACGTTCTGCGGGTTGGGTCGGACTAATCACAAGTGCAAAATCTATTACGATTGAGTCAATTATGGATTCGTGAGAACTTCGGAACAGCTCGTTCCTTAGGTTGGCTTGAGGTCATTTCGACCTTAAATATATTTGCAAACTCTATTTCGGCTCGTATTCTTGACTTGTTCCCAATCCAATAAGTGGCGTGTGTGGCCCCCGACCTCACTGGACCGCGAACAAATCATGGCACAATAGTGGAGTTACTCGAAGCGCTATTTCGCAAGACTACTCCAGTGCTCTGGCCGAAGCTAAAGGAGTCCGTACTTGCTTTCATGTAGTTTTGAGTCATCTCAACACTATCTCGCTTCCATAGAGTCTACTAAAAACCTATTTGTCCCACGTCTTATACATGTTCCTAATCGTCGATCGACGATCACTAGAGTGGATTTGTGTAGCGTAAGCTAGACATTTATTTTTTTATAGCTATCATGAATGATTTTCTATAAGCTATACCTCACTCACAATGTCAACTATCGTACTACACACCTTATACGTGTCAACTCAGAAAGAGGTCATTCCTATCTTGCATATATCATTTCCCTAAGTGTTCAAACTAATAGGATGTCTTGACTCACAACCCGCGTATGCATGAAGTAATCGTCAAAATCTTAACTCTCGACAAGACACCAAGGTGTGATAATATTTGTTTCTATTAATAATTTAACTTCGCATTAGACTGCCCTTCCTTACTTGTTGCAATATTCAAACTGGTGGCGCACTGAGCTAAAAAGTCATGGCTTACGTAAACATTCTCGGCAATTATCGTTTGCCAATCTAAAATAGGTATCCTATGCCAATTTGGTTATGGTAACATCTTACCTTCGGCTGCCATGCCGAGAATAACGTATGTGTTGGCCCAACTCGCCTATCATGTGGCTAGGTTTAAAATGATATAACGTCACCCTCTCCAAACATTTATTATTTGAACTAATAATTAAATTTTGTGAAGGCCCAGTCCCACCTCGCCGGTCTCCTACCTCGTGGGTCTAATCCCACCTCGCAGGTCTCACTCCGACCTCGCAGGTCGCTGGAACCCCCAGGTAGAGTGGGTCAAGACCACCCACTCCATCCACACTCCCTACGCGCGTGGTTTTCCGCCCCCAATCTCTGGTCGGAGTCCTCGAATAAAATAGTGGACTTAAAGTCGCTCGGTCCCAGCTACATCCATCGCAAAAGTAAGCAGGTATGTGAATCTCTCCATGTATTGCGACACCGTCCGGCCACCCTGCCTCAGCGTCAAGAACTCCTCCCTCAGTCTCAGCTTAATCTCGATCGGGATATACTGATCAAAAAGAATTTCTTGAACTCTGCCTAAGTACTCGGCTCTCCGTGAGCGGCTGTGTGGGCGGTCCACCATACTGCAGCATCTCCCCGAGCATAAATCCGGAAATCCTAGCCCGTATGCCGTCGTGAATCCTCAAAAGTCCGTGAAGTTTCTCGTGTGAAATGATCCACTTCCGCCTACCTCGGGTCACCGCCTCCATGATAGTAGTCGGTCGAAAATGAACGAACTCCTTAATCAACTTCGCCTCGGTGATAAGAGGTCTCGAATGTGATCCCCAAAGGTGGAATCAGTGTCGGTGCCACGATCGACGTAGTCAATGGTGTAGTGACTTCCGACAGTATCTCGGTAGTAGTGGTCGTGTAAGCGAGGTCGTCGGAATAGTCGGATGCGACAACTGTCTGCTCTACAGTAGTGGTGGCGACGAGTGTGGCGGGGGCCGTATTGCCGTGCTGCGCTCGAAGCAATCGAACATCTCCTCGAGCGCAAACTATGGAGTGTGCGACCGTGTCGCACAATATCTCGATCCGAGTTGACAGTGTCGAGCCATTCGGTGGCCTCTATCGTCCGTATGAAGAAGCGGTCGTCCATCCATGTCGAATTTGCAAATCGCGAACGTCCGTATCGCCTCGTATACGCATATATACTATTACACATCAAAATATATAACGTATAAGCATTGGCACTTCCCGTCCCATGTTCGCTTCCCAACTAAAGTTCTAAGTTAGGATCTTTGGGTTTCCACATCTAATGTTTGTTGTTAAGTTTTATTCGGTTGTATTACCTTTTTCCCCCAGGTTCGCTTTGAACCTAGGCTTAATATACCAAGCGTGACGTCGGTATCACAATGTCTTAAGCCATTAAACTATTCCCTAGGTTCGCTGAACCTAAGCTCGATACCAACCTGTGACGGCCCCAAATTCAAGACAAACCGGCACCGCCATGTTGTCGGACACGTCACCAAGCCATGCCACATCGCTTCGCACGCCTTTGTCTATGACGCCCGCGAACTTACCACCTAATACTCCAACTTAGTAAATTTTGATGCTTAAATGATTATTTTAGCAAAATATACCAAGTTATAAAGTTTTATAACTTAATTTAATTATTTTGATTCTCTTCATGTTATTTTTAATAGCGGAAGTCTTAATAACTTGCATATATCTAATTTAAACAAGTTATGCATTAATTAACAACCTATAGGGTGGAAACCCAGCAAAATGATACCATGTATATCATTTAAGGCGACAAGATGTATAATAAGTGTCGATATACATGTATCAGGTAAAAGTCTCTCAAAAAGATCCCAAGAAAATATATATACGTAAATACAAACACCTACGAGTAAGCTAGTGGAGGCGCTCCAAATTAGAGGTAGTCGCCAATCACCGCCTTCCCCGGCTCGCCGTAGGAACTGCAACTTGCCACCAAAAACAATGACAAGTTCCAGGTGAGTAAATCCCGAGAGAAATTCAGTTAGTATTCACAAGAAATCCAAGGAAACGGCTACAATTCATGCATATAAAGTAAATGAAAAAGAATGTAAAGCATGAATTAAGTCGTGAGATAATCAAGAATGTGGAACGCGAGTGTGGTGTATAGTTGTCGAGCCCTGGGACAAAAAGCGAAGGCAGAGAAGGCCCTGGGGGTGAGGAAATCAACACCCCCTCTTCACGGTCGAAATGAGGAACTCGTGAGTCGGAAGGTAGACTTCCGCCCAACGCCTCAAAAAGAGAGGAAATATGTGACGGAGGTGGGCCTCACGTCAACTCGCTCTCGAGATCATCGACTCGCTGAGAGAAATCTCACGCGTAGTCTAAGGTATGACCAACACCGTAGCAACAATCGGATCGTCATCGACGAGAGGCGGAAAATGGTCACACCGTCCCTTCGACCATACACAGACACACGCGGGAATAGAGTAACAATGCAAACCGAATCGCGAAAAGTAATGTGAAATAAATAATTTACAAGGAAAATAAGTAAATTCTAAGCGACTTTCTCGTGGGTTTACTTACCTCAATAGATCGCAATACCTCTCGAAATATCCCGCACGCGCCTCGAATACGCGCCCGACACCCGACTACGGTAGCCTAAGTCTCTGGTGTTCAATTCACATCATTTAGGCCTAATTTACATAAATTATTCAGATCATAACAAAATTTGGTGAAATAAACCTCACCATAGCCTTCAAAACCATTTGAATCCATCGCGTTGTCGAACATTCGTCGAAGTCGCGCCACCGCCGTCACCGCGCCGCTACCGGCGCTGGCGCCACCACCGCTGCTGCCGCGCGTCGCCGCCGCGCGCGCCGCCACGCATCCCTGCCGTGCGTCGCTGCTGCCTCAAGCCGGCGCGCTGCCGCTGCCGGAGCGCGGCCGACGGCGCGGCGCGTTGCCGTGCGCTGCCGACGCCGCGCCGGCGTCGCCGCTCTCCCTCTCCAGCTCTCTTCCTTTCTTCTCGCCGTCCGCGGCCTTGGTCCACTCCGCGAGCCGCCTTGTCCGCCGCTGGAGCGTCCGCGTGCTGCCACATCCTGCTGCTGGTCCGCCTTCGCGCCGCCCACCGCCGCGTCCTGCCGCTGGTCCGCCGTCGTCGTCGCGCTGCGGCTGGCCGCCGTTCTCCTCGCCTGGCCGTTCGCGTCGCCGAGAGCCGCTGTCCGCGGTCGGCTGCTGCTGGCGCTCTCTGCTCGCCGGCGTTGTTGCTAGTCGACGCCGTTCCCGCCGTCCTCCGATGGTGGCTCCGCCGCTCGCACCGCCGATCTCCGCCACCTTCTCCCCTCTTTCGGCCTCTCTGTTTCTCTCTCTTCTCTCTCTCTCTTTCTTCTCTCTTCCAGTTGCTCTCTCTCTCTAACGTTTTATTTTTTTGTTTTTATTTTTATTTATTTATTTATTTGGAGAAAAGGACAAAATAACATGATGATGGATGGGTTGATTTGATGTTTGATATGATGTGTGATGTGATGTGACGACTCAAACCCATACTACCCCCGTACACCGCGTTACGCGCACTCGCGACGTCGCACACTTCTCGTCACTACCCGCGCACAACGCGAACAAGTGAAATTCTCGATTAACGCGGCATGAACTATTAAATAATAGTAAAATAATTATACACTCGCGTGTGGTCTGAGCTTATGATATTAACACAAAAATAACATATTTCACCCATTAGAATTTGTCGTAGACTATTCTCAATGCGACGTCCACGATTTATTAAGAGGGTCCTATAGTACCTTAAGCTTATTGATCTTAATCCGTAATACTTGAAAAATATTAGACTTTAGGTCATTATGTAACAAAAATTTAATTTTGTTGATGGGATTAATTCATCAAACTTATTGTAATAAGCCCCTTTAGTAAAAACTTGGGAGCTATGCAAGTGAGCCACACGCGTGCGAGCACGCAGCGCGGCGCATATGGCGCATTTTAGGCGCACTTAGTACTTGGCACGTGCGCGTGCGTGTATATGTGTGCAAGCTAACCATGGGTAAAACTTTTTACCATTAATTTTTACCATTTTCGAGATTAAATGGGTAGTTATTAAAGTGACCGAGTGGATGCAGTTGAAACTGCTCTCCATTACTCCAATACTGCTCCACTACTCCATTGTTGTTCCACTACCCCATTTTCATTCAATGCTTGTTGTTCCACTTTGCTCCACTACCCCATTTTCACTCTAACTGGTCATGACCAGTGCTCTATAAGTGGAGAGGTTTGGGGAGGAAGAAATTATCTCAAAATTCACCAGCAACTGCTCTTGTTTTCATCTTTCACTACTGCAAAGTGAAAGGTGGGTTTACTTCATCGTATCCTTTAGGATATTTGCTGACTCTTGCAGTTTAAAGAGCAAAACTTCCTTTAGGAAAGTGGCAGTGTTACACGCTTTGAAGTCATTGCAAGTCCCTTTGTTCTAACAATCTAAAGGAAGTTTTTCTGTCGTTGCAATGGCTTCGTCAATCAAAGAGCTGTCGGCTAACATTGTGAAGGCTGGATCGCCGATGGAGGTGATTTCTGAGGTGGCGAAGCGGGTTCATTTTCTCGCGGTGGCGCTTTCATCGGGTGTATGTTCGGATACACCAAAACCTATGGAGTCAGAAGATGAAAGCGTCGAGCGAGATCGGGAAGAGGCGAGAAATGGGAGACGGATGACCACACTGCAGAGGTCACATTCTCGAACGCTATGAAGGACTCACTGTTCGACCTCTACCATGACGTCCCCTCGCCAGGAGCGTGGGAGAAAGCGGAGGCAAGGTACCATAAGGAGGATGCGACAAGTAAGAAATTTCTTATATCAAAGTTTATTAATTTTAAAATGGTTGATGAAAGGTCTGTCATGGAACAATTTCGTGAAATTGAGAGGATTAGAAATAATTTCTCTCAACACAATCTTGTCATAGATGGAACAATTGTTGTGTCTTCTATTATTGATAAACTGCCCCCATCCTGGAAGGAGTTCAAACGAACTCTTAAGCATAAAAAAGAGGACATAACTCTTGATGAACTTGCTAACCATCTTCGTGTAGAAGAGGATTGTCGCATGCAGGAAAATGAAAAAGAGCAGAATGCTCAGGAGATTTCAAAGGTGCATGTGATGGAAGCGGCTAAGTTCAAAAACCCCTGCTGAACAGGCCTTACAAGCCTGGTGGTTTCAAAAAGCCTAATGGTTCGGGAAAATCGAACAACCAAAACCAGAATCAAAAGAAGCAGAAAGTCACTTGTTGGTTCTGCGGGAAAGATGGCCACCTCAAGTCCGAATGTTATCATTGGAAGAGGAAGCAAGGAAAAAATCATGCTTCCTCTAGCGGCACGCAAAAGGTGCAGGTAACGACAATGATGATCTCATTGCTATGATATCTGAAATCAACGTCATTGAAAATGATATGGCTTGGTGGGTTGATTATGGTGCTACTCGACATGTCTGCAAGAACAAGAGGTTCTTCAAGACCATGGAGGCAGTAGATGAAAATATTGTATTGTACATAGGAAATGATGCTATTGTCCCTGTTAAAGGCATAGGTAGTGTTGATCTGAAATTTACTTCTGGCAAAATTGTAACACTCACTAACGTGTATTATGCACCAGAAGTGAGGAAGAATCTAGTGTCGGGTGGTCTTTTGAATAAGTTTGGTTTTAGGCTTGTATTTGAGGCTGACAAGTTTGTACTCTCCAAGGGAGGGGTATATGTAGGGAAGGGTTATGCTTATGAGGGCATGTTTAAGCTCAATGTAATCGCTTTATCTAATAAGAATGTTGTTTCTGCGTATCTTGTTGAGTCTCCTTCATTTTTATGGCATAATAGATTAGGACATGTTCATTTCAGGAAATTATATGATATGGTAAATCTGGAATTACTGCCTTATTTTGATAAATATGAAGGAAATTGCAATGCATGCATGAAAACAAAAATAACTAGAAATCAATTTCCTAATGTTGAAAGAAATTCAAAGTTGCTAGACTTAATACATTCTGTTGTATGTGACATACATAGTACACCCTCAATAGGAGGCAATAAATATTTTATAACATTTATTGATGATTATAGAAAATTTTGTTATGTTTATTTGTTGCATTCCAAAGATGAGGCAATGGTTAAGTTTCGGGCCTATAAGGCAGAAACTGAATTGCAATGTAAGACCTTTATAAAATGTTTAAGGTCTGATAGGGGAGGAGAGTACTATGATCCAAAGTACTTTGAATCTCTTTGGAATAGTCCATGAGACTACGCACTTATACACCACAACAAAATGATGTGGTTGAGCGTAAAAATCGTGTTTTAACCGAAATGGTTAATGCTATGCTATCAAACTCTGGTTTGAGTAGTGGGTTTTGGGGAGAGGCATTGCTGACTGCATGCCATATTTTGAAGCAATTCCACTAAAGAGGAATAAAGTCACCCATATGAGCTTTGGAATAAGCGAAAACCAAATCTTAATTATTTAAGAGTTTGGGGAAATGTAGAAAGCGATAGTAAAAGTACCTGAACCCAAAAGGAGGAAATTGGGTGAAAGAGGAGTGGAGTGCATATTTATTGGATATGCACAACACAGTAAGGCATATAGGTTCATGGTATTTGAGCCTAATAATTTGATTTCAGTAAACACTGTAATTGAATCAAGGGATGCAATCTTTGAAGAGACAAGATTTAAATATGTTCCCAAAAGTATTCCTGAAGAAAACCAAAAAGGGAAGGAAGTCATAGAAATTGAAAATGACAAAGAAATAGTAGAAGTTCCTGAACTTCGAAGGAGCAAACGAGCTCGCAAAATTAAGTCATTGGTTCTGATTTCTATACATTCCTAGTTGAAGGAAGTAGAGAAACAGTAACTAGACAAATTCCGTATTGTTTTAATACGGATGCTGATCCTCAAACAGTTAGAGGAGGCAATGAAAGAAATAGATGCAGCTTTCTAGAAAGAGGCATTAAATGATGAGATGGATTCAATAATGGGAAATAACACTTGGGAGCTAATTGATCTACCTCCTGGGTGTAAACCCATTAAATGCAAATTTCTCTTCAAAAGGAAAAGAAGAGTTGATGGATCTATTGAAAAACACAAAGTGAGTCTGGTTGCTAAAGGTTTCACCCAAAAGCATGGAATAGACTATTTCGAAAACTATTCACCAGTAGCTAGAATTACTACTATCAGATTGTTTATTGCAATTGCAGCTATAAACAAGCTGGTCATCCACCAAATGGACGTTAAAACAGTGTTCCTAAATGGAGATTTGGATGAAGAAATATACATGGAACAACCTGAAAGGTTTATTATGCCCGGTCATGAGAATAAAGTGTGCAGATTGCGAAAATCATTGTACGGTTTAAAGCAAGCACCAAAACAGTGGCACCAAAAATTTGACCAGGTTGTACTTGCTTTTGGGTTCAAAATAAATGAATCTGATAAATGTGTATATAGCAAGTTTGATGAAAAAGGCAATGGTGTCATTATCTGTCTTTACGTAGATGACATCGATTTTGGGCCCGACTTGGAACAAGTTCGATTGACCGAAAAGGTTTCTTTCAAGCCAGTTTGAAATGAAAGATATGGGGAAAACAGATGTCGTTCTTGGGATTCAGATTGTAAGAGATGAGGGAGTATTACTCTAACTCAATCTCATTATATTGAGAAAGTTCTCAATAGATTTAATCACTTGAATTGTGCCCCTGTTTCTACCCCACTATATTCAAGTATTGAGCTAGTGAAAAATACAGGCAATCTAGTTTCTCAACTGGAGTATTCTAGATTAATTGGATGCTTAATGTATGCAATGACATGCACTAGGCCGGATATTGCCTTGGCAGTAGGCAAGTTGAACAGATTTACAATCAATCCAAGTGAGTTGCATTGGTTTGCAATTTGAAGAGTTTTGAAATATCTGAAGAAAATAATTAACAATGGTTTATGCTATAGTGGATATCATACGGTCTTAGAAGGATTTTCAGATGCAAGTTGGATTGTGAAAGCTCAAAATCATGCATCTACAAGTGGGTGGATTTTCACACTTGCTGGAGGTGCGATCTCGTGGGCTTCAAATAAGCAAACTTTAATGGCTGGTTCTACCATGGAATCAGAGTTTATTGCATTGGCCTCAGCTTCAAAAGAAGCTGAATGGCTACGTGAATTATTACACGAGATACCATTGTGGCCTAAACCGGTAGCTCCAATCTCTATCCATTGTGATAATGAGGCCACATTGGCAAGGGCTTATAGCCAAATGTACAATGGTAAATCCAGACATATTGGACTGAGACATAGTTGTGTCATAGAATTGATAATAAGAGGAGTTATCACGATTAACTATGTGAAATCTAGTCAAAACTTGGCAGATCCCCTTACTAAAGCATTGCCAAGAGACTTGGTGTATAAAACATCAAGAGGGATGGGTCTGCCCATGAATTACAGGCCACCAATAGTGGAAACTCAACTCGACGCCTAACATTACGTTAAGTCTTGAGTTCAATGCAGTCAAATTCATTATAAGAGTGACTGTGAGCACTAAATTTTAATAACCATCCCAAGGTTGTTAGTGCTCGGTACCTGCATGTAAAGAGAGGAGGTCGAGATGATCTCTTAATAGTCTTCTAAAGGTGCTTAAATTGCAGGGGTACTAGAATGGAGACTACCTATGTGGATGTGAAGTGCGACCGCTTCAAGAAGTTCAAGGGCTTGGCTCCAAAGACATTCACGAGAAGATACGGGACACAAGACCAATGTTGAATGTGTCAGGATATTTATGGCTATTTGCTGGTGTAAGTTATATGCGTGATATGTTTATGCTACATATCGAATAGAATCATTGGTTCAAAGTTTATCTACCATGTAATTCTGATATGATGTAATGAACTTTTCACAAATTAGTGGTTCAAATCGCAAGATACCATTACTTATGCATATAATGTTTGAGATTTCGTGGATTGAATGATCTTATTATTTTGAAAATGGCGGGGGATTGTTGAACATTTTCAAAATAAATGTTTAATCTCACATTGGTTAGGAACTTCAAGTTTAAAGAGTATATATGTACTCTTGCACCACAGTGTGTGTAAAATAAAATACAAGTGCTATGCAAGGTGAGCATGCCTTGTGCGCGTATGTATAGCAGCATATGGCGCATTTTATGGCGCATTTTAGGCGCACTTAGCACTTGGCACGTGCGCGTGCGTGTATATGTGTGCAAGCTAACCATGGGTAAAACTTTTTACCATTAATTTTTACCATTTTCGAGATTAAATGGGTAGTTATTAAAGTGACTGAGTGGATGCAGTTGAAACTGCTCTCCATTACTCCATTACTGCTCCACTACTCCATTGTTGTTCCACTACCCCATTTTCATTCAATGCTTGATTGCTCCACTGCACCACTACCCCATTTTCACTCTAACTGGTCATGACCAGTGCTCTATAAGAGGAGAGGTTTGGGGAGGAAGAAATTATCTTGAAATTCACCAGCAACTGCTTTGTTTTCATCTTTCACTACTGCAAAGTGAAAGGTGGGTTTACTTCATTGTATCCTTTAGGATATTTGCTGACTCTTGAAGTTTAGAGAGCAAAACTTCCTTCAGGAAAGTGGCAGTGTTACACGCTTTGAAGTCATTGCAAGTCCTTCTATTCTAACAATCTAAAGGAAGTTTTTCTGTCGTTGCAATGGCTTCGTCAATCAAAGAGCTGTCGACTAACATTGTGTTGGATCGCTTCGATGGAGGCGATTTCTGAGGTGGCGAAGCGAGTTCATTTTTCGTTGGTGGCGCTTTCTTCATCGGTGTATGTTGGATACACCAAAACCTGTGGAGTGCGACGATGAAACTGTCGAGCAGATCAGGAAGAAGCAGAAATGGGAGACGGATGACCACACCTGCAGATGTCACATTCTGAACGTTATGAAGGAATCACTGTTCGACCTCTACCATGACGTCCCTACGCAAGAGAGTTGTGGGAGAAACTGGAGGCAAGGTACCATAAGGAGGATGCGATAAGTAAGAAATTCCTTATATCAAAGTTTATTAATTTTAAAATGGTTGATGAAAGGTCTGTCATGGAACAATTTCGTGAAATTGAGAGGATTAGAAATAATTTCTCTCAACACAATCTTGTCATGGATGAAACAATTATTGTGTCTTTTATTATTGATAAACTGCCCCCATCCTGGAAGGAGTTCAAACGAACTCTTAAGCATAAAAAATAGGACATAACTCTTGATGAACTTGCTAACCATCTTCGTGTAGAAGAGGATTGTCGCATGCAAGAAAATGAAAAAAAAGCAGAATGCTCAGGAGATTTCAAAGGTGCATGTGATGGAAGCGGCTAAGTTCTGCTGAACAGGCCTTACAAGCCTGGTGGTTTCAAAAAGCCTAATGGTTCGGGAAAATCGAACAACCAAAACCAGAATCAAAGGAAGCAAAAAGTCACTTGTTGGTTCAGGGAGAAAGATGGCCACCTCAAGTCCGAATGTTATCATTGGAAGAGGAAGCAAGGAAAAAATCATGCTTCCTCTAGCGCTGCAAAAGGTGCAGGTAACGACAATGATGATCTCATTGCTATGATATCTGAAATCAACGTCATTGAAAATGATATGGCTTGGTGGGTTGATTCTGGTGCTACTCGACATGTCTGCAAGAACAAGAGGTTCTTCAAGACCATGGAGGCAGTAGATGAAAATATTGTCTTGTACATGGGAAATGATGCTACTGTCCCTGTTAAAGGCATAGGTAGTGTTGATCTGAAATTTACTTACAGCAAAATTGTAACACTCACTAACGTGTATTATGCACCAGAAGTGAGGAAGAATCTAGTGTCGGGTGGTCTTTTGAATAAGTTTGGTTTTAGGCTTGTATTTGAGGCTGACAAGTTTGTACTCTCCAAGGGAGGGGTATATGTAGGGAAGGGTTATGCTTATGAGGGCATGTTTAAGCTCAATGTAATCGATTTATCTAATAAGAATGTTGTTTCTGCGTATCTTGTTGAGTCTCCTTCATTTTTATGGCATCATAGATTATGACATGTTCATTTCAGGAAATTATATGATATGGTAAATATGGAATTACTGCCTTATTTTGATAAATATGAAGGAAATTGCAATGCATGCATGAAAACAAAAATAACTAGAAATCAATTTCCTAATGTTGAAAGAAATTCAAAGTTGCTAGACTTAATACATTCTGATGTATGTGACATACATAGTACACCCTCAATAGGAGGCAATAAATATTTTATAACATTTATTGATGATTATAGCAAATTTTGTTATGTTTATTTGTTGCATTCCAAAGATGAGGCAATGGTTAAGTTTCGGGCCTATAAGGCAGAAACTGAATTGCAATGTGAGACCTTTATAAAATGTTTAAGGTCTGATAGGGGAGGAGAGTACTATGATCCAAAGTACTTTGAATCAATTGGAATAGTCCATGAGACTACCGGCCCTTATACACCACAACAAAATGGTGTGGTGAGCGTAAAAATCGTGTTTTAACAGAAATGGTTAATGCTATGCTATCAAACTCTGGTTTGAGTAGTGGATTTTGGGGAGATGCATTCTTGTTGCATGCCATATTTTGAACAAGAATTCCACAAAAGAGGAATAAAGTCACCCCATATGAGCTTTGGAATAAGCGAAAACCAAATCTTAATTATTTAAGAGTTTGGGGTAGAAAGCGATAGTAAAAGTACTGAACCAAAAAGAGGAAATTGGGTGAAAGGGAGTGGAGTGCATATTTATTGGATATGCACAACACGATAAGGCATATAGGTTCATGGTAATTGGGCCTAATAATTCGATTTCGGTAAACACTTGTAATTGAATCGAGGATGCAATCTTTGATGAGACAAGATTTAAATATGTTCCCAAAAGTATTCCTGAAGAAAACCAAAAAGAGAAGGAAGTCATAGAAATTGAAAATGACAAAGAAATAGTAGAAGTTCATGAACTTCGAAGGAGCAAACGAGCTCAGAAAATTAAGTAATTTGGTTCTGATTTCTATACATTCCTAGTTGAAGGAAGTAGAGAAACAGTAACTAGACAAATTCTGTATTGTTTTAATACGGATGTTGATCCTCAAACAGTAGATGAGGCAATGAAAGAAAGAGATGCAGCTTTCTAGAAAGAGGCATTAAATGATGAGATGGACTCAATAATGGGAAATAACACTTGGGAGCTAGTTGATCTACCTCTTGGGTGTAAACTCATTAAATGCAAATTTCTCTTCAAAAGGAAAAGAAGAGTTGATGGATCCATTGAAAAACACAAAGTGAGACTAGTTGCTAAGGGTTTCACCCAAAAGCATGGAATAGACTATTTCGATACCTATTCATCAGTAGCTAGAATTACTACTATTAGATTGCTTATTGCAATTGCAGCTATAAACAAGCTGGTCATCCACCAAATGGACGTTAAAACAGCGTTCCCAAATGGAGATTTGGATGAGGAAATATACATGGAACAACCTGAAGGGGTTTATTATGCCCGGTCATGAGAATAAAGTGTGCAGATTGCGAAAATCATTGTACGATTTAAAGCAAGCACCAAAACAGTGGCACCAAAAATTTGACCAGGTTGTACTTGCTTTTGGGTTCAAAATAAATGAAGCTGATAAATGTGTATATAGCAAGTTTGATGAAAAAGGCAATGGTGTCATTATACGTAACTTTACGTAGATGACATGTTGATTTTGGGCCGACTTGGAACAAGTTCGATTGACAAAAGGTTTCTTTCAAGCGATTTGAAATTAGAGATATGGGGAAAACATATGTCATTCTTGGGATTCAGATTGTAAGAGATGAGGGGAGTATTACTCTAACTCAATCTCATTATATTGAGAAAGTTCTCAATAGATTCAATCACTTGAATAGTGCCCCTGTTTCTACCCCACTAGATTCAAGTATTGAGCTAGTGAAAAATACAGGCAATCCAGTTTCACAACTGGAGTATTCTAGATTAATTGGATGCTTAATGTATGCAATGACATGCACTAGGCCGGATATTGCCTTGGCAGTAGGCAAGTTGAGCAGATTTACAATCAATCCAAGTGAGTTGCATTGGTTTGCAATTCGAAGAGTTTTGAAATATCTGAAGAAAACAATTAACTATGGTTTATGCTATAGTGGATATCCTTCGGTCTTATAAGGATTTTCATATGCAAGTTGGATTGTGAAAAATCAAAATCATGCATCTACAAGTGGGTGGATTTTCACACTTGCTGGAGGTGCGATCTCGTGGGCTTCAAATAAGCAAACTTTAATGGCTGGTTCTACCATGGAATCAGAGTTTATTGCATTGGCCTCAACTTCAAAAGAAGGAGAATGGCTACGTGAATTATCACACGAGATACCATTGTGGCCTAAACGGTAGCTCCAATCTCTATCCATTGTGATAGTGAGGCCACATTAGCGAGGGCTTATAGCCAAATGTACAATGGTAAATCCGGACATATTGGGTGAGACATAGTTGTGTCGAGAGAATTGATAACAAGAGGAGTTATCACGATTGACTATGTGAAATCTAGTCAAAACTTGGCGAGATCCCCCTACTTAAAGCATTGCGAGAGACTTGGTGAATAAAACATCAAGAGGGATGGGTCTCAAGCCCATGAATTACTGGTCACTGATAGTGGAAACTCAACTCGACGCCTAACATTACGTTAAGTCTTGAGTTCAATGCGATCAAATTCATTATAAGAGTATTTGTGAGCACTAAATTTTAATAACCATCCCAAGGTTGTTAGTGCTCGGTACCTGCATGTAAAGAGAGGAGGTCGAGATGATCTCTTAATAGTCTTCTAAAGGTGCTTAAATTGCAGGGGTACTAGAATGGAGACTACCTATGTGGATGTGAAGTGCGACCGCTTCAAGAAGTTCAAGGGCTTGGCTCCAAAGACATTCACGAGAAGATACGGGACACAAGACCAATGTTGAATGTGTCAGGATATTTATGGCTATTTGCTGGTGTAAGTTATATGCGTGATATGTTTATGCTACATATCGAATAGAATCATTGGTTCAAAGTTTATCTACCATGTAATTCTGATATGATGTAATGAACTTTTCACAAATTAGTGGTTCAAATCGCAAGATACCATTACTTATGCATATAATGTTTGAGATTTCGTGGATTGAATGATCTTATTATTTTGAAAATGGCGGGGGATTGTTGAACATTTTCAAAATAAATGTTTAATCTCACATTGGTTAGGAACTTCAAGTTTAAAGAGTATATATGTACTCTTGCACCACAGTGTGTGTAAAATAAAATACAAGTGCTATGCAAGGTGAGCCACAAGCGCGCGAGCGCGCAGCGCTGCGCATATGGCGCATTTTAGGCGCACTTAGCACTTGGCACGTGCGCGTGCGTGTATATGTGTGCAAGCTAACCATGGGTAAAACTTTTTACCATTAATTTTTACCATTTTCGAGATTAAATGGGTAGTTATTAAAGTGACTGAGTGGATGCAGTTGAAACTGCTATCCATTACTCCATTCTTGCTCCACTACTCCATTCTTTGTTCCACTACCCCATTTTCATTCAATGTTTGACTGTTCCACTGCTCCACTACCCCATTTTCACTCTAACTGGTCATGACCAATGCTCTATAAGAGGAGAGGTTTGGGGATGAAGAAATTATCTCGAAATTCACCAGCAACTGCTCTTGTTTTCATCTTTCACTACTGCAAAGTGAAAGGTGGGTTTACTTCATCGTATCCTTTAGGATATTTGCTGACACTTGCAGTTTATAGAGTAAAACTTCCTTTAAGAAAGTGACAGTGTTACACGCTTTGAAGTCATTGCAAGTCCTTATGTTCTAACAATATGTACTTGTTTCAGATATGAAAACAGAACTAAGAGGAATACAGAAAGATGAAGCTGCAATCTGGGCAATCTTTGTGTGTAGACCTTGTCCCATCTCAACACCACCACGTGTCACTAGAACAGTACCATAAGTGTAAACATGGACAAGAGCACCAGCCTATGGTGGATCATCAAAACATTTGAAGCCGCAATAATAAAGGAAATTAATGCACTTAAACAAAGGGAATGTAGCAGGAAAGAGAACAGATTTTTCACTGGTTAAACAAAGTGACAATATGAAAAACGAAAAAAACTAAAACTGATAATATGTATGAAAATTCATAACTTAGAAATTGAAACAGGAGCCAAAACATGGAAGCACCGAATGGACTAGTGGGTTATTCATTAGTTCATTTCCAAAGTTAAAATAACATGAAAAGTTTTAACTCCATTTCATTAAATGAAAACTACCAATAAATCAAGAAATCGCGATTTTCAAGTTTTCTATGCCACTCACAAACCGTTAGTTTAAAAAATCAAATTAATACATGCAATTTGAATGGTTTGGGTGGTTTTGCAAAGATTGCTGCCCTCCCCCAGCTCCCCATGGACGTGAGCCCTCCCATCTCTGCATAGATATTTCAGATTTTTCTCAATTAATCTTCTCTACAAAGTATTTGTATTAAAAACATTGCAATGATATTTTCTCTAACAATAGAAAAGACATGGACATTTTCCATTTACTTTTTAATCCCATTTCCAAGTCTTCAACAGATAAACTAACACAAACAGAGCAAGCTACAGACCCAAATCCAATCCACCATTCATTTCATGTGTTTCAATCAAATCAGGTAACCTTTCTCACCAATTTTTCAAGGCATTTCTTCCTTGTCGATCAATCCAAGGCATACGTATTACTGTTTTGTCTTCTCGGAATCTCCAAAGCAAGTCCACTTCGTTTTCACCTTTGTTTTCCCTTTTTAACTCTCAAAAGCCAAAGATTCTCCTCCCCACTACCCGAATTCCTCATCAAGATCACATCTTTACACACAATTTCATCTATTTAGGCCGAATTCCGATCTGGGTACTTCTCGAATAGCCCAAAAACCAGTTTTTCAATTGAAATTTGATGAATTAGGGTTTTTGTCAGTTGCTTGTAATGGAATTGGGGGTTTTGAAATCTTAGTGGCAATTTGGTATAATTTGGTTCCGTTTGTGAATTTATGCTGTAGGGATTGAATAGGCATTGAATTAGAGGTTGTGCTGCTTGGAATATATTCCTGTCCATCAATCACTCATTCATGCTTGAATTAATAGTAAAGTGTGTGTTTTAGGGTTTTGGTTGAGTTTTAATGGGTGAGTTTGATTCAATTTTATGTGATATATGCTCTTTAAGTTACAGCTAAATTGTGTACATTTTTCAGGGTTTGGTTGAGTTTTGGTGGGTAAGTTTGCTTGATTTTCTAAATTGTGCTCTTCAAGTCAGTTGAATTTTTATTTTTTTTAGGGTTTTTTTTTTGGTCGAGTTTTGATGGGTAAGTTCATTTGAATTTTCTAAGTAGTGTTCTTGAAGTCAGGTTAATTGTTTGTATTTTTTTAGTGTTTTTTTGGTTGAATTTTTGTGGGCAAGTTTGCTTAAGTGTTCTAAATTGTGTTCTTGAAGTCAGGCGATTTTTTTTTGGGGTTCGATTTTCTACGTTGCGGTTCTGAAGTTGTAATTAATTATGTGCTACTTTCAGGTTTTTGGTTTGAATTTTGATGTGCAAGTCGCCTGAGTTTTCTAAATTTGTTCATGAATGTGTACAAGTAGAGATTATCACTCAAGAAATTAGAATTCAATGGCGGGTGAGGGTCGAGATGTTTGATTTCGCATTCCTTTCATGTTTTTAGGTAGCCAGCAGTTTGAGGGATGACGATAATGAATGATGGGGAGGGAGAGATTTTGGAGCAAGTCTTGCTATCGAACCATACCGATGTTTCCAGCGAGTTTCAAGGATCGGGGTCTTCGGATTCATTTCTCGATCAGTTCTTGAGGAACACGCAGACATGTATGCACACGCACACTTGCAACCCTCCCGGCCCTGATGCGGCAGTGCACACTCACACCTGCTATCACACGCACACTCATGTCTTTACCAGTGAAGAAGACGATGGGAGGTCTGAAAAACAGCACTTGTGTTTAAAGAGTAGAAGGCCTTCGGGAAATAGAGAAGCGGTTCGCAAGTATAGGGAGAAGAAGAAAGCGCACGCGGCTTACTTGGAGGAGGAGGTGAAAAAATTGCGTTCGTTGAACCAGCAACTGATTAGGAAATTGCAGGGACATGCGATGTTTGAAACCGAGGTTTTGAGATTGAGATCAATCTTGATAGATCTTAGAGGGAAGATTGACAATGAATTGGGTGTTTTTCCTTTCCACAAGCAGTGTGTATCTACCACTAGTTTCGAGGAAGAAAACAGTAGAATTCAGTCTATTGGTGAAAGTGCAGGTCCTCGGTGTGAAACTGTGGTGCCGTGTCTACATCCACGTTCTGTATCGTCACCACAAAATGGCATCGGCGGAAGCATGGCGATCTCTTGGGATGGCCGTTGTGAACCTGCTATTGCAGCTTGTCAAGCAACCGAAAACGGGGGTTCGGAGCAGGATTTAGCGAGTGCTAAGACCAATCTCAATGGTCTCATGTCCAAGTCGATGGACACAGATGGAACATTGGCTAAATCTGCTTGTCAAACTGTATGATTGACAAAGGGAGATATCTGAGCTCATCTGTAAGTTTCCAACTCCATACTAATACTTATACCAGAGTCTAGAAACCTGAAATCAATTCAGATATATAGCTAGAAGCCAAATAGCCTAAGCTATCTTGTAAATAGAGATGTTAGTAATATATCGACTTAATCCGATAGCGCTTTATAGTTCGAGGAGAAATTTTTCGCTTCATTGTGCTAATCAAGAAGCTTTTGTTGGGAGGTTGCAATGTAAATGTATCTATACTGAGCCAGGACTCCACTTCGCTTCTTTTGATCTTACGAGACAATGTAGGTTACTACTGAAGCTGTTGTTCATTGAAAAAGTTACAAGAACAAGGGACATGGAGAAGAAATTTTAGTTCTTCTCATCCTGAAGTTTTGTGTTTATTATTGTTAATGTGGTCTATTTATTAAGAAAGATACGTATTATACTTCAAAAAAAATAAATGTTTCTCATCCTGATTGTAGCAACTGTCATCAACATATATGATCTGAATCTAAATCTGATATTTTGATAAACCATTGTACAATTTGTAGGAAGTAGTATGGTATGTCCAAGTCTAAGCTTAGAAGAGGGAATGAGTGTGGGCGGGGCTTAAATTAGGTGAGGGGTGTACACCAAAATGTCAAGGCAAGTTAGTGTCCTATAACATCTCAATACTCACTTGAATACCCAACGTGGGACTAATCGTAAGGAAAAATACCCCTGATCTCGCATGGCACTAATATTTACTAAGCAGAATCTGACCTTATTGCACTAAACAACTGGGTCTAATTTATATCCAACATAAAAGCGAAAATCATTGGTTTTCCCCATTATACTTGCTAGTTATTGCAAACATAGTTTGAACATTACCTGTTCATGACATTTGAACCCATTTCCTAAGGATACTTCAACATACAACATGTGCTTGACCATGAAAAAAGAGTCCATGCATGAACATAGATTAAAGAAATTGTGTTTCCATTAATCAATGTATATGAACAATACAATTACTGGTACATGAAAATTTCCAGTAAACAACAAAGTTGTGTTTCCACTAATCAAAGTATATGAAAATTACTAGTACTAGTACATGAAAAATTCCAGTAACCAACAAAAGAGGAACAAAATCATGAATATGCGTGAGAGGCATCCAAATTTAAGACTCTTTCAAAGAGGGACCGGCGGGAGGGCAAACGCCTTATGTGAACTGAGTGCAACCAACTGAAACTTGCAATCTAGAGCCGTGGAAAGAACTGCATCGGCGTTGTTGAAATCAGCCTTGTGATCCTCGAAGAAGTTGATCAAACGGACGAGATTAAGTAGAGTCCTCTCGAGCTCCTCCCCAACACTCCACTCGCAAATCTTGGCCTTAATTTTTGATGGATTGCAACATATCAACTCCCACACTGGATAGTCCTTCCTTGGCATCACGAAGTACTCTTTCTTTAATCTCAACATTGGACAGTAATCACCCATTCCATCACCAATATATATGATCTTCTTCTTCCCCTCTTCAGCATTGGCTTTAATTCTTTCAATGATCCGACCCTGTAAAAATCAAATCCTTATTCAATCAATCAACCAACTAATCACGAGTTTTTTCTTCTTCTTTTTTTTTGGTAACAAAAGAAACACAAAAAATATATATATATATATATATATATATATTTACCTTGCACATGTTGGGAGGGCAGCTATCAAGATTGCTAATACAATTAGGACTTGTGAGATCATGACAAGGGAAGATTCTGAGCCGCCCTTGATTGTCGATGATGCTCGGATTGGTGTTGATCTCGGAAAAGCAATCAAGAAGGCCGTGGTGCTTCAATATTGTCTCGATGAAGAACGTGTTGGCGTCGCTCACTATCCTTAGTTCGCATCTGCATTGTTGATCCATTCAAAAACAACATTAGTAACATAAGTATAAAACAAATTGTTAAATAAACTTAATAAGAGAGAAACTTTCAAGAAAAAAAAAATTGAATTGTATACCCTAAAGAATGCGCAGTTTTGATAGTAGAAGCAATGTGGGGAATCAGAGGAGCCTTTCTCAAGCAATCTGCAATGTCTTCAATTGTTATTCCTTGTGAATGCATCTTCCCCAACACTATGTCCTGCACACAATAATAATACATGAGAATTCAATTTCAAAGAATTTGAAAGAATTTAACCAAAACCAAACAAACAGAGACAAACACAAGAAAGCAAAGAAACATGAATGAAATTTCGATGACTCACCATAGCCAAATTCCATGGCATTGTTGAGGTGAGTTCCTCAAACGATTTTGTGAAACCCAATCCATCAGCCACCCAATTATCGCTGTCGCAGTCGAGAATCGTCTTGTCGAAATCGAAAACAATCATTACAGCCATCACCACCACCTCTCAAGAATGTCAACAAGAATGAATGGTGCTAACAACACAAAGCAGAAGTGTCTGAACTAAAACTTGCAAACGAAACTTGGAAACAATATGTGGAGGTTAAGATACGTATGAAATTTATAGCGTCAAGTCTGTTTTATTGTTGTAATTATACACACTTTCTAATTATTAATTTTAATGAATAGAGTTTAATTTATGTTTCGATCAACTAATAAATATCTAAATGTATAAGAGATAAGGTTAAGATACGTATATAATATTTGTAGCTTGTAAATATCTATGAGGCTCGCTATGGGCACCCCACCATTTCATGAAGGCAACCTGTTGTTGAGGGCACTAAGCATTTTACCAAGGGCACCCTGAATTTAGGCCCGAAATTCCCAAAATACCCCTCGTTCAAAACAGAGGCACCCCACCACCCCCACCACCGAACTCTTGAGCAACCACGAAATCGTCGATACCCGGCCATTGCGAGGAATCTCGAAAATCGTTTGTGTTCGTTCGTCTCCGTGTTTCTCCTCCGTTGTAGGACGTTTTTCCAGTTTGAAGGCTCGGGGTGTTGGGCGATTTCGTCTCCAAATTAGGGTTCGGTTGAAGTTCGTCGTACACACACTCAAGGCGCGAAATCGATCGTTTGAAGGTACGTAGATAGTATAATTAAGTTACATTTGGTAGAGTAGTTGTAATGTTTGTGTGGCGGTGTATTGAATGGTTCCATTATTGGAAATTCGTGGTTCTCGGCCATACAGGCGAGAGAGTTTTTAATGTCTCGGCAAAGCATGGCGGGAGACGGATGGTAAATATTTGGGAACTCGTCGTTCTAGGCCAGCGGGCGGAAGAGTTCACACGATCTCGATTACGAATGGCGAGCTTAATTGTGTTATCTCGGTCGAGACATCACGAGAGTAACATTTAGTGTTAGTTAATGTTGTGTCGGCGGTGTACAACCGAGAATGTACTCTATGTCTCGGTTGTACATTGCGAGACAGTTAGAATCGACGCGGTCACGCACATCACGAGAGTAAGGCGAATTGAATAGGTTATGCCATGTCGGTGATGTACAACCGAGAACGTTGCATTGCTCTTGGTTGTACATTGTCGAGCTTGTTGTTCCATTTTCGGTTAGGAGCGAACGAAAGTATGTCGTATTTCTCGAACCGCTTGACCGAGACAACGAGAAATGGATGATTTTGAACTTTTTTTAGAATTGTTCTTTTGGTTACTTTACAAGCGCTTAAATGTTGTAGTGTTTTCAGGTATGGCTCGTTCGAAAGCACCGGTGACAAGGGAGGAGGTTGGTGTTGAGGTGTCGAGGGGTAACCGGGGGCGAGGCGGCCGGAGACCCCCTACAGCATCTTATTGGAAAGAGAAAGAGAAGGAGAACGTAGATGTTAAGGGAAAGGCTAAGATAGATGGAAATCGTGCAAGGAAGTTAGAATTGCACGATGAGGGTTCCAACATCGACACTCGGCGACGAAAAGATCATGTTGTTGCCCGAGGGGAAGAGGAGGGTCATGCATCGGAGTCTAATAGCAGTGACTCATCAGCGGCGGGGAACACCACGGAAACTGATCGTAATGTGGGCGAGAGTAGTAGTGGTGGAGGTGGCCATAATGAAGGAGAGCCACAAGGGCCTGTAGAAATGCGTGCTCCTTTCCCCGGTTGTCCTATAGACGGTGCGTTGTTGAAGAGCTTTAAGGATCATGTCGCATTAGCGATTTGGAGCAATGAGGTATTTAAAATTTCATTGAACGGAGTAATTTAAAACTCAGGGTTTTCACAAAGATGACGATATGTTTTTTTTTTGTTGCAGGAGAGTCCGGCACTCAAGTGTATCAATCACGGAGCTCAGATCCAAGAATGGGATTTACAGTCGTGCCACCCTGACACGGAGGGACTTCAGAGGATTATTCAGCGTTCTGGGTTGAATACGCTGATAGACTGTTCATACCGCAAGGCCAACAAGGAGGTTATCTCTGCATTTGTGGAGCGGTGGCAGCCGGAGACGAACACATTTCACTTACCATTTGGTGAAATGTCTTTCTCCTTAGAGGATGTGAGCTTCCTCTTGAAGATTCCTGTAACGGGCAAAGTCGTGGCAGTTGAGAACTTTGCGAGGTACACTGAGGAATCTCGCTCGAACGCTATTAAGATGGTGTCGAAACTACTTGGGGAAGCACATCGAGGCCCATCTGCGAACAAATACTGAGACAGTTTGGCCACGCGCAATCTATACCAGATCCTCCGTACCGCCCTTTGGAAGCACATCGAGGCCATCTGCGAACAAATACTCCGTCAAGTATGGGTTCTAGCAAGACAATTGGGAGCGATGGCGGAACCATTTGTTGGCTCCCGAAGTTCGTGGTGACAAGGCATAGTTCGAGTTTTTGGCTACACCGGACTACTTACCTTGGTTCCTCAAAGTGTCTCATCCTGTGATCACCAATCCGAGCCATGAGGACGAAGACATGGTCGCCACAACCATCGCAGACAATGGGCTACTGGAGGTATTGAAAGTGTTATACGTTTTATGCATGCCCACGTGTCATTTGTTTTCATCCCGATATGTTTTACATTAACACTAACCCGATTATTTTCATCAGTGTAATAGGCGTGCGTTGGACGCGGCATTACGATGGATGGACCTCCCGCCGGAGTTGTGTACGTTTGAGTCTGCGAGGAAAATGGCGAGTGATATCGTCAATTTCCTGTCGGGAAGGAGTATGGATCCCACCACCACCACTACTACCACTCCGGCCACCGCAACCGGCACAACCGCCACATCCGCCCCTACCGAAGCAGGCCCTAGGCAGTCCCAGCATGGTAGCACTTCTACACACTCCACCCCGGCTAATGCTCCGCCCGCCACGGTCGATGCTCGCCGTCCGAAAAGAATGTTTGGCAAGGAGTACAAAATGAAGACTTTGAAGAAACCAAAGCAATGAGTGTTTGAGGGAAGTTGGATATTTTTATTGTTTGAGGAACTAGGCCCACATTTACTTATTCATGAACAACTTGATGAATGTTGGATGACAGTTTGGATAATTTGATGAATGTTGGATAATATCTTGTTGTTGTTTGATGTTTTACATTTGTTATAGTTTATATGCAGAATGTTGGATAGTATCTTGCTGTTGTATGAACCTGGTCATTGGATTTGTTATTTCTGGTTTAGTTAACATAGCAATTTTCGGAACAGGTGGTGCCTCGGTAATTCAGGTCCAACACCTCGTTGCAATTCTCGGTTTCAACCAACCGAACCATAAGTATGACTCTCGGTGTGGTCCGGCCGAGAACGCCCATTGATCCTATATTATCCAATGTGTCGGTCATCTATGGACGAAACTAATGGGAGACTCTCGGTTAGTCACAACCGATATTATTCCAGTGCGTTCGGGCACAGGTCGACGAGCTATTTCTGTGCAGTTGTATGAACATGGCGACCAAATGCTCTCGGTGTGAAGGTACGGAGATCGGAATTTAACTCTCGGTTCCTCGTGTCCGAGATTGGTGGCGTATGGTCGCGCACAGGTCGACGAGTCGTTACGGGACGGCGTTGACAAACATCACTTTCGGTAATGTGTTGTCGATGATTCACGTTAGTTCTCGGTTGACTACGACCGAGACTATGATGTGGGTCACGGACTTGGTATGCCGAGACGATAATTTGCACCGATACTTAAATCATAATATATCAATATAACATTCAAACAAAGTTTACAGTAAACAAAATCGTAGCTATATACATGTTTTATACTACGGTGTACCTAAATATACCACGGATACGGTTCCTTCTTCAACAGTTAAAAGGGGCGCGATATCTCGAATTACGAATCCATCTCGCCAACTTTTTGCGCACTCCTCAACATACCGGTCCCACGATGGATATAAGGATGGCAGCGGTGCATTCACACGCAACTTCACCGGTCAAATTGAACAGTGGAACATAGAAGATATTGTCACAAACCCGATTAAGGAGGAAACAAAACAATTCACAAAAAATCATAGAGCTTACCCTAACTCAATGGATATTCCTTTCATTTATCATGGCAATGATAAGTCTGTTGTGTAACGACAACGGTGGAGCACTACGTAGAGGTAAAAATGTCGAGGCACTCCCATGCGAGAGGTTTACCAGAATGACATTGAGGCAGTTGATATTAACAATCTCATGTCTGGAAGTGTCAACCTGTGAGAGCCCAGACAGGCCGTAGCCCCTTGGACCCCCATGAGGCCCAGACAGGCCGTAGCCCCCTTGGAACCTCCAGGCATATCCAGCCAGCCGAAGCCCATTGGATATTCCCCCCTCCCACACCCCCCTTGGTTTCGAAAGCGCGCCCCTAGGGTGCAAGTACGCGTTCCAGACAGGGTGTGTACCAGCGAGCCGAACGGCTCGGTGGTGCACACTGCCTGAAGCTGATTCCTCTGGGGGCTTGGCCACCAGGGGGTGTGGGAGGGGAATATCCAATGGGCTTCGGCGGCCGGATATGCCCTGGAGGTTCCCGAAGGCTACGGCTCTGGCCTGTGGGTCTGTGGGAGTCACCAGGCTGTGCGGCTCTCACAAAAAGGCGCCTTTTTTGTGAGAGCCGGACAGCCGAAGCCCCTTGGACCCCGTGAGGCCCAGACAGGCCGTAGCCCCCTTGGAACCTCCAGGCATATCCAGCCAGCCGAAGCCCATTGGATATTCCCCCCTCCCACACCCCCCTTGGTTTCGAAAGCGCGCCCCTAGGGTGCAAGTACGCGTTCCAGACAGGGTGTGTACCACTCAGCCGTAGCAGCTCAGTGGTACCAGACTCGATGAGCACGCGTACTTGTACCCTAGGGGCGCGTGTTCGAGTCTGGGGAAGGGGGAACTAGCCAAGGGGGCTTATGGGCCTACGGGCTGTCGGGCTTGTCTGGATAGCACTGGCGGTACCAAGGCTCCCCAATGGGCTTCGGCTGGCTGGGGGGTGTCTGGGCCGTCACACAACCATTCTTTGAAAGATGCACCAACTTGATTTATGTGGACAATGCACAGCAATCTTGACAGTCTCGTAACTCGTTCCAAGCACTTCCCGCCAAAGGTTTTCATACCCGATTATCTCATCATACATCCTTCTACGAAAAATCCTTCAACCGTCTACATCGGCAAGTCCTAGCCCAGAGGCAACACACTGGTATCCACAATTTCCATCGGCTAGCACATCAATAGTGCTCTCAACATATGGCAATCAATACGGTTCTATGCAATGAGCATAAGCCATGTTACATGCACTTTCCGTACGTCGACTGGCACGGCGCATTTTAGGAACAACTTTGTTTTTCTTCTTCGTCGAACTAGAGGCCTCTTCTGTGGAAAGCACGTACTCAAATCCGCTCGGCAATCTAGTCGTGGAAGAATCGTCTTTATCGTGTTTTCTCTTCGATCATGTCTTACCTCCGATTGAAGACTCGGTGTCCTTCCCTTTGTCTTTATTTTCGCCGGTGGCACTGACACCGGTGTAGACGAAGGTCGACTAATCTCTACGAACATTTCTTGAATAATCGATGCGATCGTCCTCATCAGTGCAAACATGAAACTTTTGCAACACCCCTTCAATCTCATCGTGCACATTGTACCCATACCGATCCACAGGATTTTCAGGTATCATACTCAACTTTCGCCAGTAAACATGAATGTCCTCGAGAGGGATGGGCGACCCAGCAAATTTACGATGGTTTAGCTCGTGTGCACAAGGAATGTCATGTGTCGTACGTATCTCGCAACCACAACGAGTAGAGTCGTGACCAACATCCTCTCCACGTGTCAATTCATCTCTAATTAACTTAAGCGCCCGTTGAGAGACATAACCACGCAATCGTCGATATAACTCATCAATGTATTCATGTTGGACCACATTCAAACCGAGCTCAAACGATGCCTTGATGTTGTTGTGTTGGATCCTGAGGATGCCATCAACCACATTCCACAAAGTCTCAAAATTTGCCTGACTGTTGCCAAGGTGTAGCTTCAGAGTGGAATGCGCAGACTCAACCCTCTGCGTTGTTGTTTCCCCAAAGTGCATAATTCTGTTTGTCCATGCGGGTACAAATTTCTCCTTTTAGGTCTTTACACATGTGTTGTCCAAGTAATAAGTAAGACCCTTGACATTCCCAAACTTACAACGCAAGTCATTCATCCTAACTTCGAATAAGGCATCCGAGTTGGCATACATCACGCTCGTCCACCTATCCATGAAACGAGCAAAACCATCGTTATCCTCAAACATCTTCTTAGTATTGGTCAATACTACTTTGTTGATGTGCCAAGAGCAAAGGAGGTGAGACGATGACGGAAATACTTCTTCAATGGCACTAATAAGGGCTAAGTCCCTATCGGTAATAAACGCGTCAGGTTTAGGCCACCCAACCAATATGGATCTCAAGTTCTCAAGTGCCCAAACATAATTCGCATGACTCTCTGATGATATGAATGCAAACCCAACGGAGAACGTCAAATGCGTAGAAGTGATGCCAACAATCTCCAACAAAGGCATTCGGTACATATTTGTTTTGTACGTGCAATCCATCAAAATTACCGATGAGAAACACCTTAGCAACTTTATTGAATCAGGATGTGACCAAAATAAATCGGTGACGACATTCGTATCGGGATGCTTCCTATGCCACGACATCCACTTATTCTTCTCCAAGATATGCAACATTTGTTGTATTTGAGTCCTCCCACCCGCATCCTCAATTCGGACTTTTTGTATTGCATTGTATATTGTCCGCATTGTCGATACGTTTGTAACATCTCTTTGCTTCAACGTATTGAGGATGTCTCTTGGCTTCACATTACCCTTTGTCATCTGCACCACAACCTCCTGCTCCCCCTTATCCAATCTTTCGGCAAATGAGTGGTCGTCCAAGTTGTTCGCGGGGTCGTGATTGTGTCTCCCACATATGACAGTGACATACCACAAAGAGTCAGCATTTTCCTTCATGTTGATAAGGAAATGGCATCCACATTTCTTCGTACCAGTTTGAGTCCTCCCATTTTCCTCTTCTTCTTCATTTCTTGGTTTCGAAGAAATTTTTGCCGCTTTCCCCTTCCCAACTCTTTGAGACATTCCCCTATATGTTCCAGACCTCTCACACGCAAGTTTCACCCTTCCCCTGCGCTTAATGCCCCCCGCATCAGAGTGCTTCGTCACTAGCACAAACATGTTCTCCCGGCCTATCATTTGAAGCCATGAAATAGCCGCTTCTCTAGAGGGGAATGGCCTACAATGTGTAAACGTATCCTTGTAGTCTAGAAATAAAGTAGAAACCGACATTACCTGCAATACAAACATTGTAACATTATAATCAACCAAAATGTACAGCATAATCACCAAAAAAACCCAAAATCACAAGTTTTCGGTTGTACAGGTCCGACACTATAAACAGAGTTTCGTTCATGTAAGACCGAGAACTCCTTCATAGTCTCGGTCGTCCCATACCGAGACTGCCATTGTGTATCGTTCACTCCATTACGTGAACTACGTAGACTTCTCGGTGCTTGCTGACCGAGACGTTTCTCTACATCTCGGTCCTGCTAGGCCGAATCAATTGCGCACATCGACAGAAAATTTGATGAACCGCATAAAAAACACATTAAATTTCAAAAATTACATCGAGTTCAACCTCCTCTTGCACCATAGCAGTACAATCTTCCATTTTATAGTGCAAACTTGGGATTGGTCGAATTTACCAAACCCTACGTTGACAAACAAATCATCAATTTCACAATTTTAATCAAATTTACAGTTCCATCGAAGCATCATATGGTTGTCAAACATTGTTACATCGCTGTCGGATGATGTCAAGCCGCAAGAATCGATAAACGCTCGACAAACACAATTGTGGCTTTATGGTTCACTTCTTCCTCAATGTGGTGGGGTGCCCCGATTTTGAGTTGCAAATGGTTTGTGGAGTTTGGGTGTGTATATATGAAAGGGCAAAATAGTCTTTTACATTTTAGAATGGGAAATGAGAAAAATTATGGGTGTCTTCATGAAATGGTGGGGTGCCCATAGCGGGCCTCATATCTATCTATGCCTATATATCGAAAACCATATCCTATCAAGAAAAAAACAAATAGTATTAATCTACCAGTCCCATATTCGATAGAGAAAAATAGCCCTAGTAAAACCCTTTTCGTCATTTCCCGATTCCAATTATCTTAATAAGAACCCTTGAAAATAAATAAATAAAAATAAACTAACAACTCTAAAAAAATTCAAAAAAAATAAATAAGAACCCTAAAAAGATTCACAAATCACTCTTTTTAGCATGAATATATTGGCAAACTACGCAAGGATGCATTAATCATATGAATTAAAAAAAAAAAAAAGAATAGACCTCAAAAAAATAATTAAAAAAAAAAAATAAGAGCACCAAAGAGAAGAACTAAAAAAATCTAGTAAAAACTTGGATAGTTAACACTCATCATACATTATTAGTAAATTCCGCACAAAAAAAAAAAAAAAAAAAAAAAACACTTCAAATTCTCAGTTATCATCTCCTACATCCTCACTCAAGCAAAATTATCTCCAAGGACGAGCTGATCAAAGCATCTTTTTTTTTCTTCCACTTTACAAATGCTTTGTAGGGCACGAAAAACTTTTCTGGTACAAACTTCAATTGATGCTGGTATGTTCTCTGATCATTTTTGTACAGAAGCATCGTGAGTTCATCAGAAAACAAAAACAGGATGTTTTGCGTAGCTCCACTCGAAACCAATACCTCTCCCTCAACCATCGCGCTTTCTTTGACAGTTTTACACTACCGGTATTGACTCCATTCATAAGCTTCGAGCAACCTTTTCGTATAAATCACGAGGCCAATTCCGATTCAAGTTGTTCGCAACAAAATTTGCAATCTGCAAAAGACCCAAGCCATTACATTCAAATGCATAAAATAAATAAGAAAGATGTTTTAAAATAGAAGTTATCTTTCAGGCATATATCTGGTAAGCTAAGTTTCACAGTTTTCAGACAAAATAGATCTCTTATCAACTTAATATTGTGTCGCTTCTTCAAGGATTAACATGACGAGTAGTTGCTACTCAGGTAAACTCATTGTTCATTGCCTCGACTTCTTTCTTTTCTTTTAGTCATTACTTAAGTATGCGAGTATTTTAGCAATTGTAGCGTGACCATAAAATACTACTCAAAGTAGAGCAAGTTGCAGTAGAATTTCATGAATGTTCCTCATGCATTAGAAAAATCAGAAGCAAATATTAATATGCACAACTTAACCAACTTGCTCAGATGCATACCTTAGTCCGCAATGCACGAAGTAGATCATCAGAATCAGTCGCATTATCCAGACAAACAAGAGTAACTTTCAGGAGATCTGGCACACAAGCTTGCACGTGGGGAGATAAATTTTGGAAAACATCAGTGGTCATGTTAGGTCCTCGAGGATCCAATGGGAGAAAAGAAAGCCTGACAACCTCCCTTAGAGCATCAGCATATTGACCAGCTCTGGACAACTTGTGAATAAATAGTATCATTTCAAGCTGTCTTAACACAGTTTGTTGATCCAAAATACGCTCTCGCTCTTGCAAGCTGCGACAACCAAAATATTTCATCTTTAAGCAACAGCAGAGAGACTGAAAAAGAAGGAACAATTTCCTTTCTTTGACACCCAAAACAAGTGAGATAAAAATAACAAGAGAAAAGGAACATAACTGACATGCCCGTCAATGAAAAGCTTTATGACCTAGAGATAACAGTCTATTTATCAATTTAGCGTACAAGAAGAACTCTTTCGCACTAAGCCATTTCGATAACTGTAGATTGTTCACCATTCATCCCCAAGGATCATTTTTAAGCAGATCGCCAGGCCCAACAAGCAGACCAAAACAAAATTAAAAAACAGAACAAAGAAGCCCATTGCAAGACATTTTTAAGTCATAAGTATCACTTATCCATTCCTGACGCAATGCTACACAACTTACTAATACTGGCCGGTCCCATCATCTATTCAATTGAAAAGAGCGAAACTACAAACTCTGAAAGAAAAAAAAAATGGACGAGATAGGCCACTGACCTTGTATCGTTGGAGTACTTGAACATTTCCAGTATTTCATTACCAGAATGAATGAGTCCGGAAGTTTCACTTTCACCATCCAGCCTACCCCGTGAGAGGGCACAAATTGCTTCTGAGAGGCACTTGTTAATTGTCTCCAGAGCTATAGAAAATGCCCCAATCCTCTTTTGGATCTCCACAGACTGAAAAGTAAAATTATGTACGAAACAGCAAGGATATGTTTAAACAAGAAAGAACAAGGAAAAGAAAATTCAATTTGCTGGGGAACTGAAATAATGCAGTGCATATCAGGAGATCCTCAGATTGCTCCAGGAAGTGCAGAGAGATTTATTGTCATCAATGAGGGAAAAGAGGACGAAAAAAATAAAGAGCATGGCCTTTTTACATGCAAGAAATATGAACGTACTTTTAATTAATACATCCAGAAAGCGTCAAAGAGACCGCCCTAAATCTAGTCATTTACAGACAGTATAACAAGAAAGAGCGTGGACTTGACCACGAACGTTTCATGGAGAGATTTTTCCTTAATAAGTTATAAAATGTCTGCACCTTTCATTCCAAAATGACTAATGGATGACAAGAAATGAAGGTTTCTGGTATGCTGACACCATCAAGTCATAGACACCACTTGACACAAAAAATAAGAAGAGAACTATGGAATTATCCATAATAACAGACAATGGGGCACTTGATTCAAACTATTCATTGTAATATGAAGGTCAATGCACCATTTTATTATTCCTTAACTTACGAAACATATGATGGTCATCACCCAACAAATAAGGTATCAAACGCATTCCAAAGTCGCCAATTGACCACTGACCCGGATAATTGAAATCTAATGAATTAAAATAGAAAATGAAAGATGATAATAAGAACTCACTTTATCATAAAGGCCAGCTTCCTGACATTGTCGAGCAGCCTCAAGCAAAAACTGCTGTTGCATTTTCCTATCAGTGAAAAACCTTCTTAGTTCACCTTCTTCCCCGGAACCTCTTGGACCAAGTAGAAGAGGAATGCCACCATCACGTAATAATAGCTCAGTGAGGAGTTGTTTAAGCATCAAAAGCTTTTGCCGTTGCAGATGAGTGTTGCCCCTTCCGCTCCATGATAATTGTCCTCCACCCATTGCAGCAGCAGCTTGTGCATAATATTCCAATGCCATTGTAAGGTTACCAGACCGTAAGTAAGCTGAACCATACTGTCGAATTATATTGGCAACTTCAGCAAAAGCATCCATCACTCCCAGCTTCAAGCCAGGGCCAGCACCTTCAGAGAGGACATCATGATCCGCCAGCACAATTGAAATATGGACAGCATCGATATTGAAACCTTCGTCCCCAGTTTCTTTTGACAAGTAAAGGACAGCAGGTAGTAATTGGATGCTCAAAAGCAATATATACGGGTACACCAAAGGATCCTTTCCATTCTTTGTGTAATAAGAAGGCTCAAACTTGTTTAAGTAAATCTGCAGATCATCTAAACTGTATGCTGCCATGCCCTCGTTAAGAATGGCAGTAGATGGGCCACCTGAATGGTCTCGTACAGCCGACAGCTTAAACCACAAGAAATCCTCAATGGTATTAAAAAGTGAAGGTAAGTCCCTAAGTATCCTGTCAATCTGCCTGCGAGAACCAGATATAATGGCATAAAGAAGCAGCTTTTTCTTGTCATACCCAGCTCGACCTGCTCGATCACCAACTCTTAACATTTTCTCACACTCTTCAGTAGCTGCAGCAGCAGTTTCTGCTGATACCATGCCACCGGTAGTAATCCACTCAATGAGCTGCAATGAAAGAAACCATTACTACAGAGATATTGAATACTAATTAGAAATTATGATTATTAATACCTGAGGAGCAAATTGGTGAGAAACTCGAGATGATAGGGCAATGTTTCTTGCCTCATCATAATAGCCAGTTCTCAAGCAAAAGTATATCTGTATATAATCAAAAAGAGAAGTCAATTAATCTTAAATTGAGTACCAGGAATCAAGGGATGTAATGATCACCGGAATTCCAATCACTAACATGTATTCAGAAAATAGAGAGGAAAGAAAATTCTACAGCATCTATGTGGATTATTTTTGTAAAAAAGAAGTGCTAACTGAAGTTCAAATTTTATTTTACTTTTTGGTAGAAAAAGTGACTTCTAATTCAAATGACCAACAGCTTATAAGTCGGACTCTACAAACATATAAGAAGCAGAATTGGTTCAGTACATTCATCATTTGAGCGAATGGAAAATTTTCATTTAAAAAGAAATATGTCATTGATGACTTGCATACAACCTCAAATGAGAACTTTTAATGTTTCTGCAAAAGGGAAAAAAAAAAAAAAAAAAACTGTAATGTTGGTCTGTCAACAATTCTCGACATATATCATGAAATTCTACCCCACGAGAAAAATAATAGAAAAAATGACAACCTGCTGCCAAGTCGTATCCATAGGAGGCTGCCTACGAGCATCACCTGCATCAAAATCCAGCACCCCGTAATCCCTTAGACGTATCTGCACAGATATAAAGAGTAAGAGGATTAATCTAGGTGGCAAGGAACACAAAATATATACCACCGCCAATGTGTTTAGACATAAGAATCTACCCGCAGAAATGCGCGAACTTTTTGCAAGTTCCCAACAGCTCCGCCAAGAGCAGCCTGAGAAAACAGATGTCAGCATTACATTATTGCTTATGTTTGTATCTGCGACAATAATATATGAACATAAATGAAAAAAAAAAAAAAAAAAAAAAAAATTGAGGGAAGCATCTAGATCATGTAAGCCTTGAGCACAACAATAAGCAGAGTTTAGCCTATTTAACGGGTAAGGTAAGCTCCCATCAACAAATTAAGGGGCTTTAAAGTAGAGATTACAAGGAAGGAAGCTATGCATGATTATAACAAAACATTAACTGGAGGATAAATAGAGAAGATCCACTCAAAATAGAAACCCTTTGTCTTCTTCTAACCTATTTTTCCCTATATTAATTTATATTTGATAAAGAGAGCATATATTCATGCTATTAACTAATGCAAACAATGCTGTCAAAAGCATTTAGCTAATGCATAGACATCTTTTAGTACTTAAATGAGGCACTACCTATGTGTATCTATTACCTAAATATGCCAAGGGGATAGAAAGAATTATACGAATTTGATAATACATGTTTGATATGTCATTATATAAAATATAAATATAAATATATTACTTATTGTACCTTTTGAGCTAAACAAGAGTTTCAAGCTTCTATAAGTTCGTATGCAGAAAATGATGGACATAAATAAAAGAAACATGTATAATATTTTGATTTACGATTGTTTAAGAAAATTCATTAGGTGACATACCTTAGATACATGCATTAGTCACATGGTGGTTAGCATGCTTCAAATAGTGAAACAAGATATGTGTGTGCGCACATACCGATCTGTAAATAGGACAAGGTTCGAAACTTCGACTTCGCCTATGACTTTGCTCACTTAAAATTCGGAATTAATTCGAGGAAGTTAACTTCGAAGATGGAAGTTTGACAAAAACTCGCCGGTGTACGGAAGTTTACAGAATTTCACTTTAAAGTTAGAAAACTCAAGTTTCTTCGTAGAGATGCTAGAAATATACTTGATCATACATCAATAATGCATAAAACTCATGTCAGCGGAGGATATTCTGAATTTTAAGTAAACTTTTAGCATAGGCGAAGTTTCAGAAGTTTCAGTCGAAGTTTCAAGCGAAGTTTGTTCAACTTCCACGAAACATAACAATTTTACTTCATGTTTTATGAACTTCCATCGATGTTTTCAAAGTTCGATCGAAGTTAGCCGAAGTTGAGTCGAAGCTTTGCAATTTTCAACTGCCCTTGAACTTCGTTTCGCTCACCTAAACATCGACAAACTTCGCCCGAACTTCGGCGAAGCTTGTCGATTTTTTAAACCATAGGATTAGGACATCAACAATTGTGTAGTAAATAAAGTATGGCATAAGATCATTATCCTTTCGAATCAACTATTTTGGTAAGTTTTTCTTTGCAAAGGACCTCGTCATTTAAATATTCCAAACTAAAACTAAAAGTTAATCATTATGCACATTTAATGCCAAATTCCAAATTCCATCAGAAGGGTTACTCTAAACTCTAAAGAATACTATGCAAAAAATTCAAAAAAAAAAAAAAAAAAAAAAAAAAAAACAATTCAGTTCAATTCAATTCAAAATGTAAACATAACTAGAAAAAGAACATAAAAGCTCAGGTAATGCAGTACAAGTAGATACATGGTCGGGATTCATGACAAAAGCAAGACCAAAGACGAAAAGATAGCTCTAACGATTTACCACAGCCATAAAATAATGCTAGACATCCATAAATCCTCCTTTTACAACATGACTCCCATTCTTCAAGCTCACAATTGTTACCTGCACAGGATGACTTTGTATTGTATCCATGATGTATTTTTCATGACCCCATTCGAGGTGCCGCCTTGCACCAATCACCAATGACATTTTTCTCGAAACATTCTGCTGAACAGCTGAGTTCTCAGCAATCAAAGTCTGCATAAAATATGACGAAAAACCATTAGAATATGATACTTTACACAATTACACTAAAATATTACTCTCATCACTCACGAAATAGAAACACCATAATACCATGAAAGCAACTATGCACAACCTAAGTCCATTCGGACATAAAACACCAAAGTTTACCTGAATCAGGTGCCAAATCTTCTGCATGCTAACGGATTTTGTGCCAGCCATATTCAAACCCATACTTTCATAAGCAGTTTTAAAAGCCGTAGCAGGCTGTAGAAACAAACAACTATCAACAAACCAACATGAGAAAACTTAACTCTACAAGCGCATTCAGATATAGAGTCTACTATTCATAGAGTAAACTCATGAAAAATCGTAATACAAGAGGAAAGGACATGCTCGTACATCAAAGCAAGAGGACCACATTAACTGCAAACAAGTGCTCTAATCAGCCAGTAAGTTGAATAGAATTTTTAAAGAGAGAAACAGTTAGAGATGGACAACAAATAAAACAACAACAACCACCTAGCCTCAATCCCAAATTACTTGGGATCGGCTACATGGAACAAACTGTTCAATTGTGCTCAATTTAGTGCAATTGATGGTGTACTTTCCAAATCATTAAAATCCCTCTTAATTAATGTGTCCCGAGTTAGCTTCGGTCTACCGTCACCCCGTCGAATTTCTTTAATTTTCATGGACAACACATAAAAGCCGAAATAAAATGCACCCACTACACCCTGACACTTGACTACGGTATAAAATTAAAATAAGGAACTGATGGTTGGTGGTCATTGGAAAAGAAGACTTACTTTAAAAGGCAAAGCCCGTTCCCTTGCACTATTCAGATTTCTCACCACTTCACCATATACGGCAGCCTTTTTTTCGAGGACGGATTTGTCACCTAGAGGCGCAAGCGCCATGCTAGATTGACCAGCAGAAACTTGAGGGCTTGAAGCAATGGATGCAACTTGTGCAGGACGAGTAACCCCAAGGGTGACAGCACTTGCATTGGTCCTCGGTAACGATGACAATCGGCTCAAGCTTTGCAGGAAATCCACCTTCTCCTTTTGCCAATCCTCCTATTAAAAAATTGCAAATCAAATTATATAATAAACTACGTCACACAAATGAGAATCAGCACAACATACATTGTTATGTTATGTAAAAGAGAATCAGCTTCAGATTAAACAGCAATCAAGCCTCAGATAAGCAAAGACTTGGTACCAGGCGTGTCTCAGGCACGAAGGACTGGTAATAGAAGAAAAGGTGGAAAACAGATGAGGAGGACGAAAGAGAAGACGTAAGATGGGAGAGACAAACACCTTTAACTTTTCTTCTCTTTTTTTGAATTTTTTCTAGTGGTTAGAAATTTTTCGATGAACGCAAATAAGACAATAAGTAACCATTGTTAAGTATAAAAGAAATAAACTATCAAAGGGAGTTTGACCAGAAAAATCTTACAAACCTCCAAGACTTGTAACATGTGATCATTAAAATATCTGAGGTTGTCCTTCTGAGCTTCCTGAATAGCTGACACCATTGCCATTTCATGCACCTGCATTTGTCAAAATAATTAAGACATGGAAGTCTCTAACCGCAACAGACCTTGACACTAGTAAATTTTGTCTGCCTAAAACTATAATGATACTCATTCACATGATCTTATCCATTGAACTACGATTGATCCACAAGACAAAAAAAGTACTTCATCCACTTACCACTTTTATCATCATACACAATAGGCAAATCTAGAAGAGAAGAAGACATACAAATAACAATACTATTTGGTAAAACAGTTGAGCTCGTTACAATGTGAAAGGAGTGCTTCAAATTACCAAAATAAGCATATTAGTATATTACTTCAATAGTTGTTTACCTGCTGTAGATACTCTTCAACACTTGTTGCCTCCGCAGGGAAAACATCCTCAAATGTTGTCTTCAATGACAATGTAAGAAAACAAGTCAAAGAAAAATTTATGGCTATAAAAAAACTTGAGAACGTTCAATTTTCCAAAGTGAATTCCCAGACATGCAAAATTTAGCCAGAGTAACTAAGTCGTAAGTCGTAACATAAACTACTAACTTACAAGAAAAAAAAAATCACAATAAAATTACGAATAACATAAAGCCCAAGCAGCACAGCACACAAATAACAGGGGGTAGAATGTAAGGAATGAATCGACGATTTTGATTGAAAATGACAGTCTTTTCTTTAGAAGGAAAAAAAGTACAAGTAAATATCTATACTCTTAGAGACATTAACTCCTTCACAGCTAATTGACATTATATGCAGGCCTGCAAGAAATAGAACTGCTATCAAACAATCATTACAACATAAATGTGGCATTCTCAGTTCATTTGAAGACCTTGTTCCTTGTGTGGCCGTAAGAGTCTCTCATCACAATGAGATGATCATTCTTCATCGCTGCGACTTTTGGATTTTTCAGTAGTTAGTAGAGTCACAAGTGCAGATACACATACAAGTACAAATAGGCAGAGCCAAACTGTCAAAAGAGTTGAGAAATAACCACCACCATGCCTCAAACCCTAATTACTTGGAGTCAACCACATGGAACAAACGCTTCCGCGCAACTCTATATAAACAACTGATGATGCGCTTTCATAATCCTTTTAAATCCTTCCTAATTAAGGAATCCTCATTTTACCATTTCCCCCAGTTTTCCATACATATTAGGATGGAAATACTAAGATTTATCTTGGGAAGATTGTCTATTGAACGTAAAACGAACCGATCTTTAATTATTGAAGATAAATGCTGTCATTAGTCACCCCTTGAAAAGTAACAAGAGAAATTATCAAAATACCATTAATTAATTATACAAAATTACATTTTTGTCTCTATCTAAAAAACTAAATTCCTAAAATCCCAAAAAGTTGCATTTTTGTTCTATCTCAAAAACTAAAATTGTTAAAATGCCCATACAACATAGCCTCAACCCCAAATTAGTTCAGGTCGGCTACATGGATCAAACTCTTCCATTGCGCTCTATTTAGTGCCATTGATGTTGTGCTTTCCAAATCATGAAATGCCCATAATTATATAAAATTATATTTTCTCCCTATCTATAAAAGTATAGCTTTTACTATTTTTTTACTTGAGTTTTGATAGGTCCACATCTTGATGTAGCACCAACAAGATGTGCTATGTAGAGAAGTGAACCAATCAACAGTTCAACACACCAACAGGGAAAGATGGTCATAATTTATAAGGTTATGGCCACAAGGTAACAGTGTATAATAATGGCATTCTAATTCAACTGTTGCAATCATAATGTGAAAATAATATATTTTTACTCTTATCTATTTATGATTAATGAAATCTCCAACATCTATTTTAAGAGATTGTTGTTGGCAACTTGAGCATATCTCATGTCCCTTAGGAGCCTCTACTTCTCCTAATTAAACTACTCCATTATCTTCATCTCTAATATTAACGCCTATCTTTTGTCTTAGTCTCGCTCAACTAAAAGCCTTCAACTTCTAATATATATACTATATAGCCTTTACAAATAGCAGACACCATGGTATATACTCTCGAATATGGGTAGTTAGTTCGTTCATGACTCGGTAAAGAGATATGGCTTAAGGATGATCATTAATGCCATGCTATAGAAGACTTAGAGGTAGAAAATTCTTTTGGAATTCCTCCAATTATTTTTATACTTGTTACCACTCCATACATTACCATTAACAATGTCTATGCATTAACCATGGATTGCTAAAAACATTATTAAATTAGGGCTACACTTGTATAATTAAATGCATAAAGTAATTATTTAATTAGCAAAAAGTAAAAGTGAACTATTCGAACCGAATTCTTTGGCTAACTGTAAAACTGTAATGAAAATTAGCTTTGTGCATACCAGAATAATATTTCAACTTTGTGAGGAGCAACAATTGGAACATAAATAATAAACGCCAATTTAATACTTAATGAGGGTATGGTCCCCAATTGTAGTAGGTGCATTGAACTCTCTCTCTCTTTTTTTGGGTGAAGTCATTGGGTTCTCTCTATCCTTGTCAAGAGAGAAATTGTGGAAAGAATATAAGGAAAACTACAATTGGAAGATCAAACTCGAGTTATCAAATTCCAATGGATTCTTCAGGTGCTTGTGCATTTACATATGATGACATATTGCTTGTCGCTACGGATATAGGCGCATTGCACAAAAGCAAGAAAAATATACCAAAATATCTCGAGAAGAAGGATCTTGGTGATGCTTTCTTTGTATTGAGGATTCAGACACACTGAGATTGATCTCGAGTTATTCTAAAATAGTCAGAAAGAAGTTATATAAGTAGGGTGCTTAGACGGTTTGGCATGCGAGAAGGTAAACCTAGCGATACGCCTATCGCTATGGGAGCCACATTAGTCTAATTCAAAACTGAAAAGGAAACCGCGAGGTTCGGGAAATGCTAAAGATTCCTCATGTATCACCAGTAGGGAGTCTAATGCATGTTCAAGTCTGCACACGTCCGAATATATCGTACGCATTGTTGAAGTTTTAGGCAGATACTTAAGCGATTCGAGAATGGATCATCAAAATGATCAAAGGGGTTATAGGTACTTAGAGAACAAGAATTTATGTGCACCCATATAGGAGGTCAGACCATGTGGAAATGATTGGGTACTTTGACTCTGTTTTTGTTGGATTCCAATGCAATAGAAGATTCACTACTTCGCACTACATCTAACTACTGGTACAAGGTGCAGTTTTTTGGCCAAGTGCCAAGAAAACTCTTTAGCTTGCAAATACCCAAATTAAGAGATCGGACCATGCGAAAATGATTGGGTACTCAGCCGCATAATCATCCTAAGTCCTAACAGAGACACCACACACAATCACCCATGGAAACCCTACAACTTTTTCCAGAAACCCTTGCAACAAATTTGTTACAGACAGCATCAAAGATTCAAATAAGTGCAGGATGTGCCATGACGGAGAACTCACCTTCAACTCAAATGACTTTAAATCGCGTGCGAGCTGCTCTGCATTTATCCCTTCTCGAGCCAGCAGCCTGCGCACTCAAAAAACTAGTACTCAACAAAGACAACTAGCAAAATAAAATTCACAAACGCCTCAGTCAAACGTCAAAAAACCCCATCATCAAGCTTCAACAATCACACCAACTACGCCAAACAAGTTCATATCCATTACGATAGAAGTGCAACTCACAGAGCCTACTTCTTAACCCTACCAAATCTCACATCCTAATTCATCACTTAAAAGCTATTTGAAGTACAAATTTTTTTCTTTTTTGGATTTCCCTCATGGCGTGCGGCACCAACCTCACCGACTAATCCACGCTCATCAGGCCCCATTTGAGGGCCAGCCCTCCCAACCCAGTTTTTCTCCATTCACGAAATTCGAACCTGAAACCTCGCTTAAGGGGAACGAGTTCCTTACCACTCGAACCATCCAGTCGTTGGTTCGAAGTGCAATTTTATGCTCCACTTACCTCTACTTCAAATATAGATAGAGATTCCAAACATAAAAACATGTATTTCTCTTAATCTATCCCAAAAAAACGAAAAAAAAAAAAAAAAAAAAAAAAAAAGGAATCAAACCAAACGATGCCTACCTTGTCGCAGCAACGGACTGCGCCGGAGCTTCGGTTCTGAGAGTCTTGGCCTTGAGCTTCTTCGAAAGTGACTCCAACTGGTCCAAATTCCTCTGCCGATCACCAGAACAACAACAGAGACCATCACAACGTAAACCAAAGCGAGGATCCTCAAAGAAACCAAAACGAGAGGGATTCGAACCTGGAGAGGCGGAAACTGCGCGGACGGAGCGGCTTGTTCGAGAAGCTTGGTTGAGGAGTGGAGGAGATCGGTCCAGCTACTCAAATCGGGCTCGGACGCCATTGATTCTGCAACTACTGTTAAAGATCAACAGCGAAGAAAATGAGTTCGAGAGAGTGCGAAGAGTGACGAGTGAGCAGTTCGAGCCCTAATTTGAAATTTGAGAGGAAGATTTTGGTTTTTACGGAGACGCCCTTCGACTATTGGTTATTTCGAGCTGACGCCCCTGATGTGCAGTCTCTAAATTGAGTAATGCTACGTACTACCTAGCCTACACACCGTCTTTGGACAACAACTGATATAGCGTAAGGATCCAATATTAAAATCTCACTAAAAGGCACGCCCAACACTTCATTTTGATAAGCGACCCACACGCCACACCATCTGTTATGCAATATGTTGTGACTTAGTATTATCATTGTAGCATTTTCTTGCACACTTTCATTATGGCCTAGGGCCTACTAGTCATAAAAACATATTTTTCTACTACTTTATGTCTTGTTTGGTTATGGGTAGAGTTAACTCTCGAGATATAACTTGGAAGGGAGTTGGAACTAATCTTATTCGGTTGCCCAACTTACATGCAAGTTATCTCTCAACTCACATCCGATGTGAGAGATATTTCCCCCACCTTTATGGGAGTTATTTTCTGAAGAGATTGTGGACGCAATTACCCTTAATTATCTTTTGTTACACACATTCATTTATTTTTGTTTGAAGGGTATTTACGTCAATTCATATATTTTATTGTTTAACATTTGTAACTTCTCTGCAAGTTTAAAGTTGAACTAAACATGAAAATATGATCTATTACTGTGAGTTAACTCTAACTTTGCGTAGTAAGTTAAAGAAAAATGAACTAAACAATGCCTTAATTTTTTATTTTGTAAAAAAAATAATTCACAGTTACATATTTCGCAAAGAAATAAATCTTTAGAGGTTGTACGAAAAAAATAGGTGTGAGAGTGATAGGTCATTTATGGCATCTTTAATCTTAGGGCTTCAAATTCAATTTCTTTTGAGATGGAAAACAAGAATCGAGAAAATGATACTCTAAACTGATCATTTTCTTCGTCTTCCTTTTCAAGCCAAGCACGTACGAAACTCTCAAAGTTGAATGTTCCATATTTGAAACCACCCAAGTTGAAACCACCAGAGTCGAAACCCTCACAGTTGAAGCCACCACAATCAAAGCCATCACATTCGAATCCGCTGCAGTTGTTACTCTCACGGTAGAATCCACTACATTTGAAGCTCTTACATTCGAATCCACCACAATTGAAGGCATCACCCCAAAGATTTCATAGTTGAAGAAAACTCCCCCAGCACACTTGTATGTGCTTTCACAATCAAAGCCAACAATGGTGAAAAGTCGAATACTTAAACCTTCTCCTACTCAATTAAGCTCGAGATTAAAAAGGATGTTGAGTGGGATTATAGTAGTAAATATATTCGTACACCAACAGAACTAATTGGCATATATGAGTTGGGTGGGATTTGTTTCTTCTTAAGCAAAGTATTGATTTTCGAGTCTTGCAGATAGAATATTAAGAAGAACACTCCTATTCGAAACAAGATAATACTCGAGCATTGATTAATCGGCGTAGTTGACACAAACTAGATACCATGCAAATGAGAAACCAAAATAATATATAATAAATATATTCACACGTACAAGTAAGTGTTATGTATGATGAAGTGTCATGTTTATTTTAATAACATTAAGGTGTATTTGTAATCAAATCATGCCCTTTTATGTCATTTTGCATTTATTAGCTACTCAATAAGCTAATTTTTAAAACGATTAATAATTGATCACTTAGATTATCAGCTTTCAGTTACTAACTACTAGCTTTTCAGTTGTCAGTTAGATTATTAGTTTTAAGCTAAATTATCAACTATCGGCTAGATTATTAGCTAGTGTTGCCAAACATAGCCTATGTGTATTCAATTTTTAAGCCATATTAGGATTCGGATTAATTTTAATGGATTTTGATAAATTTCTATTTAAAAAATACATATAACTAAAATCTCACCCCTACCCATGAGATTTAAATGGATTTGAATCAAGTCCTTTCAAATCCATTAAATTCTTTGAAATCCATGGAAATCCATCATTTAACAAAATTCATGAATTTGTCAAATTGAATACACCCCCTAAAGAAACATGAAATGATACGAAATGATACGAGATGGAGATATGCTATGTTGTGTTATAACGCATTACAATGTGAATCTTGCGGTGTATGAGTGAACTGTGAATTTAAGAGTAAAAACATGGTATCGTTGTGAAATCGTTAACTGGAGTTAGAAGTGATAAATGGTTGTTTTGGGCTTCAAAATAATAAAAAGAAACATGGCTGTTTTGGGCTTGGGCCGATTTCAACTTTAAAAAAAAAAAAAAAACTTTGGGTTTTAAGGGTTATTCCAATAAGGGGGCTAAATGTACCCCCACGGGCTCTTGCTAGATATCCCATTATGATAATACTAGAATGACATCACGTAGCCTCGACTTCCATGTTATACATCAAAATTTGTGTAAGAATATATATCAAAGCGGGAACGGACGGCTCATATGGCCTGATGTGACTTCGTGATTTCAATATTCTAATCAGATCCATCCCATTATACCTTTTAGTAATGCAAACATAATTCACTACATACACACACTTGTTGGTGTGTCTTAGATGCATATTTAAGATGCATGCACGCTACATGTTTGTGCAAAAATCAAGGCACACTAACAAGTGCGTGTCACCATATCACTTAACATGTATCAAAACTATAGCAAACCCGAGGCTCCCAAGTTTCCAACCTTAATTTTTTTTTTAAAGGAAATGAAATCTTGTCACACACCTATTTGAAAACTGTGTAATGTATTTTGAGATATTTACTCACATAGCTCAAAGTGCTCTCACCACAATAATTTAGGTCTCAAATTGATTACCTCAATAAATTAGCAAATTTTCAGGGAAAACATATTGATGGGGCTAGTCTTGCACTATACACCATTTTTTTTTTACGAGTAAAGAGTATATATGAACTAATAAGTGGTTGTAAATAATTATCACTTCTCATCAAGAAAGAAAAAAAAGTATATATTTGAACATTAAAGTCAGTTAAATTGATTGATGTAGTTGGTTTCCTTGACCAATAAGAGTATGGTTTTACAAATATATCATCAATTCTCCAACTTTATGAATATTTTCACGTCAAGTTTCACAACTCAAACAACAACAAAAAATCAAAATCAAAATCAAATGATTAGGGTGAAAAGGTGATTTGATGAGTCATTTTAGGAGAAGTTCAATGTATGTATACATGAAGCAGGATATTAATACTGTTCTTAAGAAACATCATTTTAGGGGAACAGCATAACTCATCAACTTCATAAACAGTGACACGTGTCTGTTGGGACACGCGGAGGGTTTTGAAGCACAAAGCAGGGTGGCACTGAAGGCACGCTTTGCGAATTGCGAGTGAGTAGTTATTTTCGTTTGGCGTCGCTCTCACAGCAAACTCGACATTGATGCCACGATTTGGTCTTGGACACGTGTGAGGCTGTGGTAAAGTCTGATAAAGGATGGACCAGACGGGCGGGGGCCGTTATGTTGTTTGGTTAGTCCAAGTAGCGTAGGACTGGTCATCGCGTGAATTAGTTGGTGTAGTTAATTATGAACATATCACATAAAAATCAAGAAAAAAGAAAAGAAATGAACATTACATTGTATGCATAATGGTTGAACCTACTAGTTGTTTATTAGTAAACTTCTACAGGTTATTATAAATTCAAATCTTCTAGTATTTTTGAGGTATAACTTTTGCATAATAAGTTATGTTTTTAGTAGAATAATTTGAGTAATTTGAAACACCACATGAAGAATAATAAGAAATGGTAGATCTAGTAGATTCGAGTTTTTTTTTTTTTTTTTTTATTCAAGTGGGAGTCGAATCGATGACCTCCCTCAAACTTTATCTTTTGGCAAGTAATGTTTTTAGATCTGTCATCTCGCCGGAGATGCTTTAGCTGGTAGATCGTTACATCAACCTTCTGCCTAAAATTAACACTAATTACTACTCCCGAGGCACACGTAACTAGCTCATATCAACAATATTTATTTTCATACACTCGTTAGAAAAAATATTTTGGCCTTGAAAAAAATACTACATTGTTTTCATAATTATGGGATGAATACTATATTGTTTTCATAATTATAGGATATTTACCATGTTAATTTTATCTTTTTCGACCATCTGAAATTAACCTTTCTCTGCAACATTTCATAAATAGCGCGCAAAAAATACTACATGGGGTTTATTTGGGAAATGTTAGTCGTACATCATGAACGCGAATGTGCAGGTATTGCATGTGCCAAAAACAGAAAAGACTAATTAATGCAGTCCACTTGATTTCCATTTCAACACGTGTCACATGTGGATTTAATAGACACGCGTGCACCATTCATTGGCCCCGTGCCCACTTTCTCAATTCTCCTCAATGAAAGCTTGAATAGTTGAACGCGACCAAATTAGTACTTTGTTTTTTGACAGATAAAGATATATTCCATTTATTGCGGTGAGAAAACAGAGAAAATGAGGACCAAATTAGTACTTTCATTAACATATTTCATATTTACAAAGGGAATACAGCCTCACATTTCGTTATTTTAGTTGATACATTGGACATTCTTTCATTAATGCATGAAAAAAAAAAATATACGCACCAATCAAAGCAAAATTGCTTCTCACAACCAATTAATTGGGTAGGTCGATAGTTTTGTTGAGTGTAAAATACCGTAAGTTCGAGTTTTAGTGGAGTTAAGTAGTTATAAATTTATTTCTTATAAGAAAAGATTGAGCAATAAATAAATCGGCCTGCGAAGTTGTTACACGTGGACTCGAGTTTTAAGAGAATCAATAATTTAACATTTATTAATTATGGATATTTGAGGGCAAAGACAAGAATGGATGGATGTATAGGATTCAATCAAGAGATCCACAATTTCATTGTTTTTTTTTTTTTTTTTTTGGATCAAGTAAGTTGCAGATCCACAACTTCATTATAATCGCTCGAGGGGGCCAAAACTCCTCTAATCAAAAGTAAATTGTTAGTTTAAAGACTTAATAGCTACATTAAATTCTTACATTCTATTCTTTTAATCCACAGTAAGTGAAAGATTAAAAAAGTTATTAATTTATATAAAAATAAGAAGGAATGATGTTGAAATACTTTAAAAAATCATTGATTATCATCAATACATGAATCGTGGTAGAATAATTCTTAATGTTTCAAATGTAAACGTGATAATGAAAGTAAAGATATCACATGAGAAGAACTTACTCTGATAGAGAAGAAAAATAAAGGGTCAAGAGTCAAGATCAATTGCACAAAACACTGAAAAAAATAATGTTGCCCAAGAAAATGACTAGAAGACTTTCAAGTTTTCTAATATAGCTCATAAATTCACACTCTATGACAAAAAAAAACTTAAATACTTTATTGGGAGAAATAAATTGTTAGTGTTGTGACTTAGTTGTTGATATTGTTCTTTTGTCCTAACTGTATAGGAGTACATAAGTTAGGCATGTATAAAAGGAGAAAATGTGCACTTCACTAATTAATGAGAAAACATGTAACAAAAATAATAATAATGAGAAAACCACTTTTTCTCTAGTTCTTTACAATTCGTGTTATACTTAATTAATAAAACAGTCAAATCCTTAAATAATAGAGATATTTGGATTTTAAAGATAACGCAGTGGCACCGCTCATCACGTGCGAGGGGGCCAAGCGAGATTTTATGGATTGGATAGGGATGTAAATCGGGTATGCATACATATCATTAGAAAGTGGCTCATCTCAACGCGAATTGAACGTTGTAGCACTTGTTTTATCGGCAACTCAAGATTTTTGATGGTGTGATCTCATCTTCCATCCTCTTTGGAGTATGCTTAAGACTTTCCATATTTTTTCTCATTTTCCTCGTGGCGCTCTATCTTAGTAGAATTCGTGCTCATAATTAGTGACTTGATTGACTTGAACGTAGCCTCATCATTATTTTGTTGCCCTTCGAGAGTATTGAAGGCTTGATGATCTCTCATATTCTTTTAATTGACTTGCATAAGAAAGGCTTAGGTAATAGTGAATCCCTTAATGATATGATTTTTGAAAAGTCCCACTTAGTAGAAGTTATATCCTTTATCTATAAAGTGTGTCTCGCTTCATCCACCATAAAATTGTCCTCCATAACAACCGAACATTGCTCTAGGTTGGCCTAATGAAAGTTGACTTCATCTATTTGCTTGAGACTTTTCAACTTGAGTCGTCATATTTGCAAGTTGTGCCATAATAGCCATGCCGATTTCCTCAAACATTTCACCAAGTTGCGATGCACGGTCAACTACAATTTTTTTTAACTTATAAATTTAATTTAGATCATGAAATTCAATGAACAAACAAGATAAAATGTCTAAATTTAATCAAACTAGGATTAGTGTTAATCTCGGGGATTAACGATCGTAATTCGGATTTACGTGGACAACTTGGTTGACTAAGACACGAGAATCGATGAAATATGTTATTTATGGATGGTAGTTGTGTATATGTGGTGTTTTAAATTATTGTTATTATATTGCACCGCATGTGTGTATGTTGCTATTATGCGAGTTTGTGTGGGGTTCACCACGAAAGACGTGGCAACGCAGGTATTGAGTAGGCGAACTACGGGTACACTAAGAAACTCGACTAATTTACATTAATATGACTAATTAATTCAGTTAAAAGGAGTAATATAATCATAGGCTAAGATGATTCAATTAAAATAATAGGTTATGACGTACCTTGAAATGCATGCAAAAACGCAGGGCATCGAGTGTCGAGTAGGCAAATGTTAGTGGGTCCATAAGTTGGTTAATTTCGATAAATAAAAACAATAACTATATGTATTATAATGGCCTTAAAGTAATTTAATCTAAATCAAATGAGAAATGCATATAGTTTGGTTAATAAATTGGAAACCATTGGATTATCCTCGAAATACGCATTGACACATCTAGGAACCTTATGAGTATCAATTGGTGTCACTTGAATTTAGTTAGTGGGCTAAGTGGCAATAGATGAGTCATTAGATGAACCTCGGTATACGTAAATACATAAATATCAAAGGCTAGGAATCAATCTCACATTAGTATATAAGATGTATTCATTTAAACATACAAATCAAGCCATTTCAATGGCTAACTTGCTGGAGTGAAGAAGCAGAGTTGAAGAAGGGATTGAAAGCTTGAGTTCAACCACTTTGGAGGACAAATCAAAGGATTAAACTTAGGTAATCTACTTCTCTATCTCTTACATTTTCAATTGAGTCCAAAATTTGGTGTTTTAATGGAAAATTGATGTAAATTAATGATAGGTCACTGATTTTTGGTGTGTCTTGATGAATTATAAGTATTATTGGTGTTCCTATTGAGAATCATAGACTGGTTTTGCATGAAATTGGAGTTTTAGGTGAATTTGGGAAAAACTAATGGATTTCATGAAATTGATTAATTTGATCTAATTAATGTTCCGAGGTTGATGTAAATCATGTTTTGAAGTCACTTTGGTGTGGAGAATGCAATTATAGTCTAGGTAGCTAATTGGAGAGTTTGGACAAAATTCTCGAGTTGAGAATTCTGTCACAGAGGGTGATTAACGCGCTAACTAGACCGATTAGCGCGGCGATGATGAGATAAATGAATTTAAGGGACTGTTTTGGGATTTTTTACTTAAATACATACCCAATCACCTATAATCATACTAAATATGTAAAATTGAACTTCAGGGACTTATGGGACCGTAGCTCAGGTATCGGGGAGCTAGTCGGGTCGGATTTCGGGAGTTCGGGGAAGTAGGAGCGTGGATTGAGGTGAGTAAACTCATTGGAATGCCTCACGGAATTCATGGTTGATTTTATCGATATCGGATTACATGTGTATTTCTTTGGTGGACACACATGGGGTTTCCTAGTCATATTTCGGTGTGCGTATATATTGGTTGTGGCTAAATTACTTGCATGGGTTATTTGTGTTTAATGCTCATGTCGACGGCAGTAGGATATACTTACGACCGTCGGGAGAGATTTAGGGTATTCCTTGACTTGAAATAGCGTCGGGAGGGGCTCATCCAGGTAATTGAAGTTGCGATTTAGTCATTATAAACTGTAAGTATATACGGGGTTTTTATTCGATTGTATCAATTACTGGCTGGTTTGTGTAACGGCCCATTTTCCAAATGGACCGCCACAAGGGGTCGATACGGGCCCACAACCTTGCCTACCAGCGCCAGGTGTGTCCCACATGCCAACTCATCCACCATTTAATCATTATTAACTTCAAATTGCAACAATTTACTGTTTAAATTGTTACTGAACTCTAGTCATTTGCTAAGATCATTTTAAACTCAAGTAAATCACAGCGGAAGTCTTTTAACATGACAAACAATATCTAAAACATTAAAAACATACAATTAACTCTAATACCTAGTGTGGAAAGCCCATATACCATCATAGATCAATAATGTACCTCAATGTATCAAAATATCAACAGTATAGAGTCCTAGTGTATCACTTACAATCCCAAATCCCAAAATAAAACAAAATATGTATATACAAACGTATAAGCCTGGCTATATGTCTCTAAATCACAAATATTCAGGTAGCTTGCCATTGCCACGGCTCGTATTAGGATCTGCACTCAAGCCATCACAAAAGGCGGATGACGAGTCCAGTGAGTATTCCCAAGGAAATTAAGTGAGCACTACGGAAAGTACATCTTTGGAATTTAAACAAAACTATTAAATAAACATGCGGAAATAAATACGAGCAAGCTGCGCTCATCGCATGCATAAGTAATAGTGAAAGCTCAAAGTGTGTGTTCTAGAGCCTAGGGTTAGGCGGTGCCATATTTCGGCCTCGACACGACTACTATTTGGCGAGTAGCACTCAAGCAAGGTCGATGTCTGGATCCGCTAGGTGGTTTGCATGCAACCTACGACGCACCCGCGCGTGTTCGTCACTACTCTCGAGTAGCCCTATTCACGAGATGACACACGTGCTATGTCCTAGTGAACGTACACACGAAATGGCACCAGGAGAGCCTCAACATCTGTCCATTATAACACACCAAGAATAAAGTAATGAATGACGGAATATGAATTCAAAAGCAAAATAAAATCTTGCTCAAGAAATTTCGGTTGAGATACTACACACATCAAACCGCACTCGTGTCCCATCAATAACCCCGGTCAGACTCACTTTAGTCCCAGATATCCCAAATTACCGTCCGAAATGACATACTTTCATTTATAGTTGATTTTTAGTCATTTGGATTTGTTTTAAGTCACTTAACAAAAATAATCTCAAAACAGCAAAATCTAGCGCGCTGATTCCCAAACAGTTATACGTTCTTCATAAGGAAGAACATTAGCGCGAAAGGTGACGTCATTAGCGCGCTAATCACGTTTTGGACAACAAAACTACTGAAAATTTTGGGTTTTTCAACAACCCCACCAAACCAACAACAACAACAACACCAACAACAGAACTTCATAGCACAAAATACTCGTCAAAACAACAACCCAACAACCTCCAAATCTTCATTAACACCTTTAAAATTGAGATAAAAAGATAGAGAAAGTTGAGGTGTATGTGATTCTCACCTTGTTTTTGATGTTCTCACCCCTCCAAGCTCCTTGAATCACCAAGATAAATCACCAAATCTCCAAAGCTCGGATTAGTAGGATAAGAGAGAGAAAATGTGGTGGAAAATAAGTCAATTTTGACTTGTATAGATGACTTTGCATCATATCTCATTTGTGCATCTCTAGGCCATCCAAAGCACATGATTTGGTTATTTTCCAACCTCTCATGACTCCAATTGTTACTACGATGGCACTCACCCTTGTTTTTAACTCAAAAAGTGACATTTCGGGTGTTTCGACGCCGGCCGCGTCTCGAACCGCGACATTCGCGTACTACCATGTCCCTAACCACCAAATATATATTCCATATTATTAATTAACCCATTTTATTCATTTTATGTGTGTATTATTTTCTCGGCCTAGTGTTAAGTCGGTTAAACTACTCGGTACCCGCATCAACACGCATATCAAGGTGAATATGTAACACACAGTCTCGCACGTCAAATATAATATAATTACACACATTGCGATTCCATTTACTCTATTTCAATATAAACATCGCAAATTAAACAATTCAACGCATAAAATAACTATTTACCTAACTCCAGGCTCGCACAAGCCTAGCTGCGGGTTCCACGAGTGTCGAAATTTGTCGTCACGTCGCAACCACGACATTAATAACGGCGAATTAAATTCAGGCCGTTATAGTTCTTCCCAACAAGGTGAAACTTCGTCTCGAAATCTAAATTAATCGAAAATACTTATCGGCAAATAAGTGGGGATACCGTCGTCGCATAGTAGACTCGAGCTCCCGAGGTGAGTCCCTCGATTTCGTGATCGCCATCTAACTAAAACCTTCGGGATACCCTTATTTCGCAAAATCCGAGTCCTCATATCCATGATTTCCATAGGCTATTCCTTGTATGACACGAGGTCGCACCTCAATCTAATGTATATCAACCATAAGCCCCAGGTCCCGAGCTTAGCAAGCCTCAACATGGAAATATGAAACACTTGGGTGTACCCATGCCAAGCTGCGGTGGCAACTCCAGACGGTATGCCACTCTGCCGACGCGTTCCCCAACTACGAACGACCCGATGAACCTTGGTACCGAACTTCCCTTAATGTCAAACATCGATGACCCTTCCAGGCGAAACTTTCAAATACACCAAGTCTCCAACCTCGTAGCTCGGACCCTCGAGATACTTGTCGCATATTTCTTTTGCATACCTTGCGCCGCTTTGAAGTCTCTGCCTGATTTGTTTTACCTTCTCGGTATGGCCAACAACAACCTCGGGTCCTATAACCGTTGTATCCTCCAGTGTCGTGACATCTTGGTGACTGCAGGGCCTACCATAAAGTGCCTCAAACAGTGGCATCCGATACTCGCTTGATAAGCTGTTGTTGTAGGTAAACTCGCACAAAAGAAGATAATCTTCCCATGATCCACTCAGTGTAGTATACACGCACGAGCATATCCCCGAGAATACGAATCAATCGCTCGATTGCCGTCGGTTTGAGGATGGTACGCAATATTGAGCGTAAACGAATGCCAAAGCTTGCTCATGCACACTCTTCCAAAGTCTCGATGTAAGTCTCAAATCTCTGTTAGAAACAATGGAGGCAGGTACACCGTGCAATCCGACAATTTCTTTCTCGAAGATAATACTCGGTGTGTTCCGAATATCTCAAGGCGACCGGTATAAAGTGTGTCGACTTCGTCAACCTGTCGATAACCACCCAAATCGCATCGTGTCTCCTCGTCGTCGAGGTAGGCCATTGACGAATTCCATGGTCACATGTTCCCATTTCCAACGAGGAATGGACATGGGTAGTAACCCGGTCGGTCTCTGTGCTCGGCATTCACCGTGGCATATATGACAACTCCAAACGTATTTACCCGCGTCGGCCTTCATCCCTGGCCACCGAGAACAATCTCGCATGAGATCATGATTCATCTTGGTTCAACTAGGATGAGCGTATATCGCGACCGGTGTGCGTCTTCGAGGATGTTGTCCACTGGGCTACGATAATCCTAGTATCCACAATCGACCCATGTGTCTCAAGCACCCGTCGACCCTCGGACCACTCTGTGCACCGGATCTGAGCCGGGCCATTGATCCGCAAATATCGGTCATCAACTCTATGTAACTCGGCAACCCGCTTTGGAGACACTTTAGGAACTCGCATCGACAACAAATCATGTAGCTCAACAATAGCCTATGTCAAACACAACACCGACGCATTTGCCTCAAGCAACCCGTGCTCATGTGTCATATCCGCGATCTTGTCTACCTCTCGATGCCGCTCTTGCTCGGCGCATCGGCTACGACATTCGCCTTACTGGATGATACTCAAATGGCGAAGTCATAGTCCTTAAGTAACTCGAGCCACGCCGATGTTGCATGTTCAACTCCCTTTGAGTGAATATATACCTCAAACTCTTGTAATCTGTGTACAACACGAACTTCTCACCATACGGGTAATGCCTCCAAACCTACGGTGCAAACACGACCGCCACAAGCTCCAAATCATGCCTTTGGATAGTTCACCTCGTGAGGTCTCAACCGTTGAGATAAATAGGCCACTAGGTGTCCATCTGCATCAACACACCACCTAACCCGGTGCATAACGCGTCGGTATGGACTAAAAACCCTTTACTTGTCACGGGTAAAGCCAAAGCTGGCGCCGAAGTCAATTTCCTCTTCAGTTCCCAGAAAGCATCCTCACACTCTTATGACCATTCAAATCTAACATCCTTCTTGGTTGGCCTCGTCAACGGCGCTCCAATCATCGAGAAGTCCTACACAAAGTGCCTGTAATATCCTGCCAAACCCAGGAAACTCGGATGTCGAGATAGAGACTCGGGTGTCTTTCAGTCAATAATCGCCCAAATCTTGTCACCATCAACAAATATGCTCTAATCATTGATGACATGGCCTAAGAACTTCACCTCACTCAGACAAAATGCACATTTGCTGAATTTGGCATACAATCTATGCTCTCTCAGCGTCGTCAAAACCTCTCTGAGATGCCTCTCGTGCTCCACATGAGTCTTACTGTAAATCAGGATGTCGTCAATGAAAACAATGACGTATCAATCAAGAAATGGCCTCAGAACCCTATGCATCAAATCCATGAAGATCGTTGGTGTGTTAGTCAGTCCAAACGGCATGACTGTAAACTCGAATAGGCCGTAACGAGTACTAAACGTGGTCTTCTCCACATCCTCCTCTCGAGTCCTCAACTGATGGTATTTTGATCGTAAGTCGATCTTCGAGAAGAACTTGGCTGACCTAAGCGATCGAATAAATCGTCAATTCTTGGAAGTGGGTAACGATTTCGAATCGTCACACGATTCGAACTTAGATAGTCCACACACATCCGCATTGAGCCATCCTTCTTCTTCACAAAAAGAAGCTGGAGCTCCCAAGGTGACAAGATAGGGTGAATGAAACTCTTACTGCAGTAAGTCCTTTAAGCTTGGGTCCTCAACTCCTCGTGCTTTGATGTTGACATTCTATATGACCATTTGTAGATTGGTGAGTCCCGGAATCGACTTAATGATAAACTCCACAGCTCTCGGTGGTGGCAATCCTGGCAAATCATTAAGGAACATGATTGGAAACTCATGAGACGATAAGGACATCCTCAATCTTAACCACCGTCTTACACTCCTGCTTAACCATAGCCACGTATGTCTCCATCTGTCGCGACGTTGCTAATTTGCCTCGAGTGATAGGTAGTGCATACGTAACTCCAGCAAATGTAAACCTTGGAATCCCATCGATGTCGAACGTCACAATCTTGCTGAAACAATCGATTTGTGCATGATATGATGACAACCAATCCATTCCAAACATCGCGTCGAACTCCAAGTACTCTAACACTCTCCAATTAGTCGGTAGCTGACGTCCATCGATCTCCACAATACAATTTCGGTAAATCAAATTAGGGTAAATCTTATCTCCAACTGCCGTGCTGAGAACAAGATGTGTATCTAAAGTCTGTGCAGGTAACCCTAACTCTCCTACAATGCGTCTATAAATAAAAGACAATGTGCTACCAAAATCCACCATAATATCCATAAGAATACCACAGAACGATAACGTACCCTCAACTAGCTGTTTGGTCGCCTCCCTGTCCGGCTGTGCGACCCTAAATGCTGCAGATTGGGCCCTATCTCTGGCCTGCTTCGTCTGTGGTGGTTGTGGCACTGGTCTAGTACAGTCTGCCACAATATGCCCCACCTGACCACATCGATAACACGTGCGAGTCTCTGATATGCCAGAACTCATCTGACTATGCGTATGACTCTGGCCTCTCAGACCTCTATCTGCCTTTGCTGTCTATGCTGATCAACAGGTGTAGAAGCCGTGGAATATGCCAACTGACGATCATCACATCGATCTCTATCATCACGACGATCTCTTTTACCTCTGCTACCCTGACCAGACTGCCAATCTCCTCAGCAAGGTCTTTAGCCCTGTCTCGACCGATCCTGGTCTCTCATTTGTCTCTTCGGTCTCTGATCAGACCGAGGATCGGATGCTGGCTGACTTTGCTGACTTTGCAGCGCGGCCTGAATCGCTAATCGACTGGCCTTTTGAACTAGGTATGTCTTGTGTGTGAGGCACCTGTCGTATATCTCAGCCAATGTACGAGCTCCACTAGATACCACTGTGCTCGCTATCCTCTCATTCAGACCCCAGACAAAGTAATTTATATGCACGGTGATCGGTGCAGGCTATGTACATGGAGTACGACAATAGATATTAGTACCTCTCCATGTATACTATGACCGACGTATCGCCCTACACCGGGGACAAAAACTCATCCTCAAGCGGACCCAGGCCTCCATCGGTATATACTCATCCATTAACAACGTACGGAACTACGCCCAGTAGTAATGGCGGGATGAGTCGCAGTGTGGGTAGTCCACCGAGATCACGGCATTGGCTTTCAAACGAAACTCGATAACCTCGGCCGATCAATCTCCTCGACTAAAGCAAATCGTGTAGCCGCTCATGGGATAACAACCATCCCCGCTACCTGCGGATCTTCGGCCCCATAAAATATCATGGCGAGAACTTAAGAAAGTCCCTCATCTTCTTAGCCTCAAGCGTCATCGGCTCCCAAAAAGTAGACGCCATCGCCTTGGCGCTTTGCTCGGTAGTAAGCGAGATGTAAGCACCACTAAAACCTCCTCCGGTGCGGTGCTTCTTGGTGTAGCCATCTCTGCAAGTGTCTCGGATCGCCTCTTGCACTTGAGCCTCGACCGTAATAGGAGCTACATTTGCTGTGTAGCCTCCATCGGTGCAACCAAACTTTGTAGTCGGAGCTGTCGTAGTCTCCCGAGCATCTCGAGCTCTCATCAACTCTATCAGCATCGCGAACCACCTAACTACAGGCGCGAACAAGCCTAACTGCGGGTCTCATGAGCGTCTGAGCTGTCAGCCACGTCTACAACCATGACATTAATAACGGCGAATTAAATTTAGGTCGTTACAGTTTGGGTTAGGGTTTTCTCGTGATTTTACGATTGTTTATTTATTCTTATTTTATTTTCGAGCACGTTTAATTGGTATATGTTGTTTATTTAGTTCACGCTACTGATTTTGCTTGTTGTGTGTTGCCTACATTAATGAGAATATGACGTACGTTTATTTAGTTCACGCTACTGATTTTGCTTGTTGTGTGTTGCCTACATTCATGAGAATATGACGTACTGTTGTTAGGTGTTATATTCGCATGTCTCGTAGTTATCAATTTTATTTCATGAATATTAAGTGGACTTCTCTTGGGATTTTACTCATTGGACTCGTCCTTTGTATTTGTTGGGTGGCGAGTGCGGATCCTTCGACGAGTTATGGCAAAGGCAAGGAGGTCTTGGGCGACTACCTACGAGATTACGGAGCCGGCTCGTGTGTGACTACATTATGTACATATTTATATTTTGTTGGGTTTTAGGGATTTGTAGAACATTGAATACATGTATATGGGTCTTTTGCTATACTTATTCCACCTTTGATATATACATGATATTTTTTTGTCGGGTTTTCCACTACTTATGATTGTTAAATATTGCATAACTTACACATTTAAAGACTTTCGTTGTAAAATGGTATTATAATTTCATAGATCGATTAATTGGCTAATGAAATCATTAATATTTATATGGAGACTAATTAGCTAAGTTAGGGTTAAATGGAGTTGGGTCGCGGGGCATCAAGTATAAGCGGGCCATGACGTGGCAGGACTTGGTGATGTAGAATGCGACATGGCGGGTCTCGAGGCGACCGAAATTCGGGGCTGCCACAGTTTGGTATCAGAGCGAGGTTCGAGGAAGCCTCATGAGTAGTTTAAATAAAAGAGAATAAAACTTTAACAAACAAACCTTAGATATGGAAACCCGAAGATCCTAACTTAGAATCCTAGTTGGGAAGCAAACTTGAGATGGGTAATGATAAGGTTTATATAAATGTTATGCTTTTTATTTGTATATACTATATACATGTATACGAAGGTAATCCGAGTGCACCTTTTTGATGCGAGATCACGATGAATGGTCGTAGAATCCACCTACGACGAGATGTTAGTCGGACGAGTGATCAAACTAGAAATGAGGGTTTGGATCCGGCAGTAGCCGCACGGTTAGCAGCTTACGATAGACAATTTTAGCTATTGATTGAAATTATGCGATTACATACAACAACGATTGCATCACTTACCATTGCCGAGTACGAGCACGACGAGACGGTAGTTGCTCCGATGACAGTTCCATCGACTATTCGGACTGTACCGACGCATACAGTGGTACAAGAGACTCTGACAGTGGTTGCTACATCGACCGTAGCACAGATTGAGACGTCGACTGCTACACTGGCACATACATACATGTTTGAGATTTCGATGATGGCATAGGTCAAGTTGATGAGGGAGTTTATCAAATTCGATCTCGGATATTTTCCTGGAGGCGGAGACCCGAAGGCAGTCGGGAAGTGGCTGATTGCGCATCAGAGGTTACATAAGCTACTGCGGATTCAGGAGAGCATACATGCCGGGATATTAGGGCATATGCTGAGAGGGGATGCTGCTATGTGGTGGACAACGTATACATATACTCACCCAGAGCCGACGACATGGGCAGAGTTCAGAGAGTTGTTTTATGATCAGTATGTACCCATATATGTGAGGTTGAGGCTAAGAGAAGAGTTTCTGGCTTTGAGACATGGCAGCCGATCAGTGTCACAGTACATGGATATATACTTGTACTTGATACAGTTTGTTATGGACGTCGCAGGCACCAAAACTACATATCTATGACTTCATCCGAGGGTTGATTGAGGACATAGCTAGCGCTATTATTTCCTCTGGAGCACAGACACTGCAGGAGATGTATGACAGAGCACTTACTTATGAGACGCATCTGAGAGGGCTAACATACATTCATCTACCGAGTCGGAAAGATAGTCTGGACAGAGTTTTAGGCCGAAGTGGCCGAGAGATCGATATGATAGAGAGGACGAACAGTACGGTCGAGGCCGTAGGGATGATGATCGGGCAGCCAAAGCTTATATTGTACCCACATTATCAGTGCCACCGCAAAACAGACTCAGGACTTGGGAGGTAGCGATAGGAGATCACAAGGTCAGGGTCAGTGGTCAAGAAGTCGACGGGCAGGATCGGGATGGAGGATCACATGTTGGCGATGTGGACATGAGGGTCACGTTAGGAGGGACTGTTTACATAGATCGGCGACTCCAGCAGTGGTGACACTGGTGCAAACTCAAGAGCCGATGCACGTGGTGATGGTGGCCGGGTCAGAGACGTCCCGACGACGGGTTCAGGGTACGTGATTTTAAACTCTTAATAATTACGGTTTAAGGATTATTCATGCATGGTGGTACGATAACATCTTATTGTGTTATGGCATGAGATTGTCATAGGTCGAAGCATGGTATGTGATTATCATTGTGAGTAAGGATATGCGTGTTATGGCATGGGATTATCATGGTGAAGCTGAGGTAGGTTATGACATGACATGGAATTGTCATGGTATGTTGTGGTTGGTTAGGACTATTATGTTATGATACATAATAGGAGAGGTTCTGATTACACTGGTGTTAGTTAATTGGGTTAGGAAAACTTGAACACGGAAATCAAGCGAAAGTAGGTTGCGAGAGATGTTGGAAAAAGAGTGATTGATTTTGACCACCTCGGCAACATGAGCCTATGTTTCGGGGTAACACTATGTTCCCTGCGATGAGAGTAGTAGGGTGTTCAAGGGATTTGTAAAAGGGGTATATCAAGGTGTGAGGCGTGGTCACATGGAGATAGGATAGTTACACCGAGTTTACTCGAGATTTAAATTTCGAGGACGAAATTCTCATAGTTGGGAAGAATTGTAACGACCAAAATTTAATTAAACAAGAATTATCGTTAATCTTAGGGATTAACGGTCGTAATTGGGCATTACATGGACAACTCGGTTGACTCATACACGAGCAGGAAATATGTTATTTATGGATGGTGGTTATATATGTGGTGTTTTAAATTATTGTTATTATATTGCACCGCATGTGTGTATGTTACTATCGGGCGAGTTTGTGTGACGGGGGTTCACCTCAAAAGACGTGCCAACACGGGTATCGAGTAGGCGAACTACGGGTACACTAATAAACTCGACTAACTCATGTTAATATGACTAAGTAATTCAGTTAAAATGAGTAATGTAACCATTGGCTAAGATGATTCAATTAAAACAATAGGCTATGACTTACCTTGAAATGCGTAACGAAATGCTGGGCATCGAGTGCCGAATAGACAAAGGCTAGTGGGTCCATAAGTTGGTTAATTTTGATAAATAAAAACACTAACTATATGTATTATAAAGGGCCTAAAGTAATTTAATCTAAATCAAATGAAAAAAGCATATAGTTTGGTTAATAAATTGGAAACCATAAGATTGTCATCGAAATATGCATTGGCACATCTAGGAACCTTATGAGTATCAATTGGTGTCACTTGAATTTAGTTAGTGGGAGTTAGTGGGCTAAGTGACAATAGATGGGCCATTAGATGAACATCGAGATACGTAAATACCTAAAGATCAAAGGCTAGGAATTAAGCTCACATTAATATATAAGATGTATTCATCTAAACATGCAAATCAAACCATTCCAATTGCTAACTTGCTGGAGTGAAGAAGGAGAGTTGAATAAGGGAATGAAAGCTTGACTTCAACAACTTTGGAGGACAAATCAAATGATTAAACTTAGGTAATCTACTTCTCCATCTCTTACACTTTCAATTGAGTCCAAAATTTGGTGTTTTAATGGAAAATTGATGTAAATTAATGATGGAGGATTAGATCACTGATTTTTGGTGTGTCTTGATGAATTATAAGTATTATTGGTGTTTCAATTGAGAATCATAGACTGGTTTCACATGAAATTGGAGTTTTAGGTGAATTTGGGAAAAACTAATGAATTTCATGAAATTCATTAATTTGATCTAATTAATGTTCCGAGGTTGATGTAAATGATGTTTTGAAGTCACTTTGGTGTGGATAATGCAATTGTAGGGTCTAGGTAGCTAATTGGAGAGTTTGTGACAAAATTATCGAGTTGAGAATTCTGCCACAGAGGGTGATTAACGCGCTAACTAGGTCGATTAGCACGCTAAACAGTCTGGGCACTTAATTGCTTTTCAAAATGAAGAACAGTAGCGCGTTAGATAGATCCCCAAGCGCACTAACTTCATCTAGCACACTAGGTAGTCCCATTAGCGCGCTAATGACAGATAAAAGCTGAATTTAAGGGATTTTTTAGGATTTTTGACTTAAATACATACACAAATACCTATAATCATACTAAATATATAAAACTGGAATTCAGGGACTTAAAGGACCATAGCTTAGGTACCGGGGAGCTAGTCGGGTTAGATTTTGGGAGTTCGGGGAAGTCGGAGCGCGGATTGAGGTGAGTAAACCCATTGGAATGCCTCACAGAATTCATGGTTGATTTTATCGATATCAGATTACAAGTGTGACTGCTGGTGGGCACACATAGGGTTTCATACTCCTATTTCGGTTTGCGTATATACTGGTTGTGGCTAAATCGCTTGTATGGGTTACTTTTGTTTAGTGCTCGTGTCGACGACGATAGGATATACTTACAACCGTCGGGAGGGATTTAGGGTGTTCCTTGACTTGAAATAGCATTTGGAGGGGTTCATCTAGTTCTTGAAGTTGTGATTTAGTCACTTTAAGCATGTAAGTATATACGTGGTTTTATTCGATTGTATTGATTCTTGCCTGGTTTGGGTCATGGTTTTCTCGTGATTTTACGATTGTTTATTTATTCTTGCTTTATTTTCGAGCACGTTTAATTGGTATATCTTTGTTTATTTAATTCACGCTCTTTGGTTTTGCTTGTCGTGTGCTGCCTACATTCGTGAGAATATGACGTACTGTTGTTAGGTGTTATATTCACATGCCTCATAGTTATTAGTTTTATTTGATGAATATTGTGTAGACTTCTTTTGGGATTTTACTCATTGGACTCGTCACTGTATTTGTTGGGTGACCGAGTGCAATCCTTCGACGAGTAAGGGCAAGGGCAAGGAGGTACCGGGCGACTACCTCTGAGATTGTGGAGCCAGCTCGTTTGTGACTACAATATGTCCGTATTTATATTTTGTTGGGTTTTGGGGACTGTAGAATACCGAATACATCTATATGGATTTTTTGCTATACTTATTCTGCATCTGATATATACGTGGTATCGTTTTGCCGGGTTTTCCACTACTTAGGATTGTGAAACATTGCATAACTTACTCATTTAAAGACTTCCGTTGTAAAATGGTATTATAATTTCATAAATCGATTAACTGGCTAGTGAAATCATTAATATTTATATGGAGATTAATTAGCTAAGTTAGCGTTAAATGGAGTTAGGTTGCGGGGCGTCGAGGATAAGCGGGCCATGACGTGGCAAGGCTTGGTGACGTGGAATGCGACATGACGGGTCCCAAGGTGGCACGGAGTTTGGGGCCGCCACTTGGAGTGCAGAGATTTATTCAAATCAAACCAAATAAACAAAAATTGCTGAAAATAAATCCTAAACAGAATGTCCCAATCAAACTAAAATTAGCTACCGTCTCAAGCAACGTCGCCAAAAACTCGACACGAGCATCAAGTATAAGGCTCGACGCAAGTAATAGTGGCACCAACTAGTGTTGGTACCAAGTTTATTGAATCCACAGGGACAATGTGAATGCTAATCTACTGTCCAATAAAGAAATTACTTTAAAAACAGAAATTTGGGTCTTGTAATGGAAATTGAACTAATTAATTATCATTAACAAATTGCAAGTAATTTAAATTGAATTTTAACAATGAAAAAGTAGTCCAAGGGATTTGATTTCACCGAGGTTGCATTTTATATCCAATTTCATACCACGATCTCCAATTCAAGTGAAGATAAACGAATTTCCATAATTTCTCACTCCACCACGAGGACTCGGCGATAAAGATTCTAGCGCTGCACTCGGACTCCATTGGTCAGCGTGAGTAACGTAAATGCAACAACGCATTAGAATCCAAATACTAAGGCCTCACTCATCAACGACCATCGGTCGATGTACCACATGTTTAAGGGTTGTGTTTCCTATTTCTAGGTCAAAGATCCCGATGGTCATGGTGGAATTCAAACCCTAAGTTTTACACCAACTTGATCAAGGTAAGTATAACATTAAATTCAAGCAAACACAAATCCTTACCACAAATTGAAAAAAAACAACATGAATTACATTAAAATTTTAATGAAAAGCAACTTGGATCCATCGATCACCATGACAAAGAGTATTACCCCATAATATAGCAAGAAACAACATTAACCATGGCAGAAACTAAAGAAAACATGAAACTAAACTTGAAAACTGAAGTTGAATCTACAAGTTTGATCCAAATCTCTAGGTTTAGTTCTCTCTAACCTAATCTTCAAGTCTATTTATACCCCCACGGGGCAATTTGGTTCAAAAATGGCATAAAATCCATAAAAAACTCGCAATATAGGTGTCTGGCCGCAGTAGGTGCCTACCACAGCGGCGAGGTGCCAACTTCGGCGCCTACCAGTAATTCCCCCTATTTTGAGCGCCGAAGCGGGCGTTAGGGTCTTTGGGTCGGGCTCAGGGCGCCTAGCCTAAATCCTACACACATCCTCCATTTTGCGACGTGATTTTGGGCCACTTAGATGACGAATTTGACAAAGTTGTAAGACATGAAAACGTTCAGCTCTGATTCTTCTTTTCAACAAAAGAAACGACAAGTCATTTGAATTTGAAATGAGGGAGCTATAACTTAAACACTAAAACTTGATCAAAATAGACTTTGTCGAAACTTAGTCAATTTGATGTCGTTTTTTCCCGACCCTTCTATTCTCATCTTGAAACCTCCAAAAATCTTCGAAACACATAAAACCATGTGAAAGATCATCATTTCATAACTCATCTCTGACCTCGCTTTCGTTATTCTCGCATCGCTAAATGCGCAAACCATTCAATCGCCTTCTTTAATTACCTACCACGCACACAAACTGCCCCGGTTTAGTAAAAACTCATAGTTTATTTTGCTAAAATATAAATTAAATATTACTATAAAACATATAAACTATGCTACACGTCACCGTCTCACAAAAACCACGCACAACTGTTAAGGAAAGAAGATGTGCTGCAAGAGGAATGAGCCAATCTTCATAAATGTGACATGATCTGCAAAAGAAAAATTGAAAGCCCACAAATAACTTTTAAAAATCTCCAATAAAAACTTTTTAAAGGAGAATTCTTGAAAACCCATAAGGAACACAAAAAATTGAAGCCCCACAAAACAAAATCGAAACCTCATAAAATCGCCTTTGAACCACAAAACTCCCACCGACATCATCTGGCCTATGGACTATCCACTAACTCTCACCAACACACCTTAACATTTACCATGGTTCGAAGGAAGACCTTGGAGTCTTGAGTTAAGGGTCGTGCCCAAAGAGACCATTCAAGGCGTTGTTGCTCTATTAGTGGTCTAGCATTCTCTATATTCTCTTTTAACTTTAAGGACCCACTATATTTCTTTTTAGAAGAAATGTCCTTTCCGTAACATATGATATATCAAGATCGAGATGAGTTTTTTTTCTTTTTTTTATATGTTGATGATATGCACAACATAGAAGATGATATATGAGTGATCGATGTGCTTGTACTTTTTTTAAGTTTAAATAATATGAAAAAAAGTATTTGAGCAAAGAGAAATAACGATTCACTTAAATCGTATAACCTTCCTTTGGAGCGCGAGATTAAAATGTTGATTTGGATAACTCTGACCCTATTTTGGTTAAGTGAATTTCAATGATTAGAGCACCAACTCAGAGATATAGGGTGTGATATTCAATGTTGTAAATACTTGATGAAAAAATAAAAGTAGACAGTGCTTATGAAAAAATAAAGTAACCGATCAAGTCATTAAACGCATTGCATGTAAAACTAACATTTTGTTGGGGCATGTGCCCTAGGTCAGTCTTATGAACATTGTTTATGTTACTATTTTGGTTAGTAAAAAGTGGACTTCATTAGCCGTTCATTATTATAATTGGTTTTCATGTTTACATTATAATATGACCCATGGACGTTTACTGAAACATCATAAATGTCCCTAGTCGTCGTTATATTGGGAACTATAATAAATTAAGACTAGTATGAGTCTTGATTTGATGGTCATGTGATGATCATGCGTATAAGGATACGAATCAAGATCAAGAGTACATGTTAGGGAACAAGGTAATGGACTAGCCCGCTATTAGAATATCACATGGATTAAGTCATATGTGTTACTCATTATATGTATATCATTTAGTCCTCTGACTTGAGATTGTCAAAGACTTCAACATTAGGATCATAGTGATTTGACATAATTAAGACGTTATCTTTAAGCGGACAACTATAAAGGTTGTGATTGGTTCTTGTGTGAATAATGTGTAAATTCATTAAGAAAGAGATATTAGTGGATCCCTTGATATATTAGACTAAAAATGGCCAAGTCCAAGTGAATTGATATGATCAATCTCACTTGGGTTCAGTCTACCTAGAGATCGAGACTAGTACGATTGAACATTAAAGGTGACTTTTCCGTGCCTTATGTTTAATCAAAGGATATCGTACGACAAAAGGATATGATATACACTATTGAATTAAATTTGTATTGATCTTGATTTTCGTATAACTTGGATAGTCATAATTCCTTGCTAGAGGCGCTTATGACTCGTGTACTAAAATGGTTTTGGTTCACTACCAACGTTGCATGAACCTATTGAGTCGCGTAGAAAGAATGGTTTTGTAGGATTTTAAATGAATTGGAATAATTAGTTTTATATGATAAAATTCGTAACATACAAATCCCTAAAATGTGTCATATTAATACTACTTTAATTAGAGGTATAATGGTTATTCACTTACTCAGCTTTATACATGGGCTGTATGAATAGGTGTGTTAAATGAATTCATATAACAAGAGAAATTAAGGTTGGAATCTAATTTTCATTTTTTCCTAAACGAGTTAGGTGTATAAGCCGTTGTGAAGTTTTAGGGAGAAAAAAAATTGTTCGTGTTCTCTCTCGTGCTAGCACTCGGAATCTCGACCGCGATTCGTGTGTGGATTTTTGATAGAGGACATTTGTGACGGCTCCAGTTCTACAACCTAAACTGGGCCCCGCTTTCGGCCTAGACTTACGTGGACCCCAAGTCAATCCTCGCGACGTCAATGCAAGCCTAGTCAGCCTTCCTAACCATTTATCATTACAAGGCAGCGAAATTTTATATTTTTTGTGAGTTATTCAAATTTGTAAGTTATCAAAGTTTATGCGGAAGCGATTTCAACTTAAACAAATCTAAACAACTCTACACAAATCAGTTAGGACAACCTAGTGTGTGGAAACCCCATATATACTCCATGTAAATATCTCACGAAACCCATATATCCCATGTGTCGAAAACAATATACATAAGTAATACAAAATTGACAAAAATATGAGAGAGAAAAGACCGCTCCAAAGTCCTCACAATAAGTTTCCTAGCACTGACCCATTTCTCTTACTCGATTTCGGATCTGCACTCAGTTGAACACAAAAATAACGAGTCCAGGTAAGTAACGCTAGTAGGATACTAAACAACATTTCAAAATAAATAAATCAGTATATATTCATGCGTATAGAAAGAAAGATATAAGAACGCATTAATAAATAAAAGACTATACACATATTAAAAGCAATCGATACATGAGTGTCGAGGAATGCAAACAGAGAGACGTAAGTAGTCCTGACCAATAGGTCGTTGAGTCTTGGCAAAACATCAAGACTCGGGTTCTAGGACTTGGTACACTCATAAGCCCTAAACCCACGAGATAGTGAGACTTCTGGAACAATCACGCTAAGAACTCACACCCCGTCAAAATCAAGATTATCGGTGCGGTGCATCCCGACGTCGTGACTCGGTATGTTACCTCGGATGACCACTCATTCCAAGGATCACCGTTGACTCACTTGCCTTGGACAACTCAATCAAAATGGAATTCTAAGGATAGAACAACAATATTCAATAGCTTAAAATGAAATACTTGTGCATTTCCTAGCTAGTTTACTTACCTCAAATCCACAAACTTGTTCCTAGCCTATCCGACTTCTCGACACTCCTAAATATGTTTTTGAATCCTCGTAACTCTTCCTTAAATTCCTGATATCACATTATAAGTTTTTTGAGTGCATTGGAGCCTTTGCTTGGGGTATTACACCGATTTAGAGTGTTTAAGGAACTTTTGAAAATTGCAGATTTTTTGTACTTGCTGGGTAATTAGTGCACTAATTCGGACATTAGCATGCTAATATCAACTTTAGCGCGCTAATCATGATTAGCGCGCTACCTCCGATATCTAGCGCGATAGAATATCCACCTAGCGGTATGTGTAGCGAGAACCCAGTGCACTCGCACTTCGAATCTCGGGTTTCCTCTACACATAGGTCTTGTTAATGGCTTGGGACCCCCTCATACACCTTACTAGAGGTCCCTAGCATCAACCCCAACGTAAAAACATCAACAACAACATCAAATTGAAGATTTTGACCAAGCTAAGTTGATGGAGTTACCTATCTTAATGTCTTGATCTTCTTCTTCAACACACCATCAATAAATTGCTCACTTTCCTCCTTCCCAAGAGTACTCCAGCAACTCTTCTTCTTTCTCTCCTTCCTATTCAACGATTTTGATGTGGAAATGAAAATCAAATTGTTGACTTATATGTATTGGATGAGTTTAAACCATAGCCATTGATCTTGTGCGCACGTATCGCGAGGCATGTCTAGTGGTCCACCTTCATTCAATAATTTACCCAAGTCATCCATAAATGACACACAAGTTGACTCATCAATCTCTAGATTGGTTGATACATATCGCGATGTATATCATAAGCTTTTTCATCTATTTCAATACTTTAGACCCAATTAATTCCACATTGATTTTGGCCACATTAAAGCTAGTGTAAAACCTTAATTAACTTACATAAAACTTACCTCATAAGCCACTACCTCTATCCCACTTTGACAAGTAACTCGAGGTACGTCTCCACTCGTCTCGACACCGATATGCGCGCGTATACCTTACCCGCACATTTCCAAAATTGATTAATTCAAATTGTTCAATCATGTATAATACATAATACATAATATAAGCATCAAACAAAAATAACATACATCGGTGTCGAATCCCGAGGTTTGGACATATGTATCACGACAAGTGGGTCCCACATACGACCCTAAAATGACACGTGACACGAGTTAGATTTTAGGGTCGTTACAACGTTCTTCTTTAGCAGCGTCTTAAACATCGATCAACACATAGAATCAAACTAGCAATTAATGGACGGTTTACTTTTGTTAATCAATTCAATGGAACTCATATTAGATCATGTTTTTGAAAATCAAAATTTTAAATTTATGTTGCATTTTGAACCCCAAAAACCAAACACCTTTTACCGCCCTCCCCCTTTGACTTTTCAACACCACCCACATTTTTCTTCCTCCTTGTGTATACCATTCACCAACGTAATTTTTTATGTTCAAAATGGATGGAAATAGTAAATAATTTGATTCCTTTTTTGTAGTTATTTGATTCCATTTTCGTTTGATTATAATTTAATTTCATAACTAGATAAAACTCAATTGTTTCGCATGTTTTATCCTTTTTTTTCTTTTTAGATTATGTTTCACGCAACGTTGGTTGAGAAAGATAGAAACAAATCCTACATTTTAGGAAATGTAATCGCTAATTATTTCTTAAATGAGAAAAATCTATTTAAATCTTGTATTATATTTACTAAATTGTCCTCCAACATTTTATTTCATACAATCAAATAAAAGAACTTGGGGCACTTTTAGAAAATTGAAGGCCAAAAAGGTTTTATTGTAGAAAGTGCTCCAAAATCTTGTTATAGAATAAATTAGATCGGAACATCAAACATAAACTCTATTAGCGAATTGAAGTTTTTTTTGAAGTAAAATAGAAAATTTATTAATCATTAATGGCTCAATATAGAACTGGACATGGAATCAATTGCCCTAATAAAAAGTGTTGGGTTTTAGGGTTTATACGCAGCGAAAAATTCAAAACAAGTTTGAAAAATCCTAACAGGATCGAAAATAAGTTCTATTAAACTAGATTGACAAAAGTAAAACCATACCTTAATCCGTGATTTCTTCTCTGATTGTTCAATCTCCAAGTCGTTCAAGCGCTCGTTCTCTATTGAAAATCCACACACGAATGATGACCACAATTTGGAGTGCTAGCCCCAAAAGAGATAGAAAACATTTTTCTTTCTCTCCAAAATTCAAAGAACTCGAAAATAGCAAAAACGGAAATCTTATTTCGTTTTAAGATTTCAAATTCTATTTATATATGTAGATAAGCCCTCACTTAAAATCTTATTCGTAATACAAGTATTGTATTTTGGAAGTTTAAGCAAATTACACATACACCCCTATTAATAAGTTATTATATAACAAATTGTAAGGGTTTTTATGACATGAATTTTATCATATAAAATTCATTACTCTGGATCAATTGAAATTGTGCAAAGACATTCTTTATGTGCGACCCAATAGGTTCATGCGACGTTGGTAGTGAACCAAAACCATTTTGGTACACAAGTCATAAGCGGTCTCTAGAAAGACATTATGATTACCCAAGTAACATGAATATCAAAATTGATACAACTTAATGAATAACATATATCATATCCTTTTGTCGTATGCGATATCGTTTGATTAAATATAAGACATGGAAAGTCACATTTAATGTTCAATCGTACTAGTTTCGATCTTCGTAGTGAAAACATCCAAATGACATTGACCATATCAATTCACTTGGACTTGATCATTAAACGATCTAACATATCGAGGGATTCATTGATATATCTCTATACGAGATGGACAATTTATATCTTGATTACATACATTCACATATTATTCACATGGTAACCAATCACAATCTTTATAATCAATAGGTTAAAGATAATGTTTGATTGTGTCAAATTATCATGCCCCTAATATTGAAGTCTATGGTAATCTCAAGTCGAATGACTAATGATATACCTATCATGAGTAACAACTATGACTTAATCCATATGGTGTTCTCATAGCAGGTATGTCTAGTACTTTGCTCCCATAACAAATATTTATGATCTCGATTCGTATTCATATAAGCATGATCACATGACCATCAATCAAGATTCACACTAGCCTTAATTCCTTATAGTTCCCAGTATAATGATCGATTAGAGACATTTAAAATATTTCAATAAATACTCATGGATCTTACTATAAGGTAAACATGCAATCACTATGATGTAACAGCAAATGAAAACCTCAAATTTATTAACTAAAATTATAAGCTAAACAATATTTGTAGATTGACCTATGGCACATGCCCCAACATCTCCCACTTGCACTAGGGCCAATCGTTTATGTATCTAATACCTAATGACCTAACATGACCATCACGTTTCGCTTATGGAAGAGCTTTCGTGAAATGATCTGCAACATTGTTTTTTGTAGGAACTCTACAAATCTTCACATCTCCCATCTCAATGATTTCTAGAATGAGATGAAAACGTCTAAGTATACGTTTGGATCGATGATGTGATCTTAGTTCCTTGGCATGTGCTATTACCTTGTTGTTGTCACAATACAAGCAAACGAGTTTAGCTATAATCAGAACCACACCAAGTTCAGAGATGAACTTTTTTATCTAAACTACCTCCCTAGCTGCATCGAACGCTGTAATATACTTAGCTTCTATTGTAAAATTTACCACAATGTATTGCTTCTAAGTTTTCTAGCTCACTGCGCCTCCATCAAAGTAAACACATATCCAGATTGCGATATGAAGTTATCTATATCAGTTTGAAAACATGCATCTGTGTAACCATTTACAATAAGTTTGTCTTCCAAACTTCCATAGACCAATAACACTTCTTTAGTCATTCTCAAGTACTAAAGAATGTTCTTTACTGCTATCTTGTGACTCTCACCAGGATCAAACTGATATCTGTTTGTTGCGCTCAAAGCATATAACACATTAAGTCGGGTGCATAACATGACATGCATGATAGATCCAATAGCTTATGCATATGAAATTGTATTCACGCGCTCTCGCTCATCATTAGTCTTCGGACATTGAGTCTCGCCGAGACTTATACCATGAGATATTGGCAATGACCCTTTTTTTAGAGTCTTGCATACCGAACCTATTCAATACTTTGTCAATATAAGCACTCTGACTGAGACCGATCACCCTTTTAGATCTATCCCTATAGATCTTAATCCCAAGGATGTAGGCTGCATCTCATAAGTCCTTCATTGATAAACAACTTCCTAACCAAGAATTGACATTCAGTGAGGTTGGGATGTCATTTCTAATGAGTAATATATCAACAACATAAAGTACCAGGTAAACAATCGCGCTCCCACTGACCTTCTTGTATACACGAGGCTCATATTCACTTTTAATGAAAAAAATTTCCTCAATTGCTTCATCCAAACGAAGATTCCAACTCCGAGAAGTTTGCTTTAATCCATAAATGGGTATTTGAAGCTTGCAAACCTTCTTATAATTCTCAGGATGAACAAACCCTTCGGGATGTATCATATACACGTCCTCAAGTAACTTTACATTTATGAAAGTTGTTTTGACATCCATTTGTCATATCTCATAGTCATAATATGCGGCTATGTAACGACCCACATTATTCAATATTAATTAATTATTAATTAAATATTAGGACACGTAGCTCGGACCCACGTGGACACTGCTGACAAGTCTAGGGCACGCCAACCAAGGTATAAACAATTATTTTTGTGTGATGCGTGTTAAATTGTTGTATTATTAATTATTTTGAGTCGCATTAGTTGACATTTTATTAGTCGCATTGTGCGCGGGTAATGACGACTGGGTGCGACGTCGCGGGGTGTGCGTAACGCGGGTGTATGTGATAGTAAAGGGTTTAATAGGTCACATCACATGTCACATCACACCTACCTATCACATCACCCTATACCACCCCTCACTTTTCTCTCTCTTATTTTTCTCTCTCCTCTCCAAACAAAACCCAATCATTTCTCTATCCCTCTCCCTCCATGACCGATTCTTCTTTCCCTCTCATTTCTAGTTCTTCTTCAACACTCCTTCTCAATCTCATTTGATTTGCCTCATTCTCACAAGGTCTCCTCACTCCCGCAACACACTTTCGGCCTCTTGCTCCGGCACTAACTCCCACGTCGGCGACTTCTAAAAATTGAGGTGAGTGGTGATTTTTTGTTGTTGATTTATTGGAGAGATTTGGAGTTTAATGGTGAGATAGAGATGGTAAGATTCTAGTTGTGGAAGTTGTTATTATTGTTGTTGTTAATGTTGTTATTGTTTGTTGTTAATGTTATTAATGGAAGATGGGCAGGGGGGCAAAAGGGCCGGGTCGAGCCGACCTTGACCCGTGTTGACCCGGGTCCGGTTGGACCAGGTCGGGTCGATCCGGGTCCAACCCATATAAATATAAAATAATAATAATAATAAATTATCTAAATTTATAAAACTGATTTTAAATAAAATAAATAACATAAAATAGATAAAAATAGCTAAAATAGATAAAAATTATGGAAAATTCCAGAAAATTCCAGAAAAATATAAAAAATTAGAATAAAGCTAGGAAAATGAGTTCGAAGCTTTTTCGGGCATTTGGCACCCCGGTATAATTTGAAAAGTATGCCAAAAATCAAACTTTTTGGAATAAAAATTACAAATTTTGGTCTCACATTATAAATTCATTTAAGGTGACTCTAAAATGATGAAAAATTGTATAATTGAACACCAGGGACTTATGATACCATAGTCGGGTGTCGGGTATGTATCTCGAGGCGTGTGCGGGATGTTTTGAGGCGATTTTCGATTGGTTGAGGTAAGTAAACCCACGAGAAAATTAGTTAAAATTCATTTATGGTACTTACTTTATTTCACATTTTAATTATTCCATTGTGCTATTTATTGTTGTTCATTTAATGTTCATCCACTCCCACGTGTGTATGTGTGTTTGTCGACGGGGTCGGACATGGCATGGACTCACACCCCGAGGCTAGCTACCCCGCGTTGTTCGAGTAATTGACCATGTTAGGGCTATGCGGTGATTATTTTTCGCGAGACCCATAGGTTGAGAGATGTTTGACGAAGTCTTCGTCATGGGTTCCTCTCAAGAGATGTTTGGATGGGGTTCTCCCGTTCATGGGTTCCTCTCTTTCGACCGTGAGATGTTTGGCGAGGTGATCGTCATGGGTTCCTCTCGATTTAGCTAAGAAGATTCTCGAATGTCGACCAGGGTTCTCTGTCACGCTACACTCGTGTCCAAATTTGACTTCTCAACGACTTATTGTCATGCGATTACTTTATTCTTGTTCTTTATTTAAATTGCATGAATTGTAGCCGTTTTATTGGATTTCGTGAATATTAGCTAACATTCTCTGGGATTTACTCACTGGGATTTGTCATTATTTTTGGAGACAAATCCCATATCCTACGACAATAGGGGCAATGAGGTCTTGGCGACTACCTCTCGAGTTAGGAGAGCCCCATCAGCTTTTTGCGTATGTGTTTGTATGCATTTATTTACTGCTTTATGGATTTTTTGGGAGGACTTGTATACCTGATACATGTATATGCTCATCTTTTGTACTTTTGTCGCTCTTTGATGTACATGGTATCTCATGCCAGGTCTCCACACTATAGGGTTGTTTATAAAATGTAAACTTTTCATTTTTACGATATTTGCATGCTTCAAAGACTTCCACTTTGATATTCAACTTATATTAATTTAATAAATCGCGAACAACTTAACTTAGTTAATTTAATGTAAATATTCATAAAAACATCCATAAATACTAAGTTAAGGCGAATAAGATACGTACAAAGGTTTAGGTCGCGGGCAGTTAAAAATAAGTGTGCGGTGACGTGGCATGCTTGGTGACGTGTTAGGCAACGTGGCGGTACCCGGTTTGCCTCGGAATTTAGGGTCATCACAGTATCTTCCCAACTAAAAGGAATTTCGTCCCGAAATTCAAATTTAAGTAAATATTTTACCTTGAAACAATTGAGGATTCACGACAGTATTCGCGCCAGGATATCCAAATATATGCTCAGAGGAGAGGCCGGAGTTTTGTGGACCGCTCATACCGTGACTCATGGAGAGCCGACTACTTAGGTCGATTTCAGACATGACTTTTATGACCAAGTACATATTGAGGGTGATACGCTTATTGCGTCGAGACATGAGTTTTTGTGTCTTAGGCGGGGGTAACCGCACGGTGGTCCAAGTATGTTGAGAGGTTTCACTACCTATTACGATTCATTGGGACTTGGCTTCTAGAGATCGCAATCAAGTTCACTACTTTGGAGTTGGGCTTAGAGATTAGATTGCGAGCGCAATAGTATCGGCGGAGCTCGTACACTGCGGGGGAGATCTACGAGAGGGCTTTAACCCATAAGACATATCTTCTCTTTTGCGCATGATGCCCATCCCATAGTTGGCATCGGGGTCGTCCCAGCAAGGCACCAGGTCTGTCAGGAAAGGGAAGAGGATCATCGATCACAGAGATAGACGAAGACAGAGACCCAGACATGACGATCACCAGGCAGTCATTTCCCATACGATAGTACCTGCACAGTCAGCACAGCTGTCAGGTGGTGGTTATGCACCGCGGTAGGGACATAGACCGACCCCGGATCAGGAAGGCATGGACCGAGGACAGTATGGTCAGAGTCTGGGCTAGAGGTCAGACAGTGGTCATGGCCAGGGGTTAGGGCACAAGTCTTTTACTTGTTTCAAATGCAGACGGCCTGGACATATTAAGAAAGAATGTCTGATGGCTTCAGTAGCACCGATTGCAACCCCACCAGTTCATGCCAGGGAATGGGTACACGCTGTAGCACAGCCAGACCGCGAGGCCACCAGACAGCTCGTCGAGGGTATGATTTTGATTTGCGACTGTTTTATGCATACACTTATTGATTCTGATTCCACAGTATCATTTATTTCTGGAAGTATGGTTGATGAGTTAGGGTTACCACCGATTACAGTTAGTACACTCCTCATTCTCAGCACAACAGCTGAGGAGAAGGTTTACCCTAACATGATTTGTGAAGGTTGCATGATAGAGATCTCCGGACACCAACTCCCAATCGACCTACGCGTTCTAGAGTTCTTAGAGTTCGATGCACTTTTGGGCATGGACTGGATAGCATCGTATCATGCCCAGGTGGATTGTTTCCGTAAGATAGTGAATTTTCAGATCCCCGACATACCAGAGTACAATTTCACAAGTGATGCGAGTATACTACCGATCACTAGGGGTGGATTGGCTACGACCTTAGAGATGGAAGTGCCCGACATACCAGAGTTCAGTTTCACTGGTGATGCGAGTATACTACCGACCACTATGGGTAGATTGGCTACGACCTTAGAGATGGAAGTGTTTGCATGGATAGTAGAGTCAACCTAGACACCAAAGGTTAGATTTGAGGATGTCCTAGTTGTCAGTGAGTTTCTCGATGTCTTTTCGGAGGATCTACCAGGATTGCCCCCACATTAAGAGATTGAGTTCGTTATTGAGTTAGTGTCAGGCACACAGCCGATAGCTAGCAGACCGTACCGGATGGCACGAAAGGAGCAGGATGAGTTGAAGACTCAACCATAAGACTTAGAGAAGAAGGGGTTTATACACCCAAGGACATCACCATGGGGAGCACCAGTCCTGTTCATTAAGAAGAAGGATAGTAGCTTGAGGATGTGTATTGACTATAGGAAGTTGAACCAGGTAATAGTATGGAATCGTTACCCTTTCCTTAGGATCAACGATTTGTTTGACCAGTTAGCAGGAGCCCGTGTCTTCTTTAAGATCGACTTGAGATCGAGTTATCATCAACTTAGGATTCCAGATGGAGACATACCTAAGACTGCATTCAACACCAGATATTGGTTATTTGAGTTTACAGTGATGCCATTCGGACTGACGAATGCACTGGCCATATTCATGGACTTGATGTACATAGTATTGAAGCCGTACTTGGATAGATTCATCATAATCTTTATTGATGACATACTGATCTACAACAAGACTCGCAAAGATCACGGGCAACATCTCATGCAAATATTGATGACGTTGAGAGAGCACAAACTGTATGCTAAGTTCAGTAAGTGCGAGCTTTGGCTGGTAGAAGTCAAGTTCTTGGGACACGTGATCAGTGACATAGGTATATCAGTGGACCCGAGTAAAATTCATGCCGTCATCGATTGGTCGACACCTGAGACAATGACAGATATCAGGAGCTTCCTAGGGTTGGATGGATACCGTCGGCGATTTATGAAGGACTTTTCAAAAATCGCCGCACCGATGACTAAATTGACAAATAAGGATGTACCTTTTGATAGGTCAAAGGAGTGCAATGACGCATTTACACAGTTGAATATGAGACTGACTACCGCACCATTATTAGTTTTTCCAGAGCCAGGCAAGGGATTGACAGTTCATACTGATGTTTGCAGCACAGGGCTAGGTTGTGTACTAATGCAGGGAGACAGCGTAATTTCCTACCTATCCCGATAGTTGAGGATGAGAGTAATTATCCAGTGTACGACTTGGAGCTTGCAGTAGTCGTATTCGCACTGAAGGTATGGAAACATTACCTCTACGGTGAGAGGTTCACATTTTTTACAGATCATAAGAGTTTGAAATATTTATTCACTCAGAAATATCTGAACATGAGACAACGACGTTGGCTAGAGTTCTTCGAATGACTACGACTTCTCCATCGAATATCAACTGGGAAGGAAAATGTTGTAGCAGATGCATTGAGCAGGAGATGACCAGATTCTGAGATAGTTGTTTGCCATATGATACACGAGTATGGTTTACTTGAGGCGGCGACAACACTGAGTTTGACAGAGGTTCATGCTACAGCGGAATCACAGATTTGTGGACAAATTGGTGTATCGTCTATTTATATTCAGTGAGATGGCACGCAGTCTCGATCATCCAGATTGGAGCGAGTTTGTGGATCAGTGTTTGAGGCACCAAAGGAGGTTATGGATTCAAGCACTGGCAGAGATACGCGATGGGATACTCCAGGAGGCTCACAGGTTTCGTTATACAGTGCATCCAGGCAGGACAAAAATGTATCACGATATGCAACGATTATTTTGGTGGTCAGGGATGAAGTCGAACCTCGACGCCTATGTTAGGGGTTGTGAGGTGTGTCAGCAGGTTAAGGATGAGCACATGAGGTCTGGAGGGTTATTACAGCCGCTGCACATCCCTAAGTGGAAATGTGAACACATTACGATAGATTTCGTTTGTGGATTATCGCAGACTTTGCGGAAACACGATGCGATATGGGTGATCGTGGACAGGTTGATGAAATCAGCTCATTTCCTACCAGTTTCTATGAAGTATAACTCCGTGTCCCATCAATAACCCCGGTCCGACTCCGCCTAGTCCCAGATATCCCAAATTACCGTCCGAAATGACATACTTTCATTTATAGTTGATTTTTAGTCATTTGGATTTGTTTTAAGTCACTTAACAAAAATAATCTCAAAACAAACCAAAATCTAGCGCGGCGATTCCCAAAGATTATACGTTCTTCATAAGGAAGAACATTAGCGCGAAAGGTGACGTCATTAGCGCGCTAATCACGTTTTGGACAACAAAACTACGAAAATTTTGGGTTTTTCAACAACCCCACCAAACCAACAACAACCACAACACCAACAACAGAACTTCATAGCACAAAATACTCGTCAAAACAACAACCCAACAACCTCCAAATCTTCATTAACACCTTTAAAATTGAGATAAAAAGATAGAGAAAGTTGAGGTGTATGTGATTCTCACCTTGTTTTTGATGTTCTCACCCCTCCAAGCTCCTTGAATCACCAAGATAAATCACCAAATCTCCAAAGCTCGGATTAGTAGGATAAGAGAGAGAAAATGTGGTGGAAAATAAGTCAATTTTGACTTGTATAGATGACTTTGCATCATATCTCATTTGTGCATCTCTAGGCCATCCAAAGCACATGATTTGGTTATTTTCCAACCTCTCATGACTCCAATTGTTACTCTGATGGCACTCACCCTTGTTTTTAACTCAAAAAGTGACATTTCGGGTGTTTCGACGCCTGGCTTCGCGTCTCGAACCGCGACATACGCGTACTACCATGTCCCTAACCACCAAATATAAATTCCATATTAATATTTAACCCATTTTATTCATTTTATGTGTGTATTATTTTCTCCGGCCTAGTGTTAAGTCGGTTAAACTACTCGGTACCCGCATCAACACGCATATCAAGGTGAATATGTAACACACAGTCTCGCACGTCAAATATAATATAATTACACACATTGCGATTCCATTTACTCTATTTCAATATAAACATCGCAAATTAAACAATTCAACGCATAAAATAACTATTTACCTAACTCCAGGCTCGCACAAGCCTAACTGCGGGTTCCACGAGTGTCTGAGCTGTCAGTCACGTCTGCAACCACGACATTAATAACAGCGAATTAAATTCAGGCCGTTATAGTTCTTCCCAACAAGGTGAAACTTCGTCTCGAAATCTAAATTAATCTGAAAATACTTATCGGCAAATAAGTGGGGATACCGTCGTCGCATAGTAGACTCGAGCTCCCAGGTGAGTCCCTCGATTTCGTGATACTGCCATCTAACTAAAACCTTCGGGATACCCTTATTTCGCAAAATCCGAGTCCTCATATCCATGATTTCCATAGGCTATTCCTTGTATGACACGAGGTCGCACCTCAATCTAATGTATATCAACCATAAGCCCCGGTCCCGACTTAGCAAGCCTCAACATGGAAATATGAAACACTGGGTGTACCCATGCCAACTGCGGTGGCAACTCCAGACGGTATGCCACTCTGCCGACGCGTTCCCCAACTCTGAACGACCCAATGAACCTTGGTACCAGCTTCCCCTTAATGTCAAACATCTGATGACCCTTCCAGGGCGAAACTTTCAAATACACCAAGTCTCCAACCTCGTAGCTCAGACCCTCAAGATACTTGTCCGCATATTTCTTTTGCATACCTTGCGCCGCCTGAAGTCTCTGCCTGATTTGTTTTACCTTCTCAGTATGGCCAACAACAACCTCAGGTCCTATAACCGCTGTATCCTCCAGTGTCGCCCAACATGCCGGTGACCTGCAGGGCCTACCATAAAGTGCCTCAAACAGTGGCATCCCGATACTCGCTTGATAACTGTTGTTGTAGGTAAACTCGCACAAAAGAAGATAATCTTCCCATGATCCACTCAACTGTAGTATACACGCCCTGAGCATATCCCCGAGAATCTGAATCAATCGCTCTGACTGCCCGTCAGTTTGAGGATGGTACGCAATATTGAACTGTAAACGAATGCCAAGCGCTCATGCACACTCTTCCAAAGTCTCGATGTAAGTCTCAAATCTCTGTTAGAAACAATGGAGACGCAGACACCGTGCAATCGACAATTTCTTTCTCGAAGATAATACTCAGCTGTGTTACCGAATATCTCAAGGCGACCGGTATAAAGTGTGTCGACTTCGTCAACCTGTCGATAACCACCCAAATCGCATCGTGTCTCCTCGTCGTCTGAGGTAGGCCATTGACGAATTCCATGGTCACATGTTCCCATTTCCACTGAGGAATGGACATCGGCTGTAGTAACCCAGTCGGTCTCCTGTGCTCAGCATTCACCTGCTGGCATATATGACAACTCCAAACGTATTTACCCACGTCAGCCTTCATCCCTGGCCACCAGAACAATCTCCGCAGATCATGATTCATCTTGGTTCAACTAGGATGAACTGTATATCGCGACCGGTGTGCGTCTTCGAGGATGTTGTCCCTGGGCTCTGATAATCCTAGTATCCACAATCGACCCATGTGTCTCAAGCACCCGTCTGACCCCTCAGACCACTCTGTGCACCCCGGATCCTGAGCCAGGCCATTGATCCGCAAATATCGGTCATCAACTCTATGTAACTCAGCAACCCGCTTTGGAGACACTTTAGGAACTCGCATCTGACAACAAATCTGTAGCTCAACAATAGCCTATGTCAAACACAACACCGACGCTGCCTCAAGCAACCCGTGCTCATGTGTCATATGCCGCAGTACTGTCTACCTCTCGATGCCGCTCTTGCTCAGCGCATCAGCTACGACATTCGCCTTACCTGGATGATACTCAAATGGCGAAGTCATAGTCCTTAAGTAACTCGAGCCACGCCGATGTTGCATGTTCAACTCCCTTTGAGTGAATATATACCTCAAACTCTTGTAATCTGTGTACAACACGAACTTCTCACCATACAGGTAATGCCTCCAAACCTACAGTGCAAACACGACCGCCACAAGCTCCAAATCATGCACTGGATAGTTCACCTCGTGAGGTCTCAACCGTTGAGATAAATAGGCCACTAGGTGTCCATCCTGCATCAACACACCACCTAACCCAGTGCATAACGCGTCAGTATGGACTAAAAACCCTTTACTTGTCACAGGTAAAGCCAAAACTGGCGCCGAAGTCAATTTCCTCTTCAGTTCCCAGAAAGCATCCTCACACTCTTATGACCATTCAAATCTAACATCCTTCTTGGTTGGCCTCGTCAACGGCGCTCCAATCATCGAGAAGTCCTACACAAAGTGCCTGTAATATCCTGCCAAACCCAGGAAACTCCGGATGTCAGATAGAGACTCGGGTGTCTTTCAGTCAATAATCGCCCAAATCTTGTCACCATCAACAAATATGCTCTAATCACTGATGACATGGCCTAAGAACTTCACCTCACTCAGACAAAATGCACATTTGCTGAATTTGGCATACAATCTATGCTCTCTCGCGTCGTCAAAACCTCTACGAGATGCCTCTCGTGCTCCACATGAGTCTTACTGTAAATCAGGATGTCGTCAATGAAAACAATGACGTATCAATCAAGAAATGGCCTCGAACCCTATGCATCAAATCCATGAAGATCGTTGGTGTGTTAGTCGATCCAAACGGCATGATCAGAACTCGAATAGGCCGTAACGAGTACTAAACGTGGTCTTCTCCACATCCTCCTCTCGAGTCCTCAATCGATGGTATTTTGATCGTAAGTCGATCTTCGAGAAGAACTTGGCCCTGACCAACCGATCGAATAAATCGTCAATTCTTGGAAGTGGGTAACGATTTCGAATCGTCACCCGATTCGCCTTAGATAGTCCACACACATCCGCATTGAGCCATCCTTCTTCTTCACAAAAAGAACTGGAGCTCCCCAAGGTGACAAGATAGGGTGAATGAAACTCTTCTGCAGTAAGTCCTTTAACTGGGTCCTCAACTCCTCGTGCTTTGATGTTGACATTCTATATGACCAGCTGTAGATTGGCTGAGTCCCCGGAATCAGCTTAATGATAAACTCCACAGCTCTCGGTGGTGGCAATCCTGGCAAATCATTAAGGAACATGACTGGAAACTCACAGACGATAAGGACATCCTCAATCTTAACCACCGTCTTACACTCCTGCTTAACCATAGCCACGTATGTCTCCATCTGTCGCGACGTTGCTAATTTGCCTCGAGTGATAGGTAGTGCATACGTAACTCCAGCAAATGTAAACCTTGGAATCCCATCGATGTCGAACGTCACAATCTTGCTGAAACAATCGATTTGTGCATGATATGATGACAACCAATCCATTCCAAACATCGCGTCGAACTCCAAGTACTCTAACACTCTCCAATTAGTCGGTAGCTGACGTCCATCGATCTCCACAATACAATTTCGGTAAATCAAATTAGGGTAAATCTTATCTCCAATCGCCGTCTTTCGAGAACAAGATGTGTATCTAAAGTACGTGCGGGTAACCCTAACTCTCCTACAATGCGTCTATAAATAAAAGACAATGTGCTACCAAAATCCACCATAATATCCATAAGAATACCACGAACGATAACGTACCCTCAACTATTTGTTTGGCCTCGCCTCCCCGTCCGCCGTGCGACCCTAAATCTGCAGATTGGGCCCTATCTCGGCTCGCCGTCGTGGTGGTTGTGGCACCGGTCTAGTACGATCGCCACAATATGCCCCACCTGACCACATCGATAACACGTGCGAGTCTCTGATATGCCAGAACTCATCTGACTATGCGTATGACTCTGGCCTCTCAGACCTCTATCCTGCCTTTGCTGTCTATGCTGATCAACAGGTGTAGAAGCCGTGGAATATGCCAACTGACGATCATCACATCGATCTCTATCATCACGACGATCTCTTTTACCTCTACTACCCTGACCAGACTGCCAATCTCCTCAGCAAGGTCTTTAGCCCTGTCTCGACCGATCCTGGTCTCTCATTTGTCTCTTCGGTCTCTGATCAGACCGAGGATCGGATGCTGGCTGACTTTGCTGACTTTGCAGCGCGGCCTGAATCGCTAATCGACTGGCCTTTTGAACTAGGTATGTCTTGTGTGTGAGGCACCTGTCGTATATCTCAGCCAATGTACGAGCTCCACTAGATACCACTGTGCTCGCTATCCTCTCATTCAGACCCCAGACAAAGTAATTTATATGCAGCTGATCGGTACCGGCTATGTCTATGGAGTACGACAATAGATATTAGTACCTCTCCATGTATACTATGACCGACGTATCGCCCTACACCAGGGACAAAAACTCATCCCTCAAGCGGACCCCGACCTCCATCGGTATATACTCATCCATTAACAACGTCTGGAACTCTGCCCAAGTAGTAATGGCAGGATGAGTCGCAGTGTGGGTAGTCCACCAGATCACAGCATTGGCTTTCAAACAGAAACTCGATAACCTCGGCCGATCAATCTCCTCGACCTAAAGCAAATCGTGTAGCCGCTCATGGGATAACAACCATCCCCGGCTACCTCTGGATCTTCGGCCCCATAAAATATCATGGCGAGAACTTAAGAAAGTCCCTCATCTTCTTAGCCTCAACTGTCATCTGGCTCCCAAAAGTAGACGCCACTGCTGGCTGCTCGGTAGTAGCAGATGTAAGCACCACTAAAACCTCCACTGGTGCTGCTGGTGTAGCCATCTCTGCAAGTGTCTCGGATACCGCCTCTTGCACTTGAGCCTCGACCGTAATAGGAGCTACGACTGCCTGTGTAGCCTCCATCGGTGCAACCAAACCTGTAGTCGGAGCTGTCGTAGTCTCCCGAGCATCTCGAGCTCTCATCAACTCTATCAGCATCGCGAACCACCTAACTACAGGCGCGAACAAGCCTAACTGCGGGTCTCATGAGCGTCTGAGCTGTCAGCCACGTCTACAACCATGACATTAATAACGGCGAATTAAATTTAGGTCGTTACAGTTTGGGTTAGGGTTTTCTCGTGATTTTACGATTGTTTATTTATTCTTATTTTATTTTCGAGCACGTTTAATTGGTATATGTTGTTTATTTAGTTCACGCTACTGATTTTGCTTGTTGTGTGTTGCCTACATTAATGAGAATATGACGTACGTTTATTTAGTTCACGCTACTGATTTTGCTTGTTGTGTGTTGCCTACATTCATGAGAATATGACGTACTGTTGTTAGGTGTTATATTCGCATGTCTCGTAGTTATCAATTTTATTTCATGAATATTAAGTGGACTTCTCTTGGGATTTTACTCATTGGACTCGTCCTTGTATTTGTTGGGTGGCGAGTGCGAGATCCTTCGACGAGTTATGGCAAAGGCAAGGAGTCTTGGCGACTACCTCTGAGATTCTGGAGCCAGCTCGTGTGTGACTACATTATGTACATATTTATATTTTGTTGGGTTTTAGGGACTGTAGAACATTGAATACATGTATATGGGTCTTTTGCTATACTTATTCCACCTTTGATATATACATGATATTTTTTTGTCGGGTTTTCCACTACTTATGATTGTTAAATATTGCATAACTTACACATTTAAAGACTTTCGTTGTAAAATGGTATTATAATTTCATAGATCGATTAATTGGCTAATGAAATCATTAATATTTATATGGAGACTAATTAGCTAAGTTAGGGTTAAATGGAGTTGGGTCGCGGGGCATCAAGTATAAGCGGGCCATGACGTGGCAGGACTTGGTGATGTAGAATGCGACATGGCGGGTCTCAAGGCGACCCGAAATTCGGGGCTGCCACAGTTTGGTATCAGAGCGAGGTTCGAGGAAGCCTCATGAGTAGTTTAAATAAAAGAGAATAAAACTTTAACAAACAAACCTTAGATATGGAAACCCGAAGATCCTAACTTAGAATCCTAGTTGGGAAGCAAACTTGAGATGGGTAATGATAAGGTTTATATAAATGTTATGCTTTTTTGACTGTATATACTATATACATGTATACGAAGGTAATCCAGTGCACCTTTTTGATGCAGATCACGATGAATGGTCAGCCGAATCCACCTACGACAGATGTTAGTCAGACGAGTGATCAAACTAGAAATGAGGGTTTGGATCCGGCAGTAGCCGCACGGTTAGCAGCTTACGATAGACAATTTTAGCTATTGATTGAAATTATGCGATTACATACAACAACGATTGCATCACTTACCATTTGCGAGTACGAGCACGCACGAGACGGTAGTTGCTCGATGACGAGTTCCATCGACTATTCGGATGTCAGAGCGCATACGGTGGTACAAGAGACTCGACGATGGTTGCTACATCGACCGTAGCAGATTGAGACGTCGGCGCTACTGCTGGCACATACATACATGTTTGAGATTTCGATGATGGCATAGGTCAAGTTGATGAGGAGTTTATCAAATTCGATCTCGGATATTTTCTGGAGGCGGAGACCGAAAGCGATCGGGAAGTGGGCGATTGCGCATCGAGGTTACATAAGCTATCTGCGGATTCGGGGAGAGCATACATGCCAGGATATTAGGGCATATGCTGAGAGGGGATGCTGCTATGTGGTGGACAACGTATACATATACTCACCCAGAGCCGACGACATGGGCAGAGTTCAGAGAGTTGTTTTATGATCAGTATGTACCCATATATGTGAGGTTGAGGCTAAGAGAAGAGTTTCTGGCTTTGAGACATGGCAGCCGATCAGTGTCACAGTACATGGATATATACTTGTACTTGATACAGTTTGTTATGGACGTCGCAGGCACCAAAACTACATATCTATGACTTCATCCGAGGGTTGATTGAGGACATAGCTAGCGCTATTATTTCCTCTACGGAGCACGGACATACACGGGAGATGTATGATGAGCACTTACTTATGAGACGCATCTGAGAGGGCTAACATACATTCATCTACCGAGTCGGAAAGATAGTCTGGACAGAGTTTTAGGCAGAAGTGGCCGAGAGATCGATATGATAGAGAGGACGAACAGTACGGTCGAGGCCGTAGGGATGATGATCGGGCAGCCAAAGCTTATATTGTACCCACATTATCAGTGCCACCGCAAAACAGACTCAGGACTTGGGAGGTAGCGATAGGAGATCACAAGGTCAGGGTCAGTGGTCAAGAAGTCGACGGGCAGGATCGGGATGGAGGATCACATGTTGGCGATGTGGACATGAGGGTCACGTTAGGAGGGACTGTTTACATAGATCGGCGACTCCAGCAGTGGTGACACTGGTGCAAACTCAAGAGCCGATGCACGTGGTGACTGAGCCGGGCCAGGAGACGTCCCAGCAACGGGTTCAGGGTACGTGATTTTAAACTCTTAATAATTACAGTTTAAGGATTATTCATGCATGGTGGTACGATAACATCTTATTGTGTTATGGCATGAGATTGTCATAGGTCGAAGCATGGTATGTGATTATCATTGTGAGTAAGGATATGCGTGTTATGGCATGGGATTATCATGGTGAACTGAGGTAGGTTATGACATGACATGGAATTGTCATGGTATGTTGTGGTTGGTTAGGACTATTATGTTATGATACATAATAGGAGAGGTTTACAGTTACCTGGTGTTAGTTAATTGGGTTAGGAAAACTTGAACACGGAAATCAAAGCGAAAGTAGGTTGCGAGATGTTGGAAAAAGAGTGATTGATTTTGACCACCTCGGCAACATGAGCCTATGTTTCGGGGTAACACTATGTTCCCTGCGATGAGAGTAGTAGGGTGTTCAAGGATTTGTAAAAGGGGTATATCAAGGTGTGAGGCGTGGTCACATGGAGATAGGATAGTTACACCGAGTTTACTCGAGATTTAAATTTCGAGGACGAAATTCTCATAGTTGGGAAGAATTGTAACGACCAAAATTTAATTAAACAAGAATTATCGTTAATCTTAGGGATTAACGGTCGTAATTTGGGCATTACATGGACAACTCGGTTGACTCATACACGAGAACCGAGGAAATATGTTATTTATGGATGGTGGTTATATATGTGGTGTTTTAAATTATTGTTATTATATTGCACCGCATGTGTGTATGTTACTATCGGGCGAGTTTGTGTGACGGGGGTTCACCTCAAAAGACGTGCCAACACGGGTATCGAGTAGGCGAACTACGGGTACACTAATAAACTCGACTAACTCATGTTAATATGACTAAGTAATTCAGTTAAAATGAGTAATGTAACCATTGGCTAAGATGATTCAATTAAAACAATAGGCTATGACTTACCTTGAAATGCGTAACGAAATCTTTGGGCATCGAGTTTAGAATAGACAAAGGCTAGTGGGTCCATAAGTTGGTTAATTTTGATAAATAAAAACACTAACTATATGTATTATAAAGGGCTAAAGTAATTTAATCTAAATCAAATGAAAAAAGCATATAGTTTGGTTAATAAATTGGAAACCATAAGATTGTCATCGAAATATGCATTGGCACATCTAGGAACCTTATGAGTATCAATTGGTGTCACTTGAATTTAGTTAGTGGGAGTTAGTGGGCTAAGTGACAATAGATGGGCCATTAGATGAACATCGAGATACGTAAATACCTAAAGATCAAAGGCTAGGAATTAAGCTCACATTAATATATAAGATGTATTCATCTAAACATGCAAATCAAACCATTCCAATTGCTAACTTGCTGGAGTGAAGAAGGAGAGTTGAATAAGGGAATGAAAGCTTGACTTCAACAACTTTGGAGGACAAATCAAATGATTAAACTTAGGTAATCTACTTCTCCATCTCTTACACTTTCAATTGAGTCCAAAATTTGGTGTTTTAATGGAAAATTGATGTAAATTAATGATGGAGGATTAGATCACTGATTTTTGGTGTGTCTTGATGAATTATAAGTATTATTGGTGTTTCAATTGAGAATCATAGCTGGTTTCACATGAAATTGGAGTTTTAGGTGAATTTGGGAAAAACTAATGAATTTCATGAAATTCATTAATTTGATCTAATTAATGTTCCGAGGTTGATGTAAATGATGTTTTGAAGTCACTTTGGTGTGGATAATGCAATTGTAGGGTCTAGGTAGCTAATTGGAGAGTTTGTGACAAAATTATCGAGTTGAGAATTCTGCCACAGAGGGTGATTAACGCGCTAACTAGGTCGATTAGCACGCTAAACGTCTGGGCACTTAATTGCTTTTCAAAATGAAGAAACGATAAAGCGCGTTAGATAGATCCCCAAGCGCACTAACTTCATCTAGCACACTAGGTAGTCCCATTAGCGCGCTAATGATGAGATAAAAGCTGAATTTAAGGGATTTTTTAGGATTTTTGACTTAAATACATACACAAATACCTATAATCATACTAAATATATAAAACTGGAATTCAGGGACTTAAAGGACCATAGCTTAGGTACCGGGGAGCTAGTCGGGTTAGATTTTGGGAGTTCGGGGAAGTCGGAGCGCGGATTGAGGTGAGTAAACCCATTGGAATGCCTCACAGAATTCATGGTTGATTTTATCGATATCAGATTACAAGTGTGACTGCTGGTGGGCACACATAGGGTTTCATACTCCTATTTCGGTTTGCGTATATACTGGTTGTGGCTAAATCGCTTGTATGGGTTACTTTTGTTTAGTGCTCGTGTCGACGACAGTAGGATATACTTACAACCGTCGGGAGGGATTTAGGGTGTTCCCTTGACTTGAAATAGCATTTGGAGGGGTTCATCTAGTTTGCGAAGTTGTGATTTAGTCACTTTAAGCATGTAAGTATATACGTGGTTTTTATTCGATTGTATTGATTCTTTGCCTGGTTTGGGTCATGGTTTTCTCGTGATTTTACGATTGTTTATTTATTCTTGCTTTATTTTCGAGCACGTTTAATTGGTATATTTGTTTATTTAATTCACGCTACTGGTTTTGCTTGTCGTGTGCTGCCTATATTCGTGAGAATATGACGTACTGTTGTTAGGTGTTATATTCACATGCCTCATAGTTATTAGTTTTATTTGATGAATATTGTGTAGACTTCTTTTGGGATTTTACTCATTGGACTCGTCCTTTGTATTTGTTGGGTGACCGAGTGCAATCCTTCGACAGTAAGGGCAAGGGCAAGGAGGTCTTGGGCGACTACCTACGAGATTGTGGAGCCGGCTCGTTTGTGACTACAATATGTCCGTATTTATATTTTGTTGGGTTTTGGGATTTGTAGAATACGAATACATCTATATGGATTTTTTGCTATACTTATTACGCATCGATATATACGTGGTATCGTTTTTAGGGTTTTCCACTACTTAGGATTGTGAAACATTGCATAACTTACTCATTTAAAGACTTAGTTGTAAAATGGTATTATAATTTCATAAATCGATTAACTGGCTAGTGAAATCATTAATATTTATATGGAGATTAATTAGCTAAGTTAGCGTTAAATGGAGTTAGGTTGCGGGGCGTCGAGGATAAGCGGGCCATGACGTGGCAAGGCTTGGTGACGTGGAATGCGACATGACGGGTCCCAAGGTGGCACGGAGTTTGGGGCCGCCACTTGGAGTGCAGAGATTTATTCAAATCAAACCAAATAAACAAAAATTGCTGAAAATAAATCCTAAACAGAATGTCCCAATCAAACTAAAATTAGCTACCGTCTCAAGCAACGTCGCCAAAAACTCGACACGAGCATCAAGTATAAGGCTCGACGCAAGTAATAGTGGCACCAACTAGTGTTGGTACCAAGTTTATTGAATCTTGGGGACAATGTGAATGCTAATCTCTTGTCGATAAAGAAATTACTTTAAAAACAGAAATTTGGGTCTTGTAATGGAAATTGAACTAATTAATTATCATTAACAAATTGCAAGTAATTTAAATTGAATTTTAACAATGAAAAAGTAGTCCAAGGGATTTGATTTCACCGAGGTTGCATTTTATATCCAATTTCATACCACGATCTCCAATTCAAGTGAAGATAAACGAATTTCCATAATTTCTCACTCCACCACGAGGACTCGGCGATAAAGATTCTAGCGCTGCACTCGGACTCCATTGGTCAGCGTGAGTAACGTAAATGCAACAACGCATTAGAATCCAAATACTAAGGCCTCACTCATCAACGACCATCGGTCGATGTACCACATGTTTAAGGGTTGTGTTTCCTATTTACGGGTCAAAGATCCCGATGGTCATGGTGGAATTCAAACCCTAAGTTTTACACCAACTTGATCAAGGTAAGTATAACATTAAATTCAAGCAAACACAAATCCTTACCACAAATTGAAAAAAAACAACATGAATTACATTAAAATTTTAATGAAAAGCAACTTGGATCCATCGATCACCATGACAAAGAGTATTACCCCATAATATAGCAAGAAACAACATTAACCATGGCGAAACTAAAGAAAACATGAAACTAAACTTGGCGAAGTTGAATCTACAAGTTTGATCCAAATCTCTAGGTTTAGTTCTCTCTAACCTAATCTTCAAGTCTATTTATACCCCACGGGGCAATTTGGTTCAAAAATGGCATAAAATCCATAAAAAACTCGCAATATAGGTGTCTGGCCGCAGATAGGTGCCTACCCGGCGGCGAGGTGCCAACTTCGGCGCCTACCGTAATTCCCCTATTTTGAGCGCCGAAGCGGGCGTTAGGGTCTTTGGGTCGGGCTCTAGGGCGCCTAGCCTAAATCCTACACACATCCTCCATTTTGCGACGTGATTTTGGGCCACTTAGATGACGAATTTGACAAAGTTGTAAGACATGAAAACGTTCAGCTACGATTCTTCTTTTCAACAAAAGAAACGACAAGTCATTTGAATTTGAAATGAGGGAGCTATAACTTAAACACTAAAACTTGATCAAAATAGACTTTGTCGAAACTTAGTCAATTTGATGTCGTTTTTTCCCGACCCTTCTATTCTCATCTTGAAACCTCCAAAAATCTTGAAACACATAAAACCATGTGAAAGATCATCATTTCATAACTCATCTCGACCTCGCTTTCGTTATTCTCGCATCGCTAAATGCGCAAACCATTCAATCGCCTTCTTTAATTACCTACCACGCACACAAAGCGCCTTAGGTTTAGTAAAAACTCATAGTTTATTTTGCTAAAATATAAATTAAATATTACTATAAAACATATAAACTATGCTACACGTCATAGTCTCACAAAAACCACGCACAATGTTGTTAAGGAAAGAAGATGTCTTTGCAAGAGGAATGAGCCAATCTTCATAAATGTGACATGATCTGCAAAAGAAAAATTGAAAGCCCACAAATAACTTTTAAAAATCTCCAATAAAAACTTTTAAAGGAGAATTCTTGAAAACCCATAAGGAACACAAAAAATTGAAGCCCACAAAACAAAATCGAAACCTCATAAAATCGCCTTTGAACCACAAAACTCCCACCGACATCATCGGCCTATGGACTATCCACTAACTCTCACCAACACACCTTAACATTTACCATGGTTCGAAGGAAGACCTTGGAGTCTTGAGTTAAGGGTCGTGCCCAAAGAGACCATTCAAGGCGTTGTTGCTCTATTAGTGGTCTAGCATTCTCTATATTCTCTTTTAACTTTAAGGACCCACTATATTTCTTTTTAGAAGAAATGTCCTTTCCGTAACATATGATATATCAAGATCAGATGAGTTTTTTTTTCTCTTTTTTTTATATGTTGATGATATGCACAACATAGAAGATGATATATGAGTGATCTGATGTGCTTGTACTTTTTTTTAAGTTTAAATAATATGAAAAAAAGTATTTGAGCAAAGAGAAATAACGATTCACTTAAATCGTATAACCTTCCTTTGGAGCGCGAGATTAAAATGTTGATTTGGATAACTCTGACCCTATTTTGGTTAAGTGAATTTCAATGATTAGAGCACCAACTCAGAGATATAGGGTGTGATATTCAATGTTGTAAATACTTGATGAAAAAATAAAAGTAGACAGTGCTTATGAAAAAATAAAGTAACCGATCAAGTCATTAAACGCATTGCATGTAAAACTAACATTTTGTTGGGGCATGTGCCCTAGGTCAGTCTTATGAACATTGTTTATGTTACTATTTTGGTTAGTAAAAAGTGGACTTCATTAGCCGTTCATTATTATAATTGGTTTTCATGTTTACATTATAATATGACCCATGGACGTTTACTGAAACATCATAAATGTCCCTAGTCCGTCGTTATATTGGGAACTATAATAAATTAAGACTAGTATGAGTCTTGATTTGATGGTCATGTGATGATCATGCGTATAAGGATACGAATCAAGATCAAGAGTACATGTTAGGGAACAAGGTAATGGACTAGCCCGCTATTAGAATATCACATGGATTAAGTCATATGTGTTACTCATTATATGTATATCATTTAGTCCTCTGACTTGAGATTGTCAAAGACTTCAACATTAGGATCATAGTGATTTGACATAATTAAGACGTTATCTTTAAGCTGGACAACTATAAAGGTTGTGATTGGTTCTTGTGTGAATAATGTGTAAATTCATTAAGAAAGAGATATTAGTGGATCCCTTGATATATTAGACTAAAAATGGCCAAGTCCAAGTGAATTGATATGATCAATCTCACTTGGGTTGATCTACCTAGAGATCGAGACTAGTACGATTGAACATTAAAGGTGACTTTTCCGTGCCTTATGTTTAATCAAAGGATATCGTACGACAAAAGGATATGATATACACTATTGAATTAAATTTGTATTGATCTTGATTTTCGTATAACTTGGATAGTCATAATTCCTTGCTAGAGACTGCTTATGACTCGTGTACTAAAATGGTTTTGGTTCACTACCAACGTTGCATGAACCTATTGAGTCGCGTAGAAAGAATGGTTTTGTAGGATTTTAAATGAATTGGAATAATTAGTTTTATATGATAAAATTAAGTAACATACAAATCCCTAAAATGTGTCATATTAATACTACTTTAATTAGAGGTATAATGGTTATTCACTTACTCAGCTTTATACATGGGCTGTATGAATAGGTGTGTTAAATGAATTCATATAACAAGAGAAATTAAGGTTGGAATCTAATTTTCATTTTTTCCTAAACGAGTTAGGTGTATAAGCCGTTGTGAAGTTTTAGGGAGAAAAAAAATTGTTCGTGTTCTCTCTCGTGCTAGCACTCGGAATCTCGACCGCGATTCGTGTGTGGATTTTTGATAGAGGACATTTGTGACGGCTCCAGTTCTACAACCTAAACTGGGCCCCGCCTGGCCTAGACTTACGTGGACCCCAAGTCAATCCTCGCGACGTCAATGCAAGCCTAGTCAGCCTTCCTAACCATTTATCATTACAAGGCAGCGAAATTTTATATTTTTTGTGAGTTATTCAAATTTGTAAGTTATCAAAGTTTATGCGGAAGCGATTTCAACTTAAACAAATCTAAACAACTCTACACAAATCAGTTAGGACAACCTAGTGTGTGGAAACCCCATATATACTCCATGTAAATATCTCACGAAACCCATATATCCCATGTGTCGAAAACAATATACATAAGTAATACAAAATTGACAAAAATATGAGAGAGAAAAGACCGCTCCAAAGTCCTCACAATAAGTTTCCTAGCACTGACCCATTTCTCTTACTCGATTTCGGATCTGCACTCAGTTGAACACAAAAATAACGAGTCCAGGTAAGTAACGCTAGTAGGATACTAAACAACATTTCAAAATAAATAAATCAGTATATATTCATGCGTATAGAAAGAAAGATATAAGAACGCATTAATAAATAAAAGACTATACACATATTAAAAGCAATCGATACATGAGTGTCGAGGAATGCAAACAGAGAGACGTAAGTAGTCCTGACCAATAGGTCGTTGAGTCTTGGCAAAACATCAAGACTCGGGTTCTAGGACTTGGTACACTCATAAGCCCTAAACCCACGAGATAGTGAGACTTCCTGGAACAATCACGCTAAGAACTCACACCCCGTCAAAATCAGTATCCAGTGCAGTGCATCCCGACGTCGTGACTCTGGTATGTTACCTCAGCCAGCCACTCATTCCAAGGATCACCGTTGACTCACTTGCCCTTGGACAACTCAATCAAAATGGAATTCTAAGGATAGATAACAAGCAATGAACAACAATATTCAATAGCTTAAAATGAAATCTTGTGCATTTCCTAGCTAGTTTACTTACCTCAAATCCACAAACTTGTTCCTAGCCTATCCAGACTTCTCGACACTCCTAAATATGTTTTTGAATCCTCGTAACTCTTCCTTAAATTCTGATATCACATTATAAGTTTTTTGAGTGCATTGGAGCCTTTGCTTGGGGTATTACACCGATTTAGAGTGTTTAAGGAACTTTTGAAAATTGCAGATTTTTATCTTGCTGGGTAATTAGTGCACTAATTCGAGACATTAGCATGCTAATATCCAACTTTAGCGCGCTAATCATGATTAGCGCGCTACCTCGATATCTAGCGCGATAGAATATCCACCTAGCGGTATGTGTAGAGAACCCGAAGTCGCACTTCGATTCTGGGTTTCCTCTACACATAGGTCTTGTTAATGGCTTGGGACCCCTCATACACCTTACTAGAGGTCCCCTAGCATCAACCCCAACGTAAAAACATCAACAACAACATCAAATTGAAGATTTTGACCAAGCTAAGTTGATGGAGTTACCTATCTTAATGTCTTGATCTTCTTCTTCAACACACCATCAATAAATTGCTCACTTTCCTCCTTCCCAAGAGTACTCCAGCAACTCTTCTTCTTTCTCTCCTTCCTATTCAACGATTTTGATGTGGAAATGAAAATCAAATTGTTGACTTATATGTATTGGATGAGTTTAAACCATAGCCATTGATCTTGTGTGCGCACGTATCGCGAGGCATGTCTAGTGGTCCACCTTCATTCAATAATTTACCCAAGTCATCCATAAATGACACACAAGTTGACTCATCAATCTCTAGATTGGTTGATACATATCGCGATGTATATCATAAGCTTTTTCATCTATTTCAATACTTTAGACCCAATTAATTCCACATTGATTTTGGCCACATTAAAGCTAGTGTAAAACCTTAATTAACTTACATAAAACTTACCTCATAAGCCACTACCTCTATCCCACTTTGACAAGTAACTCGAGGTACGTCTCCACTCGTCTCGACACCGATATGCGCGCGTATACCTTACCCGCACATTTCCAAAATTGATTAATTCAAATTGTTCAATCATGTATAATACATAATACATAATATAAGCATCAAACAAAAATAACATACATCGGTGTCGAATCCCGAGGTTTGGACATATGTATCACGACAAGTGGGTCCCACATACGACCCTAAAATGACACGTGACACGAGTTAGATTTTAGGGTCGTTACAACGTTCTTCTTTAGCAGCGTCTTAAACATCGATCAACACATAGAATCAAACTAGCAATTAATGGACGGTTTACTTTTGTTAATCAATTCAATGGAACTCATATTAGATCATGTTTTTGAAAATCAAAATTTTAAATTTATGTTGCATTTTGAACCCCAAAACCAAACACCTTTTACCGCCCTCCCCTTTGACTTTTCAACACCACCCACATTTTTCTTCCTCCTTGTGTATACCATTCACCAACGTAATTTTTTATGTTCAAAATGGATGGAAATAGTAAATAATTTGATTCCTTTTTTGTAGTTATTTGATTCCATTTTCGTTTGATTATAATTTAATTTCATAACTAGATAAAACTCAATTGTTTCGCATGTTTTATCCTTTTTTTTCTTTTTAGATTATGTTTCACGCAACGTTGGTTGAGAAAGATAGAAACAAATCCTACATTTTAGGAAATGTAATCGCTAATTATTTCTTAAATGAGAAAAATCTATTTAAATCTTGTATTATATTTACTAAATTGTCCTCCAACATTTTATTTCATACAATCAAATAAAAGAACTTGGGGCACTTTTAGAAAATTGAAGGCCAAAAAGGTTTTATTGTAGAAAGTGCTCCAAAATCTTGTTATAGAATAAATTAGATCGGAACATCAAACATAAACTCTATTAGCGAATTGAAGTTTTTTTTGAAGTAAAATAGAAAATTTATTAATCATTAATGGCTCAATATAGAACTGGACATGGAATCAATTGCCCTAATAAAAAGTGTTGGGTTTTAGGGTTTATACGCAGCGAAAAATTCAAAACAAGTTTGAAAAATCCTAACAGGATCGAAAATAAGTTCTATTAAACTAGATTGACAAAAGTAAAACCATACCTTAATCCGTGATTTCTTCTCTGATTGTTCAATCTCCAAGTCGTTCAAGCGCTCGTTCTCTATTGAAAATCCACACACGAATGATGACCACAATTTGGAGTGCTAGCCCCAAAAGAGATAGAAAACATTTTTCTTTCTCTCCAAAATTCAAAGAACTCGAAAATAGCAAAAACGGAAATCTTATTTCGTTTTAAGATTTCAAATTCTATTTATATATGTAGATAAGCCCTCACTTAAAATCTTATTCGTAATACAAGTATTGTATTTTGGAAGTTTAAGCAAATTACACATACACCCCTATTAATAAGTTATTATATAACAAATTGTAAGGGTTTTTATGACATGAATTTTATCATATAAAATTCATTACTCTGGATCAATTGAAATTGTGCAAAGACATTCTTTATGTGCGACCCAATAGGTTCATGCGACGTTGGTAGTGAACCAAAACCATTTTGGTACACAAGTCATAAGCGGTCTCTAGAAAGACATTATGATTACCCAAGTAACATGAATATCAAAATTGATACAACTTAATGAATAACATATATCATATCCTTTTGTCGTGCGATATCGTTTGATTAAATATAAGACATGGAAAGTCACATTTAATGTTCAATCGTACTAGTTTCGATCTTCAGGTAGACTGAAAACATCCAAATGACATTGACCATATCAATTCACTTGGACTTGATCATTAAACAGTCTAACATATCGAGGGATTCATTGATATATCTCTATACGAGATGGACAATTTATATCTTGATTACATACATTCACATATTATTCACATGGTAACCAATCACAATCTTTATAATCGACCGGTTAAAGATAATGTTTGATTGTGTCAAATTATCATGCCCCTAATATTGAAGTCTATGGTAATCTCAAGTCGAATGACTAATGATATACCTATCATGAGTAACAACTATGACTTAATCCATATGGTGTTCTCATAGCAGGTATGTCTAGTACTTTGCTCCCATAACAAATATTTATGATCTCGATTCGTATTCATATAAGCATGATCACATGACCATCAATCAAGATTCACACTAGCCTTAATTCCTTATAGTTCCCAGTATAATGATCGATTAGAGACATTTAAAATATTTCAATAAATACTCATGGATCTTACTATAAGGTAAACATGCAATCACTATGATGTAACAGCAAATGAAAACCTCAAATTTATTAACTAAAATTATAAGCTAAACAATATTTGTAGATTGACCTATGGCACATGCCCTGACATCTCCCACTTGCACTAGGGCCAATCGTTTATGTATCTAATACCTAATGACCTAACATGACCATCACGTTTCGCTTATGGAAGAGCTTTCGTGAAATGATCTGCAACATTGTTTTTTGTAGGAACTCTACAAATCTTCACATCTCCCATCTCAATGATTTCTAGAATGAGATGAAAACGTCTAAGTATACGTTTGGATCGATGATGTGATCTTAGTTCCTTGGCATGTGCTATTACCTTGTTGTTGTCACAATACAAGCAAACGAGTTTAGCTATAATCAGAACCACACCAAGTTCAGAGATGAACTTTTTTATCTAAACTACCTCCCTATTTGCATCGAAACATTTGTAATATACTTAGCTTCTATTGTAAAATTTACCACAATGTATTGCTTCTAAGTTTTCTAGCTCACTGCGCCTCCATCAAAGTAAACACATATCAGTTGCGATATGAAGTTATCTATATCAGTTTGAAAACATGCATACGTGTAACCATTTACAATAAGTTTGTCTTCCAAACTTCCATAGACCAATAACACTTCTTTAGTCATTCTCAAGTACTAAAGAATGTTCTTTCTTGCTATCTTGTGACTCTCACCGGGATCAAAGCGATATCTGTTTGTTGCGCTCAAAGCATATAACACATTAAGTCGGGTGCATAACATGACATGCATGATAGATCCAATAGCTTATGCATATGAAATTGTATTCACGCGCTCTCGCTCATCATTAGTCTTCGGACATTGAGTCTCGCCGAGACTTATACCATGAGATATTGGCAATGACCCTTTTTTTAGAGTCTTGCATACTAGAACCTATTCAATACTTTGTCAATATAAGCACTCGATGAGACCAAGATCACCCTTTTAGATCTATCCCTATAGATCTTAATCCCAAGGATGTAGGCTGCATCTCATAAGTCCTTCATTGATAAACAACTTCCTAACCAAGAATTGACATTCAGTGAGGTTGGGATGTCATTTCTAATGAGTAATATATCAACAACATAAAGTACCAGGTAAACAATCGCGCTCCCCCAGTGACCTTCTTGTATACACGAGGCTCATATTCACTTTTAATGAAAAAAATTTCCTCAATTGCTTCATCCAAACGAAGATTCCAACTCCGAGAAGTTTGCTTTAATCCATAAATGGGTATTTGAAGCTTGCAAACCTTCTTATAATTCTCAGGATGAACAAACCCTTCGGGATGTATCATATACACGTCCTCAAGTAACTTTACATTTATGAAAGTTGTTTTGACATCCATTTGTCATATCTCATAGTCATAATATGCGGCTATGTAACGACCCACATTATTCAATATTAATTAATTATTAATTAAATATTAGGACACGTAGCTCGGACCACGTGGACACTGGCTGTGACAAGTCTAGGGCACGCCAACCAAGGTATAAACAATTATTTTTGTGTGATGCGTGTTAAATTGTTGTATTATTAATTATTTTGAGTCGCATTAGTTGACATTTTATTAGTCGCATTGTGCGCGGGTAATGATGACAGGGTGCGACGTCGCGGGGTGTGCGTAACGCGGGTGTATGTGATAGTAAAGGGTTTAATAGGTCACATCACATGTCACATCACACCTACCTATCACATCACCCTATACCACCCCTCACTTTTCTCTCTCTTATTTTTCTCTCTCCTCTCCAAACAAAACCCAATCATTTCTCTATCCCTCTCCCTCCATGACCGATTCTTCTTTCCCTCTCATTTCTAGTTCTTCTTCAACACTCCTTCTCAATCTCATTTGATTTGCCTCATTCTCACAAGGTCTCCTCACTCCCGCAACACACTTTCGGCCTCTTGCTCCGGCACTAACTCCCACGTCGGCGACTTCTAAAAATTGAGGTGAGTGGTGATTTTTTGTTGTTGATTTATTGGAGAGATTTGGAGTTTAATGGTGAGATAGAGATGGTAAGATTCTAGTTGTGGAAGTTGTTATTATTGTTGTTGTTAATGTTGTTATTGTTTGTTGTTAATGTTATTAATGGAAGATGGGCGAGGAGGCGAAAAAGGGCGGGTCGGCAGACCTTGACCGTGTTGACCGGGTCGGTTGGACAGTCGGGTCGATCCGGGTCCAACCCATATAAATATAAAATAATAATAATAATAAATTATCTAAATTTATAAAACTGATTTTAAATAAAATAAATAACATAAAATAGATAAAAATAGCTAAAATAGATAAAAATTATGGAAAATTCCAGAAAATTCAGAAAAATATAAAAAATTAGAATAAAGCTAGGAAAATGAGTTCGAAGCTTTTTCGGGCATTTGGCACCCGGTATAATTTGAAAAGTATGCCAAAAATCAAACTTTTTGGAATAAAAATTACAAATTTTGGTCTCACATTATAAATTCATTTAAGGTGACTCTAAAATGATGAAAAATTGTATAATTGAACACCAGGGACTTATGATACCATAGTCGGGTGTCGGGTATGTATCTCGAGGCGTGTGCGGGATGTTTTGAGGGCGATTTTCGATTGGTTGAGGTAAGTAAACCCACGAGAAAATTAGTTAAAATTCATTTATGGTACTTACTTTATTTCACATTTTAATTATTCCATTGTGCTATTTATTGTTGTTCATTTAATGTTCATCCACTCCCACGTGTGTATGTGTGTTTGTCGACGGGGTCGGACATGGCATGGACTCACACCCCGAGGCTAGCTACCCCGCGTTGTTCGAGTAATTGACCATGTTAGGGCTATGCGGTGATTATTTTTCGCGAGACCCATAGGTTGAGAGATGTTTGACGAAGTCTTCGTCATGGGTTCCTCTCAAGAGATGTTTGGATGGGGTTCTCCCGTTCATGGGTTCCTCTCTTTCGACCGTGAGATGTTTGGCGAGGTGATCGTCATGGGTTCCTCTCGATTTAGCTAAGAAGATTCTCGAATGTCGACCAGGGTTCTCTGTCACGCTACACTCGTGTCCAAATTTGACTTCTCAACGACTTATTGTCATGCGATTACTTTATTCTTGTTCTTTATTTAAATTGCATGAATTGTAGCCGTTTTATTGGATTTCGTGAATATTAGCTAACATTCTCTGGGATTTACTCACTGGGATTTGTCATTATTTTTGGAGACAAATCCCATATCCTACGACAAGCCGGGGCAATGAGGTCTTAGGCGACTACCTCTGAGTTAGGAGAGCCCCATCAGCTTTTTGCGTATGTGTTTGTATGCATTTATTTACTGCTTTATGGATTTTTTGGGAGGACTTGTATACCTGATACATGTATATGCTCATCTTTTGTACTTTTGTCGCTCTTTGATGTACATGGTATCTCATGCCAGGTCTCCACACTATAGGGTTGTTTATAAAATGTAAACTTTTCATTTTTACGATATTTGCATGCTTCAAAGACTTCCACTTTGATATTCAACTTATATTAATTTAATAAATCGCGAACAACTTAACTTAGTTAATTTAATGTAAATATTCATAAAAACATCCATAAATACTAAGTTAAGGCGAATAAGATACGTACAAAGGTTTAGGTCGCGGGCAGTTAAAAATAAGTGTGCGGTGACGTGGCATGCTTGGTGACGTGTTAGGCAACGTGGCGGTACCCGGTTTGCCTCGGAATTTAGGGTCATCACAGTATCTTCCCAACTAAAAGGAATTTCGTCCCGAAATTCAAATTTAAGTAAATATTTTACCTTGAAACAATTGAGGATTCACGACAGTATTCGCGCCAGGATATCCAAATATATGCTCAGAGGAGAGGCCGGAGTTTTGTGGACCGCTCATACCGTGACTCATGGAGAGCCGACTACTTAGGTCAGTTTCAGACATGACTTTTATGACCAGTACATATTGAGGGTGATACAGTTGCGTCTGAGACATGAGTTTTTGTGTCTTAGGCAGGGTAACCGCACAGTGGTCCAGTATGTTGAGAGGTTTCACTACCTATTACAGTTCGCTGGGGACTTGGCTTCTAGAGATCGCAATCAAGTTCACTACTTTGGAGTTGGGCTTAGAGATTAGATTGCGAGCGCAATAGTATCAGCCGGAGCTCGTACACTGCAGGAGATCTACGAGAGGGCTTTAACCCATAAGACATATCTTCTCTTTTGCGCATGATGCCCATCCCATAGTTGGCATCGGGGTCGTCCCAGCAAGGCACCAGGTCTGTCAGGAAAGGGAAGAGGATCATCGATCACAGAGATAGACGAAGACAGAGACCCAGACATGACGATCACCAGGCAGTCATTTCCCATACGATAGTACACCACGATCGGCAAATTTGTCGGGTGGTGGTTATGCACCGCATGTAGGGACATAGGCAGACCCGGATCGGGAAGGCATGGACCGAGGACGGTATGGTCGAGTGCGGGCTAGAGGTCGAGCAGTGGTCATGGCCGGGGGTTAGGGCACAAGTCTTTTACTTGTTTCAAATGCAGACGGCCTGGACATATTAAGAAAGAATGTCTGATGGCTTCAGTAGCACCGATTGCAACCCCACCAGTTCATGTCAGGGAATGGGTACACGCTGTAGCACAGCCAGACCGCGAGGCCACCAGACAGCTCGTCGAGGGTATGATTTTGATTTGCGACTGTTTTATGCATACACTTATTGATTCTGATTCCACAGTATCATTTATTTCTGGAAGTATGGTTGATGAGTTAGGGTTACCACCGATTACAGTTAGTACACTCCTCATTCTCAGCACAACAGCTGAGGAGAAGGTTTACCCTAACATGATTTGTGAAGGTTGCATGATAGAGATCTCCGGACACCAACTCCCAATCGACCTACGCGTTCTAGAGTTCTTAGAGTTCGATGCACTTTTGGGCATGGGTGGATAGCATCGTATCATGCCCGGGTGGATTGTTTCGTAAGAAGATAGTGAATTTTGGATCCCAGACATACCAGTACAATTTCACAAGTGATGCGAGTATACTACCGATCACTAGGGGTGGATTGGCTACGACCTTAGAGATGGAAGTGCCCGACATACCGAGTTCGGTTTCCTTTGGTGATGCGAGTATACTACCGACCACTATGGGTAGATTGGCTACGACCTTAGAGATGGAAGTGTTTGCATGGATAGTAGAGTCAACCTAGACACCAAAGGTTAGATTTGAGGATGTCCTAGTTGTCAGTGAGTTTCTCGATGTCTTTTCGGAGGATCTACCAGGATTGCCCCCACATTAAGAGATTGAGTTCGTTATTGAGTTAGTGTCGGAGCACACACCGATAGATAGCTTGTGGCCGTCGGATGGCACGAAAGGAGCAGGATGAGTTGAAGACTCAACCATAAGACTTAGAGAAGAAGGGGTTTATACACCCAAGGACATCACCATGGGGAGCACCAGTCCTGTTCATTAAGAAGAAGGATAGTAGCTTGAGGATGTGTATTGACTATAGGAAGTTGAACCAGGTAATAGTATGGAATCGTTACCCTTTCCTTAGGATCAACGATTTGTTTGACCAGTTAGCAGGAGCCCGTGTCTTCTTTAAGATCGACTTGAGATCGAGTTATCATCAACTTAGGATTCCAGATGGAGACATACCTAAGACTGCATTCAACACCAGATATTGGTTATTTGAGTTTACAGTGATGCCATTCGGACTGACGAATGCACTGGCCATATTCATGGACTTGATGTACATAGTATTGAAGCCGTACTTGGATAGATTCATCATAATCTTTATTGATGACATCTTGATCTACAACAAGACTCGCAAAGATCACGGGCAACATCTCATGCAAATATTGATGACGTTGAGAGAGCCTGCTTGTATGCTAAGTTCGGTAAGTGCGAGCTTTGGCCGGTAGAAGTCAAGTTCTTGGGACACGTGATCGGTGACATAGGTATATCGGTGGACCGAGTAAAATTCATGCTTAGTCATCGATTGGTCGACACACGAGACAATGACGGATATCGGGAGCTTCCTAGGGTTGGATGGATACCGTCGGCGATTTATGAAGGACTTTTCAAAAATCGCCGCACCGATGACTAAATTGACAAATAAGGATGTACCTTTTGATAGGTCAAAGGAGTGCAATGACGCATTTACACGTTGAATATGAGACTGACTACTGCACCATTATTAGTTTTTCCAGAGCCAGGCAAGGGATTGACAGTTCATACTGATGTTTGCAGCACAGGGCTAGGTTGTGTACTAATGCAGGGAGACAGCGTAATTTCCTACCTATCCCGATAGTTGAGGATGAGAGTAATTATCCAGTGTACGACTTGGAGCTTGCAGTAGTCGTATTCGCACTGAAGGTATGGAAACATTACCTCTACGGTGAGAGGTTCACATTTTTTACAGATCATAAGAGTTTGAAATATTTATTCACTCAGAAATATCTGAACATGAGACAACGACGTTGGCTAGAGTTGCTGAATGACTACGACTTCTCCATCGAATATCAACCTGGGAAGGAAAATGTTGTAGCAGATGCATTGAGCAGGAGATGACCAGATTCTGAGATAGTTGTTTGCCATATGATACACGAGTATGGTTTACTTGAGGCGGCGACAACACTGAGTTTGACAGAGGTTCATGCTACAGCGGAATCACAGATTTGTGGACAAATTGGTGTATCGTCTATTTATATTCAGTGAGATGGCACGCAGTCTCGATCATCCAGATTGGAGCGAGTTTGTGGATCAGTGTTTGAGGCACCAAAGGAGGTTATGGATTCAAGCACTGGCAGAGATACGCGATGGGATACTCCGGGAGGCTCGCGGAGTTTCGTTATACAGTGCATCCAGGCAGGACAAAAATGTATCACGATATGCAACGATTATTTTGGTGGTCAGGGATGAAGTCGAACCTCGACGCCTATGTTAGGGGTTGTGAGGTGTGTCAGCAGGTTAAGGATGAGCACATGAGGTCTGGAGGGTTATTACAGCCGCTGCACATCCCTAAGTGGAAATGTGAACACATTACGATAGATTTCGTTTGTGGATTATCGCAGACTTTGCGGAAACACGATGCGATATGGGTGATCGTGGACAGGTTGATGAAATCAGCTCATTTCCTACCAGTTTCTATGAAGTATAACTTCACACAGTTGAGCATATTATTTGAGAGAGAGATTGTACGACTGCACGGAGTACCAATTTCGATTGTTTCTGACCGGGACAGTTGTCTTACATCATCATTGTGGCAGGCTATGCAGGAGCAGTTTGGTACTAGATTACAGTTTAACACTACATTCCATCATCAGACAGACGGACAGTCAGAGAGATTAATACATATACTCGAGGATATGCTCAGGGCATATGTGTTGCAGTTTGGTGTCTTGGGAGGAGTACTTGCCGCTACGTGAATTTGCTTACAACAACAGCTGTCAGGCTATTATTGGGATGCCACCATTTGAGGCTCTGTACGCTAGACCATGTAGATCACCGACTTGTTGGGCAGAGCCCAAGGATACAGCAGCCTTGGGGTCTGAGATTGTTGTGGACCATACAGAGAAGATGAGACTGATTTGTCAACGGTTGTTGGCTGCCCAACATAGACAGAAGAAGTATGCAGATAAGTATCGCGATGGGCTGATTTACGAGGTAGATGATTGGGTCTACTTGAAAGTTTCTCCGTTGAAGGGTCATCAGAGATTTGGGATCAAATGGAGACTAGCACCAAGATTTATTGGGTCGTTTCAGATTGAGAAACGAGTCAGGGAGGTTGTTTATCAGTTGAGATTGCCAAGTTGATTGGCAAGGGTTCATAATGTTTTTCATATTTCATTGTTACGGCCAGCTAGATACACACCGAGACCGATGGTTGATATGAATATGATCGAGGTTCGACCAGATGTGACGTACGAGGAACACGCCATTGAGATAGTAGATCGCAAGGTACATTCTCTCAAGAGAAAGGAAATACCATTAGTACTCGTACGGTGGCAGTATCATAAGAACGAATGACTAACTTGGGAGCGAGAGTCTACCATGCAAGAGCGATATCTTCAATTTTTTCAAGGTAAGATTTTTACTTAAATTTGAATTTCGAGATGAAATTCCTTTTAGTTGGGAAGATACTGTGACGACCCCAAACTTCGAGGTAACCAGGACCGCCACGTCGCCAAACACGTCACCAAACATGCCACGTCACCGTACACTTATTTTTAACTGCCCCCGACCTAAACCTTTGTACGTATCTTATTCGCCTTAACTTAGTATTTATGGATATTTTTATGAATATTTACATTAAATTAACTAAGTTAAGTTGTTCGCGATTTATTAATTAATATAAGTTGAATATCCAAACGGAAGTCTTTGAAGCATGCAAATATCGTAAAAATGAAAAGTTTGCATTTTATAAACAACCCTATAGTGTGGAAACCCGACATGAGATACCATGTATATCAAAGAGCGACAAAAGTACAAAATATAAGCATAAACATGTATCAGGTATACAAGGCCTCCCAAAAATTCCATAAAAGCAGTAAATAAATGCATACAAACACCTACGCAAAAAGCTGATGGGGCTCTCCTAACTCAGAGGTAGTTGCCTAAGACCCCCTTGCTCCGGCTCATCGTAGGATCTGCGATTTGTCACAAAAAATAATGACAAATCCCAGTATGTAAATCAGAGAGAACGTTAGCTAATATTCACGAAATCCAATAAAACGGTTACAATTCATGCAAATTAAATAAGGAACAAGAATAAAGTAATCGCATGAAAATAAGTCGTTGAGAAAATGAATTTCGACACGAGTGTAGCGTGACAGATAACCCTGGTCGACATTCGGGAATCGTCTTAGATAAACCGAGAGGAACCTATGACGATCACCTCGCCAAACATCTCACGATCGAATGAAAGGAACCCATAAACGGGAGAACCTCATCCAAGCATCTCTCGAGAGGAACCCATAACGAAGAAGTCTTCGTCAAACATCTCTCAACCTACGGGTCTCGCGGAAAAAAATAACCGCATAGCCCTAACATGGCCAATTACTCGAACAGCGCGGGGTAGCTAGCCCCGGGGTGTAAGTCCGTGCCATGTCCGACCATGTCGACAAACACACATACACACGTGGGAGTGGATGAACAGTAAATGAACAACAATAAATAGCACAATGGAATAATTGAAATGTGAAATAAAGTAAGTACCATAAATGAATTTTAACTAATTTTCTCGTGGGTTTACTTACCTCAACCAATCAAAAATCGCCCTCAAAACATCCCGCACACGCCTCGAGATACATACCCGACACCCGACTATGGTATCATAAGTCCCTGGTGTTCAATTATACAATTTTTCATCATTTTAGAGTCACCTTAAATGAATTTATAATGTGAGACCAAAATTTGTAATTTTTATTCCAAAAAGTTTGATTTTTGGCATACTTTTCAAATTATACCGGGGTGCCAAATGCCCGAAAAAGCTTCGAACTCATTTTCCTAGCTTTATTCTAATTTTTTATATTTTTCTGGAATTTTCTGGAATTTTCCATAATTTTTATCTATTTTAGCTATTTTTATCTATTTTATGTTATTTATTTTATTTAAAATCAGTTTTATAAATTTAGATAATTTATTATTATTATTATTATTATTATTATTATTATTATTATTATTATTATTATTATTATTATTATTATTTATGGGTTGGACCCGAGTCGACTCGAGTCAGGGTCGACCCGATCCGGCCCACTCGGGCGTGGGTCGGCCCGACCCATTTAGGGGGCGACGCGGCCACTTTTGGCCCCTCATCTTCGAATTCGTCTCTGTTTCAACATAGACGAATTGGAAGCATTTTTTTTTTGTACAAACAAAAAATAACAACATTAACAACAACAATAATAACAACTTCCAGAACTAGAATTTTACCATCTCTATCACACCATTAAACTTCAAATCTCTCCAACAAATCAATAACAAAAAATCACCACTCACCTCAATTTTTAGAAGTCGCCGACGTGGGGGGTGGTGCCAAAGCAAGAGGCCGAAAGTGTGTTGCGGGAGTGAGGAGGCCTTGTGAGAATGAGGCAAATCAAATGAGATGGAGAGGGAATGTTAAAGAAGAACTAGAAATGAGAGGGAGAGAAGAATTGGTCATGGAGGGAGAGGAGAGAGAAAAATAAGAGAGAGAAAAGTGAGGGGTGGTATGGGGTGATGTAATAGGTAAGTGTGATGTGACATGTGATGTAACCTATTAAACCCTTGACTATCATATACACCCGTGTTACGCGCACCTCGCGACGTCACACCCGCGTTACACGCACCCTGCGACGTCGCACCCTGTCGTCATTACCCGCGAACAATGCGACTAATAAAATATCAACTAATGCGAATCGAATTAATTAATAGTACAACAATTTAACACGCATCACACAAAAATAATTGTTTATACCTTGGTTGGCGTGCCCTAGACTTGTCAGCAGTGTCCACATGGGTCCGAGCTACGTGTCATAATCTGTAATTAATAATTAATTAAGATTGAATAATGTGGGGCATTACAGGCTATGATAATTAGAATTCTAATGGATTTAAACATGACTACAATAGAAAAAGTCTATTCATAATCAACACCTTGAGTCTGTCCGAAACCTTTTGCTACTAGCCGTGTTTTATAAGTATGCACATTGCCATCCATGTCGGTTTTCTTCTTGAAAATCCATTTACATCCAATTGTCTTACCACCTTGAGGTAAATCAACCTGGTTCCAAACTTGGTTATCATACATGGATTACATCTTAGAATTCATTGCACTAAGCCATTTATCTACATCGAGCTAGATCTGACCTCCTAATAAGTAGTAGGCTCATTTTGATACATAAACAACACCTCACTACTAACGGTAATAAGAAGTTCAAATCTTTCGAGTAGATGTCTTACCCTATCGGACCTACGCGGACCTTATGATACTTGTGGAGGTTCAACTAGTTCAAGAATTTATTGATCGCTCCTTTGGCGAGTTAAGTGTTTATTTATGGTTCTTGAACTTCTTCAAGCTTACTTTATTCTCATTGTTGTCTTTTGAAATAAACTTATTTTCCATAAAGACATCATTAGAGCAACAAACATTTTGTTCTCGGTGGGATTATAAAAGTAGTATCCTCTAGTTTCTTTAAGATAACCAATAAATAAACACTTGATAGAATTGGTTGATAAATTTTTTTGAGATTTGTCGTCGTATGAAAACCCCATAGCTCCAAATCTTATGGAAAGAGAAACTTGGTCTTTCCCAAACCACATCTCATATGATGTTTTATCAACCGCTTTAGAAGGAACACGATTTAGTGTAAACATAGCAATTTCTAAGGCATAACTCCAAAAAGAAATAAAAAGATCTGCATAACTCATCATAGATCGAACCATATCCAATAAAGTCAGATTATCTTCTCAGAAACACCATTCCATTGTGGAGTTACTAGATGAGTTAATTGTGAGACAATCCCACAGTTTCTAAGATGATCATTAAACTCTTGGCTCAGATATTCACTACCTCGATCTGATCGAAGTGCATTAATAGTTTTACCGAGTTGATTTTACACTTCATTCTGAAATGTTCGAAACATCTCAAAAGATTCCCCTTTTTGTTTCATGAGATACACGTAACTATATCTGCTGAAACCATCAGTGAAGGTAATGAAGTACTAATAACCACCTCTAGCCATTATGTTTATAGGACTGCATACACTAGTACGTATTAAACCAAATAAATCACTTACTCTTTCACCGTGTCCAGTAAAAGGGCTTTTTGTCATATTGCCTATTAAACAAGATACACATATTTCATATAATTCAAAATCAAATGAATCTAAAAGTCCATATTTATGGAGTTTTAAAAAGGGTTTCTCATTTATGTGGCCAAGACGTCAACGCCAAATGTAAGTTTGATTGAAATCATTTGACTTGAATATCTTTGTGTTTACGTTAAGAATAGGAGTATTAGTGGACCTTTTCATGTTTAGAATATAAAGACCATCACACAAATTAGCATTCGCATAGAAAACGTCTTTATGAGAAATTGAGCATTTATTATTCGCAAGAATGAAATTAAAACCATCTAAATCCAAACATGAAATTGAAATGATGTCTCTGCTCAAGGCAGGGACATAATAACAATTATTTAAAACTAACCCAAGTCCACTAGGTAAAATTAACTCATATCATCCTACGACCAACGCATCAACCTTTGCTCCATTTCCAACTCGTATGATGACTTCTTATTTCTTTAGCTATCTACTTTTGGTGAGACCCTACAGATTAATACAAATATGAGATCTACATCCGGTATCCAATACCCATGAATCACTAATACACAAGTTATCTTCAAAGCCTTTCCTTTATGAACCATCAACACATTAGCAATGAGTTTCTTGACATTCTGCTCAGGAGTTTTAAGCGTCAAATGCAACTCTGAGATAGAATTCTCCATGTTATTCATGTTATAGTTCATCATAAATTATGAATAACTATCAAGCAATGAATTCAGGATTAAATCCGTAGCCAACTCTTGGCTTATAGAAAGTTCAAGTTTTTCAAGACGGTCAATATAGCCTTTCATTTTCAGAACATGAGGACTAACTGACGCACACTCAGCCATTTTGCAAGAATAAAGGTTCTTGACTGTCTCGAACGTTTCTTTGCCTAGCCTGCTGTTGGAACATTTCCTTTAGCATCGTAGCCATGTCGTAAGCTTCCATGTGTTCCAAGTCTTTTTGCAGTTTCGGAGCCATGGTTGCGAACATAATGAATGCAACATCAGTTGAGTCGTTGACATGCTTCGTATATGCATACTTCATGGCTCTTAAAGCATTGACCGGTGGTTTCTCAGGAATAAGATCATTCAGGACATACAACTTGCGTTCATGCTTAAGAACAGTTCTCAAGTTTCTGAACCATTCAAAAAAATTTGTCCTAGACAACTTATTCTTCTCAAGGATGGATCGTAGTGAAAATGAGTTAGTGTGATTTGAAGAGGCCATATATATACAATAAAGATTATGCAAAAGTTCATTTTAGTATAAAGGAATAAACTCCTACTAAATTAACAACCCTCCTAAAAGCGCTATGTTAATTTAAGGGACTAAAATCTATGTTTCAGTCAATTCCAAGCAGCTAAGGCATGACACTTTGAATTAAGTTTTTTAGGTACGTACCAATTACCAATTACATCATATGTAACTTTTAGTTATTTTTATGAGATTATGATATCTTATGGCTAAGCATATTTTATCTCATCTAGTGCTTAAAGCCCAAAATTGTATTGATACCTTTATCAAGTCTAACCATTTCAAACAATAGAGTAATCGTTACTCAATTGACCTCACCAAGATAACACAATACACTCTGTAAGTAGACCCATAACAATGTGATCGAAACCTTGACAAGTGTTTGAGAATAGATGACACTTGACTTAAAAGTTGAAAAGAGATTTTTTTATTTGTTTTAGTTATCACAATTTAAACGAGGTAAGTATCATATATTACAATGCATGTACAATCATTAAACAAGTTAGGGAGTTTTACTAATATTGACGATCATACGAATTTTCTTGCGCTATGAATAGTTATCGGTGGTCCCATTGACGGTCGAGTAGGCACACCGTCAATGAGGGGGTACGAGGGCGCCTACGTTTTTTTATAATTTTTTAGACAAAAAATTCCAGTTTCGAAATCGAAAATCGTATAAATTTTCCATTATTTTAGTCAATCCAATTGACTAAAACTGCCCCTCATTTTAATTCTGAAAAATATTAATTAAAACATTTTTAATTAACTCGGGCCCACTTCTAACTTAATTTCTTATCCTAATCCAAGGAGAATTTAAGATACTTTGAATCCTTATCCAATTAGAATTTGTAATATGTCTCACTTATCTTATAGGATTTATAATTTTTATCCGATTATAAGTTTATCTCCTATCTAATAGAAATAACTAACAGATAACCACAATGAGATATATAATCAAAATCAATTTCGATCATTATTCATACGAAACAAGCAATTCTGTCAAGAAACGAAATATTAATCATGAATTCAACTTCAGAATCATATTAAATTAATCATATTAACCTAATCATGATTTCTATCATGGAGACATACGTAATTATGGAACAAAAACAAAATATGTATTTAACACCAAAATCACATTAACCTAAACATGATTTCTACTAAGTGAACATACAAAATTCGCATCATTCAATATTATAACATATGTTAATCGAAATATTATGAACACAAATTCTATCATTGAATTAAATCATACGTATGTATCAATATACATGAATTAACAACATGCTTTAAAACCAATTTTTGATAACAATTATCACAAAACCTCTACGTACATCATATATACATTAATCAAGATCATGTTTTCACATATATATCATATATACATCAGAGAAAACATGCAAACATTTCATAGAACCGAGCATATGGCTCGGATACTACTGTTGGGATTTTGGGGTTCATACGCAGCAGAAAATTCAAAACAATTTTGAAAAACCCCAACAAGATCGAAAATAAGTTCCATTAAATTAGATCTACAAAAGTAAAATCATACCTTAATCCGTGATTTCCTTATCTGATTGTTCGATCTCCAAGATGTTCAAGCGTTCATCCTCTATCAGAAATCCACACACGAATGGTGACCACAATTTGTAGTGCTAGCCCCAAGAGAGATATAAAACGCTTTTTTTTTTCTATCCAAAATCCAGAAAACTCGAAAATAGCAAAAACGAAAATCATATTTCGTTTTAGAGTTTTAACCTGTATTTATATGTGTAGATAAGTCATCACTTAAAATCCTATTTGTAATACAACTATTGTATTTAGGCAGTTTAAGCAAATTACACATACGCTCGTATTAATAAGTTATCATATAACAAATTGTAAGGGTTTCTATGTCATGAATTTTATCATATAAAATTCATTACTCTTGACCAATTGAAATTGCGCAAAGATATTCTTTGTGTTCAACCCAATAGGTTCATGCGAAGTTGATAATGAACCAAAACTATTTTTGTACACAAGTCATAAGCGGTCTCTGACAAGGCATTATGACTACCCAAGTAGCATGAATATCAAAATCGATACAACCTAATGAATAACATATATCATATCCTTTTGTCGTGCGATATCCTTTGATTAAACGTAAGACATAGAAAGTCACCATTAATGTTCAATCGTACTAGTCTCGATCTTGGGTAGATTGAAAAGATCTAAATGACATTGACCATATCAATTTCTTGGGACTTGGTCATTTAACGAGTCTAACATATCGAGGATCCATCGATATCTCTCTATACGAGAGGGCAAATTTTATCTTGATTACACACCTTCATATATTATTCACATGGTAACCAATCACAATCTTTATAATCGTCCAGTTAAAGACAACGTTTGATTGTGTCAAATTACCATGCTCCTAATATTGAATTTTATGGTAATCTCAAGTCGAATGACTAATGATATACATATCATGGTAACACCTATGACTTAATCCATGTGGTGTTCTCATAGCGGGTCAGTCTAGTACCTTGTTCCCATAACAAGTACTCATGATCTTGATTCGTATCTCTATACGCATGATCATCACACGATCTTTAATCAAGATTCAAACTAGCCTTAATTTATTATAGTTCCCAGCATAATGATCAATTAAGGACATTTATGATATTTCAACAAATACTAATGGAACTTATTAGAAGGTAAACATGCAATCACTATTAAATAACACCAAATGAAAACCTTAATTTTATTAACTAAAATTATAAGACAAACAATGTTTATAGATTGACTTATGACATATGCCCCAACAAAAAGTACATTGACTCGTTAATCCTAGTTGTTCAAAAGAATTATCATATGAATTTGGTTGTGAATGCGACTATAAAATTGAAATAGTGTAATAATTAGGGATTGCTCTCTGCAAACATCTGGAACACATGACACTACACATACACCATTAGATACACATAACGAAAACAAAAATTCAAATGAGGAAGAAAACCTAAGACTTCCAATAAAAGGAAGACAAAATTAAGACTTCCTATGATGAAAAACAAACTACTTAAAAATAAAAAATAAAGAAGAGGACCAACCTAACAGCCCCACAGATCTACGAGCGATCATTGAAGAAGATGTACTGCATTAAGAATGAAATCAATTTTCACATATCTGAAAAGATATGCAATTTATTGAACAAATAAAACACAAAGAGATATGTGATGATTAGAGCCACTGTCGATCAAAAGAAGATCGACGGTGGTTCAAGATATTGAATCACGAGATAAAACCAAAAACAAGGATTTCAGGGTTTAGAGTCGTCGCCTCCTACGTTTGTTGTTCCCATTAAAAAATAGAAGTTGTTTACATTATAAAGGCGGCTATGTACGTAGCAATGCTATATTATTCGATCAATTGTCCCCATAAAATTTATAAGAGAAGATTGTCTTGCAAAATTCATGTTATTCGTGTTATTGATTACTCAGTACATTATTTTGAAAGTCCAAATAGGCAGTTTCATACTTGCTCCATTAAGAGTTAATCTTATCTATTATAAGCTCACAAGGAACAATTACAAACTTATTGAAGTTCAATTGACAGATATAATCGGTTACAGTAAACCCATAAAACCTACGTGGGTTGACACAGCGAATCCATAGAGCCTAGCTAGTGGCTCTGACGGGTCTATATAACTACCAAGATCCATGTTGACCCGGATTATTCTACTAGAATCTATGACTTAGATTATTATACCAAGATCCATAATAGACTTGGACTAAATCCATACGCAGGCAGGAATCAAATTTATTTAATTAAACAACTGAAAAATACTACAACCTTGATTCAAAGGAGTGGACATAAGATCGGCCGAAAGTTCGCCCCAATCAAGATCATCATCGTTGAATGTCGCCACCACTGACCGTTCCTCCCTACTAGCGGCTTGCTACCACTGGTCAAATTGGTCAATCGCCTTCATTGAATGCAGAGAAATTAAACCTCATCTCGTGGTCTCCATTTAAATCAAGCCATAGGCAAAAGAGTAAGAAGCGACATAGTACAATTTTCCAATAATTAATAACATGCCCTTAAGCCTAAAAAAAGATAAGTTATAAAAATATAATATTCTTACAGTATTTATATCAACCCATTAGCTCACTAATCAGTCGTTGGATTTTTCTCTCTAATAGTTTCCTTACAGAACAACTAATATATGTTACACTGTCACGTGATGAATCACGACTCTTACTCTCAATCAACCATAGACAAGATGAACAAGATGGCTTTGTCTCTATTTACCCTGCTCTCTCACACAACTAATCAATTGTTTTTTAGTTAGTGGGAGTCGAACTTACAACCTCCATAAACCTTGTCTTTAGGCGATCGAGTAATGCATTTACCATCTCATCATAAATGCTTTGGCCTCGCACAACGATCATATATATATACTAGTCGTTTCCCTGCGCTTCGCGAGTAATAAGGTGTAATAATAATAATAATAATAATAATAATAATAATAATAATAATAATAATAATAATAATAATAATAATAAAACATTATATTCATAGTTATTATCATCGAGTCAAACGAAATGTTCATAAAAGAACAATAATAATAAGAAAGAGCAAAACACTATATTGCCTTCTTTAGCTTTTGTAGCATTCTATGGACTGAACAACATCTTTAAGCAATGGTAATCTCATGCAGTAGTGTATATTGATCCACTATAACCGGTTAAATATAAATTCCTCCATATCGTCTGTTCACTCCAATTGAAGATTCTAAACCAACTGACAACATAACAAAAGCAGCATAAAGGTCACGTGATCATTGATTTGTGTTATAGATATAATGATTCACTTCAGTCTTGAACTTATGGAAAATGTATCAAACGATTAGATCCAATATAGAGCAAACATACCTAAAGGAGGCGATCAAAAGTGGTTTAGCTTATAAGCGTTGTGAATGGTTGTTATATCACCTTTGGATGCATGAAGCTATGGGTAAGTAGAACGACTTTTGAACAGGTGATGTTGAAATCCATCGATCATATCTTGAATTTATTGGGTGATAATTGGTTGAGAAGCTGGAGGAATATGAGGTTAGGTATAATAAAATTGGTTTTTTTGTGATTTTTGAATGGTGAAGGAAAAAAAATCAAGTCGATTGCAAGAAGAATGGATGAGAGTTGAAATTTATAGGGAGAATGTAACTTGCACTACACTCAATTCCTTGTATTTACCCATGATTTCAAGTTCAACGTACTCAATCTATTAATTATTAATAAATGTACACATAATGTATAATTATATCTCTTGAAATAATAAATAAATAAATAACAAAAAATAACTCAATTCCTTGTATTTACCTATGATTTCAAGTTCAACGTACTTAATCTATTAATGATAAGATAACCACTATTAATTATTATTAATAAATGTACACATAATGTATAATTATATCTCTTGAAATAATAAATAAATAAATAACAAAAAATAAGAAAATTAAGAAAAATAGAAAAATAGAATGGTGAGATAAGGTAACTTTGAAACCTTCTCTCTCCTCAAACTTTTATATATATATAGATACTAGTTTCTTGCTATATATGCACGCTTGAACCCACAAGCCAACGGGAATTTAATTAATCTAAGAATTTAATTAATTTAATAATTTATTTTATATTCCAAAAAGTATACTAGTTCATTTTTATTCTAACTTTTTAGAAAACTAATTATAACTATTTAGATTTAATAACGGAAAGACTCTTAATTAAGGGTAGAATGGTAAGTTTAAGTGAAGATTGAAAGACTTAATCAATGGTAAAATAGTAAATTCAAGTGACAGTTGAAAGATTGATTAAACCCTTAATTAAGTGTAGAATTGTAAATCTAAGTGATGGTTGAAAGTGTTAATTAAAGGTAGAATAGTATATTCAAGTGGTTGTTGAAAGATTGATTATATTCGTGCTTGTTGATAGTATTTATTTTCTCAAAGAGTAATTAATATACAACTTTTTGGAGTTTGACTCTATTCCTAAAAAAATAATAATAATAAATAAAATGTTGGAAGTGCTATAGGGGTTTTAAATTTAGTTCCTTTACGCCTCGTTGATATATGGTTTCTTTATTGTAGTAAATATCTCACGGTCGAAAAGTACTATCATGATATACCAACAAAATAGAGAGTATAGCTATATATATATATATTTTAAGTACGAACAAAAATAGAGAATATAGCTATATATATATATCTATACTATTATAATAGGCAAACCAAAAATGGTTAACCGTGAAGCCTTTTTGGCTAAAACTTCCAACAATGCCCCTAAGTGTTTTGATACAAATATTTAAATTCGGGATAAAGTGGTAATTTAATTGATAACTGGCGGTTTTGATTTTAGATGTGCAGATGAAAATTCAATTAGTTTTCAAAAATTTTCAAATTAGTAGGCAGTTTCCTAACAAAGTGGGATTTGGATGATTTTTTTCACTGTCCTCCACCTCTTTACTCTCTCTCTCCTCTCTCTCTCTATCTACGTTTCTTTTTGTCTATGTCCTTCACATCTCTCTCTCTCTCTCCTCCACATTTCTCTATCTCCCCTCCACAATTCTCTCTCTCCACTCTATTCACATTTTCTTCTCTCTTTGTAACTTCTATGTGTTTATTTTATTGAAAACCACTTTCTTCTTCAAAATCTCGTGCCTCTCTTTTTTTAAAAAAAATAAAAATAAATAAATGAATAAATCTATACTATTATAATAGCAAACCGAAACGGTTAGCTAGTGAAGCCTTTTTGGCTAAAACTTCCGACAATGCCCCTAAGTGTTTTGATACAAATATTTAAATTCTAGATATAGTGGTAATTTAATTGATAACTACAAATTAATATGCGGTTTTGATTTCAGATGTGCGAATCAAAATTTCAAGTGGGATTTGGATGATTTTTTTCTCTGTCCTCCACCTCTTTACTATCTCTCTCCTCTCTTTCTCTATCCTCTACGTTTCTTTTTGTCTATCTCCTTCACATCTCCCTCTCTCTCCTCTCTACAATTCTCTCGCCACTCTATTCACGTTTTCTTCTCTCTTTGTAACTTCCATGTGTTTATTTTATTGAAAACCACTTTCTTCTTCAAAATCGGAGTGCCTCCTCTCTCTTTTTTGTTAAAAAAAAAAAAAAAAAAAAAACAACGTCATCTATCTCCTCATTTCTCCCCCCCCACGTGTTCGATTCAATGAAAAAAACTTATGATTTGCTATTGGGTTCGGTGGTCTCCTTGAAGACAACCATTCATTTTATTTATCTTTGCGGTAAGGTATATATCATAAACTCAATTTTCAATTTTTCTTTCTTATTTCTTTCCTTGGACGTGAACATACTTAGAACAACTATGGATGTTTTTTGTAATAGTTCTTTTCACTTTTCATGATGAGTGAATTAACTCTAATAGTGAGAAACACTTCTCTTTTTCTTAATCTTATCAATTGGGTTTTTTTCTATTTCAATCTTAAGTATTGCTTATATTTTTTTTAGTAATAACGTTTGTGAATTAATTTTGTTTTCTATTTTATTTTCTTAAACGTGGAAAATTCGAAGCTTCAAATACATGCTTTGGATTAAAATCTCAAAAAATTAATTTAGTTAGTGAATTACTGGCTTTAATTTGTGAATTTTGTTTGTGAATTATTTGTGAATAATGTTTATTTTCTTAGACATGAAAAATCCAAAGCTTCAAATACTTGCTTTGCAAATTTTGTTTGTGAATTATTTGTATAAATTACAAAAAACATTCCTTTCATTTGTTTCACCACACATTTTCATGATGAGTGAATTAATTCTAATAGTGACAAATAATTCTTTTTTTAATCTTATCAATTGGATTGATTTCCACTTGATCTTATGTATTGTGTATATTTTTTTCTAATTAATAATGTTTTTGAAAAAAATTTATTTTTTTATACATTAAAAATTTAAAGCTTCTTTTTATTGTCATAAGAAAAATTCAAAGCTTCAAATACTTGCTTTGGATTAAATTCTCAAAAAAATTAGTTTTGTTTGTGAATTACTTGCTTCAATTTGTGAATTTTGTTTGTTAATTATTTGTGAATAATGTTTATTTCCTTATACATGGAAAATGAAAGCTTCAAATACTGGCTTTGTGATTTTATTTTTAATTATTAAAAATTTTCCTTTCATTTGTTTCACCACATCTTCTCATAATTAGTGAATTAATTCCAATATTGACAAATACTTCTATTTTTTTAATCTTATCAATTGGGTTGATTACTACTTGAATATTGCATATTTTTTTAGTAATAATGTTTGTGAATAATGTTTATTTTCTTAGACATGGAACATTCAAAGCTTCTTTTTTGTCATAAGAAAATTCAAAGCTTCATATACTTGCTTTGGATTCAAATCTCAAAAAATTAATTTTGGTTGTGAATTACTTGATTCAATTTGTGATTTTTAAGGATTGGACCAACTAACCTCATAGAGGCGGATTTGATACCTACAATTGTTTATGTCCCTTGAGTTTCGCATTGTACAAAAAAATGTATGCATGCATGTGCATCTCAATTTTTGTAATTAAGGTGTCAAGGATCCATCTTTCCTTAATCAAATGTCTTGAGTTCGATCCTAGAAATAAGAAAAATTTTAAAATTCTTCGTCAAATGTAGCTAGCATTAAATTAAAATGGGTCAAATTAGAGGATTTATTGCAGTTCTATTAAAATTTGTCACACTATATTACTACTTTATAGAAAAAGTTTATTCCAAGGCATGAAGACAAATTACGAAATGCATAAATTAATGAATTTAATTACAATACCAATCAATCTAATTGGCTTAAGTTTTTCAAAACTATGATAAACATTTTAATTTTTCTTAGAAACAAAACAATCCTACAACATATATGTAGGTACAACTAATATTAATTCAATATATTTTTTTTCTTTTCATGAATTACAAAACCACTAATTTTAATTCAAAGCTCAAACGATTAATTTTGTTTATGACTAAAAATTCTCTACAATTATTAAACTATTTTAATTTTTATTTCCTTCACATCTCCTTCTGACTTGACAACATTGCGTGTAATGTAAAATTGTACCAAAAACTTTGTGAACATGAAATTTATTGATCACATCTAGGGGTGTTCATGAATCCGCAAATCCAATTAGATCTATTCCATTCTATTTATAATATTGTCTAAATACTTATCACAAAAAATATTTTATGGGTTGTTTGTATCTGTCATGAGATACTCTAAATTCATGAGCACTGAAAAATATCTAATTTCACCTAAAAAAAAATTGTTTAGACCCAACTAAAAATTTTGAGCACTTTTATTGAAAGGTAATTTTGACACACATTTTTCTCTCTAAATATAAATTCAATAAATTATACATGTCATTAAGATAATATTTTAATATTAACTTTCACAAATGTTTCTTGATACATTTATTGTTTACGCCTCACGCGCATAGCGCGTGCTTATTGACTAGTATATATATATATGCAGACAACTCTTCGTGCAAGTCTTATTTTGAGAGCTAAAAAAATTTTCGAATAGTATCATCGCATCATATATGTACTATCATGATAAAGAAATTAATTTACATGAATATATTATAATATTTCTTACAATTAAAATTACAATTTACAATAAGCAACTCATATTTTTTTAAAAAATATACAATAGAGGGTTTAAAAAATATTTACTTATAAATCATTGAAGTAACCATTCATTAACAAAAAAACGAGAATTCGAATGAACTTAATTGTTGTTTCAGTGCCCTAAACAGTATCTATATATATATATATAAAAGTTGAAGGAGAAAGAAAGTTTCACATGCTCTCTTCTTCCGCCATTTCATTTTTAGGATTTTCTCAATTTTTTATTTTTTATTTTAAAATATTTATATATTTGTGTTATTTATTGTTGATACATACATTCACTAGAACGTAATGTTGCGGTAACCAAGTCGATGGTGTAAGATTCGAAACAAAGAATATGAATACATCATTAATTAGACCGTCATTTAATTGTCCAAAGTTGGATTTTTTGTTTTTCGAAAATATGGGGAAATGAATATATTTTAAAACAATAAAAAACACAAATATATAAATATATATTTTTCGTTTTTCAAAAATATGGGGGGATGAATGTATCTTAAAACAATAAATAACTCAAATATATAAATATCTTACAATAAAAAATAAAAAATTGAGAAAATCCTAAAAATGTAATGGTGAGAGAAGAGAGCATGTGAAACTTTCTCTCTCCTTCAACTTTTATATATATAATATAATAATATAGATATAGATTTTTTGAGATTATTATTATTATTATGTATTTTTCATATTATAATTCTAGCCGATTATCCGAAAGTGTATTAATTTCAATTTCATTATGGATCCTATTAGTTATGTATCAAACTCATTGTGTTCCATATATATAGTGTGGTTCACTGTGAACCACCTAAGCTCTATTGGCCTAATTAAATCAATACAATTATCATCTATATTCTTCAACGCATGTTACGATGAGATCATAATCAATTGCTCATCAAGAGCTTGTAATTGAAACAAATATCTTTTAATTAAGGAGTAGATAATTGCTCTTCGAGAATTTGTAATAAAAAAGACATAATAATATTAATTTATCCATATGAATATGTTTTTTTTTTGAAGTATTATATTCATATGAATATGTTAATTTCGCAATTTCTATTTATCCAACACATCAAGCGCTGAAACACTACATTATTGGCCTCCTCGAAATATGTAATATATAGCTTTTAAAGTCGCATTGACTTGATTTCCTATGCAACTTATCTATATATGTTCTTATAGACTAAAACTTTAATTTGTAATAATATTGTTCCATGTGAAAAGAACAAACAATATGCCATTTTTTTTTAATTTCCGTACTAGATTTTTGCAAACCTATAGGAGGCACAAACAAAGCCATATATATATATATATATATAGGGGAAACAATAGTTGACTAGAATTGGACCCTTCTTTCTTTTCCATTTGAGTCATGCGGGCAACCTAGCTATTACTTTATGGTGCCTATATAAAAATTGATCGAAGTACTCTCTCATCAACATCTAAAGATTTGTCAACTTAAAGAGAAGAATATCAATTGATAGAATAAAAGAACTAGAAGCTAGTACTTCTCCAACTCAAAAACAATTTTTTTTAAAAAAAAATTCTATATATGTTTTTTACAAAATCATACTAAGGCATGATGAAAACAACAAAACACAGCAACATATTTGAGGTCACATTAGACGTAAAAGAAATTGTCTTGTCAATTGCTATCTTGCCTCAAAAATTATGAAATATATCCTCCATTAATTGTAGAATTTTCTATATATATACTGAAATATATTTCCTATTTATAATTAATAATGTACGCATAATTAATCATAGATGTATTTATATAATAAATTTATTTTTTGTTTTTATTGTTTTCGAAGGCCCCAAATAAAATAAATTTTGAATGTATATAGTTGCAAAAAAAGTCATGCTGAAAAAACATGTAACTATACATATATAATATCTTTTATATAAGTATTATGATAATATATATATATATATATATATATATATATATATATATATATATATATATATATATATATATATATATATATCGATCTAGTCTCTTTTATGTCAAAGTATTATCCAGTCTCTTATTACATATAGTATATATATAAATTTTACTGGACTTTGAGTTGGTGAAAAAAAAACAGTAATTTAATTTATTAATTAAGGGCGGGCATCATCAAACAACTGTATATTTTTCCACATAAAATATGCGAGTAATTAAATGAGTATGTCTTGGCAAAAATAAAAATAACAATTAAATGATCATCTAGCAAATAAACTTTACAATAAAGTCAAGTACATATATGATGCGATGATACTATTCAAAAATTCTTTTAGCTCTCAAAATAAGACTTGCACGAAGAGTTGTCTGCATATATAGCTATATTCTCTATTTTTGTTCGTACTTAAAAATAATGGAGCCTATGCCTTTTTAAATAGTATATATATAGTGATGCCTTGTCTCATCATGAATTCATGACTATATATAATTTTTTCATGAATCATCATCATGACTATATAGTTATAACAACCTATGTTTTTTTACGAGAAATAATTACCTAAAAGCGAGAAATGTGTAGTTGTAAAGAACTTTAAGTGAATACAAACAAAAGATATAGTTCTTTAATTAAGGCATAAAACAGTATAAAGATGAGTATTTAATTAACAAAAAAAAGTACAAAAATTAGTTTAACAAAGACATTAGATTATATCTTGTTATAGAATATGTAAAGATGACAAATATTCAATAAAGGCATCACTTTGTTCACACATATATCCTCTTTAAATAACTACTTGATAAACATGAATAATAATAAAATAAAATTTAACTAATTAATATTTGAATCAATCTTAACAATATCTCTTTGATTCAAATTTCTTAAAAATAAAATTAATCTTTAAATTGTCGAAGCACTTCTCTTCGCAATATCCTTTATTTCGCGAAGCAATTCTCTTCACACGATCTAAATTCATGAAGCACTTTTCTTCATTTGACGATGCGCTTCTCATCATCCTCACTATTTGGAGCACTTCTCTCCAAATCTCTTGATGCACTTCTCATCAACTTCACAGAAACGTATCTTCGGTGGTTTCCTCCACCATGTTTGTTTGATCTTGATCTTGATCTTGATCTTTTCAAAACCTTGGCAGTGGAAGAGATGATGTTGTGGTGGTGGAAGCCATCTTGGACTCTCACAGACCTTCAAGATCTTACGCTCTGATACCACTGTTATGAAATATGTAAAGATAACAAATATGCAACAAAGTAAAAAAAACTTTTACGTAGATGATGACTACATTGGAACAAAAAGCATCAACGTCCATCACTTCGTTCACAAATATATACTCTTTAAATAACTACTTGATAAACGTGAATATTAATAAAATAAAATTTAACTAACTAATATTTGAATCAATCTTAACATATCTATGTTGTTAAATAAAATAAGGAAAAATGCTAAAATGATACCCCATATGATGATGGGGCATGTGCCCTAGGTCAATCCATTAACTGTCTTTATGAATATTTTTAGTTAATAAAATAGAGGATTTCATTTGCTGTTTATTATAATTAATTTGCATGTTTACATTATAATAAGATTTATGGGTATTTACATAAATATCCTAAATGTCTCTAGTCGATCATTATACTGGGAACTATAATGAATTAAGACTAGTGTGAGTCTTGATTGATGATCATATGATAATTATACGTATAGGGATACGAATCAAGATCACAAGTACTTGTTAGGGAACAAAGTAATCTTGGACGACCCCGCTATGAGAACATCACATGGATTAAGTCATAATTGTTTCTCATGATAGGTATATTTTCTGAGTCCTCGACTTGAGATTGCCGAGAGACTTCAACATTAGGAACACAAGTAATTTGACACAATCAAACGTTGTCTTTAACCTGGACGATTATAAAGGTTGTGATTGGTTCTTGTGTGAGCAATGTGATGAAGTTGTGTAATCGAGATAGAATTTGTCCCTCTCATATAAAGAGAGATATCTAGTGGATCCTCGATGTATTAGATCATTTGTTAAAAGGCCTAGTCTAAGTGAATTGATATTGATCAATGTCACTTGGATGTTTTCATCTACCTAGAGATCGAGACTAGTACGATTGAACATGTTGGATGACAATTCCATGCCTTATGTTTGATCAAAAGGATATCGTGTGACAAAAGGATGTTATATACACTATTGATTAGGTTGTATCGATTTGATATTCGTACAACTTGGGTAGTCATAATATCTTGCTAGAGATCGCGCTTATGACTTGTATACCAAAATATGTTTTGGTACACTGCCAACGTTGTATGAGCCTATTGGGTCGCACACTAAGAATGGTTTTGCGAGATTTTAAGATGATTCAGAAAAACGAATTTTATGTGATAAAATTCATGACAGAAACGTCCTTGTGGTGTATTACACTTATACTTCTTTAAGTAAGGGTATATGTGTAATTTACTTAACCGTCTATATACAAGGGTTGTATAAATAGACGCTTTAAGTTAGAACACTAGAAAAAAAGAAAAAAAGGCCGAAAACTCTATTTTTGTTTTAGAAACGACTTAGGGTTTTTGGTATGCTCTGGATCGTTTTGGAGAGAAACAAAAAAGGTTTGGTATTCTCTCGAAGCTAGCACTTCAAATCTCGGTCGCCGTTCGTGTGTGGACTGCTGATAGAGGGCGTTCGTCGTTGGCAGCGCCTTAGAGATCGATCAACCTTCTGAAAGGTATATTGCGATTGAGGTATGATTAAGTTTTTCATGGTTTAAACGTTTTTAATGGAATTAGATTCGGATCCTGTTGGGGTTTTTGTCAAAACTGTTTTGTAATCTCCGCTGCGTATGAACCCCAAAACCCAACAGTGGTATCAGAGCCTTCGAGTTCAATTCCATTAAATTCATTGCATGTTTTCTTCTGATATATACATGATATATGATTGAAAGCATGTTAATAGTTGATGTATATGTGATATACATAAGTTGTCTTTGAGATTTATTATCATGTTTTGTGTATATGATACACATATTTGTGATTTAATTAAAATCGTTTCAGTACATGCTAGTAACCATGTTAGGTTAATTTGAATAATTTTAATGAATTGAGTTTCGTGTTCTATGATCCATGACACCATTAGGTTCGATTGGGATAGTAGTTCATGATTCAATTACATGTTTGTGATTATTTGGATGAAGACCGAAATTGCAAATAATTAATTTTCGAAATTATTTATTTATCTTGTTATATCTATTTTGTTATGAAGTTTCTATTTGATAAAGATAGATAACAAATTAGAATAGGAGATAAATATCAAGAATCTTGTTATTGGTGATATACTAGGATTCAAATATCTTAAATCCAAAATAAATAATTAATTTTCGAAATTATTTATTTATTTTGTTATATCTATTTTGTTATGAAGTTTATATTTGATAAAGATAGATAACAAATTAGATTAGGAGATATAAGCAAAATCGGTTTCGTTATCCCTATTGGATAGGAGATAAATATGGAGAAGTTTGTTATTGGTGATATGCTAGGATTCAAATATCTAAAGTCCTAATTGGATTAGGATAAGATGATTAGTTAGATGTGGGCCCGGGTTAATTAAAAATGTTTTAATTGACTTAATTTTGGATAAATTAAGGGGTAAATTTAGTATAGTAAAATCAGCAAAAATATGATTTTCTATAGCGAATTTCAATTTTCGGAATTGAGATTCGTCTTCTAAAAAAAAAAATTAGGCGCGCCGCCCAGACTGTACTCTGTCCATTGGCCGGCCAATGGACTCGCTGGTCTAACTAATCCTAGCGCACGGAAATTCTTTTATTAGTGAATAGTATAAAAATTTCCAAATTGTTTAGTGATTGAACAAATCAATAGAATATATGATATTTCATTGTTTACATAAAAATCACTAAAACTGAATAAAATCCCTCTATTAAATTTTAAGTCTCATGTTATCCATTTTAAACACTTGTCAAAGGCCTCGATCACACTAATATAGTTTCAGCCATAGCTGGGTGTATTGTGTTATCTTGGTGAGACAAGTTGGGTAAGAGTTACCTAAATGTTTAAAATGGTCCGACTTAATAAAGCCATCAAAATAGTTTTGAGCTTTAGGCAAATGATGAGATAAAAACGTGCTAAGACATAAGATGTCCCGTATCTCATAAAATGATCTAAAAATTACATAAGATGTAATTGGTAACTGTTACCTACCTAAATAATCTAGTTATGTGTTTCATGTCATAGCTGTCACAGAATTAGGTGAAATATGGATTTTAGTCCCCTAAATAAACAAGACGTTTTAGGAGGGTTGTTAATTTAGTGGGAGTCTATTCCTCTATACTAAAATAAACTTTGCATAATCTTTATTGTAGATCAATGGCCTCTTCAAGTAACAATAATCCCCTGTCACTGCGATCCATCCTTGAGAAGGATAAGCTATCTGGGACTAACTTTCTTGATTGGTTCAGAAACTTGAGAATTGTTCTTAAGCATGAACGCAAGTTGTATATCCTGGATGCTCCAATCCCTGAGGACCCACCAGCCAATGCTACGAAAGCTGTGAAGGATGCGCATAGTAAGCATGTCAACGATTCTATCGATGTTGCATGTATTATCGGCAACTATGGTTCTGAACTTCGAAGGACATGGAACTAATGGAAGCCTACGACATGGCTATAACGCATTTGAAGGAAATGTTCCAACAAGAAGCTAGGCAAGAAAGGTTCGAGACAGTCAAAAACCTACATTCTTGCAAATGACCGAGGGTGCGTCGTTAGTCCTCATGTTACGAAGATGAAGGGCTATGTTGACCACTTGATAGACTCGGATTCCCATGCCAAGAGTTGGCTACGGATTTGATCTTGAATTCATTACAGAGAGTTACTCACAATTTGTGATGAACTACAATATGAATAATATGGAGAAATCAATTTCGAGTTGCATTTGATGTTCAAAAGCTGCTGAACAAAATATCAAGAAACCCTCTACAGTAATGTGTTGATGGTCCAAAAGGAAAGGGAATGAAGAAGAAAGGCAAAGGCAAGGCTAGAGTTGCCAAGGCTGTTGCTGCGCCTGTCGCAAAGCCTGTGGAACAAGTCAAGCCCCAGCCTGTTCCTGCTTTAAAACACCCAAAAGAAAAAGAAGGAAATTGTCATTTCTGTCATGCACCTGGACATTGGTTCAGAAATTGCAAACTCTATCTGAAAGATCTAAGGAAGAAAAAGGGTAGTGCGACTACCACTACAGGTATTTATGTTATTGAAATTAATTTATCTACTAGTGATTCCTCGGTATTAGATACCGGATGTGGATCTCACATTTGTATAAATGTGCAGGGACTCACCGAAGTAGAAAGTTGAAGAAAGGAGAAATCATCCTCGCGTAGGGAATGGAGCAAGAGTTGCTGCCCTGGCTGTTGGATCATATGACTTAGTTTTATCTAGTGGACTTATTTTAACTTTAAATAATTGTTATTTTGTGCCTGCCTTGAGCAGAAACATCATTTCTGTTTCATGTTTGGATATGGATGGTTTTGAATTTATTATTGCAAATAATAGATGTTCCATTTCTCGTAAAGGCATATTTTATGCAAATGTTGATTTGTATGACGGTCTTTATATTCTAAGCATGAAAAAGTCCACTGATACTCCAGTCTTTAACATAAATACAAAGATATTCAAGTCAAATGATTTGAATCAAACCTATCTTTGGCATTGTCGTCTCGGGCACATAAATGAGAAACGCATAACTGAAGCTCCATAAAGATGGACTTCTAGATTCATTTGATTTAGAAACATATGAAACGTGCGTATCTTGTTTACTGGGCAAGATGACTAAAAGTCCCTTTACTGGACACAGTGAAAGGGCAAGTGATTTATTGGGTCTAATACATACTGATGTATGCGGTCCTATAAACACAATGGCTAGAGGAGGTTATCAGTACTTCATTACATTTAATGATGATTTCAGCAGATATGGTTATGTATATCTTATGAAACATAAAGCTGAATCATTTGAGATGTTTCGAACGTTTCAAAATGAAGTGCAGAATCAACTTGGTAAAACTATCAAAACACTTCGATCAGATCGATGTGGTGAGTATTTAAGCCAAGAATTTGATGATCATCTTAGAAATTGTGGGATTGTCTCCCAATTTTCTCCACCAGCAACTCCACAATGGAATGAAGTTTCTGAAAGGAGAAATCGAACCTTATTAGATATGGTTCGATCTATGATGAGTCATGCAGATCTTCCATTATCCTTTTGGGGTTATGCATTACAAACTGCAGCTTTCACTCTAAATCGAGTTCCTTCTAAAGCGGTTGATAAAACACCATATGAGATATGGTACGGGAAAAGACCTAGTTTGTCTTTTCTTAAGATTTGGGGTTGTGAGGCTTACGTAAAGCGACAAGTCTCAGAAAAACTAGCACCTAAATCTGACAAGTGTTTATTTGTGGGGTATCCTAAGGAAACAAAAGGATATTACTTTTATAATCCCGCTGAGAACAAAGTGTTTGTTGCTCGGTATGGTGCCTTTATGGAAAAACAGTTTATTTCAAAAGACACTAGTGGGAGAGAAATAAATCTTGAAGAAGTTCAAGAATCACGGGTAAACAACGAACCGCTTATGGAAGTTCAACAACGTTCCAACCAGTTGAACCTCCACAAGTGACACAAGGCCCACGTAAATCTAGTAGGGTAAGACATGAGCCGAGAGAGATTCGGATTTCTCATTATCGATAGTCGTGATGTGTTGCTTATAGACCAAAATGAGCCCACCACTTATCAGGAGGCTATGTCTGGACCAGACTCAGATAAATGGCTAAGTGCCATGAACTCTGAGATGCAATCCATGTATGATAACCAAGTTTGAAACTTGGTTGATTTACCTGAAGGTGGTAAGACCATTGGATGTAAATGGGTTTTCAAGAAGAAAACTGACATGGATGGCAAAGTGCATACTTTTAAAGCAAGACTTGTAGCAAAAGGTTTCAGGCATACTCAAGGTGTTGATTATGATGAAACTTTTTCGCCAATAGCCATGCTTAAATCCATAAGAATTTTAATTGCCATTCTTTGCATATTATGACTATGAAATATGGCAAATGGATGTAAAACACAACATTTCTTAATGGAAAGTGCTTGAGGACGTGTATATGACACAACCTGAAGGTTTTGTACATCCTGAGAATTCTAGGAATGTATGCAAGCTTCAAAGATCCATTTATGGATTAAAGCAAGCTTCTCGGAGTTGGAATCTTCGTTTTGATGAAGCAATCAAGGATTTTGGTTTTATTAAGAACGAAGATGAGCCTTGTGTATACAAGAAGGTCAGTGGGAGTGTAGTTGTTTTTCTGGTATTGTATGTTGATGATATATTACTCATTGGAAATGACATCCCAACATTGCAGAATGTCAAGTCTTAGTTAGGGAAGTGTTTCTCAATGAAAGACTTAGGAGATGCAGCCTATATCTTAGGGATAAAGATCTATATGGATAGATCTAAGAGGCTAATCGGTCTAAGTCAGAGTGCTTACATAGACAAGGTGTTGAATAGGTTCAGTTTGCAAGACTCTAAAAGATGATTGTTGCCAATGTCTCATGGCATAAGTCTCAGCAAGACTCAATGTCCTAAGACAAATGATGAGCGAGACCGTATGAATAAGATTCCATATGCATCAGCTATTGGATCTATCATGTATGCCATGTTATGCACTCGACCTGATGTATCATATGCTTTGAGCACTACAAGCGAGATATCGTCGGTCGAGATCCAGTGAGAGTCACTTTGGATAAGATAAAGAACATCCTTAAGTACTTAAGAAGGACTAAGGAAGTGTTCTTGGTCTATGGAGGTTTTGAAAATGATCTAGTTGTAAATGGTTACACAGATGCAAGTTTTCAAAGCGATATAAATGATTTTAGATCGCGATCTGGATATGTGTTTACTTTGAATGGGGTGCAGAAGTGGAAAAGTTCGAAAAGAGAGCGTGGCAGATTCTACAATGAAGTTTCGAGTATATTGCGGCGTCGATGCAAAGAAAGGAGCGATTTGGATCAAAAAGTTCATTTCGAACTAGGTGTGGTTCCAAGTATTGCTAACCTGTTTGTTTGTATTGTGACAATAACGGGGCAATAGCACAAAGCCAAGGAACCTTGATCACACCACAGATCCAAACATATACTCAGCGTTTTCATCTCATCGAGAGAAATTATTGAGAGGGGAGACGTAAAGATTTGCAGAGTACCCTCAAGACAACGTTGCGGATCCATTGATAAAAGCTCTTCCACAAGCAAAACATGATGGTCATGTTAGATCATTAGGCATTAGATGCATGTATGATTGGCCCTAGTGCAAGTGGGAGATGATGGGGCATGTGCCCTAGGTCAATCCATTAAGCTGTCTTTATGAATACTTTTAGTTAATAAAATAGAGGATTTCATTTGTTGTTTATTATAATTAATTTGCATGTTTACATTATAATAAGATCCATGGGTATTTACATAAATATCCTAAATGTCCCTATCGATCATTATACCGAGAACTATAATGAATTAAGACTAGTGTGAGTCTTGATTGATGATCATATGATGATTATACGTATAGGGATACGAATCAAGATCACGAGTACTTGTTAGGGAACAAAAATCTTGGACCGACCCGCTATGAGAACATCACATGGATTAAGTCATAATTGTTTCTCATGATAGGTATATTTTGGATCCTCGACTTGAGATTGCAGAGACTTCAACATTAGGAACACAATAATTTGACACAATCAAACGTTGTCTTTAACCTAGGACGATTATAAAGGTTGTGATTGGTTTTGTGTGAGCAATGTGATGAAGTTGTGTAATCGAGATAGAATTTGTCCCTCTCATATAAAGAGAGATATCTAGTGGATCCCTCGATGTATTAGGACTGTTAAAAGGCCTAGTCTAAGTGAATTGATATTGATCAATGTCACTTGGATGTTTTCGATCTACTGAGATCGAGACTAGTACGATTGAACATGTTGGATGACAATTCCATGCCTTATGTTTGATCAAAAGGATATCGTGTGACAAAAGGATGTTATATACACTATTGATTAGGTTGTATCGATTTGATATTCGTACAACTTGGGTAGTCATAATATCTTGCTAGAGACTGCTTATGACTTGTATACCAAAATATGTTTTGGTACACGCAACGTTGTATGAGCCTATTGGGTCGCACACTAAGAATGGTTTTGCGAGATTTTAAGATGATTCGTAAATTTGAACGAATTTTATGTGATAAAATTCATGACGTAAACGTCCTTGTGGTGTATTACACTTATACTTCTTTAAGTAAGGGTATATGTGTAATTTACTTAACCGTCTATATACAAGGTTGTATAAATAGACGCTTTAAGTTAGAACACTAGAAAAAAAGAAAAAAAGGCCGAAAACTCTATTTTCGTTTTAGAAACGACTTAGGGTTTTTGGTATGCTCTGGATCGTTTTGGAGAGAAACAAAAAGGTTTGGTATTCTCTCGAAGCTAGCACTTCAAATCTCGGCGCTAGTTCGTGTGTGGATCGCGATAGAGAGGCGTTCGTCGTTGCGGCGCCTTAGAGATCGATCAAACCTTCGAAAGGTATATTGCGATTGAGGTATGATTAAGTTTTTCATGGTTTAAACGTTTTTAATGGAATTAGATTCGGATCCTGTTGGGGTTTTTGTCAAAACTGTTTTGTAATCTCCGCTGCGTATGAACCCCAAAACCCAACATATGACACCTTAAGACACACCCTTGTGACATGACGTGCGGACCCCACGTAAAAATGAGTATGCACAAAATAATTTTCTATGCATAACATGTGTGGTGTGTATCTTGAAGCACGGACGACGGCTCCCATGAATGCGGCCCTGTGCCACATCACAAATGTGTCACTTAGGGTATTATTTGGGGTGTTATTCTTGCATTTTCCATAAAATAAAAGGTTTTGACTTCTTATGAAGGATTATGTTTTTGATATCAATCTACTTCTCAAAAATATTTCCAGTTATTTTTTTTTTACCTTTTTTACTTCATGGGTTGAAATAAAAGAAATGAAATATATATTAATAGGTAAAGTATAACGCTTTTCTAATAACAAACCAATTTATCACCCCCACAAACTTGCTTTATAGTGTCTCAAATCCACATATGACCACGTGCCAACCCATTGAGTCAACTATATACCCCTTGATGGTTATTTTTTTAATAAGAAAGAAACAATTTTGCTCCTGCTGAAATTCGAACCTATGACATATTAGTTTCAAATCCCATACTAAATCAATGGGCCAACCAATATATTGGTTACCCTTGATGGTTAACTTGGCACGTAAATAGATATAATGATAAATAATGAGCACTACCAATAATTGGTTGGAGCAACAAGAGGCCGTTTATTATTCTTTAATCAGTAATCTCAACTAGCTAGGTTAAGGACACGCTCGATGTGAATTCAAAGTAGTCGGATAATTACTAATGACTTAGATCTAAAAAGATAAAGGAAAATATTAGAATGACAACGACAATGTCACACTGTAAAGAAGACACACCGGTTTAGAGGAAGCGATCCATACGATCTCGACTCGCATGTTATGTACTGGGATGTATGCCTGCAGATCTTGAGGCACGCATAGATGACTCATGTGAGCCGATGTGTCTTGAAGTGCGATATGTCGTTGTCATTCTTGCACTTCTCAAAGATAAATAACGAGCACTAGTTCAAATAAATGAAATGTGAAAAACTATAGCATGAAAAGTACATAATCCATAGACTATAGGGGTGTCAATTTTTTTCCGGCCCGCTGACCTGATTTTATCCAGCATGAAAATAAAAAAAGGTTTGAACACTAATTTTTTAAATTCGGGTCCGGTATAGGCAAGGTTTTGATGTCCAAATTAAAATCCGAGCAAGGTCTGGACAAGATCCTCTAAGCCTGGACCCGACGCAAATTTCAAAAAATGTCTATTTTATTTTGAAAATATACTTTCATACATTGTATAATTGACAAAAACAACAATACAAATAAGGAAACTACATAGCTTGTATAGAAAATGTACTATTTTAATTTCGAGACTTGATAAATTGCTTGAGATAATATTATATATTTTGTCTTTTAACAAAAATTATTATAATGTCTTGTAATTAAAAATAATAAATACAACTTAAACATTACTTTATAAAATTATGTTAGAGAAGATTATATTACGAAGAATTTACAATGACTTTAATGATTAAAATGATTTTAAACATAAAATAATTTTTTATAAATTCGATAAGACATTCGGACAATCTGGATTAAAAGTAAATCGGATATGGGTAAAATATATTTATCTGAATTTACAACCGGATCGAGTCTAGATAATGTAAATGCTCGTTCATATCAAGGGTAACCCAGACTCGAACCCGCTCAGACCCGAAAAATGGACAAGCATGATAGACTATGAGAGGCAGTGGAAATTGAATGAATGAAAATCAACTAAAAAGGGATCGTATCCTAAGCTACAGCAAAACTGCGAGTGCACGCTGCTCCGCGAATTGCAAAACGAGTAGTAATTTTCGGTTGCCCGTCCCCAACCGAAAGTGCCACGTGGGTCATCATTACGGCCGCGAAAGTTACGAAGGTCAAAGCGATGGTCAGTTGGGAGACACGTGTGAGGCTCTCAGGCGCTCTGATAAATAGTAGCCAGAGAAGTCCCTGTGCCGCTTTCCCACCGAATCACCATGGAAAGATCTGCAACTGCCGAATCTTGGCCCACGTTCGCTATATAACTTACGAAAAAGTTTGGGCTAATTTAATGACGCGCATTTTGCCTTGTAAAATGCATATAAATATCTATCCAGATGGACAAGACAATAAAATTTATGGATGTCGTGAGTTTTCTTGTTGTGATCGAAATAAAGTAATTTAAATATTAAACACCACTTAAATTTTTATTTTTATTTTGAAAAACCATGTTTCTTAAAGTTTTTTTTTGGTGAAATGTTTCTTAAAGTTAAGTCTCAATGAAAAATATTCAATTATTGATTAAAGAATTTAAATCCAATTTAAGATTGAGGCTTTGTTGTTATTACTAATTAAAGAATTAAAATAATTAAATCATGTATATTTTATTTAATAGGTACAAGTTTAGGAAAATATTATTTATTTTAAGAGAAATTTCATTAATCATTCATCGTTCAATACAGGACCAAGACCAGACATAGAATCAAGTACATTGATTCGTTAATCCAATTTGTTCAAACAAATTGTCATTAATTTGGTTGTAAATGTGAAATTAAAACAGGTTTGACAATTAGAGATCGCTTTCTACAACGTTGAAACTCATGACAATACACAAACTATTAAAACCATAAAACGAATAACAAAACTTCCCAACGAGGAGAAGAAAACCTAAGACTTCTCAACAAGGAGAAGACAAATCAAAGACTTCCAAATAAGGAAGAAAACTAACTATAAAATAAAACTAAAGAGAAGATCAATCCAACGCCAGACAAATCCATGCAACACCGTTGATGAAGATGCACCGTAACAAGGATGAACCAATCTCCACAAATCTGATTAGATCTATTGGTTATTGTATGAACAAAATGTGAAAAAGATTTGATTGGAACCACTGTCGATCGAAGAGGAGGATCGACGGTGGTTCAAGAATAAAAATCACAAAAGTGAATCAAGAAGAAAAATTTTAGGGTTTTGGAGAAAAAAAAAAGGCTCCCAACAAATATTTCGGCTTCAAGAAATTATTTATAAAAAGAGAAGCAAAGTGTAAAAAGATTTTTTGAAAAGGTTTCGACACCGAGACTTTCTTTTGAATTGAATATTTTTATTGTAATTTATTTTCATAGTGAATTTTTATAGTGCTCTAAGAGCTGCAGATGATTCCTTATTTGAGTTTTACCACGTAAAAAAAAAAATCTTTCTGTTTGAAAATCTCAATTTCTTAGGAAGACTTTGAAAAGAAAGCAAGAATGTCTAAAGTTTATAACTAACATAGTTTCATTTTTGAGAAGCCTCAAAACAAGATTTTTGTTCATTACTAATTTAAACACCTTTCCAAGGGTCGATTTCCAAGTAATCAAGCAACTTATAAGGCAAAAAATGACTTTTCACTGATTTCCTTAGTTTTCCACATTAATAAATTTCCAATTTTTCATTTTCCAAATAACACGACTCTTTTAATTTTTTACTACAATGAATGACTAAGATGCTCCATCTCTTGCTTAAAAAAAAGGGCTTGCTTTGGACCCAAAAAAAAAGGCTTGCAAATGCACACACTTAATGCCCTTACATACACACCACTGTATGTAGGGGTAGGCAATGGCTTCCATAAAACCGCCCAAACCGTCCAAATCGCGTAGTCTGGTATGGTTTTTTAAAATCGTGGTTTGGAAGTGGTTTAGAAATCTTGAAAACCGTGATTCCGCGGTTTGGTAGTGATTTTCATCTATGAAAAATCGCAGTTCACTAAACCGCAAAACCATCCCCAAACTTGGAATTGAGTTGAAGCTTTTTAATGTTGTTTAATTTGAAAATGAAGTAAGACTCATAATTTTGATTGAGTTAATGTGTTTCATTGTATTTTTGGTGGTCATGTATGGACATCTATATGTTTTGTTGCATGTTTTGTTAATAGACATGTACGGAATGTGTGACATTTTTATTTTTAAAATGTGTCGCAGGAAAATCGCAAAACCAAACCGCGTAAACCGCGGTCGGTTTGATTGCGGTTTTGAGGGTTTGCGATTTGGTGGTGGTTTGCAAATCGACCAAACCGTGAACCTTCAGTTTGGTCGCGGTTTGATGGTTTTCACCACCTAACCATGGTTTGCCCACCCCTAACTGAATGATTTTGACTTAATTACCCTTCTCATCTACGAGACACACCTATTCATTAAAACACACGCCGACCATTAACCTCAATTGAAGTCCGCCCTTTGCTACGCTTCGCTCCGAGTCGCCGCCCTCCTTCACCACTACCCACGTCGTCCAAGTTAATTGTTGCCACTATCGACGTCGTCTAAGCTATTCGTCGTCACCCCTCCTCCCTCTCCCCTTCCCCTTTCATTCTCTCTCCAAATCTAGATTTGGTCGATATTGAGTTCACTATGTTCGACCACTAAGGCCAAACACGATGGCCTTGTTTGGCCACCCAGATCGAACACATTTGTAGATGTTCGACTTGAGTGGCCGAACATGTTGTGGATGTTCGGCCCTAGTGGCCGAACATAGCCATCGTGTTCAGCTATGAGTGGTCAAACGCGATGATAGAGGTTAATAATGTGTAAGGCATGTGGTAGGTGCGACAACGGGAAATGAGGCGGGGCAAAGGTGATAAGGGTGGTGAATGGAGAGGCTAAAGGTATTGAGAGTTTAAGGTTACGGACGGTGGTTTGAAATGCCAAAAGTGGTGAAGGGCGATGACGATGGTGGAGGCGACTAGGCGGTGGTGCGTGTATGTGTGTGTTTTTTTTCGGAAGGGTGGTGTGTTCGTGTGCACGCGTGTTTTTTTAAGCCCGTGTACTCGCATTTGTATTAAGGGTAAATGTGTCAAATTTAAAAATTTGGTGTGTGTGCATTGTGCATAGCAAGCCCAAAAAAAAAAATATATATATATATGTTCCATCTCAATAAAAGTAAATTGCGCATGCGCCATATTCCCAATTTCGTCAAACTACATGTTTCCTTTGTACTATTAATTCGACAAGTTACATAAATCAAATGTTTCCATCGACGCAACTTTCCTACTGAGAGTGCATGTCGCACCAAAGTCTTCAACAACAGGTGCAATAGCACCATAGAATTCAACTTTACGCCTCTCTACTTCTTTCCTTCCTTTTGTAGGAGTGTAAAAAGAGTTAGGAAGACTTCCATTTTGAACATTTCTCTAGACCACATTATTGGCCACCTAAAAAACATTTGCAGTAACTTTCTATATCGCTCTCGCTTTCCTACGTTATCTATACTTTTGGGCAACTATTTTGCAGGTGGCACATGGAAACCTAACACAAGCAAATGGTATTAGATAATGACATTTAAGTTCTTAACTTGCCCCACTTGACTTAACCAAACCTATTTTTGGCCTAAAACGAAATCTAAATGCGTGTGCGTGTTTCGTAGTTAAACTCATTTCCTTTTTCCCTTCTTTGATTCAAGCTTTGCGCGTAACTATTGTTTTCCTTTATTCGGTCATAAGAAAAAGACTCCTAAAAGTAAAGTAGTATTCCATATAGCACAAGAAAGGTTGCACCTTGAAAAGAGATATATAGGGTTTAATGGCAATAAGTTTCTCTTCAACTCAAAAGGAACCTTTGAAAAGTTTGACAACTCAAGTTTTGTTATTGCCTTTCTTTGTCATCCATATCGTTTTCATGCATGACTGTGATTTAAGCAAAAAGATGTAGTACACTAATGTGCTCAAGTTCTCTTTAGAACTTATTGTACTAAGTTCTTGACTTTATGGTATAAAGTTGTAGTGGAAACACATGAACAAAAACCCTCACTCTGTTGTGATGCCCAATGTAAGGAAAACAGTTCTATCAAAAGCCAATTTGGACAACTTTTTTTTTCCCTATGTTATAGGCATTTCAATTTATTTACTTGAAAACTTTTTTCGCAAATGAAGTATGACTACCTTTTGTTTAAAAGGGCCATTCGAGCCACTAAACCCTAATTTGGACTGCCGGTCTCAAGTTCGAACCTTGAATATGGAGAAATAATATGAATTAGATCCATATAAGTATGGCTTGAACCCGAACATTGTCCCGGAATACTATGAATCTTTATTTTTTAAAAATATATAAAATATATGAAAAATAATGTAATTGCAATTCTCATAATAACTAAAAATTGTAATCTTCAATTAAAAAAATAAAAGATGAAAAATACCTACACAAAATTATATATAGCTATTATATTTTATTTTTAAAAAAAACTAAAAAAAGCTGTTATTGTGTAAGAAAAAAAAAAAGAAAGAAAAACCAAACATTGAAAACAATGTACTTAGGCTATTAATTAGGATAATCATATTTATTGTGCTAATGAAAGTACTTAGGCTATCAATTAAGCAAAGTAATTAATACACCAAAATATTTCAAATCTATGTAGAGTTGACATGTGTCAACAATGTACATATATAGCTTTCTTTTTATATATATATATATATATATATATATATATATATATATATAGAGAGAGAGAGAGAGAGAGATTAATGTAATGTGACAAAATTTTGTGTTGGGTAACAAGATTTACTGTGATTATTATACATCATCAACATATGAATTGAAAAGATATTAAACAAGAGATAACTATGATGATGGTAAAGCAGCTCTAATTTGCTATGAAGATGCATGCTACATTATATATAGATTTTTTACTTAGATGGGAGTCGAATTCATGACCTCCCAAACCTTATCTTTTGTAAATCGATGTCCACTCCATCTCATCATAGATGCTTCGACAACTACATCATATATAGATGATACAACATTACTTGTCCAAAATTTAAATTTGCTACATTAGCTGGTCGTAGGACCTACAAGAAGACTTTAAGCAAAGCATACATGGTGAAACAATGATGCTACTCCTAGAACCCCTTTTAACTCCTACACTTTGAAGGGCAAAAGACTAAAAAGTTGCCCTACCCTCATATCCCCACTTTCTTTGTACTCAATCTTGTAAAGAATCTAAATATCTTATTGCAATAGTTTAAATAAAGTGACTACAATTCCTAATGCATTTGAATTTTTTGTTGAAATGCCTTTCCCACCATTTTAATCAAAAAATGTGCAATGGCTCATCACCAATTTGAAGTCTAGGTTAATTGATTTCATAAACTTCATATTTTGTGGTAAGTCTACGCGAAATCTATATGTATAGCTGCTATAGCATGAGTAGCTTTATAAGACTTTCTCAAATCGGGTTATAATGCACACATTCAAAAAGCTCATGATTAAACATAATACTCTAAACCATATTTTGGGACCTTAAAAATCATGTCGGAATCCAAATGCTCATCAATCTTATTGACTCGAAAATTCACCTAGAAGTAATCATATAAAAGGAAAAAAGATTGGGTGGAATTCTCTTGTTACGTAGATTTGGCAAGCAATTATTGTCCATTGAATTATGCATTGAGGGTGTGCGTGCATATATCTCAAAACAAGTCCAATGGACTCGATAATCTTGTGCACCAAATGCGAATGAGTAGAAAAAATTAGATGAAAAACCACTTCCTCTTCTTCATACACAAATGAAACAAAGTCTAAATTCAAATTATAGAAGGCCAAGAGAAGGTAATAAGATAAGATTTTAATTTATTTACACTTGATTCAAAATGTACTCAATAGGATAATAGGAACATCTTTAGTTCCATCGAAACCCTAAAATGACCAATTGAGAATAAAGTACGTGGCGAATAACTTTTGATTGGACTCTTAAAACCATGTCTTGATTTGTCGATCGCTAGAACTAGATTATCAACTAGGATAATATCCTCAAAACATTAAGAAAATCCATCTCGATTCTCAAAATAAATGATGGATTTTAGTTACGATATCCATATCCATATACATACATTTCGTGCCCCTTTATTATGTAAAGCAGACATATATATTATAACAATCATCATTAATGACTTTGCATTAATTTTCACAATATTTTCCTTTCATAAGTTCAAGGACCCTACCGCACAACATGAAATGACATAAAAGCTATGTGCTATGGAAGGAATTTCCAATAATCCAATCGATCAGTGTAGAGGCTATATATTACTAACAAATGATACTAATATGTAGAAATTTCTTATAACTTCACTTTGTTAACATGTCTAATGAAAGGAAACTGAGAATGACCATTTTTGGGTGATTTTAATCATTACCTACCCTAATGAGATCTGAAACTAAGGTTTAAAATTAAGTTTCACACAACAAAAACAACAACAACATAACCTCAGTCCCTAATTAATTGTGGTCGGCTACACGGATCAAACTCTTCTATTTTGCTCGATTTAGTGCAATTGATGGAAAATGGAGGAGGGTTGTGATAAGTTGAGAACGTAAAACTTTTGTCACTCTTAATGAAATTTTCAAAACTAAGTTTCTCGTGCAACTATATTAAAACAAAGCTTTTTTTGGTAATTTTTTGGTGAATATCCTTTTTTTTGGTGAATCATATTAAAATAATGCTTTAAAAGACAGTGACCAAAGAAAATAGTATTGTAGCAACTTCAAATAGGTGATGAAAAGGGGACTAGAGGAGAAAAAAATCTCTCAATTTTACAAGCATCACAATAAATGATCAAAAAACTTATCCATCTTCTATTATTGTACCTATAATTTCTACTGAAAAAAGTAGCCCAGCAGTACACTGGTTAGTAGTACATATCCATCTTTATTTGTAGTTAGTGCATGTTTTTCTCTACTCCCATGTGGTTGTCCAACATATAACATTATAACACTAGCTATTGTACTCTCCATGGTTCTTTATTGCTTTGTTTGCTCTTGAGAAAACAAGATTGTTCATCACATTGAATTGTCAATCTCATAACAGATGATCAGAAGACTTCACCCTATTAATAAGACATCCAATAATAATTTTGTAATTTTTTTTATTAAAATTGGTCCTTTGGTAGATCTCCTCCAAAGTGCTATACCATGTACTAACATTGACTTTGTTTACTGAACAATTATTTTTAAGGGAGGATAGGTGTTTAGGGTATGCTAGAACAACTGCAACACACAAAAAAACTACACAGTTGGGCCGTGTTTGCACACATCTCAAGGTGCATGACAAACTTGAATGGAATGTTAAACTTTTCTTGTGGGTTAGGGGTATTACTCTAGCATTTTTTTTAATCGTATAACTTTAGTATTCCATATTATTTTCAAGACTCGACTGTCCTTAGAAAACATATAGGTATGTTTGGTTGGAGGGACTTGGGCGTGGGGAAGTGCCCAAGAAATTGCAGCTTCCCTTGTTTGGTTGGAAATTTTATTCCCGCTTTCCAAGAAGTGAGAGGTGCCAACCTCCCCTGAGAGGGAGAGTGCACTTCCTTAAAAAAGTTGCAATTTTAGACAAATATACCCCCAAATGAATTAACTTTAATTCTTTTTTAAAAGGTATTATAGTCAATCACAACACATACATAAGATGAGTGTTAAGCGGTAAAGAAAAAAACACGTGCATAAAATGAGTGTAGCGGAAATAAAGATGCTTAGGTAGATGTGCGGTAAAACTAATAAAAGTACAATAAGAAATGTGGAAATTCAAAGAAAAGTAGGAGTAGCACCAATTTACACAAATTAAGGTAGGACGGTCGCATTGGTTTGGACACCTCCAAAGACGGTCAACAAATATCCCAATAAGAAAACTCAACTAAGTAGAAACTAATGAAATTGACAATGGAAGAGTAGACCTAAGCTAATTTGGACGTGTTGATTAAGAAAGATTTAAAAGATTTGGAAACTACACCATTAAGCGCACAAAAAATTGAGCGCAATGGAAGAGTTTGATCCATGTAGCCAACTCCAACCTCAATCACAACTTAATATTTTTAAATATCCATCCAACCTCCTTGGAAGAAGAAATCTCAACCAAGCACAAAAATATCAACTTACCGAGAAAGTACACATATCGGGAAGTTACCCAAATGAGCCAAAAGAGGCCATATATGTTCTTAAGAAAAAATTAAAAACAACTTTCTTCTCATGTGATGTATGTGCAATGTTTGTGTCCTAAAAATGACGAGACCAAATTTATGAGATAAGTTAAAATATATATTATGACATGATTAATATTGATAATAGTCATTCATCAAAAATTTAAAATTCACAATATGACATTATAAATAAACCTAAGCTAGCAGACAATAGGCATGTCTGATAAGTTGAGGGCAAAGAAGTTTTTTTTACAATATGGAGCCTAGAGTGATAGATGATGGTGCCAAAGAAGGGAAAGAAGAGGTGTCACCCTAGACTAGTAAAAGGACAAGGGAACATAATGGGAATGAAATGCATGTGGAGTGGGGAACATGATAAGAATAATGGTTTAGTTATAATCTCATAGGTTCTTGAGTCTAATTTGGTGTACTGCCAAAACACCATCTCTCATTCTAAATCTTCAATTTTGTTTGATCCAACCTATTATTATAATTATGACTCATGAAAACATAAAAATGGGTCCAAGAGTAGAAGAGTGGTAAAACACCTACTTGCCACTGCACTCTTCACTTTGATCCCTTGGCCCATTTTGCCTAGCAAACAAAGGAATTAGCTGCTAAAGATTGAGTCAGAATGTTCACATTATGCTAATACCGGACCTAATCATTTTTCCAATGACACGATGATGAGGTCGGTTATGCCGATTAAGTGGCAGTCACGCTAATTATTCCCTACAACCAAGTGGCGAATTACCCAATTCCTAAGATGTGGTTGGTAATATCGTAAAGCACCAGAGCCAATAAAAGGGGAGGTGAATGGCTTATGTGGTGAGGGCCAAAGCACCCAATTGCTCTAACTTGCTTTCTTAATTGTTTTCTTATTATGGTTGGTCTCATTCTAGAGAACATGTGAGCATGATTTGGTTCTTTACCACAGATGGGAGAGGGCCAGCTTTGGAGATTCATTTTGAGTTTTTAAAATGAAGGGTCCGAGTGCAAAATCTAAGTCAAATCATGAGGATCTTTACCAAGACAAACACGACAAATTCAACAAAATAGAAAGAAGAAAAGAAGATTAGGACAAAAACAACCAAAATATTAAATGGGCAAAGGACTGCTAAAAACCACTTTGAAACAATTAATCAAAATTAAAGGGTCTGTTTGTTTCGTACCTGGTTTCAAGAGTCAGAAACTCGAATTGGTGTGCGCATTATTATAACTAATAAGAGAAAAGGCAGGCAGAGGTCCAGAGCAATGAATCATGTAATAGATATTGCCCGTTGTGTCCAGTGCTGGGAATCAAGTTTCCGCAAGTCCAAACTGCTGCAGTAGATAATAGAGTAGGCTTGCTTCAGTCAAGCTTCCATCCCCACGTCCACTTCTACCACATATAACTTCCCAACTCAGAAACTATGTATGGGCCCCTACAGAATGGCACATAACCTTCCTCCCCTTCTCTTCTCACTCTCTGGCTTCAGCCCCTACCAACCTACCAACATGCCCATTTGAAGATCACATGTGCCAGCGGTCCCACGGAACTGGGCCTCACCACTTCTCTGAAGGAAAATCAGTAGGGGCCTGCTCATCCCTCGTCACAATGCACTTCCCCACAACAGAAAATCACAACAATGATTGTTGAGGACACATCTGTCATTCTTTGTGAACGCTAAGGTTATATCTGGCTATCCCAATTCTTGCCCACAAGAGTATTGGCTGAAACATATTGTAGTAGAGAACATACTTGAACACGTTTGGCTTTGGTGGAAAAGGTGGGTATGTGGTTGAAACTGAAACTGAAACTGTTGAAAAGTGCTTTGAGGATATATGGAAATCCTCTTTTCTGTTTAGCTTGGTATCAATGGCTCCATAAAGAGAGGAAGAGAGCTACAAGAATTTTAAGACTGCTTTCCACCCATGTAGACGGTCGTCACACGGATTCTAAGTGTCTAACCACTGAAGATCAGTTGACTATGCCACCCAAAACTTTCCTTTAAATACTCTTCAATTCCTTCCATTTTTCTTGGCCTATGTGTGTGCACCTCCCCCCTTTGCTTTGCTTCCACCAGAAAAAATACAAAAAGAAGAGTGGAGACCTTTCACCCACTGCAGTTGCCCCACCTCTCCAGAAAGAAAAATGAGATCAGTACCAATAAGCTCCCTAGGACAATACAATATTAGATTCCTCAGCTGCTTCACTGTCTTGTTCTTGAGTAGTATCGCCGCTCGAATCAACCTATGTTCTGATCTTCCTTCAATTCTCCTAGCGCATCGGAATCAAATTCTTTTGATGCCACTCTCTCATTAAGAACACTGAATTTTGATGGGCATATCAGCTTTGATGACCTTCACCATGCAGCCAAGGACTTTGGCAACAGACGCCGCCACTACCCTTTGGCAATTCTACATCCAAAGTCAGTGTCGGACATTTCTACCATCATAAAGCATGTGTTCCAAATGGGTCCAACCTCAGCGCTCACAGTTGCGGCTAGAGGCCATGGTCACTCTCTTCAAGGCCAGGCACAAGCTCACAGAGGCATTGTTGTCAACATGGAATTGCTAAAGAAACCGGAAATGCATGTTCATTATGGAAAGCTACCTTACGTCGAGGTTTCTGGTGGCGAGTTGTGGATAAACATCCTGCATGAAACACTGAGACATGGGTTGGCGCCAAAATCCTGGACTGACTACCTCCACCTCACTGTTGGAGGCACCCTTTCAAATGCTGGAATCAGTGGACAGGCATTCAAGCATGGACCTCAAATCAGTAACGTGTACGAGCTGGAGGTTGTCACAGGTCTGTTCTTAATAAGAAAAAATAACAGAAACAAATAAACTCTCACAAATTCACAATACTCTTCCAGGATCAATAGATAGCGAAAGCCTAACTGATTCAAAATAATGAGTGCAGGAAAAGGAGAGGTGCTAAATTGCTCGGAGAAGCAGAATGCTGACCTCTTTTACAGTGTGCTTGGAGGTCTCAGCCAGTTTGGTATAATCACACGAGCCAAAATCGCACTTGAACCAGCTCCAATGAAGGTGTTAATGAAGTTCTTGTTCTATAAACACGCAACTGTTTGTTATAAACATCAACTGATACTGAAAACACATGCCACCATTTTCCTCAGGTGAAATGGATCAGAGTGCTCTACTCGGATTTTTCTGAGTTTGCCAGAGACCAAGAATACTTAATATCTTCCAAGCACACATTCGACTATATCGAAGGCTTCGTCATCATAAACAGAACGGGTCTTATTAACAACTGGAGATCTTCTTTCAACCCCCAACATCCACTGCAGGCCAGCCAGTTCAATTCAGAAGGAAAGACACTCTACTGCCTAGAAATGACAAAAAACTTCAACTTGGATGAAGCAGGTACCATAAATCAGGTGAGATTATAAGCCATCACATCATGCCTCTCAAAACACCTACAAGATGTATGCTCAATTCTGAACCTTAAAAAAACTTTGCCAAATCTCTTTGGTTATACAGGATGTGGAGACCCTTTTGTCACAACTGAGTTTCATTCCCTCCACACTTTTCATATCAGAAGTCTCGTACCTGGAGTTCCTGGACAGAGTGCATCTATCTGAAATGCAGCTCCGGTCGAAAGGCCTGTGGGATGTCCCGCACCCATGGCTCAACCTTCTCATTCCCAAAACAAAGATCCATGATTTCAATAAAGAAGTCTTCGGCAACATTCTCACAGATACTAGCAACGGTCCCGTTCTCATGTACCCGCTAAAGAAATACAAGTACTAATTGATACATCACACATGTAACAGTAGCTTCATGTAATTTCTGTACTTCCTGTTACTAACCTCTCCCCTTCATTTCCTTTGCAGATGGGACAACAGAACTTCTGCGGTTACTCCAGAGGAAGATATCTTCTACATAGTTGCATTCCTTTCTTCTGCAGTGCCGTCTTCAACAGGAAATAATTCGTTAGAATACATACTAGCTCAGCAAAAAAGAATTCTAGATTTCTGCAAAAAAAGTAATATTGGAATGAAGCAGTATCTACCACATTACGCCACCCAGGAAGAATGGAAGGTCCACTTTGGATCTCGATGGGAGACATTTTTGCAGAAGAAACAAGTTTTTGACCCTCTTGCAATCCTCGCTCCTGGACAAGGAATCTTCCAAAAGGCCATGCACTTCTCCCAATAGTGTTCTTCAAGTTCAAAGTAAAATCTCGCTTGAACCGAAAGAGAACAAAAAAAAAAAAAAAAAAAAAGACCATAAGACATTAAGGGACGTAAAAGCAGCAAAAACTGAATTACACTTGCTCAGTGACAATTGGAAGCACAGCATTGCAAGAGGCGGTCAAGCTGCTTGAATCTGTCACTTTCCCAACCTACGATCAAGATGGGTCAAATATAAATGCCAAAGACTGAATCATTTACATTTCAATTTAATACTTTCTTCAACAAGAAGGTTTTTAGTTCAAGAACAACAATTCCAAACTAGACACTTTGTCAACCAATCAGATGCTTTGTCGAATATAATATCATCTCAATCACAACATGAGTCGGAAACCATATAATCCCAATGAAAATATTCATGAGCAACAGAAACTAAGAGAACCAGTAATACATTTCAAATTGGATGAAATATTCCAGCACAAAAGGTAAACTGCTCATGTAATACTCAAATTACATAACACGCATACCTCGTACAAGGCCATTAAAGCAAACAGAAGAATTCCAGGGGCAATATTAAAGAGCTTAGATAGGAATTGGAGTCATTATACAACGGTAACAACTATCAGAACTCTACAAGAAGTATGCAGCATCAACGCCGTTCAGATTCCATGGCACCAGTCCAACCAAGGCCTGGCCTGTTTATTTGTTCCTGCGGTTCCTCGTAATCTCGGGCATCACGAAGAGAAGCCTCAAAGTCAGTTGAATCAATTGCAACAGGAAGAAAACTGCCTATGTCATCTCTAGCACCAAAGCCGCCAGCTCGTACCACATCATCAGAAGTTACGGAAGCCTCCTCCATGTACACATCCCCTATAATATTTGTGTTATCTAAATTGGCACCTTGTGTGAAATTCAGTCTACCAGGGATGCCCTCTTTGTCAAGCTTCACTTCTTCCTCAACAGCATGAGGGTTTTGTCTTGAGATATTTGCAACATTCACATCTTGACTATTACGTTCTGCTGTATCTGTCTTCATGGTATCTTCATTCTTATCTGGTGCAACCAAAGCTGAAGATATCTCAATATGAAGAAGGGAAATCAGTCTAAGAATGCAGAAGATTGAGCACATTTCCAGCATACAAGAGCATGAATGAGTTTGTAATCTAAAGCAATCAACAAACCAGTACAACCATCAAGCTTATGCATTCTAAATCAATTAGAAGCCTCAAACTTCCACTTTTGCTAGTAGAATTCTACTTGGCCTACATGGATTTGGTTGCAAACAATTAAGGATCTTCCGATTGAGTTTAGAAACTCAAAATTTAATTAACTTTGTGTAGCCTTCTATTTCTCTTTTGGTTACAAAACATGTCAATATGATTGAAAATTTGGCAGCCAGTATACTAATGAACAAAAGCGCGAAGTGCTATTTAATCTCTTGGTCTAAAAAAAATATTGAACAAAGGGGTTAAACATGCCTTGCTTTGGAGTCATTTTTCTTCAGTGGTTAAATCCTACATGATTCAATCAAATATCAGATAAAAATAGAGATGAAGAAAATATTACAGTATAGTTTTTAAAGCATGTTACAAGAATACCAGTATCATATTACTCAGAGTTAGAAGCTAATGACGTTCAGCTTTACTTCATTTATGACCAGACAACAACGATTCAGGCTCAAATGTTTCAAGTAATATGATCTCAATGATTCCAACATTCAAGAAACTATGATGACTAAAAACCACACCTTGTTTCTTTCATGCAAGTAAAGAAATTCCACACAACTCTTCAAACTTGTCTGAATTAATAAGATTTTTGAAGCACCAAATTAAGAATTAGATATAAACAACATTTAACGAAAATTGCACCAAAGTTTTAAAGACAATGTAACTTGTGAATACCAAGTTGACTTGAGAAAAAAGAAATACTGTCAATTTGGTTAAAAGATATTCCTAAAGAAGATATTAGACAATACAAGGCTAGAACGGAGTGCCAAATTAGTTAGGGTCAACTACATGGATCAAACAAGCAACGACGGAGTCCCAAGCCCAAATTAGTTAGGGTCAACTACATAGATCAAACTCTTTCACTCCACTTCATATAATAAAGTTGATGGTGTGCTTTCATAATCCTTTAAATCTTTCTCAATCAATGCATAAGTAATTATTTTCGGTCTACCCCTATATCATCAAATTTCTTCGATTTCTACTGCGTCAAGTTTTCTAGTTGGGGCATTTGCAGGCAGTCTTTGGATGTGTCCAAACCACAGCAACTACCTATCCTAATTTCTCATCAATTGGTAGTAACTACGACTACTTATCTTCCTATTTCTCTTGCCATCTATACGAGTTTTACCTACATCCCCAAAGCATAATCATTTTTGCAACATTCACTTACATGTGTAGTTTCTTAACCGCCCAACATTTACAATTCATGAAGTCAAAATGCATGTATAGAATCATAGTCCTACTCAACTTAAAACCTTTAGACTCTAAAATTTTGATAAGCCTCCTTTCCGAATTACCTACTTGAGGAACAAGCAAAGAGATAAGAAATTCACTTCAACAACTTCTCATCCCCTAGCTTGTTCCTCTTTATGAAGTAGGTAATTCGGAAAGAAAAAGCTCCAAGAACCCACTTTGGGCACCAACTCAAGCGATACACCTCACGACACGCGCACACACATCTCAAGGTGTATCAAATGGCAATCGGCGAGTCGGTGCACAAAGTGGGTTCTTTGCAAGCGAGTTCCAATTTGCAAAGGGGGCTTATCACATTTTTCCTCCATGCAAGAAAACAAACAACCACAAAGCCACAATCCCAATTTGTTTTTCTTCCAATACTAGACTAAAATTATCTCCGATGTAAAGAAGAATTCTAACAAATTGCCTAAAGAAGAGAATAATAATATTCAAATTGACCAAAACCATTAGAATTAAACTTCAAATTGAATATTAAAACAATAAGAACATGAAATAATATAAAAAATGCTTTGTCGATCAATGTGCCTTAACAAACTTGAAAGTCACTAATGTACGCACGTACGCATGTACATTACACGTATTCTACATTATATGTCTTGCATGTTGTTGGAGGGTCGCTAATTTGGCCCTCACTATTTTTTTTTTATATTTAATATAACTTAGATTGTTGAAAGAATGGAAAATTGAGTTGTTCGTAGGGCTCCAGTGCCTGCCTACCTGCCCAAGCTTATGAAGAATACAAGGGCTTGGATTGTTTTATATTTCAAATTGACTCGGCTGTCTAATTTGGCTTGTTGTCATGGTTTAAAAATTACACAAAGATTTCCTAACTTCTTTGAATTAATTAGATTGTTTGAAGTACCGACTTAAGAGTTAGATGTAAATGAGATTTCACAGAAGTTCCATGGAAATTAGAGTAATAAACATATTATTTTTTAAGTTTCAATGTTTTTTTTTAAAGAAAAGTGAAATACAATTGGTGCCAATTTTTGTTTGAAGATACTGTAAAGAACGATAACATGTCAGAAGAAAATTTTTTTTTGATAGGAAAGAAACAACTTTCACACCCACCAAGGTTTGAACCCATGATCTTCTACGTCCAAATTCCATACCAAACCATTGGGCCACCCAAACATGTTAGAAGAAACTAAACCAAAACTCAATCGCCCTTAATGAAAAAGATTCTAACACATTGCCTAATAAAGTAGAAGGAAATAATATCCAAAGTGATCAATCCTCTCAAAATTGAAGTTCTAAAAACTTAAGTTTAAGTATAGAAAGAGAAAAGATAAGAAATATTATAAAAGCACGCTTTTTAATATCTTTTGATGAAAGATGGATTTTCTGTAACACTAAATGAAATTATAAATACTTCTCTATAATGTCAAAGTTTTACCGTAATTTCCCGAATCAAATTACATTTCCCCGAATTAATTTCGAATTTTGAGTGAAGTCATATGTGAAGTCCAAGTTTCTATCCTTGCTCGCTTTCACATAGGTTGGGTTTATGAAGGCTCAACCTCCGAAACAACACATACCTCACATTTAAGGAGGTCACGTCGTATTTGCAAAAAAAAATTATTTGTATGTGAATGGTAAGGGTCATTCACCTTCTATATATATGATTGCATTAATTCCTTAAAATCAATAGTTCTTTCCTTAAGTGTTCACGACCATTCTCATCTTTGCCTATAATCACCTCAAATCTACCCTTCAAGCCATTCTATTTGACACCTCAACTCTTATAGCTCTTGTTCTCATCTAGGTTTGATAGATGATGTTATAGGTTACAATGCACAAAACAATACATATATTTCACATTTAATGAGGTCACCTCTTACTTTTAAACAAACTTTATGCATGTGTGAATGCTATGGACCATTCACCTTCCATTTATATGATTGCATTAATTCCACAAAATTAATAGTGATTTCCTTAATTTTTCCCGACCTTTCTCAACTTTACCTATAATTACCTCAAATCCACGTTCAAGGCATAATATTTGACATTTCAATTCTTCTAGCTCTTGTTCTCATCTAGGTTTTGATAGATAAGGTTATAGGTTAATGTTGAAAATGTGTGGACCGAAATATTTAATTTGGGACTAAGGCTATGTTGTTGTTGTTGTTGTTGTTGTGTGGACCGAAATATAATCTCACATCAATTAAGTGTAACTTCATAAAGAAGTACATAAGTGTGGATATCTCCCCAAATAGTATCGAGGTTTTTTAAGTTAAAACCCCACACTTATGAGTCGAAGGTGGTTAAATTGAGCACAATATCGGTACAAGCAGAGATCCACGGGCTTGCAGCCTTGCACCCACGTGTGCAAGCGGGTCCATCATAAAAATTAACATGGTATCAGAGTCAGTGGTTCGATTGGGACCTGAAAGAATGCACTTTGGATGGATTTCGATCCAAGGTGGAGTGTTGAAGATGTGTGGATTGAAATATAGTCCCACATCGATTAAGTGTAACTTTATAAAGAAGTAAGTGTAAATGTCTCCCCAAATAGTACCGAGGCCTTTTGAATTAAACCCGCAACTATGAGTCGAAGGTGGTTAAGTTGAGGACAATATTAGTGGTGGTGGAGATCCACGGGCTTGCGCTCGTGTGTGCGAGCAGGCCCCATAAAAATGAATAGTTACAATGCACCAAATATATCACATTTAAGGAGATCAAATCCTATTTAAACAAATTTATGCGTGCGTGAATGCGAATGACAATTCACCTTCCATATATATGATTGCATTAATTTCACAAAATTAATAGTCCTTTCCTTAATTGTTCCCTACCATTCTCATCTTTGCCTATAAATTCACCTCAAATCTACCATTCAAGCCACACTATTTGGCGTTTTCAACTCTTCTAGCTCTTGTTCTCATCTCAGTCTCTCACTCTCTAGAAATCTTTCTTGGTCTTCATTATCTTCCATAGATGAAAAGATGATAGAAGTGGTTTGATGCTCCCCTCAACTAAGCCATCCCAATGTCGGAAAATCAAAGAAAATGAAGATAATGATCATGATAAATCCAGGGTAATTGCCGTTGATGATGTTGATTATGAAGAAAAAAATGAAGGGCCATAAGAGGAAATGGGGGCCCCTCACGAAGATCAACCTTCAAATTGCCAATACTACTTGCTTAACTAATGCTATTTCATGCATTGAAGAGCTTTTCTTGCCACCTCATCAAAACACTACCAGCCAAACTCATCATACACAAATAATAGACTTGATCGCTCCACCTCATATAGAGTTGAATGCGAAACATATCACAATTCCTAGTACAACTGTAAAAGTTGTGCCTCATCCGCTTGTGCCTAAGGACCCTTCTCAATGTATGGTGAGTTACATATTTAGGGAAGAGTTCTACCAGAAGCTAACGGCAAAGGTGGATTTCTTCATGGGTAGACTATCGTCGTCCTCTTCCTTCCATGGTAGTGCCAATCAAGGACAATCGACGAAGTTGCATCAGAGTGCAAAGATAATGGTGGTGGGATGTGACTGAATGAAATTGTCAATGCTCAATGCCAACAACACGCTCATGTTCCATCAAGTTGTGTGCGAAAAATAATTAAACATAGTAACCACCAAACTAATAATAATGCTATAATTGCTAATTACAATAATATTTGGTGAGCTTCTTGGAAAGATAGATTCAAAGAGAAAACAAAAAAAGTAATTGCAATTATTGACCCAAAAGATGATAACAATGATGAAAGGGAAGAGTTAGATTTAACTTTGAGACTCTGATAAAATATTTCATGTACTCTTATATTATATTTAAGCTTTTGTACTTTTTTTTTTAATTAGTTGACATCATTGTACTCATTCTTATCAAAAGAAAATTATCTATGTGTTCAGACAAAGACATTTTCTCTTAATTAGTTAAAATGTTAGCTCTTGTGTCTTAATTTTTTTATAAGTAGCCAAAGCATCTCTAGTGACATGAAGAGGCATCACTTTCCAAATGCAAGATTGGGAGTCGTGATGGCGTGATGGAGTCAAAGGGTGTTGTGAGCTTGTAACTAAGTTGGTTTCTAGTCAATTTTTTATACAAGTAATCTTGTCGAAGGAGAATCACCTTTTAGAAAAGGTATCTTCACAATTAAATTGATATCTTAAAAAGATCTGATCTGAGATATATAATTATCACTAGGAGAAAAAAAACAACTTCGATGAAATTTTTATGCTTCCCCACGATGTTGAAATTTTACGAAATTCTCTACATCAAATTAAACTCCCTCGATGTGAACCTGAATTTAAGTAAAACCAAATTTTGATCCCTGCTTTCATATCATCAAGAATTTCACTTAAGGGGCTATTTCTCAACCCACAACTAAAAAAATATATTTCTAAACCAATTAACAAAGAATTCTTATTTTTAGGCTCCACCAAGAAACTAGATGTTTGATCCAACCAGAGATGGAGTGGAGACTACTAGTGTGATGCCACTAAACATTAAGAATGTGTTTGACAAGCTTCCTCTATTTTTTTTGTTTCCTATTATTATTGTTTTTATTTTTATTTTTTGAAAAATGTCTCCTATTATTTTAAGTGAGAAGGGAGAACTAAATGAAAAATATGGGACAAAATCCTATTTTTCCAAGCGAAATTTAAGGACCTATAATTCAATAAGTATTTAGAGTTTTTTTTTACCATATTCAAGGCTCTAAAAAGAATCAGAAATGCAAAAAAAAAAAAAAGGAGGCAGCTAGAATATTTTTGCTACGAAACTAAGTTTTACATAATATAATAATTGAAGAAGCATCCCTATTTCCTACAAAATGACGGTAATATCCATGCCAAACATTTCAATTTTTTATCCAAATTAGGTGTGTGAACATCATCAAAACATCAATTGCATTAAATTGAGCAAAGTGGATGAGTTGGATCCACGTAGCTTCGCTTAACTAATTTGGGATTGTTGTTGTTGAGCATCATCAAAACATATGCTATGGCACAATGAAAATACAACGGCGCTTACCATTCATAACTTATCGAATATCAAGGAGGCGAGGAAGGCATACAAGGTACTAAAAATTCCCTAAATAAACATGCAAAGGTAAACTACATATAATGAATTTATTTCCATAGTTTGAGGAAAAATCATTCGTTACTTCTCAATTCATACTTTGAATATAAAATTGTCTCAGAGAAAAGAACACCAAAGTATTCCATCAAGTTTCAAGAAAAATATCCGTCAAAACCAACATGCGAAGAACAAAGTAAATAAGAGGTAGAATCTTCAATCATGAGGAAGTCCATTTGAGCTATTACTCATTTCACAAATCTCAAAAATGGTATATGATATAACACCCGTGCATATTTTCTATAAAAGAAAACACACATGCATCCAATCCTTGAGGTTGTACCCATGCATACAATCTTTGGGATTAAGAAATTGTTGGAAACCAAAAAGCAAAAGTTCTGATGATTTGCACCGCATTTAAAACTAAAGCAATGAGAATAGAGCATATGCATTTTAACAATTTCATCTTGCTTTTTTGTGTTGAGACCAACTTTTTTTTTTTGTCTAAGCCCCTCACTATCCAAAGCCCAATGGGCCTCGACTAATTTGGGCACGAGCTAGGTAGAATACTAGGTCGCGGCAAAGCACTCCCTCAAGGGTTTTAAATCTGCTCCATACCCAGGGCTCGAAACTGAGACCTCTAGTTAAAACAAGACAAGTCCGTAAAAAAAAAAATCATCTTAATAACATAACTAAAGGTCTAAACCTAACACACTCATATCAAAATTGTGTTCCACATGTGGTAAAAATTTGAACAAAAGAATACTATTCAGTTTATCGGTTCCATCCCATTTAGGCCCCATGTTCAATCAATTTATAACTCCAGATTTCATTGTTTAATAATGAATAGAACTTGCAAAATGAAGCCATGCACATATTTTTAGATGCCCATACGTAATTTGCCCACAATTTTTCACCATGTTTATCATTTACGGTAAAGCCATTGATACCAGTGGTTATGAAAAAGAGTCTCTAATTCAAAGATGCTAATTAACAATGTGAAGATACAAAATGGTGCAAATATAGAATTGAGCATATTAACGATAATAGTCGACTCACACCCTAAAAGATATATACCTTTGGTTCCAAGAGCTCGTTCGAATTCGGCTTTTACACTAGACATGATTTAAGAAATGGATAAAACTCTAAACATACAAATGAGAAAAGCAAAACTAGGTGATTTTTTAAATATACAAAAGAAGCAGATTTCCCGTATTTGTAAAGACCTGATAGAAAACACTTGTCTTGAAAGAGATCTTAGGTCGCCCTTCTCATTACCATAGTGTACCAGCATTAGCATAAATGCACCTTAGATAAAATAAATAAATAAATAAATAAAAATTATCCTCCTATCATAGAACCATGATAGTTCGTAAAGTTCCACATTTAAGAAATCTCGTCGAGAAGCAAGATGTTGTCGATATGACAATAGCAATTACACTATCCACGTTTTCAAGCATGGCACACAGACATTGCATTCTAATGAGAAGAAAAAGACGTTCAGAACAAAAAAAAAATCCAAATACTAGGATATTATCATATATTACCATGTGAATGTTTCACCGTGTCCCTCTCCATGGACTTGAGAACTTCCAAGTAATAATTGTGCACTTGCAATTAACAAACTCTAGTAACTCTAGCAGACTATCCAAAAAATTAAGAGAAAAAACGTTAGTGCTTTACAAGAAGCAGCATGTCATCATATGCGGAATTAAAAAAAATAAAAATAAAATTATGAAAATAAACTTCCATGAATAGAACATGCAAAAAAGTTACATGCGTTGCTACATATAATGGTAAAGCAAATTTCTTTAATTGAATGGTTCACTAATATGTGGATCAAGTTAGCAAAATGCAACAAGCATTATTAAACCAGTAAACTCCCTAAGAAAAGGTATATAAATGTTTTTTTTTTTTTTTTCATTTTGAAAAAAAATTGACAAAATGAAGTTGGATCTTACCTATTTTGAATTTTCACCTTTGAAGTTTAGGAGCAAAGCCCAACCCAGACATTGCAAATAAATAACTCTCTAGGTTAGATTTTTACATAAAACATGCAAAATCTCCTCCATGGCTCCATCCCAGTGACTAGCATTTCGGATTCCAAAGGAGTTCGGAAGCAGACCAATAACGAATGTCCAAAAACCTAACATTGGAAACACAATAATTCCCAATTTCTATCTTTAAGTGAAGTATGGTATCATCATAAGCGCGCACGGAACAACAGCCAACTTAAATTTCCCATTCAAAACTTGGGTTTCAACCAACCACCTATATTTAGCTTTTCACTTATTTTTTTTCTTTCATATCCGAGGGTATCTAGGCAAGCCTGACTATTCCCACGAGGCCCTGATGTAATCAGCCTAAGCGTACCCTAGTGGTTCAAGCGATCTAACCACATCGGGGAATCGAAATCGAGGTTGTGCGCTTAATTCACACAACTCCGCCTTCGCTCTTACCGTTGTAGCAACCCGACCGGGTTTTAGCTTTTCACTTATCAAACTCACTTCAACTGCATTATTAGCAATGTGCCGGATTATTCGACCACCGGTCGCCTTAGACCGCATTTGCCATTTCGGCGAAGGTGTTTGCGCCATTGGGTTAATCATCCTTAGCTACATACCATCAAAGCTTTCCATATTAACCAAATCAACCAATACCCACTTTTCAATTCAACAAAAACTCTGGAAATCATCACAGATAAACCCTTCAAACAGTGAATGAAAGGAGACCCACCAACACAATCAAATCAAAAACAAGGAAACTTCTTTAATAACACTTAGAGGGATTTCATCAAACACTTGGTGGGCGTTGTACAAACGCAAAACAAAATTGATAACATCGAATGATTGAAGAGATGAATATAGCAGAGACAGTTATTAATAAATTAAGCAAATAACGGGTAGTTGTTTTGGGGTTCACCTAAAACTGTCTCTCTCAACGCGACCGCGGCTCTCGTCGCTGCCAGAGTTTGATGTTGAGGCGGTGAAAGGGAGTGCTCTTCCTTATCTCCAAAAAAAATTAAAAAAAAAAACTATAGGGCCGTGCTATAGGCACCCCAGTATTTTGTAAGAGCAGGCCAATTTATAAGAGCACCATTAGACAATGGAATATGCTTTGGTGACCTACTTTGAACATCCCCAAGTGAGTGTCCCTCCATGTGATTGATACTCCTCGAGAAGTGTCGTTCAAACCCTCTCAAATCGCACTTGCTCCATTTTTTCTTGGTGTTTTCAAATGTATTAATGTCATTTCTAAATGTTTTTCCATTGCAGTTGTAGTTCTTCGGGGGTTTCGATTTGTTTTGTTTGTTTTCTTTTTAAGTCGTTTGAGTGAAGTTTGGTGTCGCTAGAGGTCGAGACCTATGTTTGAGGTTTGGTGTTATTTTCATCGAATCTTTATGTTGAAACTTGGTTGACACTCACGCGAACTAGAGGTGGTGGGCTTTAGCCGAATCTCCAAGTAAAGGCTCGATAGGCTTTATTTGACACTCGAATTGAGGGTTCGATGGGCTTCGACGGACACTCTAATTAGAGGTTGAAACTTGTGAGGCTGAATTATTCGAAAAACAATAGTTGATACCTTGGCATAGAAAAACTCCAAAAAATCACCAAATTAAATATAAAAAAAATACAACTTCTCTTTACAAAATCTTCTTTCATCGTGTAATCCTCATGCATTTCACGCTAAAAACTCAAAAATTAGGTCAAATCGACAATGTGTTACAAGTTAAAATAGAATGGTGTGGTTTTTAAGAAAAAAAAAGTAGTGGAACAGGACAAAAGTGGGGTACACAAAATGAGAGGAAGAGTGAGACGAGATACACATAACGAGGGGAAGGGCTAAAATTCATTTTTATTGAAGGGTGACCCTTACTTAAATCACTCGCTTGCCCTTCACAAAATATCGTGGTGTCTTTAGCGTTGCTCTAATAATTTCATGTTTTTCGTTAAATAAATAATTATTTTATAAGAAATAAACTATAACTCACTCACTATGAAGCTCGAACTCCTGATCCATTAGCCTACCAACTTTATATCAAACCAATAAGCCATCCATTTGGTTGGTTTTGTTAAAAAAATAATTTATAAATTTTTTTAAAATGATAATACAGTTTTTAGACAAACAATAATAATAAGCTTAATTTATTTTATTTATGATTGGTGTTTTTATTTTTTAAATTAAGCAAGCTCACGTGGAGCAACTTTTGACATTTTTATCCCAATTACAAGCTCATACGAAAATAATTTCAATCTTACCATAACGTATTTAAAATGATCGATCCTAATATATTTGTGAGACTTAAATAAATTATAATAGTCTAAATACGTCGAATTAAAAAAATCGTTATAATATTTTAAAAGACAAAATCCAAAACAAATAATGTACTACTATTTCATTAATTAAATTTAAACTTTCCCATCAAAACAAAAAAGAATTTCAAGAGCAAAGAACTCACAAGAGGTGGAGAGTTTAGGCGGAGGACTTGCTTCAAAACCAAGGCAAAAAAAAAAAAAAAAAAAAAAAAAAAAAAAAAAAAAAAAAAAAAAAGCGACAACAAAAAGAAGTAAGCCGAACGACACCCCATCTCATCCGTACAACTCATCACACACATAATCCAACCCCATCACAGCCGTCCACTCCAATGACCGTCCTTCTCAACTTCGTTGACCACTCCTGACAATCCCTCTCCGCCATTGACACCTCTCGAACCTCCAAATTCCCCCCCAAATGCAAGCCCACCAAAACCCTAACCCTAATCCCCAAATCTTCACTCCCAATCACAACTACTCGTTCTTCGATTTCTCAAATTCAATCAATCAACAACACCAACAACGACAACAACAACAAGGGCATCAATTTGTGGATTTGGAGAAGATGAACTCGATCAATGTGGGGAGCGGAGGCTCGGATTGCCAGTTCGCTTCGCCGTCTGCGGCGCGTTCGGGGCGATCAGTGCCGAGGCTCGTGAAGGTGAGGAGGCACGGCTCTTCGTCTTCGCAAAGAGGGAGGTCGTCTGGGGTTCCGTTTCGTTCGGGGTTTGAGAGTGCCGGGGGAGTGCAGGATCTCGGCGATCGGTATCAGAGGTGGAAGCCCTTTTCGGCGTCGGATTCGGGTGAGAAAAACGATTGCTTGAATAAGTTTGATTCATCTGTTTCTGGGAATTATGAATCTGTTGAGTGTAGAAATAGTGGAGGGTTTGTGTTTGGGGGAAATTCGAGGTTGAATTCGATGGGGAGCGTTGGGGCGTTAGGTACGGAAGGGATGGAGAGGTTGAAGATTGGGGAGGAAGTGGAGGAGAGAGCGAGTTCGAGTTTTAATTATGCGGCGGAGGCGGGAGGGTTTGTGTTTGGGAGTAGGAGTGATAAAGGTTCGAGCTTGGATGGTGGAAGTGCGCCGGCGATGTCGAAACTTGGAGATGATTTGAGCAAGTTGAATATAGAAGTTCCTCACACTCAAAGTTGTGATGGTTTGAAGAAGAATGATGGTGTTAATGTTGATTCCGAGGTCAATGTCGTGCGGGCATTCGCCTTTAGAGGGAGTGGCAATGTAGGTAGTTCCGCGGACGAAAATGCAGATTCTACTATGCATAATGAGTATGGAAAGTCTGATGGTTATAAGAAAATCGAAGACAGTGGCTGCGAGGTCGATCTTGAAGATGGTTTTACTTGTTTTACATTTGGAAGTAAGAACAAGAACAAGGTTGATTCTTCAGGAGGAGGCTTTGCTGCTAATAAGCTGTCTGATGAGATCAATAATTTAAACATTAAAGAATCTGGGAATAATGTTGAAGCTGGGACAACTGAAGGTACCGACTACAAGGTCAATGAGAAGAGCTCTTTTGTTTTTGGAAGTGACGAGACCAATGTCGGTTACTCTTTTGGAAGCAATGTAAACAATGTAACTGGTAAGATGAATAAATTAGATATTGGGAGCAAAGTTGGAGATTTTGGGTCTAGTTATAGTGAAGATTTTGGAAATACAGAAGATGCTAGCTTTAAGATCGATGAAACGAGCGCCTTCACTTTTGGGAGTGACAAGTATCATGCTGGTAATTTTATTGACAACTATTTAAATGAACTTCCAAAGAAGATTGAAAAAGTGCACATTGGGAGCAAAATTGGCAATTCCAGCAAATGTGATGCTGAAGCGCCTTATTCGTCTTCTTCTTTTAGGATCTCTTCCGAGGATAGAGAACCTGGAATATCAACTAGTAATATTTTCAATGCAAGTCCCACACGGGTCACTTTTCAAGCAGCAAGCTTCGGTGGCACTGGTGGTCAATCTAGTGAAAACTGGAGACCTGTTGGAGCTACAGCGTCATCATATTCATCCTCATCAGGGGGGACAACTTTCCACTCCGTTGGTGAAGATTTTGAGTGTAGTTCAACGGATGATACTGGACAGAAGTCTGTTGGCACTACTTTCCACTCAGTTGGCGAAGATGTTGAGTCAACCTCTATGGAGGGTGGTGGACATAAGGCTGATTCTTTTTCTGGTAATAGAGTAGAACAACGTTTCATGTTTCATTCAAGTTTTAGCGCGCCAAAGCTGGATCCTTCTAGTTCTTCTAGGGGAAGTCTTTACACTGGCTTGAACCAAAGGCCAGGATTCAGTGCAAAGAAGGGACAAATGAATAGAACAAAGTCAAAGACTAGGAAATCAAAATCAAGGCAGCCTGGTCAAGCTTACCTATGGGCTGCACAAAACTACGGTTCTAAGGAAGCCAATCACCAAGAAAACCAAGAATCTGTTGGGCATTATTCACCGATGGACTTTTCTCCTTGTGAAGAAACTTTGGCAGTTGATCAGAGTTCGCGAGAAACTTCTGTAGCTTCGGAGGAGCACTTCAATCATGATGGACATAGCTTCCTTAATGATACTTACCCATCTGTTTCTGCCAATGGACCAGATGAAGACCTGGTTAGTGTGACAGACAACGTGGATATTGATGAAGATGATCTCAAATCTGGCAAACTGGATGAGAAACAGTTTGAGGACCATTGCGAGAAGCACGCTGAACTGCGATGTTCTTCTGAAGAATCTCTGCCTTTACCTGGATCAGAAAATTTGATTTTTAACAGCGAAAAGATTGCTAATGGTAATGATGCTGGTGTGGTTGCAGCAGAAACTCTATTCGGATTTCACCAAAATGCAGAGGGGCAAGAGAGTGACAGGAAGACTCAATTTAGTTCAACTCCAGTTTCAGAAGATGTTACTGGTGCGAAATTCACATTTGCTGCATCAGGCTTTTCTCTGGAGCATTTTTCAGCTGCCAAGCGCCATTTAAGAAGGAAAAATCGTGTGAAAACTGGTCATGATTTGCCTAGCTCTTCAAATGTGAACCAACAGTTTGATTCTTCCAGCATGCAGTTTTTCCCATTTGCTAGTAATTCTTTGAATTTTAGCAATGAGCTGAGTCAAAAGGGAGATTCACCTTCTTGTTTTACTGTTGGGGAGAAAAATTCTGAGACAGTTAAGGACTCAGAGGTCAAGCAACAGTCTGTCCTCAGAGATTCTGAAATTCCACCTTTTCAAGAAGCTTGTGAAAAATGGCGGCTAAGGTTATCTTCTTTTTCTTTTATTTTTCCAACTCAGTTAGAATTCATTTATTGTTCCTCTTAGGATGCAAACTATGCATGTCTGCTGGTGCTTTGTGTGATTTTCAGTTGTGCCTTCACTTGTGAGCTGTCTTTGTATGTTATTTGGTCTTGAATTTATTTATCTGGTTTTGCCAGGGGGAATCAAGCTTATACCAATGGGGACCTTTCTAAAGCTGAGGAATACTATACCAAAGGGGTGAATTGTGTGTTTCGTGGTGAGATGTCTAAAAGCTGCTCCAGGGCTTTGATGCTTTGTTATAGCAATCGTGCGGTGGTGCGGATGGCTGCTGGAAGAATGAGAGAAGCACTTGGAGATTGCTTGAAGGCAACTAAAATAGATCATGAGTTTCTTAAGGCTCAAGTTAGAGCTGCAAAGTAAGAGATTTACGTGCTTTATTTTATTAATGTTTTTCTCTTAATTTGGTTTTATGTTACTAGCATTCTACATTATTCCCAGAAAACCTTGGATTTTTATGCACCGCAATCTACAAACAAAAAGCCTCAGGTCATCAGGTTATGTTAAACTTTATTGTTTCGAGGAAGCAAACATGCTCCCTGCTCGCACTTATTTAACGTCTTACCACTAAGATAGTTAATATACTCATCTATGTTTTGTGTTTGGGTTATAGAAACATAAGTTGATACCCACACCACACTTGTTGCTTCATAATACCTTGAGCTACTAGATTGATTGCATCTCTCTCTCTCTCTCTCTACACAGACACACACACACACACACACACACACCTGTTAACTGTTATTCTAAACTGATTCAACATGATGTACAATTTCATTCTCAATGGGTCCTTTAGAGTTTTATTGGAACGTTTTATGATGTCATTACATTTACATTCAGTTCTTAGAGGACGAAGCAATGGCCTTGCAAATAGCTTAAGTCCCTAGAGTCTCGAATATGACATGATATGTAAGTTCTAATGCACAAGTCTTTAGGGTCATTGGAAGCTTAAACCTTAACTGAGCAAAATGCGCAGCTTCTTAGACATATATCAATCTACGTTGTTTTAGCATTATGGGATTATGTCAACAAATTTTTAGTATACAGCTCCATACCACTAATGAAAATGATGACATGAATCTCTTGAACTCTGAGAGCATTATGGGTTTATAGATAGGCTCTAAGCATTAGGGCCTTCAAGCTATTTTGGAGGGCATTCATGTGAATGTTAATGGTTAGCATGTCATTTTTCTAGTCCTTACCTGTATCACTGAATGCTATGAATGAGTATATATATGCTTCTTTTAGTAGCATGTGGAAAGTAACGAGTTCATGTGTTGGAACAATACACATTGGATTTTTCTATACTATAATATTGAATTATTCTAGCTATCAATTGAATTTGTTTCCTTATTGTTTTGGATGCTGATGTTTTTTCCAGTTGTCATCTTGCACTTGGTGAAGTAGAAGATGCAATTGGATATTTCAAAAAGATTTTACCATCTGGAGATGTTGTATGCTTAGATCGCAAAACCATAATAGAAGCTTCAACTGGCTTACAAAAAGCTCAGGTATTATATTTCTAAAAAATTGTTTGGTATTTAGGTTTACTTTTTGGATACTTATTTCGCTGATATTTTGTCTGGAAAAGATATTCCTGCTACCGTTATTTTTTGGTATTTCTGTAGTTTCTTGAGTTTTAAGTGCTGCATAAACATAATTCATAGCTAACATACTTTGTGAAACCTAAAACATTTGTACTTATGGCAGTTGTTTTTGTCCATTTCTACGTCTATTTCCCAACTTTACTTTTTGGCTTGTTGGAAAATCTTAAATTCTTCAGCAGTTTGTTCTTTGTGATTATTGATTCTCTTTCTAGATCTTCACAATCACAACTACTGACATGATAGACAGTTATTTTCAAGTATGATATTTTCTCAATAATTTCTTATAATATCTTCCTTGACTTGAATGTCTCTTTGTTTATGAATAATCACCAATGGGATAAACTTTTTTTATAAAATCAATGAGATAATTTTTATAAAGTTGGTTTGGTGTTTTAGCAGTACTTGTTTGACTTCTTTATTCTGGACAAGGAGGAATGTAATTTAAAATTAATCGTGATTGTCCTAAAGATTACACAACTAAACATGTCCTCTAACGACAGGTCTTTGTATGGTGTGCGTAATTCTTTTTGTTTGAAATTTTGAATAAGATTATTTTGATCTTAATTTAGGATCTTGAATTTGCAAGCCCCATTGTTCCATAATTACTTCTCGCTCTTCTAAACATAGTTTTTTCTTCTTGCCAATTCTCAATGTATGAAGGCCCTAGAAATGCTAAAGCATCTCTGGTGAGATCGTAGAGGCATCACTTGCCAAAAGGCAAGGTTTGGGAAGGTCATGAATTCGACTCCTCCTTAAGTAAAAAAAAAAGAAAGCGCTAGAAATTGAAGGAAATTAGAGGTGTAGGGATAGACCTTAGATGATTTGAGATTGAATTAATCTTAAAATATTTAAAAAATTATTAAATCATTTAACCAAGTGCATTAAATCAACTGAAGGGCAAAGTTGGGCTTGGATTCATGTAGTCGATCCCAACTAATTTGGACTAAAGTTTTGTTCTTTGCCAAATTTTGAAGACAGACTTTTACAAATTACAACTAACCTCTCATGTTAGGGTAAGCCTCAAGTTTTTAACTATCGAATAATTAGACCTAAGTGTTATTGAGGTGCAAAGAGGTGCGCGACCCAAAGTTGTCAAATCGGAATCGAGTCGTAAAATCGGTAGGCGCGTGTTGTGAATCGAATCGTAAATCGTAAGAGTTATTCAAATTCTTTTAAAATGCTTCTAAATACATTTAATTTGTGTGTTTATTTATGATTTTTCAGTTTTTAATGATATATAATCGTTTTAATAAAAAATTAAATGAGAACAACCATTATATTTTAAGAAAAACTGTTTTTTGTACTTGATATGCCAAACATGTCTTATTTTTGTACAAATGTCTACGTGGGTAGGATACTTATTTATTAGCCAACAAAGAATAGGGCTTTTGTGTGAACGAGATTTGGTGAGAAGTTGAGTTGGGGAGAGACACGGAAGATCGGTAGAAGAGGGAACGAGATTTGGTTTCGATCTTTTGCCTTTGATACTCATTCGACCGACTCTCTCTCTCTCTCTCTCATCCCGAATTGATGCCCCTCCTTTACATTAAAAGCCGAAACGACAAATTTTTTTTTTGATTTTTGGAATCGGTCGATTTGAATTTAATCGTCCGATTCACCAGTAACTCGTTTGATTTTTTTGAAAATCGAGTTGAGTGCCAACTCAACTCGGTTTTCATGCCCACCGAGTCAACTCATACGAGTTTGACAACATTGGGTGCGCCTCAAAGCAGGTCGAAACCTGTACACCTCAAATTATTATTATTAGTATTGTTGTTGTTGTTGTTGTGGCCAATCAGTTCATTTGTGACTGTTTGATTTCACAGAGATGAGTCATATGTAGTTCTCTGTAATTGCTATGTAGTACAGTGAGACCAACATCTTTAAACCCTTCCATCATGTGACACAGTGGAGAGATGAAGTTTTTCTTTTTTAAAATGTAGAGAAAGATCGGGGCGGTCGATCACATCAAAAATAAAAAACCCATCAAAGTAATCATGAGAAATGAGATTTTGTGAAGCAATTGAGATTTACTTGAAGATGATGAGGAGAAAAGTCGAAATGGGCCGTTGATCTTGTCTCATTGGGGTTATTTCTTAAGGGATGCAAATATTTGAAAGATTGGGCGGAATGGGGTGAAACTCAATTTGGGGAAGAAGAGGGTAAAATGGTCAAGAAAAAAGGCACAGCTGTATCCTCAACTACTGTAGAAGACTGTACAGTATAGGACTGTAACTAAGCCATTCCCGTAAAGGAAATGATGGAAAAAAGTTTCTATTCTGAGCCTTTTTCGTTTCCTTTACTTTTTAGTGCTTTATTATCTTGCTCTGATCTTCTTTCTTCTCGTTCTTTGTTCTTCATCCTTCTATTTTTTCTTTTATTTTCTCGGTGCAATGCAACTACTTCCTATTGTTGATGCAGCAGTTCAATGCGTCATTATTCTTCTTTCTTTGAGTAATAACATATACGATGCAGATGAAAAGGAAAGTCTAAAGAGATAAAGAAAAAAAGAAGAAAGTTTTAGGAGAGGATGATGTAAATGAGATTGGAGAAGATGATGTGAACTTTATTTTTTTTAAGTGAAGTTTCTAATGTGGAAGGAAAATGGGAGGAGCAATAAGATGGAAGGCATACATCTTAATATACATTGTTAAGATAATATGCACGTAATATTTAATATATTAATACGTACTTCGCTTCACTCGGGCGTGCGACTCGCCTTGTACCTTGAGCCTAAGGCTTTTTGGCGAGTATTGCCTCAAGTGTGTTGCGCCTTCGATACACTGATTAAACCATGGGACTTTGAGCATTAAGACAATTTTTGGGTATTTTCAAGGAGGGAAAGACAGATCGAGAGCATATTATGCTGCCAAGGGCATTCTATCATATTTTGTAACCAGTAGTGAATGCAGAGAGTTATACTTTGATTTTCTTTTCTTTTCTTCACACACATGCGCGTACGAAAGCACATTCATGCAATCATTTTTTCTTCATATTCTAATTATAGAAAATGCCCCTGTTATGAAACTCAAGGCGTCAGAAATTGAAGGGATTTGACGGTATCATAAACAATTTAATAGAGTACCAAATTACTTAGTTAACTGCATCAGATCAAGCTGTACAGAAATGATTGATCCAAGTAGTCAAACCGACCAGTTTGATATTGATGCTTTGTTGTTGTTATTCTAGTTATGCACACATAATGTGTTGTTAATTTTTTCCTAATATTCTAGTTATATACATATTACTAATTAAGTCTTTTGCTCCTGAATGGCAGCAATTGGCCAATTACCTTGATCGTTGCACAGAGCTTTTGCGTCGGAAAACTTGCCAGGATGCAGAAAGTGCTTTGAAAATAATTGCTGATGCTCTGATAATTGGTCCGTACTCAGAGAAGTTGCTTCAAATGAAGGCAGAGGCTCTATTGGTGGTACGTCATTCTAGATTTTTTAAGTTTTATGTTACATTTCCCCGCTGTTGATTTTTTCCTCAGGCCTAATGGTAATGACTGTCAACTGATGCAATAGCTCAGGCAGCACTCCGAGTTGATTCAATTGTGTGAGCAGTCACTTGAATTTGCTGAAAAAAACTTCGCTTCAGCAAGCGGTGATGGCCAAAGAGAGAAGAAGTTAAATGGACCTGAAAGCATAAAAATAGGTGCTGCAAGGATATGGCGATCGTTCATGATTTCGAAGTCTTACTTTTATATGGGAAAGCTTGATGAAGCTCTCAAGTTACTGGATATTCCTGAGCAAGATGTATCTGTCGTACAAGAGTAATGCACTAATCTTGTTTGTGTTGATCATATTTAGCATATTATCTGTTTGAAACAACTTTTTCAACCTGGCTTGTGGTTTGACATTTAACTAGGTATGAAAACAGTTATCTGGAGTCATCAGTTACTTTGGCTGTCACAATTAGAGGGTTACTACGCCACAAGGTACACTTATTTTGTATCTTTAGTTTTCTTATAATTGTCAATGTCACACAATTGAATGTAGTCGACCCCGACTAATTTGGGATCGAGGCTTGTTGTGGTGGTGGTGGTGGTGATGGTGTCAGCTTTTTTGGTTTCCGTGGCATTGGTTTCAAATCTGTTACCATTCACCATGGAGAAAAACTTGTGAAACGAAATTGGAAGTAAAAAATACTTTTCTTGTCAACATGGTTAATTCGCCTAAAGATATTCCTGAGCAACTTATTCATATTAAAGGCGGTCCTGTCTTCCTTATCAATTAAAAACGAGTTATACATACATACACTAAGATATTAATAGGTCTCCATGGAATGATAAATTGGAAAATGCTTTGCTTTTAAATACATATTCTGTATTAGCATCAAATTTAATCCTACAAATAGGAGTAGTATTGGGTGTAGTCTTTTATGGAAAACTGGACGTTTAGCCACTATTATTTCATTAAATGGCAGCATATTTCAACTGACTGATAAATGTGTATGAAATTGTACATTATCTGCAGAATGTTGTATTATAATCTGAGTAGTTTTCAATCAGATTAAGTGTTTCTCGCTACTCATTGCATTTTCTTTCTTGAGTTTGTGAGCTACATCGAATTTTTGAACAGGAATGACATTATCGTACCGTTGCTTGCATTTGTTTCTTGCGACTTCTAATTTCCTGGTTCAAGTGCTAAACCTTTTTGTGTGTTGTCAATACTAATGTCTGTAAAAAGTTTCTTTCCTCGATTTCAGATTATTCTGACTCCCATATTATGAATTTCTGTTGTCTTCACTAATTATCTTATTTGTGCAATCGACTCAATAGCTTAAGTTTGTTGATGGTTCTTTTTTCTTGGATGCAGATTGCAGGAAATGAGGCATTTCAGTCTGGAAGGCATTCTGAAGCTATTGAACATTATACATCAGCCATATCATGCAATGTTGAGTCACGCCCTTTCGCTGCTATTTGTTTCTGCAATCGTGCTGCTGCGTACCAAGCTCTAGGCCAAATAACTGAGGCCATTGCAGATTGCAGCTTAGCAATAGCCCTTGACGGAAATTACCCAAAGGTTTGTCATACCTACTTATAATAATAGCAGTATACTACAAGACTCCTACTTGTCTATTGGGTGTAAGGTATGAGGGAACAAACTTGCTGTATGCTATGAAGATGTAAAGTAAACTTCGTGATCTGACAGAAGTCACTTTTCCACACCCTGCGCCATGCTCTAACCAGACAAAGGGTTACATTAGCATTCTTAGTTTCATGCGTGCTCATATATTTCCTACTGGCATTGATTCATTGAATTCCTCTCGGTTGGATCAGTGATGAAGTCAATCCGATAAGTGTATTTGTTGATTTTTTTGCAGGCAATTTCTAGAAGAGCCACTTTACACGAGTTGATTAGAGACTACAGCCAAGCAGTAAACGATCTTCAGAAATTTATTTTCCTTCTCGAAAAGCAGATGGGAGAAAAAGCTAACTCATCTGCAACGTTAAGCAAGTCGACTGGCTCTGCTAAGGATTTAAGACAAGCTCGTGCCCGCCTTTCTACATTAGAGGAAGAAGCCCGAAAAGGAATCCCCTTGAATATGTATCTAATTTTGTAAGTTCTCTCATTCATCTATCCCAACATATTGGTCAGTAATAGAATGAGAAGTATGTGTTAAACTTTTAAACAATATGTTATCTAGTATGCATGTAGGTCAGCAAACTCATTAAAGGAAAATTAATGGTACAACTTTTCTGTGCAGGGGAGTAGAACCGACCGGAACAGCATCAGAGATTAAAAAGGCATATCGTAAAGCTGCACTTAGACATCATCCAGACAAGGTTTAGTGACTCATTTCTGCTTTCAAATTTCATATGTAGGTGGTGGCATACACTTTGGGATAGACCTAACAAGTTACTTGTGGATTAGGCTGGTCAATTCTTGGCAAGAAGTGACAACGGAGATGATGGGCTGTGGAAAGAAATTGCTGAAGAGGTTCATAAAGACGCTGACAGGCTTTTTAAAATGATTGGAGAGGCATATGCAGTGCTTTCAGATCCTGTTAAGGTCAGTTTCTCGTCTTTCTAGAGGTAATGCTTTCACCTCAGCTTGCGTTCCGCTAGATTTAAAATATGATCTAATCGCTCCATCCTTGAGGTTTTTCAGAGGTGAAATTGTAGGGCCTCCCAGAAACCAAGCTTAGGCTCTTAGATGCATACCAATGCATAGAATGGATTCCCTTATGAACTAAAACTGGGATCTGATGTTTAGTGTAGTGTGCAATAAGTTTCACGTGTTTTTCTTTCTTCTTATTCCTCCTCAGTTTATCATCCGAAATATGTTTATTCATGAAAGTTCTTAACGGCGAGCGATCAGGTTGAAGAATGTTAGTTTTGGGTTATTTTGTACTTGCACAAATAAGAATATTTAAAATGCCATAACTGGATCAAATTTCTGCAAGCTCTTATAAGATGAAATTGCCTCTGAAAATCTTGTTCTTACACTCTGCTTTTAGTTTGTTTCTAATTTAGCTGGTACAATGTGTTCAATTAGTTTATAACAAATAGCACAGTTGGTTTATAAGAGATGAATTTGGTATTGAGGCATCTTATTGCCATCCTTTATTTTCTTCTGTCAACTCAAACAGCAAACAAACTGAGAGATGATACAACTGCTCTTCTTTCTTGTCTCGTCATTAAGTAGCTTTATGTTTTTGGTTTTCCTCTCTTTAAATGTTGTTGGAGCCTATCTGAATGTGTATACTTTTTTTTTTTCCCCTCGTGATACAGCGATCTCGTTATGACTTGGAAGAGGAGAGTAGAAATGCCCTCAAAAAAGGTAACGGGTGTTCCAATCAATCAATGCCTTCAGACGCTTATGGCTACCAGTATGATAGAAGCAGCAGCAGCAGCAGCAGCAGGCATAATTGGCAAGATTCACGGAGAGCGTATAGAAGCCAATACCAATGGTCTGATGCCTATCGATCAAATAGGTATTCTTGATGAGCGATTGCTTCACCGAGTAAAATAAGTATTGTAGTCTTTTAGCTGGAGTTATGGCGACAACTTTACGCAATTCGATGGATCTTTAGTGCCACGGCGCAGCAAGACTTCTAATTTAAGCACAGGAGAAGCAATGCAGTTGTCGATGGCAATTGCACTTGTTAGAGATGCTGCATACCTTGAAATGGTTTGAAAAGATGTCTTCGAGAACTTAAGATGCTTGTGGTCGAAGGACATATGTCGATCGTCTGTGCAGTTTGTGTTGGTGTGTATAGTCAGAAAGTGAGACTTTTCTGCAACAGAATGGAAATGACCATAGCTTTGTGCAAAAACTGGCAAACTACTGCTTTTGAAATCAAAATATGGTTTCAAGTTTTGAATTATAGTTTTCATTGATTTGCAGATTGTAACGGGATTGTAAATTGCTTCCTTTTGTTTGTTTAGGAATGAATTGGAGTGGCTGCCAATTAAATGGAGCAAATTTCATTATATTGAAGTCTTGAAGATATCTCTGTAGGAGTAAATAAAACTTATTCAAGTTGACAAAAATAAAAACATATAAAGAAGCTAGTAAGGTTTGCATCATTGGTTTTGATAAGTTAGAACTCTTATTTTGTTATTTATTTTTCAATGATTAGTCCTTTTTTTTATAGAAATGATAAGTCTTTTTTAGTGCCTAAATCACATTATTTCTGGATTAAAACTACACTTCATTAATCACTTAAAACTTTCAAAACTCTGCTACAAGCCTACAAGTATTTTTTCTATGACATACACCATGACTTCCGTTGAATAGTTTCAAGAATCAACCACTAAAAACGTAACTATTGAATTTACGCTCATATACAAGCTGAATGTAAAGTGTAATAATACTAATAGGGTGGAATTCAAAATAAAATAAAATACTAATAAGGTGTTAATAAGGTAAATTGGTTAAATATCCTAACATATCACATATTTGTTATTATGTCATAACCTTTCTATTCGAACTTCAAATTAGATGATGTCCACTTAAATAATAAATTTAATAATTGTTTTAGTAATTATATATGATGGAGTTTAGCTTTTTAAACTCATTAGTTTGGTGTCCGAGTCATCAAATTGAGTTTAAAAGTGATTTGAGATGCAAATCAAACAATTTAGAAGTGTTATGATATGATAAGAAATCTAAAGATTAGGATATAATAAGTAATAACAAAGTTGTAAGAGGTTAAGATATTTTAATAAATTAAGCTTTTAAATATAAAAATGATAAATTGGAGGTATTCATGAAATAATAACATAAGAAAATCAATTTGACAATTGCTGATCATTCTCTTAAGCATATCTTGCGAGATAAAATTCAATATATATAAAGAATCTCACCGAGCTCTACATATGTAACAACGTAATGTAAAGTAAGAGGAGAGAGAGCTCATGTGACAGCTCGTGAGATATCTATAGTAGTTGTTTCGTGTGATAAGCTCATGAGATTAACAAGAACTGTAGATTGAAGCCTTTATCCATTGAAATGATTGTCTAATTTCGTTCTTCAGCTCGTTAAAAGAACTCTACATCCTCTGGATTTGCTCATTGGAGTCTTGATCAGCGTAATAGTCTATGTTTATTGAAATCTTAAAAAAAATATCAAGAAAAGGAAAAAAATTCATAAAAAAGAAAAAAAACCACCAAAATAAGTAAGTTAGCTAGGCGAGGAATTTGAATTCCACATTTCATAATTTTAAAGATAGTTCTAAATTTTTTTGAGTTTTTCATCTATTGCTCAAATGATCTTTATTTCATATTTGCAACATTAATCAATAATTTTGAAAGATTACATCATTAAAACTCATTAGAAATATAAAAAATACATGATAAAATATATAATATTTTCTAAGAAATGCATCGTGTAATGATATCACATTGTTTATCTTATATTAATTGATCTGCCATTTTATGTTATTTATTAAAATTAATATATTTTAATGTATGGATTATATATTTTAAGTTTCAACAACGTAAAATTCAACAACATTAATCTAAGGTTTAAAATATTTTTTTTGGAAGCAGCTAAACGTACTTCACTTCTTGTTAAATGTACCCCTTTACTCAAGTATATCCCTAAACTTGCCCCACTTTTTTTTGAGAATTCCAAAAATTCTTTTGCTTACCCCAACCCTCACCCACACTCCACCCGACAGTCCTCTCATTTTCTCGATTTTTTGTCATTGTAAAACACTTGTACTTGGTCAGAAGTGGCGTAGGAGTATTTTTTTCGTCAAATAAGGTTGGATTTGGTCTCTTCGGTGCCCTATAAGTGAAGAAGTGTCGCTTGTGGGAGTCATACAGGGTGGAGACCTCTAAAGAGATCTCAGTCGGCTTACATTAAAATCTTTTAGAGGTCTTAGCCAGCTCATATCGAGACATTTGAAGGTGGTAGGAGCCACGTGCTCTCTTAGGCCTTCACCCTCACTCCACCCCATAGTCCTCTCTTGTGTAACTTTGACCTCTAAAGAAGTTTCGACCTTTTATGTCCGAAACCCACGTGCAACATGAACAAACAAAAAAGTCTCAAAATTCCAAAAACACATGAAAACGACCAAAAAATTAGTGGGCTTTGCTCGAAATCGCTAGATATTCTCGATTTCATAGATATTTTGTGCCAAAAATGCATCAAAACCGAAGCCCTAAACCCAACAACAAAACCACAAACATTACTGACTCAAAAAAGCAAAAAAACAAAAACCGCCCAAAACTCAAAAATTGACATAAAAGAGGTGAAAAATGCACCCACGACGTCGAATTGATGTAGTTTCATTCGGATTTGGGCCGAAAGTGTGAGTGCGATTTGAGAGAGGGGTGTTTGGGGTATGGATGAGCGGGGTATGGATGAGCAAAAACCCTTTTATATGGAGGGGCAGTTGGGCCATTTCACATATGCATTAAAAATTTAAAAAAGTGGGATAAGTGTGGCGACCCCAAATCCCAAGGCGAATCGGGCACCACCACGTCGCTGGACACGTCACCAAGCCTTACAAAGTCAGGCACGCTTATTGATGACAGCCTGCGACTTATCTAGTTTCTTGCCCAATTACCGTTATTTTATCTATTTATAACATTAATTTATCAATGGAAGTCTTTAGCATGAGTAAGTTATGCATATTTAACAACCTAATTAGTAGAAAACCCTGCAAAATGATATCCATATACATATATTAGTGTTCTACAAATCTCCAAAACCCAACTAAATGTAAACATATACATATTGTAAGTCAAACACGAGTTGGCGTATAAACAAAACTCAGAGGTAGTCGCCTAAAACCCCTTTGCCCTTGCTCGTCGAAGGATCTACACTCGGTCATTCAACAAAAACAATAACGAGTCTAGTGAGTAAAATACCAAGAGAAGTCCACACAATATTCATGAGTAAAACAGTTAAAGACTACAAGATATGGAAGTAATACATCTGGCAGCAGAAATTCATACTTGCATAAATGTAGGAAATCAACGACATGCAAAATAACAGGCAATATATAAGCTTAAATAAACAGATAAGAGAGTAAATCATAACGTAAATATAAAGGAAATCACGGATTAAATCGATCGATAAAATCATGACAGGAATCCGAAACCGATAAACCAAAACCAAGAATTCTTTGAGGCATTCCAATGGGTTTTACGCACCTCAAATACGCGCTCCGACTGCTTCAGACTCTCGAATCCCGACTAGCTCCTGGTACTCGAGCTATGGTCTCCTTAGTCCCTTGTGTCCTATATGAGTAAATTATAGTGGTTTTATATTAGATTCTTGTATTTTAAGTCCTAAAACCAAATTCGATCTAAATCTAAAAAATTATTAAATTTCTATTTTTTCGGTTAAATTCTTCAAAATAATACAAAAACCCATAAAATAGAAAATCAGTGTGTCAAAAGTAAGTTTTTGCTAGCTACGTTATTAATACACATTTTTCTTGAATTTTCTGCAGGGTAGTTAGTGCGCTAAGAAAAAGCCATTAGTGCACTAACCGAGTCGAAACCCAAAATTTTTATTGGCAAATAGTCACAATAATCCAAAACTTTCATTTTTGTGTCTAAATAATCCCAAACTAATAATTGTGTCTAAATAATCCCAAATTTTATGTTTTGTGTCAATTTTGGCCCAATAATTATTTTTTAGGCGAATTGATGCTGATGTAGCATATGAAATTAATAAAGTTGTTTTGTTTTAATGATAGAGGTGGTTTAAATTTTAAGAAATAAAATGGGTTGATTGTTAATTTAAAAAGTTACAACCCACACAAAGACAAACAACTACTTTAATGCGGATCGAACTCAAAGTTTGAGATTATTTTAATATCAAAATTTAAACCACCTCATTTAGCTAACAACTTAATTTACCAATTTCATGTCGCTCCTCAATTTATCTAAAAAAAGTAATTGGGTGAAAATTGACACAAAAAAGAAAGATTGAGATTATTTAGACACAATTATTAGTTTAAGATTATTTAGACACAAAAGTGAAAGTTTGCGATTATTGTGACTATTTGCACTTATTATTTCGAGTTTCTTGTGATTTCTTCCCCGCAACTTTCGCCCAAGCTGTCGATCCTATCGTCTCTTCGTAAGGGAATCCCAAACCACCAAAATAGCCAACAACAACAATCATACAATAATTTGCATCAATTTTAAGACTTAAAGCATGCATTGACCAATTTTCCTTAAGAACACCAAGTTGTAAAATCAGTTTTAGATGATTGATTTATCCGAAATGCCAGTTCATAAACAATAAGAAACCTTAATTGAAGTATGAAATCTCATTTTAGAACAAAGCCCTAAATATTTCATGCATCAAAAAGCCATTTTTATGAAATTGAACCAAAATTTATATAGCTTAACTCTAATTCACCTTCAAAGTGGAGAAATTCAGCCACCATTTACTTTTTTTGTTCCTAAAGAATTTTGGAGTTATTTGCATGTTCTTGTGTGAATAAATCCTTTATATACAAACTCTTATGAGACTTTGGCCCCACATCAATACATGAACTCTCCTTCTCTAAACCAATTTAGTGGTTCACACTACACATTAATTACTTAATTGACATTTATACCCTTCATAGAAAAAAAAAATCTAATAATTACACATTAATAACTAGTGTATGTAGAAGTGGTGGGGTTAGGAGGGATAAATTGTGATTTAGTCATTTAACTGTCAACTTTTCCTCAATCAAGATAATGAAATGATTTTCTTGAAAACTGTGAACAACCTTAAAACATCACTTAAAAAGAAACGGAGGGAGTAATTAAGTTTGTATTCTTTTTTTTTTTTTTTTAAAAAGAAAGTTTGTATTTGGATTTTAGACAATACCTTTTTAAGTTAAATTAGTAAATTTGTCATATTATTATTATTATTATTATTATTATTATTATTATTATTATTATTATTATTATTATTATTATTATTATTATTATTATTATTATTATTATTATTATTATTATTATTATTATTATTATTATTATTATTATTATTATTATTATTATTATTATTATTATTATTATTATTATTATTATTATTATTATTATTATTATTATTATTATTATTATTATTATTATTATTATTATTATTATTATTATTATTATTATTATTATTATTATTATTATTATTATTATTATTATTATTATTATTATTATTATTATTATTATTATTATTATTATTATTATTATTATTATTATTATTATTATTATTATTGTAGGAAATGTGTGGGAGAGTGTTTATATAAAGACCCTAACGTTGGTTCGAGACAAGTTTTTGATTGATTAAGTAGGGAGTAAAGAAGTTTTGATTGATTGTAGTTCTTGAGATCGATTGTCTATTCCTGTGCGAGGGTTTTTTTTCACAACATTTATGGTATTATATGGTTTTGTTTTTGTTAATTTGATATTAGATTTCATCACAAAAGAGTCATAGTAGACACGTCTCGAGTCAATCTTTAAATTTTGTGCATATCAAGCGAAGTGTATGGTTTAATGCTTTGTTATTACCTTAATCAAAATAATCAGTTACTTCATTAGATAAAAGCATGTAAGGCACGGTTAAAGGCATCCCAAAATGTTGGGGTGCCTCACATAAAATACATGTAATACTGACTTGCCTTGCAGACAATTGGGGTGCCTCTAGCGCAACTACATCGATTTGATTTTTCGTTCATTTTTCTTTTTTAGTTTTTACTTTTAAGAAATGCTTCCATTGAATTATTTAAGAAAGTAGTATATACCATTACACCTTCTAGCTTTTCTCTCAAAGTATTTTTCTTAAGCTTTTCCTATCAAATTATTTAAGGGAGTGTTCAAACATTAAAATAAAATGAGACAACTATCATAAAATGGCTACAGCGGCCAAGGTCCAACATTTTCACCAAAAAGAATAAAGTTATTAAAATAAAATGAGATCCAACCACCATAGAATAGCTACAACGACCAAGGTTTAACATTTCCACCAAAAAAAAATAAATTTGAGTTTAATAAATGCTAGACTCTTAGTTGAAATTTAGCCAAAGTTTATCACGAATTTCAGTAAAACATTTCCTACCTACTACGTATCTTGATAGTTATGCAAATTCATCAAGCTCACTAGACTAACCTGGACTCTATGGGTTCAACGTGACTTACCTAAATTTCATGGGTATTGCGACCATTTAAGTTCGTATATCTCTAGAAGCTTACTTTTTTTTTTTATTAGAAAGAAATCAACTTTTATTACCTTTTCAAAACTCAAAACCCCACCTTACAACAATACCAATATTAAACTATTGAGTTACCCACTTAGTTGGTTACAAACTTAAAATTACTCAGTGTTGTGCTTATAATAATAAAAAAATAAAAAATATGACCCGCAGACCGCCTCATATCGTGAACAACGTGTTGCAATTGTGTTTGCTCTAAGTTGAACTGGATATAGGTTTCATTTATCAAGAGTAAATTGTATTTTGACTCCATTTGAGCATACTTTTAATAATGACCACACACTTTTAATAATAACCGTTGATTGATGAATCAATGTGCGCGTTCATAATGTGCACATGAAACTCGATGTGCATTTAAAGAACTCTCAATGAATTAACGTGCCCAAATAGAGTCAAAATAACAGGACTCGATTGAGAAAGAAAAATGAACAGAACACAAGGCTCACACTTATAAAACAAACAACGCTCAAATAAATTATGTTAAATGCCGGAAACAACATTGAATTTACCAAGTGCATCATAGATTGTTCTAATCTGTCGTTGGAAAATTTTTACTGATTTCTTGCTAAATAACTTGTCAAAACCCTTTGGAGGGAAGCCTTTTTTGAAGGAACGCGACCAACTCTAAAGCCTCTTAAGCCGCCGGTGACTGCGCAGATTCTAGAACAAGATTCGCGTATTTGTAAGTACGAATGGAGAGTGCCTTGGTGCTCTCAATGATCTGCTCGTACCTGGACATGAAAATGATAGATGAAATATTAGGTACATTTTTCCAATATAACCACAAGACTTTTTAACATACTTTCATTTCACAAATAAGATGATTGTTGATCAAACTTTTGGATTTCAAAAAACGCTTTTCGATAACGAACAGAATAAGCTCTAAGATTACTTGCGAGTAACTCGACAAATGAGTACTTACACATTAAGATGGTTTGGCTCCATCACTACAGTCCCAGACTTGGAATCAATTTTCGCATCAAGCTTTGCATTTCGCACCAGATTCACAATCCATCTCTCTGCCTCATCATAGTTCATATTCAACTTCTCGGCGAGCATTCTGTCAAAACATTAAGAGAATAAAATAGTCATAACATCATCAAGCAATTGCCAACATTGTTAATTGTTAGCGAGGAAGAGAGACACTAGTGACTGCAAATTTGCCTTTGATGAAAATAAGAGAAGAAAATGACATCCTAATAAAAAGATTGAACCTTATGGCACAAATATACAAACAAAAGGAAAAAAGAAGGTATATATTGAACATAGACGGCTATCAAGAAAAGAAATACCCTTAAAACATCAGTTACATCACATGTGAAGCCAAATTGTGCATACATACCCGATATCGATGCATTGGTGAATCCGACAGTATGTCTCAAAAATGAAGAGACGAGCGTTTTCAAAAAACTCATCTCTTAAAGGAACAGTGGAAAAGTTTCCTTCTTCGACTCTTTTCCCAAGGAAAGGATCGTTGAGTATTACCTAAGCAAGAAAAAACAAGCATAAACAACTCATTCATCAGCAAATAAATGAAGCACACACGCACGCATAAAATTGAAAAAGTTTTTCTTTAACTCAAGAAAAGGAAAAGAAAAAGTTTCTCTTAAAAATAATTTGCTTAAGGTGAAATACAGTTCTAGATATGTACAGTCCACCAAATTACCAATTTGACGCAGGGGAAGTTGACCAATTGCAAACATAAGGGATTTTAAAGGTAGCGAAAATGAGGCTACCCACTGGTTGAGCAACATGCACTGGGAATTATATTGTATAAAACATGTCAAACGAAACAACCATAATTACCAATGCTGTACTGGAGGATGCCAATCCTTTTTACTAAGTTACTAACAGTTTACTTCCTAAAAACATAAGAGTTGAACATGCATGATGCACCGTCTCACAAAAGTGGAACGACTGGGCTAACAAAACCATAAAATCACAGAAATATTGATAAATGAAAATCCTTACATTCCAATAATTCCTTTCTCCCTTTATCTATTTATATATCTATTACAGTGAACTTTAGATTAAAATTAATTTCAGACCCTAAAAAAGGAAAAACGAGCATAACTTCACAGGGAAAAAAAAAAAAAAAAAAAAAAAAAAACTTACATCCTCGCACTCTCTCAGCTTCTGCTGAGCACCATCAAAATCATAGTTCACAAACAAACATTGGAGAAATTCTGTAATAGGATCCTTGTAACTGTATTGTTCTTGCTGGATTACTTTAATCAACTCTTTCAGCTGAGGTCTCCTCTTCTTGTTAATAATTAATGCAGTAGCCAAATAGCGCAGAAGATGGGGTGCATTAGTTTGGATTGCATTCAAATACCTGTGCAAGAAGAAAGAACCATGCACAAAGATGCTACATTAAAATCACAGTTGCAACCAAGGAATAAGGGAGAGGAGGAAGAATTTACGTATTTTCGGATTCCTTAGAACAAGGTTTATGGGGCTTGAACAAAATTCTCAATGGAAAAAGTGAGTTAGAACAAGCATTAAATAAGATTAAGTCACTTTCAGTCAATTCTTCAGTAGGCTGCTCATATTAATTCTCGGCATTTTCAACATCTACTATAAAATAGAGTTTAACATCTAAAAGGATAACCTAAGAATTATGGCTCATTAATTCCCACTTCTACTACCGTTGGACCAATATATTTTCTAGAAGATAATGTTATAACAAACCCCCCTTTTCCTTCAAGGGGTTGTAAGTAGAGTTATCATAAACCACTTAAGTTGGTCACAACATAAGAAAGAAACAAAAAACATGGTAGTCATTTCCACCTTTTCTCACCTCTATAATCTACAATAGCACGTTTAGATCCCCACATACTGATTCACACAAACATACGTATCAAAGCATGATGAGAACTAAAGGAGTTATTAGAAGTTTAGGACTTATTCCAAGATTCCAACATCATACAAAGCCAAAACTTCAAACAACAACAACAACAACATAGCCTCAGTTCCAAATTAATTGGGGCTGGCTAGAGCCAAAACTTCAAACGAAGTTAAAAAAAAAAAAAAAAAGAAAAGAAAAAAAGAACAAAGTTTTAGTTCAGATCGTGCACCTGTCATAGAGAAATAGGTCTATGATGCCGCTTCTTCCACTATCATGATTGAAAAAGATGAAGAGGCTCCAGTGCATAAGCCAAATTCTGCTTTGCAACTGATTCAGTGGGGATGAGAAATTCTGCAAGAAAACAGATAGACTTAGTCAAGTTTCAACAAAAACATTAAAAGAAAGAATAACAAACCAAATACATATATAACATCGAAAAAGTGCCAAACAATGAATTCGTCACAAACCTTTGCATCAATTATTTCTCTCAAACGATTCTGCTCCTCAAGAGCAACATCCCAGTTCTGCATAAGTATCTCAGCTGCAAGCTTTCCCCAGAACGCATTCAAGCTCCTTTCATTGTTTGTGCACAAAGCCCTGTACTGGTACAGAAAGTCAGCAGCACCAGAGTAGTTACCGCACTCGAACTGAAATTTGGCATACTGATATAAAGCTTCTATCTGCTCCGGTCCAATCTGCAAGTGAAATCCCAGTCATCTAATTAGTTACACCAACAAAATAGCAATATCACATGAAATTCTTCCCATATGCAATCGCAATTTCCATCACGAATAGTGAAAGACGTGAAGTTCCTAAATAAAAAGAGAATAGTTTAATCAAAACCAACTTAAAAATCATAAACATGGCAACCAAAGCTCTATTATATCAAAGTCCTTTGAGTTCGACTAACTACACAACTTATTAACCCATTCGCCGATTTAGCTGATAACACAGTCTCTTATCTGTATAAGATTCAGGGAAACACCAATAATTTCCCATCTTTCCTTCTCAATCTTAAGTAACTCAAAACTCTTTGGAGCCCATCAAAATTCACAACAAACAATGAATTTTCAACCTTTCTTAGCAATTGTAATCGGGTTCGCCTAAATCAAAGCAAAAACTAAAGGTCCATACACATTCAATCAAAACTAAGCCAACCAAAACAATTCAACAAAACCAAGCCTTTCCATAAAAACTCAATGAAATCCACAAATGCTTCACTCAACAAAACCAAGTCTTTCCACGAAAACTCAATGAAAATCCACAAATGCTCCACTCAACAAAACCTAATCTGCAACAATGCAATCAACTTTAAGCAAAAATAAAATAAAAATAAACCCTAAAATCTCGAATCACCTGGTATCGGTCGAGCAACATCTGGAGATTATACTGCTTGTCACTCTTCAACTCGTTGATCAAACTAGGGTTCTGAAGGAAGGAAATCAACGGCGCCGCCAACTCCTCCAGCGACTTCAGCCTCGCCACGACCTCCACTCTCCTGTCCACCATATCTGCCAACACAAACAAACAAACAAACACATCAAAACCCTAACAATTCAATCAATCAATCAAGAAAGGGAGAGAGAGGCTATTAGGGTTTGCTTCGTGTAGCGGAACCTTGGGGGACGTCCTCGGTCTGGTATAGGCTCTTGTGGATGTCCATGGCGTAGTCGACCATGTTGGTCTTGCTCAGAAGCTCAATCTTCGCTTTCAGGATGTCGTCGTCCTTGTAGAGTTGGCGCTCTTGCAGGAATTCCAAGAGTGGGAAGACGAGGTGGCGGTCTAGGTTTGGTGCGATTCGCGGCGTCAGATCGTACTTCGCCATTGCCGCCGCTGCTTCAACTTCTTCGTTGTTCTTCCGAGGTTTGGTGTGTACTTGATCCAACTAGACTAAGGGCGCGTTTGTGTAAATAATCGTTTTATTTACTTTTATTTTTTTACAAAATGTTAAAAGCAATGGCTATTCGGACCCCACAAATCGCTTTCGTTTACCCTGTTACTACTTTCTGCCTCAATTCTGAAATTTCTTTAGTACTTTTACTCCACGATTTTGTGAATTATTTCAATCCACCCCTATGCCCTCAACGACTCTAACATCATCTCTCATCCATGTTCCAACCCACGTACCCCACGAACAAATTTGTAAAAATCGGTTGCCTTTCGATTTCTCGACGTTATATGAACCCGAATCAAAATCTCCGTGCATTTGGAGTATTTTTATAGGTGGAAGCTCGTCGAGATCTCTTGGAGGCGTTCGTTTAAAGGTATGGAGCGTCTTACGCCTGTTCCTTCGTTTATCTAGGTAAGTAATTTGTCTTAATGTTTCTTTGAGTTTTGTTTCCCATGAGTTTGCAATTTTTTATTTAATGTTTTTTAGTAATTTGCTCCTTGGTTATGCGGTTTAGGTTTTAGGGTTTGATTGAAATACGGTCTCGATGACGACGGCTACTGTAAGCACCGAGACTATGAATAAGGGTGTCGATCGCATACAACATTTATGTTTAAATTATTATGATGAAATGTGTTAGTTAGAGTAAGATTTTAATGGCACAACTAAACCGATGTATGTAGAATAGTTGTGGTCAATGAAAATCGATATGCCTATGGAATTATCGGTCATTTCAAACCGATAATACAGTTATTAATCTCGACTCAGCTCAACCGCCAAGTAGGAATTTGATTTTTTTGTTACGTTTAATTAAGCAGTTGACCTAATTTCGTTGTATTGGGTCTAGTTTTACCATTTATTCTGGTTTTAGGTATGACAAAGAAGAAGCAGGCTGCGACAAACCATTCGCGGGCCGAGCGAATAGCCACTGCTAAAGCTGCTAGAAATTATTCTTTGCTACCGTCATTGCTTTGAAATGTTGCCTTTGCTACCGTCGCCTTTACCATCGCTGGAGACGCAGGGTTGTCCCAGCCGCAGCCCGCAGGGGACGTAAAGTCGGACCCCGAGAACCCCAGAGGATACGCATGACTGCCTCGTATCGAAGGAAGCGACCCATAAAAAAGAAAAAGAAAAAAACGACGCAAGCATTTGAAACGCGACGATGAGGCCCGGGCTGAGACTGAAGGGAGTCGTTCCCCATCATGTGAATCTGCACACAACTCAAACGTTGCTAAAGACTTTGCTGTTGGTACATCTAACGCCTGGTATATCGGGAAGCGATACATAAGATATGCCTACTTCATTTCCTGGTGGACCATCGTATTTATCGCTTTTGTAGTCATTCAGAAACCATGTCTTAGAGGATATTTGGAATGACAGCCACATCGAGATATACATTCATTCCTTAATAACATTATGTCATGTTAATTGTATGCAAATGTCAATGTTTTAAATCCAATATTATATCTTTATAGGGTCGAGGATATTTAAAGTGCATCGACCATGGTATTCAGATCAGTCCTTGGGAGACTATCACGCGACACCCTAAGAAGGAAACGATTGACATGCTCATCGACAAGTCTGGCTTACGCCCATTGAGGTACATCTCATATGACAAATGTAATAGGGTCATAGTGTTTGAAATTGTCGAGAGGTGACACCCGGAGACCAACACATTCCACTTACCCTTCGGCGAGATGACTATCACTCTGACGACGTGCGGTACTTCTTGGGATACCGACTTGAAAAGCATGTGGTTACGAAATGCAAAGATCGCACCGAGGTGATAGCAATGACTAGTTGGTGCTAGGGATGAAAAAAAGAGTGTATGGAGGATGAGCTCAAGAGGAATCCCTGGCTAAAAATTGAGTTTGAGGTGGTTGAAAATCGGTTCGTTATCCCTTTTAAAGAGACAATATCGAGACGGGAAGAATGGATATATATTACGTAATGGCCAAAATTTCTAATAATGGATTTGATCTCGTAATTAAGGGTCACCGACCCGTGACGTGGCCGAGAGTGGGTATATAGTCTTAATACTCTAAGCGTGAAGACCAAGAAATGTGTTAGATTGATGTGGTGTATTCCTAGTGTAATGTATATGTGTAGACTTATTAAGTCACTCCTACTAGTATATAAATGTCGAGACGAGAGCGGGTGTAACAACTCGTGTCCTTAACCTGGTGATTAATATTAATTAGATATCTAATTAACACGAGTTAGACTCGTGGTTAAGCTCTCGCTTGTCTCGATTAGCGTGTGAGTGCTATTGTTGTCTTTGTATTGTGTTTGTTTGGTGTGGAAAAATAAATAAAATTGACGATACACCGATATGACACATGTAAATCGTGGGGATCACACGGGGAAACGTGGAAGCAATGTGTACGTTAAGGTGTACTCATTGACGTACGTGGCAAGCAGAAAACCCGTAAAATATATGAGTATATATATATTTATATATGTTGGAATATATAAATATATATAAATAAAACCTAAAGTTTGGAAATTAAATAATTGAAAAATTATGGGACACGTAATACCGTAAAGTGGGGGTTAAAAGCGAGGCACATGGGTCGTGGAGTAGCGTGCACGCCGAGTGTACTCGTCGGGCGCACGACGAAATTATAAATGCATAAATACATATGTCTATGTATATATATATTTATATATGTTGTATATATAAATATATATTTGAAATAGTAAATAAATTGGTGGGCGTAAAGTGACACGTGGGGTTGAGGGTGGCACACGTAGTGTGTACAATAATGTGCACGCCTGAGGGTGCTTGTTGGCGTGGGTAGTGAATTTTAAATGAGAAAATATATAGGTATATATATTTATATATAATTGATATATATAAATATATAAATAACCTATAGTTTTGTTTAACTTAATTAAATCAATTGGATGTGTCTTGAGATGCTTATTGCGCGAAACTCGAGAAATACTTTAATTAAAACATATAAGGCGGTTGTAATGGTGAATAACCATCAAGTTCGACCTCGGGATACGCATTAGCATATTTCGAGAATGATCAAGGCTTAAGTGAAAGGAATATAGTCATTAGATTTGCCTCGAGATTCGCATCGCACGAATCTCGAGGAATCAAAAACTTATCCCCTCAACTCAACAGAACAACACAGCCATTTCGATTTTGAAGATCGAACAGAGGAAGAAGGAAAATGAGATAGCGCAGGGACGAAACTATATATTAATGGGGGGCCTTGGCCCAACTACCTTTCATATAAAAGGTTGTTTGCTCTCCTCATACCCCATTTATCTCTTCTCATCCATACCCCAGTCACACCACCGACTCTCTCACTCTCAAATCGCATTCACCTTGACCCTAATTCAACGAAATTCAAAGGCGAAATCACATCGATTCGACGCTATTAGTGTGATTCTCCATATTTTTGTGTCGATTTTGGGGTTTTCTTCGAGTTTTTTACTATTTTTGAGTCGGTTGGGTGTTGTTGTGTTGTGGTTAGGGCTTCGATGTAGGGCTTGAATCTTACATTTTGGACATAAAAATGTTGATGGAATCGAGAATATTAAGCAATTTCGAGCAAAACCCTATAATATTTTGGTCGTTTCATGTATTTTTAGGATTTTCAGAAAAAAAAAAAAAAACTCATTCTTGTCGCCTGTGGGTTGCGGACACATAGGGCCGAGACTTCTTTAGAGATCTCGGTCGGCTCCCACCGAGACCTATAAAGAGATCTCGGTAGGAGTCAGCCGATACCCAGTTGCCTTCCACCAAGACCGAGACATCTTCAAAGGTCTCGGTGAGATTTAGATGAAGCCGGTTGAAACCTCTAAAGAAGTCTCGGTGGGAGTCATCTAATACCTTTTTAGAGGTCTCAGTCATGTATGGAGACGACCTTAAATTCCGAGGCAAACCGAGCTCTGCCACATCGCCGGACACGTCATCAGGTCACGCAAAGTCACTTGCACACACTGTCCATGACGACCGTGAACTAACTATTGGGGCATGTGCCCTAAGTCAATCTACAAACATTATTTATCTTATAATTTTAGTTAATAAAATAAAAGTTTTTGTTTGTTGTTTTATTATAAGTGATTACATGTTTACCTTATAATAAGATCCATGGGTATTTGTTGAAATAACATAAATGTCTCTAGTCGGTCATTATACTGGAACTATAATGAATTAAGACTAGCGTGAATCTTGATTATGGTCATGTGATGATCATGCGTATAGAGTGCAATTGAGATCGTGAGTATTTGTTAGGGAATAAGGTCTTTGGACCTACCCTTTATGAGAACGTCACATGGATTAAGTCATCGGTGTTACTCATGATAGGTATATCATTTGGTCATTCGACTTGAGCTCACCATAGACTTCAATATTAGGAGCATAGTAATTTGACACAATCAAGCGTTGTCTTTAACCGAACGATTATAAATATTGTGATTGGTTACTATGTGAATAATGTGTGAAGGGGTATAATTGAGGGAGAATTTGTCTTTCTCGTATATAGAGAGAGATATCAGTGGATCCCTCGATATGTTAGACTATTAAATGGTCAAGTCCAAATGAATTGACATGATCAATGTCATTTAGATGTTTTCAGTTTACCTAAAGATAGAGACAAGTATGATTGAACATTAAGCGTTACTTTTCATGTTTTATGTTTAATCAAAGGATATCGCACGGCAAAAAGATATGATATATGTTATTCATTAGGTTGTATCGATTTTGATATTCATGCTACTTGGTAGTCATAATACCTTGCTAGAGATCTCTTATAACATGTGTACCAAAATAGTTTTGGTTCACTGCCAACGTTGCATGAACCTATTGGGTTGCACACAAAGAATGACTTTGCTCAATTTCAATTGGTCCAGAGTAATGAGTTTTATATGATAAAACTCATGTCATAAAAGCCATTACAATTTGTTATATGATAACTTATTAATAGGGGCGTATGTGTAATTTGCTTAAACCGCATAAATACAATAAATGTATTACGAATATGATTTTAAGTGAGGTTTATCTACACATATAAATAGAGGTTGAAACCCTAAATCGAAATAAGATTTTCTTTGTTACTATTTTCGAGTTCTCTGGATTTTGAGAGAGAAAAAAAAAACGTTTCAATCTTTCTTGGGGCTTGCACTCCAAAATATGGTCACCTTTCGTGTGTGGGTTTCTGATAGAGGGCGCACTTAAATGTCTTGGAAATCGAACAATCAGAGAAGGAAACCATGGATTAAAGTATGATTTACTTTTATAGATCTAGTTTAATGGAACTTATTTTTGATCATGTTGGATTTTTTCAAAAATTGTTTTGAATTGTTTGCTGCGTATGAACCCCAAAGCACTAATAGTGGTATCAGATCCATAGTCTCAATTGTATTAAACGTTTGCATGTTTTCTCTAATGTATATATGATATATGTGTGACAAACATTATCTTGATTAATGTTTATATGATGTACATATAGGTTCTATGATAATTGTTATCAATAATTGGTTTTAAAGCATGTTGTTAATTCATGTATATTGATACATACGCATGATTTGATTCAATGATAGAATTCATGTTTAGGATATTTCGATTAACATATGTTTTAACATTGAACGATGCGAATTTTGTATGTTCACATGGTAGAAGTCATGTTTAGGTTAATTTGATTCTGATGTTGGTACATAGTTCGTTTTGTTCAATAATTATGTATGTCTCCATTATAGAAATCATGATTAGGATATTACGATTAATTTAATATGATTTCGTGTTGAATGCATAGTTAATATTTTGATTCTTGATTCAATTGTTCGTTTTTTATGGATAAGAATCGAAATTGATTTTTGATCATATATCTCATTGTATTTATCTTTTAGTATCTTCCTATTAGATATGAGATAAACTTCTAATCCGATAAGAATTACAAATCATATAAAATAGGTGAGATATATAACAAATTTGTAATGGATAAGGATTCAAAGTATCTTAAATTCTAATTAGACTAGGATAAGATATTAAGTTATAGGTGGGTCTGAGTTAATTAAAAACGTTTTAATTAATATTTTTTTGGAACTAAAATAAGGGGCAACTTTGGTCAATTAGATTGGCTAAAATAATGAGAAATTTTAGGCGATTTTCAATTTTCGGAAGTAAAATTTGTTGTCTAAAAAAATGAACCACCACCTGCTGACCGGCCAGCGGGACCATTGCTAATTGTTCGTAGCGCAAGCAAATTCGCATAATAGTTAATATTAGTAAAATTTCCTAGCTTGTTTAGTGATTGTACATGCATTGTAATATATTATATTTATCATGTTTAAATTATGATCACTAAAACTATTAAAAATTCATCTTCCAAAATTTAAGTCGAGTGTCATCCATTCTCAAACATTTGTTAAAGCTTCGATCACATCTATATAGGTTTGCCTCCGCAGAGTATAATGTGTTATCTTGGTAAGGCAAGTCGAGTAACACTTACCCTATTGTTTGAAATGGTTAAACTTGATAAAGCTATCAAAACGGTTTTGGGCTTTAGACACTAGATGAGATAAAATATGATAAGACACAAGATGTCATAATCTCATAAAAATAACTAAAAATTACATATGATGTAATTGGTAATTGGTACCTACCTAAATAACCTAATTCAAGTTGTCATGCTTTAGCTGTCTTAGAAATAGGTGAAATATGGATTTTAGTCCCTTAAATTAACATAACGTTTTTATGAGGGTTGTTAATTTAGTGAGAGTCTATGTCCTCTATACTAAAATGAACTTTTGCATAATCTTTGTTGTAGATCTATGGCCTCTTCAATTACACTAATCATTTGTCACCGCGATCCATCTTTGAGTAGGATAAGTTGTCTGGGACAAATTTTTTGACTGGTTCAGAAACTCGAGAATTGTTCTTAAGCATGAACGCATGTTGTATGTGCTGGATGATCCTATTCCTCAGGAACCACCAACCAATGCTTTAAGAGCCGCGAATGATGTACATACTAAGCATGTCAACGACTCAACTGATGTTGCATGCGTTATGTTGGCAACCATGGTTCTTGAACTTCAGAAGGACATGGAACACATGGAAGCATACGATATGGTTACAATGCTGAAGGAAATGTTCTAACAGCAGGCTAGGCAAAAAAGGTTCGAGACAGTCAAGAACCTTCATTCTTGCAAAATGGCTGAGGGTGCGTCAATTAGTCCTCATGTTCTGAAAATGAAGGGCTATATTGACCATCTTGATAAACTTGGATTTCTTATAAGCTAAGAGTTTGCTACGAACTTGATCATGAATTCATTACCTGATAGTTATTCATAATTCGTGATGAACTATAACATGAATAACACGGAGAAGTCTATCTCAAAGCTGCATTTGATGCTTAAAACTGCTGGGCAGAATGTCAAGAAACCCATTGTTAATACGTTGATGGTTAAGAACGGAAATACTTTAAAGAAAAAGAGAAAAAAACAAGGCTAAAGTTGACAAGGATGTTATGACTGTCATAAAGCCTGTGGAACAAGTCAAGCCTATAGTTGCTTCTACTTCACAGTCCCAGAAGGAAAAGGAAAAAGAAGGAAATCGTCATTTCTGCCATGCACGTGGCCATTGGTTCAGAAACTGCAAGCTCTATCTTGAAGATCTGAAGAAAAAGAAGAGTAGTGCGACTGCTGCTTTAAGTATTTACGTTATTGAAGTTAACTTGTCTACTAGTGATTCATGTGTATCAAATACCGGATGTGGATCTCACATTTGTACTAATATGCATGGTCTCACAAAAAGTAGAAAACTAAAGAAATGAGAAGTCATCTTAAATGGAGCAAAGGTTACTGCATTGGCTGTAGAATACTATGAGTTAACTTTACCTAGTGGACTTGTTTTAGTTTTAAATAATTGTTATTATGTTCATGTCTTGAGCATAAACATCATTTCAGCTTCATGTTTGGATTTGGATGATTTTAATTTAATTATTGCGAATAATAAATGCTTTATTTCTCGTAAAGACGTTTTCTATATAAATGCTAATTTGTGTAATGTTTTTTTATATTCTAACATGAAAAGGTCTACAAATACTCATATTCTTAACGTAAATACAAAGAGATTCAAGTCAAATGATTTGAATCAAACCTACTTTTGACATTGTCGTCTTGGCCACATAAATGAGAAACACATTTTTAAACTCCATAAAGATGGACTTTTAGATTCATTTGATTTTTAATCATATGAAGCACATGTATCTTGTTTACTAAGCAAGATGACAAAGAGTCCATCTACTAGACATAGTGAAAGGATAAGTGATTTATTTGGTCTAATACATATTGATGTATGCAAATCCTATAAACATAATGGTTAGATATGGTTATCAATACTTCATTACTTTCACTCGACGATTTCAACAAATACGATTACGTGTATCTTATGAAACATAAAGGTGAATCTTTTGAGAAGTTTCAAACATTTTAGAATGAGGTGCAAAATCAACTTGGTAAAACTATTAAAGCACTTCGATCAGATCGAGAGGATGAATATTTGAGCCAAGAGTTTGATGATAGATACTGTGGGATTGTCTTACAGTTAACTCCTCCAGCAACTCCACAATGAAATGGTGTTTCTGAAAGGAGAAATCAAACTTTATTGGATATGGTTCGATCTATGATGAGTCATGCATATCTTCCTATTTTTTTGAGGTTATGCCTTAGAAATTGTTGCGTTTACACTGAATTATATTCCTTCTAAAGCGGTTGATAAAACACTACATGAGATGTGGTTTGGGAAAATACCAAGTTTATTTTTCCTTAAGATTTGGGCTGTGAGGTCTACGTACGACGACAAATCCTAGAAAAATTATCAGCCAAATCTACCAAGTGTGTATTTGTTAGTTATACTTAGGGGTGGCAAAACATGTTTGCGTGTCGTGTTGACCAACTCAGGTGACATGATTAAGGTAATAAATGGGTTGACATGACACGAAACGAAATTTAAACAAGTTAACACGACACGACACGTGTAACACATTAAGTTTAATGGGTAATGATAACTTTTAAATTCAGCACGACACATTAAACCCATTTAACATAACAAATACATTTTTTTACTCCAAAGTGACCCATTTATTATATTCAACCTGTTAACCTCCTCTTTTCATTTTTATAACCCATAAAGGACAAATAACGTAAGACAATCATGCATGATTAATAAGAATTAAGAAGACCAAACTTTAAAAAATAAATCAAAAATACAAATCCTTCATTAACATTGTTTAAGATAATAGACTAGTTGCCAAAAGATGGGTGGAAGGAAGACAAAGTGGCTAGTATCCAAGTTGCCAAAAATGATGGTGTATTGTATTTGTTTTAGATTTCCACTAGACAATAATTACGCCAAGTACATGTATCAAGTTTCCTTAGGATGATACTTGTCAAAAAACTTAAAGTCTAAATAAGGAACTTTAATTTTTAATTACATTGTAAATCACACTACTCACCTCACCAGACATATTCGTTTCTAAAATAAAATATTAATATTTAATAACTTAAATGGGTTAAACGAGTTGTATACATGTAGAGTTGGCGCTCTTGCAGGAATTCCAAGAGTGGGAAGACGAGGTGGCAGTCTAGGTTTGGTGCGATTCGCGCGTCAGATCGATCGTACTTCGCCATTGCGCCGCTTCAACTTCTTCGTTGTTCTTCCGAGGTTTGGTGTGTACTTGATCCAACTAGACTAAGGGCGCGTTTGTGTAAATAATCGTTTTATTTACTTTTATTTTTTTACAAAATGTTAGGCAGCGGCTATTCGGACCCCACAAATTGCTTCGTTTACCCTGTTACTACTTTCTGCCTCAATTCTGAAATTTCTTTAGTACTTTTACTCCACGATTTTGAGAATTATTTCAATCCACCCCTATGCCCTCAACGACTCTAACATCATCTCTCATCCATGTTCCAACCCACGTACCCCACGAACAAATTTGTAAAAACCGGTTGCCTTTCGATTTCTCGACGTTATATGAACCCTGAATCAAAATCTCCAGTGCATTTGGAGTATTTTTATAGGTGGAAGCTCGTCAGATCTCTTGGAGGCGTTCGTCGGAAAGGTATGGAGCGTCGCCGCCCGTTCCTTCGTTTGTCTAGGTAAGTAATTTGTCTTAATGTTTGCTGAGTTTTGTTTCCCATGAGTTTGCAATTTTTTATTTAATGTTTTTTAGTAATTTGCTCCTTGGTTATGCGGTTTAGGTTTTAGGGTTTGATTGAAATACAGTCTCGATGACGACGGCTACACAAGACCGAGACTATGAATAAGGGTGTCGATCGCATACAACATTTATGTTTAAATTATTATGATGAAATGTGTTAGTTAGAGTAAGATTTTAATGGCACAACTAAACCGATGTATGTAGAATAGTTGTGGTCAATGAAAATCGATATGCCTATGGAATTATCGGTCATTTCAAACCGATAATACAGTTATTAATCTCGACTAAGCTCAACCGCCAAGTAGGAATTTGATTTTTTTGTTACGTTTAATTAAGCAGTTGACCTAATTTCGTTGTATTGGGTCTAGTTTTACCATTTATTCTGGTTTTAGGTATGACAAAGAAGAAGCAGGCTGCGACAAACCATTCGCGGGCCGAGCGAATAGCCATCGCTAAAATTTCTTAGAGTCGTATTCTTTGCTACGTCGCTAGAAGGAGCATTTATTGCCGCTACGTCGCCTTTACCATCGCTGGAGACGCAGGTTGTCCCAGCCCGCGGCCCGCAGGGACGTAAAGTCGGACCCGAGAACCCCGAGAGGATACGCATGATCGCCTCGTATCGAAGGAAGCGACCCATAAAAAAGAAAAAGAAAAAAACGACGCAAGCATTTGAAACGCGACGATGAGGCCCGGGCTGAGACTGAAGGGAGTCGTTCCCCATCATGTGAATCTGCACACAACTCAAACGTTGCTAAAGACTTTGCTGTTGGTACATCTAACGCTGGTATATCGGGAAGCGATACATAAGATATGCCTACTTCATTTCCTGGTGGACCATCAGATTTATCTCTTTTGTAGTCATTCCGAAACCATGTCTTAGAGGATATTTGGAATGACAGCCACATCGAGATATACATTCATTCCTTAATAACATTATGTCATGTTAATTGTATGCAAATGTCAATGTTTTAAATCCAATAATATATCTTTATAGGGTCGAGGATATTTAAAGTGCATCGACCATGGTATTCAGATCAGTCCTTGGGAGACTATCACGCGACACCCTAAGAAGGAAACGATTGACATGCTCATCGACAAGTCTGGCTTACGCCCATTGAGGTACATCTCATATGACAAATGTAATAGGGTCATAGTGTCTGACATTGTCGAGAGGTGGCAGTCGGAGACCAACACATTCCACTTACCCTTCGGCGAGATGACTATCACTCTAGACGACGTGCGGGTACTTCTTGGGATACCGATTACTGAAAAGCATGTGGTTACGAAATGCAAAGATCGCACTGAGGTGATAGCAATGACTAGTTGGCTGCTAGGGATGAAAAAACAGTGTATGGAGGATGAGCTCAAGAGGAATCCTGGCTAAAAATTGAGTTTGAGGTGGTTGAAAATCAGTTCGTTATCCCTTTTAAAGAGACAATATCAGACGGGAAGAATGGATAGATATTCTGTAATGGCCAAAATTTCTAATAATGGATTTGATCTGTAATTAAGGGTCACCGACCCGTGACGTGGCCGAGAGTGGGTATATAGTCTTAATACTCGGCGTGAAGACCAAGAAATGTGTTAGATTGATGTGGTGTATTCCTAGTGTAATGTATATGTGTAGACTTATTAAGTTACTCCTACTAGTATATAAATGTCGAGACGAGAGCGGGTGTAACAACTCGTGTCCTTAACCTGGTGATTAATATTAATTAGATATCTAATTAACACGAGTTAGACTCGTGGTTAAGCTCGGCTTGTCTCGATTAGCGTGTGAGTGCTATTGTTGTGCTGTATTGTGTTTGTTTGGTGTGGAAAAATAAATAAAATTGACGATACACCTGATATGACACATGTAAATCGTGGGGATCACACGGGGAAACGTGGAAGCAATGTGTACGTTAAGGTGTACTCATTGACGTACGTGGCAAGCAGAAAACCCGTAAAATATATGAGTATATATATATTTATATATGTTGGAATATATAAATATATATAAATAAAACCTAAAGTTTGGAAATTAAATAATTGAAAAATTATGGGACACGTAATACCGTGTGGGGGTTAAAAGCGAGGCACATGGGTCGTGGAGTAGCGTGCACGCCCGAGTGTACTCGTCGGGGCGCACGACGAAATTATAAATGCATAAATACATATGTCTATGTATATATATATTTATATATGTTGTATATATAAATATATATTTGAAATAGTAAATAAATTGGTGGGCGTCTAGTGACACGTGGGGTTGAGGGTGGCACACGTAGTGTGTACAATAATGTGCACGCCTGAGGGTGCTTGTTGGCGTGGGTAGTGAATTTTAAATGAGAAAATATATAGGTATATATATTTATATATAATTGATATATATAAATATATAAATAACCTATAGTTTTGTTTAACTTAATTAAATCAATTGGATGTGTCTTGAGATGCTTATTACGCGAAACTCGAGAAATACTTTAATTAAAACATATAAGGCGGTTGTAATGGTGAATAACCATAAGTTCGACCTCGGGATACGCATTAGCATATTTCGAGAATGATCAAGGCTTAAGTGAAAGGAATATAGTCATTAGATTTGCCTCGAGATTCGCATCGCACGAATCTCGAGGAATCAAAAACTTATCCCCTCAACTCAACAGAACAACACAGCCATTTCGATTTTGAAGATCGAACAGAGGAAGAAGGAAAATGAGATAGCGCAGGGACGAAACTATATATTAATGGGGGGCCTTGGCCCAACTACCTTTCATATAAAAGGTTGTTTGCTCTCCTCATACCCCATTTATCTCTTCTCATCCATACCCCAGTCACACCACCGACTCTCTCACTCTCAAATCGCATTCACCTTTGACCCTAATTCAACGAAATTCAGGCGAAATCACATCGATTCGACGCTATTAGTGTGATTCTCCATATTTTTGTGTCGATTTTGGGGTTTTCTTCGAGTTTTTTTACTATTTTTGAGTCGGTTGGGTGTTGTTGTGTTGTGGTTAGGGCTTCGATGTAGGGCTTGAATCTTACATTTTGGACATAAAAATGTTGATGGAATCGAGAATATTAAGCAATTTCGAGCAAAACCCTATAATATTTTGGTCGTTTCATGTATTTTTAGGATTTTCAGAAAAAAAAAAAAAACTCATTCTTGTCGCCTGTGGGTTGCGGACACATAGGGCCGAGACTTCTTTAGAGATCTCGGTCGGCTCCCACCGAGACCTATAAAGAGATCTCGGTAGGAGTCAGCCGATACCCAGTTGCCTTCCACCAAGACCGAGACATCTTCAAAGGTCTCGGTGAGATTTAGATGAAGCCGGTTGAAACCTCTAAAGAAGTCTCGGTGGGAGTCATCTAATACCTTTTTAGAGGTCTCAGTCATGTATGGAGACGACCTCAAATTCCGAGGCAAATCGAGCTCTGCCACATCGCCGGACACGTCATCAGGTCACGCAAAGTCACTTGCACACCTGTCCATGACGACCCGTGAACTAACTATTGGGGCATGTGCCCTAAGTCAATCTACAAACATTATTTATCTTATAATTTTAGTTAATAAAATAAAAGTTTTTGTTTGTTGTTTTATTATAAGTGATTACATGTTTACCTTATAATAAGATCCATGGGTATTTGTTGAAATAACATAAATGTCTCTAGTCGGTCATTATACTGGAACTATAATGAATTAAGACTAGCGTGAATCTTGATTATGGTCATGTGATGATCATGCGTATAGGGGTACGAATTGAGATCGTGAGTATTTGTTAGGGAATAAGGTGCTGGACCTACCCACTATGAGAACGTCACATGGATTAAGTCATCGGTGTTACTCATGATAGGTATATCATTTGGTCATTCGACTTGAGCTCACCATAGACTTCAATATTAGGAGCATAGTAATTTGACACAATCAAGCGTTGTCTTTAACCGAACGATTATAAATATTGTGATTGGTTACTATGTGAATAATGTGTGAAGGGGTATAATTGAGGGAGAATTTGTCTTTCTCGTATATAGAGAGAGATATCGGTGGATCCCTCGATATGTTAGACTATTAAATGGTCAAGTCCAAATGAATTGACATGATCAATGTCATTTAGATGTTTTCGGTTTACCTAAAGATAGAGACAAGTATGATTGAACATTAAGCGTTACTTTTCATGTTTTATGTTTAATCAAAGGATATCGCACGGCAAAAAGATATGATATATGTTATTCATTAGGTTGTATCGATTTTGATATTCATGCTACTTGGTAGTCATAATACCTTGCTAGAGATCTCTTATAACATGTGTACCAAAATAGTTTTGGTTCACTGCCAACGTTGCATGAACCTATTGGGTTGCACACAAAGAATGACTTTGCTCAATTTCAATTGGTCCAGAGTAATGAGTTTTATATGATAAAACTCATGTCATAAAAGCCATTACAATTTGTTATATGATAACTTATTAATAGGGGCGTATGTGTAATTTGCTTAAACTGCATAAATACAATAAATGTATTACGAATATGATTTTAAGTGAGGGTTTATCTACACATATAAATAGAGGTTGAAACCCTAAATCGAAATAAGATTTTCTTTGTTACTATTTTCGAGTTCTCTGGATTTTGAGAGAGAAAGAAAAACGTTTCAATCTTTCTTGGGGCTTGCACTCCAAAATATGGTCACCTTTCGTGTGTGGGTTTCTGATAGAGGGCGCACTTAAATGTCTTGGAAATCGAACAATCAGAGAAGGAAACCATGGATTAAAGTATGATTTACTTTTATAGATCTAGTTTAATGGAACTTATTTTTGATCATGTTGGATTTTTTCAAAAATTGTTTTGAATTGTTTGCTGCGTATGAACCCCAAAGCACTAATAGTGGTATCAGATCCATAGTCTCAATTGTATTAAACGTTTGCATGTTTTCTCTAATGTATATATGATATATGTGTGACAAACATTATCTTGATTAATGTTTATATGATGTACATATAGGTTCTATGATAATTGTTATCAATAATTGGTTTTAAAGCATGTTGTTAATTCATGTATATTGATACATACGCATGATTTGATTCAATGATAGAATTCATGTTTAGGATATTTCGATTAACATATGTTTTAACATTGAACGATGCGAATTTTGTATGTTCACATGGTAGAAGTCATGTTTAGGTTAATTTGATTCTGATGTTGGTACATAGTTCGTTTTGTTCAATAATTATGTATGTCTCCATTATAGAAATCATGATTAGGATATTACGATTAATTTAATATGATTCTGGTGTTGAATGCATAGTTAATATTTTGATTCTTGATTCAATTGTTCGTTTTTTATGGATAAGAATCGAAATTGATTTTTGATCATATATCTCATTGTATTTATCTTTTAGTATCTTCCTATTAGATATGAGATAAACTTCTAATCCGATAAGAATTACAAATCATATAAAATAGGTGAGATATATAACAAATTTGTAATGGATAAGGATTCAAAGTATCTTAAATTCTAATTAGACTAGGATAAGATATTAAGTTAGAGGTGGAGTGAAAGTTAATTAAAAACGTTTTAATTAATATTTTTTGGAACTAAAATAAGGGGCAACTTTGGTCAATTAGATTGGCTAAAATAATGAGAAATTTTAGGCGATTTTCAATTTTCGGAAGTAAAATTTGTTGTCTAAAAAAATGAACCACCACACCACCTGGCCAATGATAGGACCATTGCTAATTGTTCGTAGCAAGCAAATTCGCATAATAGTTAATATTAGTAAAATTTCCTAGCTTGTTTAGTGATTGTACATGCATTGTAATATATTATATTTATCATGTTTAAATTATGATCACTAAAACTATTAAAAATTCATCTTCCAAAATTTAAGTCAAGTGTCATCCATTCTCAAACATTTGTTAAAGCTTCGATCACATCTATATAGGTTTGCCTCCGCAGAGTATAATGTGTTATCTTGGTAAGGCAAGTCGAGTAACACTTACCCTATTGTTTGAAATGGTTAAACTTGATAAAGCTATCAAAACGGTTTTGGGCTTTAGATTAATTTAGATGAGATAAAATATGATAAGACACAAGATGTCATAATCTCATAAAAATAACTAAAAATTACATATGATGTAATTGGTAATTGGTACCTACCTAAATAACCTAATTCAAGTTGTCATGCTTTAGCTGTCTTAGAAATAGGTGAAATATGGATTTTAGTCCCTTAAATTAACATAACGTTTTTATGAGGGTTGTTAATTTAGTGAGAGTCTATGTCCTCTATACTAAAATGAACTTTTGCATAATCTTTGTTGTAGATCTATGGCCTCTTCAATTACACTAATCATTTGTCACCGCGATCCATCTTTGAGTAGGATAAGTTGTCTGGGACAAATTTTTTGACTGGTTCAGAAACTCGAGAATTGTTCTTAAGCATGAACGCATGTTGTATGTCTTTGGATGATCCTATTCCTCAGAACCACCAACCAATGCTTTAAGAGCGCGAATGATGTACATACTAAGCATGTCAACGACTCAACCGATGTTGCATGCGTTATGTTGGCAACCATGGTTCTTGAACTTCGAAGGACATGGAACACATGGAAGCATACGATATGGTTACAATGTCAAGGAAATGTTCTAACAAAGAAAGTTAGGCAAAAAGGTTCGAGACGGTCAAGAACCTTCATTCTTGCAAAATGGCTGAGGGTGCGTCAATTAGTCCTCATGTTCTGAAAATGAAGGGCTATATTGACCATCTTGATAAACTTGGATTTCTTATAAGCTAAGAGTTTGCTACGAACTTGATCATGAATTCATTACCTGATAGTTATTCATAATTCGTGATGAACTATAACATGAATAACACGGAGAAGTCTATCTCAAAGCTGCATTTGATGCTTAAAACTTCAGGGCAGAATGTCAAGAAACCCATTGTTAATACGTTGATGGTTAAGAACGGAAATACTTTAAAGAAAAAGAGAAAAAAACAAGGCTAAAGTTGACAAGGATGTTATGACTGTCATAAAGCCTGTGGAACAAGTCAAGCCTATAGTTGCTTCTACTTCACAGTCCCAGAAGGAAAAGGAAAAAGAAGGAAATCGTCATTTCTGCCATGCACGTGGCCATTGGTTCAGAAACTGCAAGCTCTATCTTGAAGATCTGAAGAAAAAGAAGAGTAGTGCGACTGCTGCTTTAAGTATTTACGTTATTGAAGTTAACTTGTCTACTAGTGATTCATGTGTATCAAATACCGGATGTGGATCTCACATTTGTACTAATATGCAGGGTCTCACAAAAAGTAGAAAACTAAAGAAATGAGAAGTCATCTTAAATGGAGCAAAGGTTACTGCATTGGCTGTAGAATACTATGAGTTAACTTTACCTAGTGGACTTGTTTTAGTTTTAAATAATTGTTATTATGTTCATGTCTTGAGCATAAACATCATTTCAGCTTCATGTTTGGATTTGGATGATTTTAATTTAATTATTGCGAATAATAAATGCTTTATTTCTCGTAAAGACGTTTTCTATATAAATGCTAATTTGTGTAATGTTTTTTTATATTCTAACATGAAAAGGTCTACAAATACTCATATTCTTAACGTAAATACAAAGAGATTCAAGTCAAATGATTTGAATCAAACCTACTTTTGACATTGTCGTCTTGGCCACATAAATGAGAAACACATTTTTAAACTCCATAAAGATGGACTTTTAGATTCATTTGATTTTTAATCATATGAAGCACATGTATCTTGTTTACTAAGCAAGATGACAAAGAGTCCATCTACTAGACATAGTGAAAGGATAAGTGATTTATTTGGTCTAATACATATTGATGTATGCAGTCCTATAAACATAATGGTTAGATATGGTTATCAATACTTCATTACTTTCACTGACGATTTCAGCAAATACGATTACGTGTATCTTATGAAACATAAAGGTGAATCTTTTGAGAAGTTTCAAACATTTTAGAATGAGGTGCAAAATCAACTTGGTAAAACTATTAAAGCACTTCGATCAGATCGAGAGGATGAATATTTGAGCCAAGAGTTTGATGATAGATACTGTGGGATTGTCTTACAGTTAACTCCTCCAGCAACTCCACAATGAAATGGTGTTTCTGAAAGGAGAAATCAAACTTTATTGGATATGGTTCGATCTATGATGAGTCATGCATATCTTCCTATTTTTTTGAGGTTATGCCTTAGAAATTGTTGCGTTTACACTGAATTATATTCCTTCTAAAGCGGTTGATAAAACACTACATGAGATGTGGTTTGGGAAAATACCAAGTTTATTTTTCCTTAAGATTTGGGCTGTGAGGTCTACGTACGACGACAAATCCTAGAAAAATTATCAGCCAAATCTACCAAGTGTGTATTTGTTAGTTATACTTAGGGGTGGCAAAACATGTTTGCGTGTCGTGTTGACCAACTCAGGTGACATGATTAGGGTAATAAATGGGTTGACATGACACGAAACGAAATTTAAACAAGTTAACACGACACGACACGTGTAACACATTAAGTTTAATGGGTAATGATAACTTTTAAATTCAGCACGACACATTAAACCCATTTAACATAACAAATACATTTTTTTACTCCAAAGTGACCCATTTATTATATTCAACCTGTTAACCTCCTCTTTTCATTTTTATAACCCATAAAGGACAAATAACGTAAGACAATCATGCATGATTAATAAGAATTAAGAAGACCAAACTTTAAAAAATAAATCAAAAATACAAATCCTTCATTAACATTGTTTAAGATAATAGACTAGTTGCCAAAAGATGGGTGGAAGGAAGACAAAGTGGCTAGTATCCAAGTTGCCAAAAATGATGGTGTATTGTATTTGTTTTAGATTTCCACTAGACAATAATTACGCCAAGTACATGTATCAAGTTTCCTTAGGATGATACTTGTCAAAAAACTTAAAGTCTAAATAAGGAACTTTAATTTTTAATTACATTGTAAATCACACTACTCACCTCACCAGACATATTCGTTTCTAAAATAAAATATTAATATTTAATAACTTAAATGGGTTAAACGAGTTGTATACATGTTAGTGTGTTAACCTATGACACGACCCATTTATTCCGTGTCATTAACGGGTCGACACGCTTCTGATACGAACTCATTTAAGCTCAACCCTAACCCGCTAACATCCCATGTTAGCCGTGTTGTGTTATCGTGTCATGACCTATTTTGCCACCCCTAGTTATCCTAAAGAAACTAGATGATACTACTTTTATAATCCCGTTGAGAACAAAGTGTTTGTTGCTCGGAATGATGTCTTTATAAAAAAAGAGTTTATTTCAAAAGACGATAATGGGAATAAATTAAGTCTTGAAGAATTTCAAGAACTACAAATAAACACTCAACCGCCAGTAGAAGATCAACAAAGTCTTGAACTAGTTGAACCTCCACATGTATCACAATGTTGGGGCATGTGCCATAGGTCAATCTACAAACATTGTTTATCTTACAATTTTAGTTAATAAAATTGAGGTTTTCATTTGCTGTTTTATTATAAGTGATTGGATGGTTACCTTATAGTAAGATTCATGGGTATTTGTTGAAATATCTTAAATGTCCTTAGTCGATCATTATACTGGGAACTATAATGAATTAAGATTAGTGTGAATCTTGATTGATGATCATGTGATGATCATGCGTATATGGATGCGAATCGAGATCATGAGTACTTGTTAGGGAATAAGGTACTGGACCGACCCGCTATGCAAACACCTCATGGATTAAGTTATAGGTGTTACTCATGATAAGTATATCATTTAGTCATTCGACTTGAGATTACCACAGACTTCAATATTAAGAGCATGGCAATTCGACACAATTAAACGTTATCTTTAACCAGATGATTATAAAGATTGTGATTGGTTACCATGTGAATAATATGTATAGGTGTGTGATTAAGATAGAATATGTCGCTCTAGTATAGATACATATATTAGTGGATCCATCGATATGATAAACTGATAATGACCAAGTCTATGTGAATTGATATGATTAATGTCACTTGAATATTTTCAGTTTACATAAAGATCGAAACTAGTACGATTGAACATTAAGGGCAACTTTCCATGCCTTATGTTTGATCAAATGATATCGCACGAAAAAAGGGTATGATATATGTTATTTATTAGGTTGTATCGATTTTGATATTCATGATGCTTGGATAATCATAATGCCTTACTAGAGACCTCTTATGACTTGTGTACCAAAATGGTTTTGGTTCATTGCTAGCGTCGCATGAACCTATTGGGTAACACACAAAGAATGACTTTGTGCAATTTCAATTGGTCCAAAGTAATGATTTTTATATGATAAAATTTATGACATAAAAGCCCTTACGATTTGTTATATGATAACTTATTAATAGGGGTGTATGTGTAATTTGCTTAAACTACATAAATACAATAGTTATATTACGAATATGATTTTAAGTGAGGGCTTATCTACATATATAAATAGAGGGTAAAACCCTAAAACGAAATAAGATGTTCGTTTTTTTGCTATTTTTGAGTTCTCTGGATTTTTAGAGAGAAAGAAAAATGATTTCTCTCTCTTGGGGCTAGCACTCCAAATTGTGGTCACCGTTTGTGTGTGGATTTCTGATAGAAGACGGACGCTTGAACGTCTTTGAGATCGAACAATCAGATAAGGAAATCATGGATTAAGGTATGGTTTAATTTTGTAGATATCTAGTTTAAGGGAGCCTATTTTCGATCCTGTTAGGCATTTTTCAAAAATTGTTTTGAATCTTTCGCTCCGTATGAACCCCAAAACCCAACACACAAGACCCGCGTAGGTCTGATAGGGTAAGACATCAGCCTAAGAGATTTGAGTTTCTTATTATTGATAGTAATGAGGTGTTGCTTATGGATCAAAATATATGTACTACTTATCGAGAGGCTGTGTCTAGCCCTGAGGTAGATAAATGACTTAGTGCCATGAATTCTGATATGCAATCCATGTATAATAACTAAGTTTGGAACCTAGTTGACTTACCTGAAGGTGGTATGACCATTAGATGTAAATGAGTTTTGAAAAAGAAAACTGACATGGATAGCAATGTGCATACTTATAAAGCACAACTTGTAGCAAAAGGTTTCAGAAAGACTCAAGATGTTGATTATGATGAGACTTTTTCTCCTGTAGCCATGCTTAAATCCATTAGAATTCTAATTGCCATAGTAACATATTATGACTATGAGATATGACAAATGAATGTCAAAATAGCTTTTCTAAATGGAAAGTTACTTGAAGACGTGTATATGATAAAGCGTGAAGGGTTTATTCATCTTGAGAGTTCTAGAAGGTGTGCAAGCTTCAAAGATCTATTTATGGATTAAAACAAGCTTCTCGGAGTTGGAATCTTCGTTTTGAGGAAGCAATTAAGGAATTTGGTTTCATTAAAAACAAAATTGAGCCTTGTGCATACAAGAAGGTCAGTGGGAGCGTGGTAGTTTTTCTAGTATTGTATGTTGATGATATTACTCATTGAAAATGACATCCCAACCTTACAGAGTGTCAAGTCTTGCTTAGGGAAGTGTTTCTCAATAAATGACTTATGAGATGCTGCCTACATCATATGGATTAAAATCTATAGGGATAAATCTATAAGGCTGATTGGTCTAAGTCAGAGTGCTTATATTGACAAGGTACTAAATAAGTTCAGTATGCAAGACTCTAAAAGTGGGTCATTGCCAATATCTCAAGGTATAAGTCTCAATAAGACTCAATGTCCTAAGACTAATGATGAGCGAGAACGCATGAATACGATTCCATATGCATTGGCTATTGAATCTATTATGTATGCCATGTTATGCATTCGACCAAATTTATCATATGCTTTGAGCGCAACAAGCAGATATCAGTCTGATATCGGTGAGAATAGCTGGATTGTAGTAAAGAACATTATTAAGTACTTGAGAATGACTAAATAAATGTTCTTGGTCTATGGAAGTCTGGAAGACGAGCTTGTTGTAAATGGTTACACAGATGCAAGTTTTCAAACTGATATAGATGACTTTAGATTGCAATCTGGATACTTGTTTACTTTGAATGGAGGTGCGGTGAGCTGAAAAACTTTGAAGCAAGACATTGTGTCAGATTCTACAACAGAAGCTGAGTATATTGCAACGTCCGATGCAGCTAAGGAGGCAGTTTAGATAAAAAAGTACATCTCTGAACTTGGTGTGGTTCCGAGTATAGCTAACCCCATGTGCTTGTATTATGACAACAACGGGGCGATAGTACAGGCCAAGGAACCAAGATCATACCACCGATCCAAACATATACTTAAACGTTTTCATCTCATTCGAGAAATCATTGAGAAGGGAGACGTGAAGATTTGCAGAGTTCATACATAAGACAACGTTGTTGATCATTTGACGAAGGCTCTTCTACAAGCGAAACATGATGGTCATGTTAGGTCATTAGGTATTAGATATATGAATGATTGGCCCTAGTGCAAGTGGGAGATGTTGGTGCATGTTCCCTAGGTCAATCTACAAACAATATTTATCTTATGATTTTAGTTAATCAAGAATATGGAACGCGAATGTGGTGTATAACTGTTAAGCCATGAGATGCAAATACTAAATCGAGAAAGCCCTAGTGGCGAGGTAATCATCGCCTACTCTTCACGGTCGTAACGAAGAACTCTATGGGTCGGAAGGTAGACTTTCGCCCAACGCCTCGAAGGAGAGGAACCTCGTGACGGAAGCAAGCCTCACGTCAACCCACTCTCGATATCATCGACTCACGGAGAGAAATCTCACGCGTAGTCTAAGGTATAACCAACACCATAGCAACAATCAGATCGTCATCTACAAGAGAGCCGAAAATGGATTATACCCTCCCTTTGACAATGCATAAACACACATGGGAATAGAGTAAGTATGCAAGCTGAACTGGCGAAAAGTAAAAGTGAAATAAGTGAATTACGAGGGAAATAAGTAAATACTAAGTTGACTTTCTCGTGGGTTTACTTACCTGACACTTGTGAAATCATTCTGAAATGACTTACTCGCACCTCGAACTGCGTACCCGACACTCGACTAGTCTCACAATTCCCTGGTGTCCAATTTTATCATTTTAAAATATTTTAGTGTCATATATAATGATTTTACAAAGTAAAACTAAAATTGTATTTAATTCCAAATTTTAGTTGTGGCACGCTTTTCGAGTTACACCGGCGTGCTAAACGCCCAAAAGAGTCTCGAAACCTATTTTATATCTTTTTCCAATTTTTTATATTTTCTCTGATTTTTTGGATTTTTTTTCATAATTTCCTACCTATTTTTTCTATTTACTGTAATTCATTTTATTTGATTATTTATTTTATTTAGGGGTTGGGCTTGAACCGGGAAAGGTTTGGGCCTGGGCAGCCTGACTGCCTCCCCTCAAATTCGTCTCTCTCCAGAGACGAATTTGAGTTCGTCTTTGGAGAGGGACGAAAACAAATTTCATTTTTTTTTTTATTTTTTTTTTTCATGTTTCCTAAACAACACAACTACAACAACAACTATGACATCAACAACACAACACCACCATTAAAACCTCCAAATTACTTAAAAAATTCAACCACAACCACCATTACTTACCTCGGTCTAGGATAGTCGCCGATGGATGCCGCCGAGAGGTGAGAACATCGGGAGAGATGTGAGAGACCGAGTTGAGGTGGTAGGAGAGCTTCGTGAGGGTGAGATCAAATGAGATGGGGAGGGAGAGTTAGGGGAGATGTGGCCTCTATACCCCTAATTACCCATACATCCGCGTTACGCGTACCATGCAACGTCCTACCATCTCGTCGCAACGTATGCACAATGCAACCAATTGAGATTTAACACTAATGTGAATATTAACTAATAATAAAATAATTTAACACGCGCCACACAAAAATAACCAAAATTACATTGTCAAACATGCCCTAGACTTTTTGTAATGACCCGAATAATCAAATCCTAGTTGTATGTTTTGTAAGACCGTGACCTGGCAGCCAGTCCTACGTAGCGAACTCGGTCGGTATTTGGGCATCGACACCAAGGTAATAATTAAATAATTTTACTAGACTTCGATGCATGTATTATATGTTTAAATATGTGTGCATAGCTTTTAAATGGTTTTTTTATAAAAGCTGAGTGTGCCATGTTACTCGAGATGGATACGCGCAAGACAATCAGGTGGATTGAAAATTTGGGCCTAAGTTCATGACTTAATTCACTTAGACTCTAACTAGTCATCTAAACTATGTAGTGAGTCTCAAAAGACTTTAGGATGTAATCAAGTAAATCTATGTGCTTCATTTCAATAAGGCCCAAGTCTAGGAAAAATCGGAAAGCTATAAATTCCCTAAGTGAGTGATTGGGCATAGACATATAAATTAAGCCTAAAATTGAAAAGTATTCATATGATTATGGTACCTAACTTATCAAATGAATTTCATGAAACATATTTACTTAATACATACCATAGTCTTTATGAATTATAAAAAACATGAAATATTAGCAACTCGAATGAGACCACACTCTTAAAAAATTGATTTACCTAGTGATGTGTCCATATGGAGATCTAAATGAGTCATAATGGATCCTATGCTATGCATGTGGGAGCTAACACCAACTATAGATAAATCTAGAGCTTTGATGGATGAATGGTACTAGGATGATCTAATGGCCAAGCTTCAAAAAGTTTGAGTATAAAAGACATACTTAATCTTTATACCATACATGAACACAAAACACTTCAGCTAGGTTTGGATAGAAAAAAGAGGGGTTTGGTTAGAAATAGTGTTGGAAAATCATAGAGAAGTTGGAGTTGGAGCTAAGGATCTCAAGGAGCTTGAGTTTTCTCTAGGATCAAACCTTAGGTAACAAATCACTTTTATTTCAATAGTACATTGTGATGATTTGAGGTTCTTTAAATCATTCTAGTGCTGAAATTTTGTCAAGTTTGATGAATTCCCTTATGTTAGGAAGTGATTATGAATCAAGAAAATCAAAGTTTCTCTCATGTTCATGAAAAACTTGCGATTTGGTTCAAGAATTGGGGATTTTGGGTAAATGAAAGAATGGACTTGTAACGACCCATTTTCCAAATGGACTACCATGGGGGCCAATGCGGGCTCACAACCTGGCCTACCTACCACCATTTGTGTCCCACGTGCTATCTCATCAACTATTTAATCATATAAACAACAATTTCTTGTCTAAATTGTTCTTGAACTCAAGTCATCTCGTTAAGATCATTTTAAACCATAATGAATCACAAAGGCAAAAGTTTTTTTATCATGACAATCAAAATATAAAAGATTATAGTCATGCATTTAACTCTGATACCTAGTGTGGAAAACCCATATACCATCATAGACTAAAAATATACCTCAATGCATTAAAATATAGAAAATATAGAGTCATGAGGTATCTCACAATCCCAAATCCCCAAAATCAAAACAAAGTATATATAATACAAACGTACAAGTCTGGCTCAATATCTCTGAATCATAGGTATTCCGGTAACTTGTCTTTGCCACGACTTGTACCAGGATATGCACTCAAGCCATCACAAAAAGGCAGATGACGAGTCCAGAGAGAGTATTCTCGAGGAAATTAAGTAAGCAATACTGAAAATAAATACTGAAATTTAAACAAAACTATTAAATAAACATGCGGAAATAAACACAGGCAACTGTGATCATCTCGTGCATAAGTAATAGTGAAAGCTCAAAGTGTGTTCTTAGAGCCTAGGGTCATATTAGTGTCATACTTCGGACTCCCCACAGACTATTGCCGGCGAGTAGCACTCAAGCAAGGCCAATATCTGGATCAGCTAGGTGGTCGGCGTGGAACCTACGACGCACCCACATGTGCCCCCACGTGACTCTCGGGTCGACCTATTCACTGAGATCACTGACACACATGTTATGACCTAGTGGACATACACACATGAATGGCACGGAGGGAAAGCCTCAACGTCCATCCATTAAATCAAACCAAAAATAGAGTATTGAAAGACATAATATGAATTCAAAAGCAAAAATAAAGTAATGCTCAAGAAATTTTAGTTGGGATACTACACACCTCAAACCGCATTCCTTGTCCCGGTAAATAACCCCGGTCCAGCTCCGTCGAATCCCAGATATCCAAATTACCGTCCGAAATGACATATTTCCATTTATAATTGATTTTTTAGTCAATTGGACGTGTTATATGTCACTTAGCAAAAATTGCGTAAAATCTGCAATATCTAGTGCGCTAGATTCCTAGGCAGCTAAACGTTTTTCGTCATGAAGAACATTAGCGCGCTAATCGCGTTTTGGACAGCAGTTTTGCTGAAAAGTCTGGGTTCTCAACCACACCACCAACAACAACAACTACCACAACACAAACCACTGAACTTCATAGCACTTAAAACCCACCAGAACAACTACTTAACAACCACTTAACAATCCATATTGGATTCACACAAACACCTCAAAAACTTATACCAAAAAATGAAGAAAGTTAAGGTAATTGTGAATCTCACCTTGCTTTGATGATTCAACCACTCCAAGCTCCTCAAATCACCAAGTTCGAATCTCCAAAACCCTTGTTTTTGCTCTTTAATTTTCGGATGTGAAGATAAGGAGAGAGAAAATGTGGTGGAAAATGAAAGTCAATTGACTTTTATACCATGATATGATCTCTCCTCACTTGTGCATCCCAAGGCAATCTAATGAGCATTATTTGCTCCATTTCAAACCTCTAATGACTCCAAATGTGACACCAATGGCACACTCGCCCTTGTTCTTAACCCAAAAAGTAGTATTTCGGGTGTTTCGACACCCGGTTTCGAGTCCCGAACCGCGACATACACATACTACCATGTCCCTAACCACCAAATATACATTACATATGATTATTTAACTCATTTTTATTCATTTCATCTGTGTATTATTTCCTCCGGCTTAGTATTTAGTCTTTTAGACTACTTGGTACTTGCGTCGACACTCATATCAAGGCGAATACTTAACACACAGTCTAGCACGTCAAATGTAATATAATCACACACATTATGATGTCGTTTAATCTATTTCAACGTAAAGATCATAAATTAAACAAATCAGCACACAAAAAAACTATTTACCTAGCTCCAAGCGCGCAGTGGCCTAGTTGTGGGTCCCACGAGCATATGAGCTGTCAGTCATGTTTGCAACCACGTCATTAGTAACAGTGAAATAAATTCAGGCCGTTACAGGATTGATTTTCTTGTGTGATTAGGTGTTAAATATTTGAGTTTATACTCATATATTGATGTTGAATGATGTTTTATATTGGGTGTAAATGTTAGACAAAAATTAAGGGGTTTGAACCATGCATTGTGAATTTAGTTGTTCATGAATACTACATGTTTGATAAAATGTCAAGATTATAGCTAAGATTCTATAGAGCATAAATCCTTCATTTCTTCTCAGAATTAACTGATTTTTTTATGAGTTGTTCTTGGATATTTGGAAAAGATTTTCACCAAAAACCATGTTATTTGGATATGTGGTTTGAGAGTTATGAATTTCTTATACTGCTGGTTCGAAACTTTATTAAAGTTAGTTGTTTTGGTATTTCGAGCACAACTATATCAATTTTAATCGGATTTGAGCGTACTTTACCATTTCGGAAAGCTTATACATAGAAAAATAACTTAACACCAATATCTCTTAAAAATTGCGTTATCAATTGTAAATTAAGTTGGAACTTGCTAAGAAATATAGAAGGAATAAGAAAACTAAGAACTTTTACTACTATAAACTACTACTACAAATGAGATGAGAAGAAATGAGATAGTTGGAATGAGATGTTTTCATTTAATTTGGTGTGTTTTTACAATGAGGTTAGCACCCTTTATATAAGCCATTTGGTAATGATGATAAATGTACTTTATACAATGTGTACAAGTAACACATACACCGCATGTCATACAACACATTACAAGTAATTTGACAATACATGGAAGAGTTGGTGTACATTGGAAATGGTTACAAGTAACATGACAATACATAGACAAGTGGAGGTACTATTAAATGAGAAATACAAGTTACATGACTACACAATATGTTGGTGTACATGCATGGTCATTCATACTCCACAACATTCCCCCTTGGATGACACTTGCTTAGAGATTGTGCCTCATTAAAACTTCTACTAAGAAAAACCATGTGGGAAAAAATATAGTAAGAGAAAAAAAGTACACTATTCTCATAAATATTAAGATGGATATAATATTGTTAAGATTGCCTCATTAAAAACCTTGCTGGGAAAATCCAATGGGATAAAACAATAGCTAAGGGAAAAAGAGTGCAATACACTAATCAATAACTCCCCCTCATGTAAACATGTGCGAAACTTGTTCAATTTTTTTACTTGCAATGTCCTTAAGTTTACGCAAGGCAATACCATATGTAAGCCTTTTAAATGTCGTAGTTGGTAAGACTTTTGTGAATAAATCAGCAAGATTATCACTCGATCGGATTTGCTTGACATCAATTTCACCATTCTTCTGAAGCTCATGTGCATAAAAGTATTTTGGTGAAATATGTTTTGTTCTGTCCCATTTTATGAAACCTTCACTTAATTGTGCGATACATGCTGCATTATCTTCATATAATATGGTTGGAGAATCTTTTATTGAAAGCAATCCACATGATTTTTGAATATGTTCAATAATGTTTCTCAACTATACACATTAACGACTTGCTTCATAAATTGCAAGTACTTCAGAATGACTGGAAGAAGTAGCAACCATATTTTGCTTTACCGACTTTCATGATACATCAATATTACCACAGGTGAATACATATCGTGTTTGAGAACGGGCCTTGTGGGGATCAGATAAAAATCCAGCATCAGCATAACCTTGGAGATTCAATTTTACCCCTCTCGAGTAAAATAAACCCATATCACTTGTTCCTCGAAGATATCGGCAAACATGTTTAACATCATTCCAATGTCTTCGAGTTGGTGAAGAACTGTATCTTGCAAGTAGGTTGATAGCAAAAACAATGTTAGGTCTTATACAATTTGCAAGATACATAAGTGCACTAATTGCACTTAAATATGGTACCTCCGGATCAAGTAGCTCTTCATCACTTTCATGAGGTCAAAATGGATCCTTATCTACTTCAAGTGATCTAACAACCATTGAAGAGCTCAATGGATGTGCCTTGTCCATATAAAATCTTTTTAATATTTTTTCAATATAATTTGATTGATCGACAAGTATTTTACTTGAAAAATGTTCAATTTGCAAATCAAGACAAAGTCTTGTTTTTCCAAGTTCTTTCATCTCGAATTCCTTTTTCAAGTATTTTAATGTTCTAACGATGTCGTCATGGTTTCCCACTGTATTTAAATCATCAACATATACAACAATAATCATAAATCCTGTTGATGATCTTTAATGAATATACATAGGCAAAGCGAATTATTTACATATCATTTTTTAAGTAAATAATCATTAAGACGTTTGTACCACATTCGTCCGGATTGTTTCAATCCGTACAAAGACCTTTGTAATTTTATAGAATGCATGTTATGAGGTTTTGATTTTATTTCTTCAGATATTACAAATCCTTCGGGGATTCTCATATATATCCCACTGTCTAGAGATCCGTACAAATATGTTGTAACGACATCCATTAAATGCATATCAAACCCTTCAAAAACTGCAAGGCTTATCAAGAACCGAAATGTAATTGCATCTATAACGAAAGAATATGTTTCCTCATAATCGATGCCAGGTCTTTGTGAGAAACCTTGAACTACAAGTCTTGCTTTGTACCTTGTAACTTCATTTTTTTCGTTTATCTTTCGTACAAATACCCATTTATATCCAACTGGTTTTACGCTATCTGGCATTTGAACAATCGGTCCAAAAACCTTTCGTTTCCTTAACGAGTCTAGCTCGCTTGGATAGCCTCTTGCCATTTTTGCCAATCGGGTCTTTTTTGACATTCGTCACCGATCGTGGTTTGGATCATCATCATTTTCACATATTTCAAAGGACACATTGAAAGCAAATATATCGTCAGAACAATTTTATTTCGATCCCAAATCTTACCGAGTTTAAATAATTTATTGAGATCTCATTATTTTCATCTTTTTCCACTTTTTCTAGAGGCAATTGTTACTCGTCAGAATCAATTTGTTCTGACAAATCCTTATCAAATGATTCTTGTGCTTTCTCAGAAGTATTTTGATTTATATTTATTTTTACTCCAGTTTTCCTCTTTCGAGGAATTGTATCCTTTGAACCAACTGGTCTTCCACGCTTTAAGCGTTTGCGTTGGTTCTTGTGCATTTTGTTGCACAAAGACATCAATTCTTGCGGGAGCATTTACAAATTGGAATATGTGATTTTGTCACTTGTTTTGCATCAGTAAATGCATCAGGTAATTGATTTGTGATTTGTTGCAAATAAATGATCTTTTGAACTTCAAGTTTACACTGATTTGTGCGTGGATCATAATGTGATAAAGTTGATGCATTCCAAGCAATTTCGCGCCATTCTTTTTGAATTGGCTTCTTATCTCCCCCTAATGGTGGGAAAATTGCTTCATCAAAGTGACAATCAGCAAAACATGCAGTAAATAAATCCCCTGTTAAGGGCTAAAGGTATCTTATAATGGACGATGAGTTAAATCCAACATAAATCCTAAGTTTTCGTTGTGGATCCATCTTAGTTCTATTGGGAGGTGGTATAGGAACGTACACTGCACAACCAAAAATTCTCAAGTGTGAAATATTTGGTTGTTGACATAAAATGAGTTGCATAAGGGAATGTTCATGGTATGCAGTAGACCTATAACGAATGATAGATGCTGCATTAAGGACTGCATGTCCCCAAACTGAAGTTGATAACTTAGTTTTCATGATTAAAGGCCTAGCAATTAATTGAATGCGTTTGATCAGAGATTCTGCAAAACCATTCTAGGTATGCACGTGTGGAACATAATGTTCAATTGTAATTCCTATAGACATGCAATAATTTTTAAATGTTTGAGATTGAAATTCTCTGGCATTATCAAGACGGATGGTCTTGATTGGGTTGTTAGGGAATTGTGCTTTTAACTTAATGATTTGTGCTAAAAGTCTAGCAAATGCAACATTGCGGGTCGAAAGCAAACAAACATGTGACCACCTAGTTGATGCATCTATCAAAACCATGAAATATCTAAATGGTCCATAGTGAGGATGAATAGGTCCACATATGTCTCCCTGAATGCGTTCTAAGAAAACTGAGGATTCAACAATAATTAATTTTACTTGGGGATGGTTTAATTATCAATTTATCTTGAGAACAACTAGCACAATTATAATCATCAGCTGAAAATATTTTGTGACTCCTTAAAGGATGTCCATGCGAATTATTAATTATTCTTCGCATAATTGATGATCCTGGATGACAAAGCCGGTCATGCCATAAAATGAATGTCTTTGGATCATTAATTTTTTTATTTAAGACGACATTCGTTTCAACATGCCTTATGTGAGTAAAATATTTTCCAGAGGATAAAGCTGAGAATTTTTCGAACACTTCTTTTTTCCCATTTGAAACAAATGTGACATAGAGAAATTCTCTATTATTTTCGTTCATGGTTACGATGTGATATCTATTTTGTCGAATATCTTTAAAGTTGAGTAAATTTCTTCTGGATTTTTCAGAGTATAAGGCATTGTCAACATGAATTGTTGTTCCCTCAGGCAACATAATATTTGCTCTTCCAAAGCCATTAATCAAATTGGATATGCCAGATATTGTTTGAACCTTAGCCTCAGCTAAGTTCAAATTGGAGGAATATTCTCTGTTTTTAAGGATTGTGTGCGTTGTAGCACAATCATCAAGACATATATCGCTCTTATTTGATTCATGATTTGAACACATGATTTGTTGATCCATCTAGACAAATAATGTTTGGCGAATTAGAAAAAGAGTCATATTTCATAAACTAGTACATATAACTAAAAAGCATAACAAAAACTAGTACATAGAATTATTGAAAATCATTACATATGATCATTATAAATATCGAGATTAGTGCTTGAACCATCATGAAAATTCGGGACATTCATATAATTGATGTTTGATGAGCCATCTCCGACAGTGAAGTTCATCTCAACTGTTTTGCCTTTCTAATTTAAGGAGGCTTGATAAAGATCAATAAAATGCTTAGGCGTGTGGTATACATGAGCCTAGTGGCCTTTTAGACCACACCTGTGACATGGTTGGTCACGATTACGAGCATGACCATTTTCAGCAGTATTTTTCCCCTTATTCTGAACGACGTCATTCTTATTACGAGCATGACCACACCTGTGACATGGTAGGCCTAGTGGCCTAGAAGACTAAGAACTTTTACTATTATAAACTACTACTTCAATGGAGAAGAGAAGAAATGAGATACTTGGAATGAAATGTTTTCATTCAACTTGGTGTGTTTTTACAATGAGGTTAACACCCTTTATATAGGACGGTTGGTGATGATGATAAATGTACTTTATACAATGTGTACAAGTAACACATACACCCCATGTCATACAACACATTACAAGTAATTTGACATTACATAGAAGAGTTGGTGTATATTGGAAATGGTTACAAGTAACATAACAATACATAGACAAGTGGAGGTACTATTAAGTGAGAAACACAAATTACATGACTACACAATATGTTGGTGTACATGCATGGTCATCCATACGCCGTAACATTGTCTTATTTATCAAAAATGGACTGAAGTTCAACATTTGTCCGTAAAGATAATTCCTTTTGTAAGTGTTTGGATGTCGAGACATCTTTCGGAGGTCTCCACTAATCGAAAAAATAACCAAAACCTCCAGAATAGTCTGAAACACCATAAATTAGGTTCCTCAAAAGTTTCAAGTGATTCTTAGGTGTTTTGAATGGTTATTCAAATGGGTTTTGAAATAGGCGAAATTTACTTGCTTAATGAGCTGATTTTTTTATTTAAGGTGTTCAGGGTATCCAATGATGTCAGAATTGAACCAAAATTTTCAGAATGTGTTATTGGATCATAGTTAAGGTGTACTTCGAGTTTCGTGATTTCTCGATGTGTCTAACTTAGGTTTCAAGTCATGCTTCGAATAAGAGATCAATATTTACAAATAAGGACTTAAAGTCTTACTTAAAGTCTCAAATTTGGTTCTTGATTATAATAATGAGATTTTAGCACTCAACAACCTTGGTTTTAAGTTAATAGATTTCAATGAATCAACACCGAGAATTTTGGGAACTTCTATGAGTGTTTTAGCCGCATGTCAAGTTGCATAAAAATCAATTTTTTAGAAATTATTTTAAGGTCCCTAAGGGACTGTTTTGCAAACCAATGCATTAAACCAACTTGAAATGATTTCCAATGGACTTTGATGATTCAATAACACTTAAAAATAATAGGAAAAATGCCTATAACTTTGTAACACCGACTTTAGGCATAAACTTATTTAGGACACATTGAAGTTGATATTTGGTCTAAGTTAAATAGAACCGACATTGAGGCAAATAGTGGAATGTATTATGATGAACTGGATAGTTAAACTTAAATAAGCTCTAACACATACCTAATGAATTCTAATAGGTACTAGGGACTTAGAGCGTAAGTTCTGGGTATCACGAGTATAATATGGACTTGTGGGAGCCGCGTTTAGCTTGGATATTATTGTTTGTTAAGTTAAGTAAACCAATCAAAAAATCAATAATATTTCTTTTCACTTTCCTTGTTTATTTTTGAAATGAAAAGCTAAAATTGTTGGACTCTAATTCTCCACCAATAGCTCAGGTGTTTGAATGGCTAGGCCTAGTTGACTATGATCATTTATGAGTTGAGCGTTCGGGTAGCTCCCGTGGCTCCTCCCGAGTTCGAATCCTTTTAATGTGAGCATCCAGGGTCACTGTGGCTCCTCGATTGGCATTTAAGTTCCATAAGTAGCAGACATCCAGGGGTCACTGTGGCCTCTTTTGGAACTCTCTCGGATTGCGACTTAGGTAAAGCTGGTGGTGCCGAATGAATTGGTATGGCTTGTGAGACTTCGGTCCACGGTACCAACTTCCACACTTATACCTTTTGTCGGTGTATAGTGTATAGACCACTCTCTCCCCATCTTTGCTCCCGAGCCACTTGGTTCCTATCGTTGATCGTCTTAGTCTGTCTATCATGCAGTTTACTGCTTTATTTACTGTTCTTTCATTTCCTACATGATCTATAGACATATCATTTATTATCGAAATATTGTTGAGATTCTGCTAGATTTACTCACCGGGATTGTCTTCGTCACTGGTGACAATCGCAGGTCCCTCAAGTAGCAGAGGCAATGAGCCTGTGATCGACGATTATTTTTAAGCTTCCCTCAGAGTCGGCTCCTCTCTATTACTACCGTAGGTTCTTTTTGATATTTTGGATGTACATATGAACTACACTTGTTTCTTGTTATATTTTGGGATATTATGGGTTGTGAGACTCGAGATACATGTATATGATGACTTGATCGTTGTATTGTACCGATTCCTGCTTCATGCATATACATGAAATCCATTTTTGCAGGATTTCCCACATTAAGATTGTCCTAACTCTTACTCATTAATTCTTTAAGTTGTTTTGAATTGACTAACTTCCGCTGAAATTTATTAAGACTTATTTAAAGTAAATAACAAACTTAATAAGCAACTAATAATCGAATGACATGGAAAAGAGGCTGACAAGCATGCGTTGATTTCATGGAGGTTGATCGGGAGTCCACGTAGGCTTAGGCCGGGCGGGGCCTAGTTTGTTAGGATGGGGCCGTCACACTTTTCCACAACGCCACGTGGGTCTGAGCTTAGGTTCCTAATCTGTAATTAATTAATTAATCGAGGTTAATTAAAGCAGGTCGTTACATGGCTGAAATCCACATGCGGGGGAGACAAGGATATGTTTGAATAATAATGTAGATTTAGCAAAAAGTGGGGTACATTTAGCAAGGGGATTTTAGGGATTTTTTTTAAAAAAAGTGGGGTACATTTAGCAATTAAAATTCAAAAAATGAAGTATGGTGAGTAAATGGGGTATATTTAGTAAAAGTTGTGGTCCGTTTAGCCGCGGCCTAAATTTGAAAACGAAAATTTTATAGCTCAATTTCAATCCAAATGGGATCTAGAAATTTTTTTTTTTTTTTTTTTGACTTAGGGATCTAGACCATTTTGTTATTTTAGAAAATCACTGAAGACATGACTTTGGAAATTTTTAATATTTATTTATCTTTAGAATTTTTTTTTGCTAAAACAGTAATGTCATGACTCTATTATATAAAAAAGATTATGTAAATAAAAAAAATATTAGAAATCGTGACAATTAATTAGATTTGAACCTAGCTAGAAATAAAAAATGAAAATTATTTGAAATAGAGAAATCAAAAGAGTTATAGAGAGAAAGGTGAAAGAAGAAAGAATAAGAAGCCACTAAGAGAGGAAGAAAGTATAACATGGTTTCACATTACCAAAGAATGGAGTGTCCTTAATATACATCAATGGAGTTGGCAGATCAGAGATGTCGTTTTAGATTTTACTACTTGAGTACATGCTACACAAGAATAGCGATCGAACTATGGCCACCACTATAAAACAACCTATTTTTTTTAAAAAAGTTTGAAATGCACAACATCCATTACATTGAATTCAAGATCTGAGTGAATGAGTTTGATCGATGTAATTTGACCCTAACGAATTTGAAATTGAGACTTTGTTATTGTTATAATCGATCGCCCGACCTCACGAGGTCGGAGCATGCATTTTCCACAACTATAAACATTGTTGCGCTATGAAGCAATCTATTAATCCTCCCAAGTTTTGATTAAAAATAAAAGTACAGCTAAAAAAAGCATATGAGGTCCCTTACCAATTACTCTGATGCCTTGTTAGCATTATATTGATTGGTTTCATATCGAGAAAATGTCTAGTTTATATTTATATTCTTTGATCGATGCTTTAATTGTTAACTATAGACTTTATCTTTTGTTGATTTTATGTCCTTTGCACTCTAACATGTTCAATGCATGGATGATTTTTTTATTATTGTAGTAAGCACTCTTTTGCATATGTTCTTAAGATGCTTTGTTTTATTTTTATTTTTAATTTTTCTAAACTTTTAGTCCTTGTTCCTTAAATATAGTATACATATTTATTCTTTCCTTGTGAGGTCTTCAAAGAAAATAAGTATAGCAAATTATTTTTTTTTATGCAAAGTGATTTTCTTTACTGACACTATTTATCTGTTCTTACTTAAAAATAAGGGTTATTTTAGTCGTTTCCTATACAAATAACATGTTAATGTTACTATAAATCAGATCTCTTGATTGCACCATCTCTCCACAACATAGCAGAGAAAAACTGAAACTGCACCTACATTATATATGTCAAACCTTATTCAGTTACTCTTCTTCACTTCTCTATTTGTTTCATCACAGCTTCCACTCTGCACATCTTCTGACACTGATACAGGTAATTGGTTCATACATAACATTAATATTGCTAATCAGATGTTGCTCTAAAGTTTGTACATGCTGCATTTCTATGTGCTTTTTTTTAATAAATGTTTAGTGCATTTTTTTGATAGTTTACATCTGAGTTTCTAACAAACTTTTCAGGGATGACCTATGTAGATTCCACAATTCCTCTTGTTTTCTTGATGAAGTGCTAGAATGACAAATGCGCATGTCACATAAAGACACATTGACCCACAAGAGTCTGTCCGTGCACGCCTGCGATGCGGGTATACACAGATCTTGGTGCATAACATGCGAGTTGAGGCTATATGAACAGCTGATACGAGTCAATGTATCTTGCGGTGTGACATTGTTGTTGTTATTCTAGTATTTTTCTAAGAAAAATTGATTGTTTTCATTCATTATTACTGTCAATATTCATTAGTCATTGGGTGCATTGATGTGTGTGCTTACAAAAATTAATGTATATCTAAATTTATAACACCAACATTTGCATGCCAAATTAGCGTGTTCAAAGTAGATCATCATAGCCTCTTCATTTTTTTTGCATGGTATCTGGCTCCATCTATTGGCGTCGACTAATCCATGTTTGGTTATTGTCGGGGCTCCATTCAGAGAGCAGCCCTCCCTAGTCCAACCTAGTTTGCATGAACCTCAAACCCAAGATTTCGATTTAAGGGAACCGAGTTCCTTGCCCCTCGGACCAATCCATTGTTGGTAACAGAATGCATATTTAGCAAATGCCCTTGCATTTAATTTCTAATCCTCCATGGATCTAATAAGCTAATTGTTGTATATTCATTGTTTTCTATCACATAAGTAGTCATGATACATTTCAATACTCCCAACTTTTTAGCCTGAAAGTTGCAATGTTTTTATTCCAAAACTGGTCACCAAAACATGAACAGAGGAAACAGAGGATGAAAGGGAGTTTGATTATCTGCAAGGAAGCAAGAAAGGACCAAAGTACTGGGGAAAGATCAACCCTCACTGGCAAGCATGTGAGAGAGGAGACATGCAGTCTCCCATTGATATTCTCAACAGTGAGGTCCATGAAATGCCTGCTTTGGGCAAATTGAGAAGAGACTACAAGCCAGCTCAAGCTTCAGTCAAAAACAGGGGTCATGACATCATGGTAAGCACCATTTTTCTAATAAAAACCAAGCAATCAGTCCTTCAAATCCATCACTTAACAATTGATTGGTGCGAGTTGTAAGAGACACGGTTCCTTTTAAATGAGGTCTCAATTTTGAGTCTCGTGGACAAAACAAATTAGGTTAGGAGAGCCACCCCTTATATAGGACCGGACTTTGCCCAAAAGTGAATTAGTTGGCGTAGTCGGGGTTGGTTACCACATAGGAAACTAAAAAAAAAAAAAAAAAAAAAAAAAAAAACTGCTTTTTTGGGGGGTTGTGATGAGATGGCTAAAGTCGCACCATCCTTAACCACTGATCTCGAATTCGAGTCTTAAGTATGGAGTCACTTTAAATACCTTGGGCCAAAGCTTTACAGCTGTCTAGTGGTCTTACCCGACTTGAGCGTGGATTAGTGGGGCCAGTTAGGTCCCGACTCCACTTGGTCTGATAAAAAAAAAAAAAAAAAAAAAAAAAAAAAAAAGAGATTTTTTATCTGTTCTTCCTAATAATTGCTCAATCACTAACCCGGAGTCTCGGTTGCCACTACTCTAAGGGTGGAGGTGGGGTTGTGTGAGTTAAGCGCATGACCTCGGTTTTGATTCCTCGGTATGGCAAGATTGCTCGGACCACTGGGGTACGCTCAGGCAGATTGCATCGAGCTTCGTGGGAATAGTCGGGGCTCGCATGGACACCAACAACTATAAAAAAAAAAAAAAAAAAAAAAAAAAAAAAAAAAAATTGCTCAGTCACTATGTGTATGTGTGTGTTTTTTAGGTGAAATGGAGAGGAGGTGCAGGGACTATTACCATAAATGAAACTGAGTACATCTTAAAACAGTGCCATTGGCACTCACCATCTGAACATACTTTCAATGGGTCAAGGTATGATCATGTTCATATGGACTAATTTGGCAAATTGTGGTCTATTGATGGGAGAAGAGAAGGTTTGATTTGGTTCTGTTTTTGTTTCTTTTTGGTCTCAGGCATCAATTGGAATTGCACATGGTTCATGAGAGCCATCAGGGAAAGACAGCTGTTGTTGGAATCACCTACAAATATGGCACACCAGATCCCTTCCTTGCAAAGGTCTCTCTCTTATATTCTGTTCTTGATTTGATATGCATGGGTGTTTCAACTTTTTTCCAAACCCCTTTTACTTTGGTTCGACTAATTGTGAGAGTTAATTAGGAGCTCCCCAACCCCTTAACATTATAGCTACCACTATTTTGAATCCACATTCTCTGCCTAGTCAGAACTATGATGCCCATCTTGTTTGTCAATGCACTACATCTCTTTCGAGGCATTTCAAGAAGGAAAATACTAGGATAATCCGTCTTTGGGGGCACTCGGTGATGGTGTCCATCCATTCGTACATCGATGTGTGCACACAAATCCCAATGCACAAAAAGATGAACATCATCATTGGGCGTCCATCCCTGAGTTCGCCATATCATCTTTCGTGGCGTGCGACTAACTCCACAGATTAGTCGAACCGAAATAAAAGAGTCTAAAAAAAGTTTGGACAACCGTACCATTAATATGACAAACTTAAAATAAAAGTCTAAAAAAGTTTGTTATATTCATGGCTGTCCAAAGTTTTTAAACCCTTCTTATTTCGATTCGACTAAATCCAGTGGAGTTAGTCGCGTCCCACAACCAGATAACCCAAGAGAAACTAAGAGAATATAATGTTGCCACTACGATTCGAACCGACATTCTGTGCCTCATTCAAGAGATATATATAATGCTTATTTCATTGCCACTACACCGCACCCATTTCAATGGAGATCCACTTTTATGGAGAAATCTTTTGCAATTTTCTTAACAAATTATGCAAATCCTTGTGCAGATAATTCCAAGTATTGGTTCAGTTGGAGAAGAAGAAAAAGATTTGGGAATCGTCAATCCAGGAAATGTGAAGTTTGGGAGTAGAAAGTACTACAGATATGTTGGATCTCTAACTGTTCCACCTTGCACAGAAGGTGTTATTTGGACAATTATCAAGAAAGTGAGTCCCCTAAAAATTTTCAACTATATTTGAACAAGTTATATAGTATCATCATCATTACATATTGGCATGAAATCCTATTGTGGCAGGTGAGAACAGCTTCAAGAGAGCAAATAAGGGCACTAAGGGAAGCAGTTCATGATGTAAGTTCATTATGGTTTTGTTAATCTCTTTGCTATGGTCCACACGTTTGAGTTTGATCTAATTTGTGCGTGCATGCATGGGTTCTCATTTTTACATTTGCAGCATTGTGAAACAAATGCAAGGCCTGTCCAACATGAGAAGGGAAGGAATGTTTGGCTATACACTCCAAGGAGTTGAAGGTTTTGCTCGATCTGCACGAACTTTCGGAATTATCGAAGAACTATTCCTAATTAACAATCCCGCGGCCTCCGCGCGAGTTAAACTATCCGCGGGTGTTAGATTGAAACTCTATATGTTGAATTAAGTTGATCAATTATGAGATTCAATTATATACGTATATGATGCATGTAACAGTGATCAAAACTGCTTTTGAAAAAAAAAAGAAAAGAAAAGTGACACTGATAGCACTCACTGTTAATTTGAATTAGTGAGATTGTTAAAGCATAGCAATTGATGAGGAACTCATCAGTAGATTCAGTACTAGCTCAAACCACAATGAATCACAATAATAGTACTTGTATAAAGTTAGTGTGCTCACATGCTACCTAAGAAGGTTGAGCATATATGTTACGGAGTAGTCTTTGGTACGTAGTTGATGCATCTCTCAATGCCCTTGAAAAATGGGTAATATCAAGCCTATATCGCCTGCCTAACTGCCTTGTGATTTATTTTAATTTAATTGAGAGTGAGTGACTACTTACTCCAAAATGCGCTCTAAGGCATGTAGCGCATTTTGGAGTACTTCTCACCTCAAACTTATAACCTATTGTCTTTCTTCTCGTCAACTACGTACTACTAGTGGATGTGCGATCGATCATATATTATTCCCTCATCTCCAACAATTCAATAATAATATTTTTCATAAAAAAATAATATTTATGAATAATTAATTTATACAAGGCTGCTTTGATGGTTGAAATGAAGTTTTTTTTTTATAAGAAACCAACTTAATTGTAACTCCTTAAGACTTCAGCATTAATTAGTTAAAAGATTTTTTTTTTTTTTTTTTTGGTTACAAAAAAAGATTTTTTTATCATTATATATATGCTTTTTTTTGGCCTTCTCTCCTTTTTTATAACATGAATTTTCTATTAAAAAAATAAATGCACGAAAGAAAAAAAAAGATTTTTAAGTCAATAAAATATACTAAAAAAACTCGATAGAGAAAAGGAAAAAAATATAATTAATTGAAACACAACAAAATTCCCAAAATATTTCAAAAAAAAAACGAAGGAAAAATTTATATGATATGTGGCAGAGAATGTCCTACAGATTAAGTGTTCCATGCATATCAGAGTAGTCTTTATTCACATACCCAAAAAAAAGGAAGTAGTCTTTATTCCAAAAATTTATATTCCCATTTTGCATGAAATATGGTCCATGCATCTTACAGTTATCAACTTATCATGAACCGAAAGCCAACAAAAGAGCACAAGCAAGGATGGACACGCCTTACCAATTGCCTAGCACCACTAACAAGTTGGCATAATGAGTTTATGGGTACTTAATTTAACTCCTCCCTGCAATGTTGGGAAGTGTTTACCAGTTTCAAATCAGTCGATTTTGTCACGGTACTACTTAATCCTTTATTTTTTTTATTTTAATTAATTAGATAGTGTGAGATTGTTCCACTTGTATTATTATTAATTTTTTTTTTTATCTAACTCCAACTTTGGGCAACTTTAAATGAGGTAGATTTAATTTGAACTCTTTATTCTCAATGATTTTTTTTCAAAAAAAAGAAGAAGAAAAAGAAACAAAATTAGAGAGTTAAAATAAATATATATAGGATATTAGAATAAAATAATGACTTGTCTTAATAATAATAATAATCTCTATAAAAGAATATATTGATTATTAGAAAAATCATCTATTAATGTAATTGGAATTGTATTAATTAAGACACATTAAATGCAATGGGATGCTCTTATTTATAGAGCCTAACAATGCACAAATAAGGAAAAGAAACTATGGCAAGAATATAATAATACATAAATATATCAACTTTATATATGTTGTCTAACATCCCCTCAAACTCAAATTGGTGACGAGAACCAATTTGAGTTTGGAAACCAAAAAAAAAAAAAAAAAAAAAAAAACTAAACCCGGGCAGAAATCATGTTTGAATTCCGACTTAAATTTGGATTGAGTTCGGACTTAAATTCGGATTGAGTTTGGACTCAAAGTTTAGAGCTCTGATACCATGCTAATGTAATTGGAATTGTATTAATTAGGACAAATTGAATATAATGTGATGCTCTTCTTTATAAGCCTAACAATGCACAAACAAGGAAAAGTAACTACAACACTAATCTAAGTAATACCTAAATACCTAATATATATATATATATATATCAACTTTATATATGTTGCCTAACATCATCGATCATTCATGATTTTCTTTTGTGAGTTTTGTTCTTGAACCATCGTAGATCCTTTTTTCGATCGACGGTGGTTCCAATCAAATCCCTTTTACACTTTGTTCATACAATAAATTACAGATCTAGTCGATTTATGGAGATTGGTCCATCCTTCTTGCGGTGCATCTTCATCAACGTTGTTGCTTGGATTTGTGCGGCGGGTTGGATTAATATTGTCTTTAGTTTTTCATTTATAGTTAGTTTTTCTCCTCTTCTTTGATTTCTATTCTCCTCGTTGGGAATGTTTATGTTTTCTTCTCCTTGTTGAGAAGTTTTGTTATCGTTATGTGGTTATAGTGGTGTTTGTGTTTTGTAATGTGTTTCGACATTGTAGAAGCGATTCATGATCGTCCAACTGTTTCAATTTCACAATCGCATTAAAGTTTTCGTCGGGTATGCGTCCTTGGATTAATGTTGCATATTCACTCTGTTGCATTTGCCTATCATACGTTTTCTTGATCTACCCAATCGGTCAAGGAAGCTTTTCTAATGGTATGCCTCTAGGAATTTCTGGTACTCTTAACTTCATGATTGTATTCTAGGATGAGAAAAAAAAAATCTTATTAGTTTATCCTTCTCTTAAATAAAAAAATAAAAAATTAAGTGAATTCTAGAATCAAAATCATGGCTTTTTTTTTTAAGAATAATTTGAATCAAGTCTAAGTAGTGATTCAAATGATTCTACAAAAAACTCAAAAAAACTTAGCCAAACTAATGACAATTTAATTGAACAAATAGGATTAGCGAATTAATTAAGTACTTGATTCTACGTGCAGTTACGTATTGGTATATATTGAGCCATGAATGATTAATGAAATTTCGATTTATGTTTAGATTATGCTACGAGTGCAAGCACGGAATTATATGGATTAGATCATCATTAGATAAATCCTCGAGAGATATGACAACAACAAGTGGAAATTAAAGATTGAATAAGCTAAAGGTTCCTTGATTTATGTTTAGACTGCCATTTATAAACTTGAAAGTTGGATTGAAACAATTGCGTTTAGTCGATCATGTCCTTTTTTGGGTCCAATGAATCTTATTTAGTATGTCAGTCACAATGAGCGGATAAGAATAATCCAATGGATCACATATTGGAGTTTTTTTTTATGAAAAATCTTTTAATGACAGAAATGACATAACTTTACCAGTAAAATCTATAAATAAATCTTGTCTTGGCTACTGGGCTGCAACTTATGGTTTATAGTTAAGAACCATACCCTCTATGTGACTGTTAGCACTCTTATGGCTGTTTGATATCTACTTTCTTTTCAGTGTTTTATTGTTTTCAATGTGACTACTACTGAACTATTAAGATCTAAGGACAAGCATTTGTTGTATATGCAATTTCCACTTATGTTCTGCCTATTGCTTTGGAACTTTGGTTCTCGTTTTTTGGTCTAATTTCTTCTATATTAAAATATGGTTATTCGCTTATGGTATTTGCATTTGTTTTAATAATCAACTTCTCTTTATTTGAGAGACTTCTTCATTTTTGCCCCCTCCTGAACACAAATATTCAAGTATATAAGACTTTTTAGAAATCAATTAGGATCATCGGGAAGCACTAGCTAGGTAGGAATATATATAAACCTAATATATAACATAATTAACTCATCGGCTTCTTCAACAAATGCCAGACCACCAACACCACAAAATTAAACACTTTGAAACCAGAAATGCACAAAATTAAACACTTTGAAATCAGAAACCACAAGAATTGAAAAGCAATCAAGCAATTATGCGAAGAGTGGAAGAAATTGAATCGCGAAATTGATCACCAACACCAAATCTGAAACCAACGCACCTTAAAGTGAAGACTGAGATCTGAACCTCTTGCCTTACAAGCTGAAACCACAAACGCAACAAATCAACAGATCTGAACCAAACAACAAATTCGACAGCTAAAATCATCAAAAAACGAATATTGAATCAAACATGAGACAGAGAGAGAGAGCTCACATTGAGATGTTAGGGTTCTGTGGAGACGACTCCACGTGGAGATCGGTTCTGCGATTGATCGAGCGAGTGCGAGCGAGTGCGATGAGACAGTCGATGAGGCGATGAAGGTGAGGACGACAGAGTTGGGGGAGGATGACGAACCAATCGATTCTGCGATTGATCGAGCGAGTGCGAGCCAGTGCGATGAGACGGTCGATGAGGCGATGAAGGTGAGGACGACAGAGTTGGGGGAGGATGACGAACCGATCGATTCTGCGATGACGATGACGGACGAGTTCGAGCGTGTGCGAGTGAGTGTTGATGATGACGATGACGGACGAGTTCGAGCGCGACTGTGATTGTGAGCGCGAGAGATTGTGAGCGTGAGTGAGTGTTTAGGGCATGCCTTGTTTGGGCCAGAGTTTCCATAGAGGTTTTTGTAACCTCTATGAATCAGTGCTATTAAAACCTTAATTGTCTAATTCATGGGGGTTAATTAAAACCTCTATCTATTATGTGCTATTAAAAGCTCAAATTGTCTAATTCATAGGGGTTAATTAAAACCTCTATCTATTAAGTGCTACTATAAAAGTTCAAATTGTTCTAGTGTAAAGTATCTTGATTCTACGCTCTGCTCAGACGTATTGGTATATATTTAATGAATGATTAATGAAATTTCGATTTCTCTTCAAAAAGAAAAACGATCATTCATGATTATTTGTAATTTGTGCTTCAAGAAAAGATTAGGATCGGACCATGCATGCATGTGATGCTTGGTGAGCCAAATCCATCCATCTCTAACTCAGCGTAGAGTAGCTGAAGATAAAGCCGAATAATATGTTTGCTCCTCTCAACTTTTAGCAATCAACATGAATAGCATCTAAAGTTATTCCATCTAAATAAGAATGCAAAAATACCCCTAAAGTTATCAATATTTACCAAAAAACAAGTCTATAAATACCTCCTCATGATACAAGCTCATAAACATACTCATCAGAGCATTCTAGCACGTACTAGCTAGTAGTACTCCAACTCACGTAGTTAATTTGCTAATTAAGCTAGCCATGGCCGGGATGGTGCTGCCTCCAAATGCAAGCCCTTTCGGGTACATCTTGCCCGGTTCCAATGCGAACCCGTTCGCATCTCTTTTGCCGTCGTCTTTCCCTCCGGGGACTCCCCAACACATCATCGAAGCGTTCCGCTACTCCGACAAGGATGGCAATGGCTTCATCGACGACAAAGAGCTGAAGGCTGTGTTGTCCACTTGTGACCATGGCTTCAGCCTCCGAACCATTCACCTCCTCATGTACTCCTTCACTTCAACCAATACCCGAGTCATAGGTTTGCCCGAGTTTCTTATTTTCTTTCTTTCTTAGTCGCGCTAATTAAGGCACCCGAGCTAGACATAAGGGTAACCCGTCAATTTAATTTTTTTGATGAACCCTCTTTGAAAATGCCTCTTTTACGTTTCACTAAAATATATACGTTGGTTTGCCTTTATACAGTCTTTAGCTAGCTTGTCTCTTCTTTAATTCTTGATACTTATAGTGTCCAAGATTACTGATCATGACGCCCTATTAATTATATATCTCATTATTTCTTTATTTAGGGCCAAGGGAGTTTGTTCAGTTGTTCACGTCTCTACAACAATGGAGGGTACGTATGCATAAGAGTACATTAATATTGATTAATTAATTAATTTTCTAGTTAAGAGTAATTAATAAATGCCAAAAGCATCTCTGGTGAGATTGACGAGACAAATCGGATGCTAAAAAACAATATTTGGGGAGGTCGTGCATGAGTTCGACTCCAGATAAAGTAAAAATAATAAAAAAATAAAAAAAAATTACTTAATTAATTAAATGACATGAATATGTAACATACATTTGTGATACCTTACATTATTCTATGTCGTAATTATATTTTTTAACTAAATAGGATAGCAAATCAATATACTTTTATTAGAGCAATTGATTCTACACGTCAACTCTTATAAATTTTCATTTTCTGATGAACAATTATATAGGATGTTTTTGAGAGGAACGACAGGGACAGAAATGGAAAAATCGACTCTTATGAATTGCAACAGACTCTTCAGACACTCGGATACCCAGTTCCACCAACAGTTCTCAATTTGCTTGTTTTGAAATTTGACAAGTCTGGCAGAAACTATGCCCTCAGTTATGATAATTTCATCGAGTATGTATATGCATACATATATGTGTGTGTTTGTGTGTAGAATAAGTTTTTCAGTAATTAATTCAAGATTCCATAACCAATTGTTCTAACATGTATATATTTTCTTTTTTGATGTATATATGTAGGTGCTGCATAGTGGTGAAGGTATTATATATATTCACTATTCTTTTCTTTTTTTATATATTTCTCACGTGGTACTTGACACCAACTGCATATTACGATTTTAATTTATATGAAAACTTACCTTAATTGTGATGTATAGAATTTATTTATTTATTTATTTTGCATGCAGGGACTGTCTGATAAATTCAAGGAAAAGGAAACTGTAGGCACTGGATTTGCAACTTTCACTTACGAGACTTTTCTGCTGAGCGTTCTGCCATTTGTTGTGGCTTAGAACTAGCTTGTAATTTCAGAAGGACATGAAGAAACCACAGCATACAATTTATATGCAAGGATTAATAAGTTGTGCTTCATGTGTGCTTCTCCAAGCTAGCTAGATTAATTAATTATGTATCTGCTAATTATGATCTATCGATCTATGGATCACATCTATATAATTACCTATTTTTCGATCGATGATCTGTGGTGAAATCAATCCAATTAGTTAAAGTTGTTTGTTGGTAAATTAAGGATAAAAGAAAAAAAAAAGTAGGCTAAAACAAACAGAGATGAATAAATTCCTCTTTATTTTCATGTCTTTGAGGTTCATCGTCATTACACATTTACTAGTGGGAGGGCACACCCATGAAAGTTTCTAGCAACTTGACTAATTAAATCAAAAGATTCAATTAAGATAACTATCCATATCCACAAAAAGAAAAGATAACTACCAGACGATTATCACTTTTATGTTAGTTAAGTTGAATTTACTTAAACACCCTTTCTTTTATTTTTTCAAACATTTTTTCATCCAATCAAATGTTAAGTACTTTTATCAATAAGACTATTTTGACTTAAAAAAGATGAGGTATTTCCATTATGCATAACATAATGCCAGTACTTACAACTAACTGAATCACAAAAACTTGGTCAGACCACACATCTACTAGGCCTTTTTACTTGATTAATACGTTTGGGAGGAAAAATTATCAATCCAACACACCCACCAAACTATTTCCCAATCTAACACACCTTTTGCCACGTAAGCGCCAAATCACCAGCCACGTAAAAATTTTTTTTTGGGCACTGGAAAACGTGACTTAGAGTCACGTTTTCCATGCCATGGATGTCGTGAGTTGCAGTCACGACTTCCATGCAATGGAAGTCGTGACTGCAACTCACGTCTTACATGCTACACTTGGTATTTTTCCCTGCATTTTTGATAAATGACATATTGTATGGCATTTTTGATTCTCAAGCACAAATGTTGGCTTAAACTTATAAATGTGTGGTTAAAAGCATGAGTAATGGACAGATTGTTTGGTTACAACCAATGTAAAAGCATCTCCTATGCTTTTTATATATGTTATGGTCCATTAAGAATGAAAAAAATAAAGGTGAAATTGTGACTGTTATTCTCCACTATTTGTTTCAACTCTAAAGCTGAAAATTGTGGATTGGAAAGAAGTATTCTTCAATGCAATGGAAGTCAAGAGTAATTCCACTCAAATAAATTTTTTTTATCTTAGGCTTGTTTGATCACTTCATGCAAATTGATGCTATATGTAGTATCCTTGCAGCCCCAAGGAGCAAGGCCACATGAATCATGTCCACAAGCATGCATTTTCCCAACCAATTTGCTATTGTGCTCCCACGCTACTAATTCATGAAAAATGATGACAAAGCTATTTATGAATCATGAGAGGAGACCATTGAGAAACCAAATACTTTAGTACCTTTTTCATACACATAATAGCATACACAACTTTTCAATACAAAAGGTTCAACACATCAAGAAAAACGTAGTTAAAACTCATAAAAAATAATGAACTTGAAAGTTGAATTGATATAAATGATGAAATTGGTTGGTGATCAACTACAAGGCAAAAATGAATAAGGAGGAAATGACTTATAACAGTATAGAAAAAGTCCCCGTCACTGCCGCAGTAGTCATCATCTTCGCTAGTATTCATATCATCACAGGAACGAGGATCCTCATCCATTTCGGGATTTGCGGTCGTCAAAGGCGATGCACAATGGCTATGCTCATAAATTGGTTGAGTGCTAGGTCCAGCTCCAGAATGTAACACTACGTTGCAATTGGAACTATTGTATTGTTGCCTCGGAACTAAAGCGATATAAATCTCCATGCAATGTGGTGGTGGTAATTGTGACAAAAAGTCCCAAACATCTTTGAGACTCGACTCATCATCTATTGGCAACGGGACGTAGTTGGCCGATCCACTTCCAATGTACTGTTTGGATATCGATATGTCATGTTTAATCTCTGTAAGTCATTGTCTATATCGCAATGAATTACGGATATAACGCACAAGTTCATCGTACCACTAAACCGATCTTCGATCCGAGATGTCGGATGGGCGGTTTCGTGTACGAAATTCTGATGCTCCTTCTACCATGTCTCCATTCATATAACACAACAACGATACTCTTTGATCACCCATTCTTCAATCTATATATGTACAATATAATGAATCATTGCGTATGTCTTAATTCAAATAAATATGACCTTCATAAAATTGCTTATGGACCCAAATAGAATTGGTGTAGTGGTAAATTTATTAATATATATATGTAACTAAATAGCCTAGTGATCAAATTAAGTACCTTATTATGCAACAAAGAAACTATTATATGCAAATAACTATTATATATTATAAACAACTACCCTAGCTAGCTTAGAATATAAGAGCCCTTAAAGCAACCTTACAAAGTTACCACCACCAATGTCTCATCTCTTAAGCGCACGCCTAATGTTCTTCGAAATTTTTCTACTAAAGTATTGACATGTATATGAGGATTTTTGCTTGATTAATACCACATCAACTAATTGGGAAAAAGTAATAATATAAATCGGATAAAAAAAAATCAGCCTTAAAAAAAATGAAAAAAAAAAAAAAAAAGCCGAATGTGAGACAAAAAAATAACAAAAAATTTAACATACAACATGACATGAACCACATGAAGCATTAACATACAAAATCTCCAAAAAAACAGCCCAATTTAAATCGGAAAAAAAAAACAGCCTTAACAAAAATGAAAAAAAAAGCCGAATGTGAGACAAAAAAATAACAAAAAATTTAGCATACAACATGACATGAACCACATGAAGCATTAACATACAAAATCTCCAAAAAACAGCCCAAATTAAATCGGAAAAAAAAAAAAAAAACAGCCTTAACAAAAATGAAAAAAAAAAAACAGCCGAATGTGAGACAAAAAAATAACAAAAAATTTAACATACAACATGACATGAACCACATGAAGCATTAACATACAAAATCTCCAAAAAAACAGCCCAATTTAAATCGGATAAAAAAAATCAGCCTTAAAAAAAATTAAAAAAAAAACAGCCGAATGTGAGACATAAAAATAAAAAAAAATTTAACATACAACATGACATGAACCACATGAATCATTAACATATAAAATCTCCAAAAAAACAGCCCAATTTAAATCGGATAAATAAAATCAGCCTTTAAAAAAAAAATTACAAACAGCCGAATGTGAGACATAAAAATAAAAAAAATTTTAACATACAACATGACATGAACCACATGAATCATTAACATACAAAATCTCCAAAAAAACAGCCCACGCGATTTTTGCTAACAAAACAAAAAAACAAAAAAACAGCCGAATGTATTTAAATAACAAAAAAAAAAAAAACAGCCGCATGTGAGAACAAATTAACAAAAAATGCAACATTCAACATAACATGAACCACATTAAGCATAAACACACAAATTCTCCAAAGAAATAGATCTTACAAAGTTGTTGAGTTCGGGTGGGTTGCGGTTCGGATCTGAAGTTGACGATGGAGATAAGATATGCACCTATGGAGCCAATCTAGTGGAGCTCAAGGAAGGGATCGGTGGGAGTTGAGGGAAGGGATCGGTGGGAGAAATAGAAAGAAGAAGGAAGAAGGCAATGAGAAAATGAAGGAACTCTGTCCTCAAAGTGAAATCGTGACCTCGGGTCACGATTTCACTTTAAAGGAAATCGTGACCCGGGATCACGATTTCCTTACTTTAGTGAGGAAATCGTGATCTCGGGTCACGATTTCCTTATAAGTGAAATCGTGACCCGAGTTCACGACTTCACTCGGGAAAAAAAAAAAATCAAAAATTTACGTGGCGCTTACGTGGCAACAGATGTGTTAGATGGGGAAATAATTTGATGGGTGTGTTATGTTGATAATTTTTCCTCCCAAACGTACTAATCAAGGAAAAAACTCCATCTACTAAGTGTAACTGACGTTACTGCCCCATCTCTCAACTTTGTGACCTTGATAGCCTCACACCATGACACATGTCCCAAACTCATTCTCTAAACTACCCACTACTCCCCCGCTACTTGACTTATTAACACACATGACGACTTTGACTCTTGTAACAGTAAGAAAACTGAACTTGCAACTCTATTAAATAAAGTGACACTAAATTTGAATCACATATTCTAACATTATTTACTTATATATATATTAACAATTTTTTTTTTATGTCTATAGGTGTCGAAACCACCTCTTCCCAAATATTTTAACAAAATTATTAAGTGGAAGGCGAGACCAATATGACATTTTTTATTATAATGGAAAAGGAAAAAAATAGACGGAACTTGGAAAAAAAACGATAATATATATCACGGTAGGAGGGGTGAACATGGATTTGATCAAGTCCAATTATATTCCATCCGTACTCCAATGTGGACTTGATCCGGTTTATTAAATGTCTACCGAATTGGATCAAGTTATGCGGATTGGTAATCATAATTTTTTTTTGAAACAGGTAATCACAAAATTAATACTTATAGAACTATAAAAGTAATGTGTTAAAATAAAAACTTAGGCATTTTATTCTAATAAGTAACAATGAAAGTTGTGATATGTGAGAAACTAATGAATACGACTTTTAGTTAAAATCAGATAATTTTAAGTTTTTTTAATATTTATTTGACTTTATAGTATAAAATGTGCACTTAAACATGAAATAAAATAATTTAAATCACAAAATTATATTTTCAAGTATATATTGTTACCACATAACAATCTATAATATTTGTCAATTTGATGTAAATAAAACGAAACTACAATAATCAATAACAGAATTGAAATAACAAGTAAATTTAAAATTATCTAACCGGAGGTTTGTATAGAAGTGATGTCCTAAGACAGGAATTTTTATGAATTCATTGATTGAATTTTCTCACAGAGATCTACCACCAGGATACAACCGGATGCCCTTCCGAAATAAAATTCACAAATTTCGAAAGTCTGCCCAAACTGTGATTAGCTTCTCTCTCAAATAATATTTATTTCGAAAATCAAGTAAATCTTCAGTATTTCAGTTCTACTTAAATAGAAGTTGACGCACTTTTTCAAAGCTTTGCGACTCTTTAATTTCAAAGCAAATACCCATTGGCTTTATTAACAACTGCACCTATTAACAACATAACGAAATTAACTGTCACAATAGTTAATTTCGAAATTACGAAACTAAAGAAAAAATTAAATTAGAAACAAAAATTGATTTTTATAAGGCCAAATAATCTTCTCTTTCAAGTAATATGTATTTCAAAAATTAAGTAAATCTTTAGTATTTCAGTTCTACTTAAATAGAAGTTGACGTACTATTTCAAAGGTTTGCGACTCTTTAATTCAGAAGCTAATACTCACTGGCTTTATTAACAATTGCACCTAATAACAACATAACAAAATTAACTGTCACAATAGTTAATTTCAAAATTACGAAATTAAAGCGAAAAAATTAAATTGAAAAACAAAAATTGATTTTTATAAAGCCAAACAATTTAAGCCCAAAGCTCCAAAGACTCTATCTTTGATTTTAGATATTATATATTATATATTATATATATACACACCCAGCTTCCCAATGCCACTTGTCTCCATTCATTAGGTATGGAGTTTGTATTTAAAGAGTTTCCCCTCTTTTAAGTTTTTCAATGAGGAACTAAAAAGTTTTCTATTCAAACTCATTTGAGACTTTGTCTCAAGTTCCAACATATACAAATAAATAATAAATGCAGTAGTAGCGCAAAAAATTAAGTGCATGTATACTAGCTAGTTCCACAATGTGCTAGCGCGAATGAGTCCGCTCGCGGAATATCTCTAACTTGTTCTTATTCCAACTACATACACACGATCCAACTACATTTCAACCTAAGGAATCACAATTTATTACCCAAATAGATTTGAAAGATGAATATGAACACCATATACATCTCATACAAAAAAAATTAAAACTCTGCCAACACAACCATACGTTCAATTAAAACACCAATTATTCATGAGAAAAAAGTTGAAGATTTGATTTTGGATACCCATTGTCGCTCAACGACCTCAATAAAACTCAATTTAAATAATGGATGCCCCATTTTTATTTAAGAAATATAGATTGATAAGATCAATGCACTACAAGTAATAAACACAATAAAGAAAATGCAAACAAATCACAACACAACGATCTTATTTACGCAGTTCGGACCTCCTATCTTACGCCCATGTGTAAGCTTCACTAAGAGAATGAGCAATAGATTTACACTAAGCTCCTAACTAGTGATCCCCCATCTAGCTAGTGATCCCTCACTGAACCTTACACGCTCCTTATTTCCCTTACAATGAGCATACACTATATATTACTCAAAATCCCTTTGGTACATGAGATCTCCACGGCTTATAAGTCAAATCCTGTAACGGCCCAAATTAATTAAACTAGGATTAACGTTAATCTCTAAGATTAACGGACGTAATTTGAGCGTTACTTGGACAACTCGGTTGACTCGAACACGAGAACTGAGGGAATATGTTTTTTGTGGATGATGGTTGCTTAGGTATGGTGTTTTAAACATTATATTATTGTGACATCGCATGTGTATACGTTGTTATCGTGTGAGATTGTGTGATGGGTAGTCATCTCGAAAGGCGTGTCAACGCGGGGATCAGGTAGGCGAACTACGAGTACACTAGGAAACTTGATTAATTCATGTTAAGATGACTAATTAATCAATTAAAATGGGTAATGTAACCATAGGCTAAGTTAATTAAATTAAAACAATAGGCTACGACGTACCTCGAAATGCGTGTCGAGACGCGGGGCATTGGGTGTCTAGAGTTAATTAGTAGGATCACAAATTTTTTTAATTTAGTGAATAAAAACACTAAACGTATATATTATAATGGGCCTTAGCTAAGGTGATTAAATCAAATAAATCAAGACCTATAGTTTGGTTAATTAAATGGAAACTATAGGATTGACCTAGAAATACGTATTGCCACATCTAGGAACCATGTGAGTAGGCAATTAATGTCAATTGGATTGAGTTAGTAGGAGTTAGTGGGATACATGACAAGATATGGGTCATTAGATGAGTCTCGGGATACGTAAATGCACGGAGAATAATGACTAGAAATTAATAACAACTTAATATATAAGATGAGTTGATCAAACAACATGCGAACCAAACCATTTTATCATCTTAACTTGTTGGAGAAGAAGGAGGTTGATGGAGAGAAAGAATCCATGGAAGATTGGGGAGAATTTCTTAAGCTAGGTGGTACATTAACTAGGTACACATCTCTTTATGTCAAATTGAAACAAGTTTTGGTTTTTGGCTAGTTTCATAGGGTAGATGATTAAGAATTCGCAATTGCTTTATCTATTTAGATTCCTCATTTGAAACTGATAATCCAGCTATATTGAAATTCTTAATTTGTTTTTGAAATCATAAAAATATGAATTTTTGAAGTTGTAAGACCAAAACTAAATTTTTGCATGTTGTATTAGGAATTAGCCTATGGTCATAACTTGCTCATTTTAGATCCAAATCGACTCAAACTGGTAGCATTTGAAAGCTTACTCAAAGGGGAACAACTTTGCTTCACTGGAGATGTTGTAATTCAAATGGTTTCATGTCCAAAAGTGCTATACAAGTAGGAGCTAAAATGCAGTAGAAGATTTTTGAAACTAAATTTGTTAAAGGCATAACTCTCTAACTACTTATCTAAATAAGCTGATATTTTAGTATGTTGTTATTTGGTATGTTTGCTGCCTTGTGACCAAAAATCGCATTTTTGGAACTATAGATTGAGAGAAATAGATTTTCTAAGTCCGCTGGTCGGATTAGGTTATAATTAGAGCCATGTTTAGTAGAATCATGATATCTCTATCGTTTTAAATCAAAATTTCTCAAACTAAACCTTTTTGGAAAGCTAAGATAAAGACTAAAAATCTTTATAATGGTAGAAGATTTTGAGATTTAGACCATTTCATGCCTAAAAATGTGTTGTAACATAAACTGAAATTGAGACTTAATTTAGTATTTAGGGGCTGATTTGGGAAGATTGATTTAAAACCTATTCAACCAATTTGAATACATAATAAACATACTTAACTGGCTTCAGGGACTTAAGGGACCATAACTCGGTGTCGGGAAGCTTGTCGGGTCAGATACAGGAGTCCGAGGAAGTTGGAGAGCGTTTTGAGGTTTGTAAAACCTACAAGAACGTCATTTGAGCATTTACTTACTTTCAATATTGTTTTACTCTATTTCCTAATTCTATCCTTTATTGACTCGGTTATATATATCTGTGTCATTGTTTGGACGGTTGGTTGAGTTTACTCCCGCCGGATATTCCGTTGTGTGTCTATGCACGCTATGCTATAACATGTGTATCATGAGTCCTCGGTGGATAACGACCCGAGCTACTTTATCGGTACATGTGTTGGTGCTTCGTGGGTCTTCGCCGGCCTACGAGGGGGACCAGGTTATGGGCTAGTTGGGTGTGCCCACTAGTGGGATCCTGTGGAGAGTATCTGAAGTATGTTCTAGTCTGACTGGAATAAGCACACACATTTTCTCTTTATTGTTATTTACGCATGCGATGATCCATTTACAGTTGCATGTTTACATTCTACATTACTATTTAATAGTATTTATTGGATTTCCTTTACTTTATCATATGAATGTTTAGTGAATTTTCTTGGGATTTTATTTATTGGACTCGTCATCCATTTCATTATGATGGCTCAGTGCAAATCCTTCTACGAGTAAGGGTAAGGGGATTCTTGGCGACTATCTCTGAGCTCGCCCACTGTTCGGCACACTACTCGTATGTGTTTATTTTATCATTTTGTTATATATTTTGGGTTTATGGGAGAATGGTGAGACATATGTACTTGTATATATTTACTTTTGTTGCCTTATATATACAATGTACTATTCCAGGTTTTCAACAGTAAGACTGATGCTTTATAAAACTTAAGAGTTAATGAAACGTACATGTTAATGATACTTTAAGACTTCCGCTGTAAAATATTGGTTATCTAATTGCAACTCTGAAATACATAAACCACTAGCAAGGCTAAGACTTGAATAAGCTACATACAATTGAACTAAAGGAAATAAATTAAGATTAATGTGAGTAATCGGTTCACTAAACTGATAATACACACGTAGACACGGGCAGGTATCAGACACGTGGAGTTGGGCCACCGAGCAAGGATCGCATGGAAAGACGACACCCCGAGGCGGCGGGGACGACACAAGTCCCCTTGGCGGGTTTGTAAAAGAAAACCAAAAAGATCGAACTATTGTTCGTCTATCTCAAGATTGACTTTCGGTCTCCAAAAAAAGACAAAGAACCAGATTTAATTATATAAATGAGAAATAATACTAGAATGACCCGCTAGGGGACACCCGCTGTCGCAGTCCCACGCCCCGAGGCCACTGAGTGGTCTACTGAGCGAGTTCCGCAGCTTTGCTGACGTCTATCGCCACGTCAACGTTCCTCGATGTGTGTGCTATTTATCGTATTATTTATATTATTTTCCAATTATTCGAGATATACATTAAATTACAAGTATGGATTTTATTTTTCAGAGTTTCAAGTAGGTAACCAGTAAGTTTACAGCGGAAGTCTTAAAGTACATAAACATGATTCTCATTAACTTTTATGTTTTATAGAGCATCATTCCTATTGTGGAAAACCTGAAAATAAAACACCATGTATATAAGGTAACAAGATAAACAAAAGCAAGTATATACATATACAAATGTGTCTCATAGTCCCCTGATATCTATAACAAAGTATTATATATCAAAATATAAACACCTACGAGTATGTCCAAGATCGTCAGCAGAAAGAGAAGGTCGCCCAAGATTCCCCTTTGTCGTTACTCGTAGAAGGATCTGCACTCGGTCACTCAACAAATACAACGACATGACCAGTGAGTAAAATTCCAACAGAAGTCACACAATATTGAGCAAGAAATTAAATAAAACCACAAGACATGCAAGTACGCTATCTGGCAACAACAAGGCATACTCCCATGAATGTAGAACAATACAAAACCCAAAGCATCATATAGATAATCAGAAAACATAACAACAATTATATATGTAAACAAAAATGTAAACACAGATAGCCCCGGTGAACCACTCAATCGGTAAATCAGTCACTCATATACTACGTCTGCTAAAGTGTAACGACATGCATTATTTAATGTTAATTAATTTATTAAGTACAGATTATGTCCCGTAGCTCAAACCCAAGTGAACACTGCTGATAAGTCTAGGGCACGTCAATTAAGGTATAAATAGTTACTTTTTGTGATGCGTGCTAATTTATCATATTAATATTTAATATTCGCATCACATTAGTGTAAAGATTTCCATTAGTGGCGTTATGCGTGTGTAGTGACGAGAGTGTAGGACGTCGCGGGTGTGCGTGATGTGGGTGTAGGGGGTAGTCGGGGGTTTATAGGTCATATCACCCATCGCATCACATCACCTATCAAATCACCCATACATACCCCCTCACTTTTCTCTCTCCTATATTTCTCTCTCATCTCCTAACAAAACCCGTATATCACTCACCCTCCCTAACGATTTTCATATTCTTCCTTCTCACACCCCTTTCATTTTCCTCCATCACCAAGTTTTCCCTCACCAAGCTCTCCTCACACCTCCACAGTCTCGTCGCCTCACTCGTGAAGTTTTTCCTCTCGGCAGCTCGCTTGTGACCTCCCTACACCGAGGTAAGTGGTTAATTTGTTGTTGATTTTGTAAAAAAAGTTGAGGGCTTTAATAGTGAGGTTAGGGTGGTAAATTGTTGTGCTGTTGTTGATTATTGTTGTTGTTAGTTGTTTAGAAAAGAAAAGAAGAAAAAAAAATCAAAACGTCTCTTGAGAGAACTCTCTCCAGATATGTAATAAAGGAGGGAGGAGGTAGCCAAGCGGGTCATGGGCCTGACCGACCCTGGCTTGGATGGGTCGGGTCGGACCAACTCGGGCCGAGTCGGGCCCAGTTCGGGCCTAACCCATTAATAATTAAAATTTTAATTTAAAAAATTAAAGAAAAATGATTTTAAATGAAAATAAATTACAAAAAATTACATAAAATAAATAAAAATAGCTGGAAAATTATGAAGAATTCCAAAAATATTAAAAGTTCGTAAAAAGCTAGAAAAATGAGTTTCAAGGCTTTTTCGGGCATTTGGCACCCCGTATAACCCGAAAGTGTGAGAAAACTAAACTTTTTAAAATAAAATTTCAAATTGTGGTCCCACATTATAAACTTACTTAATGTGGCTCTAAAATAATTGAAGTGGTATAATTGGACACCAGGGACTTAGGAGACTATAGTAAGATGTCGAGTGCGCATCTTGAGGCGTAAGCGAGACGTTTTGTGGGCGATTTGCAATTTGCGATTTGCTCGAGGTAAGTAAACTCAAGAGAAAATTAGTTAAAATTCATTTATAGCACTTGCTTTATTTTAAATTTCAATTATTCTATCGTGTTATTTATTGCTATCAACTTACTGTTTAATCTACTCCCATGTGTGTATGTGTGTTTGTCAATGGGGTCGGTCATGGCACAGACTCACACCTATGGGCTAGCTACCTCGCGTTGTCCGAGTAGTTGCCCATGTTGGGGCTACGCGGATTATTTCTCGTGAGACCCGTTAGTTTGAGAGATGTTTGACGGGGACCTAAGTCTCCATCATGGGTTCTTCTTGAGAGATGTTTGGACTGGGTTCTACCATTCATGGGTTCATCTCATTCGACTGTGAGATGTTTAGCGAGGTGATCGTCATGGGTTCCTCTTAGTTTAGCTAAGACGATTCTCGGGTATCGACCAGGGTTTTCTGTCACGCTACACTCGTGTCCAGTTTCGACTTCTCTGCTACTTATTTTCATGCGATTACCTTATTTTCTATTCCTTATTTAAATTGCATGAATCGTAGTCGTTTTATTAGATTTCGTGAATATTAGTTAACATTTTCTGAGATTTACTTACTAGGATTTGTCATTATTTTTTGTGACAAATCATAGATCCTATGACAAGCCGGGGCAAGGAGGTTTTAGGCGACTACCTTTGAGCTAGGAAAGCCCCCATCAGATTTTTGCGTAGGTGTCTGTATGTACTTATTTACTGCTTTAATGAGATTTTAGGAGGACTTGTGTACCAGATTCATGTATATGACCACCTTTTGTACTTTTTTCGCTTTTTGATATACATGGCATCTCATGCCGGGCTTCCACACTATATGGTTGTTTATAAATGCAAACTTTTTGTTTTTACGATATTTGCATGCTTTAAAGACTTCCGCTAATATCTTTAACTTATAATGTTTTCATAAATCGTAAACAACTTAACTTAGTTAACTTATTGTAAATATTCATAAATATATGATAAATACTAAGTTAATGCAAATAAAATACAATCAAAGGTTTAGGTCGCGGGCCATCACAGACAAGTGTGTAGTGATGTGGCATGTCGGGTGACTTGTTCGGCGACGTAATGGTACCCGATTTGCATTGGAGTTTGAGGCTGTCACAGTTGGTATCAAAGCTTAGGCTCAAGCGAACCTAAGGGAAAAAATTAATGAAACATAAGACTTAAAAAACAAACTTAGACGTGGAAACCCTAAGATATTGACTTAGATCCTTAGTTGAGAAGCGAACATGAGGCGGGTAGTACCAGAGCTTATACGTTATATATTTTTATTATAATAGTATATACGCTTATATGAGGCTGATACGGACACATCTTTGCTATTACAGATACGACATAGACGGACAGCTGACTCTAACTGTGGAGGATGGTGGACAGATGAGCGGTACCATACATGTTGTGATTGATCATAGTGTATTTGATCAAATTGCGGCACACAATAGGCAGTTCGAGTAGATGATGGCCTTGCTCCGTGCCAAGACTGCGGCTATCGCAACGCTTACCAACGCCATTCCACCTAGCGTCGCAGAGACGGCAGTCACTCATATTGTACAGAGTACGCCAGTGGCTGCAGTTATGGTAGAGACTACCACACCGACTACTATCTTAGAGACCCGTATTAAAGTTACCACACTGGCGTCTACGCTCGTAGCGACATTGACACAGACCCCACATGAAATCACATTCGAGACCTCCTTGTCGGCCGAGGCTAAGCTAACAAAGTAGTTTGTGAGATTTCAACCGGGATATTTTACTGGAGGCGGAGACCCCGAGGCAGCCGCGAGATGGTTTCTCGCATATAAGAAGTTACATAACCTTCCGAGGATTCATGACAACATTCGGGCCAGGATATCTGGATATATGCTCCAAGGAGAGGCCGGAGTTTGGTGGACCGCTCATACCGAGACCTACGGAGAGCTGACTACCTGGGCCAGTTTCAGACAAGTCTTCTATGATCAGTACATACCGAAGGAGATATAGTTGCATCTGAGACAGGAGAGCACCGACTATAGTTAGCATACTTCTGGTTCTCAGCACGGCAGTTGGGGAAAAGATTTGCCCTAACATGATTTGTGAGGGTTGCACGATAGAGATCTGCGAACACCAGCTTCGTATTGACCTATGCGTTCTATAGTTCTTAGAGTTCGATGCGCTTTTAGACATGGACTAGCTAAGATCGTATCACGCCCAAGTGGATTGTTTCCGTAAAATAGTGACTTTTCATATCTCTGACATACCAGAGTTCAGTTTCACCGGTAGTGCAAGTATACTACCAACCACTATGGGTAGATTGGCTACAACCTTAGAAATGGAGGTGTTTGTAAGGATAGTAGAGTCAGCCAAGACACCAGATGTTAGACTTGAGAATGTCCCAGTTGTTAGTGAGTTTTCGGATGTCTTTCCGGAGGATTTACCAGGATCGCCCCCGCATAAAGAGATTAAGTTCGTTATTGAGTTAATATCTGACACACAGCCGATAGCTAGCAGACTGTAGGATGGCACGGAAAGAGCAGGACGAGTTGAAGGCTCAACTTAAGGACTTGAAAAAGAATAGATTTATACACCCGAGCACGACACTATGGGGAGCACCGGTCTTGTTCGTTAAGAAGAAGGATGATAGCCGAGGATGTTCATTGACTATAGAAAGTTGAACCATGTGATAGTACGAAATCATTACCCTCTGCCCAGGATCGACAATTTGTTTGACCAGTTGGTCGGAGCCCGTTTCTTCTCTAAGATCAACTTGAGATCGGGTTATCATCAGCTCAAGATTCGAGATGGAGACATACCAAAGACCGCATTCAACCCCATATATGAGTTATTCGAGTTTACAGTGATGTCATTTGAACTGACGAACGCACCGGCCATGTTCATGGACTTGATGCATAGAGTATTGAAGTTATACTTGAACATATTCGTCATAGTCTTCATTGATGACATATTGATCTACAACAAGACAAGTGAGGATCGTAGGCAACATCTCAAACATATATTGATGACATTGAGAGAGCACAAATTATATGTTAAGTCCAGTAAGTGCGAATTTTGGTTGTCAGAGATCAAGTTCTTGGGACACGTGATCAGTGACTGAGGTATTTCAGTTGACCCGAGTAAAATCCATGCAGTCATCTATTGGCCGACACCAGATATAGTAACTGATATTAGGAGTTTTTTGGGGTTAGCATGATACAATCAACGATTTGTAAACGACTTCTCGAAGATCGGCGCGCAGATGACCAGATTGACCAAGAATGTGATGGCCCCAAATTCCAGACCGCCTTGCTACCCGCCATGTCACATCCCACATCAACTAGCCTTTGCACGTCATGGCCCGCTTCTCCTTGATGCCTCGCGACCTAACGAGTTACTTATACTTTTCCAGCTAACCCTAGTTACGCTAATTAATCTTCAGATAAGTAGTAATAATTTATTTAACCAGTTACTCAGTTTATCAAGTTATATTATAATTTTACAACGGAAGTCTTTTAATTAGTATGCAATGTTTAACAATCCTAAGTAGTTGAAAACTTGGCAGAAGATATCATGTATATATCAAGGCGAGATGAGCAAAAGATTCATATACATGTAATCAGTGTTCTACATTACCCAAAACCCAACAAAAGTAAAATAAATACATACTAATATCACACACAAGCTGGCTCCACAATCTCAGATGAAGTCGCCTAGTACCTCCTTGCCCTTGCCCTTGCTTGTCGAAGGATCTGCACTTAGTCACCCAACGAATACAGTGATGAGTCCAGTGAGTAAAATCCCAAGAGAAGTCCACACAACATTCATGAATTAAAACAGATAAACTACGAGACATGCGAATATAACACCTGGCAATAGTACGTCATATTCCCATGAATGTATGCAACATACAACAAACAAAAGCAGTAGCGTGAAATACATAAACAACATGCACCTACTAAACCAGCTCAGAAATAAAGCATTAATCAGTAAGCATACGTATAATCACGAGAAAACCCTGACCTACACCAGCCAGTAATCGATAAATCGAATAGGAACCACGTATATACTTATAGGCTTACACTGACTAAACCCCAACTTCAGTTACCGGATGAACCCATCCAGACGCTATTTCAAGTCAAGGGAACACCCTAAATCCCTCCCGACGGTCGAAAATACATCTTACTGCCGTTGACACGAGCACTAAACCCAAGTAACCCACGCAAGTGATTTACCCACAACCAATATATACACAAACTGAAATAGGAGAGAAACTGTGACGACCACAGTTCCATAACCCAAAACTGGGCCCCGCCCGGCCTAGATTTACATGGACCTCAAATTAATCCTCGCGACGTCAACGCAAGCCTAGTCAGCCTTCCTAACAACTTTTCATTACAAGGCAGTGAAATTTAACATTTATAGTGAGTTATTCAAATTTGTAAGTTATCAAAGTGTATGCGGAAGAGATTTCAACTTAAACAAATCTAAACAACTCTACACAAATAAGTCAGGACAACCTAGAGTTCCTAAAGTATCTCATAAAACCCATATACCCCATATGATAAAAATAATATACATAAATAATACAAAACCTACAAAAGTACGAGAGGGAAGGCCACTCCAATGTCCTCACAGTAGATCTCCCAGTATTGGCATCTTTCCCTTACTCAATTGCGGATCTGCACTCAATCAAACATAAGAATGACGAGTTCAGGTAAGGAACGCCAGTAGGATACATATAACATTTCAAAATAAATAAATCAGTCTATATTCATGCAGATAGAAAGAAAGGTATAAGGACGTATGAATAAATAAAAGACTATAAATAAATCAAAAGCAATCGATACATGAGTGTCCCGGGATGCAAATAGAGAGGTGCAAGTAGTCCCGACCAACAGGTCGTTGAGTCTTAGCAAACCATCAAGACTCGGGTTCTAGGACTTGGTACTCACAAGCCCTAAACCCATGAGATAATGAGACTTCCTGGGAAAACCACGCTAAGAACTCACACCCCGTCAAGAATTAGTATCCAGTGCAGTGCATCCCAAGGTATGGCTGGCAATAGTTGCCCGGTCCCGTTTGTCCGGTTGTGTCCGGACCCGTTTTAAACGGGACCGGGCAAAATTTTTGTAAAAAACATACGGGACTGGACATTTTTTTTTTCCGTTTTAAAATACGGGACCGGGTTCGGGCAGAAATTTGAACAAAACGGGTACCCGTTTGTGATTAATTTGAAGGGCATATAAGTAATTTTACAAATGTATTTAAAGTTTTTTTTAATTTTTATGTTCTGTCATCTACTCATCTCCCTCCCTCAAGACCCGATCTCGTTCTCCTCTCACTCAACAAACAAAGAAACAAACCCTAACTGCGGCGTGCTCGTCCCCGAATCCCGATCTCCTCACTCAACTCTCATCTCCCTCCGTCCGCCTCTCACGCACGGCTCGTCCTCACGGTCCACGCCCTCACGCACAGTCGCACACCTGCTTCGCTCACGCCTAATCGCTTCGCTTTCGCGCCATTTGCTGCTGCTCTGCCCTCGCGCTACTGCTTCGCCTCTCACCCAGCCACGTTTCTGCTTTCTCGCCCAGTGGCTGCTTCTCGCCTTTCGCCGCTGCTCTCGCTTCTCGCTTGACCCACGGGTCACGAACTCACGGCCCTCACGCATAAAGTGCGCTGCTGCATAGCTTCTGCTCACGGGTCACGGCCACGGGCACGCGCAGCTGACGGCTCGCTTAATTGCTTTCGCTCACGGTCACGGCCTCTCGCCTCACGCGCCTCACGGCCCTCACGACTCTCACGGTCTCTCCTCTCTGAGTCTGCCTTGTAGTTGAGGGTTTTTTTTTAGATAATTGATAAATAAAATATTTAATCATATTTAAAAAAAAAACGGCAAAACCGGTCCCGTATGTTTTACAAACATACGGATTGGACAAAAAACGGCTGCCGTTTTAAAAACGGGACCGGGACCGGACACCAAATTTAAACATTTTCGAAATGGGTGTCCAGTCCCGTTTTCGTCCGTTCCCGTATTTTTGCCAGCCCTATCCCGAGGTCATGACTCTGGTATGTTACCTCAGCCAGCCACTCTTTCCAAGGATCACCGTTGACTCACTTGCCCTCGGACAACTCAATCAGAATGGAATTCCAAGAATAGATAACAAAGCAATGAACAACAATATTCAATAGCTTAAAATGAAATATTGTGCATTTCCTAACTGGTTTACTTACCTCGATCCATACGCTTATTCCTAGCCTATCCAATCTCCCGACACTCCGAAACGCGTTCCCGACCCCCCGAGAACTCCTATTAGGTTCCTAATATCATATTATAGGTTTTTGAGTGTGTTAGGACCTTTACTTGGGGGCATTACACCTGTTTAGAGTGTTTATGGAACTTTTGAAAATTACATATTTTTGTACTGTTAGGGCAATAGCGCGCTAATTTTTTATATTAGCATGCTAATTCCAACTTTAGCGCGCTACCTTAAATCTCTAGCGCGCTACTTTTTGATATTAGCACGCTAATTTAAACATTAGCGCGCTACCTCTAATATCTAGCGCGCTATGTGCAGCAGAACCCATAATTCTGCATTTCGAATTTTATGTTTTTGTTTTACATAGGCCTTGTTAATGCTTTGGGACCCCTCCTACACACTACTAGTGGTCCCTAACATCAACCCTAACACAAAACAACATCCCACAACATAAATTTCATGAATTCATTGTATCTAAGTTTATGGGATTACCTAGCTTGATAAACTTCTTCTTCTTCTTCAACAAACCTTCAATGATTTGTGAGCTCCTCACCTCCACAAGATCACTCCAGCAAACTCCTCTTCTTTATCTCCTTCCTTGCCAACGATTTGTGATGAAGATAAGTGTGATCAAATGTTGACTTATATGTTTATTTGACTAATTGGCTTGTTTAAACAATAGCCATTGATCTTGTGTGCACACGTATCTCGAGGCTCAACTAGTGGACCACCTTCATTAAATAATTTCGCAAGGCATGCATAAATGACTCTAATAGTTAACTCAATTGACCTCTTGATTTTTTAATACGTGTCTCGATGCACATCATGTGACTATTGATTTATTTCACTAACTTAGGCACTTTAATGTTACATTAAATATGACCACATTAAAGCTACTTATAAAATTATATTTTGCTCAAATTAATTAAGCTTACCCCATAAGCCGCTACCTCGGTCCCATGTCGACACGCAACTCGAGGTACGTCTTCAATCGTCTCGACACCGATATGCCCCGCGTGTACCTTACCCGCACATTTCCGAAATTGATTAGTTTAAATTGTTAAATCATGTATAATATATAATACAAACATCAAACAAAAATAGCATACCTCGGTGTCGACTCCCGAGATTTGGACATACGTATCACGACAAGTGGGTCTCACATATGACCCTGAAATGACACGTGACACTAGTTAGACTTTAGGGTCATTACAGAAACCCCATGTGTGCCCACCAACAGCCACACATGAAAATGCGATATCGATAAATCAAAACCATGAATTATGTGAAGCATTTTCAAGGGTTTTACGCACCTCAATCCGCGTTCCGACATCCCCGGACTCCTGTATCTGACTTGACTAGCTCCTCGATGCCCAAGCTACGGTCCTCTAAGTCCCAGAAGTCTAATTTTATTCAGCATGATTATAGGTGTTTGAGATATGTATTAAGTCGAAAATCCCAAAACAACTTTTTAAATTTAATTTCTGTCTGTCATTAGCGCGCTATGGGGATAGCGTAGCACGCTATGTGCTGGTAGCGCTCTAGGTTATTTATGTAGCGTGCTACTGTCCTTTATCCTGAAGAACAGTGGGAAACCCAGAATGATTAACACGCTAACCGTTCCAGGTAGCGTGCTACCTAGCCTTTGACACATAATTCTCAAGTCGAGAACTCTATTTTTCCCTTCAAATTTGACTACTTAAACCTATCTAACACACTCTCCATATCCAATTAACACCAAACAACATCTAAAACAGCCTAAGAACAATCATTTTGCATCAAATTGATCAAAATCTCATAAAATTGGGTTCAAATGAAAATGTAGATGATAGAGATGATGATTACCTTAGTCTAAATCCTCCAATTGAACTCCAAAATAGTTGAATTCCAGCTCTAAATCTTTTTCTCCCCTTTCCAGCAAGTCGAAATGAAAAATGGTTTCAATCGCATGCTTTTGATCAATTTATGTTATCTATTAAGGTGGGATTTATTTCTAGCCCTTGACCTCAATGTGTTTACGTATCTTGAGGTTTCTCTAATGGTTCACCTCTAGCCAGTTAGCCCACTCATTCCTACTCACTCTGTCCATGTGACACCAATAGATACTCTCATAGCTCCTAGATGTGTCAATGTGCATCTCTAGAAAAATCTTATAGTTCCCAATTAATTAACTAAATTATAGGCCTTGATTTATTTTAATTTGATTACTCTAACTTAAGCCCATTTTATTACATATGGTTAGTGTTTATTTATCAAACTTAACCAACTTATGGTTCCACTAACCTTCAATTACCCGGTGCCCCGCGTATCGACACGCATTTTGAGGCACGCCATAGCCTAGTGTTTTAATTTGAATTTACTTAGCATATGGTCACATTACCCATTTTAATTGATTAACTAGTCATCTTAACAGGAATTAGTCGAGTTTCTTAGTGTACTCGTAGTTCGCCTACCCTACACCCAAGTTGACACGCCTTTTGAGGCGAACACCCATCGCATAAACTCGCTCGATAGTAACATACACACATGCGGTGCAATATAATAATAATAATAATTCTAAACACCACATATACACTACCATCATCCATAAATAACATATTTCTTCGGTTCTCGTGTCCAAGCCAACCGAGTTGTCCACGTAGCGCCCGAACTACAAACGTTAATCACCAGAGATTAATGCTAATCCTGATTTAATTAATTTGGGTCGTTACAATTCTTCCCAACTAGAAGAATTTCGTCCTCGAAATTTAAATCTCGAGTATACTCTTGATAGTCCCCTTCTACAATCCCTTGAACACCCCACTACTCCCATATCAGGGAATGTAGTGTTACCCTGAGACATAGGCGTATGTTACCGAGGTATTCAAGATCAGCTACTCTCTTCCAACATCTCCGCAACCTATTCTCAGTTCGATTTCCGTGTTCAAGTTTCTATAACCCTGTTACCTAACACCAATAACTGTAAACCTCTCCTATCATGTATCCCTACATGATAGTCTTAATCAACCATCACATACCATGACAATCCCATGCCATGCCATAACCTATCCTTACTCACCATGACAATCCCATGCCATGCCACGACATATCTGTACTTACCATGACAATCTCTTGCCATGCTACGACCTATGACAATCCCATGTCATAACACAATAAGCTACCATTGTACCACTATAATTTACTATCGTACCACTATGCATGCATAAAACTTAAACTATAATTATTAAGAATTTAAGTTCACGTACCCTGAACCCACTGCTAGGACGTCTCCGGTCTGGCTCAGTCACCACATTCACCGGCTCTCGAGTCTGCACCGGTGTCATCACTAATGGAGTTGTCGATCTTTGTGAACAGACCCTCCTGACGTGACCCTCATGTCCACATCACCAACATATGATCTTCCATCCCGGTCATGCTCGCTGACTCCCTGACCACTGGCCCTGACCCTGTGATCTCTAGTCTCTGCCTCCTTGGTCATGAGTTTGTCTCTGCGACGAAGCTAGTAATACAGGTATAGCATACGCTATAACTACCTGATCATCATCCCTATAGCCTCAACCATACCATCTATCCACTATATCATCCCGATCTCTCGATCTCTTCTACCTAGAACTCTATCTAGTATGTCCATTCGACTCAGTAGATGAATGTATGTCGCTCATCTACATCAGTTGTGTCTCACAAGCAAACGCTCTATCATACATTTCCTGCAGTGTCTGCGCTCCAGAGGAAACTATGAAAATGGCTATGTCCTCAATCAACCCTCAGACGAAGTAATAAATATGTGGTCTCTCGGTGACTGTGACATCCGTGGCAAACTGTATCAAGTACCGGTATCTATCCATGTACTTTAACACTGACCAGCTATCCTATCTCAACGCTAGAAACTCATCTCTCAGCCTTAACTTTACCTCCATGGGTATGTACTGATCGTAAAATAACTCTCTGAACTCTGCCCGTGTCGTCGGCTCTGGGTGAGTATCTGTATACGATGTCCACCACACAACAGCATCCCCTTTCAAAGCATATGCCCTGATATCCTAGCCTGTATGCTCTCCTGAATCCGCAGTAGCTTGTGTAACCTTTGATGTGCAATCAACCATTTCCCAGCTGCCTCTGGGTCTCTGCCTTCATGAAAGTATCCCAGATCGAATTTGATGAACTCCCTCATCAACTTGACCTCTGATGTCATCGAAGTCTCAAACGTGTCTGCATGTGCCAATGTAGCAGTCGGCATCTTAGTTGGTGCTACGGTCGGTGTAGCAACCACTGCCGGAGTCTCCTGTACCATTGCATGCATCAAAAAGCCTGAATAGTCGATGGAACCGTCGTCGGAGCAACTAACGTCTCAATCGTGCTCTGTACCCGAGCAGCGGTGAGTGATGCAATTGTTGTTGTCAGTGCGTGCACCATATCCATCAATAACTCAAAATGCCTATCGTGCGCTCCTGTCGAATCCAAACCCCCATCTCTAGTCTGGTCGCTCGTATGTCTGACATCTGTAGTAGGTGGAGTCGGCTGGCCATCCATCATGACCTGCATTGAAAAGAGTGCACCGAATCACCTTTCGTATACGTGTATATAATATATACAATCAAAAACATAACACGTATATAAACCCTATCGCTACCCTACTCAAGTTGCTTCCCAACTAGGATTCTAAGTCAGGATCTTCGGGTATCCACATCTAAGGTTTGTTTATTAAGTTTTATTCATTTTTTAACTACTCTGGAGGCTTCCTCGAAACCTCACTCGATACCAAACTGTAACGGCCCCTGATTCCAGACTGCATTGCTACCCATCATGTCGCATCCCAAGTCAACTAGCTTTGCCATGTCATGGCCCGCTTCTCCTTGACACCTCGCGACCTAACGAGTTGTTTATATTTTTCCAGCTAACCCTAATTACGCTAATTAATCTTCACATAAGTAGTAATAATTTATTTAACCAATTACTCAATTTATCAAGTTATATTATAATTTTACAACGGAAGTCTTTTCATGAGTAACTTATGCAATGTTTAACAATCCAAAGTAGTGGAAAACCTACCATAAGATACCATGTATATATCAAGGCGAGATAAGCAAAAGATTCATATACTTGTAATCAGTGTTCTACATTCCCCAAAACATAACAAAAGTAAAATAAATACATACTAATATCACACAAGAGCTGGCTCCACAATATCAGAGGTAGTCGCCCAGTACTTCCTTGCCCTTGCCCTTGCCCTTGCTCGTCAAAGGACCTGCACTCAGTCACCCAACAAATACAGTGACGAGTCCAATGAGTAAAATTCTAAGAGAAGTCCACATAATATTCATCAATTAAAACTGATAAACTACAAGACATGCGAATATAACACCTGACAATAGTACGTCATATTCCCATAAATGTAGGCAACATACGACAAACAAAAGCAATAGCGTAAAATAAATAAACAACATGTACCAACTAAACCAGCTTAAAAATAAAGCATTAATCAGTAAGCATGCGTATAATCATGAGAAAACACTAACTTACACCATCCAATAATCTATTGAATAGGAACCACGTATATACTTACAAGCTTACAGTGACTAAACCACAACTTCAGTTACCGGATGAACCCCTCCAGACACTATTTCAAGTCAAGGGAACACCCCTTCCGACGGTCGTAAGTATATTCTATTGTTGTCGACACGAGCACTAAACCCAAGTAACCCGTGCAAGCGATTTAGCCATAACCAATATATATGCAAACCAAAATAGGAGAGAACCCCCAAGTGTGCCCACCAGCAGCCACACATGAAAATGCGATATCGATAAATCAAAACCATGAATTATGTAAAGCATTCTCAAGGGTTTTACGCACCTCTATCCGCGCTTCGACTTCTCCGAACTCCCGTATCTGACCCGACTAGCTCCTCGACGCCCGAGCGACGGTCATCTAAGTCCAAGAATTTCGATTTTACATATTCAGCATGTTTATATATGTTTGAGATATGTATTAAGTCGAAAATCCCAAAAAAACCACTTAAATTTAATTTATGTTTGTCATTAGCGCACTAAGAGAATAGCGTACCGGCCCATTTTAATAATGCCGTTAATTATCTCGAGATTTGCAGACATGGACGCCAGCTCAGATCCACGTGGACGTCGCAGGTAGGCTAGGACACACGTCAACCTAGGTACACTGGTTTAATTATGTGTTGGATGGCTTAATTGCGGTGCAATTTATTCAATTATTGGTTAAATACATCGCATGTATGTATGTTGAATCACGAGAGCGTGCGAGGTTTTGTGACGGGTAGCTGCCTCGAATTGCGTGCTAATGCAGGTATCGAGAGGCGAGATACGGGTGCACTAGAAGAAAACTCAATGAATTTTCATAAACAATGTCAAGGTTATCAATTTGGCATAATGAATGTAACCATAGGTTATCAAATTGAGATAATTAATGTAACCATATGCTTATTAAATTAACTTGAACAATAGGCTATGACGCACCTCGAAATGCGTGTCGAGACGCGGGGCACCGGGTACGGGTAGCCGAGGGTTAGTGTGACGATGAGTTGGTTTAATTTGACAAATAAAACACTAGCCATATGGTTGGATAAGGCTTAACGTAATGTGACATTTAATAAAATAAATGGAAGCCTATAGTTTCAAGTAAATAAAAGGGACCATGAGATAGACATCTAGATTAGCATAGTGAGTGGTACTAGATGATGAGTGTGCTATTAGAGTCACCAAGAGGCATTAGACAGCATACTTATGAACCACAAGATATGCCTCGGGACACGTACGCACAATTGATTCCATAAACATATATATATAGGAAAGTTAGTGGAGTGTTGATCACAAACACTCACATTCATTTCATGCAAAACTAGAAGAATCTGAGGAGGGAGAAGAGGCTTCCAGCTGGGAATTCAACATTCTAGGCATCAAACCAATTGATCTAACCTAGGTAATCACCTTCTCCACCCTATAAGCTTGCAAATGAACCCATTTTGGGGTGTGTTTAGTGAAATTCGAGTTGATGGTTTAGCCTCTGGTTTTCTGTGTAAATATGATGCATTTCATGTCATTAGATCATATATAAGGAGAATTTATCATTGGTTTAGTTAGTTTTGATGAAATTGGTTGTTAATGGAGATGGTGGTAAATGCGTGATTTGTGGAAAATTGATGTACATTGATGTTTGGAATGTTCTGATTCATGGATTGAGGTTATTTTGATGAGGAGATGGTAATAGACCAGTTAGATTAGCTAATTGAGAGGGCTAGGACATAATTCTCAAATTGAGAATTCTGTCCCAATAGGCAATTAACGCGCTAGTTGGAACTATTAGCGCGCTAACTGTCCTGAGTGTGTCGTTGTTCTTCGCAACAAAGAACAATAGCGCACTAGTTAAAAATTCTAGCGCACTGATTCCATCTAGCGCGTTAGGTACATCTCCTTAGCGCGCTAACTTTAAACTAGCGCGCTAGGTAGACAAATTAGCACGCTGATGACGGATGAACTATGAAGTTAAGTGCTGTTTTGATTATTTCCAACTTAATACATGTCTAAACACTTATAAACAACCTAAACTTATAAAAACTGGACTTCAGGGAATTAGTGGACTGTAGCTTGGTATTGGGGAGCTTGTCGGGTCGGATCCGAGAGTCCGGGGAGGTCGGAGAGCGGTGTGAGGTTTGTAAAACCCAATTGAAAAACTCTGAGTATTTACTCGCTTACATGTTGTTTCTATTGTTCCTTGTTGTTCATCATTTATTTCAGATATTTCGACGTTGGTTGAGGTTACTCCCCGGATTTCCTTGTTGTATGTTCATGAGGCATTGGACTGTAGCACATATGACCCGACCCTTAGTGAATGGCGACCTGGGTTTGCCTTGGTGCACATGTCGGCGACTCAGCGAATTTGGCCAGTGCCGCGAGGGACCAAGTGTTGGGCCAGTTGGACGCGACCACTGGTGGGAACTTGGTGACCCGAAGTCCAGTCTAGTCCCTCTGGAGCGAGCACACACATTTGTTAGCTTGTTTGTTGTTTATTCATGCGATGAGCCATTTACAGTTGCTTGTTTTACATTCCGCATGTTTACTTGACAACATTCCTTATATTTCCTTTATTTTATTATATGAATGCTTAGAGGAGTTCATTGAGATTTTACTTACTGTACTTGTCATCTATCTGTTTGTGATGATTGAGTGCAGATCCTAGTACCAGTAGGGGCGAGAGGATCCTATGCGACTACATCTGATTGCCCATTGTCGAGGACCTACTTGTACGTGTTTATTTTTGATATTTTTTATATTTTGGGTATTGGGAGACTTGAGATAACACAGTACATGTATATATACCTGTTGTGGTGATGTCGCTTATATACATAGTACTTTCTAGGGTTTTCCACAGTAGGTTTTACCTTTAAACAATGTTTTGTGCTCTGGGTCAATCTACAAACATTGTTTATCTTATAATTTTAGTTAATAAAATAGAGGTTTATTTGTTGTTTTATTATAAGTGATTGCACGTTTACCTTATAGTAAGATCCATGAGTATTTGTTGAATCCTAAATGTCCCTAGTCGGTCATTATACTAAGAACTATAATGAATTAAGACTAGTGTGAATCTTGATTGATGGTCATGTGATGATCATGCATATAAAGATACGAATCAAGATCATGAGTACTTATTATGGAATAAGATACTGGACCGACCCGCTATGAGAACATCACATGGATTAAGTCATAGGTGTTACTCATGATAGGTATATCATTTAGTCGTTCGACTTGAGATTACCATAGACTTCAATATTATGAGCATGATAATTTGACACAATCAAATGTTGTCTTTAACCGGACAATTATAAAGATTGTGACTGGTTACCGTGTGAATAATATGTGAAGGTGCGTAATCAAGATAAAATTTGTCATTCTTGTATAGAGAGAGATATCAGTGGATCCTTCGATAAGATAAACAGATAATGGCCAAGTCCATGTGAATTGATATAATCAATGTCACTTGGATGTTTTTCAGTTTACCTAAAGATCGAGACCTACGATTGAACATTAAGGGTGACTTTTCATGCCTTATGTTTAATCAAAGGATATCGCTCGACAAAAGGATGTGACATACGTTATTAATTAGGTTGTATCGATGTTGATGTTCATGCTACTTAGGTAGTTATAATGCCTTGCTAGAGACTGCTTATGACTTGTGTACCAAAATTGTTTTTGGTTCACTGCCAACGTCGCATGAACCTATTGGGTCGCACACAAAGAATGACTTTGCACAATTTCAATTGGTCCAGAGTAATGAGTTTTATATGATAAAACTCATGACATAAAAGCCCTTACGATTTGTTATATGACAACTTATTAATAAATGCGTATGTGTAATTTGCTTAAACTGCGTAAATACACTAGTTGTATTATGAATATGATTTTAAGTGACGGCTTATCTACGCATATAAATAAAGGGTGGATCCCTAAAAAATGAATAAGATTTTGTTTTACTTTTTTCGAGTTCTCTAGATTTAGGGAGAGAAAGAAAAATCGTTTTCAATCTCTCTTGGGGCTAGCACTCCAAATTGTAGTCACTATTCGTGTGTGGATTTCTGATAGAGGGCGCGCACTCGAACGTCTTGAAAATCAAATAATCAAAAGGGAAATCACGGAATAAGGTATGATTAATTTTCGTAGATTTAGTTTAACGGAACTTATTTTCGATCCTGTTGGGGTTTTTCAAATTTTGTTTTGAATTTTTCGCTGCGTATGAACCTTAAAAACTCAACATGTTTATCATGCTATATTATCTTGTTTAAATGGTATTAAGTAAGACTTCCGCTGAATATGTTAACCTTAAAATACAACCCATTAGTATGGTTAGGATCTCAATAAATTGTCAACTAGGTAACAGTTGAAACAGTTAGATAGCCACAGTTGTATGGGACAAAGAATATAAGGATGATTTACTAGTTTATCAATATTACACTTGTGGACACGAGTTACGAGACATAAAGAGGATGGGCAGTGGAAAACAATGGAAAACCCAGAACGATTAGTGTGCTAACCATTCCAAGTAGCGCTACCTAGCCTCTATGACAGAATTCTCAAGTTGAGAATTTGGTTTTTCCCTTCAAATTTAAGTACTTAAACCTATATAACACACTCTATATATCCAATTAACACCAAACATCATCTAAAACAACCTCAGAACAACCATTTTGCATCAAATTGATCAAAATCTCATAAAATTGGGTTCAAATGAAAGTGTAGATGATGGAGATGATTATTACCTTAGTTTAAATCCTCCAATTGAACTCCAAAATAGTTGAATTCCAACTCCAAATCTCTTTCTCCCCTCTCCAGCAAGTTGAAATGAAAAATTGTTTCAATTGCATGTTTTTTATCAACTTATGTTATATATTAAGGTAGGATTTATTTCTAGCCCTTGATCTCAATGTGTTTACGTATCTCGAGGTTTATCTAATGATTCACCTCTAGCCACTTAGCCCTCTCACTCCCACTCACTCAGTCCATGTGACACCAGTAGATACTCCCATAGCTCCTCTATGTGCCAATGTGCATCTCTAGAGAAATCCTATAATTCCCAATTAATTAACTAAACTATAGGCCTTTATTTATTTTAATTTGATTACTCTAACTTAAGCCCATTTTATTACATACGGTTAGTGTTTTATTTATCAAACTTAACCAACTTATGGTTCCACTAACCTTCGACTACCTGGTACCCGGTGCCCCGCTTCTCGACACGCATTTCGAGGCATGTTATAACTTAGTGTTTTAATTTGAATTTACTTAGCATATGGTAATATTACCCATTTTAATTGATTAACTAGTCATCTTAACGTGAATTAGTCGAGTTTCCTAGTATACACATAGTTTGCCTACCCGACACCCCCGTCGACATGTCTTTCGAGGCGAACACCCGTTACACGAAGTCGTCTGATAGCAACATATACACATGCGGTGCAATATAATAATAATAATTTTAAACACCACATATACACAACCACCTTCCATAAATAACATATTTCCTCGGTTCTCGTGTCTAAGCCAACTGAGTTGTCCACGTAACGCCCGAACTATAGCCGTTAATCCTCGAGATTAATGCTAATCCTGGTTTAATTAATTTGGGTCGTTACAAAGAAGGACGTACCTTTTGATTGGTCAAGGAGTGCGAGGACGCCTGTGACGGCCCCAATTTCCCACAAATTAAGCCACACCCGGCCTTAGCCCACGTGGACCCCCGAGCCAGTCTCGCAAGGTCAACGCAGACCTAGTCAGCCTTCCAATCCTTCATTATACGTAAATTCATAAGTTTTAAGTTGAGTTATTAATATTTTTCACGTTTCACAATTTAGCGGAAGCAATTAATGCATTAAACAACTCAACAATAACTGTAAAAGAGTTGGACAACCTAATTGTGGAACCATTCATAAACATATCATCATCAGCGGAGAGTAAATACAAGATACACAAAAGATTCACCTAGTTATGGAGCCTTCCCCTTGCTGGACCGTAGATCTGCACTCAGTCAATACGCAAGAATGACGAGCCCAGGTAAGTAACGCCAGTAGGACATATATACAACATTGCGAAATACCTAAAGCAGTCGAATTCATGCAAGTAGAAAGAAATGAACAGGTAACGCATGCATGAATATAAAAGACTGTAAACAAATCAAGCGATAAGTGAGGCCAAATAGCAAGGAGTCCCGACCAAAAGGTCGTTGAGTCGTGGCAAAAGCCCAGCAGACTCGGGTTCAGGACGAGACACCTGCCTCCCAGCCCTAACCCTTGCGACTATGAGATATCCACAGACCCGGATAAGTGCCCCCAACATACACTCAATTGGGAGATATCGACGGTGTCCAGATAAGAGCTCGTATCAGAGATAAACAGTACCATGACTCACTTTCTAATGGACCACTTCACGCAATAGCACTTTCAAGGAACAATATCAAAGTAATGAACAATAATATCAAAGCAATGAAAATACTGTACAAGTCCATAGCTGGTTTACTTACCTCGAGAACGTCTCGCTCACGCCTCGATATGCGCACCCGACACCCGACTATACCTCCTAAGTCCCTGGTGTCCATTTATACCTTTTAGGGCTAAGTTACTACGTCATTCAAATCACAACCAAAATACTTAACATAAACCTCACCATGGCCTTCAATGGAGGTCTCCACTCCAAAATCCATTTAAATCCATCTGAATTCATCGCGTCGTCGAGCTTCGTCGAAGTCACGACGCCTTGTCTACCATTGTTGTCTCGTCGGGGATCGATCGGTCCGGCAACGCGCCACCGCGCCGTTGCTCCACGCAGCGATTCCCATACCGCTGCGCTTCTTCTGCATTGCCCGGATGTCGAGCTCCACTGCCGCGTGGGGCCGTGATGCTCTTCTCACTCTCACTCTCTATCTCTTCTCTCCTATCTTTTCTCCGATCTCTCTCTCTATCCCCTCTTCGATGTCTCTCTCTCTCTCTCTCTCTCTCTTTTTCTCTTTCTCTTTCTTTCTCTTATCCGATCTTTTTTCTCTTTTTCTCTCTCTCTCTCTCTCTCTCTTTGTTTCTTCCTCAAGAAGAAAACCAATGTGTCCTCGAGATTTGTGTGGAGCGGAACTCGAGGCACATCAAAAACATATTTATTCAATGATTTCCTTAACCATTGGGCAGCGCACATCTCAAGACACCACAAATATTCACACCACTACCGCCTCATTTCACAATCTCGACACTCGCGCCACACGCATCACGAGACGTATCCAATGTATAAGTTTTAATGTGACCACATTACAACCACTATAGCCCTTATAGCCACATTAAGCCGCTACCTCGGTCCCACGTCGGCACGCGACTCGAGGCGCATCCTCGTTCGTGTTTCGGCTCACCAAATTCCTCTTGTATACCAACTCGTAAAACATCTCAACAATTAGCATTCTAATCTCAAATTGGATATTACACACACATCATACACACATCACAGAAACATATCATACCTCGGAGTCTCCACCCGAGATTCGGGCATACGTATTCCGATGAGCGGATCCCGCATACGACCATTACCTGGCACGTGGCACAAGTCAAATTTTTGGGCCGTTACAGTCTTCCCAACGAATTAGAATTTCGTCCTCGAAATTGACGCAATTCTCAAAGGAAGATAGTGTGTTATGAATGAAGACCCAAGGTCATACCCGCCCAAGGCCATACTCGCCCAAGGCCATACCCCCATCTTACTCTGTAGGGTTAGGCTCCTCCGTGATAAGCTGGGCTCCTCCGTGACGAGCTGGGCTCCTCCGAGACCTTCAAGCAAAGAACACACCATCTGTCTCCTCCCATCAATATATGCCAGGGCAACATCCTCGCAACATATATTGGAATACAAATGAACATATTAGTCCCATGATCCACCGTCACTAACATACGCATATCTGCAGTATGTCCGCGAGAATGTAAATCAATCTCTCTGACTGTCTGTCAGTCTCTCTGAACTAGTGGGTTTCAACCCAACTCCAACCCTCTATCTGGTTACGATGGGTAGTAGTCGGACCTGACGTGGCAATAGCATGAATCTGCTCCTGGCTCTGTTGTGCCTGCCCGCTGCTGTGAACACCTACTGGTGAAGCGACCTGACTGTCCACACTCCCAAACAGGTATGTTGAAATCCCGACCCAAATGGAACATGTTGTCCCTGTGCATGACTAGACCTCTGTCCCTGTCTGTGCACTTGACTGGACCTCGACCTTGTTTCTGGCCACTGCCTCTCCCATCAGCCCTCTGATGGTACTAATGCTAAGGATCTGATGGTGGTGGCTGCACATATCATCATCAGCGGATAATAAATACATGATAAACAAAAGATTCACCTAGTTATGGATACTGTAAACAAATCAAGCGATAAGTGAGGCCAAATAGCAAGGAGTCCCGACCAAAAGGTCGTTGAGTCGTGGCAAAAGCCCAGCAGACTCGGGTTCAGGACGAGACACCTGCCTCCCAGCCCTAACCCTTGCGACTATGAGATATCCACATACCCGGATAAGTGCCCCCAACGTACACTAAATTGGGAGATATCAACGGCGTCCAAATAAGAGCTCATATCACAGTTAAACAGTATCATGACTCACTTGCCAATGGACCACTTCACGCAATAGCACTTTCACGGAACAATATCAAAGCAATGAACAACAATATCAAAGCAATGAAAATACTATACAAGTCCCTAGCTGGTTTACTTACCTCGAGAACGTCTCGTTCACGCCTCGATATGCGCACCGACACCCGACTATACCTCCTAAGTCCCTGGTGTCCATTTATACCTTTTAGGGCTAAGTTACTACGTCATTCAAATCAAAACCAAAATACTTAACATAAACCTCACCATGGCCTTCAATGGAGGTCTCCACTCCAAAATCCATTTGAATCCATCTGAATTCATCGCGTCGTTGAGCTTCGTCGAAGTCGTGACGCCTTGTGTCCAAACATTGTTGTATCGTCGGGGATCGATCGGCCCGCAAGAACGCGCACCGCGCCGTTGCTCCACGCCGTTCCCTCGCGTCGCCGCTGCATTCGCCGAGCATCGCAGTGGAGCCGTCCGCTGTCGTACCACGTCGCCTGCGCCGCCGCGCATCGCTTGAGACACCATTTCTCCTCGCCGGCGTCCCTTCCCTGCTCCTCGCCGGCGTCCTCCATGACAGCCGCGCCACCTCATGGCGCTGGAACCGTCGTCCGCGCCACCGGTCCACCGCTGCTAGGGCCGCGCTGCTCGTCATCGTCCCCACACCCGCCGCCACTGGTGAGCTCATTCGCGTCGCGCCGCTGGAACTGCTGTCACTCATCCGCGACCTCCCCTGCGCATCGGTCTCCTCCTCTGGCTCGTCGCCGCCGCACCCGGCGGCTCGCGCCTCGCGTTACCCGCGAACCACCGTCTGCGCCCCGTCGCAACAAGCCGCCGCCGGTGCAGAGAGCTCACACTTGGGGCGCGCGCTCTCTCTCTCTCTCTCTCTCTCTCCCTTCTTCGATCTCTCTCTCTCTCTCTCTCTCCCCTCTTCGATTTTTTCTCTCTCTCTCCCCTCTTCGATTTTTCTTTCTCTCTCTCTCTCTTTCTCTTTCTCTTTCTCTTTCTTTCTCTTATCCGATCTTTTTTTTTCTTTCTCTCTCTCTATTTGTTTCTTCCTCAAGAAGAAAATCAATGTGTCCTCGAGATTCATGCGGAGCGGAACTCGGGGCACATCAAAAACATATTTATTCAATGATTTCCTTAACCATTGGGTAACGCGCATCTCGAGACACCACAAATATTCACACCACTACCGCCTCATTTCACAATCTCGACACTCGCGCCACATGCATCACGAGATGCATCAAATGTATAGGTTTTAATCATTACAATCACTATAGCCCCTATAGCCACATTAAGCTGCTACCTCGGTCCCACGTCGGCACGCGACTTGAGGTGCGTCCCCGTTCGTGTTTCGACTCACCAAATTCTTCGCGTATACCAACTCGTAAAACAGCTCAACAATTAGCATTCTAATCTCAAATTGGATATTACACACACATCACACACACGTCACAGAAACATATCATACCTCGGAGTCTCCACCCGAGATTCATACATACATATTCCGACGAGTGGATCCCACATACGACCCTGACCTGACACGTGACACAAGTCAAGTTTTTGGATCGTTACAACGCCTTTTCATAGTTGAAGATGAGGTTGACCACCACACCATTACTAAAATTGCCAAAGCCATACAAGGGAATGACAATTCATATTTATGTGTGTGGCACTGGGCTGGGTTGTGTACTGATGCAGGGAAACATTGTTATCGCATACCTATCCCGACAATTGAGGACTCATGAGAGAAATTATCCAATGCACGACTTGGAGCTTGCAGCTGTTGTATTTGTACTGAAGGTGTGGAGACATTACCTCTACGATAAGAGGTTCAAATTGTTTAGAGATCATAAGAGTTTAAAGTATCTATTCACTAAGAATGATCTGAACATGAGGCAGTGACGTTGGCTAGATTTGCTTAAGGACTATGACTTATCCATTGAATATGAGCTTGGGAAGGCAAATGTCCTAACAAATGCATTAAACATGAGAGGACCAGATTCTGAGACAGTTGTCTGCCATATGATGCACGAGTATGGTTTACTTAAGGTAGTTGAAGCATTAAGTTTGACAAACATTCCTGCTACAGCAGATGCACAAATTTATGAACAGATTGGGGTACCGTCAGTTTCTATTTCGCGAGTATTAGAGTGTTAGATGACTAACGAGATATACTCGAGGTTCAGTGAGATGGCATGTAGTCCTGATCATCATATTGGAGCGAGTCTGTGGATCAGTGTTTGAGGCACCGAATGAGGTTATGGATTCCAGCAGTGGCAGAGATACGCAATGAAATACTCCAAGAGGCTCACAGATCCCGGTATACAGTGCATCCCAACAGGACCAAGATATATCACGATATGAGACGGTTATTTTGATAGACAGGGATGAAGGCGGACGTCGGTGCCTATGTTAGGGGTTGTGAGGCGTGCTAGCGGGTTAAAGTTGAGCACAAGAGGCATGTAGGGTTATTGCAGCCGCTGCCCATCCCTCAGAGGAAATGGGAACATAATAAGATGGATTTTCATTTGTGGATTACTGCAGAATTCCCGAAAACACAATGCGATATGGGTGATCGTGGACAGGTTAACAAAATCAGCTCATTTCCTACCAATTTCTATGAAATATACATTCATACACCTGAGCACATTATTCGAGATAGCGATTGTACGGCTGTACGGAGTACCAATTTCGATAGTTTCAAATCGAAGCAGTCGTCATACATCATCGTTATAAGCATGCTATACAGGAGTAGTTTAGTACGAGGTAACAGTTTAACACTGCATTCCATCCTCAGACAGATGGATAGTCAAAGAGATTGATACAGATACTCGAAGATATGTTCAGGGCATATGTGTTACAGTTTGGTGGGTTTTTGGAGGAGTACTTGCCGCTCTGTGAGTTTGCCTACAACAATAATTATCAGGCCAATATTAGGATGCCACTGTTTGAGGCGCTGTACGGTAGACCATGTAGATCACCGACTTGTTGGGCAGAGCCCAAGGATACAACAGCTGTGGGGCCTGATATTATTGTAGACCATACAGAGAAGGTCATACTGATTCGTCAACGGTTGCGGGGTGCCCAACACAGACTGTGATGACCTCAGACCCTACAAGCTGGGCCCCACCCGGCCTAAACCTACGTGAGCCCTCGGCCAACTCTCGCAGAGTCAACGCAGGCCTAATTAGCCTCTTATCCAAGTTACTCAATCATTAGTTGCTTATTATGTTTATTATTTGTTTTAACAAATATTAATGTTTAGGCAGCGTAATTTAAAAATATTTAAAGCAACTTAAATAAGTAAACACTAATCGGGACATGCCTAGGTGTGGAAATCCTACAAAAGTAGATCTCTTGTATATATCTGGTGACAAACAGTGTGTAGAAGTTTCATATACATGTATCAAACGTCTCGCAACCCAAAATGAAACCTCAAGGTAACAAAAAAAAATAAGTTTATATCATATGTAAAGTCCAAAATATCAAAAATAAACCTATTGTAGTAACAGAGAGGAGCTAACTCTGAAGGAAGCTCAGAGGAAGTCATCGATCACAGGCTCCTTGCCTCTGCTACTAAAGGGTCCTCCAATTGCCACCAAAAGCGGAGACAATTCTAGTGAGTAAATCCAGAAGAAGTTCAATAGTAATTCAGATAAAACAATAAACGAGTCCATAAATCATGCTGGAAAGAAATATAGTGCTAAGAAAGAAGAATAAAACGCATGATAAACAAACTACAATGATCAACAGTAAGGACTAAGTGACCCAAAAGCAAATGATAGGGAGTTAGTGGCCCTGACACTCTACACGTGAGCTCAAAGCCTCTTAAAACGTGTAAGTGTCTAACACTGGTGCGGCGGGTCAAAGCCGCTTCGACCGCACCTAATCCGTTCGGCACTGTTGACTCGCTTGAGCTGCAACCCGAGAAAACATTCCAAATGAAACTATAGACTAAACCAGATGCTCAACCAAAATGGGACTCGAATACCTGAAAGGAACCACGACACATGGCGGATGCTCACTCAAATGATTTAGACCCGTCGGGAAGCCATGAAAGCTAGTCGGTTGCTCAACCCGCGAGTGTACACAACTAGAACAGACCACTTAGACCTTAGGTCACTCGGTAGGGAAGTAGAGTCTAATAATAGCAATAATTCCATAAAATATAGCAAGGAAATGAAAAGAATTAATATTGAATTTCTTACTGATTTACTTACCTCAATATGCAAAATATCAAGCAAAATCGCGGCTCCCACACGTCTCGAAATACGTATCTGATACCCGACGCTAATCTCCTAGGCCACTGGTATCAATTTATAATGAATTAGGTGTGTTTGAGCATGTATTATGTACTTTAGAATTTTAAATCTCAATATAATTCAAAATATGGGTTGTGATAGGTTGAACAGCCAGTGTAAAACTTTTGTCACTTTTCATGAAATAGATCAAACACATATAAACGTTGGGGCATTCCCACTTAGCGACCACTGCATCAGAGCCTGGGTGTAGTGGGAAATGAGCAAGTGTGTGTTTCACATCGCCGCTTGGGTGTGAAGAAAAATGAGCAAGGGTTCCCACACATATGATGTGTGTGGGTAAAGAAGCTAGTCTATTCACATTGTCGCCCGGATGTGAAAAAAAATGAGCAAGGGTTCCCACACAGAGGACGGGTGTGGGTAAGGAAGATAGTTCAAAAGAAACACGAAAACAAAAACAAAATCATCGATACGGATACTAGATCTTTTAGACAAAATAGAAATAGAAAAAGAAAACAAACGCAAATAGGAGAAAAAGTTAGTTTAGGAACATGGAACATATGAATACTTACAGGGAAGTCAATAAAACTAGTAGATACTATAATTAGGAGAGTCAATATTGCTTGCCTCCAAGAAACAAAATGGGTAGGAGAAAAGAGTAGAGAAATAGGAAGCACAGGGTTTAATTGTGGTACATTGGTATAGATAGAAAATGCAATGGAGTAGGGATTCTGATGGATAATGATTATAAGGACAAGCTCGTAGAGGTTAAGAGAATGAGTATAAATTGATTCTAGTTAAATTAATTATTGGAGATGAAAGGACTAACATACTTAGCGCCTTTGCACCACAAGTAAGATTAAGTAAGAGCATCAAATGCAAGTTTTGAAATAATATGGATGGATTTATGCAAAGTATACCATTAGATGAAAAGATTTTTAATGGAGAAGATTTAAATGGGCATGTCGGGGCAAGTAATGATGAGTTTGAGAGAGTTCATTGAGGTTTTAGTCATGGTAATAGAAATGAAGAAGAAGAAGAATCAATCTAAAAATCTGCTTCAACACTTATCTTAGCAAATACTAGTTTTAGGAAAAGGGAAAAAGGGAGTCACACATAATTACTTTTAGCAGTGGACATAACAAGAGTCAAATAGATTTTCTTTTAACAAGAAAAATATATAGAAAAATATGTAGAGACTGCAAAGTAATACCTGGTGAAGCGCTTAATACCCGACATAAGTTATTAGTACTTGATATTAAGCTGAAACGATGACTTAATAGGGATAAAAGAGTCAGTGACCCTAGAATAAAGTAGTGGAACCTAAAAAATAATAAACAAGTAGAGTTTAGAGAAAATCTATTAAAGAAAAATGTTTGGAATCTTGACTTAGATGCTAATACAATGTGGCTAGAAATGAGTAGTTGCATAACGAGAGTATGATCAAACGTATTAGGTATATATAAAGGCTTGGGACCACCAAAGAAGGAAACATGGTGGTGGAACGAGGATGTCCAATGAACAATTAAGACTAAAAGAGATATGTATATGAAAATACCTAAGTGTCAAGATAAAGATGCGTACGATCAATATAAAAAAACTAGAAAATAAGCTAAAAAAGTAGTTAGTCAAGCTAAAACAAATTTCATGGAAGATCTATATACAATATTAGGTAATAGAGATGGCAATATATATATATATATATATATATATAGGCTAGCCAAATTAAGAGATAAAAAAAACAACACCTAAGTCATGTAAGATGTATTAAGGACGAAAATCAAAATGTTTTAACGCGCGATGATGATGTTAAGGAGAGATGGAGAAGTTACTTCGATAGTTTATTTAATAATGGCCAAGTCGATAGAATAGTATATGAAAACCTACACCAAGAAAGAAATGTAAACTATACAAGCAATATTAGAATTCTAGAAGTTAAAGAAACATTGAAAAAAATGAAAATAGGGAAAACATGTGGCCCAAATGAAATAGTCACAGAGGTTTGGAAATGCTTAGGAGAAATTGGATTGACTTGGTTAACAAAACTTTTCAATAAAATTCTAAAATTTAAACGGATGCCAATAGATTAGAGAAGAAACATGCTTGTGCCAATTTTCAAAAATAAAAGAGACATTTAAAGTTGTTCAAACTACTAGGGAATTAAACTTATGAGTTACACTATGAAACTTTGGGAAAAGATAATTGACAATATGCTAAGGAGAGAAACAACAATATCAAAGAACTAATTTGGCTTCATGCCTGGGAGGTCAACTATGAAGGCAGTTTTTCTTGTAAGACGATTGTTACAAAAATATAGAGAAAATAAAAAAGATCTTCATATGGTATTCGTATATTTAGAAAAAACATATGATATAGTTCATAGATATGTTCTTTGGTGGGTTCTAGAAAGAAAAAGAGTGCATGCTAAATACATAAGCATTATTAGGGATATGTATGATGGAATAGTAACAAGTAAAAAGACATTTAGAGAAGCTACAAAAGAATTTTCCATTACGATAGGACTACATCAAGGATCGGCTTTAAGCCTATATCTATTTACTTTAGTTATGGATGAACTAACTAGGCATATTCAAGAGGATATACAATGGTGTATGCTATTTACATATGATATTGTCTTAGTGGATGAAACAAAAGATGAAGTGAATATGAATTTAGTACTCCGGGGGAATACATTAGAATCTAAAGGCTTTAAGTTGAGTAAGACGAAGACCGAATATATGCACTGTGAGTTTAGAAACACTAGACATCAAGATGATGGAGTGGTAAAATTAGGGGAAGTAGAAGTTCCTAAGGTGAATCACTTTAAATACCTAAGACCAGTCATACAAAATGATGGTAATATTGAGAATAATGTCACACATAGAATTCAAGCTGGATGGAATAAATGGTGGAGTGCAACGAGAGTGATTTGTGATCGAAATATTTCTACTAAGTTAAAAGGAGAATTTTATAGGACCGCAATTAGGCCAGCTATGCTCTATGGAAGTGAATGTTGGGCAAAATAACTGGGGCGGTAAAGCAACAACAATTACATAAAATGAACGTAGCAGAAATGATGATGCTTAGGTGGATGTGTAGTAAAACTCGTAAAGATAGAATAAGAAATATAGAATTCAAAGACAAGTAGACATTAAAGGCCGTTGATATTAACAGGCCCATGTCTAGAAGTGTCAACCATTCGTCAAAAGAGGCACCAACACGATCATCCGGACAATGCGCATCAATCTTTACCTTATCGTAACTCGTTCCAAGCACTTCCCGCCAAAGGTTTTCATACCCGATTATCTCATCAAACATCCTTCTACGTACTAACTTCTAACCATCGACATCGGGAAGTCCAAGCAAAGAGGCAACACACTGATATCTACAATTACCATCGCCCATCACATCAATAGTGCTCTTAACATATGCAACCAATCCGATTGTATGCAATGAGAATAACCAATATTAGATACACTTTGGGTCTCCCGACATGTACAACGTATTTTAGGCCACACTTTATTTTTCTTCTTTCTCGAACTAGATGCCTCTTCTTTCGATAGTATGTACTCAAACCCGCTAGGCAATCTTGTCGTCGAAGTATCGTCTTCATCGTGTTTCCTCTTTGATCCTATCTTCTTTCCTCTATTAAGCAAACTTCCAATTGAAGACCTCGGTGTCCTTCCCTTTGTCTTTATTTTTGTAAGTGGGACAACTCCCGGTGTAGATGAAGGACGACTAATCTCTCTAAGCTGCTGAATAATCCTAATGCGATCGTCTTCGTCAGTGCAAGCATGAAACTTTTGCAACACTCTTTCAATCTCATCGTTCACATTGTACCCAACCCGATCCACAGGATTCTCTGGTATCATACTCAACTTTCGCCAGTATACATGAATGTCCTCGAGAGGGATATGTGAACCAGTAAATTTATGGAAGTTTATCTCGTATGCACAAGGAAGACCATGCATGGTACGTATCTCACAACCACGACGAGTAGAGTCATGTCCAACATCCTCTCCAAGTTTCAATTCATCTTTAATTAACTTAAGCGCCATTTGAGAGACATAACCACGCAATCGGCGATAAAAACCATCAAAATATTCATGTTGCACCACATTCAAACTGAGCTCAAATGATGCCTTGATGTTGTTATGTTGGATCCTAAGAAAACCATCAACCACTCCACAAAGTCTCAAAATTTGCCTGACTGTTGCCAAAATGTATCTTCAAAGTCGAATGCGCAGACTCAACCCTGTGTGTCGTTGTTTTCCTAAAGTGCATAATTCGATCAGTCCATGCCGGTACAAATTTCTCCTTGTAGATCTTCACCCATGTGTTATCCAAGTAATCAGTAAGACCCTTCACATGACCGGACTCACAACGCAAGTCATTCATCCTAAGTTCAAATAAGGCCTCTGACTTAACATACAATACGCTCGTCCACCTATCCATGAAACGAGCGAAGCCTTCGTTATCCCCAAACATCTTCTTAGTCTTGGCCAATACTACTTTGTTGATGTGCCGAGAGCAAAGAAGGTGAGACGATGATGGAAATACTTCTTCGATGGCACTAATAAGGCCTAACTCCCGATCCATAACAAACACGTCAGGTTTAGGCCACCCATCCAATATGGATATCAAGTTCTCAAGTGCCCAAACATAATTTGCATGAGTCTCCGATGATATGAAAGCAAACCCAACTGCGAACGTCAAATGCGTCGAAGTGATGCCAACAATCCCCAATAACGGCATTCGATACCTATTTGTTTTGTAAGTGCAATCTATCAAAAGAACCGACGGGAAACACCTTAGCAACTTAATTGAATCAGGATGTGAGCAAAATAAATCAGTGACGATATTCGTATCGGGATGCTTCCTATGCCACGCCATCTACTTATTCTTCTCCAATATGTGTAATAGTTGTTGCATTTGAGTCCTCCCACTCGCATCCTCAAATCAGAATTTTTGTCGTGCATTATATATTGTCCGCATTGTCGTTACGTTTTTAACATCTCTTTGCTTCAACATGTAGAGGATATCTCTTGGCTTCACATTATCCTTAGTCATCTGCACCACAACCACCTGCTCACCCTTATCCAATCTTCCTGCAAATGAGTGGCCGTCCAAGTTTTTGGCGGGGTCGTGATTGTGCCTCCCACACATGATAGTGACATACCACAAAGAATCAGCATTTTACTTGATGTTAATAAAGAAAGGCATCCACATTTCTTTGTACCAGTTTGAGTCCTCCCCGTTTTCTCTTCCTCTTCAGTTCTTGGTTTCAATGCAAGTTTTACCGCTTTGGCTTTCCTTACTCTTTGTGACATTCCCCTAAATGTACTGGACCTCTCACATGCAAGTTTGACCATTTCCCTGCGCTTAATCACTCTGGCATTAGAGTGTTTCGTTACTAACACAAACTTGTTCTCACGACCAATCATTTGAAGCCATGAAATAGTCGATTCTCTATATGAGAATGACCTACAAGGAGTAAACGCATCCTTGTTGTCTGGAAATAAAGTTGAAACCGTCATTACTTGCAATATATACATTGTAACATTAGGACTCAACACCAATACACAGCAAATTCACCAAAAAAAAATCCACATTCTCTAGTAGCTGTACAGTCCGCGACTTGAAACTAACTTTCGTTCACTGGGAACCGAGAGTTATGGAAGAGTCTCAGTATGAAAAAACCGAGACTCTTCCATGTGTCTCGGTCACACCATGACCGTGACTTACGGATAAGTCTCGGTGTCTTTTTACCGACACTTATCTATAAGTCTCGGTACCGCGAGTCCGAAATAATCGCGCTCGTGCAACTTCAACTGAAAACATGAAAAACTAGAAAAAAAAAAACACAATAAATATCAACAAATACCTCTTCTTGTACCTCCTTCGCACCATCAGTAGTACATTCGTCCATTTTAAGCCTAAAACAACTTCGGAATGGTCGAATTTACCAAACCCTACAATGAAAAACCTAATCATCAATGTCACTATTTTGAACAAAAAAACAGTTCATTCGAATCTTGATATGGTTGTAAAACAGTGTTACCTTTCTATCAGATGATGTGAAAACGCAAGAATCGATACACGTCCGGCAAATAAATACGTGACTTTAGGTTAAAGATGAGAGATCAATGTAATGGGGTGCCCCAAAATTTGTTTGAAAATGAGTTGTGAGATCGGAGACTTTATATGAAGGGGCAATAGTGTCATTTACATCAAAGCGTAATTTAGAGGGGAAAATGACAAAAAAAGGGTGCCTTCATTAATTGGTGGGGTGCCCATAGCGGTGCTAAAACCAAACAAGGCCTTCGATTGCGTCGCATCCCGAGCTTGTGCATACCTGCATACCTTAGTCGAAGCTCCGGCACCCATTACAAATTGATTTTTGCTCTCTCTCTCTCTCTCTCTCTCTCTATATGACTCATCGTTGTCGCGACGAATTGGGTTTTTTGGTTTCTAGGGTTTGCGCTACTGGGCTCGGTTGGAGTTGATGGAACCGGAGCACAACAGGTCCTCTTTCGCCAATTTGTTAGATCTTGAGGTGTGTTGGTTGATGCCCTTCCCATGATTTCAATTAGTTCATGTTGGTTTCGATTTGTGTCAACTGGGTTGAATGAATGAATGAATGAATGAATGAATACAACAACAACAACAACAACAACAACAACAACAACAACATAGCCTCAGTCCCAAATTAATGAATGAATTTTGGGTCATTGTTTTTGGTTTTCAGTGTTTTTGATTTTGGTTACTTCTTTGATTTTGTTAAAATTAACAAATTTTTATTTATTCATGGTTGGAATCAGTAATTTATATCGTCTATGTTAGTTTTGAATCACAACTCCATCGCGGCCGCTATGTAGAACATTGTATGCGCTAGATAGCCGGTCCTAGGTCTGAAGCCCATTATCCATACCTGGATAACAGGGGAGGGTTGCGATAAGTTGACAGTCAGTGTAAAGTAATTGTTGTGGTATTAGTGTTGATTATGTTGTTAACTTTAGTTGTTAGTGCTTATTTGATTTGATTTGATTTCCCATTTGAGAGTAGTGATTGTTAACTTTTACGGGTAGTATTCTTTGATATTTTGGGCATTGATTAACAGTTCGGGGAGAAATGGGGGACCACGGTAATGGAGTCGTGCTGGTGAAAAAGAAAAAAAAGAAGCAGAACCGTATTGAAGCGGAGGTGGGTCGGAATTCTTCGGGTAGGAGAGAGGCTGATGGTAACGACGGGTACGAGGATAGTGATTACAGCACTCACATTTCTGAGGAGCATTACCGTGCAATGCTCGGTGAGCACATTCAGAAGTACAGGAGGGTGAAGTTCAAAGACAATTCATCAAGATCAGCATCTAGTTCAGTTCCAATGGGATTGCCTGTTGCGAAGCGGATTGCTGGTTCCAAAGGAAGGAAAATGGGGAGTGAGGAGAGAGGGATGCGTGGAATGGATAACTCGGCGGATTACCTCAGGGAGATTAGTCCTCTTAAGCCTGCAAATTATTATGATGCAGGTTTTGGAACAGATTATGGAGCTGATAAGCTATCTTCCTCCTTCGATTGTACTTATTTGGGAATTGGTGAAGGCATTTCGTACAGGATTCCCCCATCTTATGACAAGCTTGCTACATCTCTTATGCTGCCTAGCTTCTTAGAGATTCAGGTGGACGAATATTACTTAAAGGGTACCCTGGATATGGGTTCTCTATCAATGATGACAGCCTCTAATATTAGGTCTGGGTCTCGAAAACGTTCTGCGATGAGTGAACCTCAGCCTCAGCATGACTCACTTCAAGCTCGGTTAAAGGCTCTATCAGCTTCTAATTCTGTTCAAAAGTTCAGTCTTCAAGTCTGTGACATTGGCTTGGATTCTTCCTCAATTCCAGAAGGTGCTGCTGGTGGAATACGACGGTCCATCATGTCTGAGGCTGGAATCTTGCAGATTTACTATGTGAAGGTTTTAGAGAAAGGAGATACATATGAGGTTGATACTCTCTTCTAGTAGATATTTCAAGACAAGATCAATATTTTATGCTTTTTCACTTTTAATTTTGCATCTTCTTACAGATTATTGAGCGCAGTCTCCCTAAGAAGCAAAATATGAAGAAAGATCCTGCATCAATTGAGAAAGAGGAGATGGACAGGATTGGGAAAGTCTGGGTTAACATTTCAAGAAGGGACATCCCAAGACATCACAAAATCTTCAATAATTTTCATAGGAAACAACTGGCTGATGCTAAGAGATTTGCAGAAAACTGTCAAAGAGAGGCATGCATTTACTAAATTTCTATTTTTCTACTTTTGTGGCATGCGCTCATGAAAATTTCCATCCAGTTTTTTCTGTTCCTAGCTCATTTCAGTGGGTGATTTTATTCTGTTCATTATCTGATAGTTGATATTCTTGACAGGTGAAATTGAAGATAAGTCGTTCAGTCAAACTGATGAGGGGTGCTGCAATCCGCACCAGGAAACTGGCGAGGGACATGCTTGTCTTTTGGAAAAGAATCGATAAGGAGCAGGTACCGTTTCTTTTCTTCAAGGGTTCAAGGTGAAAAGAAAAACAATTCATGTTTAGGTGTCATTGGTGATTGACAAGATGTGTTTTTAACATTATGTGTCACTTTAGTTTTATAACTTTTAGAATTTGATTAAGGTTTAATCTGCTCTGTATATTTGTAGTGTTTGCATTATCGTGGATGAAACTTCAAAAAGTACTTGCAACCTTAGTGGTCCATGTCTCACGTCCCAAGCACCTTCTGTTAATCTAAACAATATGATAGGCGCACCATCTTTTGGATTAGAATGGTCTAAAAACTGGACTGACTAAGGGGCCCATTCATGCTAGGCAGCTAGATATATCTGAAAGTTAATTAGAAACCTAAGACAAGAACAACAAGGCCTCCATTCAAATTAGTTGGGGTCGGCTATTTGGATCAAACACTGCCACATGACCTGATTTAATACAGTTGATGATGTGTTTTCACAATCATTGCATGCCAACTCCTGAGTTATCTTAGGTCCGTCTACCCATGTACCGTCGAATTCTTTGAATTTATGTCTTGTCGAGTTTTCTAATTAGGGTATTTGGAGGCCATCTTTGGATGTGTCTAAGCGGCAACAGCCCCTCCCTAATTTTTGCTTCTATTAGCGCTACTTATTTTCTCTAAATATCTATATTTTTTCATTCTAGCTTTACGAGTTTTATAGAAAATCCACCCTAAGCATCCGCATCTCTGTTATGGTCATTTTATGTATGTGTTATTTCTTTACTGTCCAATATTCACTCCTATAAAGCAAAGCTAGCCTAATTGTGGTATATTATAGGTTTTCCCTTTTACTTTTGACATGGATATTTCAGTCTTAGAGGAATATAATTAAGGAAAAATTAACTAGAGAAAAAAGATGAATCATTAATAAGAACCAATAAACTTTAGGTGTTGTATGGAAAAAAAATGTTCATCTCTTTCTCTCTATTCTAGTGTTTAACCTAGCTATCATCATCAATATGTATTTCTGGATCCTTCTTCTTTATATTCTCACTGAATTTGTTGATTTCGTATGCGTAAGTATCATTTGTTTCTTCTATATCCTCTTTTTTCTTCATTATCTTCAAGGCATTCAACATACCATTTGCATTTTCCCCTATAGCTTATGAATCTGACTGGCTGAGCCCAGACTTGATGAAATCATTTAAGGAACAAATGGAAAACGAAAAGTAGGATAACCATACATGGAGTAGTTCCATTTTCAAAATTATAAGAACTAGATGGGTTATTTCTGATCAAAGGTTTGTGATTTTCTTGCTTTCCCTCTTGTTTATATCTCAATCTTAATTGAGAAGATAAAATTTTTTATTTAGACTATAAAGCATGAGTCGATTTATTTATTTTTTATTTTCTTAATTAAAAAAATTAATTGTGCTTTTTAATACAACTTCAAGATACTTGTACCTTTAAAAGGTGCAAGGAATTTTTTCACGACAAATTCTCAACTTTTTATGCTCTAATACCACGAAAAAACCTCAATCCCAAATTTGTTGGGGTCATTAACATTTTATATTATAATGTTTTGTAAGGACAACTAGTTTGGTTGCGCTGCAGATATTTCTTATTTATGATCAGAAGTACATCTCATGTTCTCTCTCCCAAAAGGCTTCATTCCATTCCTTATTTCATAGGAAAAATCAAAGTGTCTTTGCTTCATATATTCCATGTCCCATTGGTATCTTGATACGAGAGATAACAATCCTGGATTGTTTATTTCTATTTCTATATATCTGTGTGAAAAGTTTAAGAAATAATTTAAGGGTCGCTCTATAGGCACCCCACATTTCTATTTGGTGTCATTTCCTATTGTACAACAAAAACAACATTATAGCCTCAGTCCCAAATTAATTAGGGTCGGCTACATGAATCAAACTCTTCCTATTATACCCTCTAGGAAATTACACATTAGCTCTATAGGCACCCCACACACACACACCCCACAACCACCACCACCACCACCACCACCACACACACACACACACAAAGGATTGATTTCCTCCCTTGTATTTTGCAACCGTGCACTCCACCTTTGTCGAACAACAAGATCGCCACCCTCCCTCATCGGTCGGCCCACCCTCCCTCGCGGTGTTTCTTGAAACCGTGCACCCCAGTTTCGCCTATTTCTTTAGGGTGTTTTTAGCTTGAAATGACACAAGAACGTTTATTGGAAGTGGATGTGCAACACGAAGAGGTAGTTTTTCATCATTTTTTGTAGTTTTTTCTTGCATATGGGTGTGGAACTTGTGAACACTCCGTTTACGAGGATGTCGGCCTCACATGGCCGAGCCCTTAGTGCACGTCTCGTTCGATGTCCACCGTGTCATTAATTGGGGTCTCAGTTAGGGGGGGTTGGCCTGCTGTTTCTTGCATTCAAACCAAGGTTCGAAACTTCGACTTCGCCTATGACTTCGCTCACTTAAAATTCGGAATTAATTCGAGGAAGTTAACTTCGACGATGGAAGTTTGACAAAAATTTGCCGGTGTACGGAAGTTTACGAATTTGACTTTAAAGTTAGAAAACTCAAGTTTCTTCGTAGAGATGCTAGGAATATACTTAATCATACAACAATAATGCATAAATATGGTTTTATCAACTTCCATCGAAGTTTCAGAAGTTTCTGTCATAACAATTTTACTTCATGTTTTATGAACTTCCATCGAAGTTTTCGAAGTTCGGTCGAAGTTAGTCGAAGTTGAGTCGAAGTTTTGCAATTTTTCAATTGCCCTTGAACTTCGTTTCGCTCACCTCAACATCGACAAACTTCGCCCGAACTTCGGCGAAGTTTGTCGATTTTTGAAACCATGATTCAAACATGACTCGGTCATGTCCAACAACCGAGAGTGAAGTGAGTTGTCTTGGTGCCCAACCACCGAGACTCACATCACTCTCGGCCTTGTGTGGCCGACTGTCTCGAGAATCCCAAAAAGAAGAAAAAAAGAGCATAAATGATGAATTTGTGGGGGTGGTGGTCCAGATCTAGGTTGATGTGCGTACGCGAAAGGTAGGGCGTGATGAGAGAGAGCACCGTTTTGTTGTTTCAATAAATGGCCAGTTCACATAAAGGGAAATTTGGGGCATTCAATCAAAAAATATTGGTGCACTAAAAATTTTTGAGGGTGCCCTTAAAATTGGCTTTCCCTACATAAAACGTTGGGTGCTAATAGCGCGACCCTAATTTAATGACATTTTAAAAAAACTGCAATCTAAATTCTAAAATATGAAAGACGGATGTTTTTATCAGTTTTGAGCCTTTTCTTCATGGAAATCTTTTATGCATGTAGATAGTTATTCCATCAGTGTGGATGTGTTCTACCATGAATCTCAGACCACTTGAGTTTAAATTATATGTAATATAAATTTATCTATCAGAACTCTGTATCTACCTCTGTGTTTGTCTATTTATGCTACATACAGACAGATTCTGTCATTTAGTTTGAAGCAGATTGTTGAAAATTTGTTGCTCATTTTTTTTTTTTTTTTTCGGAAAAAAGTTATAAATAGTGTTTCTTATGGATTGCTGTGGGCTGTTATCTACAGTATGAGTTCTTATCTGTAGACTGTAATAATTAAGGACTCAAATAGGAAGTAATTCTTCTTTCTCCCTCTATGCAATAAAATGCGTTCATTTTTAAGAATTGCCTCAAGATGTCTCGAATCATGTGTGGAAAAAAATATTGAAATTGGATTCTTACAACTTTTTCGTATTGACTTTATTGTAGGCGGAAGTAAGGAAGAGAGAGGAAAGAGAAGCAGCAGAAGCTCTAAAGCGTGAGCAGGAGGCCCGTGAAGCTAGGAGACATGAACAGAGGCTTAACTTCCTTATATCACAAACTGAGCTTTACAGTCATTTTATGCAGAATAAGTTTTCATCTCAAACTTCTGAAACTTTGACTGTGGGTGAGGGAGAGCCTGAGAATGATGGGGATCTGCCAATTGGTGATGGTGTTCCTGAGGAGGAAGAGGACTCGGAGGAGGTGCAGCTGAAAAAGGAGGCTTTGATGGCTGCCCAACTCGCTGTCTCTCAGCAGAAGAGAATTACTAGCGCATTTGATAGTGAATGCATGAAGCTGCGCCAGGTTTCTGAGCCTGAGGAAGTTCCAAAGGAGGCCACAATTGCAGGATCTAGTAATATAGACTTACTGAATCCGTGAGTTCTGGTCCCTCTGTTGCTAGATAACACAAATATGGCAGTGAGTAGTTCTAAATGGTGATAAAAATGTTGACTCTTAATGCGGTTCATGCTTGCAGCTCGACTATGCCTGTAACATCTTCGGTAGGGACGCCGAGTTTATTTAAAGGACATCTTAAAGAGTACCAGCTAAAGGGCTTGCAATGGCTGGTTAATTGCTATGAACAGGTACTCTGTCAGGAAGGAACTTGTTCTTGCATAAATGTATTGGTGATTGTTAATTGACCTAAGATTTTTCTTTTCTTCTCCATTTTTAGGGTTTGAATGGTATTCTTGCTGACGAGATGGGCCTTGGAAAGACCATTCAAGCTATGGCATTTTTAGCTCATTTAGCTGAGGTGAGTGGTCTCTTAATGCTTAATGTACACTTTGTGTCTGTTGGTCATTCATTCCTTCACATTGTCTTTTCTCTTCGGCTCTATTTTGCAGGAGAAAAACATTTGGGGACCATTTCTGGTTGTTGCACCTGCATCTGTCTTAAATAACTGGGCTGATGAAATCAGCCGATTCTGCCCTGACTTGAAAACCCTTCCATACTGGGGCGGGCTTCAGGAGAGAACGATTCTTAGGAAAAACATCAACCCAAAGCGTCTTTATAGGAGGTAATGTTTTTCGAAAATAATATTCAGTGCCCCATTCTTGATAGGTTCAAATTTTATTTTGGAAAATGATACATTAGACATATTGGGACTGAGGCTATGTTGTTGTTGTTGTATACATTAGACATATTCCTCCTTAAAAAAGGCATCAAGGTTGCGTGTGCTATGTCTTAGCCAAACATGCTTCTTTGCTTCCGATAACTAACCACAGGCTATATTGAGCGTGTCCAAGATTTATGTAGGATTATCTTTTTATCACTTCTTGGTATAGGCAATGGGGATGACAAGTAATCCAGGGTTGAGTTTTCTTGTAGGGTTTCCCATCTCTGGAAGTTCACTAAGATGAAACTTCATGAAGCTTTCTCGAGATTCATTTGCAAGAAATGCAGTCATGAGATCCATGAGTGTTGTTGTCAGCTTAAAAATGTGATATATATATATATATATATTTATATATATAGTTTGCTATAGGGTGTTCTTGTTTTAAACATTCCAAATTATTTCCTCATAACCATCTGCAATTCATATTTTCCATGCTTTATAACGTGTTTTGATTGTTTGGCTTTACCTAGCAGACACTGATTGCTGCTGCATGTCACCAGTGTTCTGATAATGAGAGTCACATCTTTTTTCTTGTTTGGTCAAGTGAGTCGCATCTTTTTTCCATTTAACAGAGACGCTGGATTCCACATACTTATAACCAGTTACCAACTGCTTGTTTCTGATGAAAAATATTTCCGACGTGTGAAATGGCAATATATGGTTCTGGATGAAGCTCAAGCAATCAAAAGTTCAAACAGGTATGTTCCTATAGTTTCTAAAATAATGAGAATAATGTGATTTCCTATCAGTTTTGGTTAGGGTTTAATTTCATGTGAGTTTCTTTCACAAAAAAATAAGGTGAGAGCTAAAAGATGCATAATTTGCCCCAAGTCTGTAAGACTGACTATTTCTGCCGAATCAAAAGAAAGATATAAAATTCCTAGTGGGAGGATTGCACTTAAAGCTTTTATAAGGTTGCCAATCAAAGTTTTCCCCCATTTTTTAAGGTCTTGCTCATTAAATTGAAAATACATGTCTGTGTGTGTGTGTGTGTGTGTGTGTGTGTGATTTCAGTCAATAATTATTCTAATTAATGGCGTTTCCTCTTAAATTAAAAAAAAAAAAAAAAAAATCGCTTGCTGCTTACTGTCTCTGCATATGCTGACAATGATAGTACTGAAAATGCAGTATACGATGGAAGACATTGCTCAGTTTTAATTGTAGGAATCGCTTGCTGCTTACTGGGACACCTATACAAAATAATATGGCTGAGCTTTGGGCCCTTCTTCACTTCATTATGCCAACTTTGTTCGATAGTCATGAGCAATTCAATGAGTGGTTCTCAAAAGGGTATGTATCTCTTGGAAGAACTTCATATTGTATTCGAACGCTTCCATTTCGATCGTATCTATGTCTTTTGACGATTACATTTCTTGCTCCCCTCCCTAATTCTCAGTATTGAGAACCATGCTGAACATGGAGGAACTTTAAATGAGCATCAGCTCAACAGACTGGTGAGTACGTTTTATTTTTTTACTTTTAGTAGGAAGCAGTTATACGCAGTGTAGACTGTTTCTTGTTTCATTATTTGACTATTTTGTGCCTGGAGTCTGGATGACACTTGATTTTAATTCTTGGTCAAGTTTTTGGGCAAAGCATGGAAAGGTTGCAAATTACAATGGTTTTTTGCTGAATGTGTCATGGTCTCCATTGTGAATTTCTCATTGATTTTCTATATTTCAGCATGCAGTATTGAAACCATTTATGTTACGCCGGGTTAAAAAAGATGTGATCACTGAGATGACTGGCAAAACAGAAATCACAGTCCATTGCAAGTTGAGTTCAAGGCAGCAAGCATTTTATCAAGCTATAAAGAATAAGATATCTCTTACTGAATTGTTTGATGGTAGCCGTGGACATCTTAATGAAAAGAAAATTATGAACTTAATGAATATCGTCATCCAGCTGAGGAAGGTAATTTAGTATTGATGGTTAGCATTATTTTTTATTGCGTATACATATGAATTGACTTATTGTCTTGAATTATTTATTTGTCTGATGTTATTTATTGCATTTAATGTTATTGGTTGTTATATTTCTTTCCTTGTGATGGTAGGTCTGCAACCATCCAGAGTTGTTCGAGCGAAATGAAGGAAGCACATACCTGTACTTTGGAGATATGCCAAATTCTCTTCTACCACCTCCTTTTGGGGAGTTAGAGGATGTTTACTACTCAGGAGCTCGTAATCCAATAAATTTGAAGGTATCCCTAAATAAGTATCCCTACTTCAATTTAGTATTCAGTTTCCAAGAAACACTTGCCTATTTTGGCACCTTTGGGTATGAATATTTTTCTGCTCCTTGACACTTGGTGGATTTTAACTCTTACAGATACCAAAGTTGATATATGAAGATATTGTCCAAGCTTCTGTGGTTAATTGCTCGACATTTGGCCGGGGTATCCAGAAAGGACTATTTGAGAAACTTTTTAATGTATTCTCACCAAAGAATATACATTCATCTGGAATTCCACAAAGTGATAGCCATGACGAATCTCCGGTTAGCAGTGGAGCTTTTGGCTTTGCTCGTCTAATGGATTTGTCTGCTGAGGAGGCTTCATTTTTATCTACAGGATCTTTTATGGAGAGGCTGCTATTTTCCATTATAACATGGAATCGACAATCTTTAGAGGAAAGTTGGGACTTTCTTATGGAATCTGAGGATAACGATCTTCAGTGTGATCAAATAGAGAGATGGAAGATAAGAGCTGTTACACGAATGTTGCTGAAGCCATCAAGATCTGAATCTAATTTCCTGCGTCGGAAATCTATGTATTGTCATGGTTACCCTCCTCTTGAACCATTGATTGTCTCTATGCAGGATAGGCTCATAAACAATATTTCTCTTCTTCAGTCAACATATGCTTTCATCCCACGAACTAGAGCTCCGCCAGTGAGTATTGCAGTCGTTATTATGTTGGAAAAAATATATATGTGAAGACATTTACTTGTTATTTACTTACTTTTTATCAGATTGATGCCCTCTGCAGCGACAGAGACTTCACCTTTAAAATGCTTGAAGAGCAGCATCATCCATGGCTTAAGAGGTTATTTGTTGGCTTTGCTCGCATATCTGATCATACTGGCCCTAGACAGCCTAAAGGTGGACTGCATCCATTGATACAAGAGATTGATTCAGAGTTACCTCTAGCACAACCTGCACTCCAGCTAACATACAAGATATTTGGGTCTTCTCCACCTGTGCAAAGCTTTGATCCTGCAAAGATGCTCACTGTATGCTTATATTTCATTTTTAGCCCCTCTATTTTATCTGTTTTCTAGAGAGTTAATTTGCTTCGTTGATGTTGTTTAGGACTCTGGAAAGCTTCAAACCCTTGATATATTGTTGAAGCGTTTGCGTGCTGGGAATCATCGTGTGCTTTTGTTTGCGCAAATGACGAAAATGTTGAACATTCTTGAGGTAGTCTTGATTTCCTACAAGTTTTAGCTTACTGAGAGATCCTGAACAAACTGATAGCGTAACTTTACTTGGCTTGGCTTGGAAGTCGTACAACTTGTCATGAATTGTTGTTGTTTATGGTGATTAGTTTGCTTGGACGCAGCAACAATTCAAGTATTCAACTAAGGAAGAAAGTTGCTTTATATATATATGTTCTCTTTTTGGATAAGGAATGACTTTGTATTCTTGTAAAAAGGTTTGCAACTACAAAAGCATAATCCAGTATATGCATGTTTCATAAGCTGGACTTGGGCATGCTTCTGAAGTGTAGTTAGTCATAAGCAACAACAATCAAAGTTACGGTCAGATTGTTGATTAGCATCCTATGAGGTTAATCTAGCTCTAACTCTGTTTAGAACCCTACTTAACATTTTAATTCAACAAGCAAGGGGGTTTGCTGAAGTCCTGTGGTTTTGGGAACATTGAGAAATTTGTGCTCACATGGATTAAAATACTTATTGGACATAATTGAGCTTATAATTTTGGAATTTTTAAGAAAGAAATTAGGCCTGCTATGCTTTATGGGAGCGAATGTTCAATGGTTAGGGACAACACACACATAATGCTTAGAAGTGATGTAGATGCTTAGTTGCATGTATAGTAAAACCTTGAGGGGGGTAGGGTTGGAAATACACAAGTTCAAAGAAAAGTAGAAATAGTACAATGTATGGAAAAAAAAAAAAAAAAAAAACTATTCGACGAGGTAGGGGCAGACCAAAGTTAACATGGGATGCATTAATTAAGAGGGATTTGAATGGTTTGCAAAGCTCACCATCAATTGCACTTAATCGAGCACAATGGAAAATTTTGATCCATATAGCCGACCCCAGTTAATTTGGGACTGAGGCTATTATGTTGTTGTTGTTGTTGTATGGAAAAAAAAAAAAACTAGAGAAGGGTAGGTGCGGTGGAAACCTCGATGCACTAGCAAATGCCCAGTTCAATGCGTAAGCTATTGAAGGAATTTAAAGATATAGGATTAGACCTTAGATAACTTGTGATGCATTCTTTATAAAAGATTTAGAAGAGTCCAAGTCACATCAACTGCATTAAATCAAGCTGAATGGAAGGATTGGATCCACATAGCCAACCCCGAATAATTTGGGTTTAAGGCTTTGTTGTTGTGGTGGTTGTTGCAAGCTTCTAGGAAGAGAAGAGAAGAAAACCATAAAACAAACGATGGAGCAAGTGACTTGCTATATATATATATATATTTTATTTTATTTTTTTTCAATTTCACTCTCTGAAATCCATAGGTTAACCGGGCCTTTATATCCTTGGATATGTTATGATTATGAAACCTAAGCCTATATAAATAATAAATCTTTCTGAAATTAATGCCCGTTGACAAACTATTCCTTTTTCTTTTCTTTTTTTTTATTCTTTTATGGAGTTTGTTGGCATTTTCCGTAAATTTGTCCTGTAATTGAATAAATATGTCTCTGTTGCAGGATTACATGAATTATAGGAAGTACAGATATCTTCGACTTGATGGATCATCCACGATTATGGATCGGCGTGACATGGTTAGAGACTTCCAGCATCGGTATGCTATTGTTGCAGTTTCCCTTCTTTTTTTTTTCTTTTTTTTTTTTCTTTTTTAAGTTGTAAAATTTCTCTTAAATTGAGATCCACGGAAAATGTTTTTGTTGCAGGAGCGACATATTTGTATTCTTGCTTAGTACCAGAGCTGGTGGGTTGGGTATTAACTTGACTGCTGCTGACACTGTCATCTTTTATGAAAGCGACTGGAATCCAACCTTGGACTTGCAAGCAATGGACAGAGCTCACAGGCTGGGTCAGACTAAAGAGGTTAGCATTTGGTGCTTATTAGTCATGGCAAAAGGTGCAGTAGTGACATGAACTTCACTAGTTTGTGCTTGTTGTCTTAGGTTTTTCCCCTTCCACGAAATAACTTGTTGCTACGATTCTGTTTTTATGTGCAACTGTATTTTAGGAGATTGACATGCTTTCATTTATTGGAATGAGACACTTGTAGGATGAGTCGCAATATACCCTATTTATTTAAATACTTGTTGGATTATATATATTTAATATTTCAGGTCACCGTTTATCGACTAATTTGTAAAGAGACTGTTGAAGAAAAGATTCTGCAGAGGGCCAGCCAGAAAAATACTGTGCAACAGCTGGTCATGACTGGTGGTCATGTTCAGGGTGATGACTTGTTGGCTCCAGAGGATGTAGTGTCATTGTTGATTGATGATGCCCAGTTGGAGCAGAAATTGAGGGAAGCGCCATTACAGGTTTGTTCTATCTCTGATCTATGAAACTGTGTTTAGTCAAATGGTTTAACTTTTACTGCTTTGCTTTTTAGCATTTGGGCTTGGTCATTTCTTTTTTAAATAAGTTAGGGCTTTTTCTTATCTGTGAAATGTTCTCCTTTATTGTTTATGGCTTCTGTGCTGATTAGTTATTTTAAAATCAGTGCTAAGTTGACTTCTTAAAGTTTTATCCTGTTGAAATCGAAAGTCAGATTTGATGCATATTTGAATTAGCATATTACGTTGTTTTAATGAGCAATTTGAAGATGAACTAATGATAAATTAGGTGAGAAAGCCATGTCAAATAAAATGTGGTGCAGTTATATAGAAAAATCGACTCTGTAGATCTTGTACAATGTAGAATGATTTTGAGGATCACATATGGTGAAATGAGGAAATACTAGTAAATAATTTGGAGGAATTCATGAATCTGCATACAAGTCTTGTATAAAAGATGAAGTATATTTGATATTCTGCTAGACTTGGGGAAGTAGGGGAGCCTGTTTTGATATTTGGCAATGTTGGCTGTTAAGAAATGTAAATAGGAGGCGTTTAGTAAAAAAAACTGTAACTAGGAGGCGTTAACATTTTTAGGATGACTAATGGGACACTGATTCTTCTTTCTTTTTTTTTTTTTTTTTTTTTTTTTTTGAGGTTTAATTGAAAGAAATGAACAAGGGGAAGGTGCTAGGATCATATAGCTTCCTAAGAATTTGAGAATGGAGATATTGTTCAGCAAGATAATTAGCATGCAGATATTTACAAGAACAATTAAAACGAGTTATTAAAATGGTTTGTTGACAATTCTGTGCTGTTATATTGAAGAGAAGAAGCAAAAACCATTAATTTATGAGTTGAAAAAAAATCAATTTAATTTCGGTAGTTTTCACATTCACATACATGAACACTATGTCTTATATTTTTTATTTGGTTTATTATTCAACTTTCAAAAATGCCATGTATTTTTAATTTTTTGCGCCTCATTTCATTGTGTTCTGTCCACCTACTTGTACTCTGTTGACTTGAAGCTTAATGTTGCTTGTTTGAATTACTGTCAGGGCAAGGATAGGCAGAAGAAGAAACGAGGAACAAAGGGAATACGATTGGATGCAGAAGGAGAAGCATCCTTGGAGGATTTGACAAATGGTGGGCCAGCTAGCATTCCTAATGGTTCTGGGCAAGAGGTTACTCCTGATCAGGGTATTGCTAATAAAAAGGTACTGTGAGATCTCTCTATTTTCAGGGCTTCTCATTCTGTGATGTATATCCCATATTATTTTGTTTTAGAGCTTTCTAGGGCTCATAATTTTGGAGCTTTTAAACATATTTTAGTCCAAAGTGCTTCAATCTGTGGAGTGGAGCAAATGCTTGTCGCATTTGCACGGAAGCGCATCTTAATGTCATTTGCCTTTGGTTTCTCTTTTAAAAAGGGAATAGACTGAATAATCCCAAACACCACTTATGTGGTGAAATTTCCAACTATGTCTTTGGAAATTGAAAACAAGTTTTCGATCTATTGCCTTCTCCCACCCAATTAACTCACAAAGTTTCAAGTTACCATTTTTTTTTTTTTTTTTTTTTTTTTTTTTTTTTTTTTTTTTTTCCAATAAGCACAAAGCAACCCCCAAAATTTAAATGAATGAAATTGAGAACAAAGTTTGGGATATCTTAGACAAAGTCTTTTGTATGGAATAAAATATGAGACAAATCAACAAGCAAAGTTTGGGTAAGAAATAGAGGAAATGCCCATCCCAGGGTTATATGATGAATTCACGAAGCAACTTTTGAGTTCCTTCATCATCCATCCCCTACCTACTACTAGTCATCCTTGAGCATAACGAGTCTTTCTTAGTATAACATCTCTACAACTATTTTGCCAATGAAGCTTTATTCTTCTGCATTTTCTTCCCTCTCCAGTCCTCCCTTCATGAAATTCTGATGATTGTTGTCCTTCATTCCCATGTAATGGAATTCCAGTGCGCCGCCTTCTTGATCATCGTGGCTACTGTAGAAAAGCGACAAAAAGTAACTAGGCATTGCAGCTCAAACTTACCACTGTTAGCAAGTATACATTTGGTTGATGTCCTCCTTCCATTAACATGTTTTCTCTTTAGTTCATTTTCATAATTCTGATATAAGCATCATTACCTTCTTTTTGATTGAATATAAGCATGGTTACCTAGATTCTATCTACTATGTAATATGCATTATTAGGCCGTCAGAAAATAGTTCCTGTCTTTCAAATTTTGGATGTTGAAGTTGTTAGGGAACGTGCCCTAGGCCAATTCTATAAACATTGTTTTATTGTTATAAATAGATGCATGTTTCATTTATAATAGTATCCATGAATAATTATTATATCATTCTAAATGTCCTTGGTCAATTATCCTTGTGGGAACAATAATAAATAAAGATTATTATAAATCTTGATTGATAATCATGTGATGGTTATGCATATAGCAATACAGATTAAGGTCATGGGTACTTGTGGGGAACAAGTACTGGACAGTCCCGTTATGAGAACACTACATGGTTAATGTTATAAGTGGTTTCATGATAGATATATCATTTAGTCTTCTGACTTGAGATCACCAGAGACTCCAACACTGGAAGCACAATGATTTGACACAATTAAACGTTATCTTTAACCGGATGATTATAATCTTGATTGATAATCATGTGATGGTTATGCATATAGCAATACAGATTAAGGTCATGGGTACTTGTGGGGAACAAGTACTGGACAGTCCCGTTATGAGAACACTACATGGTTAATGTTATAAGTGGTTTCATGATAGATATATCATTTAGTCTTCTGACTTGAGATCACCAGAGACTCCAACACTGGAAGCACAATGATTTGACACAATTAAACGTTATCTTTAACCGGATGATTATAAATGTTATGATTGGTCATTGTTCGACTAATGTGTGGAAGTTGTGCGATCAAGATGAGATTTGTCCCTCTCGTTTTGAGAAAGATCTAGTGGCCCCCTAGATATGTTGGATTGATAAATGGTCATTTCTAGTGAATTGATTGGATCAATGTCACTTGACAATTTTAGTTTGCCCGAAGATCGAAACTAATAGATTCAACTATAAGGGTAACATTTCATGTCTTATGTTCGATCAAAAGATATCCCATGACAAAGGGATATGAGATATACTATCTATTAAGTTGTATCGATTTATTGATCTTCGTGCAACTTGGGTAGTCATAATGTCTAACAACCCTAAACCTTAAACCCTAAACCCTGAACTTGGGTATTCATAATGTTTCGCTAGAGGCCGCTTAAGACTTGTGTACCAAAAAACGATTTTGGTTTAGTGCCAATGCTGTACAAATCTATTGGGTCGCACAAAAAGAACGGTTTTGTGTGATTGCCAATTGTCCAGATTTATGAATTAATTTTATAAGATAATTCATGGCAGACTTATCCTTGTAGAGTATTATATTATTGCTCATTTGGCAGACTTATCCTTGTAGAGTATTATATTATTGCTCATTTATTTAGGGGTATATCTATTATTCACTTGACCCCCTAATTAATATAAGCGTTAAGTGAGAATTAAAATACACGTAGGAAATTAGGGTGTAAACTCTGAAAACGTTTTAGGTGATTTTGAAGGTTCTTGGGATTGGGGAGAGAACAAACAAGGTTTATGAACTCTCTCAAAGCTAGCACTCTGATCGTTCGTTCGTGTGTGGATGCTTGTAGAGTGAGAATTAAAATACACGTAGGAAATTATTGTTGTTGCAATAATAACCGACTAGGGACGTTTAAAATAATATAATAATTATACATGGATACTATTATTATAATAGAAACATGCATCTACTTATAACAGTAAAACAACGTTTACAGAATTGGCCTAGGGCACATTCCCTAATAGAAGTGAAGGCCTTGCATTTGAATGGTGCGTCTTCGTATTATATGCACATTTCTTGCTTTGTCAATTAGATTATGTGTGTGTGTGAATCATCGAATCCTAATTAAGAATATTTATGGAAACATAGATTTATTCTAAATAGTGAAACCATGCTGGCCATAGTCGGTATTCTGATTTGAAACCTCTTTTCATTTACATTCTGCTTATATAGAGAGCAATAAAAATTTTCAAAGCTACCTGGTACCATTGTCTGATTCATTATTATGACATGATCCGTGTTTAGATTCTATGTAAATATATTTTCAGAGACGACCGACCGATGTTTCTTAGCTAATCTGCAAATCTGATAATCAGTAGCAGTAATTGTTACTTGTATTGTTTGGGATGTTAACTATTGTTCTCATTTTTACCTGATCAACATTTTCATTTTACTTTTTCTAGAGGAAAGCTGGTGTGGATAAGCAGAACTCTTCAAAACCTCGGAGTTCTCAGAAAGTTCCTAAAAATGCTGATTTGGGTAAGGAAATGGATGAAATGGCCTCACTTGAGAACGAGTTAGAGGATCCCTATAGGGAGATAGATCCTCAACATCAGAAGCTGAAGAGACCAAAGAGACCGAAGAAAAGCATAAATGAGAACTTCGAACCTGTTTCGACCATTACAACAATTCCAGCGTCTGAACCTACAGATATTGGAGTGTCAAATGGATCTGACCCTGCCAATTTCAGAGAAGAGAGAGGGGAAGATATCTCACTTCACGACCACTCTCCAATGAGCTGATTGGGGACATCGATTGACAGATCCAGATTATATGGGCAGATTTCAATTGTGTTGGGTTGGTATCCCTGGTTCAGACTTCTGGGCCAAAAAGTACCAGAGCGAAGAATGTTTCTTCTAGCGGACGCCGAGGGCTTAAGGAACAAGTTGAAGAAATATATCAGCATTTTGACTGCCAAGTTCTGTTGTCATTGCAATTAACCTGATTTGCAGGTTCATCACAACTAAAAATCCATGTACAAGGTTCCCTACATCCGTATCTCTCTATATCTCAGTGCTTGTATCCTTGATTTTTAGGCTATAAACACTATGTAGATACAGATTTTGTATAGATGTGATTGATCCCCATTGCTTACTATAATATGAAGAAAATTAGGAAACTGTCGTATTGGGGAATTCTGTATAGCAAGATGAAATGTTTGAGACTAACTCCTAGAAACATGTGATAATCAAAATTTAACTTTGCAGATTTTTCTCTTTTTTCCCAAAAAGATGGTGCAAAGAAAATCTAGGCTTGTAAATAAAATGTGGCGAATTCCTTAAAAGAATCATGTTGATTAGGAAATGCTCAACTCCTAACCTCAACTTAATCACTTAATCTTAATTACTCAAAGGAGATCTTATAATATATAATTCCCATAAAGAGTTTTCCAACCACGCCTGCAGCATGGTTAAAAGACATGCTCCCACCTCTATGAGGTCGGGCGATTGATTCCCAACATAAAATAAAATCCACAACGTGTTTATGGCCCCTAATTGTGGAATGAAAAGATATGAACCCATGTAAACTATTTTTTAAATGTAAGCTAATCAAATTGAAGGGGAAAGAAAAGGGTGTTCGATGTCTTCCCACTTTGGCCAATCCAAAACTTATGAAAATGACATTACTATAAGGTCTCTTAAGTCTCACAAAAAAGTGCACACAACCTACAACTTAGACACACTGCATCACAGATTAAGAGCTTGAGCATGGTGTCGGATATGATCATCAACGAAAGTCGCAATGAAGTAGTATGAATGATCATATCCAGGCTGAAAACGCAAAAGCAAGGGCACATTCACACTCCTGCAGGCCTCTTCGAACTTCTTGGGTAGAAGCTGATCGGGCAAGAATTTGTCGTCTTCACCCTACAGAAACATCATATCACATTAGCGCAGACACGAAACATCATTAAGCTATTACCTTTTTTTTTTTGGCAAATAAGCTATTACCTTTGAAAAATAAGAAAAGAAGGATGCAATCATGCTAATGCACCTTCACAAATTGGCGATTTATTCATTTGGATTCCATTGCCAATTGGAAGAATTTTTCCAAGCGCGTTATAGAAAGGGGTAATGACAAAAACAAACGAGATCTATATTTTAGACAAGAACGGAAACTTATTCCCTTCAAACTTCAAAGTATTAGATGAAAACAGCCAATGAGAATAAGCAATCCTCGCCCAAACATGACAAGAAACTCTAACAAGGAATGGATCAATCCATGTGGATACATTTTTAAAAAAGAAACAACCCTGAGACTTTCAATATTATGAGGACTTCTGAAATATCTTTGTTTTCTTGTTGTATTGATCATCTACTCTAGTTTTTTTTTTTTTTTTTTTTTTTTTGTTTCTTATAATGGCAAAAACAAAGGTAACATACACTACACTGAAGTTGTTTTTACTGAGAATCATGTATCACACTTGAATTTAATGAGCGAAACCCAGACGAAACAAGATGGGGGGTAAAATAATTAGGATTAAATATATAAAAGGAAGAGAGAAGGAAAAGAAATTGCAGCCTAAAGGTTAGGAGGGCTGCAAAAAAGACGGCACTTCACAAAAGAAAATTCATTTTATGAATCGTTTATAGTTCAAAATCACTAGAAGATGCCGAAAACTGGAGTAACATAAAAGGAGAACAATAATTTTATGAAGGTGGAAAATTTCCTATCATCAAAGAGACAATTACCAAATAAGACAATTTTTTCCCTCACCTGATCTATTAGTATCGTGGCTGAAAGATTGTTGTGCTTAGCAATCAGGGAAGTGGCGTCGTATTCCTGCAGATTTAGAGAGGTCAGTTTTTCAGAATATTCAGAAACAATGAATGTTTTATCAGAATAAATAAAATGCCAGCTTAAGCATCTAAGGATTACCTCCCAATCAGACTTATTGTCACCCAAATAGTTTGAGAAGGCCTTCTGACCCCAAGGACAGTTTATTGGATTGCAAATAGGAGCAAAGGCGGAGACAGACTGGAAAGAAGAGAGAGAAGAGAAAAGAAAAGACTCTTAAATGAAACTACATTTGCAAGGGATTACGATTTCCGAAATCCACTAATAGAGAAAGTCAAGATAAAATACCTTGTACTTGTCAAGGTTTTTCAAGTAGATCGTCAAGGCTCCATGACCACCCATTGAGTGCCCAAAAATGGATGCACGGGATGTATCGAGTTGCTCAAAGTTTTCACTTAAAACTTTTGGCAATTCTTTGACAACATACTCATACATACGCCAGTTCTTCCACTTCTCTTGAGTAGCATTCAGATAAAATCCAGCCCCTGTCTCAAGGAGGTGCAAGAACTAAGAACCACCACCAAAACCACAATTGATCATGTAATTTGTATTTGCAGTGCAAGCAATGAGGATCTAATAAATGCTCACTTGGTTAAGGAAAATCTAAGAAAAGCATTTTGGTCAACTAAAAACTTACAAAACGTTCCAAAATGAAGATTCAAATTTCAATAACTTCTCACACTACCAAGTACCAACTGTGAAATGTTGGTTAATGGATTTGTGCTCTATCACTAAAGTGGAAATAAAAACTCAAGTATAAACGAAAAGGATTATTTAATTTTCTTTTTTGGTACTTGGATCCCAATATCATAACAGTAACAGAAATATCAAGGCTTCCGTGCATACCTACTCCAAAGTCCCAGCTATCTGCTTCTCCTTCAACATTAAGACCTCCTAAAAAGCATGAAAGAAAAACCACATAAATGATATTGTAGAGTCAGCATATGAAGAACGGCTCAATTAACACCAGCTAATTTCGTGAGGAAAATGAAACACATGTGAAGTGAAAATTTGTTTGGTATCAAAAACCAAGGCAAAAAGAAAATAAAGAAGCGGGCAACCCATCAAACCAAACAGAAGATTGATTTCATCCCGAAAGGTTTCAGCAGCTTGGGAATATTTTGCGCAATCCATGCTCAAAAGGGGATTTTTCAGATCAATAATTTCAATTTTACCCCCAAAATGATCAATCATTTCAACTCTTAATAATTCATTGAAAAGCAGTAGTCATACAATCAAATTTTCAGACCATATACTCATCCAAACCTTAAACCTTAAACCATAAATTGTTAAAATTAGGTTAAGCAAACGACAAAGTAGCAGTAGCACCATACTAAAACCATGACTTACTGGGGGATGTATCCGGGGCAATTAGCGCAACACCCTCAGCAGCAGCAACGCGCTGCGCACCAGATTTCGCAATAAAATTCTCATCCGTGCACGTAAGGCCAGAAAGCCAGTAAAGCACCTGCATTGCATAGAAACATGGCAACCATTCAAACCAGCTCAATGAATGAAAACAACAATCAAATTTCACTACATTTTCCAAAACTCTTGACAAACACAAAAATCACCAAAATTGATCAGCTAAACCAATTGGGCTTAAGCCCCAAAGACCCAATATCATAACAAAGAAATCATCCAAACTGATCACCTGAACCAACTCTAAAAAGGGCAAAACCCCAATCAACAGAACCCCATGAACATAACAGTCTCAAGCATTGGTTTTTCTAACACAGTGATAAAAAAAAACTAGACTTCCCATCAAAGGGGCTGCATTGTAAATAAACATAGATCTGATTGATGAAGCCATAGAGAGTTAGAGAGCCATCCATCACATGGGGATTCAGTTGGATCATGGAATGTTGGGGAAAATGGATGAAATAGGAGAAACCCTGAAAAGGGAATGCATAAAGCATGAAAATAAAAGAGGGCTTTGGAGGGTTTGGAGAGAGATTGACTTACTGGGAATTTGTGGGTAGGAGTGGGTGATGGAGGGAAGTATATGAAGAAGGTCATGGAGCAGCCTAGTGTTGGACTGAAATGCTTGTATCTCTTGTTCTGCCCACCAAACATCTTTGCACTGCTAATCTCACTAGGCTTCTCCATCTGTTGTTGTTGTTGTTGTTGTTGTTGAAGTGTGAGAGAGAGCAAAAATGGGGGTTCCAGGGGTAGAGAGGTGATGAATGATCATGGAGTATGTGAAATGACTGAAATAGTCATGCCTTTTTGACTGAGTGGGGACTGTTTGGATGGGTAGATGTGTCAGTTCAACACGTGGCAAAAATCAGTGAGGGTTTTTTTGTTACTCTACTGGAACAGAAAAGGTTTGAAGTTACACCTCCAGAAGTTGTCACTTGGCTATGGGCTTTTTTCTCTTGTTTTTGGGCTTTTAAACGGGCTTCATCCAAATCAAGTTTGAAACTTTAGTTTTGGGCCTCATATGCACCTTTTTTTAAAAAAAAGATATGACTTCAATTGAGTCGAACAAACCTCCTGGCCCAAACCTTGTCTTTTATCGAGTGATATCTTTTCCGTTTTACGGAGATGCTTTGGCATTTGCAAATTTGTTCCAAACCTAAAAATAGAGAAAGTGGTGCTCCCTCTCTCTCCAAAAAAAAAAAAAGAAAAAGAAAAAGAAAAACAGAGAAAGCGACCAAAGCACTGCGAAGTTGCGTCGGAAATTCAAACAAAAGAATGACTAGGTAATATACTTCTTATATGTTTATTATGGAAGGGAACTGCTAGAATAACCTATTTTTGGCATCGACTTTATGCACCGACCCAATTGAATGTTGTGCAATATACACTAAGATGTGTGCGAGCGTATCTCGAGGCGAAATGCACAGCAGCCAATTGAGCCGTGCCCAAAGTGAATTACTTTTGCATTTTCCATGAAAAACACTAGTTGGAGACTAAGTCTTTTGATTTGTGCATGGCGATGAGTGTAATATTTGTCGAATGAACTCTAACACACGTAGCAAATGTATGTTATTCTTAATATTTTTCATTACGTTTGATTCCTATCTACGTTTTTGTTTTTTCTTTGATGCTATGTTGTCTGGAAATACTATTAACTATATATATTTTTTAGAAAAATAACTATTTTATAGAAGATATACTCTTGTCCTGCAAAAGATATACCATACAAAATCAGGAGATAAATATACGACTTTATAGAGGTCCAAATGAACAACTAGTAGGTTTCAACCACTACAATTTAATTCATAACTTTATTACGTAGTTGCTGATGCCCTTTAATTTTTAGGTTAGTATTTTGTTAGATAGTTTCTTTTTTGGTTTTTTTGAACAATAGTGGGAGTATGCTCTCTCTCTCTCTCTCTCTCTCTCTCTCTCTCCCCGCTTCTCAATCGTCATTGGGAAGTTAAGAGTACAAGTAGGCCCAACCCTTCAAGCTCATATGTAAATATTTTAACGTGTTAAAAAATATAAAAAATTATTTATTCATTTAATAAACTTGGGCTTTTTAATGTAGCCCAAGCCCAACTCACTTTAAAGCGGACCTAGTCGGGCTTGGACCTGGGCTGGACTTTTCTTGAAAGGACTGCCTAAGCTTATTATTTGTTCACGGGCTTAGACGGGCCAAACGGGCACTCGGGCTCGTGATCAGGAGTAAGTACAACACATTCACCACAACGACAACATGCAGCAAATTGAATGGATGACCATGCAATAAGTTTTTTTTTGGAGATCACATATGGTGAGATCAACTCCAAACAGACTTGGCCTCCAGGTGTTAGCATCTCTTTGAAAAAAAATTGTCAATCAAATAAGGAAGTTCTCCCTTCATCTTCTCCTCTAACCAAACATGGCATGGGTCGAGCCAAAAGGCAAAACCCAAATTAATCCATTAGGCACCACCTATAACTAAGTCCTTTACTTAAAAGGGAAATGCTAGAGTGTCAAAGTAAGAATATGCAGGATGAACACAAACTCTTTGTTCACCCTTCAATATATCTCAGAATGCATTGGTGCCCTATAATCAAAGGCGACCGAACGAGTGCGTATTCATCCTCCGTGTCGGTGTTGGGGCACCAAAGCATTTTCCTTACTTAAATTCTTATTTGAAGAAGAGTCCTGCTAATTTAACGCCAATTTCAAATGCCAATTTTTTACACACTCGTTGAGTGTATCTTTCTTAGATGCAGATCGATTTTTATGTGCACACACATTAATGGCATTTAATTATTTTTTCTTTGAAGAATTCTAGGAAGCCCAAGTTCCCCAATGATTAGAAAAGCTCAAATTGAATACTCCATCCGGTCACAAATATAAGTCTTTTAAGGGAAGGGTCTAAGAATTAAGACAACCTTAATTACAAGTGTAATTTATATATACACCATTTGAGATTAAATGAATTGAAGAATTGAAGAATCATAAATATTCGAATTATATAAAGGTATAATTGGTAAAAAAAAGTTGTGACGACCCCGCACCTACAAACTGGGCCCCCCGGTTTAAACCTAGGTGGACCCTCGATCAACTCCCGCAGAGTCGACACAAGACTAGTCAGCCTCTTATCCAAGTTACTCAATCATTAGTTGCTTATTATGTTTATTATTTATTTTAACAAGTATAAAGGTTTACACTGCGGAACTTAAAAATACTTAAAGCAACTTAAATAAGTAAACACTAATCAGGACATGCCTAGGTGTAGAAATCCAGCATAAGTAGATCTCATGTATATATCTGGTGACAAATAGTGTGCAGAAGTGTCATATACAGTATCAAACGTCTCACATCCCAAAATGAGACCCCAAGGAAACCAAAAACATGAGTTTATATCATATGTACAGTCCAAAATATAAAAAAGAAACCTACTGTAGTAATAAAGAGGAACTAACTCTAAGGGAAGCTCGGAAGAAGTCACCGATCACAGCTCCTTGCCCTTGCTAGGACTCGCAATTGTCACCAAAAGCGGAGACAATTTCGGTGAGTAAATCCAAGAAGTTCAACAAGAATTCGATTAAACAATAAATGAGTCCATAAATCATGGGAAAGAAATAAAATGCCGAGAAAGTACTGTAGAACGCATGATAGACAGACTACAATAATCAACGGAATGGACCAAGTGACCCGAAAGCAAAGGATAGGGAGTAAGTGGTCCTGACACTCTACACGTGGGCTCAAAGCCACTTAAAACGTGTACGTGTCTAACACTGATGCAGCGGGTGAAAGCCGTTCGACCGCACCCAATCCGTTCGGCAATGTCGGCTCGCTTAGCTCGAGAAAACATTCCAAAGGGAGCCACGAGACTAAACCAGATGCTCAACCATAATGGAATTCAAATACCTGGGAGGAGCCACGACACATGGCAGATGCTCACTCAAAGGATTCAAACCTGTCGGGGAGCCACGAGAGCTAGTCGATTTCTTAATCCGCGAGTGGACACCACTTAAACCCTAGGTCACTCGGTAGGGAAGTAGAGTCCAATAATAACAATAATTTCATCAAATATAACAAGGAAATGAAAAGAATTAATATTGAGTTTCTTACTGGTTTACTTACCTCAATACGCAAAATATCAAGCAAAATTGCAACTCCCACATGCCTCGAAATATGTACCCGATACCCGACACTAATCTCCTAGGTCCCTGATATTAATTTACAATGAATTAGGTGTGTTTGAGCCTATTTGATGTACTTTAGATTTTTTTAAATCTCAATATAACTTAAAATACGAAATTTATAGTGGTTGCACGTTTTTCGAGGAAAATCTCGATGTAAGATTCTCCGAAAAATTTCCAAACTCACTTTCCTAAATTTTTTCACTTTTCTTATTTTCCTAATTTTTTCCTATTTTTATTGAATTTTTTTGATTTCTTTATGATTTTTTTATTATTTTTTATAATTAAAATGTATAAAAATACATTTTTTTATTTGAGCCCTTGAACGGAGTCCGGGCTAAACCGGTTCACAAGATGCGATCCCCCTCTCTCTTTCGTGCAAACGAAAGATAGAGAGAGGGACAATCTAGGGGCAAAGCCCCTTCCCCCCTTTCCATTTTTTTTAATCCTTATCTTTTCTTTTCTTTTTCTTTTCTTTTCTTTCTTTTCTTTCTTCTTTCTTCAACAAAATCAACCACATTACTTTTTTTCTTTTTTTCTTCAACCAAACTAGAATCAATTTCAATAATATCAAACTATAAACAATAAATTCATCAAACTATCATGCATTTAACCCATAAAAAACAACAAAATTAAATTAAATTTAAGTGTTAATTTACTTGGCTTAATCAAGATAATCTCCACAGCAAATGATTTTTCCTCTTCTTCCTCACCACCACCTCTACACCACCTGTAACTTAGAAAAGAAAATTAATCTCTATCTTTCTCTTTAATACTCTCTCACTATTAGGAGCGAACCACCACCACACAATTTTTCTTTATTTTATTTTTATTAAATTTGCCATTATCTCTCCATAAACCACAAGAAGTTGACACATCATACTTCTAATTTATTTTTTAAAACTCTAATTTGTGAAATGACTAAAATGCCCCTTACGACTTAACTTAAGCATTTCAATTAAATAAGTTCCACTAGACCAACTTAAATCAATATCGTTGACCTACCCAAATACCTGTGTACGTGCACATCTCGAGGACTACGCTCACTAGTTAATTCGGCAAACAACGTCAATAAAGTTGCGCGTGCACATATAGATAAACATAAAATATTCAAGGAATCACACACAAATAAAATTATTGAATTATTACCGGCTGTCGATGTTCGAGTTCTGACCAAGTCACCCATAGGATTAGCCGTCACGTCACAGTCCTATTAGGCAATTGACTAGGATTAGATTTATTATGGTCGTTACATTCTTCCCAACTAATAAGAATTTCGTCCTCGAAATTGAAATATCTAAAACGAAATTACTTACCGAAATTAAAAGAGAAATGGGAAACTCTCGTGCATATAGGACTTCCGTTCCCACATCAATTCCTCGTTTCCGTGGTGCTGCCAGTTGATAAGAACTAACGGGATATCCTTGTTCCTCAAACTTTGTACCTTACGGTCCAAAATCTGCACAGTCGCTCTCGTAAGTAATATCCCCGGCTAAGTCAATATGAGTCAAGTCCACTATCGGTCTGTCTCCCTCTCTTGACCTGTCCAATCTCAGCATCGATATATAGAACACTGGATGAACGCCTGCCAACTGCGGTGGTAAATCAATCTTATAAGCAACCTAAACCTCGGTGTGAGCTTTCCTTTTATTCCGAACCGTTTGTGACCCTTCAGTGGCGAAACTTTTAGGTAGACAAAGTTTCCCACTTTGTACTCTAACCCATCTCGATATCAGTCGCATCTTCTCTGTGTGATCTACTACAATCTCCGGCCCAACGACGCTATATCCTCAGATTCTGCCCAACATGCTGGTGATCTACATGGCCTACCATAGAGTGCCTTAAACGATGACATCTCGATGCTAGCCTGGTAACTCTTATTGTAGGCAAATTTACACAAATATAGATACTCATCCCACGGCCCACCATACTCCAATACACAAGCTTTGAGCATGTCTTCTAACACCTGAAACAGTCTTTCTAACTGTCCATCAGTCTGCAAGTGGAACGCCGTACTATACTGTAACCTTGTGTCAAACTGTGCTTGCATGCTCCTCCATAACATGGATGTGAACTGCGATCCTCTGTTTGACACAATAGATAATGGCACACCATGAAGTCTGACAATCTCTCTCTCATAAAGGACGCTCAGTTGCTCGAACTTGTGTTTGGTACAAACCGGCAAGAAGTGTGCAGATTTGGTCAGTTTGTCGACAATCACCCAGATACCATCATGCTTGCGCGGAGATCGAGGTAAACCACTGACTAGATCCATAGCAATATGCTCCCACTTCCACTCAGGAATGGGAAGTGGTTGTAACAGTTATACATGCCTTCGATGCTCAGCCTCAACCTGCTGGCAAATCCCCCAACTCCTGACGTAATCCCCTACATCTACCTTCATCCCCGACCACCAAAATAGACGTTTCATATCCTGATACATCTTGGTCATGCGCGGATGAACGGTAAGTGGTGAGCCTTCTGAAGTATCTCTTTACGTAACTCAATGCCATCGATGGAATCTATAGTCGTTCCCTATATCTCAAACACGAGTACGTTTACCGACTCCACTCGGATGAACTAAACTCTCTCGCCAACGCATGAAATCTCGGAACCTCTTGACCCTTTAAAACCCTCATAATAGAGACAAGTTGAGTTATCATCTATCCACAAATGTGTGCCTCTATAGTAGCCAGAATATCAACTGAATCCATATATGTCTCCTCGAGGAGTGCAAACTCATATGTCATCTGACAAATAACAACCTCTGTGTCTGATATCTTACGACTCAATGCATATGCCACTACATTCGCTTTCCCCGGATGGTACTCTAAGGAGAAGTCGTAATCCTTAAGGAACTCTAGCCACCTGCGTTGTCTCATATTCAGGTTCTTCTGTGTAAAGAGATACTTTAAACTCTTATGATCAGTGAATAAAGTAAATATTTTGCCATACAGGTAGTGTCGCTAAATCTTCAAAGCAAATACCACTGTCGCGAACTCTAAGTCATGCACCGAGTAGTTCTTCACATGAATCTTCAGCTGTCGAGACGCGCAAGCAATCACACAGTCCCCTGCATCAGAACACACCCTAATCCGACATGTGACGCATCGGTATTCACAACCATGCCCTTTCCTATCATGGCCCAAATCATTAAACCCCATTTTAATTCCTTAATCAGGATCACCGACCCGTGACATGGGACCTACACCATGATACGCGCACCGACCGAGGCACATGGCCAAGGTATATTGTATTTTTGTATTGATGTATGCCTAGTGTTATGTATTGTGTAGAATTACTAAGTTGGTTTATACAGTTGTAGGCGTCAAGACGAGAGCGGGGACGCGCCTCAAGTTGTGTGCGAGCCAGGGAACTGGGTAGTTAGCGTTTTGGTAAGTCTTATTTAATATTAATATGAATTAAGGAATTTTTTATACGTCTATGGTTGTGATTATAAATGTAAATCAAATTAAAGTCCTGTAGTTTTGGTTTAAAAATCTACAACACTTAGACTTACCTCGGGATACACGCTAGCACACACTCCCATGATATGAGTAGGAGTGAACGAGAGCCATAATATGTCATGGAGATGGGTGGTACACATTAGATGAAAACTCAAATATATATAAACCCACCTTAATGCATTCTTCTCATTTTACATGTTGGAAACAAAGGAAATAAAATACAGAGCTGCTGGAATCTAGTAATTGCTGGAAAGGTGGGAGTTTGAAGGGGTGTTTTCATCATCAAGAGTTGGAGAATCAACACCCAACAATAACTACAACATAGGTAATGTGTTCAACAAATATGTAACTTGCATAAACTAGTTTATTTAGTTCAACTTGATGAATTCATGAATTTCATGTTGTTGGTTGTTACTTTGTGTTGTGGTTGATGTTAGGGAACTCTAATAGTGTGTATGAGGGTTCCCTATGCATTAACATAGCCTATGTGTAGAGAAAACTCAGAATTATGATTGCAGGATTTTGGGTTTTACTGCACATAGCGCTAGGTTTAACATCTAGCGCGCTAATATTGATTAGCACGCTAGATAAGGCGTGGCAGCGCGTTAAGTTAGAAATTAGTGCGCTAATTTTAGAATTAGCGTGCTAATTTTCATGACAGCACAAAAAATTAGCAATTTTCCGAAATTTCCAAAACACTATAACAAAGTCTAAAACCTTTAAGTAAAGGTCTAAACATATCCAAAAACATGTTATATGACATCATGGACCTAGGAAAAGGGTACGAGAGAGCAAATACAAGATTCGAAGTATCGGGAGGCCAGTAAAGCTAGGACTTTACTTTGTTGTAGTGAGTATACCCAATGACAACTTTACTTGGCATTTCATTTCTATTAATTGTTGTCCTTGCATAGTCCTTTTGACTATTTTGCCTTGTATTCTTATGTCATGTGTTCTTTGTGTCTATGCTCACTTGATGAGTCTAGTTTGCATGATATCCATTTCTTTGATTTGGTTCATTGATTTTTTCCCATGCTATGTTTATTCTTGTTGTTTTAAATGTGAATTGAATGATAAATAGCATGCTATTAGGCTAGTGAATATCTTATAAATGTTTAAGTGGATTTGTATTCCTTATTTGTTTAGGTGTGTATATGTGCCTATGCATTGACAATCCATACTTGGTATTTTATGTAATTATAAGTAGTTATCGCATTTAGGTCTCGTACTCGATCGAGGTGTGCGCGACTCACGGGGTTAGAGTCCCTGGGGATCATGTTACCTAACACTATATGACACTTGGGGTTAGAGTCCCTGAGGTGGTCTACACACCGGGGTTAGAGTCCCCGGTAACACTTGGGTTAGAGTCTCTTGTGCTATATGATTATTGAGTCGGAGTGATGCGGTTCACTGCCGACCGGACCTAAATCACCACTACTTAGCCTAGTGTCAGTATCACTTGTTTAACTCTGGTATTTACTCGCATATGGTTTATTTTCCAGCTTTCCCATTTATATGCTTTTAAATACCATTTGAATATTTGGACATGCAAATTAAACTTGTCATCAGGGATTATTGTTTTATTTTTGTATTCACTATCCTTTTTATGACGGTGGGTGCAGAACCGTCTACCAGTAGGTTGGACAAGGAGAAGATCGGCGTTTATCTCTGAGCCAGCGGTGCGTCACTGCATCGATTATAGGTCTTCTTTTGGTATTTTGATTGTATATGTTATATATATATATATATCTTTCAGATACTATTTGGGTTGTATATTGGGTCGAGCGTTAGTTCCCCAATTTGACTTAGACTATTTTACTGTTTCACTGCAGTGAAACAAGTGATACTGCATTTTGAGTATTTTATATATGTGACGTCATTTCCTGGTTTTCCACACTTAGGATTTTTCAATTGGCTTTCATATAATTATAAATGGCTTCCGCATAAATTACTAATTGCTTCCGCATAATCAATAAGACTTTCGCTAAATAATTAATTTAATAAAAAGTTTTAATTAACTCTAAATTTTATAAACTGGTAGGGCTAGTGTATTACTTATCCCGAACATGAGAAAAGAAGTGTTTAGGTTGTAAAGGCCGACTAATACGTATTTAAGTCCTGCGTGGATATGATTAAGGCTTAATTATAGGATTAGGTCGAGCGGTGCCCTAGATTAGGAGAGGGGCCGTTACAGTCGGTATCAGAGCCCAAGTTATAATAACCTTAGGGATAAATAAGAAAGACAAAAACCTTCGAAATGGAAACCAGATGATCCTTGCCTAGGAGCTATTTTGTTGGGAATTGAGTGAATGTGAGCCGGGGTGTTTTCTTTATATACATGTTAATTACTATACGTATATGAATGCAAGATACATCCCGTAGTAGCTGATTCGCGTACGATTTTCAACATGTAGACACCGATGGTGGATTCGCGCGAGGCCGAAGACATCGAAGCTAACGACAATCAGCCTCCCACCGTATCAGTTGATGATTTTCAGAGGATGTCTGACCGGATGACCGCTCATGAGCAACAGATGGTCGATTTCATCGCCTACAAGCGGCGCAGATGACTGCACTGGTTTCGACCACCCCCGTCACCACATCTACTACTACAGCACCCCCGACCACAGAGACTCCTACTGCACTAGCCACTACTACTACCGCAGAGGCACCAACACCAGTACCACCCGCAGAGCCAGCGACACCGCGTCCACCACCACTACCGATTGTCATGGTAATGGCAGCAGAAGTAGTAGTAGACACGCCCACACCCACTACATCTGAGACCACTGGCTTATCGAGGGACGCCAAGTTAGTGAAGGAGTTCATTAGACTCAGGGCGGCGTATTTTTCGGGAGAGAGGGACCACGATAAGATCGAGAAGTGGATCCTATCGCAGGAGAAGCTACATCTACTACTGGATATTGATGACGGACTCCTGCTAGTTCTTTCATACTACACCCTGGATAAGGGTGTTGATGTTTGGTGGCGCACTACAGTGGCGAGCCGAGGCAGCTTCATATCATGGGCAGACTTCAAGGTGGAGTTCTACAAGCAGTATTTTCTGGCTTCAATGTTGCAGAGGTTGAAGAAGAAGTTTATAAGTTTGAGACAGGCCGAGGGAGAGACAGTGATGATGTACCGCGACCGATATGGTTACATGAGGCAGTTCACGGGAGAATTGATAAAGGATGACGCATATGACGCCTTCAACTTTAGGGATGGACTAAGGCTAGATATAGCTAGACACGTTGTTGGCACCGGGGCCCGCACTCTACAAGAGATCTACGAGATAACATTCGCCCATGAGACTTATGAGTTAGGCAGAGAGGAGGAGAGAGCAGCAGAGGGTTACGATCAGGGTTTAGACTACGATAGGAGGCGGAGGGGTAAGGGACAGATGTCCATAGAGGGGTGGGGCACCTGTTGCCTCTATTTCAGCAGTGCCCTACGCACCTCACCCTGCACCCACACATACATATAGTAGAGTTCCCTTGCCACCTCCCACCAGACATGCACTGCCAGCTCCATCGGCACCGCGACAGAAGCAGCAACTGGAGGGTGGCTGAGATATAGGCAGAGGCCATGATGGACCACGATAAGGTCAACGACAGTTACAGGGACAGGCGCATTAAGCAGGACATCGTAGTCAGATCACTTGCTGGAGATATGGTCAGGTGGGACATATGTCCAGGGAGTGCACACAGCCGACAACACATCCCCCACAGCCGGGAAGAGAGAGTTCACATGGTCGCACAGCTAGATGCTGGGGTGACACGTAGTCTCATCGAGGGTATGGTTTCCGTTTATGGTAGAGACTTATGTGCATTGTTTGACTCTGGATCCACTATTTCTTTTATTGCTGGTCACACTATTAGGATTGCCATCTGTTAGGCTTAGCGTACACCTGATTTTGAGCACCACAGCCGGGGATAGGGTTTACCCTAATAGTCTAGTTCAGGGATGTCTGGTAGAGATAGGCGAGGTAGAGTTACCGGTAGATTTTAGAGTTCTTGATATGTTAGAGTTTGACGCGCTGCTAGGGATGGATTGGTTGTCAGCCTACCATGCACACATCAACTGCTTCAGTAAGTCTGTCATATTTGAGATTCTGGGACGTTTGATGTTCATTCAATAAGGTAGTACACCGAGACTCAACACCACGAGAGGTCGGCTTGCATTTAGTGGAGAGATGAAGACTCTGGTAGCGTTGTACGCAGTAGTAGAGAGTCAGGGACCCATATTAGAGGAGATACCGATTGTTCGAGACTTCCTATATGTTTTCCCATAGGATTTACCTGGATTACCGCCACCGCGAGAGGTAGAATTCATCATCGACCTAGTACCGGGTACCAGACCAATCGTAATATCATCGTATCGCATGGCTCCGAGGGAGTTAGAGGAGTTGAGGACTCAGCTTAAAGATTTGGAGGAGAAGGGATTCATCACACCTTCGATGTCACCGTGGGGAGCGCCAGTTCCTTTTGTGAAAAAGAAGGATGGCAGTTTGAGACTATGCATCGACTACAGACAGCTGAATAGAGTGACATTTAGAAACAAGTACCCACTTCCGCAGATAGACGATTTATTTGATCAGCTGAGAGGAACACAGTTTTTCTCCAAGATAGACCTAAGATCGGGGTATCATCATATTAGGATCAGGGATGAGGAAAGGTCCAAGACAGCATTCAGCACCAGATACGAACACTACCAATTCACTGTCATACCATTCGAGCTGACAAACGCCCACGCTGTATTCAAGTATTTGATGTATCGGGTACTTAAACCATATCTCGACTGCTTCGTAATAGTCTTCATCGACGACATATTGATATATTCGAGGACACGAGAGGATCACGAGCAGCACCTCATAGAGACGTTGCAGACATTGAGGGAGTATCGACTTTTCGCTAAGTTCAGCGAGTGTGAATTTTGGCTTGCAGAGGTCAAGTTCTTGGGGCACATTATTGGAGAAGCAGGGATTGCAGGAAATCTGGCTAAGATTTAGGCGATCATAGATTGGCCGACACCGACATGAGTACCGAAGATTAGGAGCTTTTAGAGGTTAGCAGGATACTGTCGCAAGTTCGTGAAGGATTTCTTGAAGATCGCTTCACTGATGACGAGGCTCACACAAAAGGACGTTGCTTATGAGTGGAGTGAGAAGTGCGAGGCTGCGTTTAATCAGTTGAATAAGTCATTGACTACCGCGCCAGTGTTAGTACTGCCAGAGACTGGATATGGATTTTTAGTGTACACAGATGCTTCTCATACTGGTCTAGGTTGCGTGTTGATGCAGGACACCGATGTTGTGCCATACGCATCGAGAAAGTTGAAGATACATGAGAAGAACTACCCCACGCGTGATCTAGAGTTGGCAACGGTTGTATTTGCGCTGAAGACGTGGAGACACCTTATGGATGGAGAGAGATTCACACTCTTCACTGATCATAAGAGTCTGAAATATCTCTTCACACAGAAATAGCTGAACATGATACAACGCCGATGGTTGGAGTTCTTGAAGGATTACGACTTTTCTTTAGAGTGTCACCCAATGAAAGTGAACGTAGTCGCAAATGCGCTGAGTAGGAGACCGACTACAGATGCCGAGGTTGTCAGATGTCACATAATGCACGAGTAAGAATTACTCGAGGCATCGATGACAACATGTCAGACATAGGTTCCTACCGATACTCGGGTGATGATTTGCGCACATATGAGACTGCAGACTGTGTCTACACAGAGAGTGTCGAGGATAAGATGACCGATCAGTTGTACTCGAGATTCAGCGAGTTAGCGCATAGTGTACAGATTGGGCAGAGATGACAGATCAGTGTCTGAGATAACGGTGCAGGTTGTGGATACTAGAGGTGCCTGAGCTGAGAGATAAGATCCTTTAAGAGTCGCACCGTTCCAGATTCACCGTACATATAGGCAGGACTAAGATGTACCACGACATGAGGAGATATTTCAGGTGGCTTGGGATGAAGGCAGACGTTTCTAATTTCATCAGGAATTGTGGTATTTGTCAGTAAGTGAAGTTTGAGCATTGCAGACCCGTGGGATTACTACAACCGCTTCCCATTCCTCGATAGAAGTGAGAAGACATCTCTATGAATTTTGTTAGAGGATTACCGAAGACCGCGAGGAGACATGACTCGATCTGGGTGATAGTTGACAGACTGACGAAGTCTGCTCATTTCCTGCCGGTGGCCTCGCATTACACGTTCGATCAACTGAGCCTACTGTTCGAGAGAGAGATTATCAGGTTGCACGGGGTACCATAGATGATCACGTTAGACCAAGATGCTACGTATACGTTTAGGATGTGGCAGTATGCAGGAGCAGTACGGTACACGCCTACAGTTCAGTACGGCTTTCCGCCCTCAGACCGACGGGTAGGCCGAGAAATTGATTCAGGTCATCGAGGACATGTTGCGGGCGTGTTGGAGTTTGCGGATCTTGGGCGGAGTACCTACCGTTGTGTGAGTTCGCTTACAACAACTGTTATCAGGCTAGCATTGAGATGGTGCCATTTGAGGCTTTGTATGGCAGACCGTGTCGATCGTCATCGTGTTGGGCCGAGCTAGAGGACTGGGAGATAGTGGGGCCTAAGATTGTTGTTGACCACACGAAAAAAGGTCAAACTGATCCGCTAGAGACTCAGAGGAGCACATGAGAGACATAAGAGATTTGCAAATAAGTATTGTGGTGATCTTGCGTATTCCGATGGAGCTTTTGTCTATTTAAAGGTTTCCCCTCATAAGGGTCTTCAAAGATTTTGGGTGAAAAGAAAGTTTGCACCGAGGTACATCGGGCCTTTCATGATTAAGAAACAGCTCGGAAAAGTGGCATACGAGCTTGAACTGCCAATACAGATGTCATGGGTCCATTTAGTGTTCCACATTTCGATGCTTCGAGTAGCCGAGTCGAAGGCAGGCTTGCGACCAACAGTTGAATTCATTCAGATCGATCTTAGCGAGGACATCTCTTACGATGAGCAACCCATTCAGATCCTAGATCGAAAGGTACAGAGGTTGTGGAGCAAGTCCATCCCGGAGGTACTCGTCAAGTGGCGTTCCATGATGACATGGAATTCTTTTGGGAATAGGAGGACTGCATGCAAGATAGATTCCCATACCTGTTCGAGTCAGGTAGAACCGTAACTTAAACTTAATTTCGAGGACGAAATTTTCATTTTGTTGGGAATATTTGTCACGGCTCAAATCTCTAAACCCCGTTTTAATTCCTTAATCAGGATCACCGACCCATGACGTGGTCGAGGTACGTGGCCGAGGTATATTGTATTTTTGTATTGATGTATGCCTAGTGTTATGTATTGTGTAGACTTATTTAGTCGGTTTGTACAGTTGTAAGCATCGAGACGAGAGTGGGGACGCGCCTCGAGTTGCGTGCGAGCCAGGGAACGGAGTAGTTAGCATTTTAGTAAGTCTTATTTAATATTAATATGAATTAAGGAATTATTTATAAGCCTATGGTTGTGTTTATTAATGTAAATCAAATTAAAGTCATATAGTTTTGGTTTAAAAATCTACAACACTTAGACTTACCTCGGGATACACGCTAGCACACACTCCCATGATATGTGTGTCAATATGTTGTGTTAGTGAGCTGGAATTAGTGGGTTAGTAAGAGTGAATGAGAGCCATAAGATGTTGTGAAGGCCTGGGTACCCCCCCATACGGCCTAGAGGCCCCAGAACCCCCAGGTAGATGTATATGTGGACACCACACAGGACCTCCCACATATACATCTTCTATGTCCCCCCCATATATGCGCACCACACAGGACCTCGCATATATGGGCACAGTGTTTCGCCTCCCTCGTTTCGAACCAACGCCCTGGAGGCTAAAGGTCGTTGATTTAGCGAAACGAGTACCAACTTGGCTAGCTAGCCAAGTTGGTACCAAGTCTCATAAATCCGTCTACTTAAGCCTCCATGTGCGGGTTCGAGACTTGGGGAGGTGAAATTACTATGCCCATATATGTGGTGACCCCGGGTCCAAGTGGGCGTGTGAGGCGCGACAACACATATATGGGGGGGGACATAGAAGATGTATATGTGGGAGGTCGTGTGTGGTGTCCACATATACATCTACCTTGGAGGTGTGGGGCCTCAAGCCGCATGGGGTACCTGTGCAGCCTTCACAGATGTCATGGAGATGGGTGGTATACATTAGATGAAAACTCAAATATATATAAACCCATCTTAGTGCATTCTTCTCATTTTACATGTTGGAAACAAAGGAAATAAAATACAGAGCTGCTGGAAATCTAGTAATTGCTGGAAACGTGGGAGTTTGAAGGGGTGTTTTCATCATCAAGAGTTGGAGAATCTAACACTCAACAATTACTACAACATAGGTAATGTGTTCAACAAATAAGTAACTTGCATACACTAGTTTATTTAGTTCAACTTGATGAATTCATGAATTTGATGTTGTTGGTTGTTACTTTGTGTTGTGGTTGATGTTAGGGAACTCTAATAGTGTGTATGAAGGTTCCCTATGCATTAACATAGCCTATGTGCAGAGAAAACTCAGAATTTTGAATGCAGAATTTTGGGTTTTACTGCACATAGCGCACTAGGTAAGGCGTGGTTGCGCACTAAGTTAGAAATTAGCGCGCTAATTTCCATGACAACACAAAAAAATCAGCAATTTTTTAAAATTTTCAATACACTATAACAAAGTCTAAAACCTTAAGTAAAGGTCTAAATACATCCAAAAACATGTTATATGATATCGGGGACCTAGGAAAAGGGTACGGGAGAACGAATACAAGATTTTGAGTATCGGGAGGCCAGTAAAGCTAGGACTTTACTTTATTGTAGTGAGTATACCCAATGTCAACTTTACTTGGCATTTCATTTCTATTAATTGATGTCCTTGCATAGTCCTTTTGACAATTTTGCCTTGTATTCTTATTTCATGTGTTCTTTATGTCTATGTTCACTTGATGAGTCTAGTTTGCATGATATCCATTCATTTGATTTGGTTCATTGATTCTATCCCATGTTATGTTTATTCTTGATGTTTTAAATGTGAATTGAATGATAAATAGCATGATATTAGGCTAGTGAATATCTTAAAAATTCTTAAGTGGACTTGTATTCCTTATTTGTTTAGGTGTGTAGATGTGCCTATGCCTTGACAATCCATACTTGGTATTTTATGTAATTAGAAGTAGTTACTCGATCGAGGTGTGCGCGACTCACGGGGTTAGAGTCCCTGGGGATCATGTTACCTGACACTATATGACACTTGGGGTTAGAGTCCCTGAGGTGGTCTACACACCAGGGTTAAAGTCCCTAGTAACACTTGGGTTAGAGTCCCTTGTATTATATGATTATTGAGTCGGAGTGACGCAGTTCACCGCCAACCAAACCTAAATCACCATTACTTAGCCAAGTGTCAGTATCACTTGTTTAACTCTGGTATTTACATATGGTTTATTTTCCAGCTTTCCCATTTATATGCTTTTAAATACCATTTGAATATTTGGAAATGCAAATCAATCTTGTCATCGGGGATTACTATTTTATTCTTGTACTCACCGTCCTTTTTATGACGATGGGTGCAGAGTTATCCACCAGCAGGCTGGGCAAGGAGAAAATCGACGATTATCTCTGAGCCAGTGGCAAGTCACTGCATCCATTGTAGGTAATCTTTTGGTATTTTGATTGTATATTTTATATATGTCTTTCAGATACTATTTGGGTTGTATATTGGGTTGAACGTTAGTTCCCCGACTTTACTTAGACTATTTTACTGTTTCACTGCAGTTAAATAAGTGATATTGCATTTTGAGGATTTTATATATGTGATGTCATTTCCTAGTTTTCCACACTTAGGATTTTTCAAATGGCTTCCGCATAATTATAAATGGCTTCCGCTTAAATTACTAATTACTTCTACATAATCAATAAGACTTCCGCTAAATAATTAATTTAATAAAAAGTTTTAATTAACTCTAAATTTTATAAACAGGTAGGACTAGTGTATTACTTATCCTAAACATGAGAAAAATGCGTTTATGTTGTAAAGGCTGACTAATACGTAGTTAAGTCCCGTATGGATAGTATTAGGGCTTAATTACGGGATTAGGGCTGCCAGTGCCCTAGATTAGGAGAGGGGCCGTCACATTTCCTGCCTTTGGTAATACTAACACTAGAGTTGTCGTTAATCTCTCATTTAATGTCATGAAAGCCTGATCACATTTCTCGTCCCACTCAAACTTGACATCTTTCTGAGTCAACCTCGTCATCAGTGCCATGATCTTAAAGAAATGGTGCACGAATCTTCGGTAATACCCTGCTAGACACAAAAAGCTGTGAATATCTGTCATTGACTATGGGGTACGGCAATCCATCATTGCTTTGACCTTCGAAGGATCTACTGATACTCAACTAACTTCAACTACATGCCCAAAAATCTGACCTTCGATAACCGGAACTCACATTTGCTAAACTTAACATAAAGGTAGTGCTCTCCTAGTGTCTGTAAAACTGTCCTGAGATGGCCCTCGTAATCCTCACGAGTCCTGGAATAAATCAAAATATCATCTATGAAGACAATCACGAAACGATCCAAGTATTGTCTCAACAGGCGGTGCATTACGTCCGTGAACATCGCCGGCGCGTTTGTTAGCCCAAACGGCATTACTGTAAACTTATAATGACCATACCATGTACTGAAGGCGGTCTTCTCTATGTCCTCATCTCTGATCCTGAGCTGGTGGTACCCTGACCTCAACTCAATCTTGGAAACCCACATTGCGCCTCTTAACTGATTGAACAAGTCATATATTCGATGAAGTGGATAATTGTTCTTGATGGTAACACAATTTAACTGCTTGTAATCGATGCAAAGTCTCAAACTTCCATCTTTCTTCTTCACAAATAGTATTGGATCGCCTCATAGAGACATGCTAAGATGAATAAATCCTAAACTCGTCAATTCTTTCAGTTGGGTCCTCAGCTCCACTAACTCTTTCGGTGCCATTATGTATGGAGGTATCGAATCGGCTTCGTACCAAGGACTAGGTCGATAATAAAGTCAATCTCTTCGTGGAGGTGGTAATCAGGTAAATACTCGGAGAACACATATGGGAACTCGCGCACCACGGGGACCTCCTCAATAGTCGCCACCGATTTCTCTGTTGTACTCAGAATATTGGCGAATGTCTCCATCTCGTGGCTCATAGCCACTCTACCTCTGGTACCCAGAAGCTGTGTCAAATCGTCACGAAAACTGAATCTGAGTGCTTAGGTATCCGAAATGTGACTGTCTTACTGAAGCAATTCAATTGTGCGTGATATGCTGCTAGCCAATCCATCCCCAATAACGCGTCAAACTCTAAAAACTCTAGTACTCTGAGGTCTATAGGCATCTCATGTCCCTCTATCTCGATGGTACAACTCTCAGATACCATATTAGGGTAAATCATGTCCCAGCAGCCATGTTGAGGATCAAGTGGGTGCTAAGTCTAATGGGTCTCAACCCTAACTTATCTACCATCCGTCCAGAAATAAGACACGGTCGAACTTGAATCAATCAAAATATGCATCATGCGACGACAAATATAAATAATACCCTCTATAAGTTGTCGCGTCGCTTGTAGGTCTACTTGAGCCACTACGTGTGCTCTCTCTGGGTCGCTGCTGCTGCGAGCTCTACTGCACGCCAATGAGTTGCGGATAATTAATTTTAATCTGTCTCTCCTGTTTGCATTCAAAACATAGTCTCGGCCCCATCGCCCTCTGCATCGTCCGCTCTCGCCACCGGCTCGACCTTTGGCTCCGCTGTCCTGACCTATGTTCCTGCTGGCCACTACTTCAGGGCCCAGTCCTACCGTCGGTAGCCCTAAAATACTGCCCTAACTGAGAAGGTTGCGGTGCCTGTGGAGGTCTGTTTGTGAAACTCTTTGTCGGAGTAGGCGCGACTGCAAAAACTGGATGCAGTGCAACAAAACCTACACTCTGATCTCTCCCGAACCTATGATGGTTCCTCTTCCTCTTCCTATCCTACCATGAACCTGCTCAGATCTCTACCCTGAACTCTGAGCAACCGGTGTCTTTGCAGGTCGCAGGGTGACATCCTTGAGGTGTGTGATAAGGTAAGCCTATATAGTTAAACTGCGCTCGTAAGCCCTATTAAGGTTATTCGGCTCGATCGTAACAATTGTGCCCTCAATGGCAGGAAACATCCCCTTATAGAAGAAATGGACCTGGTCCTTATCACTGTCGGCAACTCTATCAGCAAACGACATCAGCTGCTGGAATCTCCCCATATACTGAATCACGGACTCTCCCAGCCTCTATCGGATATTCATGAATTCTGACCTCTTGGCGATCCTCACTGAGGGTGGAAAGAACTTCTGGTTGAACAATATCTTGAAATCCTTCCATGTCTGCAGCTTTCCCTGGGCGGCTACCAGGTTGGTCCACCAGGTGTTTGTGTCCCCCAAGAAGGAAAAAGCTGCCAACCCAGGTATCTTGCTATCCTCTAGCCTCAAAAGTCTCTGGATCTTCTCGTGACTCTTGATGAACTTATCTGCCTCTAACACACATCAAAATCTCCACTAAACTTCCTCGATCTGTACCTCTTGTACTCCTTAGTTAGTCTGGCATCAAACGTCAAATCAAAGCTAGTATCTCTCTCAGTCAGTGTCGCAACTGCTGGCGCTGATATCTCGGGTAGTACGAGTACTACGGTAGTAACTGATGCTGCATGCACTGCAGATCGTGACGGAGTCGCCTGATGTGTAGGTGCACTCGCGTTCGGTATAGAAGCCAATGCAGGTGTCGATGGTGATGGTAATTGTCCTCTAAGAAGAGTTAAAATCTCTTCTAGACGTCTATCATGTGAAGCAAATCTCTGTATCAAGGTCTGAAAGTCTGCTGGATTAATAAGGTCTGGAACTGTAGCTACAGTCGATCACCGGTGTCCCGCTAATCGACCATCACGGTCTGCGAAGCGAACTTCGATCAGTTTTTTTAACTACCATTAATAGTATATAATACATATCAATCAATTAACTTGTATGATCCAAACTTAGTTTCCCCCAACTCTCCTCACTTCCTAACTAAAACTCTAAGTCAGGATCATATGATTTCCACTCTAAGTTTAGTTGTGTCTAAGGGTGTCAAATTTTCGGGTTTGGACGGGCCCGGGTCTGGATAACCCTTGATATAAACGATCATTTGCATTATCCGAACTCGGCCCGGTTTTAAATTCAGACAAGTGTGCTTTGCCCAGACCCGGTTTACTTTAAATTCGGGTTGTCTAAATGTCCGCATTTGTCGAATCTTTTTCAAATTTATTTTATGTTTAAAAGTTTTTTTAATTAAAAATATCATTGTGAATTCCTTGTAATATAATATTTTTTGACATAATTTTAAAAAGTAATGTCCAAGTTTTATTTACCTTTTAAATTACAAGACATAATAAAGTTTTTTAGTAAAAGACAAAACGCATAATGTTGTCTTAAGCAATTTAGCTAAGGCTCGAAACTAAAATAGTACATTTCTATATAATCTATATATGTACTTGTTTAAAAAAACTATGAATATAGTTTCCTTATTTCTACAATTGTTTTGTGAATAGTCATATAATGTATAAAATATATTTTCAAAAAAGGGACATTTTTGAAATCTGGGCCGAATTCGGGCTTAGAGGGTCTTGTCTAGACCCGACCCGGATTTTAATTCGAACATCAAAGTCTTGCCCAGACTTGGCTCTAATTTAGGTAATTATTGTCCAAACCTTTTTTTCGGGCCAGACAAAATCGGGCTGGCGGGCCGGACAAAAAATTGACACCCCTAGTTGTGTCCTAACTTTAAATTCGTATTTTAGGGGGTGTATTCAATTGAGATTTTAATAGACTTTTAGTTACTTTTATTGACTAAAAAAGTTTAGGGGTATTCAATTAAAACTTTTAGAGAGTCTCTAAAAGTAAGGTGTATTCAATGTGAACTTTTATAGACTTTTAAAAAGTCTCTAAAAGTTTTGGGGTATTCAATTTAAACTTTTAGAGAGTTCATAAAAGTAAGGTGTATTTAATTTTTTGGTGACTTTTGTATATTGGTTACAAATCTTGACTTTTGTAGACTTTTTGTATAAAAAATACACACAAAGAAGTCTTCAACTTCTCCTCACCTCAACCCATAAACTTTTAGAGACTTCTAATTTTTGTTTGTTACATTTTTCAATAAGGACTTCATTGTTCACAAGAGGTCTTTTCTTATCAATTGTTTTTTATCAACTTCTACAATCACTCCACAACTCTTGGATTTCATTGCTCACTCATCATACTCTAATATATATGTTGATGAATATGGATTGATGTCATTATTAACAAAATCTCATTCTTGTATCATTATACATTTTTGATAGTTTTTTTTTTTTTTTTGATAAAAAAGTTTCGTTTATTTAGTGTATTATTATAATCTCAAAAAGTGTAGTATTATTATTTTTGAAGAAAATAATTGTATAATTTTTTTAAAATGCAAGAAGTGCATTTTTTTAGAATTTAAACTATCATTATTAAGGAAAAAATATATTTTTTTGCTTAAGTCAAACAAAAAAATAAAGTGCAAAATTTTTACACTAATATTTATAATGATCTTTTCTCAAAAAAGAAAAAATATTTCCAATGATCTTACTTGATTCTTTTCTACCACTAAAGGATGATTTATTTACCTAATTATTATGTTGATATTTATTTACTTATTTGTTATGCTACTACCTTGAGATTAATTCATTAATATGTCTATATGTTTTTTTCTTTACTAAAATACAAAAATAATTTTTTAAAAATTAGTAATAGTTCTTAAGAAAAAATATCATTATTTATTTTTTATAATAAAGTGTAAAATATTTGTTTCATTTTAAAAATCACAATAATCTATTAGTATCATCAAAATCATGTTTAAGAAGTTCACAAAAGTCACTAAAAATCTTAAATGTTGATAAAAGTCATCATAATGAAATTTACATAAAAGTTTATCAAAGTCTTTAAAAGTCTACCAAAATCTAAAACTTCATAAAAGTCATTCACTTATAAAAGTAACCAAAAGTCTATTAAAATCTCAATTGAATACACCCCTGTTAGTCGAGTTATGGGTTACATAGAGTTAAGGTAAAAACCTACTCTCTTATACCAACTGTGACAACCCCAGACCCCATAAATTAGGCCCCGCCCAGCCTAAACCTATCCCGATTAACTCCCGTAGAGTTAAGGCAAGTCTAGTCAGCCTCTTATCCAAGTTACTTAATCATTAGTTACTTATTATGTTTATTATTTATTTTAACAAGTATAAAGGTTTACGCAGAGGAATTTAAAAATATTTAAAGAAACTTAAATAAGTAAACAATAATCGGGACATCCCTAGGTGTGGATATCCTGCAAAAGTAGATCTCATGTATATATCTGGTGACAAACAATGTGTAGAAGTGTCATATACATGTATCGAAAGTCTCACAACCCAAAATAAAACCCTGAGGTAACCATAAATATGAGTTTATATCATATGTACAGTACAAAATATCAAAAATAAATCTACTGTAGTAACAGAGAGGAGCTTGTTGGGTTTCGAGGACCATGCGCAGAGGAAGTTTTCGAAACCATTTCGAACATCCTCGAACCAAAATCATATCGATTCCATTAAACTGATGTGCCAATAAAAAAAATCATACCTTAACAAGAACAACTCCATGTCTGCCTTATTTGGTGTTGATCGATTCCTTTAAGACGCTGCGAGAGACGAACGTCCTCTATCAGAAATCCACACATGAACGGACGATCACGATCCGGATTGTAGCCCTAAAAATCCTAGGACAAAAATTCTCAAAAAAATTCTCTAGAAAAATCTCTCTCGGAAATTCCCTACAACAACTGTGATCCTAATGTCTTATTTTTAGTACACTATGTCTAGTTGTAAAAGAACTCCATCTCCTAGTTACACTCCAAATAAAGTCCTAGATAAAGTCCAACTCTAAAAAGGATAGAGTCATAGAGAATCTACAATTACTAATCCAATAAGAGTTGTAATTTATCTAAAACTCAAATAAGAATTAAAGGCATACTATAATTCCAATTAGAGACTTATTCAAAATAAGATTTACTAAGAGACAAAATTTCTAGTCACACTAGAAATGTATGAGAATCTTGAATCCTAGTCAAACTAGGACATTTAATGAGAATCTTCAAAATGAATTTTATCAAATAAGATTCATTAACCCAGATAATATTAAATCGCGCAAATCTGTTCTTTGTGTGTGACCCAATAGGTTTATATAACATTGGCAGTGAACCAAAGCCATTTTGGTATACAAGTCATAAGCGGTCTCTAGCAAGACATTATGACTACCCAAATAGCATGAAGATCAATAAATCGATACAACCTAATAGACGATGTATATCATATCCCTTTGTCACGCGATATCTTTTTATTGAACATAAGACATAGAATGCCACCCTTATAGTTCAATCTACGAGTCTCGATCTCCGAGTAAACTAAAACTTTCAAGTGACATTGATCCAATCAATTCACTGGACATGGCCATTTATCAGTCTAACATATCGAGGGGTCCAATAGATATGTTTCTCTAAAACAGAGGGACAAATTCCATCTTGATCACACAACATCCACACAATAGTCGAACAATGACCAATCACAATCTTTATAATCATCTGGTTAAATACAACGTTTGATTATATCAAATCATTGTGCTCCTAATGTTGAAGTCTTTGGTGATCTCAAGTCAAAAGACTAAATGATATAACTCTCATGAGAATCACTTATGACATTGACCATGTAGTGTTCTCATAGCGGGTCAATCCAGCATCTGTACCCAATAGATACCCATTATCTTGATCTGTATTTGTATACGCATAATCATCACATGATTATCAATTAAGACTAGTATACATTTAGAATAATAATAATTATCCATGGATACTATTATAAAAGAAATATGCATCTACTTATAATAATTAAACAATGTTTACAGAATTGGCCTAGGGCACATACCCCAACAGAGCTAACTCTGAGGGAAGCTTAGAGGAAGTCATCGATCACAAGCTCTTTGCCCCTGCTAGAGGGACCTGCAATTGTCACCAAAAGCGGAGACAATTCCAGTGAGTAAATCCAAAAGAAGTTTAACAGTAATTCAGATTAAATAATAAATGAGTCCATAAATCATGTGGGAAAGAAATAAAGTGTTGAGAAAGTACAGTAGAACGCATGATAGACATACTACAATGACCAAGTGACTCGGAAGCAAAGGAAAGGGAGTACGTGGTCTTAACACTCTAAATGTGAGCTCAAAGCCACTTAAAACGTGTAAGTGTCTAATACAAGTGCGGCGGGTCAAAGCCGCTTCGGCCGCACCTAATCCGTTCGACATTATCGACTCGCTTAAGCTGCTGCTTGAGAAAACATTCCAAAGGGAGCCACAGACTAAACCAGATGCTTAACCACATGAAACTCGAATACTTGGGAGGAGCCACGACACGTGGCAGATGCTCACTCAAAGGATTCAGACTCATCGGGGAGCCACGAGAGCTAGTGGACTGCTCAACCCGCGAGTGAACACCATTAGACCTGACCATTTAGACCCTAAGTCACTCAGTAAGGAAGTAGAGTCCAATAATAACAATAATTCCATCAAATATAGCAATGAAATGAAAATAATTAATATTGAATTTCTAATTGGTTTACTTACCTCAATACGCAAAACATCAAGCAAAATCACAGCTCCCACATGCTTCGAAATACATACCTGATATCTGACACTAATCTCCTAGGTCCCTGGTATCAATTTACAATGAATTATGTGTGTTTGGGCCTATTTGACATACTTAAGATTTTTAAATCTCAATATAATTCAAAATACAAAATTTATAGTGGTTGCACGTTTTTCAAAGAAATCTCAGTATAAGATTCCCCGAAAAATTCTCGAACTCACTTCCCTAAATTTTTTCTCACTTTTCTTATTTTTCCTATTTTTCTTGGATTTTTTTGAATTTTTTGATTTTTTGTTATTTTTTATAAACTAAAATGTATAAAAATACATTTTTTTTATTATAAATGGGGTTTGGCCCCCTTAACTATTGGGCCCGAGCTCGACATAGTGCGTGCGATCCCCCCTTTCTCTCTTTCGTTTCTAAACCCTAAACCCTAAAGCCCCCTCTCCCCTTTCCATTTTTTTTATCCTCCTCTTTTCTTTTTCTTTTCTTTTTCTTTATCTTTCTTTCATTTCAACAAAATCAACCACATTACTTTTTTTTTTCTTCTTTCTTCAACTAAACTAAAATCAATTTCAATAATATCAAACTATAAATAATAAATTCATCAAACTATCATGCATTTAACCCATAAAACATCAAAATTAAATAAAATTTAAGTGTCAACTTACTTGGCTTAATCAAGATAATCTCTACATAGCAAATGATTTTTCCTCTTCTTACTCACCACCACCTCTACACCATCTCTAACTTAGAAAAAAAACTTAATCTCAATCTCTCTCTCTCTCTCTCTCTCTTTTACACTATCTCACTATTATGAGTAAACCACCACCACACAATTTTTCTTTATTTAATTTTTATTAAATTTGTCATTATCTCTCCATAAATCATAAGAAGTTGACACATCATAATTCTAATTTATTTTTAAAAAACTTTAATTTGTGAAATGACTAAAATGCCACTTATGATTTAACTTAGGCATTTCAATTAAATAAGTTCCACTAAACCAACTTTAATTAATATCGTCGACCTACCCAAATACCCGTGTACGCGCACATCTCGAGGACAACGCTCACTCGTTAATTCGGCAACAACATCAATAAAGTTACGTGTGCACACATAGATTAACATAAAATATTCAAGGCATCCACAAAAATAAAATTATTGAATTATTGCCTCAGTGTCGACGTCAGAGTTTTGACCGAGTCGCCACATAAGATTAGCAATCACTTCATAGTCCTTTTAAGTAATCGAAGATTAGATTTATTAGGATCGTTACAAAAATAATAAATAATGACTTATAATTTTAAATCAGACGTTTTTGTTAGAAAGCTTTATATTTTTGACACGAGGAGTAGAATCCAATGCTAAAATCAAAGTCGTATGACTCATATCTATTAAGAACATTAATGGGTCTTGGGAGATGAGTTTGGATGGAGAGAGAGAGAGACCCCGCCCACCTCTCTCATTCACACTCACACAAACATTAATTAAATTTATGATCAAATCAAAGCCTAACAATGGGCAGCAGCTACTCCAAACTTTAATTGACCAACATGGGCAGGGCAGCAAATCAATAGTAGACAGCTCAAATCAACCTCAACTACTCATCACTCTCAACATTAAAAACATGATCTTATCGCAGAACATACACAATGTGCACTGCTTTTGTGATGAACCCAGTTTGCCTTTTCAGATGTGTGATTTTTGGGAATTTGAGATTTGGGTCTGTAGTCTTTGATTTTTGATGAAGGGTTGAAGAGACCCAGAAATTGACATTACAACTCCAACTACCCATATCTCTCTGTTTCTGAATCATTTAATAGTCGGTGCTGATGATGTCCGCTTTGGAGTTGCCGACACGAAAGAGAAACTCATCTTTGGCACTCTCTTTTCTCTTTGAACTTTTCAAATGTGTGTAGAAGATTCTCTTGATGGGTTGTTGTTAGTTGGGGTGGATGGCCAAAACTGGCGGAGCTGCCTATGTATTGTTTGAATAAATGTCTGCGTGAGAATTTCTTTGGATTTGGAGTAAAGGGTGGTTTGGAATTTGTGGGGTTTTGGAGATTTGATCGGAAAGTTTAGTTTTTTTGGGGTTTTGGTGAGGAACTCAGCTGTCAAAGGTAAGATTTTTTTGGTTTTTTTTTTGAAAGATTTTGTGAGAATTTATAGTTGTTGTGTTGAGCAAAGCCCATATAAAATTGGGGTTTTGATTGGTTTGGTTATTGAAGAATTGAATGAATTTCACTTGGGTTTATTGTAGAGATAGTGATTGATTAGCTTTTGTAGGAGAAGCCCCAGAGAAGTAGTTTTGATTTTTATTGTTGAAGAAGATGGTTGGAAGTCCTGAAAGAGTAGCCAATTATGGGTATTCAAATGGGTCCGTTTGTAATTCTAACGGCGTCGAGGAGAAGCTGGACGAGTTCCGACGCCTTCTGGGGAAGGCAGATGGTGATGTGCTGAGGATAGTTGGTGTGGGTGCAGGGGCTTGGGGTAGTGTTTTTGCAGCAATGCTGCAGGATAGCTATGGGCATTTAAGAGAAAAGGTTCAGATTCGGATATGGAGACGGCCTGGCAAGGCGGTAGATAGAGCCACAGCGGAGCACCTTTTCGAAGTGATCAACGGGCGGGAGGATGTGTTGAGGCGACTCATTCGAAGATGTGCCTACTTGAAGTATGTCGAGGCACGGTTGGGGGATAGGACATTGTATGCAGATGAGCTTTTGAAAGATGGTTTCTGCTTGAACATGATTGATACACCACTTTGCCCTATGAAGGTTGTGACAAACTTGCAGGAGGCTGTTTGGGATGCTGATATTGTGGTGAATGGCTTGCCATCGACGGAAACTCACGAGGTGTTTGAAGAGATTAGTAGATATTGGAAGGAAAGGATTACAATGCCCATCATCATTTCTTTGGCGAAGGGTATTGAGGCTGCTCTAGAACCAGTCCCTCATATAATCACTCCCACGCAAATGATTAATCGAGCAAGTATAGTCTCTTTTTCCTTGCTTTATGTTATAGTTTTTGTATTGTTTCTTTCCTTCTGATTAAAATCTTAAATGGCAAAAAATGTTAAATTAGGTTTCATGCTTTCTGGTGTTTTGAGAATGCTTGTTTCCTTTCTTGCATTTTATAAGGAATGATCTGGCTACTTCTAGGTCCGCGTTAGATTACTGACAACAGTTTTTAGTAACAAAAAGGTAGCATCATGTGCATATATACAAAGAACGTGCATGCAAGTTCTTCCAAATGATGTCTTTGGTAAATGACATGGTTCTTAAAAAACCCGAGGAATGGACGAATTCATTGCACTTGTTTGTGGTAGTAAACAACATTTACTCTTACTTTGTTCATTCCCTTTTCTATTTTGATGCGTAAGTTGTGAGATTGTACCCTTGACCTCGAAGCTTTTGCCTATGGTGTCTCCCCCATTGAGAAAATAAGGTTAACCTGTTGAAGGATGTCTGACTTTCTTTTTAATTCTAGAAGCAGTGACTCTAGGAAAACATGCATGCGTTTAACTTAAACTTATTAAGCGACTTTGCTAGAGTTCTTTTGTAGCTCTCCTGCTATTAGGAAGTGAGAAATACGGGGATAGACCTAGCGTATGAATTAAATCAATGACAACTATGCTGTTTAGCAAGCACATCTGTTAGTTTTCTATTACTTCTAGATCTACTCACTGGATAAACTTTAACAGCAAATATCCTATGCTTCATAAGTCTACAGCTTCAGATTTGCACTATGCTGAACTTTTACCTGTGCTTATAAGAATCCTAATATGAGTCCGTGAATCCTATGATTCAAGATTTGGTCATGAATTCTGTATAAAAACACTGAAAATTGAAGAATCATACAATTCATTATTCTAATTCTAACTCATAATAATTCCTCAAAAAAATATATGTTCTGATCATAATCGAGCACAACGGAAGAGTTTGATCCATGTGACCAACCCCAATTAATTTAGGACTGAGGCTATGTTTTGATCATAATCCATGTATTGTAAATGAGCTATATATATATATATATATATATATATATATATTTTTTTTTTTTTTCTGGAATGGAAAATATAAATGTTTGCATAAATTATATATTGCTATCATCATTTCGATGAAGGAAAGATATATTAATATTGTAATAAAACCTGATTCGGTGCAACAAACCTCTATCTCTATGAGTTTCTCATTGACTATTTTGATAGCATTGCTTTACTTTCTTTATATAATGGTTTCTTATTTTTTTGTTCTCTAAAGGTTTAGCTTTTATCCCGATTTTGTTTCTTCTCATAATATGAAGATATTTTTTCCCTTTCTAAGTGGAAATCTATGTGTCTGGCAGCTGGAGTCCCAATGGAGAACATTTTGTATCTTGGAGGACCAAATATTGCTTCAGAGATTTACAACAAGGAATACGCCAATGCTCGAATATGCGGAGCTGAAAAATGGAGGAAACCTCTTGCCAAATTTCTAAGGCAACCTCATTTCATAGTTTGGGATAATAGTGACCTTATCACCCATGAGGTTATGGGTGGCTTGAAGAATGTTTATGCCATTGGCGCCGGTGAGTATTCACTATAGTTGCAATTTTTAAGTTCTCAAAAATGACTAGTAACTTAAGATGATTTTCTGCAGTGGCTAGAATTTGATTTTAAAATCATATCTGGAGTTCTTTACCAGGTAATTACTTAGTGAGTAACCATAAAGGTCTAGACCGCCAAAATACTAGAATGACAACAACAATATCACACCACAAGACATATTGGCTCACAAAAGCCTTCCATGTGATTTCGACTCACGCGTTATGCATCAGGATTTGTGTATACCCGCATCCTGAGGCGCACATAGATGGCTCTTGTGAGCCAATGTGTCTTGTGGTGTGACTTGTTATTGTCATTCTAACACTTCTCTTCAATCTATTATGTTATGGATGGATGAATTTGATTATAGAGGGGACATTAATATTAATAGAAAAAGGTTGCTTCTTCGCATTATAAAAACTAGTAACCGAGGGCACGTGCTCCGCACGTGAGGCAAATATATTATTTTTCTCGTAATATGTTAAAATCTAGAAATAGATCTCTATTCATCTAGATATGCACACACAAAGAGAGAGAAAGTGCATTGAGCGTTTAAAGGAGATAATTAAGGAGAAGTTTAAGTTTAAATTTTCAAAAAATTGGGTCCGTTCTCAAAACTAACCATAACTGTATTTTGCTTCCATAAATGCCCTCAAGTTTCAATTGTCTATATTTTTCCAGACCTATAGGAAAAATGCATTTAAGGGCATTGTTGGAATAATGTTAAATTTTGGATTAATAGAAAAGGTACGGAGGATTGACATTATATATAGTATAGATAAAATGTGCGCTTCAGTTGAATATTATTACGACTTTCAGCAGATAATGTCACTGATAGCCCTCTTTAAACTTAGATTGGAGTCTTGATCTTGGTATAGTTTTTTCATTTTATGTTTAGTCATTTGATGTATTATTAGTTTATTAGTATGTAGCAAAGATTAGTTTTGACGTTTGATACACTAATTTTCGGATCTTAACTCGAGTTTCTCTTTCATTTCGATTCTGCAGGAATGATGGCTGCTTTAACAAATGAAAGCGCAACCAGCAAATCTGTATACTTTGCACACTGTACCTCCGAGATGATATTTATTACTCATCTGTTGGCAGAAGAACCAGAGCGACTTGCCGGACCATTGTTGGCTGATACTTATGTTACCTTGTTGAAGGGTCGTAATGCATGGTACGGCCAAATGTTGGCGAAAGGAGATCTGAATCTCGAAATGGGCCACAACATCAAGGGCAAGGGAATGATTCAGGTAATGACAGGATATTACGCCAAATCAACTATGAAATTAGGAATGCTGCACGCTATATCAGTTTTTATCGATAATTTTGCCGACGTTGCTTTCTATTTTCTAGGGAGTTTCCGCAGTAGGAGCATTCTACGACTTGTTGAGTCATTCCTGCTTAAATGTGCTGCATCCTGAAGAAAAGAAGCCCGTCGCTCCGGCTGAGCTTTGCCCCATCTTAAGGACACTCTACAGAATACTTATAACCCGGTAGAACTTGCTCTGACCGTTGTAGAAGCTTCTGAACATGATAGTCTTATTTCAGTGTTTAATTTCTTTTCAAATTTGATCTTGCAGGGAGCTCCCGCCGCAGGGCATTCTTCAAGCTCTAAGGGACGAAACCATGAATGACCCTCGAGAGTCGGATTGTGATAGCACAAACCCATGCATTCTATAGGCCTTCGCTTCTTGGGCAGCCTTGATGGATCAAGTCTTTGCAGTGGTTGATGAATGGGAAACTGTTCGACAGAGAATGCGTAGGCGGAGGAGCCATTGAGTTATGAACTTTACCATTGTCATGGGAATATATGTTATGTCAATTCATTCAATTTTTTACACTTTTGATTTGTGCTTGTAGAAGGTTCTGTGTTCTACTTGGCTGGATTAGTGAGTTATTATCATATTTTCCTTGCTTCCCATCTTGTGATAGGTCGCAATTTTGTATATATTAGTATCATATTTTGGCACTTGGAACTTCAGCAATTGATTTTGTTTCAGAGACAATCAGTGTTATTAACTTATAAGTTAAGCTTCAACTCAATCCGATTTACAGTAATGGTATCTATAATATTCCCTCCCTTCTATAATATGCATTGCATTTTTGCTTGTGCGCAAGAATTAAGTTTTCATGAGAAGATTAAATCACCCTCCCGTAAATAACTTCATTTATTATAGGTATTGTGCAAAAAAATATGACTAATGATGTCATTAACTAAATAGAATGATGTTAGAATTGAAAATAAAGTATTTAATGCTTCCTTAATTTTTTAATGTGACACATTATGGAACAAAAAAAGTACTAAAAATGTGACGCATATTGTGGAATGAAGGGAGTAGCATACAAAGACGATTGTGAAAAATATATCAAAGTCTCTACCAATATAGAAAGGAAAATGATTAGGTGATCCACTTTGGACACAACAAATACACATGCATTTATTGATGTCCATAGATTTGTGTACACACAAATTGGTGTACCTAAGGGACACCAACAAGTGCGTGTCAATTTGGTGTGTCCGAATTGAGTCACTACAACAAATCAGATTTCAGATAGAAAGATGAGAGACTTTATTGATGAAGAGGAGCAAACAAATACAAGAAGAGGTAGGTTTTTACCTAAAACCAGTCAAAACTCACAAAAGTGCCCAAGAGTCTATACAAAATTTCTTTATCTCTTACAACACGGCCCCCTCTATTTATAACCCCACCAATGTGACCAAATCACCTTTGACCCAAAACTTATCATACACCCAGGAGAAAAAAAAAATACTAATTTCATTTGTAAATTTGTTTCGAGATGATGGGCGCTGCGCTTTATCTGGAACTAGATAGGGATGACAAGAAAATAGTACATACATTTTTTAGTAGCTCGTGAGAAGGGAATGGAAGGTAGCCGAAATGCATCTGAGTTTTCTGTTGAGTCCTATCAGAAATATATTCCAAGGCCTAGCTCTTTCGGTTTAGTCTCTACCATCCAAGGCGCCCTGCAAAAGGAATATTATTAAGTCTATCTAGAAGGAAAAAAAGAAATTAAACAAGGAATGGATGGACTGGTATCGATATGTATACTTGTTCATCACAAAATTGATAGTTCCTTGTGATGCACGTTCGAGGAGCAAATCTCTGGCCTCAATTGCGATTCCTTGGGGCTATACATAGAGCACAAGTAGGAATTTAGAGCAGAAGTTTGAAATGACCTGTAGTGATTAATTTCCTATTCATTTGTCCCAATCTTGTATACTAACCTCCTCTGGAAACCAAACGCCAGGTTCCGTGCTTCCCTCAAGAACTGCTAAAGCAAATGAAGCAGTCGCTATTCCTACTGATCTGAAAAACATGCAAGGAGTTGGATTACGCTTTAATACTCAACAGATTGACATGATAAGAATAGAATGAGCTTAGAACAACTAAATGAAATCCAATCAGGAAAAAAAAGACATTATTGCACGTCAATTGCTATCCAAAATCAACAACTTACTCAGAAAGTCTTTTATGACTAAATATACCAACAGTACTCCGTCCATTTGAGAATTCTAAATCCACCTGTAGAAATGAGACACAAGTAAATGATATAATTACCGTCAAGAATTTACTCATGCAAGAACCCATCATATGCATCATATAATAAACAAAAAAACAAAAAAGATTTTTTTGGAAACAAAGTCAATTCTTAGATCCCTGGAATAAAGCGCTTAGTGTTTTTTTTTTTTTCCTTTTTTTTTTTTTTTTTTTTTTTCTGTGTGTAGCATCATACCCTCATTGAGACGCGCTCTCCTGCAATTCCATCGACAGCTCTCACAAGAGGATCGAAAACTCCAACCAATTGCCTCACCTTTTTCTTGTCTCTTAGAAACTCCTACAAAAAATTAGAGTAAATATGCTTGAATAGAACTGCATGTTTCTTGCATTCTCCGGTATTTCTCTAACTGGGCTTCAAATAACAAACTTGCACTCAATGATTTCATCGTTAATGTTTACAATTACACTAGGCAATAGATGCCTATGAATATTACACATTTAAGTGAAGAAGTCAGATATTTGAAACAACATAACCACACTTCCTCGCAAGATATCTATTTTTAAGCATTCTTTTGAAGGATTTTCAAGTTTGATTTCCATGGAGAAAAAAGAGAATTCTTTCTTAGGTTACAAATTCTACCTGTCTCTCTACATTCAAAAGTATGCACTTTGATCCCTCTACTAACCTTGCAACAATTGCAGGGATGACTAAGTTCCAAACGACCAGCAAACTTCATCATCACAACTGTTATTGTTATTTGATTTTGAGATCTTCAAAAGTATGCATATATTGAGTAAAGAACATAATGATAAGAGGACTAAAGTGCATTTACATTTTGACAAAGAGGGACACAAGTGGCTAATAGGGTGAAGAAACTAGGGCGAACCTCGTTTGAGGCAGGAATCCACTCCTAGATATTGAAAAAAATAAGATCATAGAGGAAAGAGTCCTCAAACAATATTAGAAACACATAATTACCAAAGTCAATGACAAGAATCTTAGGAATGTCAGATGCATACAGCAGGAACGAGACTGGTCAAAACTGCCATTCCCCAATTCCAGAAGAAAGGTGCAGTACCGAACCGAGCACTGACAGTTGGCACTCCCAGGACTTCATAAGCACTTCTTACTTCAGGAAGATGCCTGCAATTGAACTTCTTGATCAACCAGCAATATTGATAAGCATTTTTTCCAATGCCCTTCTCCCAAATGATGGAAACTTGGACATAATAACCTCAACAGAGTACACCACATTACTTTTAAGTATTTTAGCTCTAGCTAGAAAAAGTCAATAAAGTAATAGATATCAAAAAGAAACTGCAAATGCTAATCAAAGGCTGATAAACTAAATTGCTTTCGCAAGGGAGCACCGACGTATCCTGGAAACTTTTCAAGAGAATTCTGAAGTTCATTTGGAATATTTAAAAATACTCAGACTCAGTTTCTAATTACAGAAGCAACATAAAATTCTATTGGAGATCCCATTCCCAGGGTAAATATTAAAAGAGTTATTTGCTATAACTTTGCATGCAGAAAAAGTGATTGATACTTCCATTTGCAGATATGCTGGTGGAATGATGCAACTTTTCCATTTAGGAATTGCAAAAGAGCAGGGTCGTTTTTGTTTTTCTAAGTCTTTTAAACATGACCGAGTGTGAAACATTCAACTACTTCACCACACCAAAAAGGGTATCGATGTTATCATCCTCCAACATGTCAAATGTTTGTTACTATAGATGCAATGTTTCATAAGACATGATGTATTTCTCCACTGAGTTTGAACTTCGAGAGACGGGGGGGGGGGGGGGGGGGGGGGGGGGGGGGGGAACATAATAAGGATGTTCAGACTTTTAATTATAGTCATCATTTCCTTGAAGAAGATCATCACGTATATGAGGAAGGAATACGCGGCTAGAGTCAAGAAGTGCACAATCAGGAAGTGGATGTGGAACGGGATGCATCATTTGCACCAAATAACGATGAGGAAATATCAAGAGGGCACATGATACTACTCAACTTATGCCAACATCCGAATCAGAAGGGATTGAAGAAAGATTGAACCAATCATCTTTTTCAAAGGCATTCTTAATCTTGAACCGACAAGAAAGCAATTACCAGACCATCACACTAGAGGTATTTCTAAACTAACATATGAACCTGAGTTGTCAAGTAAGGCGAAATACCCCATGAGTAATTATGTGTCTAACCACCGTTTGTCTGAATCAAATAAGTCATTTTTGAATAACTTATTTGTTGTATCTATTCCTAACAGTGTGCATGAAGCTTTAGCCGATCCAAGATGGAAAGCTGCCATGAATGAAGAAATGAAGGCTTGGCAAAAGAATGAGACTTGGGAACTTGTGGAGTGTCCACAAGGAAGGAAACCAGTTGGGTGTCGATGGATTTATAAAGTAAAATAAAATGCAAATGGAACTGTTGAACACATCAAAGCGCTTGGTTGCAAAAGGGTATAATCAAACTTTTGGGATCGACTACACGGAGACATTTGTAACTGTAGCTAAAATTAATATAGTGCGCGTTCTGTAATCATTAGCTACAAACTTGGATTTGACCACTACAACAATTTGATGCGAAGAATGCCTTCCTTCATGGAGAGCTGCCTGAGGAAGTATACATGGATCTTCCACCAGGATGCACTATGACAGACAAACAGAGATACAAGGTATGCAAATTAAAGAAATCATTGTATGAGCTGACAAATCTCTGAGAGCATGGTTGGGAAGGTTCACTAAGTCAATGAAAGGCTATTGTCAAAGCAATTCGAACCATACTTTGTTCCTAAAAAGGTGCCATGATAAGATCACAACAACCATTGTATATGTTGATGATATGGTGGCAACAGGGAATGACCCAGATGAAAGACAAGCCCTACAAGATTATCCATCTATAGAGTTTGAAATGAAAGATTTAAGTCTTGAAAATAATTTCTTGGGATTGAAGTTTCTAGATCAAGTGCAGGAATTTTCTTGTCTCAAATAAAGTATGCCCTAGATCTTTTGAAAGAAATTGGGATGTCGTTAGGAGAATAGTTTATGTAAATATGAGATTGATCTCTAATCAAGGGACTTGATTTGTTTCCTTTTCTTCTTTATTTCCTTACTTTTATTTCCTTGTAAAGCTGTACAATATCTAGATTTATGAAAGTATCTCTAATAAAGGGACTTGATTAGAGAATAGTTTATGTAAATAGGAGATTGATCTCTCTCTATATATTTTTTTTATCAAAAAGCTATGAACAACTTAGAAATCAAAGCCTGAATGAAAAACATAAATTCATTCTCGTAATTTAAAAAACAAACATTTCATCTACATCACCGACATCCACACATTTTTTTCTTTCTTTTCAATAATAAAAATCTCCAGATTTGCCAAAACATCTCTAGTGAGATGGACGAGGCATCATTTGCCAGAGGCAAGGTTAGGGGTTCGACCCATGTTGGGGTCAAGAGTTTTGTAATTAAGTTGGTCTCTTATCCAAAAAAAGAAAAAAATTCTCCACAGCTAGCTTAAGCTTAAGCAGCATTCTAGAAAGGTATGCTACTAATGACTAAAAAATGAAAGGATATTTGGGATATTGGAAAGGATGAAGACTGGCTATCAGGCTTCGTTCTTTAGTATTTTTGGGACAATCAACAACGCACCTGATTCAATAAGATAAACAGTGGCCCGAGGGTAGGAACTCCTTGTTTATGTTATTTTATATATTATTATTATGGGAACTGCTAGAGTAATCCACTTTGGGCACCGACCCAGTCGGATGTCGTGCAATACACGCTGAAATGTGTTTGTGCACATCTCGAGGTGAAATGTACGGCATTCGACTGGGTCGATGCCCAAAGTGGATTACTTTTGCATTTTCCTATTATTATATACCATTTTCATAGAATGTAAAAACTTTATTTTGTGCAGAGTTGCAGTGAACTTGGTTATGCTTTTACAAATCTGTCATGGCATGGCAGAACTTACAATAGATACACGTCTCGTTTTCCAATCCCTTTCCCAAAGTCAATGTTGAGCATTCCAGTATAAGGCTTTAATTTGATCTTTTCTCCTGATGGTTTTATTAATACAGTCAGGAACTTTGGTAATTTCTAAGACAGAAGAAAAAAGAAGTCTAGAAATCAAATGGCCGAATGCTAACCTTTAGCATAGGCAACAACCTCTTCTCCAAGAAGCAAAAAGCTGGTTGCTAATATTGTTGGACCGGCACCACCAGATCCTGCGGTGAAATATGAGAACCTGAAAAAGCACATAATCAACACCAGGGTTACGGAATATAACATGATATAAGAACATAAAAAATTAAGAAGAAAGGATACATTTGCATTTGCTGACTTCAGCTCCTTAATACTACATATTATAGTAAATGTTGTGCCTTGACCGCATTGTAATGTGGTGTTCCATTCCTAATTGAATTGAACACTTTCTCATAGCCAAATAGTTCGCTGAAGGGTTGATTTAAGAACTTGAGCAAATACGAACAATTGTCATGTCTATGCCAACAACTAAGGGAATATATTGAAGTTGTTAAAAAGCAAAAAAATGATGATGGTACAACCATTTTGCAGATAAGAATGCCACAACCTCCAAGGTATCTCACACAGAAATAACAGTGAAGAATTTTAATTGAAAGACAATTGTTCACTACATTTTTCTTTCCCAAAAATCCTAACTGCTTTTTTTGTTCACTAAAAATAGAAGTTCCTGCTTCTTGCATTTTTACTATATTCTTTCATTTGATTCTGCTAACTTTCAAGGAGAATGCAAGGGTGAAGTACTATTGATACATACATTTGCTACACAATAATCGAGGTCCTTTGGACGCAAACCACAATATGCATGCACAATTCAATGGAATCAACGTCTTTGTGGCATAAGTATGTACCAAAACATGTCACCGAGGCTTTTTCCAACTTTCAAATGTGTTCAATTCTTCAATAGATAACTTTCTCCTTAAATCTTGAGCAAGAAAGTCCCTCTAAGCTAATGATACGTTTTTCTTTCCTCACTTCCATGTTTCTTGTCAATAGCTTAAAAGAGCAAGCTCCAAAAGCACCTGGTGAATCCGCATAACATAGTTCTCAAAATTTCATACCAAGCTAATCTAGCCAAATTCAACCTGAATGAAAGAAGTGGAGGAGTACAACAACTAGAAAGCGTGATATGTGATCGAAATATCCTTGTTAAGATAAAGGGAAAAGTTTATAAAACTACAATTCGACCAAAGCAATGCTATATGGAAGTGAATGTCGGGTGGCATGAGAATGCTAGGTGAATGTATGGTGAACCTAGTAAAGATAGAATAAGAAATACAGATATTTAAAAAAAAAGAAAAAGAAATAGGAGTAACACCAATCGACACAAAAATTAGGGAAGGCCAGTTGCGATAGCTTGGATGAATCCAAAAAGGTCTTGCACATGCCCAAATTAAAAAAATCGAAACAATCGAAGATAAAGAAATTCGATAGTGTAGGTCAGTCCTAAGATAACCTAAGATGAATTAATTATGAAGGATTTAAAGGATTTTGAAAGCATGTCATTGAGTGCATCTAATCGAGCAAAGTCGAAAAGTTTGATCCATGTAGCAGATCGCAACAGTACCAAAACCATACATCTCACTTTAGGAGAGGATGGTGAGCTGCACATTGGACTTAAGGGGGTTATTAGTTCCATTTTTAGTTTGGAGGGTGGAGGCCAAGTTGTTCTGAAACATGTAGTTAAGGAGCTAAAATCACTTTAGACCATCTGCATGCAGTGTTGAGATCTGGCAGAAAACCTAAAGTCGTTCTAAAGTCTACGTAACTTGCTCGTGTTCCCTTGAAATTCCTTGTGTTCAATCATTCCTTTATTTTTGTCTTATTAAGAATTCGCAGTGGCCGTATAGTACAACAATCTAGGTTCAGGATTTGTTTGAAAAAAATATGAGGTGAAAGGTTAAAAACATTTGAGAAAGGAGAATCAAGATTGCAGAGTTTGTAATCAACTCAACATCTGAAAAATTCTTTAAGGTTTATCTGGTAGCAAACTCGTATAATTATTGAGCAATTTTCACTTTGAAAATTTGTTGAATGTGTTCCATTTGTTTTATTTTATCTCTGGATACTACATAAATAGATGAAATTTTGTTGTTGTGCCTTTTTACATGTAAAATGTTATGTTGAGAATGATATTTTTTTCGGCACTAAAAGGTTGAAAGAGCGATATGCCGAAAAGGCAGTGAAAATGGTCATTTGCATTAAATTTGATCTCATTGGTTCATTATATATTTATTAATATACTATTGTTGTAAAGATATTATTCTCAAGTAATACGGCAACAAAAAAAATCCTGAAGCCTAGAAACAACCTACAATGTTTCTAAGGTGTGGCTAAGGCAATTAAAGGATGCTTCATCTCGCAAGACAGTCGTCGAGGAAGGGATCAACATTGACCCATATCTCTCGGCCACTCGAGCTGACCTTCTTGTCGGCACTGCCTCCAAACCGGGGTGGGCCTTAGTAAGGGATCAGTTGTGTTTCGGGAACATGGTCGTGATCTCAGCGGCTTCTACTCCTACGACCATTCTATTGACGGCTTTTCACTCCAGTCCAGTGGGTGGCCATGGAGGGTTCCTCAAGACCTATAAACGAATTGGGGCGAAATTTTATTGGGACAGGATGAAGTTAGATGTCCAGCAGTTTGTGGCGCATCGTGTGATGTATCACCGAGTTAGAGTCTTAACAGATGCATCATAAGTTCTGCACCAACTTCGTCAAAAGTGAAAATGGTATGTAACGTATGTTTTGTATTACCCATGTTCTTTGATTTGATGCTTTCTTTTGCCTCTTCACTATTGATGCACTGGTCGTCGCTCATCGTTTCAAGCTCATCCTTTTCCATTTCTCCTGTTGTGAGCGCCTTTAGAGTTTCAAGGGTTAACAAACAATCGCTAATTTACACAGTATGTTCAAACATGAGAAATCATCGCTAAAAGGTTGAAATAGCGACTAGTGGCGAAAAGGAAATGGAAATGGGCATTTATATAAAATGTATTCTCATTTATTCATTTATTTATTATTTTATGAGTTCAATTGTATTTCAAACATTATACTCAAGTAGCTTAAGGGAACAACAAAATTGTGAAGCCTAAAAAGAGGCTACAATGTTTCTAGGGGTGGCTTGGGCAATTAGAGGATGTTTCATCTCGCAAGACAACTTCAAAACCTCACTAAAATCAACCGAGTGCTCTTGGTCTGCAACCCACTTGAAGTTTTGCACCAATTTGGCCACCCATAAATTAACAGTGGCCAATCCGAGATTCTTTCCGGGGCATACCCTTCGACCAGCTCCAAATGGTGCAAGCCTCAAGTCACTGCCTCGAACATCCACATTAGCGCCGCCATCACTTTCCACAAACCTCTCTGGCTTAAAAACCAAAGGTTCTTTCCAAACCTTGGGGTCGTGAGTGATGTGCCACATGTTCACCATAGCAGTAGTGTTTGATGGAATGATCATTCCATTGCTAAGATGCACGTCGGAAGTTGACAAGCGAGCCCAAGACAAGAGGGGACCTGGTGGGTGGACGCGAAGAGTCTCCTTCACCACAGCTTGCAGGTACGGTAGCTTGACAATGTCGGCATCTGTAATTTTTCTGCTGCCCACAACATCGTCCAATTCCTTTTGAAGTTTGCCTTGAATGTCTTGGTTCAACACCAACTCTGCCATGACCCACTCTGTCAAAAGAGCAGTTGTGTCAGTGCCACGGAAGATCATTTCCTGCGACCAAGTAGGAGTACAATATGAGCAAACTATAAGAATCATAAGCAAGTTATTGAATGGACGAGGAGTCAAATAAATAACCAAGGGTAGGAATATTATGGTTTACGAGACGAACCCATAGGACTGCAATCATGTTGTCTTTTTCCATCTTTTCTTCACCCTCTAGAGAGAGCATCACATCAACAAAGTCTGCATCATCGGACAAGTTGGTCGGCCCACCATTTTGTTGGTGTTCTTCGATTATTCTTCCAACGAATTTCTTCACTTTAGGAACAAGAAGCTGCGCAACGCTCCTTGATGCGGTAAGGATCATAGAAGTAGCTTAGCCATGGGAGATAGTCTGACAAATTGAAAGCCCCTAGGAGTTCAAACCCTTCTCTAACCATCTCATGAAGCTCTTTCAGCTCTTCGGTGTCGTGTGTGACATCGTACCTCTTACCAAAAACACTTCCCATGATGTTGTTCAACGCTGCAGCTTGGAGATGCTTCCTTAGCCCAACCTTCCCCTCAAGGGATTGCTCATTGGCAATGGCATTCAACATGGTGGAGCAATCAAGTTGGCGCCCCGGCTCATAGGCTGCTATTCGCTTAAAAGCAAATAGTTGAGATGATGCAATCCTCCTAAGGAACCGCCAATAAGTTCCGTTTGGGGCAAAACCCATAGCTCGATCGAACATCAACTTCATAGCATTCCTTAATAGGAGGCGATCGGCAAAATAAGGAGAGGTCAAGATCTCTCGTGCTGTGTGTGGATCAGATGCAACCACCACTGGGGTCGAGCCAAGACTAAATGCCATGAGTTGGGTTGCAGATCGACTAGTTGCCATTGCAGCTAGTGTTCGATGGGCTAGTCCGCGACTCATCTTGAATATACTACCGAAAATCGGGAGACCACGTGGCCCTGGTATAGCAACGGTGCCCTTATGGTTTCTGCCGTTCTTCCAAGCAATTCCACCAACAGCAAAAGCCCATGTTAAAAGCCCTATCGTGGCGAAAGAGATGAAAAACGAAAGGATAACGAAGGCATCAAATAGGTTAGTGGTACCCAAAAAGGCCGGGAGTGTAAACAACCACCAGCTCGCATCCTTGGAAGCCAAGCCTAAATCCATTGGATAGATGGTTAGGCGGGAAAAAGAGTGGGGAAAGGCTTTGTATCCCAAGCTCTTTGTTGGTGATGAGTGCATGGCTTCGCGAGTTTATATAGACAAAATATCTCTCGCGAAGGAAAGTTGGTGAGCATTGTTACCTTTTTTTACAGTGTAGTATAGAAGGAAAGTGTTTTATGGCCGCATTCGGTGAAAAGGAAATAAATAAAAGGCATCATTAATGGAGATTTGTAATTGATGTTGTGAGTAAAAAATAATACTTGAATAATGGTAATTTTTGTTGAATTGGAAGGTGTTAGGTGGCCTTTTAGCTGAAAAAGGCAAGTGAATCAATTAATTGCATGGGTCTAATAAATAATTTATTGATTGCATGGGTCCAATGAAAATATTTATTAATTGTATGGTGGTAAGATTTGAAGGATTTGGGAAGGATACGATCATCTCCAATGGGAACGTGGATTAGGGAAAAATGCGTGCCACGTAGGATGAGATGGACATTGAGATTAAAAAACACTCTCAAATGCAAATGTTAGAGCATCTCCAATGGTAATGTGGATTTAGACCATAGATTGGTGTCACCTCATGGATGTAGGGAGGATGTCTATCCTATGTAGCGAGACGTAGACATTCTAACTCAAAATTGATCTCCAAAGGTCAATGTGGATTGGAACATTTGCTTTGCTTTTTTCTTTTGTCTTCATGTGGATTAGGACCTTTATTTTGTCTTATTCTTTATTTATATAACTAAAAGTGATGATGTGGGGCGGCGGAGAGAATGCCAACCATAATGTCTGGAAGTAGACATTGGGGTAGACACCTTCTACTTTGATTCCCGCCACATCGCCTAGACATTCATAATCCACGGTCTCATTGGAGAGCTATTTTTAGGTTGAATGTAGATTGTGTCCTAGGTGGATCCATTTTCACCCCAATCCATGATATCATTGGAGATGCTCTTATTAGCATCTGAGAGTGTCCATATTGAATGTCTTTTTTTTTTGTCAAAGCTCAATGAGTTCCATTGATGAATTAGCTGGAGTTCCCTTACAACGATAACACAACATAGTAGATCAGTCTCCTTGAGCTCAATGAGTCCATATTGAATGTCTACTTCTAGGCATATTGTACCCACAATTTCTACTTCTAGATATCTTCTACCTATAATGTCTAGAACTAGACATTCAATATGGTCATTATTGTTGCCACGTCAGCTCACATAAAAGGCAAGTGAATCAATTAAGTGCATGGGTCTAATACATTATTTATTAATTGCATGGGTCCAATAAAAATATTTATTAATTGCATGGGTCCAATAAAAATATTTATTAATTGCATGGTGGTAAGATTTGAAGGATTTGTGAAGAATCAAATTATTAATTTGCATGTATGGTGGAGGAAAATCATATTGGATTTCATTCCCAAATCGAAAGAATGAAACATTTGCTCCTATCGATGTTTTATTTTTAACGAAAGTTAAAGTAGAAATTATCGGATATGATAATAATACATTGTCACGTCGTCACTTTTTTCTTTATCATTTTTACGAAACATGTCCTTATAATTAAAGGATGGTGATTGGGTAACATACATTTGCTACTCATTGTAGGAGTCCATTGGATATACTTTGTTATTTGTGCGTGCATATCTAGATCTGACATTAAGTGCACTAATATTATATTTATGACCTATTTGAATAGCATAAGAGGAAAAGATGGAGATTTTCTTTTTGGGGAAAATTAGAACTTGTATCGAACAATGAACTAAGCATGTTGTGACCATCATAGTTGTGCTAAGGAGAACAAGCAGTTCTATCTTGGGATTTCCCTACACTAGACAACCCTTTAATCTCTAATTGCTACATAGTACCAACTTAACTCCTCAAGTAGTGTGCATACAGTTCGATGCCCATTCTGCCCCCAAATTCCCAATAGTATATTTATCACCTAAACTTGAAAACTGTTCTTTGTACTCAAAGATGCTCAGATTTCTTTCCTTCTAAAAAGGAACAAGCATTAGCAAATACCACTCATAATCCTTTGTGCCTTGCCCCTAAAATTCTCTCATTGATTGAAATAAGCAAGCTATGGTTCATGTCATCTTAATTGTCCTCCTAGCAAATTGCTCCCACTTACCCTCCTGAGTTTTAAAACTTCGCTAAAATCAACTGGGTGCTCTTGGTCTGCAATCCACTTGAAGTTTTGCACCAACTTTGGCACCCATAAAATTGGCAATAGAGGATGCTGATAGAATTAAGGGTCGTCCACCAATTACCCGAGTTTACATAAGGAAGAGCAAGAGATCCACCTGATCAAATGCATCTCCAATTGCTTACTTTGCAAGGTTTGTGGGGTCTACTGAGTAGTGGGTTGTTACAAAGTGCAGAGTGGAGTGTGCGTGTGATGTGTGTGAGTGTCCTTGTGGTGTGCATAGAAAGGGTAAAGCAAGAGTATAGTGAGTCGATGAAAGGGTACTTAATAGGTACTATTCACCCATGTCATGCATTCAGGGTATTTTATTCTGGTTAGATATGTCTTGGTGAGGGGAGATCAATAACTCTTCCTCTGGTCCTAAGGTTGTAGGCTCTAGCTTAACCTTATCTGTGTTGTTATCTACCTATTGTTGGTGTTTTCACCCCTATCGATAAAACTACTGAGGCATCATCCTCTTTTCCTTCATCATCGAGATAGAGTCATAACATTGGTATCAGAGCATCATCGCCATGGCACCAAAGGTTGATTCTCGAGTAGATCTGTTGGAAGTCGAGATGAAGAAGATGGAGATCTCCATGGGGGAACTAAGATCTGTTTTAGATTCACAGCGTTCGACCATGGAAACGATGTTCCAAGCTTTGTCCTAGAAGATGGAGGTTCTTCTGCACCAACAGAAGGCAGGGTGACTGGAACTCTTCGATTGGAGAGACTAGTGGAGCTAAGGGTCCGGATCCACCAGATCCGGGTATAAGGATGGATTTGATGATGGAGGAGAGCCCAGATTTGAGCTCATCTCACTGCCAATCGAGGCCAAAAGTTAGAAAGATCAAGATGCCCGTGTGTGACCGGGCCGAACAATACTTTGCGTTGCACGAGATGATAGAAACTTCGAAGCTACGTGCTGCTCGAATCTGTTTGATTGGCGTCGCCCAGATTTGGCTCCAAACAGAGGAGTTGGAGAAGCCATTTGAGAGTTGGTTGGATCTTCGTGCTTAGCTTTGTCGACGATTCATTGATGTCGACCCCCTGCACCTCCATTAAAGGACTTTCGATACCCTTCAAGATCGTTGTCTTCATCAATGGGTTAAAGGACCGCATACGTCTGGAGATGATGGTATAGCCTCTAATGACGCTGCATGCGGTGGTGGAGAGAGCATCTCATATCAAAAAGAAGTTTGATGAAGGAGATGGGCTCGGGTTGTCTTCTGTCTCTGGGCCCAAAAGCCCGACCCACCTGGGCTCGATCAGCAAGTCCGAGTCTCGCCCGCCCACATGGGTGTCTCATACTATAGCAGGCTCCCTTAAAAGCCCAACTCAAACCAAGCCCAGTTCTTCGGGTATCACCAGATTCGTGTACAGGCTTCAGACGTTCACAAAACAACATTTCGAACACACGAAAGACCATTTTGAGTTCTTGGTAATGCCTTTTGGGATCTCTAACGCCCTGGCCACATTCCAATCTTTGATGAACTCCATTTTCAAGGGCCTATTGCGCCATTGTGCCTTGGTTTTCTTTGAATATATTCTGGTGCACAGTACGAACCATGAGTGATCACCTCCGTCAGGTGCTCTCTATCCTTAAGTTCCATTCCCTTTTCGTTAACTTAAAGAAATGTTTATTTGCTAGGTCCAGCCTCGAATACTTAGGCCATATCATCTCCGGGAATGGCGCCCAAGCAGATCCCGAGAAGATCAGAGCAATGGAGGCTTGGCTTTTGCCATCATCTCCCAAGGAATTAAGGGGTTTCTTAGGACAACGGGGCTATTATAGGCGTTTGGTGCGTGACTATGGACATATAGATGCCCAATTGACGCAGCTCCTACGGAAGGACTCTTTTGTGTGGCACGACGAGGAGACTTGGGCAGTAAATCAGTTGAAGCAGGGAATGACGGAGGTCTCGATGTTGGCCTTTCCCAATTTTCATTCCCTTTTTGTACTGGAAACGGATGCCTCAGGCGTGGGAGTGGGCGCTGTGTTATCCCAAGGTAATCGACCTATTGCCTTTTTCAGTAAGGCCTTGTCTCCTCGGGCTCGCAACAAGTCGGTATATGAACGGGAGCTCATACCCATCGTGTTGGCCATCCAGAAGTGGCGTCGCTACTTGCTGGGTCGTAGGTTTATTGTTTGCACCGATCAACGCAGCCTTAAGTTCCTGCTCGAGCAACGAGAGGTGGCTCTGAAGTACCAACGATGGTTAGTCAAATTGATGGGGTTTTCTTTTAATATCAAGTATCGTCCAGGAGTTTCAAATGTAGCTGTCGATGCCTTATCACGTTTCCCTTCCTCTTCGGAACTTCTGGCAGTCTCTCTATCTTCTTTTGTTGACTGGTCGGTCATCGAGGAAGGGATCAACATTGACCCATATCTCTCCGCCACTCGAGCTGACCTTCTTGTCAGACCGCCTCCAAACCGGGGTGGGCCTTAGTAAGGGATCAGTTGTGTTTCGGGAACATGGCCGTGATCTCAGCGGCTTCTCCTCCTACGACCATTCTATTGACGGCTTTTCACTCCAGTCCAGTGGGTGGCCATGGAGGTTCCTCAAGACCTATAAACGAATTGGGGCGAAATTTTATTGGGACAGGATGAAGTTAGATGTCCAGCAGTTTGTGGCGCATCATGTGATGTATCACCGAGTTAGAGTCTTAACAGATGCATCATAAGTTCTGCACCAACTTCGTCAAAAGTGAAAATGGTATGTAACGTATGTTTTGTATTACCTATGTTCTTTGATTTGATGCTTTCTTTTGCCTCTTCACTATTGATGCACTGGTCGTCGCTCATCGTTTCAAGCGCATCCTTTTCCATTTCTCCCTGTTGTGAGCGCCTTTAGAGTTTCAAGTGTTAACAAACAATCGCTAATTTACACAAAGTATGTTCAAACATGAGAAATCATCGCTAAAAGGTTGAAATAGCGACTAGTGGCGAAAAGGAAATGGAAATGGGCATTTATATAAAATGTATTCTCATTTATTCATTTATTTATTATTTTATGAGTTTAATTGTATTTCAAACATTATACTCAAGTAGCTTAAGGGAACAACAAAATTGTGAAGCCTAAAAAGAGGCTACAATGTTTCTAGGGGTGGCTTGGGCAATTAGAGGATGTTTCATCTCGCAAGACAACTTCAAAACCTCGCTAAAATCAACCGAGTGCTCTTGGTCTGCAACCCACTTGAAGTTTTGCACCAATTTGGCCACCCATAAATTAACAGTGGCCAATCCGAGATTCTTTCCGGGGCATACCCTTCGACCAGCTCCAAATGGTGCAAGCCTCAAGTCACTGCCTCGAACATCCACATTAGCGCCGCCATCACTTTCCACAAACCCTCTCGGCTTAAAAACCAAAGGTTCTTTCCAAACCTTGGGGTCGTGAGTGATGTGCCACATGTTCACCATAGCAGTAGTGTTTGATGGAATGATCATTCCATTGCTAAGATGCACGTCGGAAGTTGACAAGCGAGCCCAAGACAAGAGGGGACCTGGTGGGTGGACGCGAAGAGTCTCCTTCACCACAGCTTGCAGGTACGGTAGCTTGACAATGTCGGCATCTGTAATTTTTCTGCTGCCCACAACATCGTCCAATTCCTTTTGAAGTTTGCCTTGAATGTCTTGGTTCAACACCAACTCTGCCATGACCCACTCTGTCAAAAGAGCAGTTGTGTCAGTGCCACGGAAGATCATTTCCTGCGACCAAGTAGGAGTACAATATGAGCAAACTATAAGAATCATAAGCAAGTTATTGAATGGACGAGGAGTCAAATAAATAACCAAGGGTAGGAATATTATGGTTTACGAGACGAACCCATAGATTTGCAATCATGTTGTCTTTTTCCATCTTTTCTTCACCCTCTAGAGAGAGCATCACATCAACAAAGTCCGCATCATCGGACAAGTTGGTCGGCCCACCATTTTGTTGGTGTTCTTCGATTATTCTTCCAACGAATTTCTTCACTTTAGGAACAAGAGCTGCGCAACGCTCCTTGATGCGGTAAGGATCATAGAAGTAGCTTAGCCATGGGAGATAGTCCGACAAATTGAAAGCCCCTAGGAGTTCAAACCCTTCTCTAACCATCTCATGAAGCTCTTTCACTCTTCTGTCGTGTGTGACATCGTACCTCTTACCAAAAACACTTCCCATGATGTTGTTCAACGCTGCAGCTTGGAGATGCTTCCTTAGCCCAACCTTCCCCTCAAGGGATTGCTCATTGGCAATGGCATTCAACATGGTGGAGCAATCAAGTTGGCGCCCCGGCTCATAGGCTGCTATTCGCTTAAAAGCAAATAGTTGAGATGATGCAATCCTCCTAAGGAACCGCCAATAAGTTCCGTTTGGGGCAAAACCCATAGCTCGATCGAACATCAACTTCATAGCAGATTCCTTAATAGGGCGATCGGCAAAATAAGGAGAGGTCAAGATCTCTCGTGCTGTGTGTGGATCAGATGCAACCACCACTGGGGTCGAGCCAAGACTAAATGCCATGAGTTGGGTTGCGAGATCGACTAGTTGCCATTGCGCCTAGTGTTCGATGGGCTAGTCCGCGACTCATCTTGAATATACTACCGAAAATCGGGAGACCACGTGGCCCTGGTATAGCAACGGTGCCCTTATGGTTTCTGCCGTTCTTCCAAGCAATTCCACCAACAGCAAAAGCCCATGTTAAAAGCCCTATCGTGGCGAAAGTGATGAAAACGAAAGGATAACGAAGGCATCAAATAGGTTTGTGGTACCCAAAAAGGCCGGAGTGTAAACAACCACCAGCTCGCATCCTTGGAAGCCAAGCCTAAATCCATTGGATAGATGGTTAGGCGAGAAAAAGAGTGGGGAAAGGCTTTGTATCCCAAGCTCTTTGTTGGTGATGAGTGCATGGCTTCGCGAGTTTATATAGACAAAATATCTCTCGCGAAGGAAAGTTGGTGAGCAATGTTACCTTTTTTTACAGTGTAGTATAGAAGGAAAGTGAGTTATGGCCGCATTCGGTGAAAAGGAAATAAATAAAAGGCATCATTAATGGAGATTTGTAATTGATGTTGTGAGTAAAAAATAATACTTGAATAATGGTAATTTTTGTTGAATTGGAAGGTGTTAGGTGGCCTTTTAGCTGAAAAAGGCAAGTGAATCAATTAATTGCATCGGTCTAATAAATAATTTATTGATTGCATGGGTCCAATGAAAATATTTATTAATTGCATGGTGGTAAGATTTGAAGGATTTGGGAAGGATACGATCATCTCCAATGGGAACGTGGATTAGGGAAAAATGCGTGCCACGTAGGATGAGATGGACATTGAGATTAAAAAACACTCTCAAATGCAAATGTTAGAGCATCTCCAATGGTAATGTGGATTTAGACCATAGATTGGTGTCACCTCATGGATGTAGGGAGGATGTCTATCCTATGTAGCAGTACGTAGACATTCTAACTCAAAATTGATCTCCAAAGGTCAATGTGGATTGGAACATTTGCTTTGCTTTTTTTCTTTTGTCTTCATGTGGATTAGGACCTTTATTTTGTCTTATTCTTTATTTATATAACTAAAAGTGATGATGTGGGGCAGCGGAGAGAATGCCAACCATAATGTCTGGAAGTAGACATTGGGGTAGACACCTTCTACTTTGATTCCCTGCCACATCAGCTAGACATTCATAATCCATGGTCTCATTGGAGAGCTATTTTTAGGTTGAATGTAGATTGTGTCCTAGGTGGATCCATTTTCACCCCAATCCATGATATCATTGGAGATGTTCTTATTAGCATCTGAGAGTGTCCATATTGAATGCCTTTTTTTTTTGTCAAAGCTCAATGAGTTCCATTGATGAATTAGCGGGAGATCCCTTACAACGATAACACAACATAGTAGATCAGTCTCCTTGAGCTCAATGAGTCCATATTGAATGTCTACTTCTAGGCATATTGTACCCACAATTTCTACTTCTAGATATCTTCTACCTATAATGTCTAGAACTAGACATTCAATATGGTCATTATTGTTGCCACGTCAGCTCACATAAAAGGCAAGTGAATCAATTAAGTGCATGGGTCTAATACATTATTTATTAATTGCATGGGTCCAATAAAAATATTTATTAATTGCATGGGTCCAATAAAAATATTTATTAATTGCATGGTGGTAAGATTTGAAGGATTTGTGAAGAATCAAATTATTAATTTGCATGTATGGTGGAGGAAAATCATATTAGATTTCATTCCCAAATCGAAAGAATGAAACATTTGCTCCTATTGATGTTTTATTTTTAACGAAAGTTAAAGTAGAAATTATCGGATATGATAATAATACATTGTCACGTCGTCACTTTTTTCTTTATCATTTTTACGAAACATGTCCTTATAATTAAAGGATGGTGATTGGGTAACATACATTTGCTACTCATTGTAGGAGTCCATTGGATATACTTTGTTATTTGTGCGTGCATATCTAGATCTGACATTAAGTGCACTAATATTATATTTATGACCTATTTGAATAGCATAAGAGGAAAAGATGGAGATTTTCATTTTGGGGAAAATTAGAACTTGTATCGAACAATGAACTAAGCATGTTGTGACCATCATAGTTGTGCTAAGGAGAACAAGCAGTTCTATCTTGGGATTTCCCTACACTAGACAACCCTTTAATCTCTAATTGCTACATAGTACCAACTTAACTCCTCAAGTAGTGTGCATACAGTTCGATGCCCATTCTGCCCCCAAATTCCCAATAGTATATTTATCACCTAAACTTGAAAACTGTTCTTTGTACTCAAAGATGCTCAGATTTCTTTCCTTCTAAAAAGGAACAAGCATTAGCAAATACCACTCATAATCCTTTGTGCCTTGCCCCTAAAATTCTCTCATTGATTGAAATAAGCAAGCTATGGTTCATGTCATCTTAATTGTCCTCCTAGCAAATTGCTCCCACTTACCCTCCTGAGTTTTAAAACTTCGCTAAAATCAATTGGGTGCTCTTGGTCTGCAATCCACTTGAAGTTTTGCACCAACTTTGGCACCCATAAAATTGGCAATAGAGGATGCTGATAGAATTAAGGGTCGTCCACCAATTACCCGAGTTTACATAAGGAAGAGCAAGAGATCCACTCGATCAAATGCATCTCCAATTGCTTACTTTGCAAGGTTTGTGGGGTCACCGAGTAGTGGGTTGTTACAAAGTGCAGAGAGTGGAGTGTGCGTGTGATGTGTGTGAGTGTCCTTGTGGTGTGCATAGAAAGGGTAAAGCAAGAGTATAGTGAGTCGATGAAAGGGTACTTAATAGGTACTATTCACCCATGTCATGCATTCAGTGGTATTTTATTCGGGTTAGATATGTCTTGGTGAGGGAGATCAATAACTCTTCCTCTCGGGTCCTAAGGTTGTAGGCTCTAGCTTAACCTTATATGTGTTGTTATCTACCTATTGTTGGTGTTTTCACCCCTATCGATAAAACTACTGAGGCATCATCCTCTTTTCCTTCATCATCGAGATAGAGTCATAACATTGGTATCAGAGCATCATCGCCATGGCACCAAAGGTTGATTCTCGAGTAGATCTGTTGGAAGTCGAGATGAAGAAGATGGAGATCTCCATGGGGGAACTAAGATCTGTTTTAGATTCACAGCGTTCGACCATGGAAACGATGTTCCAAGCTTTGTCCTAGAAGATGGAGGTTCTTCTGCACCAACAGAAGGCAGGGTGACTGGAACTCTTCAGATTGGAGAGACTAGTGGAGCTAAGGGTCCAGATCCACCAGATCTGGGTATAAGGATGGATTTGATGATGGAGGAGAGCCCAGATTTGAGCTCATCTCACTGCCAATCGAGGCCAAAAGTTAGAAAGATCAAGATGCCCGTGTGTGACGGTGACGACCTTCTCGTGTGGTTAAACCGGGCCGAACAATACTTTGCGTTGCACGAGATGATAGAAACTTCGAAGCTACGTGCTGCTCGAATCTGTTTGATTGGCGTCGCCCAGATTTGGCTCCAAACAGAGGAGTTGGAGAAGCCATTTGAGAGTTGGTTGGATCTTCGTGCTTAGCTTTGTCGACGATTCATTGATGTCGACCCCCTGTACCTCCATTAAAGGACTTTCGATACCCTTCAAGATCGTTGTCTTCATCAATGGGTTAAAGGACCGCATACGTCTGGAGATGATGGTATAGCCTCTAATGACGCTGCATGCGGTGGTGGAGAGAGCATCTCATATCAAAAAGAAGTTTGATGAAGGAGATGGGCTCGGGTTGTCTTCTGTCTCTGGGCCCAAAAGCCCGACCCACCTGGGCTCGATCAGCAAGTCCGAGTCTCGCCCGCCCACATGGGTGTCTCATACTATAGCAGGCTCCCTTAAAAGCCCTACTCAAACCAAGCCCAGTTCTTCGGGTATCACCAGATTCGTGTACAGGCTTCAGACGTTCACAAAACAACATTTCGAACACACGAAAGACCATTTTGAGTTCTTGGTAATGCCTTTTGGGATCTCTAACGCCCTGGCCACATTCCAATCTTTGATGAACTCCATTTTCAAGGGCCTATTGCGCCATTGTGCCTTGGTTTTCTTTGAATATATTCTGGTGCACAAGATTTAACCATGAGTGATCACCTCCGTCGGGTGCTCTCTATCCTTAAGTTCCATTCCCTTTTCGTTAACTTAAAGAAATGTTTATTTGCTAGGTCCAAACCTCGAATACTTAGGCCATATCATCTCCGGAATGGCGCCCCGCATCCCGAGAAGATCGAGCAATGGAGGCTTGGCTTTTGCCATCATCTCCCAAGGAATTAAGGGGTTTCTTAGGACAACGGGGCTATTATAGGCGTTTGGTGCGTGACTATGGACATATAGATGCCCAATTGACGCAGCTCCTACGGAAGGACTCTTTTGTGTGGCACGACGAGGAGACTTGGGCAGTAAATCAGTTGAAGCAGGGAATGACGGAGGTCTCGATGTTGGCCTTTCCCAATTTTCATTCCCTTTTTGTACTGGAAACGGATGCCTCAGGCGTGGGAGTGGGCGCTGTGTTATCCCAAGGTAATCGACCTATTGCCTTTTTCAGTAAGGCCTTGTCTCCTCGGGCTCGCGACAAGTCGGTATATGAACGGGAGCTCATACCCATCGTGTTGGCCATCCAGAAGTGGTGTCGCTACTTGCTGGGTCGTAGGTTTATTGTTTGCACCGATCAACGCAGCCTTAAGTTCTTGCTCGAGCAACGAGAGGTGGCTCTGAAGTACCAACGATGGTTAGTCAAATTGATGGGGTTTTCTTTTAATATCAAGTATCGTCCAGGAGTTTCAAATGTAGTTGTCGATGCCTTATCACGTTTCCCTTTCTCTTCGGAACTTCTGGCAGGCTCTCTATCTTCTTTTGTTGACTGGTCGGTCATCGAGGAAGGGATCAACATTGACCCATATCTCTCCGCCACTCGAGCTGACCTTCTTGTCGGCACTGCCTCCAAACCGGGGTGGGCCTTAGTAAGGGATCAGTTGTGTTTCGGGAACATGGCCGTGATCTCGGCTTCTCCTCCTACGACCATTCTATTGACGGCTTTTCACTCCAGTCCAGTGGGTGGCCATGGAGGTTCCTCAAGACCTATAAACGAATTGGGGCGAAATTTTATTGGGACAGGATGAAGTTAGATGTCCAATAGTTTGTGGCGCATCATGTGATGTATCACCGAGTTAGAGTCTTAACAGATGCATCATAAGTTCTGCACCAACTTCGTCAAAAGTGAAAATGGTATGTAACGTATGTTTTGTATTACCTATGTTCTTTGATTTGATGCTTTCTTTTGCCTCTTCACTATTGATGCACTGGTCGTCGCTCATCGTTTCAAGCGCATCCTTTTCCATTTCTCCCGTTGTGAGCGCCTTTAGAGTTTCAAGTGTTAACAAACAATCGCTAATTTACACAGTATGTTCAAACATGAGAAATCATCGCTAAAAGGTTGAAATAGCGACTAGTGGCGAAAAGGAAATGGAAATGGGCATTTATATAAAATGTATTCTCATTTATTCATTTATTTATTATTTTATGAGTTCAATTGTTTTTCAAACATTATACTCAAGTAGCTTAAGGGAACAACAAAATTGTGAAGCCTAAAAAGAGGCTACAATGTTTCTAGGGGTGGCTTGGGCAATTAAAGGATGTTTCATCTCGCAAGACAACTTCAAAACCTCGCTAAAATCAACCGAGTGCTCTTGGTCTGCAACCCACTTGAAGTTTTGCACCAATTTGGCCACCCATAAATTAACAGTGGCCAATCCGAGATTCTTTCCGGGGCATACCCTTCGACCAGCTCCAAATGGTGCAAGCCTCAAGTCACTGCCTCGAACATCCACATTAGCGCCGCCATCACTTTCCACAAACCTCTCTGGCTTAAAAACCAAAGGTTCTTTCCAAACCTTGGGGTCGTGAGTGATGTGCCACATGTTCACCATAGCAGTAGTGTTTGATGGAATGATCATTCCATTGCTAAGATGCACGTCGGAAGTTGACAAGCGAGCCCAAGACAAGAGGGGACCTGGTGGGTGGACGCGAAGAGTCTCCTTCACCACGGCTTGCCAGTGTACGGTAGCTTGACAATGTCAAGATCTGTAATTTTTCTCGCTGCCCACAACATCGTCCAATTCCTTTTGAAGTTTGCCTTGAATGTCTTGGTTCAACACCAACTCGCCATGACCCACTCGTCAAAAGAGCGGTTGTGTCGGTGCCACGAAGATCATTTCTGCGACCAAGTAGGAGTACAATATGAGTAAACTATAAGAATCACAAGCAAGTTATTGAATGGACGAGGAGTCAAATAAATAACCAAGGGTAGGAATATTATGGTTTACGAGACGAACCCATAGGACTGCAATCATGTCGTCTTTTTCCATCTTTTCTTCACCCTCTAGAGAGAGCATCACATCAACAAAGTCTGCATCATCGGACAAGTTGGTCGGCCCACCATTTTGTTGGTGTTCTTCGATTATTCTTCCAACGAATTTCTTCACTTTAGGAACAAGAACTGCGCAACGCTCCTTGATGCGGTAAGGATCATAGAAGTAGCTTAGCCATGGGAGATAGTCTGACAAATTGAAAGCCCCTAGGAGTTCAAACCCTTCTCTAACCATCTCATGAAGCTCTTTCAGCTCTTCGGTGTCGTGTGTGACATCGTACCTCTTACCAAAAACACTTCCCATGATGTTGTTCAACGCTGCAGCTTGGAGATGCTTCCTTAGCCCAACCTTCCCCTCAAGGGATTGCTCATTGGCAATGGCATTCAACATGGTGGAGCAATCAAGTTGGCGCCCCGGCTCATAGGCTGCTATTCGCTTAAAAGCAAATAGTTGAGATGATGCAATCCTCCTAAGGAACCGCCAATAAGTTCCGTTTGGGGCAAAACCCATAGCTCGATCGAACATCAACTTCATAGCAGATTCCTTAATAGGGCGATCGGCAAAATAAGGAGAGGTCAAGATCTCTCGTGCCGTGTGTGGATCAGATGCAACCACCACTGGGGTCGAGCCAAGACTAAATGCCATGAGTTGGGTTGCAGATCGACTAGTTGCCATTGCAGCTAGTGTTCGATGGGCTAGTCCGCGACTCATCTTGAATATACTACCGAAAATCGGGAGACCACGTGGCCCTGGTATAGCAACGGTGCCCTTATGGTTTCTGCCGTTCTTCCAAGCAATTCCACCAACAGCAAAAGCCCATGTTAAAAGCCCTATCGTGGCGAAAGTGATGAAAAACGAAAGGATAACGAAGGCATCAAATAGGTTTGTGGTACCCAAAAAGGCCGGGAGTGTAAACAACCACCAGCTCGCATCCTTGGAAGCCAAGCCTAAATCCATTGGATAGATGGTTAGGCGAGAAAAAGAGTGGGGAAAGGCTTTGTATCCCAAGCTCTTTGTTGGTGATGAGTGCATGGCTTCGCGAGTTTATATAGACAAAATATCTCTCGCGAAGGAAAGTTGGTGAGCAATGTTACCTTTTTTACAAAGTGTAGTATAGAAGGAAAGTGAGTTATGGCCGCATTCTATGAAAAGGAAATAAATAAAAGGCATCATTAATGGAGATTTGTAATTGATGTTGTGAGTAAAAAATAATACTTGAATAATGGTAATTTTTGTTGAATTGGAAGGTGTTAGGTGGCCTTTTAGCTGAAAAAGGCAAGTGAATCAATTAATTGCATGGGTCTAATAAATAATTTATTGATTGCATGGGTCCAATGAAAATATTTACTAATTGCATGGTGGTAAGATTTGAAAGATTTGGGAAGGATACGATCATCTCCAATGGGAACGTGGATTAGGGAAAAATGCGTGCCACGTAGGATGAGATGGACATTGAGATTAAAAAACACTCTCAAATGCAAATGTTAGAGCATCTCCAATGGTAATGTGGATTTAGACCATAGATTGGTGTCACCTCATGGATGTAGGGAGGATGTCTATCCTATGTAGCAGTACGTAGACATTCTAACTCAAAATTGATCTCCAAAGGTTAATGTGGATTGGAACATTTGCTTTGCTTTTTTTCTTTTGTCTTCATGTGGATTAGGACCTTTATTTTGTCTTATTCTTTATTTATATAACTAAAAGTGATGATGTGGGGCAGCGGAGAGAATGCCAACCATAATGTCTGGAAGTAGACATTGGGGTAGACACCTTCTACTTTGATTCCCTGCCACATCAACTAGACATTCATAATCCATGGTCTCATTGGAGAGCTATTTTTAGGTTAAATGTAGATTGTGTCCTAGGTGGATCCATTTTCACCCCAATCCATGATATCATTGGAGATGCTCTTATTAGCATCTGAGAGTGTCCATATTGAATGTCTTTTTTTTTTGTCAAAGCTCAATGAGTTCCATTGATGAATTAGCGGGAGATCCCTTACAACGATAACACAACATAGTAGATCAGTCTCCTTGAGCTCAATGAGTCCATATTGAATGTCTACTTCTAGGCATATTGTACCCACAATTTCTACTTCTAGATATCTTCTACCTATAATGTCTAGAACTAACATTCAATATGGTCATTATTGTTGCCACGTCAGCCCACATAAAAGGCAAGTGAATCAATTAATTGCATGGGTCTAATACATTATTTATTAATTGCATGGGTTCAATAAAAATATTTATTAATTGCATGGGTCCAATAAAAATATTTATTAATTGCATGGTGGTAAGATTTGAAGGATTTGTGAAGAATCAAATTATTAATTTGCATGTATGGTGGAGGAAAATCATATTGGATTTCATTCCCAAATCGAAAGAATGAAACATTTGCTCCTACTGATGTTTTATTTTTAACGAAAGTTAAAGTAGAAATTATCGGATATGATAATAATACATTGTCACGTCGTCACTTTTTTCTTTATCATTTTTACGAAACATGTCCTTATAATTAAAGGATAGCGACTGGGTAACATACATTTGCTACTCATTGTAGGAGTCCATTGGATATTTTGTGCGTGCATATCTAGATCTGACATTAAGTGCACTAATATTATATTTATGACCTATTTGAATAGCATAAGAGGAAAAGATGGAGATTTTCTTTTTGGGGAAAATTCGAACTTGTATCGAACAATGAACTAAGCATGTTGTGACCATCATAGTTGTGCTAAGGAGAACATGCAGTTCTATCTTGGGATTTCCCTACACTAGACAACCCTTTAATCTCTAATTGCTACATAGTACCAACTTAACTCCTCAAGTAGTGTGCATACAGTTTGACGCCCATTCTGCCCCCAAATTCCCAATAGTCTATTTATCTCCTAAACTTGAAAACCATTCTTTGTACTCAAAGATGCTCAGATTTTTTTCCTTCTAAAAAGGAACAAGCATTAGCAAATACCACTCATAATCCTTTGTGCCTTGCCCCTAAAATTCTCTCATTGATTGAAATAAGCAAGCTATGGTTCATGTCATCTTAATTGTCCTCCTAGCAAATTGCTCCCACTTACCCTCCTGAGTTTATTTATCAACTTGCAATGTATCAAAAAGTGCTTCAGGACCCCTCCTTTTTGTTCAAGCAAGTGTTGGCTCATCCTTTAGTCTAAAAATCAACACAGTCGAAATGCATGTATTCCTTTTAAGAAAATTAAATATGAATTATGAAATCACACAAGTTAAATTGGTTAATATTGTTTGATCTAAAATCCATTAAATGTACTTCATGGGATGATAACCCCCGAACAATTTAGAAAATGACATTAGATCAGACTTATGCTCATTAAGTAGGAAGCTCAAGTGAGACCTTCTGTTGGTGAGGTACCTCTGAGTGAGATCCATTATGCAAGAGTTAAAAATATATTAATTCCACAGCGCCTAGTTTAGAACTACTTAATAAAGATCAATTACATAACTTACGAATCAAGAATAAACAGCTTCACTTCGAATAGAAAGAAAGATTCCGAAAAGGTCTATCATTTCTTAGATAGTTATATGAGAAAATAATAAAACCCTTTTATCTGTACAATGATTGCACTAAATCGAGCACAATGGAAGAGTTTGATCCATGTAGCCGACCCTAATTAACTTGGGAGTGAGGCTATGTTGTTGTTGTTGTTGTTGTTGTTGTTGTTGTTGTTGTTGTTGTTGTTGTTGTACCTATACAATGATCAAAGTAATATAAAACAACCCTTATGAATGAGTTTCGAAAATAGTAGAGTACCTTAGCCTCTCAGGCTCACCAAGTTTCTGATTTCTTGCATGGCGAACAAGTTCAGCTGCCATCACTATCATGATAATAAAAGCAGAGATATAGAAGCCATCAATTGCAAGTAGTAGTAATGACTAATTTCAAATACTAGAAAAGATTCTTAAAAACATGAGAACCCAAAGAAATGGAGCAATGCTTGATGCTCGAAAGTTTAGAAGGATTTTAAATTTCTTACGAAAAAATCAATAGATGGAGAAAAGATGAATGCCAAGGGGTATCAGTCAATCAGTGCAAGAGAAAAAAAATAGGGAAAAAAAAAAAAAACACTCACTGAGTAATTCTTTCAAAATGCTAGTTCTCCACCAAGCTATAGTCGTGCACTAGTAGAGAAACAAACTAGAATATTAACGACATAAAAAGTGTGTTTCTTCCAAAGCTTGCGGAAAATTTTGAAACACAGGAGTGAGGAGAAATCCCATGCCATACCGCCATTGGAATATAAAACCCTCAATACCAGTTTTATTTTCTCAAGGACTGCGATTGTCATTTTGGGCCCACCAAATTGAATTCGTAGGGGTCTCTATTCATCTCATGAAAGTAAGGTGACTACTAGAGCACGGAAAAACGTAGGGGATAAAAAGAAGTTACATACAAGGTTAGAAAAATCGACAAACGTCGCCGAACTTCGGTTGAAGTTTGTTGAAAATGAAAATGGGGAAGCAAAACTATGTGGCGATGTAAAACTTGCAAAGTTTCGCCTGAAACTTCGACATGTTTCGTCAAACTTCAATCGACTTCGATGTTTTCCATCAAAACCATTAAAAAATAGACAAAAAATGCAAGAATTTGAAAAAATCAACGAAGTTTTTTGGGAAGTTATCGAAGTTACCCCTAAATAGAATAAAATTTGAAAATTAACTTCTTTTCACATCAAATAGGGTCAAAATTTATCATAAAGCAATATAAAAACAAATATTAATGTCGCGCATGTTGCGAATTGGGTGTTTATTGCAAAATAACTATTTTAAACAATTGTATTGTAATTATTATGCATTATTGTTGTATGCTTAAGTATATTTCTAACATCTTTAACGAAAAATTTGAATTTTTAGCATCTAAAGTGAAATTCCATAAACTTTCATACAAGGAATGAAAAATTCGATAAAATTAGCCGAAGTTTAGGCGAAGTTTATCGAAGTTGAAGAGATCGAAGCGAAGTTCACGGTAGTTTAAAAATTACAAAACTTCTCCGAAGTTTATGTTAAAAATCGACAACGTTGATATAAATTGATATGGATTGCTAAAAACAAGGAGAAATTGCAAACTTTTCGGTAAAAAAAAACAAAATAAGTGTGTAAGAGACTAAGGGTAGAGGGTTCTAATTGATGGTGGCTTTTGGGGGTTATTGAGAATTTGAGAGTGGCTCACTTTTGTACACACGTCTCTTCACCAATCACGTGATCCCTTGATTTTGCATCAAGATTTAATTCGTGCATCGAGATTCATTTTTGCACACACATCTCTACAACACTTTGTAGTTTTTTAATCGATGCATAATGCCAAAAAGTGGATATTTTCTTTTGCTTTAAATACTGACCCATATAAAAAAACATGTTTCATAATTTTAATTTTACTTATGTGAATGTGCAATTAATAAATAGTTATGCATTAATTATGAGGGATTTGAATGGTTTGCAAAGCTCACCATCAATTGCACTTAATCGAGCACAATGGAAAAGTTTGATCCATGTAACCGACCCCAGTTAATTTGGGACTGAGGCTATGTTGTTGTTGTTGTTGTAGATAATCAAATTAAAAGTAATTATTATCACTAAAAAGTGATCTACCATATACAATATGCATGACTAGTGCCAATAAAATTGACTTGAAACCATTAAATTGTAAATTTTTAGGTATAACTGCACAATTGTGCTTGTTTTGACATCCCATAAAATGAGTTTTAGTTTATTGACCATTTAAATAAAAATTTCTTAAACTTCTCTAAGTTAGCGAATTTTTACCAAAATTCTCCACGTCAAATTAAACTTCTCCGAATTAATTTCAATCATCAAGAGGGCGAATTATAAAGCGAAACCGAAGTTTCGATCCTTGCTTCCATACACTAGCGAATGTTTGTAAAACTTCCCTCGTCGAAGTTAACTTCTTCAAATTACTTCCGAATTTTAAGCGAGCGAAGCTTAAAGCGAAGTCCAAGTTTCGAACCTTGGTTACATATTAATACTTGATATTGATGAAAACCCTATGGTAACTCGATCAAACAATAATATTGTTGTTTAATAGTCTACCAGAGTTTCAAATCTGAATAAGTCACTATGAGTGTGTTTGAGTAATAAAGTAACCAGCCTTATAGACTTCTTCAGGGAAATGGAACCAAATAAAGAAGATACTCCATATCCCCCACATTAAAAGACAATGGAGAGCTGTTAAATTAATTAAGCTATCTTCCCTGATTCTAAGTAAGCAGAAGGTTGGTCGTGAAAAGAAAGAACGCGAAATAGTTAAAAGGAAATAAAATAACAGATATATACAAGTTCAGTCCCCACGTAAAGTCCAAATAAAGCAAAATACAATAGTTAAATGAAAAGAACAACAGAAGTGCAGGACAACGAAGAAGGCCAAATTTTCTAATAGAACAATTCAGGCCACCAAAAAGCAAGGATTAAACCAACTTCTTTGATCGATAACCTTTTCAGAATACCAAACCCCCAATATAATAGACATTCTTTTCACAAGGCTTTCTATCCCCGAATGACCTAATAATATTTATCCATTCAACGCTAAAAATACAAAAAGAAAGAAGGTTCCCATTTGAAGCCTTATCTAAACAATCAATCAAGGACTCAGCAGAAATTCAATTCAACAAGGCTAATATAAGACTGCAAACAGCCACCAACGTTAGCACTTGTTAAAGCATCATTAGTTAAGGCAATATGAAAAGAGTATTTAACAGCAATTCAAATGAAACAAATCGAGAATGCTATCATATGAGTTTGATGAAGGTCATGGTTACTGTAAGCAATGGAAGAATATTAGACAGTGTCAAACCGAAGAAAAGAATTCTGCAATAAGACTTGCATGATTGATATTATTTTATTGGTCCGGATTTTATTTTTAACAAATCAGCTGTAATAATTTCTATTCCAAGATAATCTGTGAATCAGTTTAAGAAAAAAGGTATCACCATTACTCACTCCTGGGTAAATGCCAGCAGTTGTTATCGCAGGAACATCCGCAGCTACAGCTTTCTTATGCAGAGATTTTGCACGCCATGCATAGCTGGTATCATCACACACATCTACATATGATGTCTGCAACATAAGGAGAATAGCGATTAAGATAACAAGATTATGTAGCCAGCTATGAAAAAATATTTTAGAAGGGAGTGTGAAGAAACATCAGCTGCAACTGAATGAATACAACTAAAGAAACCTATAGTCAATGTAATATTTTCAATACGTAAGATAATCAAGGAGAAGTTGCAATTTTGACCTTGGTCGATATTGCAGCTTCCAATACTTTGCACTTCTCTGTTTGTTGAAAAGGCCCAGCTGCATGAATCACGAGATCCACATCTGTGGAATTAATTAATACAAGGATGTTAAAGGATTTAGGAGCTTCACAGGAGTAAGTAAACACCAGCTAAAACATGTGTGTGTGAGTCCAAAAGCATGTTCAACACTCCATTGAATCCTCATGGCTTCTAACACGTTCACCATAGATCATACATAAGAAAGAGAATGGATCAGCATAACTTTTTTTATTATTATTTTAATAAGAGTTGAACCCACGACCTCCCTAAATCTTGCCTTTTGGCGAATGATGCCCCATACATCTCACTAGAGATGCTTTGGCGGATTAGAATAACTAAGATAGACGAGTTAATCGGGAAATGAAACATGGAAAGCAATAAGCATGGAAACAAATAAAGATAAAAATGGAAAAGGCCAAAGGGGAATAATGGTCAGTCGAATTGATAATAGCACTTCAAACAAGCCCTCAAGTGTAATTCTCAAATCAAGAATAGACAAATGCAGCAGATACATAGACTCATCCTAAAATTAGTTGGGGTCACTTACTTGGGATGCATTAATTAAGAAGAGTAGACCTAAGATAATTTGAGATGCATAATTAAGAAGGGTTTAAAGGATAACAAAGCACGTCATCAAATACATTACATATTCGAGCAAAATCAAAATGTTTGATCCATGTAGGCGATCTCATCTAATTTGGGAGTGAGGCCATTTGGTGGTTGTTGTTGTGTTAAAAAACTTTCAAATAGGTTCTTCGAATAAGACTATGATAAGATCCCACATAAAGTAGTCATATAGAATTAGTGAGAAGGACACACTATAAATAGGGATGAGTTAGTTAGATTGGACATATTGGAATTCGAATGTAATTAGGCACTCTTTGAATGATTGGGATTGAGAGAGTTTTAAGACACTTCACTAAGTTACTTTTGTGTTTTGATTGTTGTTATTCTTCTCAATTCAATCGATCAATATCGGTGTTCGTATCGTAGCACACCTTCAAACATAGAAGCTCAATTGGATCGAATGGAAGCACGATTGGATCGAATAAAAGGTGAGTTGAAGAAAATTTCAGCTATTGAAGTGTCAATTGAGGAGCTGAAATCCGAAGTTAGGTTGCAGATCCACAGCTTCACTCAACGAATGGAGACCTTGTTTCTTCAACAACGAACTATGATGGAGGGACTTCCTCAGATCGGAGAGGCCAATCGCTCCAAACAACCAGATCAACCAGAATTAGAATTGTTTGAAGGCTTGCCGACTGTAGGCACAAAAACACTAGATCCACTAGCTCCCGCTCCTTTTCCACCCGTGCAAAACCCTTCTAAGTCATCGCCAACGATGCTATTCTCGCATGCTTTGTATCTATTCAATTCAGTACTTCTTTCAGCGATTTCATCTACTCTACTGCAATTTAATACTAGTAAGCACTTCGTTTCGATTTTTGTCAATCCATCTCTATTGGATGTGAATGCAATTGATCCAACCTTGGTGCTATTAGATGATATGTCGTTAGCACAGTCGAATGCACTCTCCATGAAAAGCATATGCCACTCCGCTGACCTAAATCTGCGTCCTTGACCAATTCGCGCCCTTCTCTACCGATGGACATTTCAAGAGCTTTAAAAGTTTTCACTAAAATCACAAATCCATTAGGTAAAGTTGTTCTCATGGACGGTTCGACTGAGGATGCCTTAGATCCACCACCTTAGCCACCGCCATCTTCATTACAGACAACGATCGTTGTCGTTGATTTTGGCACTAGACCTCTACAGATCTGATCTTTCTTCTTTGTTTCCCACTACCGTGATTGTGAATTTAAGGAAGATGACAATGTTGATCCAATGCATCAATCAAGGAGATCATGTGGTGAGACTTAACCCACAACAGATCTGTTGTTATCCCGACTTTATTTGCCTCGTGCAACCAAACAACATCCAAGTTTTTACTTCTTCCGTTTGATTATCATCGAAATACGAATTCTCCATCAAACTCTAAGTTGTGGATCCACTTACATGACCCATTGTTTGAGAATGATCTTGAGGTTTGTGTTCTCTCCAACCTATTATATTGTTGTTATGCTCCTACGCTCAAAATCAATTGTTGAATAGGGGACAATTTGCTCCTCTCTTCGAACGCTAATCCCTTCCTTGCCTTGAAGGGTGCCATGAGTGCTTCTTTTGCAACATCTCTCGCCACCATATACTCCATCCCCATCTTGGGCAACATTAATCGCCGCCCTAACTCGGCTCTTGGGCATAGAATTTACAGTTCACTTTTAGTCCTGAGGTAGCATGGTTAGATGGATTTTTTCCTTCTCCTTTTGTTGGTGTCACTTTTGTGCTTGAGGTTAATTTTGATTGGAGGTCAGTGTTGCCTTTCAATTTGAGTCTATGGTCATACCTTCCTACTGAAGTGATGGGGCAATGTGTCCACGTAATTACAGGTGGTAGGATTTTGAATGCTTATAGTGTCTTTGTTCATAGAGAACTTTGTGCTTTTCCTTGCTAAGATAGAGGATAAAGGAATTGATGCTCTGATTGCATTTGATGTATGTCACCAAGTTTCTCATGACTATTGTTGATCTTGGTCATGTGTATGTCGCCAAGGTTCTCATGACTATTGTTGTCGCTTTGGCCATTTTCATCTCTCAAAATGATCATATGATTATGCTTGCCATTTGGTGCATAACGGGTGATGTAGTTGTTGGACTTTTACTTGAGATCTGCGAGCTTTCCATTCATAACACTCGGGAAGGTGAATGTTTATTGCCTATCGACCTTGAGGTTTATTTGGGTTATGCAATGGTCTTGGTCCGCAAAATTTTTGCTCCTTTTTTTCGATGGCTACTCATATGCGTGCATTGCCCAACCCCATGCTACGGGGTTTCTATGGATCATAGCATGGTTTGTCTCACTCCGTGAATAGTTGTTGGTCTCGTTTACAACTTCTATAGTGCGTGATAGGTGTTTGATGAAATGTTGTTGAGGAATGCCGCACCCATTACTGTTCTCTTTGCGCATTTGCTTCCTCATATTGTTGGTTCTACATTCCTACTATTTTACTATCCCCTTGCATGTTTCTTTTTCTTCCCACCTTGAGGGCAAGGTGATGTTTAAGGGGGAGTAATGATAAGATCCCACATAGAATAGTCATATAGAATTAGTGAGAAGGAAATACTATAAATAAGGGTGAGTTAGTTAGATTGGACATCTTGGAATTCGAATGTAACTAGGCACTCTTTGAGTGATTGGGATTGAGAGAGTTTTAAGAACTCTTCTCTGGGTTACTTTTGTGTTTGTGATCGTTGTTATTCTTCTCAATTCAATCGATCAATATCGGTGTTCCATCAGACTAGTCCATGACTAAGTCCTGTATAGGAGTTTGTGACTGCTTCTCCTTTAAGTAATTTATTCACAAGTAATAGCTTATTTCATTAATTACATAATACTTCACTATATAGACTACTCTTACAATCAAAAAAGAAACTAACAATAGGAAAATAGCAACTACTAATTAGAAAACAAGAAACTTACTCTAATAGAAACTTTCCTACTAACACTACGTCGCTACCATGAAAATATAAACTACTAATCAAAATAGAAAGTAGAAACTACTAAACTTCCTAAGGATTGTATCATGTTGTTAGTATCAAAGTTGTTCCATGAGTTGTTAAGCTAAACCCTTAAACACCAGATAATTTCATTATGTTCAGAAAAGATCATTACTGAATTAAAATTTTAGAGTGAGTTCAGTGTGTTCTTTATCCCATTTTGCGTCTTGTTTCCGACCTCCTACATCACAAAAATTCAAATCATATTAAGACAATCCACATTTGATTGGTTTCTGTTTCCTACACGGCTACGCCCCAATCTACATTTTGAACCAAGGCACACCCTAAGGGCTAGTTTGGTTCAAGAATTTGGGAATCGTTCCATATTTGCTTGCTTAACACAAGTCATATCTTAGCTAATCCTTTGTTTGCCTCGACACAAAATTGTGTTAAGTTAGATTTTTTGTTGGACTGTTATGCCCCTTCCACATCATCTCCATCTTTGTCTCCTTTTGATAGGGAGAGGGTACAGTTGTATTTTTACCCTTTTAAGTTAGGCTTACCTAAAGATAGGGGAGGTGTGACTTTTGGTAAGAAGGAGTTTGAGTGTTTAAATAAGACCAAGTGATAGCTAACACCCGAACCAAACACCAATCTTAAACTCAAACCAAGTCTTAGCTATGCTAACACTTAAAGCAAACCGGCCCTAAATACCATAACTATCTCGATCAAGTTTTATGAAAAAAATGTTTTGTCATTTACTACATACAAAGCTCGATTCAATTATAAAACTAGGTTAATATTGAAGCCACGCCAATTAGAGCAAATCGAACCAATATTTCTGGTGTGCACTAGCTTGGGACTGAACAACTAAACACCCTAACAAAAGATATGGAACCATCAAAAGTATTGGTAAAATATAAAAAAGATAAAGCTCCATTATGAGTCAATGTTAGCATATGAACAAATACAACCACCAAGGAGCACAGTAATGAAAAGTAGTTCAAGCTTTTCCAAGACACGTTATGCACGAGAATTGTAATTAATTACCATTTAAATATGCTTCCAATGCCTTTACATTGTCAATATCAACTTCGGCAAACTCAGAACTTTCTCCAAGCTTGGCCACCAGCGCAGCACCTTTCTCCCTACAAAGATGATTGTTTGCTATTAATTATATCAAAGGCATTCGACGAGGTAAGGATAGACCAAAGTTTACTTGGGGCGCATTAATTATAAGGGATTTGAATGATTTGGAAAGCTCATCATCAATTGCACTAAATCGAGCACAATGGAAGAATTTGATCCATGCAGCCGACCCAAATTAATTTGGGACTAAGGCTATGTTGTTGATGTAATTATATCAAAGCAATCTTTCAGGTAGACAACTTTCATTGTCTTTTTCGTGTGTAAACTGGTTTTGATATAAGAACGTACATAACGATCAAGCAACAAGAACACAAGGCAATTGTTAACGCAGTTCGGCCCATGACATACATCTGCGACGTAAGAATCCACTAATGATGAACAAGTTAGAGTTTTACGCAAGACCTCCATAGTGAGCTTAGGGGAATGCACATTGTACCAAATGTTCCATATTGAAAGTTCTTCATCTTCAATTTAACGAAACCCTAGATCGATCAGATGCCGAATATGGATTCCTGACTATAACAAATTCGTGTGATTAGTTCACACGAATCTCCAACAATCCAACACTAACATCAAATCAAACAACAGAAAACACAAATTTTGAGTAATTTGAAGTCGTTAGGGCTCACCGGTTTCGACCTCCGACGAGGATTCGGAGATCGGGAGAGAGGTTGGAGAGAGCGAGCGCAGTGGATCCCCCGACTCTCCCAGTCCCTCCCAATATCAAAACCCTAGAAGAGCTCGAACTCTTCTTCCGGATTCTAGGGTTTCGATCGGACTCTTTCGCGCAAGCGAGGACTACACTTTGGTTCATCTGAACCCACGACGACGCTCCCGCCATTGTTCTCTCTCTCACGCGCACACAGACACAACTACACAACTGTGCCTTATCGCTTTGGCTGACGCGTGGTTTGTAGCGAAGTGGCCGACGTGGCGTTCTCTCAGCCGTTGGATTTAAGCTATGAAGAGCTTTGTCTTTTCTGACGTACATTCATGACAATTTGTAGCGGTTAATTACTTAAACTTTGGCATAGTTTTGTTCGTTTTTATAAACTTATTGTATTAGTTGTGAGTTATCTCTTTAGAGTTAATATTTTGATGTTTGGTTCAATTTTAAACTTGTAGAGAAGTTTTAAATTTTTAAACAATAAAAAATATGAATTGACATAAATAATCTTCAAATAAAAGAGAGATGGGTAATAAATTAGTCATTAATGAGGGTAATTGCATCCACAAATTTTAGGAGATAACTCTCTAAGGGGTGGTGGGGAGATATTTTACACCATATGGCGTAAGTTGGGAGATAAATTGCAAGCAAGTTGAGCAACTAAACAAGATTAGTTCTCAACTCCCTTTAAGTTATCTCTCGAGAGATAACTCTACCCCTAACCAAACAACAACAACAACATAGCCTCGGTCCCAAATTAACTGGGGTCGGGTACATGGATCAAACTTTTCCATTGTGCTCGATTAAGTGCAATTGATGGTGAGCTTTGCAAACCATTTAAATATCTCCTAATTAATGTATCACATGTTAACTTTGGTATGCCCCTACCTCTTCGAATTTCTACAGTTTCTATTGAGTCAAGTTTTCTAGTTGGAGCATTTGTAGGTCGTCTTTGCAGGTGACCAAACCATCGCAACTGCCCTTCCCTAATCTTTATATCGATTGGTGTTACTCATACTTGTCTTTGAATTTCTATATTTCTTATTCTATCTTTACGAGTTTTACCATACATCCACATAAGCATCCTCATTTCTGCTACGTTCATTTTATGTAATTGTTGTTGCTTTACCGCCCAACATTCACTTACATAGAGCATAGCTGGCCTAATTGCGGTCCTATAAAATTTTTCTTTTAATTTAATAGGAACATTTCGATCACAAAATCACCCCTGTTGCACCCCGCCATTTCTTCCATCCAGCTTGAATTCTATTTGTGACATCATTCTCAATGTTACCATCATTTCGTATGATTGGTCTTAGGTATCTAAAGTGGTTTACCTTAGGAACTTCTATTTCCCCTAATTTTACCACTCCGTCATCTCGATGTCTAGTGTTTCTAAACTCACAGTGCATGTATTCGATTTTCGTCCTACTCGACTTAATGCCTTTATATTCTAATGTATTTCTCCAGAGTTCTAATTTCCTATTCACTCCATCTTTAGTTTCATCCACTAAGACAATATCATCTGCAAATAGCATACACCATGGTATATCTTCTTGAATATGTCTAGTTAGTTCATCCATAACTAAAGTAAATAGATATGGGCTTAAAGCCGATCCTTAATGTAGTCCTATCGTAGCTCCTCCAAATGTCTTTATACTCATTACTACTCCATCATACATATCATTAATAGTGTCTATGTATCTAGCATTCACTATTTTTCTTTCTAGAAAACCCACCGAAGAACATCTCTATGGACCCTATTATATGCTTTTTCTAAATCTACGAATACTATATGAAGATCTTTTTTCTTTTTTCTATATTTTTCTAACAATTGTCTTACAAGGAAAATCGCCTACATAGTTGACCTCCCAAGTATGAAACCAAATTGGTTCTCTGATATTGTTGTTTCTCTCCTTAGCCTATTGTCAATTATCATCTCTCAAAGTTTAATAGTGTGAGTCATAAGTTTAATTCCCCGGTAGTTTGAGCAACTTTGAATGTCTCCTTTGTTTTTGAAGATTGACACAAGCGTGCTTCTTCTCCAATCAATTGACATCCGTTTTGATTTTAAAATTTTATTGAAAAGTTTTGTTAACCAAGTCAATTCAATTTCTCCTAAACATTTCCAAACCTCTATGGGTATTTCATCTAGGCCACATGTTTTCCCTATTTTCATTCTTTTCAATGCCTCTTTAACTTCTATAATTCTAATATTGCGTGTATAGTTTATATTTCTTTCTTGGTGTGGGTTTTCATATATTATAGTATCAACTTGGCCATCATTAAATAAACTATCGAAGTAACTTCTCAATCTCTCCTTAATATCCTCCTCGCGCGTTAAAACATTTTAATTTTCGTCCTTAATACATCTTACATGACTTAGGTCTTGTTTCTTTTTATCTCTTAATTTAGCTAGCCTATATATATATATTTTTCGCAATCTCTATTACCTGACCTTGTATATAGATCTTCAATGAAATTTGTTTTAGCTTGACTAACTACTTTTTTAGCTTGTTTTCTAGCTTCTCTATATTGATTGTAAACATCTTCATCTTGACACTTAGGTATTTTCCTATACATCTCTCTTTTAGTCTTAATTGCTCGTTGGACATCATTGTTCCACCACCATGTTTCCTTCTTTGGAGGTCCCAAGCCCTTAGATATACCTAATACGTTTGATCTCACTCTCCTTATGCAACTACTCATTTTCTAGCCACATTGTATTAGCATCTAAGTCAAGGTTCCTAACATTTTCCTTTAGTAGTTTTTCTCTAAACTTTACTTGTTTACTATGTTTTAGGTTCCACCACTTTATTCTAGGGTCGCTAACTCTTTTATTCATATTATGTCGTCGTGTTAGCTTAATATTAAGTACTACTAACTTATGTTGGGTAGTAAGTGTTTCACCAGGTATTACTTTGCAGTCTCTACATATTTTTCTATATATTTTTCTTGTTAAAAGAAAATTATATGCGACTCTCTCTTCTTCAAACTAGTATTTGCTAAGACAAGATCGTATGCTGAAGCAAATTCTAAGATTGATTCTCCTTCTTCATTTCTATTACCGTAACCGAAACCTCCATGAACTCTCTCAAACCCATCGTTACTTGCCCCGACATGCCCATTTAAATCTCATCCAATAAAAACCTTTTCATCTAATGGTATACTTTGCATAAATACATCCATATCGTCCCAAAACTTGCGTTTGATGCTCTCGCTTAATCCTAATTGTGGTGCATATGCGCTAAGTATGTTAATTCTTTCATCTCCAATAATTAATTTAACTAGAATCAATTTATCCCTCATTCTTTTAACCTCTACGACCTTATCCTTATAATAATTATCCACCACAATTCTTACTCCATTGCATTTTCTATCTATACCAGTGTACCACAATTTAAACCCTGTGCTTCATATTTCTCTACTCTTTTCTCCTACCCATTTTGTCTCTTGGAGGCAAGCAATATTGAATCTCCTTCTAATCATGATATATATTAGTTATATTGACTTCCCCGTAAGTGTTTCTATGTTCCATGTTCATAAACGAATTTTTTCTCTCATTTGTATTTGTTTTCCTTTTCTATTTCTATTTTTTCTAAAAGATCTAGTGTCCGTATCTATGATTTTGTTTTTGTTTTCGTGTTTGTTTTGAACTAGCTTCTTTACCCACACCCGTCCTTTGTGTGGGAACTCTTGCTCATTTTTCTTCACATCCGGGCGACGATGTGAAGGGACTAGCTTCTTTACCCACACACGTCATATGTGTGGGAACCCTTGCTCATTTTTCTTCACACCAGTGCGGCGATGTGAAACACACCCTGCTCATTTCTCACTACACCCGGCTCCGTGCACAAGCGTCGCTAGATGAGAACGCCCCAACGTTTATATATGTTTGATTCATTTCATGAAAAATGACAAAAGTTTTACGCTGGTTGTCAACCTATCACAACCCTCCTCCATTTTTCAAGAATGGAAAACGAGCTTAGGGCCTCCCTCCCCCATTTTTCGGGTATGAAAAGTGAGTTTGAGACCTCCCTTACCCATTTTTCGGTATGAAAAAAATGGGCGTCAGAGTCCTCCTCCTTTATCCGGACTTGGGACCGGCTATGTAGCGCACATAGTGTACAACATAGGTGGAGTTACCCCTAACCAAACAAGGCCTTTATAAATTGTAAGTATGTAAAGTAGAATTTATTCAAGATGCCTGTTATGGGCGCCCCACCATTTACTAAAGGCACCCATATTTTATAGTTTTTTCTCCTCCAAATTGGACCTTGGTGTAAATGACATAATTACCCTTTCACATAAACTACCCACACTATCAAAAGCCACATTTGAAATGATTTTGGAGCACCCCACCACCGTCGACTCTCATCTCTAACCGAAACCAACATGATCCATCGACGGACGTATATCGATTCTTTCGCTTCTTTCGCTTTCACATCATCCGGTGGCGAGGTAACAATCGATTCCAACCATATTAATGTTCAAAAAAATATGTTTTGTTGTGACGAATAGTGACATTGATGATTTGGTTTTTCATTGTAGGGTTTGGTAGATTCAGTCATTCCGAAGTTGTTTTTAGCGCGAAATAGATTAAGATAACACAATGGTGCGGGAAGAGGTACAAGAAGAGGTATTTGATGATGTTTATTATGTTTTTATTTTTCATTTTTTTTTTCAGTTTTGTGCACGGACACAATTATGTCGGCCACACATCGACACTATTTCTTAAGTCTCGGACCCGTGCTACTCAGATTGTGTGTTTTTGCTTTTTTTGCGAATGTGCAGTGTCTTAGTGATGAATCCTTATGGTTCAATGTTTTTGTTGCAGGTAATGCTAGTTTCCACGTTATTTCTAGACTATAAAGATGCTTTCACTCCTTGTAGGTCATTCTCATCTAAAGATGCTGGTCTTTCATGGCTTCAAATGATCGGTCGTGCAAACAAGTTCGTGTTAGTTATGAAACACTATAATGCTATAGGGGTTAAGTGCAGATGAAGGATCAAACTTGAATGTGAGAGGCCTAAGACTTTTAGGGAATGACACAAATACTAGAAAAATCCAAAGCCGCAAAACTTGTTTTGAAACCAAGAACAGAAGAAGATGAGGAAAATAGAAGGACTCAAACTGGTACCAAGAAATGTGGGTGCCCTTTTCCTTATTAACATCAAGAAAAATGTGGATTCTTTGTGTTAAGTCATTTTGGTATGTGTATTCTTTTTGTTACGTCAATATGGTATGTGGGGGGCACAATCACGAGCCCACCAACAACTTGGACGGTCACTCATTTACCGAAAGATTGGACTCGGGAGAGCAGGTGGTTATGGTGCAGATGACTAAGGGGAATTTGAAGCTTTAATATGTTGAAGTAAAGCGATGTAAATAACGTTTCGACTATGCAGACAATATACAATGCATGACAAAAAACATCAAATTGATGATGCGAGTGGGAGGACTCAAATGCAACAACTATTGTACGTATCGGAGAAGAATAAGTGGATGTCGTGGCATATGAATTATCCCAATTCAAATGTCGTAATTGACATATTTTAGGCACATCCTGATTCAATCAAGTTATTACGGTGTTTCCTATCGATTCTTCTAATAGATTACACATACAAAACTAATAGGTATCGGATGCCATTGTTGGAGATAGTTGGGATCACTTCGATGCATTTGACGTTCTCAGTCGGGCTTCCTTTCGTATCATCGGAGACTAACGCCAATTACGTTTGGGCACTTGAGAACTTGAGGTCTATATTGGACGGGCGGCCTAAACCTGACGAAATTGTTACATATCGAGAATTAGGCCTGATTAGTGCAAGTGAATACGTATTTTCAACATCGTCTCACCTTCTTTACTCGTGACACATCAACAAAGTAGTGTTGACCAAGACTGAGAAGATGTTTGGGGATAACGAAGGCTTCAAATGTTTCATGGATAGGTGGACAGGTATCTTATATGCTAAGTCGGAGACATCATTTGAACTTAAGACGAATGACTTACGATTTGAGTTTGGAACTCTGAAAGGTCATATTGATTACTTGGATAACACATGGGTGAAATATTGTAACGACCCACTTTAATCAATCCTGATTAACTGACAAATTACAGATTAAGATCCTAAGCTCAGACCCACGTGGACGTCGCAGAAAAGTCTATGACACGCCCAATGGAAATATGTTATTTTTGTGTGTGAGTGTTTATTTATTTTACTATTATTTAATAGTCCGCGCTGCGTTGATTGAGAATTACGCTTGGTCACGTTGTGCGCGTGTAGTGACGAGAGGGTGCGACGTCGGTGTGCACGTAACGCGGGTGTACGGGGTAGTACGAGATTGCGTTGTCACATCACCCATCACATCACATCACACATCACATCAAACCCATCACTCATCATTACCTCATCTCCTCTCCAAATGATTAAAAAAATAATAATAAAAAATAAAATAAAAAATAAAACGTGAGAGAGAGACAGCAAGTGAGAGAGTGACATCAAGAAGAGAGAAAAGATAGAGAGAGAGAGAGAGAGAGAGAGAGAGAGAGAGAGAGAGAGAGAGAGAGAGAGAGACGGTGGCAAGTGCGGCGGCTTCGGCGCGAGGCGAGTCGGACGCGGACCAGCGGCGTCGGCGGAGAGAGGCGCGGCTCCAAGAATGGCGAGAGAGCGGCTCCAAGAAGAATGTCATGACGAGCGGGCCAAAGCGAGAGAAGAGGCGGCCAAGGACACGACGGCGGCGGAGCTCGGAACGAGCGATCAAGGCCGTGGCGTCAACCGGGACGCGCGTGTGCGCGAGCTTAAATGGCGGGGTTGATGGTGGCGATGGTGGCGATCAGGCCAGGCGGCACAGCAGGCAGCAGATGCATGGCGGCGGCCGGCAGCAGCGTGACGACCGGCAGAGGCGGTGTCGCGCATCGGCGCCAAGCAAGGCGGCCGCGGCAACGAGGTGGCTGCGACAATGTGGCGGTGAACGACGTGGAACAATGCGGCGCGGTGGCGCGTTCGCACAATCGATCCCCTGGTATGATTCGAAAAGTGTGCCAAGAATCGAACTTTTTGGAATAAAATTACAAATTTTGATCTCACATTATAAATTCATTTAATGTGACTCTAAAATGATGAAACTTTTATAATTGGACACCATGGACTTATGATACCTTAGTCGGGTGTCGGGTACGTATCTCGAGGCGAGTGCGAGACGTTTCGAAGGCGTTTTGCGATTTGTTTGATGTAAGTAAACCCACGAGAAAGTCAATTTAGAATTTACTTATTTTTCTTGTAAATTATTTATTTCACATTACTTTTCGCCAGTTCAGTTTTCATGTTTACTCTATTCCCGCGTGTGTCTGTGTATGGTCGAAGGGACGGTATGACCACTTTCCGGCTCTCTCGTTGATGATGATCCGATTGTTGCTACGGTGTTGGTCATACTTTAGACTACGCGTGAGATTTCTCTCAGCGAGTCGATGATCTCGAGAGCGAGTTGACGTGAGGCTCACCTCCGTCACATATTTCCTCTCATTTGAGGCGTTGGGCGGAAGTCTACATTCCGACCAACAGAGTTCCTCATTTCGACCGTGAAGAAGGGGGTGTGGGTTTCCTCACCTCCAGGTCCTTCTCGGTTTAGTATTTAGTCCCAGGGCTCGACAGCTATACACCACGCTCGCGTTCCATATTATTGATTATCTCACGACTTATATTCATGCTTTACATTCCTGTTCATTTACTTTATATGCATGAATTGTAGCCGTTTTCTTGAATTTCTTGTGAATACTAACCGAATTTCTCTTGGGATTTACTCACCTGGAACTTGTCATTGTTTATTGGTGGCAAGTTGCAGATCCTACGACGAGCCGTGGGAAGGCGGTGATTGGTGACTACCTCTGATTTGGAGCGCCTCCACTAGCTTACTCGTAGGTGTTTTGTATTTACGTATACGTACTTTTTTGGGATCATTTTGGGAGACTTTTTCACCTGATACGTGTATATTGACACCTATTATACATTTGTCGCCTTAACTGATATACATGTTATCCTTTTGCTGGGTTTCCACCCCATTGGTTGGTTAATTAATGCATAACTTATTTACATCAATTGTATGCATATTATTAAGACTTCCGCTACTAAAATAACTTAAATAAATCAGAACAAATGAATTAAGTTATAAAACTTTATAACTTAGTATATTTCGCTATATTAATCTTTTAAAACAACGAAATTTACTAAGTCGGATTACTAGACGGATAGTTCGCGGGCCGTCATAGACAGGCGTGCAGGTGACGTAACATGACTTGGTGACGTGTCCGGTGACGTGGCGGTGCCCGGTTTGCCCAGAAATTTGGAGCCGTCACAAATACTACAAGAAAAAATTTGTATCGGCATAGACAGATAGAATTATGCACTTTAGGGAAACCGCGACGCTGATGGTTGAGTCCACACATTCCACTTTGAAGCTACATCTTGGTAACAGTCAAGCAAATTGTGAAACTTTGTAGGGTGTTAACGCGGTGAGGATCTTCCAAATTGAATTGTTCGAAAACCCACAAACAAACAATCTAGGGCAAGAACTTAACTAAAGTTCAAAATTTTATTAATTTATCAAAAAGCAATGAATTACATATAAAAGGGTGCTTTATATAGCAAAATCCTAAGATTTGCTAAAAATAGTAAATGTCTAAAAAGCCATAAACCCTATACTAGACGTAATAAAAAATCAAACGCCACAAACGACGTCTAACACATAAACTCCTACTAAAAGTTATAGCCGAACTAAAATATTTCAATAATAGTAAAAACACGATTTCAGAGGCCTAAACGAAGGAATTTAGCCAAAAAAGGCCATTGTCAACGCTCTGAGTATTGATCACCACATCGTTTCCAATAAACTCATGTCATCGCAACTCCAAAATTCATGTTCGGACATTTCAAAAGTCAACAAAAGTTAATTTCGGTCAAACTTTTTCAAGAAAACGTTTGCCACTTCTTGGACTGCATCAGGTGTGGTAAATGGTCTTCTTAGGATCCGACATAACAACATCATGACATCATTTGAGGTTAGTTTGAATGTGGTGCAACATGAATATGTTGATGGTTTGTATTGCCAATTGCGTGGATACGTCTATCAAAGGACGCTTAAGTTAATTAGAGATGAAACAAAACGTAAATAGAGTGTTGTACATGACTTTACTCTTTGTGGTTATGACATACGTACCACGCATGGTCTTCCCTGTGCACACGAGATAAACTTCCATAATATGGTCGGTTCACCCATCCCACTCGAGGACATTCATGTATACTGGCGAAAGTTGAGTATGGTACCAGAAAATGTTGTGGATCGGGTCAGATACAATCTCAACGATGAGACTCAAAGAGTGTTGGAAAAGTCTCATGCTTGCGCTGACGAGGATGATCGCATCAGGATTATTCATCAGCTTAGATAGATTAATCGACCTTCATCGACACCGGGGGTTGTCCCACCTATAAAAATAAAGACATAGGGAAGGATACCGGGTTCTATAGTTGGAAGTTTGATGAAGAAAAGATATAAAAAATCGTCAAAAAGGAAACTCGATGAAGATGATACTTCAACGACAAGAAATCCAAACGGGTTTGAGTATGCACTAACGAAAAATGAGGCATATAGTTCAAGGAAGAAGCGAATACAGTAGGGCCAAAAATACGTCAGATACGTCGGGTGACCCAAGGTGTATATAAGGTTGGTTATTCACATTGCATACAACCGGATTGGTTGCTATACGTTGAAAGCACTATTGAAGTAACAGGTGATGGTAATTATGGATATCGTTGCATTGCATCCGGGCTCAGACTCCCCAATGTAGATGGTTAGAAGTTAGTATGTAGAGGAATGTTTGATGAGATCATGAGGAATGAAACTCTTTGGCAAGAAGTGTTTGGAACGGGTTACGAGAAAGTGAAGACTGTCGTGCATTGTCCGAATGATCGAGTTGGGGCCTCTTTTGACGAATGGTTGACACTATCGGACATGGGGCTCTTAATAGCAATGACATTTAATGTCATTATAATCAACCTCTTACATGATAGTTGCTTGACATTTCTTCCTCTACGTAATGTCCCACTGCCATCTTTCGATAGTCGGCTTATGATTGGCATGATAAATGATAAGAACATCCATTGGGTTAGGGTAAGTTTCTACTTTATATTTGAAATGTGTTTTATCAATTTTGAAGTACATGATAATGACTTGTCGTCCTACTTTTTATTTGACAGGTGAAGCTAAAAGTGAATGCACTGCTTCCATCAATATATCCATCGTGGGACATGTATGTTGAGGAGTGCGCCAAATGTTGAGGTGAAGGTTTCATAATCCAAGAACTCATGCCGGTTTTAACTTCTCAACAAGGCACGCCTTCCTAAGTAGACTTAGGTTCACATTAGCTAAGAAGATGTAAAATCAATGTTTTGGGTTACTTTACATTATGGATGTATGTACTTCGTTAAAACATTACAACACTATTGTTGTTTATACATGTTTTATTTATTGATCATCTGTTATTGTTTGTCAATGGGTAATTATGGTTTTCTTGTGTACCACTATTCAAGGAAAATTGTCTCAAAACAGATCTCTACAGCACTCGAAGTGCTAAAGTGCATCGTACCCTTAATCTCGTCATGCAACAATCGAGACTCTAAGTGTAATGACCCAAATATCTAAATCCGAGTTTAGTCCTTTAATCAGGATCAGTGACCCATGACGTGGGACCTATATAGAGATACATGCATTTACCGAGGTGATGTAGTCAAGATATATGTTATATTTGTTGTGATGTATGCCTAGTGTATTGTATATGTGTAGACTACCAAGTCACTCATATCAGTGTTTAGGTGTCAAGATGTGAGTGAAGACACACCTCGAGAGGCGTGCCAACATGTGACCGAGGTAGAGAGTGATGAGGTAAGTGCAGGTTAAGTTATGTAGCTTAATTTAATTGAATTAGATGTGGCTATAGTTTGAATTACATAACATGCACCTGTGGCTGCCCTAAATCCCGAGGTCGCCACGTGGAGCGCCGCTGCCCCGTAATCCTATCAGTTCATTGACTCACTAGGTCTCATGTGCCACTGACGTCCGTTTACATGTCATTACTCCTTGATATGTGCGTTAACTCATTTCGTTCAATTACTTTAGTTATACAGTTGAATCAATTTTTGCATTTAAAACAGCGGAAGTCTTAAATTTCGAGTATGTAAAACAAATAAGTTCATAATCATGTAAAGCATCACTTATAAAAGCAAGTCCTACTGTAGAAAACCCAGAAAAATACTCTTTATATAAGCGTCAATACTAATAAGCAGTAATATATACAAGTACAGTGTCTATCCAATCTCCAAATACTCCAAAAGTAAAGCAAAATATCAAAATAACACATACTAGTGGGTCCTCAACCGCGGGCAATCACATGAAGTCGCCAAGAATCCCCTTGTCCCTACTAGTACTGGGATCTACACTCGACCATTACGAAAAGCCAAATGGAGAGTACAGTCAGTAAGATTCCAAACGAAGTACACTGAGCATTTATAAGAAAGTAAATAGATATCAATAATCATGTTAAATAATCATGCGAAAACTAAACAGACAACTGTGCTACGATCATCACATGAATAGATAACACGAGAAACAAAGTGTGTACTCGTCCCGGTAAGACTAGACTATACTTTGGACCCCAAGATCCTTTCAGTGGGTGCCCCTACTTCCTTTCACCTAGTTCCTCGCGATGCGTTTCCGATACGTGCACCCTTAATACAACTCGGGTTGCAATTCACCGAGTGCCTGATCACACGTGCTACAACCTAGTATGCCATAAGTACACTACGAACATCAGGTGGGAGTAACTCAACCATCAACCAAATGTATCACGGAATATAATACAATAATAAGGAATAGGAAATCAACAATGGAAAAGTAAGCCCTCAGTGACTTTCAAATGGATTCTTACGTACCTCAAACGCACTCCGAAGTCCCGTTCACGTCTCGAGATATGCACCCGACTCCCGATTATAGTCTCCTAAATTTCTGGTGTCCAATTAAACCATTTTAACTAGTTTATAGTGAAATTAAGTGAATTTATAATGTGTGGCCAAAAATATTAAAATTTTATTCTAAAAAGTTTGGTTTTGGCGCACTTTTCGAGTTATACTGGGTGTCGAATGCCCGAAAAAATCTCGAATACTATTTTTCTATCTTTTTCTCTTTTTTATATTTTTCCTAATTTTTCTGAATTTTCTCCATAATCTTCTACATTTTTTTATTTTTTTTTTTTTGTAATTTATTTTATTTAAAAATGTTTTTTAAATAAATTTTTAATAATTATTTTATTTATATAAAGGGGTGGGTCCTTGGACCGGGTTTGACTCGGTCCAACCGGGTCTGCTTGACCCAGTCCCGACCCGGACCGGTCATTGGGATCGCACGCACGCACACGCGTGCGTGCATCCCTCCCCTTCCCCAGTTTTTCTTTCTTCTTCACAGAGAACGCCTTTGTTTTTTTTTTTTCAACTTCAACAACACAACAACTAAAACAACATCTATACGACTACATCATTAACAACAACTAACACCATTAATACCTCATTTCTCCAACATTCATCCACAATTAACTATCACCATTAACACCCTATTTAAGCTTCATTTTAATGGAAAATTGAAAGAAAATATAGATGCTCACCTTGATTGCTTGATCAATTCTCTTCAAAAACTCAAAGGATCTCATCAAATCTCACATTCTCAATGGTTTTATCAATTCTTCAACAAATTTCTCTCTATTAGATACACACTCCCTTTTTTTATAGGTTGAAGAGAGAGTAAAGAGGGAAGAAACGTGGAGAGAGAGTGTGAGAATGAGTGATGATCCTCATTTTGAGGGTATTAGGTGTGTATGTTGCATGTTCTCATTTGCTCCTCATTAGACACACAAAATCTTTTAGTCTTGTTCAATTATATTTGGTTACCCGACGTTTTGCACCTCGGCCCGCATAACGAGGCGCGCCATAGTCGCCAATTTCGATCAATTGGCCTAGACTATATTATCATTAATATTTGTCACATTTAATTAATTTAATTATCCAATTTATTTTCCCGACCTAGTGTACCCACATTTCGCTTGCTCAGCACCTGTATTGAAATGTTTTTCGAGGCGAACGCTCGTTACATTATCTCGCTCGGTTCAACGGTATAAATACACACATGCGATGCTAAGTAAAATAATTTAATATACGACATCGCAAATAGACAAACATCAAGCAAACAATCATTATTTACCTAGTCGGGTCGCATACTCGATCTATCTGCGGCATCCACACGGATCTGAGCTAGTGTCCAAATATGAAAATAATCAATAATAACGACGTAATTAAAATTGAGCCTTTACAACTCTTCCCAACTAGAAAAGAAATTTTGTCCCGAAATTTTAAATAACTTGAAGTGTCGTACCATGAAATAGCTGAGGTAACGCTCCCGCATAGTAGACTCGAGCTCCCAAGCGAGTCACTCGGTACCATGATGCTGCCAACGAACCAATACCTTAGGATCTCCCTATTCCTAAAAGTCTGAATCACGCGATTCACAATCGATATCGGTCGCTCCTCATATGTCGCATCAGGCAGAACTTCGATCTATCTCAAGTCAACCATTGGTCTCGGTCCCAACCTAACTAGCCTCAACATCGAGATATGGAACATAGAATGAACCCACCCAACTCTGTTGGCAAGTCCAATGTGTAAGCCACACTGCCAACTCGTGCTAAGACTTTGAACGGTAGTATGTATCTCGTCGCCAATTTCCCTTTAATCCCAAATCCTTGTTGGCCCTTCCAAGGGGAAACCTTTAGATAAACCATGTCGCCTTCTTCATAGCTCAGACCCTCGTGATACTTATCAACATATTTCTTCTATCTGTCATGTGCCGCCCGAAGTCTCTGTCGAATCTGCCTAATCTTCTCTGTGTGATCAACAACAATCTTTGGCCCAATAGTCGCTGTATCCTCAAGTGCTGCCCAACACGCAGGTGATCTATAGGGCCTGACATACAGCGCCTCAAACGGAGGCATCCCGATACTCGTCTGATAGCTATTATTGTAAGCAAACTCACACAACGGTAAATAATCATCCCACGAACCTTCAACTGCAAAATACAAGCCCTGAGCATATCCTCTAGAATTTGTATTAGTCTCTCAGACCGTCCGTTTGTCTGAAGATGGTAAGCCGTACTAAATTGCAACCTGGTGCCAAACTGCTCCTGCATCGCCTCCCAAAATTTTGAAGTCAACCTAGGATCTCGGTCAGATACAATAGAGACTAACGCCTCATGCAATCTAACGATCTCCCTCCCAAATATAATGCTCAGATGTGGGAACAAATATCTCATAGAAATAGGAATAAAATGCCTGATTTTGTCAGTCTGAATCACAACCCAAATCGCATCGTGTCTCCTCGAATTTTACGGTAACCCACTGACAAAATCCATAGTAACGTGCTCCCATTTCCACTATGAAATTGTTAGTGGCTGTAGTAAACCGCCTGGTCTCTTGTGCTCAGCCTTAACTTACTGGTAAATATGACAACTCCTGACGTACTCACCAACGTGAGCCTTCATCCCTGACCACCATAACAATTGCCTCAAATCATGATACATCTTGGTCCAACCAGGATGAACTGTGTAGCGAGACTGGTGTGCGTCCTCTAGAATCCCGTCTCTTATCACCTGAATTGCAGGTATCCATAGCCTCCCTCGGTGTCTAAAACACTGATGCATCGACTCTGCCCAATCTGTACACTTCGGATCCCGAGCCATACCATCGAACCGCTCATAGAGCCCATCAGTCCTTTACACGCGGTAACCTGCTCAATAGATATAGTCGGAACTCGCATCTGACATCAAATGTGCGGTTCGACCGTGGTAAAAACCTTTGTCATGCACATAATTGACGCTGCTTGCAATAATCCATGCTCGTATGTCATACGTCGTACCCCCATCTGACTGTCAATACCGCTCATGCTCAATGCGTTAGCTACAACGTTCGCGTTCCCTGGGTGATACTCAATAGCGAAGTCGCAGTCCTTAAGTAACTCAAGCCATCTCCTCTTACGCATGATCAGATCTTTTTGAGTGAAAATGTATCTCAGACTCTGATGATCGGTGTAGAGTACAAACCGCTCTCCGTAGAGATAATGTCTTCAAGCCTTCAGTGCTAAAATGACTGCTGCAAGCTCTAAGTCATCCATTGGATAGTTTCATTTGCGAGGTCTCAACCGTTGCGACAAGTAAGCTACTGGTCTGCCCTCATGCATTAAAACACATCCAAGTCCAATGCCTGATGCATCCGTATACACCGACTAGCTCTTGTCAAGCTTTGGCAATGTCAACACTGGTGTTGAAGTCAATCTCCTCTTCAGCTCCCAGAAAGCCTGCTCACATTCTTTTGACCAATTAAATCTAACATCCCTCTTGGTCAGTCTAGTCATCGGTGTTGCAATCGAGGAAAAGTCCTATACAAATCGGTGGTAGTACCCTGCTAATCTCAAGAAACTCCGAATGTCGAAAGCAGACTGGGCGTCCTCCAATCAATAATCGCCCGAATATTCTTTGAATCCACAAAGATACTGATAGCTAATGACATGTCCCAGAAATCACACTACACTCAGCCAGAAATCATACTTGCTGAATTTTGCGTACAATATATGCTCTCTCAACGTCGTCAAACCCGCTCTGAGATGACTCGCCTGCTCCTCACGAGTCTTACTGTAAATCAAGATGTCATCAATAAAGACGATGACATATATGTCTAAGTATGGTCTCAAGACCCTATGCATCAAGTCCATGAAGATCGCATAGACATTAGTTAGCCTAAAAGGCATGACTGTAAACTCGAACAACCCATATCTTGTACTGAAAGCGGTCTTCTTGATGTCATTTTCTCGAATCCTCAACTGGTGATAGCTTGAACGCAGATCAATCTTCGAGAAGAACTTGGCGCATGCCAATTGATCGAAAAGATCATTGATCATGGGAAGTAGGTAACGGTTCTTAACTGTCACCTGATTCAACTTCCTGTAGTCTATGCACATCTTCATTGAACCATCATTCTTCTTCACAAATAACACTGGAGCTCCCCAATGTGACATGGTAGGGTGAATGAAACCCTTCTCCAATAAGTCATCCAACTGCCTCCTAACCTCCTCGTGCTCTAACGGTGACATCTGGTAAGGTCTACTAGCGATCAACTAAGTCCCTGACATCAGCTCAATGAAGAGCTCAATCGCTTGCGGCGGTGGCAATCCTGGTTAATCATTTGGATATATGTCGACAAAGTCTCGGACAACTGGAACATCCTCAATCCTGACTTCAGTCCTAACCTCCGGCTCAATTATCGCTGCAAATGCCTCCATCTCCCGAGTGGTAGCTAGTCGGCCTCTAGTAATTGGTAGTGCGGTCGCGACTTCGATAAACGTGAACTCTGGAATTGTGACAGTCTTCTGAAAGCAATCTAATTGTGCATGATATGCCGCCAACCAGCCCATCCCTAAAAGTGCGTCAAACTCAAGGTACTCTAGGACTCGTAAGTCTATCAGCAACTAATGCCCCTCTACCTCTATCGTGCTATCTCGACATATCCGATTAGGATATATCTTATCCCTAGCGGGCGCACTGAGGACAAGGTGTGTGTCTAGTGTCTGTGATGCTAACCTTAATTCTCCTACCATGAGTCTAGTAATAAATGATAATGTACTACCAAAATCTATCATAACATGCATTGATATACCCATAATAGATAACGTACCCTCGACGAGTTGTCTAGTCGCATCTCGGTCCGGCTGCATGTGCTCTTTCACTAGCCTGACCCTGCTGTGCTCTTGGTAATATTAGTGGTGCCCTGCAGTCAACCTCAGGTGCCCTTTTTTACCACAATGATGACATCGACGTTTCTCATGCATGTCTCCGAATATCTGACCTTGACCCCGGTTTCTCTGACCCCTGTCACGGCCTCCCTGATCCCTATCCTAACGCATCGCGCTGCCGATGTTCTTTCTTGCTCGTGGGTGCAGTGCTTAAGGCGCGCGTCGTCCGCCGCCTATCATCATATTGAAACTGGATGTACCTGTGATCACCTTTACGGTCACTAACTCGTCGATTATCTCGGCGACCCCTGTCGGAATGATATATATATCTCTTCAGTCTCCGATCTGATCGAAAACCATGACCCGTCTGCACTGTAGTGTCTGTCTTATGCCTGCCCCCTCTCTCTAAGAGCAGTGTCTCAGAAGATAATGCTCGATCGACACCTCCTGAAGAGTAGTAGCCCATGTCGAGACTATTGCGTCAGCAATCCGCTCATCAACACCACATATGAAATAGTAAATCTGAAGCATCTCTGTGCCCGCAACATCCATCGAGAACAACAATAGGCATCGGTACCGCTCCATGTACTGCATCAATGAGCGGTTACCCCGCCGTAGGTCGAAAATCCTCCCTCAACCTCAGCCTCACCTACATGGGAATGAACTCGTCGTATAACAACTCTCGAAACTCCGCTCATGTCGCTGGCTCCGGGTGGATATCCAGATAATTCGTCCTCCAGACCGCTACATGATCTCTCAGACACGCTCCCGATAAATGTGCCTATATGTTGTCATCGTTCTGTATCAACTTATGGAAACGCTGACGCGAAACTATCCACTTCCCAGCTGCCTTAGGGTCTCCACCTCGGTAGAAGTATCCCGCTAAAACTTCAGAAAATCTATGACAAGCTTCACCTCTGGGGTCAAGACGAATACGGAAGTAGCAACAACTGTAGTAACGACTGGTTGCTCGGTAGTCATAGGTAGGGGCGTAAGAGTCGAAGTCTCTAATGGTATCACGATAGCTGGCGAAACCCCTCGCCTCGTGTCTCTTGGGATCGTTGTATCAATAGGCACTTGTGGTGTGCCGGGGCGACGATCTGTCTATACATAGAGGTGCGCAAGAAGCTGTGGGGGCTAGTGTTGCTACGTGGCAGTACGCGCGCGGCCCGAGCCCTAAGTAATCTGGAGAATCTCTCGCTAACCGAGCATCATGAGCGGCGAGTCGATCGTCTACGCTCTGAGTAGAAGCGGTAGTAATAGTGGGGTCCCCAGCAGGATCTCTAGTATGTCCTATCTTGGGCTGTGTAGAAGGTTGTCCGTCCATCGTGATTTGCATTGAGAAGCATGCGTCGGATCAGCCTTGGTATATATACCCGTATAATATATCATTTACAGTAAAACATAACACGTATACAAATCTTAACTCTACCCGCCTCACCATCACTTCCCAACTAAAGTTCTAAGGCAGGTACATTTTTTTTAAGTTTTATGCTCTTTCATTTAATTCCTGAGGTTCCTAGAACTCTCGCTCTAATACCACTTGTGGCGGCCCCAAATCCCGAGGCCACCACGTGGAGCGTCACTGCCCCATAATTGTGACGACCCCGATTTCCCATAAAATTGGGCCCCGCCCGGCCTAAACCCACGTGGACCCCCGAGCCAGTCTCGCAAGGTCGACGCAGGCCTAGTCAGCCTTCCAATCCATTATTACAAGAAATTTCAAAATTTTAAGTTGAGTTATTAGTATTTTGCAAGATTTAAAAATTTAGCGGAAGCAACTAATACATTCAATAACTCAACAAAAAGATCAGGGCGTTAGGCAACCTAATTGTGGAACCCAGTAAATATCATCAGAGGAGAGTAAATACAAAATATACAAAAATTCACCTAGCTATGAAGCCTTCCCTTTGCTACTCGTCCGCGGCTCTGCACTCAGTTAAACATAAGAATGACGAGCCCATGTAAGTAAATCCAGTAGGACTTATACACAACATTTCACAATATCCAAAGCAATCGAATTCATGCAAATAGAACGAAAGGAATCAAGAACGCATGAATATAAAAGACGGTAAACAATCCATCAATGAGTGAGGCCAAATAAGGAGTCCCGACCAAAAAGTCGTTGAGTCGCGGCAAAAGCCCAGCAGACTCGGGTTTAGGACGAGACCCCTGCCTCCCAGCCCTAACCCCTGCGACTATGAGACATCCATAGACCCGAATCTAGGACGAAACCCCTGCCTCCCAGCCCTAGCCCGAGACGACTATGAACCATCTATGGACCCGGATAATATCGACGGACGACCATGAAAGACATCGGATTTAGGACGAGGCCCCTGCCTTCTAGCCCTAACCCTCTCATATCGCAGATAAACAGTAACCATGACTCACTTGCCAATGGACTCACTTACTCGACAACAATTTCAACGATAGCTATCATCACAAAGCAGTGAACAACAATAAAACTATCACAAAACAGTAATAACAACAACCAATGGAGAGAAATGAAATACTGTATAAGTCCCTAACTGGTTTACTTACCTCAAAATTCGTAAAGCGAAATCAAGATGTACCACTCGCGTCTCGATTTGCACACCTGACACCCGACTCCTACCTCCTAAGTCCCTAGTGTCCATTTATACCAATTAAATTACTTAAATCATGCAGATCGCACTAAAATTAGGTGAAGTACACCTCACCTCCATCGCGTCGTCGCGATTTCGTCGAAATCGCGAATCCGACCGATCGACAACGCGCCACCGCGCCGTTCATCGCGTCGCAGCCCATGCAAATCGCTCGTCGTTTGCCGCGCGCCACCGTGGTGAGTTCCTCGCGTCGCGTCGCCGCTGGTCGTCATTGCCGCCGTCGACCCATCGCCATGCCGGAGTCGCTGCTGCGTGCTGCCCTCAGCGCATGCGCATGCCGGCTGCTTGCTGCTGAGCGCTTTCGCGCGCGCTCGTCCGTCCTGTTGCCGCTAATCGACCAGCGTCACTTCTTCACTGCCTACCGCTTGCGCTGCCATCGCCGCGCTCTCGCCGCCGATCTCGCGTCGTCTTTGGAGAGTCGCCGGATCTCGCTATGCCGCCAGTCCCAGCTTCGCCGCGACCTCGCTGCGCCTTGCGCGATCACCGCCACCCGCCTTCTGCTGATTCGCGCTCCGCACCGCGCCACTCTCGGTCTTGAATCGCCGTCCGTCGCTTCCTCGTCGGCATTGTTGTTTCGCTCTCCGTGTCGCGCCGTCATCACCTCTCTTCTTCCTCCCACCTCTCGATCACTTTCTCTCTATCTTTCTCTCTCTTCGTTTTTTAATCTTATCATCTTTTTTTTTTCTCTTATCACATTCATATATATATATATATATATATATATATATATATATATATATATATATATATATACATATATATACCTTTCATTTTACTCTCTTTTTAATTTCAAATCAAAAGTGTCCTCGAGATCGAGCAGCGCACATCTCGATGCACCAACCTGCCTCCTTTCAAAATCTCGATACTCGCGCTACACATATCACGAGACGTATCCAATGTACACATTGAAACCACATAGATCCACTATAGCCACATTTCGGTCCCACGTCGGCACGTGACTCGAGGCGCGTCCCCGTTCGTGTTTCGCTCACCGAATTCCCCGCGTATACCAAGTCGTAAAACAGCTCAACAATTAGCATTTTAATCTCAAATTGGATATTACACATTACCTCGGAGTCTCCACCCGAGATTCGGACATACGCATTTCGACGAGTAGATCCCACAAACGACCCTGACCTGACACGTGGCACAAGTCAAATTTTCGGGTCGTTACAATAATCTTGTTAGTTTATTGACCCACTGGGTCCCACGCGCTGCCGACGTCTATTTCCACGTCACTACTCCTCGATATTCGTGTTAATTCATTTCGTTCAATTAGTTTAATTATACAGTTGAATCAATTTTTGCATTTAAAACAGCGAAAATCTTAAATCTCGATTAAGTAAAACAAATAAGTTCATCATCATGTAAAGCATCATTTATAAGAGCAAGTCCTACTGTGGAAAACCCGAGAAAGTACTCTGTATACAGGTGACAGTACTAATAAGCAGTAATATATACAAGTACAGTGTTTATCCAATCTCCCAATACCGCAAAAGTAAAGTAAAATATCAAAATAACACATACTAGTGGGTCCTCAACCGCGAGCAATCAGATGAAGTTGCCAAGAATCCCCTTGCTCCTACTAGTACTGGGATCTGCATTCGACCATCACAAAAAACCAGATGGAGAGTACAGTCGGTAAGATTCCAAACGAAGTACACCGAGCATTTATAAGAAAGTAAATAGATATCAATAATCATGTTAAATAATCATGTGGAAACTAAACATGCAACTGTGCTACGATCATCACATGAATAGATAACACGAGAGAAACAAAGTGTGTACTCGTCTCGGTCAGACTAGACTGTACTTCGTAACCCAGGATCCTTTCGGTGGGTGCCCCCACTTCTTTTCACCTGGTTCCTTGCAGTGTGTTTCTGACACGTGCATCCTTAATGCAACTCGGGTTGCAATTCACCGAGTGTCTGATCACACGTGCTACAGCCTAGTGTGCCATAAGTACACTACGAACATCAGGTGGGAGTAACTCAACCACCAACCCAAATGTATCACGGAATAAAGTAGAATAACAAGGAATAGGAAATCAACAATGAAAAAGTAAACCCTTAGTGACTTTCAAATGAATTCTTACGTACCTCAAACGCACTCTGAAGTCCCGTTTTCGTCTCGAGATACGTGCCCGACTCTCAACTATAGTATCCTAAATTCCTGGTGTCTAATTAAACTATTTTAACTAGTTTAGAGTCCAATAAAGTGAATTTATAATGTGTAGTCGAAAAATATTGAAATTTTATTCCAATAAGTTTGTTTTTGGCACACTTTTCGAGTTATACCGGGTGCCAAATGCCCGAAAAAATCTCAAATACTATTTTTCTATCTTTTTCTTTTTTTATATTTTCCTTGACTTTTCTGAATTTTTATCATAATTTTCTACCCATTTTTATTATTTTTTCTCGTAATTTATTTTATTTAAAACTATTTTTTAAATAATTTTTTTTATAATTATTTTATTTATATAAAGGGGTCGGTCCCTGGACCGGGTTTGACTGGCCCGACCCGGTCCAAGGGATCGCACGCACGCACACGGGTGCGTGCGTCCCTCCCCTCCCCAGTTTTTCTTTATTCTTCACAGAGAATGCCTCTGTTTCTCTTGTTTTTTTCAACTTCAACAACGCAACAACTAAAACAACATCTATACAACTACATCATTAACAACAACTAACACCATTGATACATCATTTATGCAACATTCATCCACAATCAACTATCACCATTAACACCCCATTTAAGCATCATTTTAATGAAAAATCGAAAGAAAATATAAATGTTCACCTTGATTGCTTGATCAATTCTCTTCAAAAACTCCAAGGATCTCATCAAATCTCACATTCTCAATGGTTTTATCAATTCTTCAACAAATTTCTCTCCATTAGATACAAACTCTCCCTTTTTTTATAGGTTGAAGAGAGAGTAGAGAGGGAGGAAACGTGGAGTGAGAGTGTGAGAATGAGTGATGATCCTCATTTTGAGGGTATTAGGTGTGTATGTGGCATGTTCTCATTTGCTCCTCATTAGACACATAAAATCTTTACTCTTGTTCAATTATTTTTGGTTACTCGGCGTTTCGCACCTCGGCATGTATAACGAGGCGCGGGCGCCATAGTCGCCAATTTCGATTAATTGGCCTAGACTGTGTTTATTATTAATATTTTTCATATTTAATTAATTTAATTATCCAATTTTTTTTCTCGACCTAGTGTACCCACATTTCGCTTGTTCAGCACCCGTATTGACACGTTTTTTAAAGCGAACGCCCGTTACACTATCTCGCTCAGTTCAACGATATAAATACATACATGCGATGCTAGGTAAAATAATTTAATATACGACATCGCAAATAGACAAACATCAAGCAAACAATCACTATTTACCTAGTCAATCGCGCCCTGACTTATCTGCGACATCCACGCGGATCTGAGTTAGCGTCCGAATATAAAAATAATCAATAATAATGGCATAATTAAAATTAGGCCGTTACAGTACCTAAGTTAGAAAGTTAAAACAACAACCACACGATGTTCCTCGAGATACGTGTTAACACATCTAGTGACCAATTGAGTTTCATTTTGTGTCATTACGAATGAGTAAGTGGAGAGTTAGGAATCAACCTTATCTATACATCAAGATCAGTCTCGAGATATGTTTACACATCAAGATCAATAGCTAGGAATCAACCTTATCTATACATGTATATAAGTGGATTTGTACATTAAATGATTCATTTTTACAAATTTAGTGAATAAGAAATCTGGAGAGGGAAGTTTAGAGGAAGGTCAGCAAGTTTAAAGTGAAATTTAATGGATTTGAAGGTGTAGAGATCAAGTTGGAGGTGTTCGATAACTAGGTAATCAAAACATACACCATTAGTTTAGTTTAGTTTGGTGAATTGGATGATAATTATGAGTTGTAGTTGTTGTGGTGGCTATTTTGGATCTTTGGGTGAGTTAAAATAAGGGTCCTAAGGTGTTAATGTTAGCCTTATGTGGAGAAAACTCAGAATTCATAGTGTAGAATTCTAATTTTTCATGCACATAGCGCGCTAGGTATGATCAATTAGCGTGCTACCCGCGTATAGCGCACTAGAGAAACTACGTAGTGCGCTAATAGAGTCCCAGAGCGCTAGATAGGTTGTCCAGCGCGCTAGGTGCTCTAACAACACAAAATCAGCAATTTCCTAACTTCAACTTAAACATTTTAAACAACTCAAAAACTCTAATTAAATGTTTAAACACACTCTAAAACATATGAAATGATACCAAAAACCTAGGGAAGAGTCTCGGGGGTTCGGGTACACAATTCGAGGTGTCGGGAGGCTGAATTAGCCTAGGAAATTGTGTGGATTGTAAGTAAGCTGATTGAGATATTCATTTACATTTCATTCCAATATTGTTATTTATCTTCAGTTATTTGAACTAAATTGTTCCTTTGTACTCTAAATGCCATGACTTGATGATTCATTTCATTTCATGAGTTTGTTATCATGACATCGGTTGTTAATTAATGGCTTCATTGACTCTATATCATGTGATATGTCATTCTTGATTGTTGAGATGTTTAGTCAAGTGAAATAGCATGCTATTAGGTAGTGATTTACGGTATTATAAATTCAAAACCCTTTGTACATTATATATGCAATCCTATTATTGGATTCCTTAACCGTGTCATTCTTTAAATTATGAAAGTAGTTCTTGTATCTAAGACCATGATATGATAGAGATGTGTACGACACTTTGGATCACTAGACTTTTTGGGTTGTCAGGATCTCACCACTAGCTTGTCCAGCACGCAGGGTATGGGACCCAGGGTTGTTGACAAGTATTTATCATAGGTGACTAGCATTTGTGATTGATTGTGGAGGCATAGAGCTCAACTTCGACCTTCAACAAAGATGTAGAGTTAAACTCCATATCGAGATAGTGGAATAAAGGCATTTGTGATAGGATTCAGGACCGACCGACTCTTGATCATTACTACTTAGCCATATGTCAGTTTCATATTGATTAACTGAAGAGTCTATTAGCATGATTTTATTTTCAAGCATAGTTGCTATTATTATGTTTTTAGATTCTTGTTGTATATTTGAAAATGTGGATAAATGTCTCTCGAGTGTTACTTTCTACTTTCTGTACTCACCGTCCTTTTTATGACGATGGGTGTAGATTCGTCGAGTAAGCGAGACCAGCAAGAGAAGATCAACGACTACTTACGAGCCGACAGAGCACTACTATGTCTGATTTTGTAGGTTTTTGGTTTGTTGTATGACTTGTATATATGTCTTTTGGGTATTTGTGGGGGGTATATTCATTAGGTTGTGAGATAGTTACCTGAACAGATACATGTATATATGGTTATCGCTGTTTTATTCTATATATATATATGCATGTGATCGTTATTTTCCTGATTTTTCACATACTTAGGATTTAAATTAATTGTTTTTGTTAATTTGTTAAGACTTTCGCTGAATAAACTTTAAATTGTAAAAAAATAAAAAATTAGTTAACATTGAATTATTAGTAAATATGTAAATGGTGAAATGTTTATTAGGAAAGTAGCTAAATAAGAGAAAAGGTTTTTGAAAGGCTGACTAATACGTTGTTAAATTCTATGTGATAGAGGTTAGGGCTTAATGAAGGGATTAGGTCGGGTAGTGCCCTAATTTGAGAATAGGTCGTCACACTAAGCAGGTTCTCTGTAACTACCAACTAAGACTATTATAAACCAATAATTATTTATTTAACCTGAAATGTCTTGATCGAAACTCAAGGTAAAGTTATGTTCACTAACAACCGAGACATTACCATAAAATCATGTCTTTATTTCTCGTCTCGGACAACAAACAACAAGATTCAATATATATATATTCTCGGTTTATTCCTACCGAGAGTAAGTCAAAGCATTATATACGGTCTCGTTTCGGGAGGTTGTGCTCGATAGGCAAGGTACAATCACAGTGGCTAGTAACTGAGACAATTAAAATTACAAATTAATGGTGGTAGTGGTTTCGGAATGCCATGACCGAGAGCAAATGTGTTGTCTCGGTGACAACCAACCGAGACAGTGCGAAAATCATCATTACACTTTAAACTCGGTAGGATGTAACTGAGACTCAAACTAAATTATCAGTTACTGGTAATCGAACATAATATGTCTTTTTTGGACTTATATGAGTGAGACCCTACTTTGGTAAGTTCGATATTATGTTGAATACCAATATCGCCCCCATAGGTCCGTGATGACTGTACTGATTGTGGTCCTGAGGGACCGAGCTGGTTTGCCATTTCGCGGACCTGAGGGACCGATACTTATGATCAAGTATTTGATCCATTTTAGAGACACCAAATTCACAACTAATCACCCCATGCATAGTCAACAAATTCACAACAATATAGGCATATAAGTTAAACATTCACAACAACACATGAATATAATTTAAACATTCATAATAACAATTTAAACAATCAGAACAAGAACATTAAAGTGGGTCATTCACAACATTTAGGGGTGACAATTTAGGTCACGACACAATAACACGACACGAACACGACATGCTTTAAACGGGTTATGGTCATAAACGAGTCGACATAATTAGACATGACTAAAATGCGGTCATTAACAGGTTAACCTTTTTAACTCGATAATGACACATTTGACAAGATTAAAGAATAATGTATAAGAAATAAATAGGTTATAATAAATAGATTTGTACACAACCACCTATTTAATATCATGTTAATAACATGATTTATTTTTTATTTGCATATACATCTTTTTATCATACTTTATTTTATTTTTAAAGGAAATATTTATTTTACTTTGATATATTATTTACGTTTTACATTTTATTAACAACTATTTATTATTTAAAAAGTTATTAAATTTTTCCCCAAAATAAAATTTTAGATTTTTTTTGGAGGATCCTTTATACGTTTCTTATATGTTTTTTGAAAAAAGAATTTATATGTTATTCGCTATAAGTCATTTCCTCTTTTTTTTGTTAAAACTTATACAAGACTTGAATGAAAAAGAAAAATAAAAATTAAAGACTACAATTCCATTAGATTTTATTGGCTATTTAATTATGTTATGTTTATTTAAATATATTTATTTATGTAGATATATTTATAAAAGTTGTAAACAAGTTATAAAAATCTAGATAAATTATTTAATAAATGGGTGACACGAATACCTAACATGTTTAACACGACTCATTTCGACACGAACATAATTAGCACGATTAATAAATGAGTCATGTTCGGGTTTGCCTTATATGGATTGTACCGTATTTTTAATTTATTAATTAATCGCTAATCACAAATTATTAGTGGTCAAATACCCAATCGAGGGGTATGTCGAAGTGTTCAAAAATTTATAAAAGAATAAATAAAATAATTTAATTTTTTGCTGGCATAATACATCGAGTACTATATGATACCGCGACTTTGTGTGAATTAATTTAAACCAAGTGTGCGTGCGACAACAAGACTTTAAACCACCAATTTATTTAAATTGGCTAAGTGAGGACAAGGTTAGGGTTTGTGCAAAATACATGTCAAATTGGGAATGTTACAATGTGTGGACAAAGGGAACCCAAATAAATTGGGTCTTACCAAAATTTCTCACTCAATTAAATAAAAAGGGATAAAACCCTCATTTCTAGGTTACAACACAAAAACCCTAGCTATAACACAACATATACACACACATAGAGAGAGATAGAGAAACGGCTAAGAGAAGAGAAGAGAGACCTCGCGAGATGAAGAGAGGTCTGACGGCACAAGATGGTGGCGGGCGATGAGAGTTATGGCAAGAGAGCAATTACGACAGCGGACAACAAGGCGCGGACGGTGAAAAGGCGCGAACGGTGGCTCGCGATGCAGCGATGGGCCAGCGAGGAGACCAACGTGCAGGGGAGCTCGCAGATGTGCATACGAGTAGAAGCAGTGACACCAGCTAGGTGCGGTGGCGCGTCGACACTGGCGCCGGCCAGGGCATGTGAGGCGGACCGGTCGATCCCTGATGGACACAGTAGCAGCGGACAGCGAGGCGTAGCTCCGAAGAGACTCGACGACGTGATGGATTGCTCGCGAAGAAGGCGGAATGTGTAGATCTTGGTTAAGTTTGCGTCCTTCAAATGGATTTTGGAGTTGAGACCTCCATTGAAGGCCATGGTGAGCCACTGAACCACATTTAAAATTTAGACCCAAGTCAAATTTATGAATTTATAGTTGTTGATGAATTTGAAGTGGTTAATTAGGAAAGTTGATTCTTAAGGGTTTTTCTCATTCTTCATCTATTTAGCTTTAGAATGGATTTGGATTTGTGAGTTGTATTTTAAATGAGTCTTATTGAACATGGTTGCGATTCATCAATTTTGGATAAGATGGAGACTAAGTTGAGGCATAAGAGAAGTTTGGATTGATTCTTTGAAAAGGAACTTATTTTGATTAAGTCATGGATTTTTGATTAAATGCTATGATTTGGAGATTCAAAGTCGAACTTGACTCTTGTGTGGTGATTTAGATCTCTTTAGTGGTGATTAGTCAATCACATTCGATTCATATTGGAAAACCAAGTCTTATCAAATTTTTCTTGTTTTGCTCCACGACATTCTTATCTTATTAGAGCCGTCGATTTTGATTTGAATGAATGGAATTAAAGTCGAGAATGAATTAAATAACCTAATTGAAAATAAGGATGAATCCTTAATAGTCTAAGCTATCCTAAATGAGTTATATATAAGTCTAAACAATATGGGTTATACTTATACGCTTGTAGATACACGACGATGACTCCCACTATTCGAACGATTAATTTGACGTGACGATTTATGCGATTTTATGGTAAGTAAACCAGTAAGAAATTCAATATCAATTTTTTTCCATTCCTTGCATATTTTGATGAAAATGACATTATTGTTGGACTCTACTTCCCTAGGGTCTAAGTGGTCGAGTTGAGTCGTTTACTCGTGAGTTGAGCATCCGAGTCACACTCATGGCCCCTAGACGAGACTGAATCCTCTGAGTGAGCATTCGTCAGGTGTCTTGGCTCCTCACGAGACTTCAAGGATTCCATTGCTGTTGAGCATCCGGTTGCAACTATGGCTCCTTTTGGAATGTTTTCTCGGGCTGTACTCAATTGAGCCAACAGTGTCGAATGGATTTGGTGCGGTTGAAGCGGACTTGGTTTCACCGTACCAATATTTAACACTTACATGTTTTAAGTGGCTTTGTGCCCACGTGTAGAGTGTCACGACTACTTAGGTGCCTATCATTTGCTTCCTGGTCACTTGGTCTCTATCATTGACCGTTATAGTCTGTCTATCATGCGTTTTATTGTTCTTTTCAGCTTCATTTATTTCTTGCATGATTTATATTTTTTATTGTTTAATCTGAATTATTGTTGAATTTCTTCTGTTTTTACTCACTGGGATTGTCTCCGCTTTTGGTGACAATTGTGGGCATAATCTCCAAGCTCAAGAACATTGATGTGCGACATATGTAGGTCATTTGATGTATTTATATTATAATTGCTATGTTTTATGAATGGGTATATGGTTTGAGAGATACTATACTTTGTATATTGTATTCGATGTACGAGGTTTCCACATTCTAGCTTCCACACCTAGAACTCATTGTGTGTTTAATTTATTTGTTATCACATTTTCACCGCATTTAAATTCCGCTGCATATGATTTCATATATATATACATACTCTGTTTTGTGGATTATCAAGTACTGAAGACCGATTTGTGAAACTGACTAAGCCTTTATTAATTCTGAACTGGTTTATCGGGGGTTAATGGAGGCTTTGTGCTAGGCGATGCCCGATTTATAGGGTTGGGGCCGTCACGGTTGGTATCATATTCTAGGGTTTTAACTTTAGTTCTTGATAAGCCTACAACCAGATTAGTTCACAAAGATGGACTTGTAGAGTTAGGAACACCAACGAACTTAGTGTGGAAACCTTATGATCCTAACTTAGAGACTTAGTTGGGAAGTGAGCGAATGTGAGACTGGGGAAAATTTTGAATATGCTTTATCATGCATTATTTGATTGTATGAATTATATGGTATCGATATATATATACGATATAACTACTTCTACAGCCGTATTCACTCTTGTGCTTCACGTGAGGCACGATGAATGAATTGTAAGAGATATACAATAAAGTTAAGAGATTAATGGTGATGATAAATCTTTGGATAGAAGTAAAACATGTATATACCGAAACATGAAAAAGAAATAATAGATTTCAATATATTAAATTAGAACTAGTTATGAGTATCGAGTCAGAAGTGAAGATTGGCAGAGAACGTAGTGTATGATGATTTCAAGTTGTCAAATCTTGAGAATTTGTGACAATAGTGAACCCTAAAAATAATTGCAACTATTCTCTCAATTTAATGACTGTCTAGGCATGAAAATGTGAGATAAAAAATCTTGTTGAATGAAGGATGTGTAGTGAACAATTATGCATACCTTGGTTAGTGTGTCAATAGTTATACTTTATTGTTTATCCATGAGATGTTGGCCCTAATATGATCTAACCTAAACTAGTAAAACGAGATTTTTTTGTGTACTTTAAAGAGTTAGATTTTCCTAATAATCGCATTTTTGGATATTAGCGATTTGACAAATCAACTAAGCATACTTAGTACGCATTGAAGAATTTGAAACTTTTCAAGTTTCCAAGACACATATTAGTTGCATGTGGTAGGAAAGGAATGTTCTAACAAGTCCTTGAAGTAGATACAGGGAGTTAGATTCAAGTTATCCATAAATCATGAAAATTTCATGCATGTCATTCTAGAGGATCCACTTGGAATAATCTATGTAAGGGATTTGACATTGTTTGATAATATAAAATTAATAGGAATTTAGTCAGTGTATACGTCCCTATATGATAATCGAATATGAGCACTGGGAAAGTAAAGTTTGAGAAAATTGGTAAAGTCACATAATATATCGAGGAATGCGTAAAAAAGGGACGAAGATTTATGATACAAGTGGATTAACGTAGATGCTAAGGAAGCGAGTGTTGAGATGACTTGAGAGTTAATGAGTAAAACATGTATGGACTCCTTTAGCTTTGACGAAAGCTCTGGAGTAGTGGTGCTAGATCAGAAGCTTGAGTAACTCGACATTAGCAACATTATTCATTGATAGTCCTAGGGTTGGTGAAGTTGACCACCACCTATAAAGCCGATGAATGAATTAAATGTTGTGAGCAAAGATAGAGTCTGTTGATTATCCGTACGATTGGAGACAAGTTGAAGGCTAACCCTTATGATAGTGCATTTTAAAATTTTCACGAAATGTCGATGTGGTTCAGATGCATATGTACGCCTACTGATAAAAACATTGACGTGATCGTTGACTCGCAAAATTAGGAAGATCATATGATTGTGAATGCTTAGAGATAATCATACGCTAGTCACCTAAATCTACTTGCATTTTTTTCAACTTTTACCGAAAGACTCGAAGTACAACCGAGCAATTTACACATATGAAGCCGAGATTGTTAGCCAGATGGTGTACCATCGTCCATTATATTGGATTGTGATCCTTATATTTATTGCCAAGTTGGGGCAGAGTCTTTATGTTACTACCTTGTTATGGTAGGGTTACTGACATTGATGGGCACCAGACTACATCTAAGTAGGGTTTTCAGTCTAACGGTTAGATTGCATGGTTGATCCAGATTATAGAGATCATGCTCATGTATGTATTACGACCTCGGTAATAAGTGATGAAGATTGATTTCTATGTGCATGATGTAAGTATGACTTTAGTATACGAGTCAAAGTGGTGTGGCTCCACTTAAGACTTTACGAGATTGATTTTGTAATTATGGTGAGTAATGATATTGAGACAATGGATTTTGTGATCATTTAAAAATTACACATAAGAAGCCAAACGGATTAAATAATATTTGGATTGGCACTAGATAAACTGATTGATCAAGCGAACTATCACAAGAGAGCACTCAAGTTAAGATATAAGGACATTTAAGATTCAAAGTGAAAAGAAACTTGCACTCAAACATTTTCTTTACTTAATCTAGTCATGGGCGTAACTTCCTTCTAATTTCAAGGACGAAATTTTCTCTCAGTTGGGAAAATTGTAATGACCCGTATTTTTAATTTATTAATTAATCGCTAATCACAAATTATTAATGGTCAAATACCCAATCGAGGGGTAAGTCAAAGTGTTCAAAAATTTATAAAAGAAAATAAATAAAATGATTTTAATTTTTTATCTGGCATAATACTGTGAGTACTATATGATACCACGGCTTGGCTTGAATTAATTTAAACTAAGGGCGTGCGCGACGACAAGACTTTAAACCACCAATTTATTTAAATTGGCTAAATGAGGATAAGGCTAGGGTTTGTGCATAATGCATGTCAAGTTTGGAGCGTTACAATGTGTGGACAAAGGGAACCCAAATAAATTGGGTCCTAACCCAAATTTCTCACTCAACCAAATAAAAAGGGGGATAACAACCCTAATTTCTAGGTTACAACACAAAAATCCTATCAATAACACAACATACACACACATAGTGAGAGAGACGACTAAGAGAAGAGAGAGAGATCTCGCGAGGTGAAGAGAGGTCCGACGACACAAGGTGGTGGCGGTCGATGAGAGCTCCGACGAGAGAGCAGCTGCGACAGCATACAACAAGGCGCGGACGGCGGCTTGCGGACGTGCGGACGAGCACAACACTGGCAGCAGCTACGCGCGGTGGCGCGTTGACGACGACACCGACGAGGGCACCCGAGGCGGACCGACCGATCCTCGAATAGACACAACAGTGGCTGATAGCGATGCGTGGTTCCGATGAAGCTCGACGATGCGATTGATTGCTCGCGAAAAAGATGGAATGTGTAGATCTTGGCTAAGTTTGCGTCATTCAAAGGGATTTTGGAGTTGAGAACTCCATTGAAGGCCACGGTGAGCCACTAAACCACATTTAAAATTAGATCCAAGTCAAATTTAGGAATTTATAGTTGTTGATAAATTTGAAGTGGTTAATTAAGAGAGTTGATTCTTAAGGGTCTTTCTTGTTCTTCATCTATTTAGCTTTGGAATGGATTTGGATTTGTGAGTTATATTTTAAATGAGTCTTATCGAACTTGGTTGCGATTCATTAATTTTGGATAGGATGGAGACTAAGTTGAGGCATAAGAGAAGTTTTGATTGATTCTTTGAAAATGAACTTATTTCGATTAAGTCATGGATTTTTGACTAAATGCTATGATTTGGAGATTCAAAGTCGAACTTGACTCTTGTGCAGTGATTTAGATCTCTTTAGTGGTGATTAGTCGATCATATTCGATTTATATTGGAAAACCAAGTCTTATCGATTTTTTTTTGTTTTGCTCCACGACATTCTTATCTTATTCGAGCCGTCGATATTGATTTGAAGGAATGGTTTTAAAGTTGAGAATGAATTAAATAACCTAATTGAAAATAAGGATGAATCCTTAATAGTATAATATATCCTAAATGAGTTATAAATGAGTCTAAATAATGCGGGTTATACTTATACGCTTATAGATATGCGACGAGGACTCCTGCTATTCGAACGATTAATTTGACGTGGCGATTTATGCGATTTTATGGTAAGTTAACCAGTAAGAAATTCAATATTAATTATTTTCCTTTCCTTGCATATTTCGATGAAAATGATATTTATTGTTGGACTCACTTCTCTACTGAGTGACCTAGGGTCTAAGTGGTCGAGTCGAGTAGTTGTTTACTAGTGAGTTGAGCATCGGAGTCTCGCTCGTGGCTCCTAGATGAGACTGAATCCTTTCAGTGAGCATCCGCCAAGTGTCGTTGCTCCTTACGGGACTTCAAGGATTCCATTGCGGTTGAGCATCTGGTTGCGACTGTGGCTCCCCTTGGGAATGTTTTTTGGGGTTGCACTTAAGTGAGCCAACACTGCCGAATGGATTTGGTGCGGTTGAAGCGGACTTGGTCCCGCAGTACCAGTATTTAACACTGACATGTTTTAAGTAGCTTTGAGCCCACGTGTAGAGTGTCACGACCACTTACGCACCTATCCTTTGCTTCCGGGTCACTTAGTCTGTATCGTTGACCATTGTAGTTTGTCTATCATGCGCTTTATTATTTTTTCAGCTTCATTTCTTTCTTGCATGATTTATAGACTTATTTATTGTTTAATTTGCATTGATGTTGAACTTCTTTTGGATTTACTCACTGGGATTGTCTCCGCTTTTTGTGACAATTGCAGGCATAATCTCTAAGCTTAAGAACATTGATGTGCGACATATGTAGGTCATTTAATGTATTTATGTTATAATTATTATGTTTTGTAAATGGGTATTTGGGTTGAGAGATACTATACTTGTATGAGGTTTTCACATTCTAGCTTCCAGAACTCATAGTGTGTTTAATTTATTTGTTATCACGTTTTCACCACATTTAAATTCCGCTACATATGATTTCATATATATATATTTGTTGTGTGGAGTATCAGGTACTGAAGACCGATTTGTGAGGCTGACTAGGCCTTTATTAACTCCGAACTGGTTTACCGGGGGTTAATGGAGGCCTAGTGTCGGGCGGTGCCCAATTCGTAGGGTTGGGGTCGTCACATGGGTCATAACCCATTTTGATACATATGAACATGACCCACTAACACAAATTACCCCCTCTAACAATATTTTCATAAAATGCCACAAGAACAACATAACAAAACAAGTTCAACATTCACAAATTTCCAAGTTTAATAATACAACAACATCATAACCTCTCACATTCACTGCTTTGGATTTTTCAATTTTTACTGAGAATATTCATTACCAAGCATTCGTTTTTATGGGTGAGCATCGGCCGGTGGAGGTGGAGCATCAGCCCGAGTGGACTTTGACTATGTGGAAGTGTTGTCGTGCTGGAAATACCTGAGGGTTGGCGCCGTAGGGGCTGTTGTGTCGTTGGTGGTGGTGACGGTGGTGGTGGTAGTGGTGGTTGCACCTAGACTCCTCCCTGACAAGAAATTGATCACATCACTCGCCATTTTCTTCGCGGACTCCAAAGTACACAACTCTGCCGGTGAGCCCATCCACCATAACACGGTGTCCAACGCACGCCTTTTACGCAGTCGAAGACCAATGAGCAAATGAAAACAATCAAAACACTATTCATTTTGCATACATCAACAAGTAAAATGGTTAACGTACCTCCAATAGCTCATTGTTAGTGATAGTACTGGCGGCAACGACATCATCTTCAACACTCGGGTTTTTGATCACTGAGTAAGACACGTTTAAAAATAAAGGTAGATAGTATGGTGTAGCCAACAACTCAAACCGCGTCTTCTTGTATCGAACTTCGGGGGCCAGCAAACGATTACGCCGACGCTCCCAATTGTCTTGTTGGAACCCATACTTGATAGATATCATTTTAATGCAGATGGGCCTCAGACTGCTTCCAATGGGTGAGGGTCAGGTATAGATCGGCTATGGATAAGCTGTCTCGGGATCCTCTCCGGATGGTAGGGCTTCACTACGTCCTTGTATTGTAAAGTGCCAGTGTAGACATCGGGTGCACAACTCCATTGGGCCTCGCATCAACGTAAGGGTCCGAAGTGACCTAATCAAACATAATTAGTAAACATAAGCTAACTTGATGGTTTACCAATAAGATTGAGTAACTAACTCACCTCGCTTGCCGCAACCAGTCCAATGTCCTTCTAATAGATCCTAACTTGTCAAAGTTCATAATCGTCTCTTGTTTGTGAATCCATATAGAAACACGAGGTTGCAAGTGGTTGATAAGTTGTTAATTATGGAATATTATTTAGGTTATTTATATATTTCTTTATGATTGAGTCTCTAAAATATTAGCCTAATTGTCCTTATTTATTATTTTCAGGTTTAATAGAGTGCGCAGTTGAATCCGGAGCGAGAAACTATGCAAAATAGAGTATTTTGTATGCAAGTGTGATCACTACCGGAGGATCGCCTCGGGACACGCATTGCACATGGATGAAGTAATAAACATCAATTAAGTGATACGGGAAAGGTAACACACGTGAGTCACTCAAGCACCACATCCACTCGATCATGCCTCGAGATTAGCAATCGAGATCACAGATGAGGAATACATGACTCGATCTTCCTCGGGATGCAATTAGCACGAACTCCCATTTCTTTGATCGACTCTCCAACATGAATTTTCTCGATGCGATAGCCTTTCGATAGTCCTCGAGATCCATGCCATTGTCGTCTCCCTGAAACTCGCAGGTTCTACGTGTCCTATCTCCATTCGCATCATTCGTGGATTAGTATCGGGATACGCATCAATGCTTTCTCCCACTAATTTGCACTATTCTCTCTATGCGTTCTCTCCCTCATGCTTGTACCTGCCATGTGTTGCATCGTCACACACCACTACGTCTTTAGTCACCTCACTCCTCCAATCATCTTACGCTACGTCGATAACTAGCACAAAGCTTCACCCAATCACCGGTTGACACGTGTCCTGCACACTGCAACGAACTCTTAACAACCACCAGATTTGCCTCGACACATGTGTCACTAATGATCCCACCAAAATCGATTTCTCTATCATTCAGAGAGCAAATTAGATGGTTTTTAATAATAGGACTTAGAGATTTTTATGGAGAACTCTCTTCTATGAATTGTTCTATTCTTTTTACCTCTTGCGAGACAATTGTTTTCTCTTTTTCTTTAACATTTTAATGGATTCATTCTTTAAGGCTTATCTCGTCAATCTATACCAGAGGTGGATCAAACAACTTTTTGGCATCAAATCTATGTGAGATCTAATTTAATTTAATTGCTTTTCATTTTTATTTTATTCCATTTGTTATTGATTAATTAATTAGTTAAATTTAGATTTAAACCTTGATTTAACTGCTAGTGAGTCATTCGCACCCGTCCCTATGCAATATGACCACACGAGTGACAATTGACCATACCAGTTGATTCGCCCATTTTCGGACAGTTCAAATACTTTAGTGATTTGATTGTCCAGTTGTAGTGCCTTCACAAAATCCATTGTGGTCATCGTGTTAAACTCAATTCGCTTGAGTATAGGGTTATACGTTTGGCTAGAGAAGTAGTCATTCTTAACTACCGAGATTAGGAAGTGCAAGGAACCGCGTATGTTACCGGTTCTATAGCTACTCTAAAATATTTTTGAATTGCATGCTTTATATAGATCAACGATAATAGGGTTGATTATGCCAATTGAGGAAGTTTGTGACGCTGATGGTTTATTTTACTCTTTTTGATTGATTTCTTTGCAAAGCATTTTTATTCATTATTTTTAGTGAACTCTTGAAAATTGTTGGGGCATGTGCCCTAGGTCAATCCATTAACTGTCTTTATGAATACTTTTAGTTAATAAAATAGAGGATTTCATTTGTTGTTTATTATAATTAATTTGCATGTTTACATTATAATAAGATCCATGGGTATTTATAGAAATATCTTAAATGTCCATAGTCGATCATTATACTGGGAACTATAATGAATTAAGACTAGCGTGAGTCTTGATTGATGATCATATGATGATTATACGTATAGGGATACGAATCAAGATCACGAGTACTTGTTAGGGAACAAAGTACTGGACCGACCCGCTATGAGAACATCACATGGATTAAGTCATAGTTGTTTCTCATGATATGTATATTTTTCAGTCCTCTGACTTGAGATTACCAAAGACTTCAACATTAGGAACACAACGATTTGACACAATCAAACGTTGTCTTTAACCGGACGATTATAAAAGTTGTGATTGGTTACTGTGTGAACAATGTGATGAAGTTGTGTAATCAAGATATAATTTGTCCCTCTCATATAAAGAGAGATATCCAGTGGATCCCTGGATGTGTTAGACTGTTAAAAGGCCTAGTCTAAGTGAATTAATGTTGATCAATGTCACTTGGATGTTTTCAGTCTACCTAGAGATCGAGACTAGTACGATTGAACATGTTGGATGACAATTACATGCCTTATGTTTGATCAAAATGATATCGTGTGACAAAAGGATGTTATATACATTATTGATTAGGTTGTATCGACTTGATATTCGTACAACTTGGGTAGTCATAATGTCTTGCTAGAGGCCGCTTATGACTTGTATACCAAAATGTGTTTTGGTACACTGCCAACGTTGTATGAGCCTATTGGGTCGCACACTAAGAATGGTTTTGCGAGATTTTAAGATGGTTCAGAAAAACGAATTTTATATGATAAAATTCATGAATGTAAACGTCTTTGTGGTGTATTACACTTATACTTCTTTAAGTAGGGGTATATGTGTAATTTACTTAATCGTCTATATACAAGGTTGTATAAATATACGCTTTAAGTTAGAAACACGGAGAGGAAAGATTAAGGGCCGAAACTCTATTTTCGTTTTAGAAATGAATTAGGGTTTTCTGGTACGCTCTGGATCGTTTTGGAGAGAAACAAAAGGTTTGGTATTCTCTCGAAGCTAGCACTTCGAATCTCGGCCGCCGTTCGTGTGTGGACTGCTGGTAGAGGCGTTCATCGTTGGCATCACCTTAGAGATCGATCAACCTTCAGAAAGGTATATTGCGACAGAGGTATGATTAAGTTTTCATGGTTTAAACGTTTTAAATGGAATTAGATTCGGATCTTGTTGGGGTTTTTGTCAAAATTGTTTTGTAATTTCCGCTGCGTATGAACCCCAAAACCCAACAGTGGTATCAGAGCAAGGTTCGATTCCATTAAATTCATTGCATGTTTTCTTCTGATATATACATGATATATGATTGAAAGCATGTTAATAGTTGATGTATATGTGATATACATAAGTTTTCTGTGAGATTTATTATCATGTTTTGTGTATATGATACATATATTCGTGATTTAATTGAAATCAGTTTCGTACAATGCTAGTAACCATGTTAGGTTAATTCGAATAATTTTAATGAATTGAATTTCGTGTTCGTGATCCATGACACCATTACGTATAATCTTTATTTTTCGTGTATTGATGCATGGATGAAATCTCTGTAATTCAGTATGCATATTTAGGTTAGATTGTTTTAAGTTTCTTAAATTGTATAAGTCTGAATATTAATTCGAAACTAATATGATTAGGTTCGATTGGGATAATAGTTCATGATTCAATTACATGTTTGTGATTATTTGGATGAGGACCGAAATTGCAAATAATTATTTTTCGAAATTATTTATTTATCTCGTTATATCTATTATGTTATGAAATTTCTATTTGATAAGAGATATATAACAAATTAGATTAGGAGATATTAGCGAAATCGGTTTAGTTATCCCTATTGGATATGAGATAAATATCGAGAATTTTGTTATTGGTGATATGCTAGGATTCAAATATCTTAAGTCCTAATTGGATTAGGATAAGATGATTAGTTAGATGTGGGCTTGGGTTAATTAAAATGTTTTAATTGACTTAGTTTGGGATAAGTTAAGGGGTTAATTTAGGATTATAAAATCAGCGAAAAATATGATTTTCTATAGCGAATTTTAATTTTCGGAATTGAAATTCGTCTCCTAAAAAAAAAAAGGGGCAGTGCGCCGGCACAATGAGATACAGTAAATCTAAGTAATCCTAGCGCACGGAAATTCTTTTATTAGTGAACAGTATAAAAATTTCCAAATTTTGTAGTGATTGAACAAATCAATAAAATATATGATATTTCATTGTTTACATAAAATCACTAAAACTGAATAAAAATCCCTCTATTAAATTTTAAGTCTCGAGCCATCCATTTTAAACACTTGTCAAGGCCTCGATCACACTAATATAGTTTCAGCCATAGCTGGGTGTATTGTGTTATCTTGGTAAGACAAGTTGAGTAAGAGTTACCTAAATGCTTAAAAATGGTTCGACTTAATAAAGCTATCAAAATAATTTTGAGCTTTAGGCACATGATGAGATAAAAACATGCTAAGACATAAGATGTCTCGTATCTCATAAAAGTATTTAAAATTACATAAGATGTAATTGGTAAAGCATTACCTACCTAAATAATCTAGTTCGTGTTTCATGCCATATTTGTCATAGAATTAGGTGAAATATAGATTTTAGTCCCCTAAATAAACAAGTATGTTTTAGGAGGGTTGTTAATTTAGTGGGAGTCTATTCCTCTATACTAAAATAAACTTTGCATAATCTTTATTGTAGATCAATGGCCTCTTCAAGTAACAATAATCCCCTGTCACTGCGATCCATCCTTGAGAATGATAAGCTATATGGGACTTGTTGGGTTTTGGGGTTCATACGCAGCGGAGATTACAAAACAGTTTTGACAAAAACCCCAACAGATCCGAATCTAATTCCATTAAAAACGTTTAAACCATGAAAAACTTAATCTTACCTCAATCGCAATATACCTTTCGAAGGTTGATCGATCTCTAAGGCGCTAACGACGAACGCCCTCTATCGCGATCCCACACACGAACAGCGGCGAGATTTGAAGTGCTAGCTTCGAGAGAATAGCAAACCTTTTTGTTTCTCTCCAAAACGATCCAGAGCATACCAAAAACCCTAAGTCGTTTCTAAAACGAAAATAGAGTTTCGACCTTTTTTTCTTTCGTCTCTGTGTTCTAACTTAAAGCGTCTATTTATACAACCCTTGTATATAGACGGTTAAGTAAATTACACATATACCCTTACTTAAAGAAGTATAAGTGTAATACACCTCAAGGACGTTTTCGTCAAGAATTTTATCATATAAAATTCATTTTTCTGAACCATCTTAAAATCTCGCAAAACCATTCTTAGTGTGCGACCCAATAGGCTCATACAACGTTGGCAGTGTACCAAAACACATTTTGGTATACAAGTCATAAGCAGTCTTTAGCAAGACATTATGACTACCCAAGTTGTACGAATATCAAATCGATACAACCTAATCAATAATGTATATAACATCCTTTTGTCACACGATATCATTTTGATCAAACATAAGGCATGTAATTGTCATCCAACATGTTCAATCGTACTAGTCTCGATCTCTAGGTAGACTGAAAACATCCAAGTGACATTGATCAATATCAATTCACTTAGACTAGGCCTTTTAATCGTCCGGTTAAAGACAACGTTTGATTGTGTCAAATCACTGTGTTCCTAATGTTGAAGTCTCTGGTAATCTCAAGTCAGAGGACTGAAAAATATACCTATCATGAGAAACAACTATGACTTAATCCATGTGATGTTCTCATAGCGGGTCGGTCCAAGACTTTGTTCCCTAACAAGTACTCGTGATCTTGATTCGTATCCCTATACGTATAATCATCATATGATCATCAATCAAGACTCACACTAGTCTTAATTCATTATAGTTCCCAGTATAATGATCGACTAGGGATATTTAGGATATTTATGTAAATACCCATTGATCTTATTATAATGTAAACATGCAAATTAATTATAATAAACAGCAAATGAAATCCTCTATTTTATTAACTAAAAGTATTCATAAAGACAGTTAATGGATTGACCTACGGCACATGCCCCATCAGGACTAACTTTCTTGACTGGTTCAAAAACTTGAGAATCGTTCTCAAGCATGAACGCAAGTTATATGTCCTGGATGCTCCAATCCCTGAGGACCCACTAGCCAATGCTACGAAAGCTGTGAATGATGCGCATAATAAGCATGTCAACGATTCTACTGATGTTGCATGTATTATGCTGGCAACTATGGTTCCTGAACTTCAGAAGGACATGGAACTAATGGAAGCCTACGACATGGCTGTAACGCTGAAGGAAATGTTCCAACAAAGAAGCTAGGCAAGAAAGGTTCGAGACAGTCAAGAACCTACATTCTTCCAAGATGACTGAGGGTGCGTCAGTTAGTCCTCATGTTCTTAAGATGAAGGGCTATGTTGACCAAACTTGATAGACTCGGATTTCCGTAAGCCAAGAGTTGGCTACGGATTTGATCCTGAATTCATTACTGGGAGAGTTACTCACAATTTGTGATGAACTACAATATGAATAATATGGAGAAATCAATTTCGAGTTGCATTTGATGCTCAAAAGCGCCGAACAAAATATCAAGAAACCTCTAGTAATGTGTTGATGGTCCAAAAGGGAAAGGGAATGAAGAAGAAAGGCAAAGGCAAGGCTAAAGTTGCCAAGGTCTGCGCCGCACCTATCGCAAAGCCTGTGGAACAAGTCAAGCCCGATCTGTTTGCTTTGCTTCAAAACACCCAAAAGAAAAGGAAGGAAATTGTCATTTCGCCATGCACTGGACATTGGTTCGAAATTGCAAACTCTATCTGGAAGATCTAAAGAAGAAAAAGGGTAGTGCGACTACCACTACAGTATTTATATTATTGAAATTAATTTATCTACTAGTGATTCCTGGGTATTAGATCTGGGATGTGGATCTCACATTTGTATAAATGTGCAGGGACTCACCAGAAGTAGAAAGTTGAAGAAAGGAGAAGTCATCCTCCGCGTAGGGAATGAAGCAAGAGTTGCTGCCCTGGCTGTTGGATCATATGACTTAGTCTTACCTAGTGGACTTATTTTAACTTTAAATAATTGTTATTTTGTGCCTGGCTTGAGCAGAAATATCATTTCTATTTCATGTTTGGATATGGATGGTTTTGATTTTATTATTGCGAATAATAGATGTTCCATTTCTCGTAAAGGCATATTTTATGCAAATGTTGATTTGTGTGATGGTCTTTATATTCTAAGCATGAAAAGGTCCACTGATACTCCAGTCTTTAATATAAATACAAAGAGATTCAAGTCAAATGATATAAATCAAACCTATCTTTGGCATTGTCGTCTCGGGCACATAAATGAGAAACGCATAACGAAGCTCCATAAAGATGGACTTCTAGATTCATTTGATTTAGAAACATATGAAACGTGCGTATCTTGTTTACTAGGCAAGATGACTAAAAGTCCCTTTACTGGACATAGTGAAAGGGAAAGTGATTTATTGGGTCTAATACATACTGATGTATGCGGTCCTATAAACACAATGGCTAGAGGAGGTTATCAATACTTCATTACATTTACTGATGATTTAAGTAGGTATGGTTATGTATATCTTATGAAACATAAAGCTGAATCATTTGAGATGTTTCGAACGTTTCAAAATGAAGTGCATAATCAACTTGGTAAAACTATCAAAACACTTCGATCAGATCGAGGTGGTGAATATTTGAGCCAAAAATTTGATGATCATCTTAGAAATTGTGGGATTGTCTCCCAATTGACTCCACCAGCAACTCCACAATGGAATGGAGTTTCTGAAAGGAGAAATCGAACCTTATTAGATATGGTTCGATCTATGATGAGTCATGCAAATCTTTCATTATCCTTTTTGGGGTTATGCATTACAAACTGCAGCTTTCACTCTAAATCGAGTTCCTTCTAAAACGGTTGATAAAACACCATATGAGATATGGTACGGGAAGAGACATAATTTGTCTTTCCTTAAGATTTGGGGTTGTGAGGCTTACGTAAAATGACAAGTCTCAGAAAAACTAGCACCTAAATCTGACAAGTGTTTATTTGTGGGGTATCATAAGGAAACAAAAGGATATTACTTTTATAATCCCGCTGAGAACAAAGTGTTTGTTGCTCGGTATGGTGCCTTTATGAAAAAATAGTTTATTTCAAAAGACACTAGTGGGAGAGAAATAAATCTTGAAGAAATTTAAGAATCACAGATAAACACTGAACCGCAATTGGAAGTTCAACAACGTTCTAAACCAGTTGAACCTCCACAAGTGACACAAGACCCACGTAAATCTGGTAGGGTAAGACATGGGCCAGAGAGATTCGGATTTCTCATTATTGATAGTCGTGATGTGTTGCTTATGGATCAAAATGAGCCCACCACTTATCAGGAGGCTATGTCTGGACCAGACTCAGATAAATGGCTAAGTGCCATGAACTCTGAGATGCAATCCATGTATGATAACCAAGTTTGGAACTTAGTTGATTTACCTGAAGGTGGTAAGACCATTGGATGTAAATGGGTTTTCAAGAAGAAAACTGACATGGATGGTAAAGTGCATACTTTTAAAGCAAGACTTGTAGCAAAAGGTTTCAGACAGACTCAAGGTGTTGATTATGATGAAACTTTTTCGCCAGTAGCCATGCTTAAATCCATAAGAATTTTAATTGCCATTGCTACATATTATGACTATGAGATATGGTAAATGGATGTAAAAACGACATTTCTTAATGGAAAGCTGATTGAGGACGTGTATATGATACAACCTGAAGGCTTTGTACATCCTGAGAATTCTAGGAAGGTATGCAAGCTTTAAAGATCCATTTATGGATTAAAGCAAGCTTCTCGGAGTTGGGATTTTCGTTTTGATGAAGCAATCAAGGATTTTGGTTTTATTAAGAACGAAGATGAGCCTTGTGTATACAAGCAGGTCAGTGGGAGTGTAGTTTTTTTGTACTATATGTTGATGATATATTACTCATTGGAAATGACATCCCAACATTGCAGAATGTCAAGTCTTGGTTAGGGATGTGTTTCTCAATGAAAGACTTAGGAGATGCAGCATATATCCTAGGGATAAGGATCTATAGGGATAGATCTAAGAGGCTAATCGGTCTAAGTCAGAGTGCTTACATAGACAAGGTGCTGAATAGGTTCAGTTTGCAAGACTCTAAAAGAGGATTGTTGCCAATGTCTCATGGCATAAGTCTCAGCAAGATTCAATGTCCTAAAACAAATGATGAGTGAGAACGTATGAATAAGATTCCATATGCATCAGCTATTGGATCTATCATGTATGCCATGCTATGCACTCGACCTGATGTATCATATGCTTTGAGCACTACAAGCAGATATCAGTCAGATCCTGGTGAGAGTCACTGGATAGCAGTAAAGAACATTATTAAATACATAATAAGGACTAAGGAAGTGTTCTTGGTCTATGGAGGTTTTGAAAATGATCTAGTTGTAAATGGTTACACATATGCAAGTTTTCAAACCGATATAGATGATTTTAGATCGCGATCTGGATATGTGTTTACTTTGAATGGGGGTGCGAAGTGAAAAATTTCGAAGCAAGAGATCGCGGAGATTCTACAACATAAGCTGAGTATATTGCAGCGTCCGATGCGGCAAAGGAGGCAGTTTGGATCAAAAAGTTCATTTCTGAACTAGGTGTGGTTCCAAGTATTGCTAACCATGTTTGTTTGTATTGTGACAATAACGGGGCAATAGCACAGGCCAAGGAACCTAGATCACACTACAGATCCAAACATATACTCAGACGTTTTCATCTCATCAGAAATTATTGAGATGGGAGACGTGAAAATTTGCAGAGTACCTACTGAAGACAACGTTGCGGATCCATTGACTAAAGCTCTTCCACAAGCAAAACATGATGGTCATGTTAGATCATTGGGCATTAGATGTATGTATGATTGGCCCTAGTGCAAGTGGGAGATGTTGGGGTATGTGCCCTAGGTCAATCCATTAACTGTCTTTATGAATACTTTTAGTTAATAAAATAATGGATTTCATTTGCTATTTATTATAATTAATTTGCATGTTTACATTATAATAAGATCCATGGGTATTTATAGAAATATCATAAATGTCCATAGTCGATCATTATACTGGGAACTATAATGAATTAAGACTAGTGTGAGTCTTGATTGATGATCATATGATGATTATACGTATAGGGATACGAATCAAGATCACGAGTACTTGTTAGGGAACAAAGTAATTGAACCGACCGCTATGAGAACATCACATGGATTAAGTCATAGTTGTTTCTCATGATAGGTATATTTTTCAGTCATCTGACTTGAGATTACCAAAGACTTCATCATTAGGAACACAGTGATTTGACACAATCAAACGTTGTCTTTAACCGGACGATTATAAATGTTGTGATTGGTTACTGTGTGAGCAATGTGATGAAGTTGTGTAATCAAGATAGAATTTGTCCCTCTCATATAAAGATAGATATACAGTAGGTCCCTCAATGTGTTAGACTGTTAAAAGGCCTAGTCTAAGTGAATTGATATTGATCAATGTCACTTGGATGTTTTCAGTCTACTTAGAGATCGAGACTAGTACGATTGAACATGTTGGATGACAATTCCATGTCTTATGTTTGATCAAAAGGATATCGTGTGACAAAATGATGTTATATACATTATTGATTAAGTTGTATCGATTTGATATTCGTACAACTTGGGTAGTCATAATGTCTTGCTAGAGGTCGCTTATGACTTGTATACCAAAATGTGTTTTGGTACACTGCCAACGTTGTATGAGCCTATTGGGTCGCACACTAAGAATGGTTTTGCGAGATTTTAAGATGGTTCAGAAAAACGAATTTTATATGATAAAATTCATGACAGAAACGTCCTTGTGGTGTATTACACTTATACTTCTTAAAGTAGGGGTATATGTGTAATTTACTTAACCGTCTATATACAAGGGTTGTATAAATAGACGCTTTAAGTTAGAACACACAGAGGAAAGATTAAGGGCCGAAAATATATTTTCGTTTTAGAAACGAATTAGGGTTTTCTGGTACGCTCTGGATCGTTTTGGAGATAAACAAAAGGTTTGGTATTCTCTCAAAGCTAGCACTTCGAATCTCGGCCGCCGTTCGTGTGTGGACTGCTGGTAGAGGGCGTTCGTCGTTGGCAGCGCCTCAGAGATCGATCAACCTTCAGAAAGGTATATTGCGATAGAAGTATGATTAAGTTTTCATGGTTTAAACGTTTTTAATGGAATTAGATTAGGATCCTGTTGGGGTTTTTGTCAAAATTGCTTTGTAATTTCCGCTGCGTATGAACCCCAAAACCCAACTGAAACAACCTTTTCAAATCCCTTGATTTACTTTCTTGTTCATTAGCTTAAATCGGAAATCTTGGTTTTCGTGGATCGACCCCGTGCTTGCCACTACTGCAGTTCTTGTGGTAATTACTAATCTCATCGGGATTATATATTTTGACGCATTCGACACGCGTCAAATCTTGGCACCCTTGCTGGAGACCAAGTTCTTTTTGACTTAAATCTTTTTCCTTTTTATGTGTTTACCCTTATGCTCAAAAGTCTTCATAGATCGAAGTCCACCGGATCTCTTCTCTCTTTTGATCTCGAGATCGAAAATACTTGCTGTCGGAACTCAAAAGAAACAAGGTAGAGGAAAAAATCCTCAAGAGTTCAACTGAGCGATTGGCAATCCCCTATAATAGCTTACCAAGATGGAAATCCACCACTTGAGGGGCAAGAGGAACACTTAGTTGTTCCTCCCGAACAACTTGAAGCTTTGTTGTGCTACATACACCAGTGGCGTCGCAAAGGCCCGTAGTACCTCAATATTAACACTTAATCAAAGAATGGTTGATCCTGCTCCACAAAGGCCACAAGCTAACCCTTGGGCACAACCTCAGGCCGACCATTGCATTATCATTTGGATAGAGAATGATAAGATATATGATCTCCTAGCTAATTAACCACATTGTATTGCATTCCCGGCTCATAGGGGCAATTTGGAGCACAAATTTGATTTTATAAACTTTATCCCTTCCCTATATGGAGTGGATCGTGAGGATCCAGTGACCTTAATCAAAGACTTCCACTATAAGTGTAGGACCATGATTCCCTCAAGAGTCAATGAAGACGAAGTCAAACTCTCGACTTTTCCTTTTTGCCTTAAGGACAAAGCCCAAGACTAGCTCTTCTACCTCCCCTAGTTCCATCATAAATTGGAACGATATAATTTCTGCATTCCTAAAAGAATTCTTCCCAGAATCTAGATTTTCCCAAATCACTAGGGAGATATGCAGTATTAAAATGAAATGGGGCGAATCCTTTGGTGACTATTGGGATTGTTATAAGAGCTTGCTTGTGTAATGCCCACAACATGGTTAAAGCAAGCTCTCCGTTGTTCGTTTCTTCTATATGGAATTTACGCCTTTTGAGAAATGCATGATTGACAATGCTTATGGAGGTGACTATAGACGTAAGACAACTTAAGAGATGTTTGATTTGTAGGAGTTTATAGCAAGTCAATCACGTCATTACATTGATGACGAGGAAGAGGTACCCTCATGAAGTATTTTGATGGAGTAGGGTCAAACCCTACTAATAGCAAGCTTGATAAACTCATTGATCTCATGGAGTGATTCCTTACCTCCGAAAAAGCTCAAGTTAAAGCTTGCAATTTTTGCTGAGCCACTGACCATTCCACTGATTCTTGTCCTACCTTGTTCGAGGACATACAAACGAACACTAAAGGTGGCGGATTCCAAGGACCACCAAGGAATCAATACGGAAAGAATTTCAGTAACACTTATAATCATGCCATCAAAAGCCCCTATCATAGTTACAGACCTTATACTAGAGTTATCTTCAATATGTTCCAAAGGGACAACCTCTTCCTTAACAGTTTTAACCCAGTCAGAATTTGGGGTCTTTAGAAAACATGGTGAGACACTTATCGCTAATCAAGATAGACTCTTTAAAGATTTAGCCCAATTTAAAATTGAGTCAAGCGCGAGTCATGTTGCAAGCATTAAAAATCTCGAGATTCAAGTAGGGCAACTAGCCCTATAAGTAGGGCGCATGGATGAGAAAACTAAGTTGCCTTCCCAACCATTTTCAAATCCTAATGCGAATGTCAACGCCATCACATTTCGTAGCAGCAAAGAGTTGGAGGAAACTCCTAAGGAACCTAAGCCTAAATAGGCACCCCTTAAATCTAAGGAAGTTGAGAAAGAGCGACCGTCCTCTATCGAAACGCTAATCTTAGATACGGAAACACAACCTTATCTCAAAATCCTATCTTTATTCTCTCAATGCCTAATTAAGAATGAAAAGGTGGGATAAGAGAAGGAAATTCTGGAAATCTTAAGGAAAATGGCAATAAACATCCAACTTCTTGATGCCTTAACACATATGCCCTGCTATGCTAAGTTGCTCAAAGACTTATGTACCAAGAAATGTCGACTCAAAGGCAACGATAAAATCACTGTAGGTGAAAATATTTCAACTATCCTACGCAAGAAGTTGCCCACCAAGTGTGAAGACCCTGGCATATACACTGTCCCTTGTACAATCGATAAAGTTGAGATCCAGAAAGCTATGTGCGACCTCAACGCCTCTATCAATTTCATGTCATTATCCATATACAAGAATTGAAGGTTGGCCCTCTAAAGGATACTGGAGTTGTTATGCATTTGGCAGATCGGTCCATCGTCCATTTTTGTGGGTGTCTTGGAAGACATTCTTATGAAAGTTAGTGAGCTCGTATTCCCTGCTGACTTCTATATTATAGATATGAAGAATCAACCATGCCCCCATTTCTCCTCGGTCTTACTTGGTAGGCCTTTCCTTAAGACTGCCAAGACTAAGATTGATGTTCACAGTGGTTCTCTTACCATGAAGTTTGATGGTGAACTTATCAAGTTTAACATTTATGATCCGATATGCCATCCTTGCGATTCCTCTTTTGTGGTGCTTGCCTTAGATAGTGTGGACTAATTTGTCCAATAGGTCTTTCTTGTGAAAGGCGATGACATGAAAGTGGTTTTAAAGAATCATCTCGACACCGATTTTTGTGAAAACTGTCCTTAGCCCTTGATATTGAGATCGAGGAGCTCATCTCGGAGTTGGACTTTGCTCCACTCCAATTTCTCACCCTAGCATATCTTGACTTACCTACTTCGAACTCTACACTTCTCTGCACTATGGAGCGAGCCCATACACTGGAGCTCAAAACACTACCTAGTCATTTCAAATATGTGTTTTTAATAGATAATGAGACTTTACCTATGATCATCTCAACTAAACTCACATTAACAGAGGAAGAGAAGCTCATAAATGTGCTTCGAGAGTTCAAAAAAGCTTTAAGATGAACTATTGCTGATATCAAATGTATTAGCCCTTCCACATGCATGTATCAGATACATATGTAAGAAAGGTCTAACCTTCACGAGAAGCACAACACGAATTAACCCACCGATGATGGAAGTGGTTAAAAAGGAAATTATGAAGTTCCTTGATGTTAGGATGATCTAATCGATCTCTGACAGCAAATGGGTCAGTCCCATTCAAGTGGTGCTTAAGAAAACGAGGATCAAAGTGGTCATGAACTCACGGGGTGAGTTAGTCCCAACTCGCATTCAAAACGGATGGCGCGTTTGCATCGATTACCGAAAGCTTAATGCTTCCACTCGAAAAGACCACTTCCCATTACATTTCATCGATAAGATGTTAGAGTGATTAGCAGGCATGTCACATTACTGCTACTTAGATGGATAATCTAGTTTTCACCAGATTCCCATAGCACCTCGAGGATCAGAAAATACCACCTTCATCTATCCTTTCGGCACCTTTGCTTTTGTACGCATGCCCTTTGGGCTATGCAATGCACCTGCTACCTTTCATTGGTGTATGATGAGCATCTTCTTCAACTTCGTTGAGTACTTCATCGAAATCTTCATGGATGATTTCACCGTTTAAGGCGACTCATTCGATATTTGCCTCAATCACCTCACTAAGCTTTTTCATAGATGTATCGAGAAGAACTTGGTCCTCAGTTTTCAGAAATGTCACTTCATGGTGGACCAAGATCTTATCTTAGGTCATGTCGTTTCTTCTAGGGGTATAGAGGTAAACATGACAAGATTTTAAGTAATTCAAAAATTGCCTTACCCTGCAACTGTGCGAGAAATTCGATCCTTCCTTGATCATGCCGATTTATATCGGCGTTTCATTAAAGATTTCTCAAAAATTGCATAACCCTTATGTCATCTTCTTCAAAAAAAGTGCCTTTCAATCTCAACAAGGCATATAAAGTGCATTCGATACACTCAAAGACTCTCTCATCTATACTCATGTGATCCGAGCTCCTAACAGGGAACTACCTTTTGATATCATGTGCGATGCCAGTAACCACGCTGTGGGAGCTATGCTCGGACAGCGAGTCGAGCGTTCTTCACATGTCATATACTACGCCTCCCGAACTCTTGATCTTGCCCAACTTAATTACAACACTACCGAGAAAGAGCTTCTAGCTGTCGTATTCACTTTGGAGAAATTTCGGCCTTATCTTTTAGGTACTAAGGTGGTCTTCTATTTCGACCATCTAGCCTTAAAGTACTTAATGGCACAAAAGGAAGCTAATACCCATCTCATTCGATGGATACTCTTATTACAAGAGTTTGATATTGAAATTAAAGACAAAAATAGTGCTGAAAATCTAGTTGCTGACCATCTCAGCTGCATCGAGAATGGTGAAGCACGTGTCCCGGTTCGAGATGATTTCACTGATGAACATCTCCTCGTCGTCTCTTACGAACTCCCTTGGTTTGCGGATTTGGTTAATTACCTCGTTACATGAGAGTATTTTCCTCACCTTACACGAGCCCAAAAGGACAAAATCCGGAGCTACTCTAAACATTATGTTTAGGATGACCATACTTGTGGAAGCTTTACTCGGATCAGGTAATCCATCAATGTGTCTCCCAGACTAAGACACAATCTATATTGGCATTTTGTCATTCATACGCCTGTGGCGGCCATTTCGGTCCACGTAGGACAGCTATGAAGGTCTTAGATAGTGGGTTCTACTGGCCCACCATTTTTACGACTCCTATCTATATGCCAGGACCTATGACAGATGTCAATCGACTTGTACCTTGTGTCACTGGGATCAAATGTCACTAACCTCGATCTAATTTTATGAAATTTTCGATGTTTGAGGGATCGATTTCATGGGGCCATTTCCACCGTCACATGGTTTTCTCTATATCTTATTGGCGGTGGATTACATGTCCAAATGGGTGGAAGTTAAAGTCGCCCGCACTAATAATTCATTAGTGGTATGCAATTTCTTGAAATCAATGGTTTTTTCTACGTTTGGAGTTTCACATGCTTTGATTAGTGATCGAGGTACCCCTTATGCAACTGTATGGTTGAAAATCTCTTGCGTAAGTACAATGCTACACACAGTACGTCTATGGCCTACCGTCCTCAAACGAATGGCCAAGCGGGGGTGTAAAATAGAGAGATTAAATCCATTTAAGAGAAGACTGTAAATTTGTTGCGGAAAGATTGGAATATCGCCTTGATGACACGGTATGGGCTTATCGAACGACGTATAAAACGCCAATCAAAATGTCATCGTATAGTTTGGTCTTCAGCAAATCTTGCCATTTGTCAGTCAAGTTGGAGCATAAGTCATTATGGGCCGTCAAATAACTCAACATGGACTCGACGTAGTCGGTAAAGAGAGAAAGTTGGAACTCCGAGAATTGGAGGAGATCGGGAATGATGCCTACGAGTCGACTCGAATCTATAAAGATAAAACCAAGGCTTACCACAATCGAAACCTATCTCTCAAAACATTCGTTGTTAGTTAAAAGATCATGCTTTATAATTCTAGATTGACTCTCCATTCAGTGAAGTTAAGGTCACGATGACTTGGACCTTTTATTGTTACTAACATTTTTTGACATGGTGCAGTTGAGATTAGGAGCATGGATACAGGGAAAGTTTTTAAAGTGAATAGGCATTGACTGAAGCCGTTCTACAAAAACTTCCCACAAGTTGTGATCGAGAATGAAACTCTAGCAGTTGTAGAGTACACTGATTGTGAGAGAGTCTGACGGAGTCGAGCCAACGACGTTAAAAAAATGCGCTCTTAGGAGGCACTCAAGCTTCTATCATTTGTCTATTTGATTTCCTATTTCAATATTCTTGTGGTATTCTTATCATTATCTCTTTGGTGACTTTTTACAGGTGTTACGATCTCCACATAACGCACCGAATTGTGAGAGCCCGATATAACTTATTTGGCTCATCACATTGTTCTATACCCTGGGTAAGTCAAATTGGGATTTGGTAAGCTTACCCAACTTTATTTTGTTTACTTATTATGCATAGATATATGGATTAGTTTTAGTTTTATGTCTTTGATTGTGGATGACTAAACTATATTTGTTTTTTTGACTTGAGACTTAAGGAAAAATTAGGAGAAACACTCATTCTAGCCCGTAGCCTGACATTTTTATGATTTCATATTAGGGACTTAGTATGAGGGCTAAACTTTCTGCTAGATACCAAAGGGGGCAGACAGTTAGAACTGTGCAAGTGGAAAAAGTCAGATTTCTAGGGTGCTAGAACGAGGATGTAACCACTCGTTTGGGGAAATGATTTAGGCCATTTTTGAATGAAAACTTTTAGCCTTAAGCCTACCTAAAGTAATTTCCCTAGTCAACCCATTTTGAGCAAACCCAACCTTTAATTCTTTCTTACCTAATGTTAAACCCAAAGACATAGCCTAAGATATTGCTTGACCTAGTTGGAAACTAATCTTAGACTTGAAAACTTTAAAAAAATACATGAGGAGAGAGAAAATTAGAGAAGAAAACAAATTGTTTATATACCCAAAATAAGAGGAGAGTCATAATTAGAGAGTCACACATAATACGACATCCGTAGGAAATGGAGCAGAGTGCTGGGTGGTTGGAAATAGGTGAGGATTATACATACTAAAAGAAAATTGAATTTAAGTGCAGTATAAGTCACTTTCATGTTCTCAGAGAATCTTTTGATATCTAAGTTTTAGTTTTTCAATGATTTGCATTACCTTTATATCATTTCCTTTGTATCTTAAGATTTAGCACGTGAGCAAAGCATTAATGACTAAGTGGGAATACCTACCAATAGATAACCTTCGGCAACCGCTCTCAAGATTCAAGCTAGTTCTCGATGTTACTCACTTAGAAAAATAAGTGTGTCAGGTTTCTTGCTCTAGGTGATTGCCACTTCTTAACCCCGTTGGTATCACGGACTTATCCTAATTGCTAGCCCGTCAATAGGTTAACGCCTAAGGATTTGCAATGAATATACGAACTCTAAACTACCATTGAGACATCGTTAAAAACATTAACACAAAGATAGAAAACTAAAACAAAACATTATTATTATAGAAAATCTTAACAAGACATAGAAAACAATCTGTTACTAGCTAGAGAGCTTCATCCCCGACCTAGGTATTAAAGAACTTGATCGAACATGGCTACTCTACTTTGCTCTACTCCTAACTCACTTCTGAATATAATGTAATTTCGTTCATAAGTGCCTCCTTTATATAGGTGTGCTTGGGTTCAAGAATAGCAACACTCGGGAATAAGAACCTTCTAAAAATCTTAAACCTTTTATTCGCAAAGTTGGCGTTGTCCATGGCGCCATGGTTATGTGGGTACGGCATGGGTGCGACATGGCAATATATAGAAACTCTTGGGCAAAGCAAGTCTGTCTCGAAATTTCTATTTTCGAACGGCAACGCGAGTGACGTGACGTGTCGCATACCGTGTAAAATTGACGTCATCAATTCAATTTCGACGTCGTTGGTTATTCTATTGTGGCGTCTTGAGTAACGTCGTCGGTGTCTTGTGGCACCATCCCTTGTGAATGCACAATGCCAGTTCTGCTAGATTTTGACCGATATTAGATTTTTTTTCCCGATTTTACCGGAATCACGCACAAATGTTCAAATACCTTGTAAATCTCCAAAGTAAACATATAGAGCCATAAAAACCTGACTTTGGACTTGATTTACATAGCAAAACACCTATGAAAAATGCATAAATAATGCCTCGTCAATGAGCTACGTCACGTCAGATATGTGGAGTGCTGACATCCCTAGGGAATCTAACCACGTGTGTCGCGCTAGCTCATAAAACCATAGAAGTCAAACGTGTGGACCACCTTACAAACTCTATCAACCATCATATATTATGAACCTAAATAAGACCAATCTACAAACATATAGCCATGGAGGTGAACAAAACCAGATGATAATATAATAGCATACTAATTCATGACACACAAGTTTAGAGATCAATATCAACAAAGAGTCCAAAAATCATGATACGAAACCAAATAGAATGAATACCATGAACCAAACCAACCTATGATTTTCATTTACTTGTAAGAGGCATAGAAGACACACATACACACGTCATGGCATTGTGAGATCCAAAACAGTTAAAATAATCCAAGTGAATGTATTCCAATGATAGAATGAAATTGAAATGGAAATGAATGCCCGATAGGTTTACTTACCTCAAATGCACGAAATTCCTAGCCTAAAGCGCTCTTAACCACTTCAAACTTGCGTCTCACACCTCGGTGTCAACACTTTACACTCCTTAGGTGCTTATGTAAGGTTTAGAGTATGTTTGAATTCCCTAATTTAATAAGGGTTTCGATTAAGTTTTTGTGTTTTAGACACTTAGAAAGAATTGTAGATTTTCTGGTGTTCAAGGTCATTAACGCGCTAGTTGGGGTTTATTAGCACTTTAGATACCCTTAAGACGCTAGGTTGATTCATTAGCACGCTAACTGGAAATAGCGCGCTTGAACTCAAAATTATGTAAATAGAATTATGGGTTCCCACTACAGGAATCCAACAAATTCATCCTCTGGGACCGTTGTTCCCTTCACTAATAGTCCCAAACACCTTCTCCATGATAAAAATACATTTTACATCAATAATTTTCAAATTCAACATATTAATTTATTCAAAAATCAATTTTTTATTTAAAAACAACACCAAACCCAAAACTTCTTTATAGGGAATTGAGTGGAATTTCATAAAGAATTCAATGGGAATATCAGATTTTAAAACTAAGTTCATTTAGTTACTAAAATTCAATAAAAACCAAAACAATGACAAACTTTAATTTGGCCAAAACTTGTGATTTTGAAATTTGGGACTTTGGAGCTCAACAAGATCTTTAATTAGCTCACAAAAACAGAAAAGAAGATTGTCAAACTCGTTTTCATCAAAAACCTTTTGATTCACAACCAAAACTCATGAATTGATTAAAAGAAAAATATGAGTTTGTTGCCTATGCTTGTGGTAGATATCTAATACTTGATTTCTTTCTCTGAATGAATAAATTAATCTCTTCTTCACCAAAATCTCTTGTGAATTCTGGCACTCCCACCTCAGGATTTCTCTTTGTTTGCATGAAAATGAAAAGCCTAAAATATATATATATATATATATATATATATATATATATATATATATATATATGTGATAATCATAACCCTTCATCTCATTTTTTTCCTCTCCATCTCAAGGTGAATCTAAGTTCTATAATCACCCCATCACTTCCACTTACACACTCACGCTAGCACCAATCTTAACACAAATCTCATGAATTTTATTTTAACACGTGTCTCGAGGCATATACATGGTCTATATTTATTTACATAAACTTAGGTACTTTGATTTAATTGATTTGTAAACTATAGTCCATATACATTAATACGCTTAGTCTGATTTCCTTAATGTGTATATAACTTAATTAAGAACTCACCAATCACTCTCTATTCGGTTCCCATGCCTGCACATATCTTAAGGTGTGTCATCGCTCGTGTCACCGCGCCTATAAATGGTAAGTGAAAATGTTTTAATAATCTACATGTATACATACACTAGCAAATCACCAAACAAATATAAAATAAACCTCGGCTACACGCCAAGGTCAAACCACGTGTCTGTTAGCGGGTCCCATATTGTGGATTGGTGATCCTGATTATAATAAAATAGGGGTTAGAAATTTGGGTCGTTACAGTATTAAATACATTGCAAATATCAAAATCTTTGAATCAAAATGATTTCACTTGTGTTCAAGCATCATTCTCTCAAAAGTTCTTCAAAGAGTTTTCTTGGTTGGAGTCGTGTTACATGCATCATCCAACAACCAATAGAGATTTGATTGTATCCTGAAGGCAAGTTTTGATTTTTCCATTGTGTATTCGCGATTTCGATTGGAATGGAGAAACCCTATGTAAAAGAGAGTGATTACGGGCCTCAAGCTTTGTTTGGTGTTCCCATTCTCTTCTTGTTTTCCTATCCGAAGTAAATTTGTTCCAATACTAGATTCTCTGCCAAATATAGTTCGCCCCTTTCTTGTGGCTGATTCGACTGGTGTCGTCTTGGAACTCTGTTAATTAGTGTTGTTCCCTTTATTTACCCCAAAAAAATCGTACAAACAAATGGTATGTTTATGGACTGCTATTAATAAAAACTAATATTATGTATTTCTTTTGTAGTGATAAAGAAGAATAAATAAAGTCAACATCGTCTTAAATAGTATACAAAAGACAATATTCCAACGAGAATAGAAATAGATTTTTAATTTTTAATTTTAGGTAAACACTTCTAATTTTTAAAAATAGACAATTGATGTTTTCGTTGTCATCTTTCAAATATATTAAGCATTGTATATTTACATTTATGAACTATATTCATTTTAAATTTTATTAGAATATAGAGATTGTTTAATCTATTTCAAATGATTGATTTCTTTTATTTGTTTTAGTTTTGTTTATTTATTCAATTTTTTTTAATAATTCTCTTATTCGCACGTCATTTGAATGATTGTTTTAACCCTTTAATTGATTATTATCTATTAACTAGCCAATTACTTCCTTTTTGGTTTTTCATTTGGTTACCTATTTTTATTACCTAAAAAATAGTTTATCTTTATACATATTAAAATTAGTTATAATTGATGATTGGCTACATTTATTTCTATTCTGCACTATAATAGAAGCACTAATGCCAATTTTGTTATTGACACATGTAGTTTTAATTTTTGACCTTTTTTTAATCGATATTGTTTTATTTTATTTTATTTTTTGTTGTAAAGTCAATAGTTTTTTCTTGAAGGTTGTAAAGTTATGGTTCGAGAGCACGTAGTTTTTTTTTTTTTCTTTTTGAGGATAGCATATGTAGGTAGATAATTGTTGAGTTAAGATTGACGTCAGCAGTTGAGAGTGGGTAATTAGATAATTAGATAATTGCTTAGTTGGGATATACTTAGATTCATTTTGTTTTCATGTTATCTTAGATAGATTTTACTTAGATAATTATTTTGATAATAGAATTGAATAAAAGTCAATTAAACCAACATATAAGTCAAGAAGTATATTTTTTAGATAATAAAAATAATTTATTAAATTAATTGAATTCTCGCGGCTCACTCGAACGTAGTATATATATAATATCAAAGTATATATTTTCTTGATTAGTTTGTATATGTTTTCTGACTTCAACGTGAGGGAACAAAACTACGACCTTCTCATTTCACTAGAGATGCTTTGTCCATTTATTATTTTATAATTCGATATATGTAATATAAATTATAAAATTATTTTTAAAATAATACTTTAGTACTAAAATGTAATTAATTCAAATTAATTTTGTTTACTTAAGTGATGTTTCTACCGTCTCATCAGAGATGCTCTGACAATTCAAATTATTATTGAAACTATGCAAATTATTTTTTTTTCTAAAAAATAATAACATTTTATGTTATTTATTAGATGCCTTGGCATTTCAACCATTAATATAATAAAATAATAATACGTTTACATTATATTATTATTTCAAACGAGGTAAATAAGTCATAAATTGATTATCGTGTTATATATAAAATAGCATTACATAATTGTCATCCAATGCCCTCCCCCATCCACCTGATTTGCACATAGTTAAAAGTTTGCTCAATCTGTTTATACATAGAGCTTACTCATTAAATATTACCAAACTTATTCCCTTGGAGTATTGGATTGCACACAAGTAGTTCCTCAGTTTACTGTTTCTTCTCCCAGACTGCATAGTCAAGTCCATCGGCAACAAGATGGAAGTTTGATGGAATTAGATTTCCCACATCGTATCTTGGACCAATCTTCGCAATGACTCTCTCGTCGATAGCAGCCACATAGACATCAGCGTTTGATGCTAAAATGCGCACCGTGCTACTCGGTCGGATACCATTCCTAGACCTGATGGCAGTCAATTTAGCAAGCTCTCCCTTAAGGCTCCACTCAAAGAAGTGGTCATAGAACTGCACAAGAAGGAAAAACTGTTGGAGATGTTGGGATTATAGTCCCACATCGACTACTTGAAAATAAAAATAAAGCTTATAAGTGTGGAGTGGACACTCCATCTTACCTTGGCATTTTGAAGTGAAATCCACTTTCACACTTGTAGCCTATACATAAAAATTAGTCACCACACTCTCCTCACTTTGGATTGGGATCTATATTACAAAATTGAACATGGTATCAGAGCCGATCGGTCAAGTCCTAGTTGGACTTGAAGGGGGAGTGTTGGAGATGTTGGGATAATAGTCTCACATCGACTACTTGAAAATAAAAATAAGGCTTAAGTGTGGAGTGGACACTCCATCTTGCCTCACGGAGACATATACTCATTAACAGCAAAAGGAAACAGATTCAAGTTTAGTAGGATAGCAGACGGACCTTATATCAACTTTAGTAAACTATAAAGTTGCATTCATGGACGGAGCTCCCACAAAAATGAAGTTTTAGATGTCGAAGCAAAGCAAGACATGCATTAGAAACTCGACAAGCATTCGAGGATGTAAATGTTAAAAAGTGAAGAAGCATATGAAACTACTTACGATGGAAGGTATTCCAGGATGGGTGAGTATATAAACATAACCCTGCAATACTTTGTCAGATGGAAATGGCCATAGTTTCTGAGAATACGTGTCATGGTTGTCGATGAAAGTTACAGCATTTTGCGGCATTATTCCAATCATCCCTGGTGGCCCTCCATTCGAGTCCTTCATACGCCACAACTCCCCTTGCACTGCACTTTGAAGGATCCCCTTGGTCGTGAAATCAAAGGCAGTTACGGTCCCTCCTGCAGCTTTTACCCAGTTCATTAGTTCTCTTCTATGACCATCTTGGTTATGTTCAGGTTTCCCGTCCTGTCCATAAGAAAGAGAGCTCCATATTTCTCCAACTGCAATACTTGGTTGTGATCTCTCCATATAGATTTTTGTAAAATCAGGGGAAAATCCCTTCGCAAAGTCGAATCTCCAGCCATCGAATCCGATTTCAGTTTTCAGCCAATTCAACCAATCTGAGAGCTCACTTTGAACTCTTGGATTGGTATGATCAATGTCAGGAGCAGGGTCAAAGGCCATACCGGTATCAGGGTTACCCTTGCCATCAGAATATGCAATGTCGTCGCTGCATATCATTGTAGGGCCCCAGTCAAGCCGGTCGTCTGGAGTTCCCCCTTCAAAGATGCACCATATCCCTCTTCCATCTTTTCTCTCTGCAGTTCTGTGATTGACAACTATATCCGCAATGCATTTAATTCCTTTATTGTGGTAAGCGTTTATAAGTGCTTTCAAGCTATCTTGGTTTCCATACTTTGATGCATTGAGGTCATACAACCTTCCTGGTAGGTAGCCTGAAACAGAATTACCACATAATACAAAAGAGATTGTAGCAAGAAATTCAGTTAGTTTCAGTTGCCTGACAGGTCTCAATGGTTTCATGAATAGAAATTATCATTAGTGCAACCAAATGCATGAAATAAGCTCACATCATCTTCAAAAAATCCTTTTAGTTAAGTGTTTGTTACACGCATATTGACTAAGCACCGAGATTCATGTTTCCACATCTAATAAATGCTCACTGAACAAATCAAAAGCCCAAAACACATTATTTGGTGATAAAATAGGAGTATATATCAAATTACAGTTGAGAAGGAAATACCTTCATTTGATGCAGCTTGCGAAGGAGGAGGAAGCCAAACATGAGTAATTCCGGCATAGGCAAGATCAGGAACGGAGCTCTTAAGAAAATTATACAACCCTCCTTCCTTGTTCCAAGATTGCCAATTAAATCCCTTGAAATCAATCAAGTTAGAAATGATGTCACCACTAATATAAACAAGTAATCACACACATGCACACATGCAGAGAGATGAATTAGATAAAGCAACACAGACATGTTTAACAATAACTACATATATACCTGAAACAATATCTGAGCAACTGAGAGAGTGGGATGAAATGAGATGAAGAAGCAGAGATAGCAGAGTACTGATAATTTGGGAAGTGAATCCATTTGTCTTGTTGGATTGGTTTGAAAGATTAGGAGGTTTAAATAGACATCATTCAAGAAATTATGCAATGACCCCGCAAAAGCGACATTCACCTCTTAAAATGAAGTTTGGATTAGAGCGTCACATAGTCTACTTGTTCACACTCTTAGTCACAGCTGCAACAGAAAACATATGGAAAGAATGAACTTAACAGAAAGGAAGCACAAGAGATATACATTAGAGTAAGTCTTGGAAGCAAACGAAGGGATGTTTCCTCTTCAATAGAACTCAAAGCCGACAAATACATTTGGGGCCCATGCGCCTGCAATAGTCTATCCACATAAATTGCGTCCCATTTTAGCTTTCCACATACAATAACATGGGTCCAAAGAACAAAAGACTTATAAATAATGGAATGACTCAACACGTAATTAGAAGGTGGGTTTGAAGATATAATTCTATGGATTACGAAACCATGTACAAGAAGGAATACCGTTGTGGCAAATACTAGAGAAGCTTACCTGGAAAATTCAGCAAAGAAAGAATCTTCAGCTTGATTGATCTCTGAATCTATAATTATTTTTGCTTGATTACACAAAAAGATACATATAGGGATAATATTTATCAACCTAACATACTGGGACCTTGATTAATACATATAGGGAAATATTTTCAACCTAACACACCGAATCTAACACATTTTCCGCCACGTCACTGCCACATCACCCGCCACGTCGAAAGTGTAGTGTGTCGGATGCAAAACGTGACTTGCAGTCACGTTTTCATTGTTTTTTTTTTTCTGTGTAAATTTAATTCTACAGCAGAGGTGTAGATTGACTGTACTATTCTAGGTATATTAATGTATTTCCTGGCAATGAAAAAAGAAGAAAAAGAAAAAAGGGACATGCATATTAAGACACACACATGCCTTATAGAACACGCCATTTTTTTTAGGATTTTAACCAAACTTTTATAATTATATGCCTAGCTATATATAAAAAAATAAAACTTAGCATCGATGAAAAAAACAAGTAGCTAGTGCTTGCAAGCTAGCTTTTGCTGAAATCGCCTCCCTGATAGGAACTCTTCTTCTTGGGGTGTAAATATCTTGTTTTCTCAAAGGAGACAAATAGGTAGTTCAAATTTATTTGTGCCTTGTGGTTGAAGGAGTCGATCATATATAAGGTTTGGGACCATAATTGGCTCACCCATAAAATTAAAATTAGCTGGGACTTCAACTAAAAGAAAAGTTCTTGCTAGTTGAAGGGTTTTCTTTTATCAAAAAATGATAGCTTAAGTTTCATAGGACATCCAATAGAACACCAACTTTTGCGTGTCCCTTGATTTTTGCTGACATGCATGCCCATCTCGAGGCACATCGGAGGGACACTTATAAGTGTGTCTCATGTCCATAGGTTCTATTGGGGTTACGCTAGCAAGGTATTTTTTATCATGATGTTAATACATTAGATCCCATTGAATATCGAGCTGCATGCTAAGCTTGCTAATCAATCCGTTGTTTGATTGCCTCGCGGTGCAACATTGTTGTAGAAGTTGACAAAAAAAAAAAGAATCTACCATATTATACCTCATCGAGCAAACTAGTAGAATCTATAGCATCTATGAGTTTGTATAAATTTTTTCAATAAAACTAAAGGTTTAAAATTAGTTAACTAGTATATTTGTATTTTTGATTTTGTTGTCAATACAAACTAGTAAAAAGTTTGAAGTTACAATATGTTTATGACCTTATATTTTACAAAAAATGCTTTAAAACTCAAGCAATTTAAAAAATTCATGAAATTTTTGTTAGTAAATGGAAAAATTTGAATTGCTATAAATGAAGAACTTGCAAGTTGATCAATTACAAAGCAATAATATAAACCAAAAAAATGTCTTGTTATAGTTAAGAAAAAATCCTAGTCTGACCCCAAATAATGACTTCCAGACCCACAACGTGTTCTCTTTACGACTCGCACATTACGATTTAAAGGTAATGGCACATTTGAATGGACCACATCAACAGGATTTTGAGCATCTTCTCGTTGAATATCATCGATATCATGCATTCCACCATCATGAGTACTTGTTGTCCCGGATAAGTTCATCATTATTGGACTTGCATTAAAATGACTTGAAGATGTAGGTGTCCTATCAAATTGAAAGACTTCCGTAGCCTCGAATGCCATGTTGGGAGGAACTGATGGAATATGTGGAGTCTCTAACTCGTTGAGAGGTACTGATGGAATATATGAGTCTCGAACTGGTTGAGAGGTATGGATGGAGTATACACCGGAGTGTCATGCCTCGAACATGTATCATCATGAGAAGATTGATGAGAAGCTTCAAATGAAGTGGGTATATTATGGATGCGATAATTTGCATGTATTGCGTCAAAGTCGATGCAAACTACATCTCTAATACGTAGAATAGACGCATCATCACCCAATGTCAGCGATGAATTGATGTCATTCCATGTGCCTACATATAAAATATTTATGAAGTTGTATGCGAAAATAAAATCAAAACAACTATTTGAAAGACTTCATGATTGAATAAAATAAATTTGTATTTATCAATGCATCAACAATAGCTCCACGATGAGACATGAATCATCGTGTAATGCGACGATACCATAGCATATACGGGTCGTAAAATCCCAATGGCTCCTCCAATAATTCATCATTCGCAATATTGGAAGCACGTTCGTTCCACATGCAGACATAAGCACCACGTTCTGCACTCCAATCTTTATATGTTTTCCCTCTCAAGTCAATCTCATGTAGTTTCATGCTTGTGCTATGTAAAGGTGGTATCCTTTGTTTCAAACCGAATTGTCGCATGACTCTATCAGGATTATACATTTCAACAACACAGAAGAAAAGTAAAGGTGCCTTCGTTCGCCAAATAGCACGACCACTGCTACAATACGCAGGGAGGTCCCTTATCACTGTCTCAGGATACAGTTCCCAAATTACCTGTAGTCATGAAAAATCAACTTGAAATGAATAAAATTCACATTTCTCCATTGTACGAAAGGGTATTTGGAAAAATTTATTAAGTGTATTTCTTACTTCATCGGGTGTTTGCATGTCAATCATTTCTTTGTATTTCGTTAGCACGTGCATTGATGTTCATGTGGTCTCTAAGGCATGTCTCCACCTATAGAAATGTAAAAAACAACACAAAGCATCCATGAATGTACATGTAGATAAATATACTCAAGTTTATTTACTATGTTAAAAATTTCTAATTACTTATGACCAAATGGAGGAGGTGGAAATAAATCTTCGTTTGGTATGATGTCGTTTCGAAGAACGTTTCCCATTATTAGTGCAAGAAAATACAACCTATCCCATGCCCATAATTGCAATAATATGACCGGACCTGCAATCTCTGCTCCATCAATGTCAGCGGCAAGACACAATTGTCTATATAGGTGAGCCAGAGTTGCACTACCCCAACTGTATTGTCCTGCCGCCTCAAAATCCTAAAAAATTGTATATACGTGATGTGAACAAGATTGTTAAACTTGTCTGCAAATAAAGTTCCTCCAAGAAGTTGTAAGATGTACGCTCTTGCATAGCGTTGCACTTCCACATCACCAGCATTATTTGGAAGATTTGGAAACCATCTTGAAAGTTAGCGAATTTGTATCCGACCCCTAGTCTTGTTGTTTTCAGGGAATGAGAATCCTAGTTGTGTCAAACACAAGGCATCATAATCTTGCTCTACACGACCAGTGATTAGTAATCCATCGACAGGTAACCCTGAAATGATTTGTACATCTTGTAGGGTAATAGTCATCTCGCCAACTGGAAAATGAAACGTGTGAGTTTCTGGCCTCCACCTCTCTACAAGTGCAGTAATGAGATGCCAATCAATTGCTATGAAACCTATTCGCGCCGTCCCATAAAACCCAGCTTCCTCAAGATACTCAACTATTCGTTCATCTAGTGGGACCAATCGATGTAATGCTGTCGAATTACGCCTGATAGTCAATATACCAGGATCCTATGGAAATACGAGAGTTAAGTTACATTAGTTCACATGTAGCTACGAAGCTATAGAAATATGCAAACAGGCAAATAGAAGTACTACCGGTCCATTCCAAACGCGAGTAGATCTATGTATAGCTTGCAGAGTCAACACCAAATCATCTATAGGTCCAGGATCCATAGCGCGCTTGAACCCCAAATCAACCATAATGTTGTAATTAATACAAAAAACTAATGATGAAACAATACAATTAGCGATGCATTTCATTCAAGAAACAATAAAATTAGGGCAAAAGTGTGTGAATAATATGAAAACATTGTTTAATTGAAACAAAGTACATGCACCACATAGTCATAAGAAAGTGAACTAATACAAGGAAAATATGAGTGAATGCAAAAGATAAGACTTGAAAGAGCCTTTCACTATGAACCATTAGGTGGTTGTGGTGGTTGTTCTTGCTGATGACGAGAGCAAGTGCGCCTATTGTGTCCATCCTGCTTACACTTACTACATCGCAACGTTGTTGGTGTTTCTCTCCATTCCTTCTCTCGCTGCATATGACGTGGTTGTTTCCGATTGCCTCTCCAATCCATCTCAGTTCGCAAACGTCTTGTTTGAGGATGACCTCTTTTGACTTGCTTTCGAGATGGATCAAAAAGAAGGTGTGTGGAACTCTAGCGTTAGGCCAATAATCTTCGTGATGAATGGGTTGGAAATTCGTAGCATAACATTGATTGTACATGTGAGACAATCGTAGTATGACTCAATGTACCGACAATGATCTATGGTAACACTGGCGCAAACGGCTTGGACATGGGAACATGGAATGCCAAAACACTGCCACTTCATACAAGTGCATATACGAGCCTCCAATTTCACCACTTGCTTGTTAGACCCTTTTCTCAAATGATAGCCACGTGATGCGGTGATGACTTCAAATGTGCCATTTTCCCGATTCACTAACGTAACATTGTGCCATCCAGCCGCCTTTCCCCAATGTGACAACTTTTCAAGTGCGTACTTTGTGTACCTTTCGCCCCTTCCTAGGGCTGCACCTATTTCGTCACGTCTTTTGTTAAAGTAAGCCATGACACGATAAAATGTCAATTGCACTAATGCGGTGACAGGGTAAAATCGTGCGCCTTTAAGGACACCGTTAAAGCATTCTACATTTGTTAAAAAAAACCATATAAGTATTAGCTTATAAACGTAATATAAATCAAACACATTAGATAAATAATAGTAAGAACATATAGACACAATGAATACCAGCAAGATTTGTAGTCATCCATCCGTATCGAAATCCTTTGTCGTATGCGTTGGTCCATTGTGTTCGATCAAGATCATTAAACCACGCAATACATTTCGCATTAATTTGTTGAAGTTCTTTCATGTATGCCTTAAATTTCCGCGGTTGATGTTGTGCACCGGCTAAGTACACCATATCCTTTAATTCTTTGCTCCCAAATCTCATGTTGAAATTACTGCATATGTGACGAAGGAAAAATATGTGTTGAGCTATTTCATGGGTCCATCCATTTTGAGGATTATTAATTGCCAACAATATACCTGGGTGTCGATCAGAAATGACACATATACCATCTCTATTAGTCACATGATGTCGCAAACAAGCCATAAACCATCCCCAGCTGTCTTGACTTTCCTCATCAACAATAGCAAATGCTAAGGGAAATACATGACTATTACTATCAACAACAGTGGCTATTAAGAGTTTTTGTTTGTATTTTCCATACAAGAATGTGCCATCAATTTGTATAATTGGTCTGCAATGTCTAAAGCATGCAATAGAAGGTGCAAATGCCCAAAAAACCCATTTGAATACAACCTCATTGTTGGCATTAGGCTCGCCATGCCTCCATTCCACACGTGTCCCTGGATTGCTTTCTTGAAGAGCAGCTATCCACCGCGGCAACATTTTATACGATTCTTCTCAATCTCCAAAGATTTTAGCAATTGCTTTCTTCATCCCCAACCAAACTTTCTCGTAATGAACATCATAACTGAATTTGTTCTTGATAATTTGATGAAGAACTGGAACTGAGATAGACTTATCTCTTCTCACCACATTTTCTATTTCACGGTATATAACGGTGGAGTCCAAATGAGCATGATCCTTTGACAGTTTTGCATAGATACATGTATGTGGTCCTGCATATTTACTGATCTCAAACATTCCATGTGTTTTTCTTCTCGAACACCGCAACCTCCAATCACATCCATCTAAATGTTTCTTACAACGGACAATCCATACATTGGGTGTTGAATGAGTTACCACAAATTGCCTGTGTCCTTTAATGCTATACAATTTCATGGCATGTTGGATATCTACTTTAGAAAGGAACCGCATGCCTACATGAAATTCTGATGCCTCATTCCATAAAGACCGGAATGGATCATTGCATTCTCATGGATGGGTTGCATTACCTCAATACTTAATTCCATAAATACAGATGAAGGTACGGTAAATTCGCCTACACCCACACGCGCTCCATTAATCCCAGCAGCCTCTTGATCAAAAAAATCATCGTTTCCAACTTCGTTCGAGATTGGAGGACAAGATAATGAGCAATCATCGGCTATGACTCGATTTAATGTATATCGAATTATGTCATCATCAACATGATGAGCATCCCTGCATCATCGACATCATCATCGCTACTTTCTTCACTAGTATCCCCATCACTACCACAATAGTCATCATCTTCCTCGGTATTCACATCATCACAGGAACGTGCATCCTCGTCTACGTCGGTATTTGAAGTCATCAAAGGCGATGCACAATGATTATTTTCAAATATTGGTTGAGTACTAGGTCCTTCTCCACTTACCACTATATTACAATTGGAATTAGTATATGATTGCCTCGGAACTAAATCTAAAAATAGCTCCATACAATTTGGTTGTGGAAATTCTGCCACAATCTCCCAAGCATCTTTCAGAGTTGATTCATCAACTATTCGCAAAGGGACATAGTTGAACGTTCAGCCCAATGTACATAGGATATCGATATGTCATGTTTAATATCATTTTTTCAGTGTCTATCTCCAAGAATTACAGATAAACTCACAAGTTTCCCTAAACTCAACTTCGATCTGAGATGTCGAATAGGCGGTTTCGTGTACGAAATCCCAGATGGTCCATCAACCATGACACCATTCATATAGCACACCAAAGTTACTCTTCAATCAACCATTATGGAATCTATATATGTAAAATATAATTGTTAATCAATAGAAGTGGTGATAATTAATACACTTACTTAGTACAAATAAACTTAACAAGCTCCATCGTGTATTAATATTTTATTTTATTTAAGTTCTTTATTTAGTTCAAATAAAGAAGCAACTATCAATCAATTTGCAGTAAATAAGAAATTAAACAATTGATGCAAACAATAGAACAAGGAGCCATTTAATGTTTGTCAATCAAATTATAATGTCTATAAAAACGACCCCAAACCATGATAACCATTCGATGCATTATATAAATATTATATAAATATTTAAGCATTATATAAATATTAAAGCATTATATAAATATTACACCAACGAGACTGCAAATGTTCCTATTACTTCATCAAGCAATGACAGTTAAGTTGACTACGGTGGAATATATAATTTATATATTAGTGCATGATTTCAACTTATTGACCTGTGTCATGTATTGCTACATTTTCTAAATTTATACACTTTATTCACTTTGAGACATAAAACAAAAATTTAGGGAAATTAAATACTAACACAATACCAAAGCATACTTTTATTCATCAATTTAGCATACTCTTCTAATATTGAATATCAAGCATACGACCCCAAAGAAAACACATTGCGGAATTAATTCATCAATTAACACAATTGGAAGAAGATTTTTACCAATACAAAAGAGAGCAGGTTGTGAAGCGCGAGCAAGCGACGGCGGAGACAATGCGACCGGGCCCGGCGAGAGCAGACGGCGAGAAAGCGGCCGACCGCCAATGGAGGCGAGCAGCAGCGCGGGAGGAGCAAACGAGCACGCCAGAGAAGCGATTAGCGCCGGCGGGAGAGAGCGGTCGCGAGCGAGCAGCGGCGGCAAGCGGAGGCGATTCGCGCCGGCGGAAGGCGGCAATGCGGCGGGCGACGAGGCGACCGGCGACCCCTGTCACCGAAATCAGCCACTACGAGAGGCGTCCTCGCGTCAAAGTTGCAACGGCCCGGCGGGATACGGACCACGGAGGCCGACGGACGGCGGACCACTTGGTTGCGCCGGACGGGGAGATGGATGCGAGGCGGTCGCCGGTGAGACAAAATGGGAAGTGCGGGGAGGATGGCAACGGGTGGGAAGGTTGGTTATATCTAAGTCGTGACCGCGGTCAAGATTTCATTTAAATGAAATCGTGACCTCGGGTCACGATTTCCGTCAAAAAAAAAAAAAAAAAAAAAACAACCACTAAAAACGTGACCCAAGGTCACGTTTTGCAACCAAACACCACCCAGCAGTGGTTCGGGTGATGTGGCAGTGACGTGGCGAAAAATGTGTTAGATTCGAAAATATTTACGTGGGTGTGTTAGGTTGATAAATATTTCCCCATATGTATTAATCAAGCAAAAAACCCACAATACTCGTCCCATCACCACATATTGAGAGAGGAGTCCGAATGAGTCTCTTACACACACTAAACACTCAAGAAATTAAGCGAGGCCACCGAGTTGCGAGTGGCGAGGTCAAATTATAGTTAAGTTCATAAATTGAGCAAGATAACTCCTAGTACCCATACGTAGTTTTCCTCATCATCCCGACGAATTCCTCAAAGATTGACTTCACCATCACCCGTAGAAGGATGCAAATAAAATAGCCGCTACAAGGATAAAAATTCTAGAACAAATTCAAGACAGAGTACAGAGAGAGTCGTGGAAGACTTGCCATCACGGTGCCGCTTCATCGACCATTGCTTGAATCTCTTTGTCGTTGAAGTTTTCACCCAGCTCCCTTGTTATACGATGAATGTCTTCAGCAGATATCTTTCCTGGATTCAGATACAGTGTTAAAAGGAAAAATGAAAATTTTATAGGACCGCGATTAGGCCAGCTATGCTCTATGGAAGTGAAGGTTGGACGGTAAAGCAACAACAATTATATAAAATGAACGTATCAGAAATGAGGATGCTTAGGTGGATGTGTGGTAAAACTCGTAAAGATAGAATAAGAAATATAGAAATTCAAAGACAAGTAGGAGTAGCACCAATTGATACAAAGATTAGGGAAGGGCGGTTGCGGTGGTTTGGTCACCTGCAAAGACGACCTACAAATGTCCCAACTAGAAAACTTGACTCAGTAGAAACTGTAGAAATTCGACGAAGTAGAAGTATACCAAAGTTAACATGGGATGCATTAATTATGAGAGATTTGAATGGTTTAAAAAGCTCACCATCAATTGCCCTTAATCGAGCACAATTGAAAAGTTTGATCCATGTAGCTGACCCAGTTAATTTGGGACTGAGGCTATGTTGTTGTTGTTGTTGTTGTTGATTTAGATAGAGTGTTAGCAGCATTAAAGAACAAATGAGATTGCATAATGCATAGGGATTCGGAAATAAAGAAGAAACGTTAGAAACTTCACATTGTTGTCCTGATCAATAATGCGAAAAGCTTTCATAAGCTCTTCTTGTGTGTCTCTTTCTCCAATTTTGGTTGTCATCATATGCACAAATTCATCGAAATCTATTGCGCCACTCCCATCCTTGTACACATCTGCAATCATTTGTTTGATTTGCTGGAATACCAAAAAAAGAAAATTAACCCCACAAGTTAGATGAAAATTAAACCGTTGAGCTACAACCCAAGGGACAAGAAATGCTTCAACACTATGCGTTAAAGTCGGCCATATGAGTTTAAAAAAAGGTACGTCATATGAAATTAACTCAATGGATAGTTATAAATGCATTCCTAGCATATAGTACGATTTCAATGAACATGATTACATTTGCAAGTTTGCAACTTGTAAGCAGGGTTGATGTATCTGACAAAGTAAGAGGGTCGAAATAGGAGTGTCCACTGCCATGAAGGATTTCTAGCGATGGTATATATAGCCATGCATTATGTCTCCAGGAAAGAATGGCTACTATAAATTTATGAGTCAGCAAGTCTTCCAATGAATTGATATTATAAAGAAAGAACGATATTGTTCTCAAATTATATAATCCAAAACCTCCTTAGGTGTGTGGGTTCCCATAAACATATAAAGGACATCTACCTACCCAAGGTTGGAAGCTATTCTAATGCCTCTTTGAGTAATGTAAAAGCCGGTCTAATTCTTCTTTTGATAATCGTGTCAACGTCTTATCAAAACGATATACCTTGGTTGTATTTCATCTCTTCAACAAGTTTAGTAATTAGCATAGCGACTTTGATAAATAAAATAAAATAAAAAATGTCCTTCCTAGCTATTTTTTAAAGCTTCACCAACTAAATAACTCTGGATTGAATTTCTAGTAGAGTAAAATGGGCCCAAGACATGAGATTAATCATTAACAAGCAAATTTGACCAAAAGATCACATGATAGGAGAGGAGCGATAAGAAGCCGAGAAAAAAATGATGTCAAGGGGTGAAGAAGATATGTAAAAAACACCAAAGTAGAGTTTATTTTGTTCTTTTAAAAAGCTTGTATCCATGATGCTAGGATGTGACACCGTGGCACCACAAAGGTAGAGAAAGGAACAAAAAAAAAAAAACATAAAATAAAATGTAGAAGCAATTTTGACTTAGAGTCTTACTCTTAAAACTTTAGAAAGAAGATCTACAACTTATCACTCAAAGAATTCAGATTCAAATGTTCTGGATGTGCAATTTAAGCTAAAAGGTATATGATATTTGTATAAACTACTGCAGTTCTACACTGATTTTCAGTTGCATAAAACGTTCGGTTCATGGTTTATCTACAATATTAAGTGTCACATTGATTTGGACGGCCCCAACCCTATACAAGAAGGTTTTTAAGATAGAAAACATGCCTTTGAAAGAAATGTAAAAGATTTAATAAATACTCATAGCTTTTTCTCTTCTATACTTTCATTGTTAAGCTGAAAACAAGCACCAGATCGAATGTCGCTATGGCATAGTCTAGATTATGTATCAGTTTTATTTTTGGTCTCCCACATGGCATCCGATGCGAACCATGTCGAACAATCCACGCTCGGGCCCCATTCAGGAGGTCACCCTCCCAACTCAGTTTGTTTCATCCACGAGACTCAAAACCGAGGCCTCACGTAAGGGGAACCGAGTCTCTTGCCAATTGGACCAACCAGTTGTCGATAGAATTGAATCTTCACATTATTCTTTAATTTAAATATATTTCTTCCTACAAGAGGCATTTCGCCAAACTTTAATGCTTCTAATTACTGAACCACTAATTTGATCGACTAATGACGATGAGACCAAGTAATTTGTGGGTCTAAATCTAGTGTATACACTAATAGATAGTATGTAAGACAAGAATATGCTTGCGTAATTTACAATAGTTATTAAGAAAATTGTAAAACCTAATGAATTCATGTAGTCGACCTGAATTAATTTGGGACTGAGACTATGTTGTTGTTGTAAAATCTAATGAATCCTTAACTATTGAATGTCGTATAAGATTGTATAGTTAGTTTGCATACAAAGGTATTTTAATTTCCACCCAAAAAAGGTATTTTAATTAAACCTTGCATGAAATACAAAAATAAATAAATAAATAACATGATCATAACATAACATAAAATGATTAACTAGCATATGAAGATTATTTTGTGCCATTACTTGCATAAAAAATATCCTTGTGTGGAAGTTTGATGCATGTTATAATTTTTGTAGGTCAAGTAGGACAGTAGGGGGGACAATAATGAATTAAGTAGTAAAAAGCATTTTAATTACATCATGGACCACAACAATAATTGTTTCTTTTTCAAAAAAATATGAATATGTTTTTTTCTTAATTTTTTATTGATTAAACAATTTATTAAAATTAATACAAATAAATAACAAAAAAGTAAAAATAAGAAATAGAGTTTTGGAGTAAAAATAGAGTTGTAGTTGGAGTAGAAATAGAGTTGTGGTTGGAAAAGAAATAGAGTTTGATGTGCCAGAACTGTAAAATAGATGAGAAAAAAGAGTATTGTGATTGGAAATGGTCTTATGTTAACATATTTTTTATTAGTATTATATTTATATGATACTAAATAAATGTTTGTGAGGTATCTTAAATAAAAATTGTTATATCTAATTTGATCTAAAAAATGTTTTGGTCGGAATACTCGCATCTTATTAATCTCTATAAGTATCGGCTTCACCTTGACAATGGCGAGAGAAACTCCCCTTCCTTTGGGTGAGATTTATCACAATCTGTGATTCCTCTATTTTCATCTTCTCCTCCATTTCATTTCTCTAATTGTTCCTTCCTACATTCTTGTTCTTCTCTTTCTTTTGTTTGCTTTCATTTCATCTATTTTCATCTAGTTATGGATTCCTTTGATCTTACTCGCCTTCAAGAATTGTTGGGTGAGAGTGATAGTCCAGCCCCTCGTATGAAGAAATTAGTGTATGAAGGTGGCAGTATGAAGTTGAGAATTGTTTGGTTAGGAAAGTTTTTGGCAAAAAAATTGTCAATACGGACAGGTTAATTATTGCAATTCATAAATCATGGCACACTGTACATGGTGTTGCTATTGAACTTGTTGACAGTGACAACACATTCATGTTTAGGTTTCATGATAAAGCAAACAGGCAACGAATTTATATTGGAAGTCCATGGAACTTTGACAATCAACTCTTTGTTCTTGGCAAGCCAAGTGGTATTGGTGAATTAACTGATCTTGATTTTACATTTGCACTATTCTGGATCCAGATCTTCAAAGTACCACTAGTTTATCGCACTGAATCTGCTGCAAAATACATTGGTTCAGCATTTGGAAATGTTGAAGGTGTAGATTTGGGTGATCTTGGAGATTGTGAGGGTAAATTTCTAAGAGTCCAAATTTCTCTCAATTTGTTTAGTCCTTTAAAATGTAGAAAACACATTTACTTGGAGGAGATTGAGAAAGAAGTTCCTATTGTTATCCAATATGAGCGACTCCCAAATTTCTCTTTTCAATGTGGCCTTATTAGCCATCGTTATATGGAGTTCTTAGATTTGGAAGGTAAATCCCCTAATCCATCCAAATTTAAGTTTGGTAATTGGCTTCGAGCCAAACCATTAGCCCAAACCAGAGCCAATCATGTAAATGCTATGCGACTGGCTAGAGTTGAAAGAGGACGAGGACAACTTGGGCGTGGTGGATTTAGAAATGGTTCATTGCATGATTCTAATTTTCTTCGACCTACTCTTGGTTTTTTTGTGGATTTCGATGAAGGTTTTTTGCATAATGATTTAGTTATGGGGTCTGAGACTGGTTTGGTAACTGATTCAATTATGGTAATTTTTGATAAAGAAAAACGAATTTTAAGAAATGATATTTAAGGGGGGCAACTGGGTGCTATTTCTAACATGCAAGTTGGAGGTAGAGTGTCTGATTTCACTCCTAAAAGTCCAATTTTACATATATATTCACCTATAACAAAACTTGCTCTCCTAGTTGACTCCCCAAGCGATGATCAGTTGACGCCTTTTATATCCAAGTCCATTAAACGTATTGTTTTAATTTCTAATTCTTCAACTCTTCTAAAAGCTGTGGTGACTAATTTACCTTAACATGAAGAAGAGTTGATGGGAGTTAATTTAAATATCAATAAATCAATTGAAAGGGAAAGCAATTCATAATATATTACTCAGCATGCGCAACTTTCTGACGCTCCTCATGCCGGTATTGGTCCAAGAAGGAAGTGGAAGGTTGATGCTCGTTTGGTAGATCATCCAGTTTCTCGAATTTTCAACTTAAACAATAAGCAAAAGTCAAAAATTGGAATCCATCATTCTCCTTTTATTATTCCTATGAACCATAAGACAAAAATAAATTCAGGACTTCATTCCCATAATTTGTAGAATTTTGGTAAAAGATTCAAGTTTCAGTCTGATTCTGTGAATTCCACATTTGTTATATCGGCGACCTTAAATATTAAGGCCGACTGGGAGCCGTGGGTATTATATTCCTTGCGACATCTTTTATGTAAGGAAGCCCCTAGTCGTGTTTTTCTATTGAAAACTAGACCATCAGGAAACAAATCAGAAAAACTTCGATACAAAATGGGTTTTCCTAACTTTTTCTATGTTAACAGTCCTGACAAAAGTGATGGGTTGATTTTGCTTTGGCATGATGATTGGGAAGTTTCTATTTGTTTTTATTCTAAGGGGCATATATAATCTTTTATTACTACTCCTGATAAATTTCAAGGGTGCTTCATTGGATTCTATGGGCAACCAAGAAAAAAGGACCGCCATCACTTTTGGACTCTTATCTTTTGACTTCATCATCTGAATTCTTTACCTAGGGTTTGTGGTGGTGATTTTAATGAAGTATTGAGTCATCATGTGAAGAATGGTGGGCTAGATAGATCTATTGCACAAGTCATTGATTTTCAAATAGCCATCTCGAACTGTGGACTGCTTGATATTGGGTTTGTTGGACCTACTATGACTTGAAATAATAGATGATCAGATACTGAGAATATTCAACAACTGTTAAACCGTTTTCTGGTTAATGATTTTTGGGTCGATAATTATCAGCAAAGTAAAATGACTCGTCTAGATTTTTACAAATCTGATCATCACCTTATTCAGCTGTAACTTCAAGCTCATCCTAAAGATCCTCATAGACCGAAAAGTAAAAGTTGGTTTAAGTTTGAACCCTATAGGACCCGTTATGACCAATGCAAGGAAATTATTTCTGACACTTGGTGCCCCTTAAACAAATCTCATTCTTTGATTGCAAATGTTAGTGATGCTCTACAACAATACGGTCAAGGTTTGCAAAGATGGAGTTTGAAAACTTTTGGTAGTTTCAGTAAGAAAATATAAACTCCTAAAGGATATATGGACATGCTCTATCCTATTTCTCATATAACTGGTGTTATGAGGAAGATCGCAAAGGTTGTAGCTGAACTTCAAAGGCTTTTACAACTGGAAGAATTGCATTGAAAATAACGTTTTCGTGCGGAATGGCTAAAAGAGGGCGATAGAAATACAAAATATTTTTTATATGAAAGCTAATCACAAGTATTCAAAGAGATTCATTCCCAAAATCAGAAATGATGATGGAGTTTGGGTTCAAACTTATGATAAAAAAATTGCTGGCATTTTTGACAATTCGTTCTCAAAATTGTTTACTTCGGCTAACCCTTATCAAGTTGATTTGTTGGCAAGTACCGAGAAGATTATTAACACTCTATCTGCAGAAGATGTACACTCTATTTCCCAAACTCTTGCTAGAGAGGAGATTAAAAAGCTATCTTTGATATGGGCCCGACTAAAGCTCCTAGACCAGATGGCTTTCATGCACTCTTTTATCAAAAACATTGGGAGATATTTGGAGAAGGAGTCATTGATGCTTGACTTGATGTATTAAATAATGGAGGTTCCTTGCAAGGGAACAATAACACTAATATTGTTCTCATTCCAAAGAAGAAAAATGCAAAAGTGGTAGGAGATTATCGGCATATAAGCTTGTGTAATGTTCTATACGAAATCATTACTAAGTCCCCGACGAATAGATTGAAGCATATTATTGGATCTTTTATTTCTAAAAATCAAAGTGCTTTTATCCCCGGCAAACAAATCAATGATAATGCGATGATTGCTTTTGAAATGATCCATTCCCTTAACAAGAAGAAAAAATACAAAACTAGCTATATGGCTCTAAAGTTGGACGTGACTAAAGCCTATGATCGGGTAGAATGATGACAAGTCAATAATTAGGCACATTTTATAGTGTAATTTATGTTGATTTTAGGCATAAATGATGATATTATATTAGGTATTCTCTTGTTTTTGTGATTTCAGGTTTTAAATAGGAAAATGAAAAATGGAAGAAAAGAGAAAGAAAAGCAAAATAGTCAACTGGAAAAATACACCAGGGATTAGCCAACGATTTGAAATAACACTAGGAATCACCATCTAAATCAGCAGCAGAAGAAGGCCAGCGAATCCATAGTGAATTGGAGAATGAATTATAAATCGCTAGTTGAGTCAGTGGAACACTCAAAGCTAAACTCAGTGATTTACTCGGCGATTTAGGTATAAGTTAGGAATCGATGAGAAATCGCTGAGGTCGGTTACGGGGTTTTTAGATTAGTATGAAGAATTTGAGTTTATCTAAGATATGTGTAACGACCTGTTACCTTAAACTGGTGATTAGTGTTAATCCAAATCCTAATTAACCCGAGTTATGTATGTGATTAAGTTAGAGGTACCTCGATTAGCGTGCGCGTAGGTTTGTATGACGGTTTGTATTTGTTTGAGATTTTTGTGAGTTTTATAGGTTGTAGTATAGGAGAGAGTCTATATACAAGCCTATAATCGGAAAGTACATAATTAAACAATAAATAGCCGGTACACCAAGTGCGATGACGACGTCGTGGAATGAATGTGCACATCTGAGAATACTTGTAGGCATGTCCGATGAATTTATTGGCAAGAAAATACACGAAGCATATATATTTATATATATTTTATATATAAAAATATATATTAAAACTATAAGTTTGTTTTGAATTATATGGATCGTTGGATTGCTTCGAGATGAGCATAAGTGTTGATGGTGTCAAAATGTGTGTTACTTTAGGAGTATCATTTTAACACATCAACCACTTGATTAGCCTCGAGATAGCGCGATGCGCATCTCGAGAAAAATCCTTATATTTAAACTAAAGCCTTCATATTTATCTTCACAATTCGATCGAGTGAAAGAAAGAGCGACTGAGGGTTTGGTATTCTGATCATAAGGAATCAATCAGGGAGTTGATTCAATGTGAATTGTGGAGCTTAAATAACTAGAACTCCAGAGAGCATCACGTTAGTAAGTTTAGTTTTTGAGTTTTTGAAGTTCAATTCGATGGCAGATGATAATTTCTCTATGAATTGTTGTTATTATTGATTGGAAATGATTTGTTACCTCACTAGAGGTCATCCTTGATGAATTTTGGGAGTGTTGGCTGTTGTTGTGTAGATTTGGTAATGAAATAGTGGTTGATTCCCTATTCATTGTCGAGACAGTGCAAGGTGGAGCGCGCTCCATGTAGCAGATGAGCATTTTCCCTTCATCAATCGGGACAAACCCAATTGGTGGGTGTTTCCACCCCAGAAAACATCAACTTTGTTGTTAATTGCTTAGAATTTCTTGAGGTCTTAGGGATTGACTTAGGGGTTTTAAACATAGAGTATTAAACCTCTATTGATCACAAATGGTTTGTGATAGGCGTTTGATCACCGGGAAAGTGTGAGTGACCCGAAAAGTTAAGGAGTTTCTTAACAGAAATCTAAATCGAGGTAAGTATGGATTCGCTTATTTATCAATGTTGCCTAACTATATTAATATATATAGTTCATGTAGTTTATGGACTTAATGGGATTATATACACTGTGATGTTTTAATAAATGGAAAATGGTGTCTAATGTGGTCTACGAGAGTAACTCCTGAGACTGACACCAGGTTATATAGGATGCGGGGTTGATCTCCTGGCCTATATGCAACTTCTATTCAGTTGAATAGGTTGTGTGGGTTATATATTCACTAGAGGGTTTTAGATAGAACCATTGGACATTAATGGATTGGCTAGACAACACATCAATCAATATATTGGTCTAGCAATCGCATTACTAGGGTCAGTGGGTAATCGACCCTAGTTTTATAAATAAAATGGGAATCAATGTGTAATAGTAATTGACAGTTTGACTTACATCCATTATTGATTGAATTATATGCTTTCCATAATCCTGATAGTTTACATTGGTGCATATTGTTATTGCATAATGTTCATGATTATTATATGGAATGTTGATGGCTTCGTGAATTTTTACTTACTAAGCATATTCCTTTGTACTGGAACCTATGTTTATTGACTATAAGAGTTGTCTCGAGTTATTAATAAGCTTAGGGCGTGATAAACGGTTTTTATCGTGTTTTGGAGGGAAAATAAAAATGAAAACATTATTATGCGTTATTTGTTGTACTTATTGTTATTTATTGTATAGATATGATTTCATTGTTCTCTCAGAATGTTACCCTAATGATCTTATCTCTCATTTGACTTCAGAATCTAATGACGGACCAGGGAGAGTTCGTAGAGGCCTGAATCTCAGGGTAACAAGAATAATGAAGAGAAATTGAAGTCTAAAATGGAGCAGCAAATAAGGGAGCTTATGGAGTATTAAGCGAAACTTATGGCTATTTTGATGGCTCACATGGGACCATCAGGACAGCGACCTAAGGCACGGCCTACAATCAGTCCCGAGGTTAGTAGAGTTGAGGGAGAAGCTGAGATAGTGACAGCTCAAATTCAACCAGTATTAGCACGTATTTAAGTGATGAAGACAACTGTTGTGGTGCAAGTGGATACTGTGAAGGCTGCATTCCTCAGAGCCTGCAAGTGGTTGTTGATGCTTTGAGTAGGAAAAGAACAAGCAAAGATAATGTAGCTACTGCCAGAGTTTCTCAGTTTAGACTTCTTGAGGAAGCTTTAGTAATGATAATTCGTGAAAGTCTAGTTGGCACATCATCAACTAAGAAAGCTAATTCCAGAGCTACTAATCTATTCTTCTGTGCTCAGATTCGAGCTAAACCGAAGATGATTTAGTGGGTGGTTAATTATAAAAAAGCTGATCAGGATTATATAGTGCGTTAGAGGTTAGCGGCTAGTGTAGATAATCCTGATTGGTTAGTTTCTGATGATGGTGCATTGCGGTTCAGGGATAGATTGTGGTTCCCATCTCAAGATCAGTTTAGGCAGGAGTTACTATGTGAATATCATAAATCTCTTTACTCTATTCATCCAGGTAACACTAAGATGTATCGCGATATGAGGCGTGTCTATTGGTGGCCTAGGATGAAGACTAATATTGCTGAGTTTGTATAGAGATGTGAGATATGTCAGCAAGTTAAGGCTAAGCATAGGAAACCTGGAGGGTAATTACATTCACTGCCTATTCCTGAGTGGAAAATGGGAACATATATCAATGGACCGATTCAACGTAAGCACAATGCAGTATGGGTTGTAGTTGACAAGTTGACGAAGTCTGTGCATTTCTTGCCAGTTTTCATGTGAAATCCTCTTGACCGATTATGTGAGGTATATGTACGTGAGGTGTTGAGATTTAATGGGGATCCAGGGTCGATTACTTTGAATAGAAATTTAAGATTCACATCCAGACTGTGGAGTAAATTGCAGAGATAGTTGGGAACTGCTCTTAACCTCAGTATGTCATACCATCCGCAGATTGATAGTCAAACTGAGTGGTTTATATTGGTGCTTGAGGATATGCTTCAAGCCTGTGTCTTGGAGTTTAGTGGTAACTGGGAGAAATATATTCCTACGTGTGAGATCTCTTATAATAATTGCTATCAGGCTAGTATTGGAATTGCTCCTTTTGAAACTCTATATGGTCGGCCTTCTCGTTCACGTGCGTGTTGGGCAGAGGTTGGAGATACAGTTTTGTTGGGGTCGGAGTTGATTCAGGACTACAAAGAGAGAACTCAGCAGATTTGCCAGTGTTTGGCTACAACGCAGCTAAGATAGAAGAGATACGCCGATAAACATCATAGGTTTTTGGAGTTTTCAAAGGACAATATTGTCCTATTAAAAGTTTCATCTATGAAAGGATTTTATAGGTTTGGGTTGCGAGGTAAACTAGCTCTAAGGTACATTGGGTCGTTCAGAGTACAGGAATGAATTGGTCTTGTTGCTTACAGGTTAAAGTTACCTCCTCAGCTAGCCGAAGTTCATAATGTCTTCCATGTATCTATGCTTCACAAGAAGAAGACTCAGTTCATTCTAAGGATTGATTAGAATGAATTTGATCTTCGGGAATACTTGTCTTATGACGAACAGCAGATTCAGATACTTGATCGTAACATTCAGAGGCTAAAAATCAAAGAAATTCTATTGGTTAAAGTGAAATGGCAATTTCACGGAGATGAGGAACTAACCTGGGAGTTAGAGTCTTATATGAAGGAGCAATTTCTATTTCTCTTCGAAATTATATATAATTTCACGTTTACTTTAATTCGAGGACGAAATTGCTTTAAATTGGGGAGACTATAACAAACTGTTACCTTAAGCTTGTGATTAGTGTTAATCCAAATCCTAATTAACTCGAGTTAAGCTTGTGTTTAAGTCTGACGTACCTTGATAAGCATGTGCATGGGTTTGTATAATGGTTTGTGTTTGTTTGAAATGTTTGTGAATTTTATAAGTTATAGTATAGAAGAGAGTCTATATATAAGCCTATAATCAGAAAATACATAATAAAACAATAAATAGCCGGTACACCAAGTGCGACGAGGGGGTCGTGGAATGAATGTGCACACTCGAGAATACATGTAGGCATGTCCAGTGAATTTATTGGTAAGAAAATACACGAAGTGTATATATATTAATATATATTTGATAGATAAATATATGTATATATATTAAAACTATAAGTTTGGTTTGAATTATATGGATCGTTAGATCGCCTCAAGATGAATGTGCATGTTGATGGTGTCAAAATATGTGTCATTTTAACACATTAATCACTCGATCAGCCTCGAGATAGGGCGATACGTATCTCGAGGAAAATCTATATATTTAAATTAAAACCTTCATACTTATCTTCACAATTTGATCGAGTGAGAGAAAGAGCAGCTGAGGGTTTGGTATTCTGATCATAAGGAATCAATCAAGGAGTTGATTCAACGTGAATTGATGAGCTTAAACAACTAGAAATCTAATGATCATCACATTCGAAAGTTTGGTTTTTGAGTTTTTGAAGTTCAATTCGATGGTAGGTGATGATTTCTTTGTGAATTGTTGTTGTTGTTATTGATTGGAAATGGCTTGTTACCTCATTAGAGGTCCTCCCTGATGAATTTTGGGAGTGTTGGCTATTGTTATGTGGATTTGGTAATGAAACAATGGCTACTGCCCTGTTCACTATCGAGACATTGCAGGATGGAGCACACTCTAAGTAGCAGAGGAACGCGCTCCCTTTATCAATTGGGACGAACCCAATTGGTGGAGTTCGACCCACCAATTGAGGAAGCGCGCACCCACCCCAGAAAAACAACAACTCTACTATTAATTGCTTATAATTTCTTGAGGTCTTAAGGATTGACTTAGGGGTTCTAAACATAAAGTAATAGACTTATATTGATCACAAATGGTTTATGATAAGTATTAGATCACCAGGAAAGCGTGAGTGACCCAAAAAGTTAGGGAATTTCTTAATGGAAGCCTAAACCGAGGTAAGTATGGATTTGCTTATTTATCAATGTTGCCTAACTATATTAGTATATATAGTTCATGTAGTTTACAAACTGAATTGGGACTATGTACACTGTGATGTTTTAATAAACGAAAAACGATGCCTTATGTGATCCACGAGAGTAACTCCTAAGACTGAGACCAGGTTATATAGGATACGGGATTGATCTCCTGGCCTATACGTAACTCCTACTCAGTTAAATAGGTTGTGTGGGTTACATATTCACTAGATGATTTCGGTTAGAACCATTGGACATTAATGGATTGGCTAGACAACACATCGACCAATGTGTTGGTCTAGCAATCGCATTAATGGGGTCAGTTTTTAATCGACCCTAGTTTTATAAATAAAATGTGAATCACATTGTAATAGTAATTGAAAGTCTGACTTGCATTCGTTATTTATTGAATTATATGCTTTCCATAATCCTTATATTTAACATTGGTGCATATTGTTATTGCATAATGTTCTTGATTAATGTATAGAATGTTGCTAGCTTTGTGAACTCTTACGTACTGACCATGTTGGAGCCCTCGCCTCAAATCAAATACTTCAGGTTCGCAATTTAGCACTTCAACGAAGGAAAAGGAGAAGACTTATGTGTTTCGTTATCTTGTCTACGATGTAATGAGCCTTTTTATATATATACATTGTTTGAGTTGTTTTGTTGTATATAAACTTGGTTGGGAGATTTATAAATAATGTTTTGGGTTTTGATAAACTCTGTATTTCTGTATATTGTTAATTATCGAAATATTTTTAATTTTTCGGTAGGTATATTTTTAATTATTTATTCGATATCGATATACTGGTTGAGTTTATCAAGTACAGACGGAGACACTGTTGGCTCTAGTTATGTCTGACTAGGTTACCAAGGCTTAATTAGGATTTCAGGCCGAGTATCGCCCTAATCAAAATAGGGGATGCTACAATATGTATACGTAAGGATACTATAAAAAAGCCAGAGAGCTTCAAAATAACTCTCTTAATTCTTTCTTTTTGCTTTCCTTTTGCTTTCCTTTTGCTCTATATAAGTTTTATTGTCTATGTTTGAAGATACTTTGGAGTTTTGGTTTCTATTAAGGTATTTATTTATTTATTATGTCTTTTAATTGTATTTATGCATTTTTTATTTCCATCACAAGTGAATAGTCTATCAATCTAAACAAGCCCTAGATAATGCAATATATTTTAGATTGCTAGATAGTTATAATTAAGGAATCATGTGCTTAATGCTTTAAATCTATTCATACACTTGAATCACGGAATGAACAAGTTGTTTTTGTGTATTACGACTAAAGGAGAATAGCATTGCGTGCAAAGTTGCAACTGTGTTATGTGATATTATGATTCTAAATCTATGTCTATAGTTATTGACAACAATTATAGAAGTAATAATTAGGATTAACCTATAGAGCATTTCTTGAGTGGATGTTCTAGGTGATTGTGTTCTAAGTTGTTTATTATGCTTCTTTGATAATATTGGCTTAGATTATGCATGATTTTCTTTGAGTTTAATGCTATTGTATTTCTATGGTGTTACTTTATATCCATTAGGTAGATTTACAATGATAAGAATGCGACATTTCTATTGAATTAAGGAAAATCGGTGGTCGGCTAAAGGCTATCAACCTATTATGAAGTAGGGTTTAATGATTCTAAGATTCCATGTTTTATGATTATAACTGTAATATGAAGTGATGTTATGCTCTAGCATTTGAAAATAATCCAAATATATATATATATATATATATTTATTATATTGTTTAGTGAGGGTTTGTTTAGACGTTTGTTTATTTATATTGAATTGAATTTGAATATTATTTAAGTTTAGTTTGCATTTGAGTTGTTTAAATTAGTTTAGTTAGTTTGGTTATTTAAGTTAGTAATCATAGTTCTTAGTTATTTAATAGTTTAATTCCTATTTAATTAGATTAACTAAATTAATAAAAATAAGAAAAAAATTATTTTCTTTTGAGATTTCAAAAATTCTTATGGAGATGATATCTCATTTACCACTACTACAAGTTAAGAGTACAATATTGGAAATTATTGTGCACACTTGACATATGACAACTTTTTGGTGCCGTTGTAGGGGATTTTTAGATGATTTAAAGGATTTTGACGTTGTATGGTCTACACACTTCATCGTGTTAATTCAACAGGATCTTTACATCCATTTGATTCTAAAATAGATAGAGCTTTTAATCGGAGTTTAAGACAACAACAATTTAGGGAAAATTTAGCTAATAGTATGGAAGACAATAATAATGATATTAATGACAATGTCATTAATAATAATGATAATAGAGTTGTCAATAATAATAGAGAACTCACTTTTAGACAAGCAAATCAAAATGTTACAACATATAAGCCTATGTGCATAGTATACCCTGATAAATTTCATGAATTTGAACTTATATTTGAATTTATTAGTGTCTTACCTAACTTCTATGGTAAAGATAATGAAGACCCACAAAAATTCATAAGAGAGTATCATCATAAAGTTAATGAAATGAAACTGAAAGAAGGAACTTTAGAACAAGTCAAACTTAAGGTTTTTCCTTTTGCATTGAAAGATCAAGCACAAGACTAGTTGTTCTATCTTCCATAAGATTTGATAACTACATGGACTTTAATGTTAGAAGCTTTCCTATATGAATATATGCCTGCTAAAAAAATTAGTTCCTATAGAAAGCAAATCACAAGTTGCTAAGATGAAATATGATGAAAACATTAATGAATTTTGGAATAGATTTTAAAGACTAATTTCTTCTTGTCCACAACATGGATATACTCAAATAGCTTTATTAGAATATTTTTATGAAGGACTCAATCACTTTGAATAAAGAATGCAATATGTGGTGGGTCTCTATTTGAGACGACACCAACTCTAGCAAAAGAAAAAATTAATAAAATGGGAAAACAATCTAAACAATATGGTGAAAATGTTGAATCCTCAAGACGAAAACTCTAAAAAGTGGATAGTAAGAAAAATAATGCAACCGACAATAAAATTGATGAACTATCTAAGATGGTTAAGTTGTTAGTTAACGATAGATCTAATCAAGTTAAGGCTTGTATGTAATGAGTTTACACATCCTACGGATGCGTGTCCTACTCTAGAGGAAGAAAATACTGAAGATGTTAAAGCAATGATGAATTAATTTTATGATCCCCCAAGGAATCAATGTACAAGTAATATTTATTATCTTGGAAGACTGAATCCAAATATTAGTTATGGTCCTCAAAATAAGAATTATAACACTTACAGACCAAGAGCTCAGATACAACCTGCACCCAATCATCAACCTCAACAAAATACTCAATTTATGAACCCAAATTTAGAGAAAATACTGCATAACTTTATGAGTCAAAGTCATCAAAACTTACAAAAATTTCGCAAAATCAAATTAAACTGATACTGCTATTAATGAACTAAAAAACTAGATAACTCAAATGAATTTACAAATAAATAGGTTGAGTACTCAACAGAGTAGTCAAGCTAAAGCACCTACTCAAGCTAATGTTGCTCCTATTAATCAAGAACAAGTTAATTTTATATTCAGTGATAAGAAAAAATCAACTTTAATTGGCAAGACACTTAAACAAAGTAATAAAAAGAAGGTTCATAAGACTATTGAAAAAGAAGAAGATGAAATGATAGCTAATGTTATTCTTACTAAAGAATGGATGGCTGAACAATTGAAATATACACCTTTTTTCTTGAAGGTTGTACCTGTGGTATTTAGCCAGAGTTGAAGCATACAAACGTCTGAATTAATTGATAAGGATAAAAATGATAAGATTTTTGATAATTTGAATGAAGATGTGTGTTCATATTCTACCGTTCCACAGTGATTAGCTGATGCTAGGGAGGAAGAAATCAACAAATACATTCTTGAATAATTTAGAAAAATAGAAATCGACAAACCATTGATGGAATCAATTATGCAATTTTCTAATTATGATGAAGTTTTGAAAGAATTATATGAATCAAAAGACAAATTTTTAGAAGAATATAAGGAAAACTTAAGACAAAAAGTGTTTTCTTTAATTAAAAAGAAAATACCTGGAAAGTGTTCCAACCTGGAGATGTTTGGAATTCCTGTGACAATAGGAACTTCTTTAATAGATTTTGCTATATGTGATCTTGGACCTCAATAAACGTTATGTCACTCAAGTTATATGAGTCAATGAAAATAGGTTCATTAACTAATAAACCTATTAACCTTACTTTAGCTGACAATACCTTTATTAAACTGTGACGGCCCCTCTCCTAATCTAGGGCACCGCCCGGCCTAATTTCGTAATTAAGCCCTAAACATATCCACGCATGACTTATCTACGTATTAGTCAGCTCTCACAACCTAGACGCCTCTTTTCTCGTGTTCAGGATAAGTAATACACTAGTCCTACCAGTTTATAAAATTTAGAGTTAATTAAAACTTTTTATTAAATTAATTAATTAGCGGAACTCTTATTGATTATGCAGAAGCAATTAGTAACTTATGCGGAAGCCATTTATAAAATCTTAAGTGTGGAAAACCAAAAAATGACATCACATATATAAAGTCCTCAAAATGCAGTGATTTAGTAAAATAGTCTAAGTCAAGTCGGGGAAACTAACGCTCAACCCAATATACAACCCCAAATAGTATATGAAAGACATATATAACATATACAATCAAAATACCAAAAGAAGACCTACAATCGATGTAGTGACGTGCCTCGGGCTCAGGGATAATCGTCGATCTTCTCTTTGCCGGCTACTTTGGTAGACGCTCGCACCCACCGTCATAAAAAGGACGGTGAGTACAAGAATAAAACAGTAATCCCCGATGACAAGTTTAATTTGCATTTCCAAATATTCAAATGGTATTTAAAAGCATATAAATGGGAAAACTGGAAAATAAACCATATGCGAGTAAATACTGAGTTAAACAAGTGATACTGACACTAGGCTAAGTAGTGGTGATTTAGGTCCGGTCGGCAGTGAAACATGTCACTCCGACTCAATAATCATATAGCACAAGGGACTCTAACCCAAGTGTTACCAGGGACTCTAACCCCGGTGTGTAGACCACCTCAGGGACTCTAACCCCGAGTGTCATACAGTGTCAAGTAACATGTGCCGACATCCCCAGGGACTCTAACCCCGTGATTCGCGCACACCTCGATCGAGTACGAGACCTAAATGCGAAAACTACTTTTAAAATTTCAAGAAATATCAAGTATGGATTGTCAAGGCATAAGCTCATCTACACACCTAAACAAATAAGGAATACAAGTCCTCTTAAACATTTATAAGATATTCACTAGCCTAATAGCATGCTATTTATCATTCAATTCACATTTAAAACAACAAGAATAGACAGCATGGGATCGAATCAATGAATCAAATCAAATGAATGAATATCATGCAAACTAAACTCATCAAGTGAGCATAGACACAAAGAACACATGATATAAGAATACAAAGGCAAAATAGTCAAAAGGACTATGCAAGGACAACAATTAATAGAAATTAAATGCCAAGTAAAGTTGTCATTGGGTATACTCACAACAACAAAGTAAAGTCCTAGCTTTACTGGCCTCCCGATACTCCAACTCTTGTATTCGCTCTCCCGTACCCTTTTCCTAGGTTCCTGAGTTTGGTATCTCATTAGTTCAAATATAGTGGGTTTAAGCTCAATTCAGTGGTGTTTATTATGTATTCAAATTGGTTCAATAGACTTTAAATCAATCTTCCTAAATCAGCCCCTAAAGGCTAAATTAAGTTTCAATTTCAGTCATATATTTTAACGCAGGTTTTAGGCATGAAATGGTCAAAATATTGAAATCATCCATCAGTATAATTATTGTTGGTCTCTCTCTTAGCTTTCCAAAAAGGTTTATTTTGCAAAATTCTGATTTAAAATGAAAGAGATATTATGATTTTACTAAACATAGGTCTAATTGGAATTTAATCCGACCAGCGGATTAGAAAATCTATTTCTCCCAATCTATAGTTCTTAAAAATGTTATTTTTGGTCGAAAGGCAGAAAATATATCCAAATACAACATACTAAAAGATCAGCTCATTTGGGTAATTAGTTAGGGAGTTATGCCCTTCACAAATTTAGTTTCAAACTTTCCTTTTTAATTCCAGCACCTACTTGTAGAACATGTTTGGACATGAAAACATTTGAATCAAAATACCTTCATTTTAGCATAGTTATTGCCCTTTCAATAAGATTTCAAATGTCGTTGGTTTGGATCAATTTAGACTTAAAATGGGTAGATTATGACCAAATTACCCAGGTTGATTCCTAATACAACATGCAGAATTCTAGTTTTGGTGTTGCAACTTAAAAAATTCATATCTTTATGATTTCAAAACCAAATTAAAAACTTCAATATAGCTGGATTATCAGCTTAAAATGAGAAATCTAAATATATAAATCAATTTCAAACACTCAATCATCTACCATCCGAAATTAGCCTAAAATCAGAACTTGTTCTAATTTCAACTAAAAAGATGTTTACCTAGTTGATGTAGCACCCTAGCTTTAGAATTTCTCACCAACTCTAATGGATTCCTTCAACACCTTGATGATTCAATCCTCTCTAGCAATTCCTTCTTTTTCTCCAGCAAAAATGAATGAGTGATTTGGTTTGCATGTTGTTTGATCACTAATAATATGTATTAAGGTAATGTTCCTTCCTAGCCCTTAATATTCATGGATTTATGTATCCCTAGGAATATCTAATGATCCACATTTGTCATAAATCCCACTAACTCCCACTATCTCAACCTCAAGTGAGACCATTTCATTACTCACTTAGTTCCTAGATGTGCCAATGTGTATCTCTAGACCAATCATATGCTTTCCATTTAATTTACTCAACTATAGGCCTTTAATTTGATTGACATTAACAAACACAACCATATGCTTATAAGTGATTCCTTATTTCATATTAGTATTAAATAAGACTTACCAAAATGCTAACTACCTGGTTCCCCGGCTCGCATGCTACTCGAGGCGTGTCCCCGCTCTCGTCTCGACGCCTACAACTGTACAAACTGACTTAGTAAGTCTACACAATACATAACACTAGGCACACATCAATACAAAAATACGATATACATCGGCCACGTGCCTCGGTCGGTGCACGTATCACAGTGTAGGTTCCACGTCAAGGGTCGATGATCCTGATTAAGGAATTAAAATGGGGTTTAGAGATTTGGGCCATGACATAAACCCTATGGCTTATTAGAAGATATCTTAGTCTAAGTAAATGACTTAATATTTCTCGCTGACTTCTATGTCATGGAAATGGGAGACTCAATATCAATTAAGTCCCCATCTATACTTTTAGGGAGACCATTCCTTAAAATAGCTAAAACGAAGCTAGATACTTTTAAAGGAACAATGTTTGTGGAGTTTGAAAATAAAATTGTTACTTTTCGTTTTAATGATATGAGGATATCTATGGAAACTCTGATGAATTTGATAATGAACAAACTATGGATAATAAACCTTTAGAATTAAACCATCATGAAACTGAAATATATGCTATTAATGTAGTAACAATGGAAGACGAAAATGTTAAGACCATGAACAAGCAAGGTGAAGATACTTTTAATCAACGGACAATAACCCAAGATTGGAGGGTTAAACAATCAAATAATGTTGAGAATAATAAAATGGAGGAACCTAAATCTACGAAAAATAAGAAGAAAAAAAAAAAGAATCCAACAATAGGCAAACTCGATGATCTGGGATATATATACTAACATAAAGATCAAATGAGTTTGGTGCTTTAAAACTATAAGTAATACAGGTTCTAGAACAAACTACATGCTAATTAATTTTTTTCTTCACACTCAATTGGAATTTGATGTACTTGCTTTCGAAAAATTTGCCCTACCAAATGGATATTCAATAAAATTGATAGGTGTGGTTACTAATTTACCGGTCCAAATCAACAAGTATATTATTCCCACTAATTTTTTGGTTATGCCACACTTCATCAATGAAGATCCTCTATTAATATTAGGATGACCTTTCTTAGCCACTTTGCAACCTATCATGGATACTCTAAACAAGACAATTACTTTTTGGGTGCATGATCGAACAATCACTTTCTGAAATGGCACAAGAATGGATAATCTTATATTTAAGTATATATAACTAGTCTAGAACTGCGTGGTTTAGTCGAGCCAACGATAGTAAACAAAAGCGCTTTATGGGAGGCAGCCCATACTCTATCTGTAGTTTTAGTATTAGGATTAGTTAGTTGTTTTTATATTCTCTCGACTTTCGACTCTTATAAAGGGGATATTGTACGAATTCAATTCTGAAATAGTTTCATGTAAGGGGGTTGATCCAGCCAATTTATTTCCGTACTATATAGTTTTATGCTTTAGATTTATGCTAATTAGTTATTTATGGCAATAAAATAGATTATTTAATACATGTCATTGTTAAACTCAGAAAATTTTGAATATTTCTACCTTTTATTGAATATATATGTGATAATTAAATGGGAAAATCGATTTAATTGGAAAGCGGTAAAAATTAAACTAGCAATTTCCAAGCAATTCTAGTTTGTATTCAAAATCGGTGCAAAAATCGACAGCAGTATGCAGAATCTTCTGTGCAAATTTGAGTCAACGATTTCTCACTAAATCAAGTTTACAACTAGAAATCGTTGGGCAAATCGTTGTGCCACTGAGGCTCATTTCCAACGATTTCATCAGAGATTCCTCAACGAATCCACTTAAACCTTGATTCGCTGAGAACGAATTCAAGTTTTTAAAAGTAGAAACCTCAAATTGCCACATTTCAACCTTTCACACCCACAAACCATTGCAACCTTTCGATTAAGAGATCATTTTTTGACTAGATTCAACCTTTCAAAGCTTAATTTTAGTGTATTTAAGTGATTCCCACCTCAATCTTCATACATTAAACCCAAAACGTAGTGAGTTTTGATAGTGTAGAGGCACCTAGGGCTAGAGCAAGGGAATTTAGATTGGAACTTGAGGGAGTGTCATAAAGAAGAGTTTTGAGTCCCATACTTGAAAGAATCACTTTCAAGAAGGTAATCAACTAACCTTTTATTGATTAAAATTTTGATTTTTAGTCGATTTTGGATTGATTATTAGAATAAGAACTCAATTTTGAATTTTTTATTGTAAATGGTTTTTATATCGAATGCTTCTATTATACTAATAGTATAGGAGTGATGTGATGATTCGTTTATTACTATCAAATTTTTAAACTATTTTTCATATATGGCGAGTAGAGTGAATTATATACGCAAGCTAATTTGAGACTAAGTTTCAAATGAGTTTGAGGTTTTTTTGTGAATATTTATCGATTGATTTGAGTTACATACAAAGTTTGTTTTTTTCCTAATGCTATTTTATCAATAAATTTCATATAGATTTCAAACTCTCAGTTTCAAAATACTTTTCTCGATGATTTCTTATTCTCAATAGATAAGTTGAATTTCATTGAATACTTTTTCGACAAATTTGGTCCCAAATGAATTTACAGGTTCATTCTTTTACTTACAATATTCCAAATAGCTAGACATTTGGAGGAGCTACAAAAGAATTTCTCATTACGATAGGACTACATCAAGGATCGGCTTTAAGCCCATATCTATTTACTTTAGTTATGGATGAACTAACTAGACATATTTAAGAGGATATATCATGGTGTATGTTATTTGCAGATGATATTGTCTTAGTGGATGAAACTAAAGATGGAGTGAATAAGAAATTAGAACTCTGAAGGAATACATTATAATCTAAAGGCTTTAAGTTGAGTAGGATGAAAACCGAATACATGCACTGTAAGTTTAGAAACACTAGACATCGAGATGACGGAGTGGTAAAATTAGGGGAAATAGAAGTTCCTAAGGTAAACCACTTTAGATACTTAGGATCAATCATACAAAATGATGGTAATATTGAGAATGATGTCACACATAGAATTCAAGCTGGATGGAAGAAATGGCGGAGTGCAACAGGGGTGATTTGTGATCGAAATGTTCGTGCTAAGTTAAAAGATAAATTTTATAGGACCGCAATTAGGCCAGCTATGCTCTATGGAAGTGAATGTTGGGAGGTAAAGCAACAACAATTACATAAAATGAACATAGCAGAAATGAGGATGCTTAGGTGGATGTGTGGTAAAGTTCGTAAAGATAGAATAAGAAATATAGAAATTCAAAGACAAGTAGGAGTAGCACCAATTGATACAAAGATTAGGGAAGGGCGGTTGCGATGGTTTGGTCACCTGCAAAGACGGCCTACAAATGCTCCAACTAGAAAACTTGACTCAATAGAAACTGTAGAAACTCGACGAGGTAGGGGCAGACCAAAGTTAACATGGGATGCATTAATTATGAAGGATTTGAATGGTTTGCAAAGCTCACCATCAATTGTACTTAATCGAGCACAATGGAAAAGTTTGATCCATGTAGCCGACCCCAGTTAATTTGGGACTGATGATATGTTGTTGTTGTTGTTGTTGTATTCCAAATAGCTAGAGGTGGTAAAGGAATAAATACACGAGAAAAGAAAGGGAGGGAAAAGTTAATAGAGAAATCGAAAACAAAATCCAAGTTTTCGCAAATCCAACCCACATCAATATCTTTCAACACCCTTATGATTATACCTCAAAGAGAACCTACTCCACCTTCTTCATTTGGTTACAACTATGAGGAAGAATATGTAGATAAGGAGGATGTAGAGGAAGTTGAACGAGAGATACCGATGGGGGAGAAAAACTATGAACTGAGGAAATAAAATTTTGTCAATGAAAATGCCTACGAAAAAATTTAGGAATGATGTAATTAAGGATATGAAGTTGATCCCGGATAGAGGATTCAATGTGAAGAACGAATTAAAGTATAGGCCTAGGATCCTAGATAAAATAGAGGCAAGAAACTGGGGTTTACTGACTAGGGATTACAACCATCTATTCTTGGAGGATATTCCTAGTGAATGGGATTGTGAAGCCTTATTGAGAGAATTCTATGCCAATGCATATAGAAGTGAAAGTAAACCGAGTCCCGAGTTTGAGGAAGGATAGTGGACTATTTCGTAGTAAGAATAAATCAGTATTTTGGATTACCGAATTTTCACCAAAAACAAAACAACGAGTACCCCAAACCCGAGTATGGACTTAAGTACCGTTTCTCCATCGAGATAATAAGGGAGGTTTAGTGGCAATCCATAGAGATGGATTTACTTTTGTTATTGAGGGGTATCCCAAACACATAACCTCAAAATTTTTTTAGGAAAACCACTAAAGCTTGGTGATATTTCATCAACGCCAGCTTATAGTCGAGCCTGCAATATTATGATATAGTGAACTAGAAGGCCGCCCTACTTTACCACATTGTTGTGGGAATAAGATACTTAGATGTTGGAAAAATAATTTATAAGTTCATCAGGGGTGTCATCATCACCAAGAAAAACAATGGACTTCATTTCCCTTTAATGATTACGACCTTTTATAGGATGGACAAATTGAACATGGCAAGCCTCGACATGGAAGTTTTATCGGAGAAAACCATTATTGATGAGGTCATAGAGATATATAAATGAATGAATGGTTATGAAGACACAGAAGATGGGAGAGAAAAGGCTAAGATAGCCAGACGAGAAACCGAGCAGAGAAGGAAAATCAGAGACGACATAAGGAGAATCTTGATAGAGATGTCGGGAGCTAGAAATGATCCGAACAGGGAGCAGACTGCTAGAGATTATGATAGATTTTACATGGAAGAATAGCACTTGGCTTTCATGGGCGCAATTTTGCGCAATTAGATGACCACTCTCTGCAATCAAGAACTGGTGTTTGAGAACCAGAGAGCTTTAGTTGGGAACATCCACAGAATGGAATGTATGATGTCCAAGAGAAATAGACGTCAACGAGGTGCAGCGGTTCTTGTACCATCTACACATATAATATTACCACTTAGTATTAATCTTGATGTTCCGACATTGCCAGGTCAGGAATACCATCTCTACGACCCCGCAGTGAGCTACCGGTCCTAGAGGATTGATTTAGTGGAGAATGATGACGACGCGACTTCCGGATGCCGACATTGATTCCCTTATACCATTTTATTTTCTCATTCTCTGAGTGATACTATGAGAATTCCTCTATTTAATACTTGTAGTGGTTATATACTTTATGTTTCTTGATGATACTTTGTGCTTATGGCAATAGACTATGTGGTACATTCTATTCAGTGTTTAATTATGATAATTAATTCACTTGTTATATAATGGTGATGTTTATTCATTAATTTTTTATGCAACTCTGTCTTATTATAATTTTAAACTAAATTAATTCTTGATTGTCCAAATTTATGATTTTATCAATTCTTTTGTATTTCATGTGGTATATTTGTTATGTTGAAAAATTGGACTTCATTTTTAAACCTTATCCTTGAGGACAAGGTTTAGAATGAGTTTGGAGGTATTTACTAGTTGATGTATACACTTAATTGAATGTCTTGTGTTAGTCATGATAATGGGTAGAAGATCGAAACAATAGTGCAAGATGAACAAGATAGGTTTTTAAGAATCTTATAATAGAATGGCTATTAATTAAGTATTTTTATAGTATATATATAAAAAGCTATTATGCCACGATTGAAAAAAGAAATGGGTCAGAAACCGATGAATTTCTATAAGTTAGAAAGAATGTTTTCTTCAATTTTAGTGGACAGTTAGAAGTGTTAGCAAGAGTTTATAAAAACATTATAGAGAGACCTATAGATTACAAAGGAAATGGAGCAGGGAATTTGTTGTGGGAAAAATGTGAGAACGTTCAAAGGGACTCAAAATAAACGTAAAAGTAATAGAATTATATTAAGAAAACATAATAATAATTAGAATGGAGTCGATGAAAAAGAATGAGAGATGAAAAAGAAGGACGTTCTTAAACTCTTCAAAAGAAATGATTTAACTTGAGAACTTGAAGCTTGAGTTAAATGAAGTATTTTTTAATTTAATATGTTTTACAAACATATTTATTGGTATCTTGGCAATATTCCTATTGCTTTTGATGGTGGTACTATTATAAAGTATTTTCTAAAATTGAAATTAATCTAATGGTTTTTGTGTTTTGAGATTATATATTAGTTATCATAAGCTTGATGCTTGTCAGTGAAGATTGAGAAAACCTATGTTGTGCAATAGCCTTTTCAATGAACTTTAAATTCTAAAGAGTGTTACATTAGGAGGTTGAGTTATCATCAAGGGATGTTTTGATGTAACTAAATCATTATATTCTATCATCACTTTCATTTACTTGTGGGTAATATATATTTTCATTAGAAAATCACTTCTATTTTAAAAATATTATTTAAAGTTAAGATGAATTAGATTGAAATCAGTATATAAGAATGAAAAGAGAATATGGATAAGAGTATTCCTTTGCTCAGGATATCAAAGTGCTGAGTTTGAGGGTATTTGAAAAGTCAATAATTAGACACATTTTATAATGTAATTTAGGTTTATTTTAGGCATAAATGATGATATTACACTTGGTATTCTCTTGTTTTTATGATTTCAAGTTTTAAATAGAAAAATAAAGAAATGAGAGAAAAGAGAAAGAAAAGCAAAATAGTCGACTGGAAAAATACACCAACGATTTGAAATAACACTAGGAATCATAATCTAAATCGGTAGCAGAAGAAGGCAAGCGAATTCATAGCGAATTGGAGAATGAACTATAAATCTTCAGCTAAATTGGTGAAGCACTAAGAGCTAAACTCATTGATTTACTCAGAGATTTGTGTATAAGTTAGGATTCTCTGAGAAATCGTTAAGGACGATTACTGGTTTTTTAGATTAGTATGAAGAATTTGAGTTTATCTAGGATATGTATATGTAGGGAGACTATAAAAAGGCCAGAGAGCTTCGAAATAACTCTCCTAATTTTTTCTCTTGCTTTCCTTTTGTTTTATATTAGTATTATTTTCTATGATTGAATATGCTTTCGATCTTTGATTTATATTAAAGTATTTATTTATTCCTTATGTCTTTTAATTTATTTATGCATTGTTTATTTCCAGCATGAGTGAGTAGTCTCTCAATCCAAACAAACCCTAGATAATGTAATATATTTTGGATTGCTAGATAGTTATAATTAAGGAATCATATGATTAATGCTATAAATCTATTCGTACACATGAATCACGAAATTAACAAGTTGTTTTTGTGTATATTATGTGCATAGTTGCAAATGTGTTATGTAATATTATGATTCTGAATCTATGTTTATAGTTATTGACAACAATTATAGAAGTAGTAACTAAGATTAATCTATAGGGCATCCCAAGTGGATGTTCTAGGTGATTGTGTTCTAAGTTATTGATTATGCGTCTTCGATAATATTGACATATTAGACTTGACTTTCATTGAACTTAATGCTACTGTATTTCTATGGTGTTGCGTTTTATCTAATGGGTGGATTTACGGTGATAAGAATGTGGCATTTCCATTGAATTAAGGAAAATCGGTAGCTGGCTAATGGCTATCAACCTATTATGAAGTAGGATTTAATGATTCTTAGATTCCATGTTTTGTGATTATAACTATAGTATGAAGTGTGATTATGCTCTAGCGTTTGAATGTAATCCAAATATATATTATATTGTTTAGTGGAGGTTTGTTTAAATTTTTGTTTATCTATATTGAATTGAATTTGAATATTGTTAAAGTTTAGTTTGCATTTGAATTGTTTAATTTAGTTTAGTTAGTTTGGTTATTTAAGTTAGTAATCATAGTTGTTTGTTATTTAATAGTTTAATTCTTGTTTAATTAGATTAACTAAATTAATCATAACAAGAAAAAAATTACTTTCCTTTGAGATTTCAAAAATCCTTGTGGAGATGATATCCCATTTACCACTACTACAAGTTAATAGCAAAATACAAGAAATTATTGTGCATGCTCGACACGTGTCAAATGGTAATTTCTCAAAGCAGTGTTGGAACGTATGCAGTTCCCTTCTCTTTGGGTTCGGGTTATTATGAAGTGCATTTCTACACCAACCTGTAGACTTTATGGATATATTACTCTCTCTCTCTCGTGGTTTACGCCAAGGCTGCCCTCTCTCACCATATCTATTTCTCTTATGTGCTGAATATTTTTGCTTACTATTGATCGATGCAGAGAATAATAGATCTTTTGGAGGCTTACAATATTCTCATGGTAGCCCTCCGGTTAATCATATACTTTTTGTGGATGACAATCTTCTTTTTTGTAAAGCTACTAAAGAGTCATGTCGATCTTTACAATATATTTTCACTACTTATGAGAAGGCCTCTCGACAATTGGTTATCTTCGTAAAATCTAGAGTTATCTTTAGTCCAAATGCCAGACCAAGTTTGAAGAGAAGAATTAAATGTAGATTGGGGCTTCGACAGGGCAGGCCCCATGATAAATATTTGGGACTACCGTCTGTAATTGAGAGATCAAAAGTAACTACCTTTGCATCTATCAAAGATTATATTTGGAAGTGAATTCAAGGATTGCTTTATGATATGTTTTCTACGGGTGGAAGGGAGATATAAATTAATGTTATTCTTCAAGCTATACCTACTTATGTAATGGGCATGTTTCAACTGCTAAAGGAGTTGTATAATGATATTACAAAACAAGTGAAGAAATCTTGGTGGGGTTCTACTAGTTCATAAAAAAATATATCTTGGATTAAATAGGATGATCTATGTCGCCTAAGGATATGGGAGGTATTGGGTTTTGAGATTTGGAATGTTTTAATCAAGCTCTCTTGACCAAACAGGCTGGTGGATTTTCTTAAATTTGGAAACATTGGTGGTGGAATAATGAAAGGAAAATATTTTTAAATCTGAATTTCTTATGACAAAGAGAAAGAAAAATTCATCTTTTTTGGATGAGTATTATGTGGGAAGAGAATTACTTAATAGGGGCCTAATATGGAGATTTTGTAATGGGGAGTCAATTCGAGTGTATAAGGATGGTTGGATTCGAGGACTATTATGTTTAAAATGATTTCCCATGAGGTGGCTTCAATTAATAAAGTTGCTAACCTTATCTCTTCTAATCTACAATGGAACTTTGATATCTTGGAGAAGTGTTTTCTATCCCTAGGACATTAAGGTATTCTAATAATTCCACTCCCCTTGTATGATCGGGATGATTTCCTAGCATGGAAGTCTGAGAAAAATGGACGTTATACTGTGAAAAGTGGATACAAATATGCAATACAAATGAAGTTGGAACAAACCTCGACAAGTTCTTCACTTCATTACTTTTGGTGGAACAAACTATAGTCTCTTGATATACCACCTAAACTGAAGATCTTCAGCTAGCGAGCTTGTCGAAATATCTTACCTTCAAGTTTCAATCTTCGCTGTCAAAAGATTAGATAGAACCCTCTTTATGATTTGTGCGACTTGAAGCTGAATCGACAATGCATGCTCTGTTTTGTTGTCGACATGCCCATAAATTTTAGAAGACTTGGAATCTCTGGACTCGGATATCCTCTCTTATAGGTGACTCCCTCTTTAATTTTATGATTGGAATGTTCAAATCCCCTTTTAGTGATCATTTAAGTCTCATTGCAGCAGCTCTTTGGTCATATTGGCATAGACGAAATCAATTACACTTTGATTCACAAGGTAGATCTATAAATCTAGGCTGGGAGCAAATAACTTTATGGCTTTGTGAGTTCCTACAGTGTAACTCGATATCCAACAAATTCTTCATACTATTGCATATTCAAATAAGTGGATACCTGGTTTGTGTGTCGCGAGTATAACAACTACATTACTTGAATTATCGCTAAGAAATTCTCTTTTAATTGATTTTATATCTAAACTAAACTATTCTAACAAATCACTTCAAACTTTACTTGAACTCGTATATTAAGGATATCTTAGTTCATAAATTCACCTAGGTAATTTAATACTATTCTTTGTATTTATGTTTACATCTCAATATGTTTTGTTCAATGCCTAATTAGAATGTACAAATTTCCTTCAAATCTACTTCAATCCATTGTCGTGACGGAGAAGATTGTCACGACCTAAATTTTTAATCTCGTTTATTATTTGTTATCAAGATTTTCGACCCGTGACGTGGGGCCTACACCGTGATACATGCACTGACCGAGATGAGATGGCCAAGGTATATGTTAGATTTGTTGTGGTGTATGCCTAGTGTCTTGTATTTGTGTAGAATACTAAGTCACTTCTACTTGTATATAAGTATCCTGACTTGAGTGGGAGCGTGTCTCAAGATGCGTGCCGACGTGGGACCAGAGTAGAGAGTGATGTGGTAAGTTGGTTATAGTTTAGTGTAGTTTATATAGTTGAAATAATGTTGCTATAGTTGATAATATATTAAATGTACCCAAGTTAGAAATTTAAAACAATAACCATTTGATATTCCTGGAGATAAGTGTTGACACATCTAGAAACCAATTGAGCTTGGCATTGGTGTTAGTTGGATTAGTTAGTGGAGAGTTAGCGGAAAATGTCAAGATGTAGGTCATTAGATTAGTGTCAAGATACGTATGCACATAAAGATCAATGGCCATTAATCAAAGTTATATATAGCATATATAAAGCTTAAAATCAACACATGTAATCAAGTCATTTCATTTACAATTCTTAGAAACTAAGTAAAGCTTGCTGGAGAAGAAGAGAAATTAGAGAAGATCAAGTAGAAATCAATGGGTATGGTGTAGGAGGTGCTGATCAAGTTAGGTGTTCATCAAACTAGGTAATTTTCCTACACCCAACAACTTAGATTAATTTGATAAATTCATGAATTATATGATGTGTGGCTATTTTATGTTGTTACTGGATGTCTTGGATCTCTGGAGATGTGGAAAAGAGATCCCAAGTTGTTGGGGGTGGCCTATGTGTGGAGAGAACTCAGAATTCTAAGTGCATAATTCTGGGTTTTCTTGTCCATAACGTGCTAGGTGTGATTAGCTAGCACACTAACTTTGTATAGCGTGCTAGAGGAACTAGGTAGCATGCTAATAAGGTCGTTAGCACGCTAGGTAGGCTATCCAACACGCTAATTGCTCTAGCAATACAAAAATAAGCAGTTTCCTAATTTCAACCTAAATACTTTAAACAAGTCTAACACCCTAGTTAAAGGTCTAAATACACTCAAAAACATGTTCAATGATATCAAGAACCTAGGGAAGAGTCTTAAGGGTTCGAATACGAGATTTATGGTGTCGGGGGGCCAGTAAAGCTAAGACTTTACATTGCTTGAGGTGAGTATACCCGTTGATTGTTTTATTTGCATTTCATATCCACTTTATGTTTGTTTGTTATAGGCTACATTGACTATATCTGACATTGTATTCTCATATCATGAACTTATTTGATACTCCTCATTTGTTGAGCTTAAGTTTCATGATATTATGATAAATTCAATTTATTTGAATCCATCCATGATCTCTATGTCATTTCTTGTTGTTTTACAGTGAATATAGTTTAAATAGCATGCTACTAGGAATCGTGATGTTGTGGGTGACTTTATGGACTTGTACTCTTTAGGAATTGTGCTTTGTAGCACAGCCAAGCCTTGGAATCTTAACGAGTCAATTTCTTGAAATCATAAAGTAGTTATAGAATTTAGAGTCCATTGCAGTATGTTAAAGTTAATCGGCACACGGGGTTAAAGTCTTAGGGGATGTCGGCACTCCCCACTATGACGCGACACACGGGTTAGAGTCCTTGGGGTTGTCGCTTCACCAAGTTTAGAGTCCCTGGTGACACTGGAGTTACAGTCCCTAGTGATGTTAGATTGTGCGATGTCACGCACGTCTTTTAGTAGTCGTAAAAGCTTCAATGACGTATGTCACGGTCGACCAGATCTAGATTATAACTATTTAGCCTTGTGTCAGTTTCACTTTCTTAATTGTGGTATTTTTTAGCATGTTTCTGGTACTAGTCTTTCTTAATTGAACTTATGCTTTTAAATACTATTTAGTCTTTTGGAAAGGTGAATGAATATGTCAACGGGGATTAATTTTACTTTTTGTACTCACCATCCTTTTTATGACGGTGGGTGCAGAGCAGTTGATGAGCAGGCCATGCAAGGAAACGATCAGCGACTACCTCTAAGCCAACGGCGTACTTCTACATCAACATTTTATAGGTTTTGATTATTTATGTATTATATAGTTATGTCTTTGATACAATTTGGGTTGTATATTTGGTTAAGCGTTTAGTTCACCGACTTATGATGACCATCATACTGTTTATATTCGCTACTTTATTATATATGTGCATGTGATTGTTGTTTCCTGGTTTTCATACTTAGGATTTAATATATTTCTTCCTCTTAATCTGTTAAGACTTCAGCTGAATCTTATAACTCTTAAAAAATATTTTAATTAATTCTAAAATTTAATTGAAATGTGACATGTGTGTTACTTATCCTAAACTTGTTTAATGAGGAAAATGGGACAAAAATGCTGACTAATACGTAGTTAAGTCCTACGTGGCTGAATTAAGGCTTAATTACGAGATTAGGCCAGGCGATGCCATAGATTAGGGAAGGAGCCATCACAAAGATTCTAATGTGCAATCTAGAACTCCACTAATCGGTATGAATAACGTAAGCTCCACATTTCTTTAAGTCTCAAATCATTAGATTCATAATCAACTAAGTTTACTATCCGCGCCTTCCTAATCAACAACTATCTCTCGATGTTGTGTATTTTACGGTCGTACCGTTCTTATCCGGATTAAAAGCTTCAACAGCCATGATAACTCCTAAAGCTTAATTTCATTAAACATGTGATCAAGATCTCTAAAACATTACGCTCAAAATCAATACAAATTCTAATCATTGCACTTTTTATTATCACATTTTATTCTTATTTCAAAGCATAGCATTCATACCATAAGATTTATTGATCCCTAAGATAAATAGACTACCCACACATCATTAAAACACACACATTATAATTGAATATAGAAATCATTACAAAACTAAGATGAATATAAATATTACCTTGAATTAATTAATGAAACTAAATATTGATTGCAGACGTGGAGTCTTCAACGTTTCTTCAACAAGAACACTTTAATACTCAAACTCAATGCTAAGTTACTCTAATGGAGGCTAATCTCCTTCTATGTGATTGGCTCTTCTATCTTTACCATGTCCTAATACATATTTATACTCCCTAATAACTATTAGAAACCATAAATTACAATTTAACCCGAATTTAAGCTTCGCTTTCTAATTTCTGCGTGGTTGGCGCTATCACTAATGCCCTGGCACCGTGAATTATAAGCAACGGTGCCGCCACTGTGCCACACCTTCATTGTATGTTTTTTAGCTTTTGGAGCCTTGATGTTGTCCGTTATGTGTCTCGACGCTGTCCCTCGTGAGCCACGGCCCTGCCACTGCGTCGGACCTCTAGAGTTGGTTTTTTCATTTCTTCTTCTCTCCCACGCCATGCCTTTCATCCCCATGTCGTGCCTTGTCTTCCCACAGCGTTAATACATGTTCCCACGACGCCAACTCTGATTTTGTAGGCTTTTGCTCTATTTCTTCTCGTTTTTCCTTGATTTCTTTCAATACACCTTAATTCCTAGAAATGCAATAATACCATAAATTCGCATTCATTTGAGGATATTTATACTAAATATATCACTAAATTAACCTTATAAATACATATATAATCACTTATCAAATACCTATAAACTTAAGGTTTTACGCATTTTGAGCAAATGTGTATTCTACTAAGTCTCATAATGACTAATTCTCATTCTATTCACATTGTTGATCGTGTGTCCTTTAATCTACTAAACTTCAAGTTAACAATACACACAAGAGTTTTTCTTTGCAAAAACTTATATTTTTAGGACATGTAGCTTTAGCAACTCATATAACTTCACTTTCAAAACACTAAAGTAGATCTCAACCAAAAGCCATCACTACTTACAAGTTTGTTTCATTTCAACACTCAAGTGGCAAGTATACAATCTCATGATTTCTCGTTACGCTCAGGAATTCACAAATAAGCATAAATCAAACTCATCTTTAGTAAACTTTAGCACTTCAAGAGTCTATAGGACTTTCACATAGTTGGAATGGAAATTTAACATAACTAGCTACTTGCACTCGAGATAAATCTCTTATTTGAAGAGTTTTAGTTTACTTCTTACCTTTCTTTATTTTCTTTCGCATTTCTTTTCTTCTGCTTTTCATTTTTATTTAACAGTCCCTGCTCATTTTCTTATGGACTTATTCTTCCTTACTTTTTCCAACCATCAAGTTTTCTGCCCCATTTCCTATAGAACTTATGAGATTCTCTCATTTTTTCTCTATATTTATAAAACCCTTATTAACACTTCTCACTTTCACTTGATCAAGTAAGTTAACTCCCACTTCTAATTTATAACTCCTATTTATTCCCCTCTTTGCACTAAGTATTTCTTTGCTTTGTATTTGCAAGTAAGATTCACCCTTATTATATAATCCTTAGAGATCTAACTTTTTCCACAAGAAGTGTTCTAATTTCTTGCTTTTGTTTCAAGTTTAAGGTCTTCCTTAACTCTAGGTTTCTAATCATGGAATCACATTGTTGTTTGCTACATTTCATTGTTTCTTCTTCAAAAATTCAAAATATTATCTTGAGTTTCATATCAACAAGATACTTGTAACCTACTCATCCACAATTAAAGGCATAAACACACAAATGAACTCTTTGTTCATTAAATATTACTATATATAACCTAATCTATATTAATTAAACATTTATATAGTACATAAATGAAAAATCTATACACTATCATACTTTCCATCTTAACTGCTTCAACTTAAAATTTAAATGATCATACCTGCAGCTTTTATCCTTACATCTATACCTATCATACTACTTCCCGTAGTGTGGTGTAGTGTAGTGTCGATGCCCCCAAACTTAAACCAAACCTTGTCTTCAAGATTTAAAAGTAAGCCCGAAAAATGAAGACATTAAAATACACAAACATATGTAATAACACAAGTTATAATAAACTAAACTAAACATTAAAATTAAAATAACTAAATCATTAACAAAATATCACAAATGGTAAAAATAATTAAATGGTATCAAAATCACTCTCAACTTCTGTCACGGTCCAAATCTCTAACCCCGTTTTAATTCCTTAATCAGGATCACCAACCCTTGACGTGGGACCTACACTGTGATACGTGCACCGACCGAAGCACGTGGCCGAGATATATCGTATTTTTGTATTGATGTGTGCCTAGTGTTATGTATTGTGTAGACTTACTAAGTCGGTTTGTACAGTTGTAGGCGTCAAGATGAGAGCGGGGACACGCCTCGATATGCGTGTCGACGCGGGTACCGGGTAGTTGACGGGACCGAATATTAGGTCGGGGAAACGAAAACACACAAATTGAATAAATATTTGTCAAGTAACTCATATGTAATAGATATTGGGTGACTAACGACGCGACGGTACGCGGATATCACGGTTCGGACGCGAAACCGGGCGTGGAAACGCCCGAAAACACGGGCGAGTGTCTTAGCTGTGTCACAATTAAGTGTCATGACACCTAACACCATCACACTTGTCCCAACCCAAGCAACACCTGTCCAAAAACTAACACCACGTGTCCACCACCCCACCTACACCTACACCACACACACATACAGAGAACCGATCGGGCCGAGAGAGGAAGAAGAAGCAAAGGAGAAGAGGAGGAGAAGAAGCGGGAAGGAAATAAGAGAGGGCGGAGAAGCCGGAAAGGAGGTGAGTCATTGCTGTTGTTATTGTTTAGTGCGTCGGCCATGGTAGCCGAGAGTGGGGTTCAGCCACCATGGCCGAACCCCATAGCCGAACTGGGCCGAGGTGGAGTTGGCAGGGGTGTCTCCCCTACCATCGATTCCACCGGGGTTGGGGTGGAGAGCAATACCAACCCATCACCGAAAAAAAAAAAAAAAAAAATGATCGAACCATTGAAACTGGTTCGATCAACTGAGAAGATGCACATACGCGTGCGCATGAGCGCGTGTGCATCCCCCCAGTGGGCCGGGCCCAGAACGGGCGGGTCGGGTTTGACCCGTTTGGGTCGACCCGACCCAAACAGAATTTTAAAAAAAATGAATGAAAAAGAAGAGAAGAAGAATGAGGGAAAAATTTCGAAAAAATTGGGAAAATTGGGTAAAATTATATTTCGATAAATTGAGCTTAAACCCACTATACTTGAACTAATGAGACACCAAACTCAGGAACCTAAGAAATAGGTACGAGAGAGCGAATACAAGATTTGGAGTATCGGGAGGCCAGTAAAGCTAGGTCCTTGTTGTCCTTAGCATTTCATTTCTATTACTTAGCATTTCATTTCTATTACTTGTTGTCCTTGCATAGTCCTTTTGACTATTTTGCCTTTGTATTCTTATATCATGTGTTCTTTTGTGTCTATGCTCACTTGATGAGTCTAGTTTGCATGATATCCATTCAATTGATTTGGTTCATTGATTATATCCTGTGCTATGTCTATTCTTGTTGTTTTAAATGTGAATTGAATAATAAATAGCATGCTATTAGGCTAGTGAATATCTTATAAATGTTTAAGATGACTTGTATTCCTTATTTGTTTAGGTGTGTAGATGTTCCTATGCCTTGACAATCCATACTTGGTATTTCTTGAAATTTAAAAAGTAGTTTTTGCATTTAGGTCTCGTACTCGATCGAGGTGTGTGCGACTCACGGGGTTAGAGTCCCTGGGGATGTCGGTACATGTTACTTGACACTGTATGACACTCGGGGTTAGAGTCCCTGAGGTGGTCTACACACCGGGGTTAGAGTCCCTGGTGACACTTGGGTTAGAGTCCCTTGTGCTATATGATTATTGAGTCGGAGTGACATGTTTCACTGTCGACTGGACCTAAATCACCACTACTTAGCCTAGTGTCAGTTTCACTTGTATAACTCTGGTATTTACTCGCATATGGTTTATTTTCTAATTTTTCCATTTATATGCTTTTAAATACCATTTGAATATTTGGAAATGCAAATTAAACTTGTCATCGGGGATTACCGTTTTATTCTTGTACTCATCATCCTTTTTATGACTGTGGGTGCAGAGCCGACTACCAGCAGGCCAGACAAAGAGAAGATCGGCAATTATTTCTGAGCCCGCGGCGCGTCATTACATTGATTGTAGGCCTTATTTTGATATTTTGATTGTAGATGTTATATACGTCTTTTAGATACTATTTGGGGTTATATATTGGGTTGAGCGTTAGTTCCCCGACTTGACTTAAACTATTTTGTTGTTTCACTGCATTTCGAAGACTTTATATATGTGATGTCATTTCCTGGTTTTCCACACTTAGGATTTTATAAATGGCTTCCGCATAAGTTACTCATTGCTTCTGCATAATCAATAAGACTTCCGCTAATTAATTAGTTTAATAAAAAGTTTTAATTAATTTTAAATTTTATAAACTGGTAGGACTAGTGTATTACTTATCATGAACATGAGAAAAGAGGCGTCTAGGTTGTAAAGGCTGACTAATATGTAGTTAAGTCATGCGTGGATATGATTAGGGCTTAATTACGGGATTAGGCCGGGCGGTGCCCTAAATTAGGAGAGGGGTCGTCACAGTTGGTATCAGAGAATAGTTATTAGAACCTTAGGGATAAATATGAAAAACACGAACTCGTATAAAACACAAACCTTAGAAGTGGAAACCAGATGATCCTTGCCTAAGAACTATTTTGTTGGGAATTGAGTGAAGGTGAGATGGGGATTTCTTATATGTACGTGTTAGTTTCTATATGTATATATATGCGTTATGCCACGTAGTAGCTGATTCGCATTCGCTATCCACTTGAAGACACCAATCGGGGATTCGCACGGGGCCGAAGACACCGGAGCTAGCGGCAGTCATCCTCCACCATTTCAGTTGACAATTTTTAGAGGATATCTGACCGGACGACTGCTTAGGAGCGACATATCGCCAATTTCATCGCTTACATGTCGGCGCAGATGACTGCACTGGTTTCGACCGCCCCGTTACCACAGCTACTACTACAGCACCCCCGAACACGAGACGCAACACTACTAGATTTCGGCTTGCATTAAGTAGAGAGATGGAGACTCTAGGTAGCATTGTATGCAGTAGCAGAGTCAGGGACCCAGACTAGATGAGATATCGGTTGTTCGAGACTTCCCAGACGTTTTTTCCAGAGGATTTACCTGGATTACCGCCACCGCGAGAGGTAGAATTCATCATAGACCTAGTATCGGGTACCCGACCGATCGCGATGTCGCCGTACCGTATGGCTCCGAGGGAGTTGGAGGAGTTGAGAACTCAGCTTAAGGATTTGGGGGAGAAGGGATTCATCACACCTTCAATGTCACCGTGGGGAGCGCCAGTTCTGTTTGTGAAGAAGAAGGATGGCAGCTTGAGACTATGCATTGACTACAGGCAGTTGAACAAAGTGACAGTCAGAAACAAGTACCCACTTCCACGAATAGACGATTTATTTGATCAGCTGAAAGGATCACAATATCTCTCCAAGATAGACCTGAGATCGGGGTATCATCAGCTTATGATCAGTGATGAGGATAGGTCCAAGACAGCATTCAGCACCAGATACGGACACTACCAGTCACGGTCATGCCATTCGGGTTTACCGACGCCCCCGCCGTATTCATGGATTTGATGCACCGAGTACGTAGACCATATATCGACCGCTTCGTGATAGTCTTCATCGACAACATCTTGATATACTCGAGGGTACATGAGGATCACGAGCAGCACCTCAGAGAGACGTTACAGACATTGAGGGAACACCGAATTTTCGCTAAGTTCAACAAGTGTGAATTTTGGCTTGCAGAGGTCAAGTTCTTGGGGCACGTTGTTGGAGCAGCAGGGATTGCTGAAGATCCGGCCAAGATTCAGACGATCACGGATTGGCCGGCATCGACATCAGTACCGGAGATCAGGAGTTTCTTGGGGTTAGCAAGATATTACCGTAGATTTATGAAAGATTTCTCGAAGATCGCGCTTCACCGATGACGAGGCTGGCGTAGAAGGATATTGCTTATGAGTGGACAGAGAAGTGCGAGGCTGCATTTACTCAATTGAAGAGGTCATTAACTACCGCGCCAGTGTTAGTACTACCAGAGGCTGGACATGGATTTTTAGTGTACACAGATGCTTCTCATATGGGTCTAGGTTGTGTGTTGATGCAGGGTAGCGGTGTCGTGGCATACGCATCAAGACAGTTAAAGATACATGAGAAGACCTACCCTACGCACGATCTAGAGTTGGCAGCGATTGTATTTGCGCTGAAGACTTGGATACACCTTCTATATGGAGAGAGATTCACACTCTTCACTGATCACAAGAGTCTGAAACATCTCTTCACACAGAAAGAGCTAAACATGAGACAGCACAGATGGTTGGAGTTCTTGAAGGACTACGACTTTTCCTTAGAGTATCACCCAGGAAAAGTGAACGTAGTCGCAGATGCGCTGAGTAGGAGACCGAGTAGAGATGTTGAGGTGGTCAGATGTCACATGATGCATGAGTATGGATTACTCGAGGCGGTGACAAGATGTCGACGAGAGATTCCTACCGATACTCAGGTGATGATTTACCCCAGATGAGACTACAGACCGTGTCTACACAGCGAGTGTCAGAGGGTCAGAGGACCGATCGATTGTACTCGACATTCAGCGAGTTAGCGCAGAGTGCAGAGTGTACAAATTGGGCAGAGACGATAGATCAGTGTCTGAGATACCGGGGCAGGTTGTGGATACCAGAGGTACCGGAGCTGAGAGATGAGATCCTTCAGGAGTCGCACCGTTCCAGATTTACCGTACATCCAGACAGGACTAACATGTACCATGACATGAGGAGACATTTCTGGTGGTCTGGGACGAAGGCAGACGTGTCTAAATTCATCAAAAATTGTGATATATGTCAGCAAGTGAAGTCCGAGCATCGCAGACCCGGGGGATTACTACACCCGCTTCCCATTCCAAGATGAAAGTGGGAAGACATCTCTATGGATTTTGTCAGAGGATTGCCGAGGACCGCGAGGAGACATGATTCAATCTGGGTTATAGTTGACAGACTGACGAAGTCTGCTCATTTCCTACCAGTGGCATCGCATTACACGTTCGATCAGCTGAGCATACTGTTCGAGAGAGAGATTATCAGGCTGCATGGGGTACCATTAACGATCACGTCAGATCGAGATGCTACGTATACGTCCAGGATGTGGCGGAGTATGCAAGAGCAGTACGGTACGCGCCTACAGTTTAGTACGACTTTTTGTCCTCAGACCGACGAGCAGACTGAGAGATTGATTCAGGTCATCGAGGACATGTTGCGGGCATGCGTGTTGGAGTTTGGCGGATCTTGGGCAAAGTACCTACCGTTGCGTGAGTTCGCTTATAACAACATTTATCAGGCTAGCATTGAGATGGCGCCATTTGAGGCTTTGTATGGCAGACCGTGTCGCTCGCCATCGTGTTGGGCTGAGCCAGAGGACCGGGAGATAGTGGGGCCTGAAATTGTTGTTGACCACACGAAAAATGTCGAACTGATCTGTCAGAGACTCAGAGGAGCACATGAGAGACAGAAGAAATATGCAGATAAGTATCGCGGTGATCTCGCGTATTCCGAGGGAGCCTTTATCTATTTAAAGGTTTCCCCTCGGAAGGGTCTTCAGAGATTTGGGGTGAAAGGCAAGCTTGCACCGAGGTACATCGGGCCTTTCATGATTAAGAAACGGGTCGGGAAAGTGGCATACGAGCTTGAATTGCCTCCACATATGTCAGTGGTCCATCCAGTGTTCCACATTTCGATGCTTCGACTAGCCGAGTCGAAAGCAGGCTTGTAACCGACAGTTGACTTGAGTCAGATCGACCTGAGCGAGGACATCTCTTACGAGGAACAGCCCATTCAGATCCTAGATCGAAAGGTACAACAATCGAGGAGCAAGGCCATCCCGAAGGTACTTGTCAAATGGCAGTTCCACGATGACACGGAACTCACTTGGGAGCGAGAAGACTACATGCGAAATAGATTCCCGTACCTGTTCGAGTCAGGTTGAACCGTAACTTAAACTTAATTTTGAGGACGAAATTTTCATTTTGTTTGGAATATTTGTCACGGCCCAAATCTCTAACCCCGTTTTAATTCCTTAATCAGGATCACCGACCCTTGACGTGGGACCTACACTGTGATACGTGCACCGACCGAGGCACGTGGCCGAGGTATATCGTATTTTTGTATTGATGTGTGCCTAGTGTTATGTATTGTGTGGACTTACTAAGTCGGTTTGTACAGTTGTAGGCGTCGAGAAGAGAGTGGGGACACACCTCGATATGCGTGTCGACGCGGGTACCGGGTAGTTGACGGGACCGAATATTAGGTCGGGGAAACGAAAACACACAAATCGAATAAAAATTTGTCAAGTAACTCATATGGAATAGATATTGGGTGACTAACGACGCGACAGTATGCGGATATCACGGTTCGGACGCGAAATCGGGCGTGGAAACGGTCGAAAATACAGGCGAGTGTCTTAGCTGTGTCACAATTAAGTGTCATGACACCTAACACCATCACACTTGTCCCAACCTAAGCAACACCTCTCCAAAAACTAACACCACGTGTCCACCACCCCACCTACACCTACACCACACACACACACACAGAGAATCGATCGGGCCGAGCAGAAAAGGAAAAGAGGAGGAGAAGAAGCGGGAAGGTAAGAAGAGAGGGCGGAGAAGCCGGAAAGGAGGTGAGTCGTTGATGTTGCTGTTGTTTGGTGTGTCGGCCATGGTAACCACCATGGCCGAACCCCATGGCCGAACTGGGCCGAGGTGGAGATGGCAGGGGTGTCTCCCCTGCCATCGATTCCACTGGGGTTGGGTGGAGAGCAACCCCAACCCATCACCGAAAAAAAAGAAAAAAAAATGATCGAACCAGTGAAACTAGTTCGATCAACCGAGAAGATCCACGCGCGTGCGAGCATGTGCATCCCGGTGGCGGGCCCGAACGGGCAGGCTCACCAATGGGCCGAGCTCGCACTGTTCTCAGTCCGGGGCCAGTCGGAGTTCAACCCGTTTGGGTCGACCCGACCCAAACAAAATTTAAGAAAAATGAATAAAAAAAAAAAAAAAGAGAAGAAAAATTAGGGAAAAACTTGGAAAATTTTTGGAAAAATTTGGAAAATTGGGAAAAATTATATTTTGATAAATTGAGCTTAAACTCACTATACTTGAACTAATGAGACACCAAACTCATGAACCTAAGAAATGAGTATGAGAGAGCGAATACAAGATTCGGAGTATCTAGAGGCTAGTAAAGCTAGGACTTTCCTTTGTTGTGGTGAGTATACCCAATGGCAGCTTTACTTAGCATTTCATTTCTATTACTTGTTGTCCTTGCATAATCCTTTTGACTATTTTGCCTTTGTATTCTTATATCATGTGTTCTTTTGTGTCTATGCCCACTTGATGAGTCTAGTTTGCATGATATCCATTCAATTGATTTGGTTCATTGATTCTATCCCGTGCTATGTCTATTCTTGTTGTTTTAAATGTGAATTGAATGATAAATAGCATGCTATTAGGCTAGTAAATATCTTATAAATGTTTAAGAGGACTTGTATTCCTTATTTGTTTAGGTGTGTAGATGTGCCTATGCCTTGACAATCCATACTTGGTATTTCTTGAAATTTAAAAAGTAGTTTTTGCATTTATGTCCCGTACTCGATCGAGGTGTGCGCGATTCACGTGGTTAGAGTCCCTGGGGATGTCGGCATATGTTACTTGACACTGTATGACACTCGGGGTTAGAGTCCCTGAGGTGGTCTACACACCGGGGTTAGAGTCTCTGGTGACACTTGGGTTATAGTCCCTTGTGCTATATGATTACTGAGTCGAAGTGGCATGTTTCACTGCCGACTGGACCTAAATCATCACTACTTAGCCTAGTGTCAGTTTCACTTGTTTTTAACTCTGGTATTTACTCGCATATGATTTATTTTCTAATTTTTCCATTTATATGCTTTTAAATACCATTTGAATATTTGGAAGTGCAAATTAAACTTTTCATCGGGGATTACTGTTTTATTCTTGTACTCACCGTCCTTTTTATGACGGTGGGTGCAGAGCCGACTACCAGCAGGCCGAGCAAAGAGAAGATCGACGATTATTCATGAGCCCGAGGCGCGTCACTGCATTGATTGTAGGTTTTATTTTGATATTTTGATTATAGATGTTATATATGTCTTTCAGATACTATTTGGGGTTGTATATTGGGTTGAGCGTTAGTTCCCCGACTTGACTTAGACTATTTTGTTGTTTCACTGCATTTCGAGGACTTTATATATGTGATGTCATTTCCTGGTTTTCCACACTTAGGATTTTATAAATGGCTTTCGCATAAGTTACTCATTGCTTCCGCATAATCAATAAGACTTCCGCTAATTAATTAGTTTAATAAAAAGTTTTAATTAACTTTAAATTTTATAAACTTGTAGGACTTGTGTATTACTTATCATGAACACGAGAAAAGAGGCGTCTAGGTTGTAAAGGCTGACTAATACGCAGTTAAGTCTTGCGTGGATATGATTAGGGCTTAATTACGGGATTAGGTCGAGCGGTACCCTAGATTAGGAGAGGGGCTGTCACAACTTCCCAAGTATAAAGGAATCCTAGAACACTGACTTCAGGACTGCGCATCCTCATCATCATCTGCATCATTAGCTCCAGCCTGCGATGGTGTCAATGGATGCTCCACCGTCTTGCTTTACACCAAATCCAGGTGAAACACGTATGTTGGTATTGTTGGAAAGGCAAATGACGTATCAGTAGGTCTCAACCGTCTGCTCCTCTCATATCTAGCTATGGCTTTATGATGATCAACAAACGACATGAGATTTTGCTACCCATTCTGTCCATGTTGCTCTCTCCTCTCCATATCCTGCTTATATCTCAACATGGTTGCTTGGTATTGTGCCATATCCTCCAAGTATTGTCTCCACATCTCTGCAACCCACAGCCTCTGTTGTCGTGGAGTCAAGTCTTTAAGTGGTGGTACAGGTGCCTGTGGTGGAGGAGGTGGTGGAAAGACTTTAAGACCATCCAAGTCCTACTCTCCAATCTCAGAGTCTACGAACTCGTATACCTCAGAAAATCCTTGCTGCTGTTGCTCCTCAAATTCTTCATTTTCCTCCTTTTCAAGTTCTTGGGCTAATTCTACTACTGTTGCCTAATCCCCTTGCCTCTTGGCCAACAACTCATCCTCGCCCTCTCTCTTTCTCTCCTCGAAGTCTTGGTAACAAGTTGGTAATTTTAACGTGAGCATGAAAGCTTCATCCATGGTTTGTTGGGCATCAATATCAAATTTTCCATTATCTCTCATTTTCACTTCGACCTTTAAGAAGATATGAGTAATCAAAATAGGGAACAACAATTTGTTGCCCCTTTCCAACATAATGGACTCCTTCATAGTGGTGTGTATGATCTCTCCGATGTTGGTTTCCTTGAACTTTGTAATATCATAAAGACAAGCCGCTTTTGACTTGTAGATCTCACCCTACTAAGAAGTGGGGTATAACGATGCAACAAGAAAATGTTGCCACATTCAGTAAGCCTTTCTAATGCTTCCCATCTTAAGGTGCTTCGGCACATTTACCTATCCTTGTTGTCTTAGGACAACCAGTGCATCTTCTATGGCTTTAAATTAGTATAGGTTATAAGGCTTTGCATATAATCTATCTATGAAGCTCGGAGTGAATCCATACCAACATAATTGCCCTAACCCATAGAAAGTATTTATCTTACGTTTATTGAAGGGAACTAAAACCCCTATCACCTTTACTGGCTCATCCTTAGCCATGAACTTGCATTAGCATATAACTCAAAAATAGTCTCACTCACTCCTTTAACTTCATTTTTCCAATAGTCTTGAGTTAGTTGCTCCCAATTTCGGTGCCTAATGAAATTTTTCACTTTATTATTGTATTTTGCCGGCAATTAATTCCCCTTTCGCAAATGAACTCCCTACGTAAAATTTTATCGTATCGTTCCTTAACCTCTTTAAAAATGAAATATTTGGATTTCAAAGGTTTGGGCTCTTCATCATTGGGGTGCATCAAAGTAATTTGCTCTAGTTTGCTAACTTGTTTCCTTGTTCTTGCCATTTCATTTAAATTTCAAGCAACTAACAAAATGCAATGCAATTCGATCTTTAAATCACCTAAAAATCAAAATTAATATAACATGGATCATGCATACGCCAAATAATGCAAAGATGTAAACTAAATCTCTATGGGTAGTATTAATGCTAACATTCACAAAATCTTGCAAAACCTACCCTATAACCTCAAATCCATAATACCATACAATATCATCAAAAATCTCAAAATTCAATGCATAACTAGATGAAATTGTAAATGCCCTTCAATGCCAGATTAATTTTTGGTATAGATCACTCCTCCAAGTCTTTTTCAATCCAAACTCTCTAACTTTTCTAAAAAAAAAACTAGAACCCTAACTCTCTTTGGAATCAAATTCAAAAAACCCAAGCCCTAGCTCATGTACTTGTTCAAATCCATAATGTGTTTGTATTTTCACTCCATATCACTAAGAACTTACTAATTTCACTTAAAATGATCAAACTTTCGCTCTGAAGGGGTGTATTTTTGGGGGTTTTGGTAGGCTTTAAGTGCAAGTGTGGAAATGGTATAAAAATAGGTTTGAACCCTTGTTTTGACCTCGGCTCCGTACCTATAAGGCAGCGTGTCGTGATAGCGCCACCATTGCGAGTGGGCCTTTTCCCATTTCTTACCTGTTGTCACCTTGGCGTCGTAACTAGTACCCACGGTGTCGAGGGTAATACCCACCGTGTTGAGTTATCTACCAACATCTCCGCATATGATTTTTCACTAATTCTCTTTCTGCGCTCCTCTGACTTGATGTACAACTCACACAAGGTGTCGTGATCACGTAAAATCCATGAAAATAGAAAATTAATAAATATTACCTTTGATTTGCCCATGCACCTTACTTTCACTGCTTTGAACTCCTTTGCTCCTTTTTCGCTCTTTTAAATAAGTTTGCGAGACATTTTTATTTCGATGAATCATCGTCTGGCAAATGGTCTTTCCTGCATATTCGACACAAGATTTTGAAAGTTAGAACTAATACTTATTAATTGTAATTTTTAGACTAAATAACTAACTACTAATTAAAATTTAAAACCCCTGGGTTGCCTCCTAGTAATTCTTAATTTAATGTCACTAACGTGGTACCTTTTCACTTGTTTAGTCTGAGTCTAAATCGAGAAGCTCAATCTGCAAATCAGAGAGTATGATGTCATTCCCGTTCGAATGTACTTCATCATCATCGATAAAGACAATATTCTCAGCATCATTACCCTCGTCGATACTCATCATGATCTTCCTTTATCTAACATCCAAACTTGTTTTGGTCGTGTTCAAGAATGGACGCAAATGTATCATAAATACATCATCATCCATGTTGTGGTTCATGATCTCAAAATCCGCCATGAATGTGGATCTACCTACTTTCGTGTGCACATTCAAAACTCTTCCTATAGTAGGTATTAAGTTAATGTCTGCTACTTGCAAACTTGTCCTATCTGGATAATTGATCTTCAAGTTTACATGAATCATGTCCATCAATGGCATGACATTGAACGAGGCTCCCATATCACATAAGACATTTCAAAATTGGTGCCCATCAATGTTTATCTGTATGTTTATCCCTCCAGGATCTCTCCTTTTGATAGGTTGAAGTCACGGGACAAACTTGAACTTTGGTTCCAGTTTCTTCAGAACCAACTTGATGTCATTGCCTTTAGGGTCTTTTTTAGGAGGTCCTTTATCTTTTTTCTTGGCATTCCATTATTGCTTCCCCTTTTTTTCTTCAAGGCATTGATTCTTTGCTTCTTGAAACCATCAAGCTCATCTTGTCTCACCTTCGTGTTGTAAAATAGTATAACTCTCTAAGCATTTACTTTAAATGTCTTACCACTATCGGTGATTAGCTCTACCATTCAATAAGGCCAAGTGGAAACTACCTTGAATGTTCCTGACCATCGTGATCTTAATTTGCCTGGAAATAATTTCAGTCTTGAATTAAATAATAACACTAGTTGCCTTGGCTCAAAGGATCGATATTCGATTCTTTGGTCATGCCATTGTCTTGATTTCTCCTTTTACAACTTAGAAATCTCATATGCGTCCAATCTAAACTCATCTAATTCCATTAGTTGAAGTAATCTGGCCTTCCCTGCAGCTTGAAAATCTATGTTGAGCTTTTTAATTACCCAGCTCTGAATTCGAAAGCCGCGTCCCTATCAATCAACCAATGTGCTATATGCTCTAATTCTACCGATAAGTGACATGCTTTTCCATAAACCTACTGATACAGAGATGTGTCAATTAGTGTTTTGAATGCCATCCTGTTTACCCACAATGTTTTTTCAAAGTAGAGTGCCCAGTCCTTTCTATTAGTGTTTATTGTTTTTCCAAGATTTTTCTCACTTCTTTGTTACTTACTTCGACTTGTCCATTTGTTTGAAGATGATAAGCCAATGAGGTCTTATGCCTAACTCCATATTTCTTTAATAACGTGTCTAAGGCTCTATTGCAGAAGTGTGACCCCTCATCAGTAACTAGTGCTCTAGGCATTCTGAATCGACAGAAGATGTTTTTCTTTATGAACTCTATCACCACTTTTGCATCATCAGTTGTGATTGCTACAGCTTCTACCCATTTTGATACATAATCCACTGCTAACAGTATATTTTATTTCCCATTATACATAAGAAGTGGTCCCATAAAATCTATTCCCGAGATGTCGCAAAGTTCAACTTCTTGAAATGTGGTTTATGGAAACTCCTACCTTCTAGAAATATTTTTTGGTCGTTGGAATTCATTGCAAGTTTTCGTAAAAATATATGAGTCCTTAAATAGATTTGGCCACTAGAATCCACATTGCAACACTTTAGCTGAAACCACCCAACCCTGACCTAGGGTCGGGTCGCCCGGCCCAGACTGCCACCTAGGCTCAATAACTGAACCAGGCCCGAGCGAATGATCTGGCATGCCTAAAACAACCTGCTGAATATCAGACTAGTGCATATGGATAAATAATTGCGGAATTAAATAAAAGGAAATTCATATGACATACTATGAAACTATTGTTAGGTTTTCTTATCCTTACAACCACTTAAGCCATTCAAATAATAATAATACAACAACAACAACATAGCCTCAGTTCTAGATTAATTGGGGTCGGCTACATGGATCAAACTTTTCCATTGTGTTCGATTAAGTGCAATTGATGGTGAGCTTTGCAAACCATTCAAATCCCTCCTAATTAATGCATCCCATGTTAACTTTGGTATGCCCCTACCTCGTCGAATTTCTACAGTTTCTATTGAGTCAAGTTTTCTAGTTGGGGAAAACTTGACTCAATAGAAACTGTAGAAATTCGACAGTTTCTATTGAGTCAAGTTTAAATTAAAGGGGAGTAAGGTTCATTCTACCCAGAAGGCCTATTTAAATATAACCCAAGTTCAATAATTCCAAAATCCAATAAATAAATAATATCATTACAAGGCTCATATCAAAAGAGGAGGTTTCAAACTATCGCCTCTCCCTTGTCTCGATCTAGCGCCGATGTGGAAAATCCTGAGATGTAAGTAGGGTGAGCTAAAAAAACCAACGGAGCTCAGGAATGCAGAAAACCCATTCAACCATCAAATACGCAAGTAATACTTAATAAGCATGCAGGGCTAGCATGAATTTAAATTGAATAAAGCAATCAAAACAAGGCTTTGCATGGATTTATAAAGCATTAATAAACCACGTCAACAAGATTGATAAAGCATATTAAAATCAAAACCCATAATCATGCATAGAGTTCACGAAAGAGAGATACCATAGAAATTAATAATAATATAAAGTCGTTGTCTCATTCAATGCATACTAGTTATTGGCGAGAATCTGGTGACCGATTCACCCACCCTCGAAGTGATGGCAACCACTAGACGACACACATGCCTTATGTGCCCTCTCGTTAGTTCCATCAAATCAATAGTAAGTTCATCTAAGATGTCACCGATGCATGTCCCTCTTCACAAAAGTACAATAGAAGGCAACTCCAACTTATGTCCTTAAGTGATACACTTATGAATTCAATCAGACAAGTAAAGCCCTCGGTGGCAAACTCCACAAACATCCTGGGGCAATAAATCATAAATCCCTCGGTGGGAACTCCACAAACATCCTGGGGCAATGAATATCATAAGAGGGGAAAATAAATGCAATCACACTCCATAGATACGTAGATCCAAGCCAATAGCATGGTGCAACTCATTCCCCAAGTCTCTAGTTAAAAACATGTCCCAATAACATAACTAATATCAAGCCATATTTGATAATTGAGCAAGCTCCCCACTTACCTGTACTTAGCGCACTTATAATCACTCTCTACATGCTCAGGGCCCGATGTGAACCGTAGCGCGTCACTAGACAATACATACAACATCATATCAATGCGTAATTCAATATCAGGTGATTTATTCTTTATTTCATATGTATTTAGGGACTCACTAGTGTAAGTCTCGCAGTCATTAGTGTCACCGAGACCTTCGTCGAGGTTCAATGTAGCGTGTCAGGGGTGGGATCCACTGTCGAGTTCCCGGAGAGCGCAAACGCTCTCCCAATCAAGTTATGCAGGGGTCAGACTGGCCCTTGGTTGAGTCCACGGGCCATTTTAGCCCCTGGTCAAAGTAGTCAGGGGCCTGTTGACCCTTGGTCAACTCGGTCCAGGGGTTAACTGACCCCTTGACCGGTCAAACAGCCATAGTAGGGGGAGCACGAGCTCCACCTACTGGTCAGGGGAGGGGGAATCAGAACTCCGGCTAGTCGTGGCCGAGAGGGGAAAAACTCGCTGAGGGAGGGTGGCTAAGCCTGTAACGACCCGAAAATTTGACTTGTGCCACGTGTCAAGTCAAGGTCGTATGTGGGACCCACTCGTCGAAATACGTATATCCGAATCCAATTTGAGATGATAATGCGAACTATGCAAGGAATTCGGTGAGCCGCCACACGAACGGGGACGCGCCTCGAGTCGCGTGCCGACGTGGGATACGCATCGTGATGCGTGTAGCGCGAGTATCGAAATTTTGAAATGAGGCGGGTTGGTGCCTCGGGATGCGTGCTACTCGGTTGTGGAGTTGCCTCGAGATTCGTGTTGCACGAATCTCCAGGACACTTTTGATTTCAAATCAAAAAGATAAAGTTATGTATATATATATATATATATATATATATATATATATATATATATATATATATATTATATATATATATATATATATAGAGGAGATGAGGATTGAAAAAAAAAGAAAGAAACAGAGAGTTCGTGAGGAAGAGGAGAGAGAAGAGAGAGAAAGCTAGAGAGAGAGAGAGGAGATCCGGCGAGCAGTGAGCGCGCCGGAGCTCGCGAAGGAGCCGGCCGGCAGAGGCGGCAGTGGCGGAGCTCGCGGAGGAGCCAGCCGGCAGAGGCGGACGATGGCAGGCGCGGCTCCAGCAGCGGAGCAGCCGCGGACGCGAGCAGCGGCGAATCAGCCGCAGGCGGCGATCGGACCAGCGGCTCGGCGGTGGACGGCTGGAGCTCCGGCGGGCGAGGACGACGGGCTGGTCGGCAGCGGCGTGGCGCGGACAGCACAACGCGGAGGCGTGGATCAGCGACGGCTCCAGATCTGGCGCGAGCTAGCGCGGCTGCGCGGTGCAGACGGCGATCGGCGGCGTCGGCGACGGCAGCGACGCCGGCAAGCAGCTGCGCCGGCGAGACAGCGAAGGCGCGGTAAAAGGTTCGGATCGACAGTGATGGCGCGCGAGCGCGGCGACGCGACGCAACGCGGTGGGACGGCGGTCGGCAGCGGTCGCGGTGGTGGTCGACGCGGCCGGCGAGCAGCGCCTGCCGGCGGCGGAGCAGCGGCGCCGACAGCGCGGTGGCGCGTTGTAGACCGGTCGGATGCGCGATTTCGACGAAATCGCGACGACGCGATGGAGGTGAGGGTTACTTCGCCTAAATTCAGTGTGATTTGCATGATTTTGGTAAATTAGCCCTCAAATGTCGAAATGGACACCAGGGACTTAGGAGTCGGGTGTCGGGTGCACAAATCGAAACGCGAGCGACGTTTTGAGGTTCGCGATTTCTCGAAGTAAGTAAACCAGTTAGGGACTTATACAGTATTTCATTTCTCTCCATTGGTTGTTGTTGTTTACTGTTTTGTGATAGCTTTATTGTTGTTCATTTCGCTTTGTGATGATGCTAGCTATCGTTGAAATTGTTATCGATCGAGTGAGTCCATTGGCAAGTGAGTCATGGTTACTGTTTATCTGCGATATGAGAGGGTTAGGGCTGGAAGGCAGGGGCCTCGTCCTAAATCCGATGTCTTTCATGGTCGTCCGTCGATATTCTCCGGGTCCATGGATGGTTCATAGTCGTCCCGTGGGTGGGAGGGGGGTCTCGTCTTAGATCGGGTCTATGGATGGCTCATAGTCGCAAGGGTTAGGGTTGGAAGGCATGGGGCTCGTCTTAACCCGAGTCTCTGTTGGGATTTTTTCTGCGACTCAACGACCTTTTGGTCAGGACTCCTTGTTATTTGGTCTCACTCATCGATTGATTGTTTATGAGTCTTGTATATTCATGCGTTCTTTATTCCTTTCGTACTATTTGCATGAATTCGACTGCTTTGGATATTGTGAAATGTTGTGTATATGTTCCTACTGGATTTACTTATCTGGGCTCGTCATTCTTATGTTTGACTGAGTGCAGAGCCGAGGACGAGTACCAGAGGGAATGCTTCATAGCTAGGTGATTTTTTTTGTATATTTTGTATTTACTCTCCTCTGATGATATGTACTGGGTTCCACAATTAGGTTGCCTAACTCCCTGATCTTTTCGTTGAGTTATTTAATGTATTAGTTGCTTCCGCTAAATTTTTAAATCTTGAAAATACTAATAACTCAATTTTAGGGGAAATTACTTGTAATAATGGATTGGAAGGTCGATTAGGCCGCGTTGACCTTGCGAGAGGCGGCTCGGGGGTCCACGTGGGATTAGGCCGGGCGGGGCCCAATTTTATGGGGAATTGGGGCCGTCACAGTTGGTATCAAAGCCTGCAGTTGTAAATACTCGACTCGTGAAGGAATTTACAATTCATTAAGACATAAACCAGCGGAAGTTAGGAATGGTTGAACTTAGAGTGGAACCATATGATCCTGACTTAAGTCTTCGTTGGGAAGTGAGGAGAGTACTTGATGTGTTGTATTATACACTTACGATAGAACTACTTTGGTAGCCGTATTTACTCTTGTGTATCACGTGAGACACGATGAGTAAATTGAATAGGATTGACGATAAATTTATCGGATTCAGAGAAATTGATTACTTTGCCTATGCACGTTCCTAGAAGAAAATCTGAATAGGAGTTCATAGGAAAGTAAAGTTTGAAAAAGAAGGAAAAATGACGAAGAGCAGACTCTAAGGAAGCAGAGTGTTGAGATGACTTGAGAGCTAACGATTACATCATGTACGGACTCCTTAGCTTTGACGAAAGCTTTGGGAGTAGTAGTGTTGGATCAGAAGCCCAAGTAACTCCACTTTAGTGACACTATGCATTTATCGTCTCGGGGTTGGTGAAGTCGATCACCACCTTTAGGGACTGGTAAATGAATTAAGTGTTACGAGTTGAGGTAGAGTCTGCAAATTCGTTCTAAAAGTTAGGGGCTACCTAAGTATAAATCTTATGAGATTGTATATCTCAAGAATTCTTGCATGCTAAAATTTGTTCAGATGCGTTAGTAAACGTACCGAAAGAGAATTTACGTGCAAGTAGTGCATGTTGTACAAATGTATCCGATATGGTATATTTGTTGTGTATATATACGATATCGAGGATTCGTGGCTATGGAAAATGCGACGACGTTTCGGACATGGTTTATGAATGATCATGAGGCTGCAGGTTCACGGTTTGCGAGCGCTGATGAGCTGCATACATCGCACGACCAGCAACTCGCAGAGATTCTTCGATTGCTAAGAGCACATGTTACACCCGTCGTGGCGTCGATTTACCGCTTAGTTGGACTGCGGTGGTTGAGGAGACACATGTTCGAGTCGAGATATGGCCGATACGAGGTGAGAGTAGAGCACGCCGATTGATAAGGCGAGGTAGTCTCGCGAGTTCGGAGGCACATTTTCACGGTGGTACGGATCGCGGAGCAGCAAAGATTTATGACGTCTTGGACACACCAGATCATATGAGGTCGAGCATCGTATCAATTTCGTTGTTCGACGAGGTCGATGTCTGGTTGCGCACTACGGTGGCGTCGATGGGGACGCTCAATGATTGGGTTGAGTGCAAGGATGGGGAAGTACATTCATCCTACAGTTCGTAACCTGAAGAGACCTGATTCTTAAACCATTCGATAGAGGACCGGGGAGTCGGTTGCAGTGTATGGATCGATATATACGCGTGATGAAGTATACGGGGGTTGCGGCTGACCAAGCTTACTACGTCATACACGGTTTCCTGTATTTTATTGGTTTTGTTGGGTGACGACGGCTCCGAGCACAGTACAGGAGGCTTAAGCGAGCGCTATGGCTGGCGAGAGCTTTGGGAGCACCCGCACCGGAGTACCAGTCGCATTATCGGCATCGTTATAGTCAGTGCGAGGGTCTGGAGATGATCAGAGGAAAGCGAGGGTTAGACGGTCGTGGCAAAGAGAGCAACCTCATAGCGTATTGCGTTTCCACCGTATGCGGTGTATATGGCGCCAGTGATAGATGGTCCAGCGCAGAGTTACGCTAGTGCATTACAGCAGCCAGCACTGTCAGATCCTTAGCATAAGTACCATCAGAGGGTTGATGGCAGAGGCAGTGGCCAGAGACAGGGTCAGAGATCCAGTCGAGTGCACAGACAGGGACATCGATCTAGTCATGCACAGGGACAAGGACATGGACATGTTCCATGCTATTGCCACGTCAGGTCCGACTACTATCCACATTCGTATTGCCACGATAGAGGGTATGACGAGTCGTGTTGAGACTCACTCGATGGGAGAGACTAGCTCGATCAAAAGAGACCGATTTACATTCTCGCGGATATACGACAGATATACGTATGTTAGTGACGGTGGATCATGAAATTAAAATGTTCATTTGTATTCATTTGTATTCCAATATATGTTGCGAGGATGTTGCCCTGGCATATATTGATGGGAAGAAACAGATGGTGTGTTCTTTGCTTAGGAGATCTCGGAGGAGCCCAGCCTGTCGAGGAGGAGCCCAACCCTACAGAGTAAGATGGGAGTATGGCCTTGGGCGAGTATGGCCTTGGGCGGGTATGTCCTTGGGTCTTCGTTCATAAAACACCATTGTCCTTTAAGACTTGCTTCAATTTCGAGGACGAAATTCTAATTCGTTGGGAAGACTGTAACGACCCGAAAATTTGACTTGGGCCACGTGTCAAGTCAAGGTCGTATGTGGGACCCACTCGTCGAAATACGTATATCCGAATCCAATTTGAGATGATAATGCGAACTATACGAGGAATTCGGTGAGCCGTCACACGAATGGGGACGCGCCTCGAGTCGCGTGCCGACGTGGGATACGCATCGTGATGCGTGTAGCGCGAGTATCGAAATTTTGAAATGAGGCGGGTTGGTGCCTCGGGATGCGCGCTACTCGATTGTGGAGTTGCCTCGAGATTCGTGTTGCACGAATCTCGGACACTTTTGATTTGAAATCAAAAAGATAAAGTTATGTATATATATATATATATATATATATATATATATATATATATAGGATATAAGGATTGAAAAAAAAAAAAAAAAAAAAAACAGAGAGATCGTGAGGAAGAGAGAGAGAAGAGAGAGAAAGCTAGAGAGAGGAGATCGGGCGATGAAATGAGCGCGCGAGCTCGCGGAGGAGCCGGCCGGCAGAGGCGCGTCGCGGAGCTCGCATGAGAGCCCGGCCGAGAAGCGGACGATGGCAAAGCGCGGCTCAGCCCAGCGAAGCAGCCGCGGACGCGAGCATGGCGAGCGAATCAGCGCAGCGCGATCGGACCAGCCGGCTCGGCGGTGGGCTGGATTACTGGAGCTCCGCGGCGAGAGACGACGGCGGGCCGGCGCGCGGCGTGGCGCGGGACAAAGACAACGCGAGTCGTGGATCAACAACGGCTCCAGATCTGGCGCGAGCTCACATGGCGGTTGCTGCAGTGCAGACGGCGATCACGGCGTCGGTTTGGCAGCAGCAGCATGCGCCGCGTAAGCGGCTGCTGCGGCGAGACACAATGGCGCGCGGTAAAGGTTCGGATCGACAGATGATGGCGCGCAGCGCGGCGACGCGACGCAACGCGGATGGGGACGCGGGCGGCGGCAATGGTCGCGGTGGTGGTCGACGCGGCCACGGCGAGAAGCGCCGCTTTGGCGGAAGCAGCAGCGGGCGCACGGCAGGCGCAAACGGGTGCGATGGCGCGTTGTAAGACCGATCGGATGCGCGATTTCGACGAAATCGCGACGACGCGATGGAGGTGAGGGTTACTTCGCCTAAATTCAGTGTGATTTGCATGATTTTGGTAAATTAGCCCTCAAATGTCGAAATGGACACCAGGGACTTAGGAGTCGGGTGTCGGGTGCGCAAATCGAGACGCGAGCGACGTTTTGAGGTTCGCGATTTCTCGAAGTAAGTAAACCAGTTAGGGACTTATACCAGTATTTCATTTCTCTCCATTGGTTGTTGTTGTTTACTGTTTTGTGATAGTTTTATTGTTGTTCACTGCTTTGTGATGCTAGCTATCGTTGAAATTGTTATCGATTGAGTGAGTCCATTGGCGAGTGAGTCATGGTTACTGTTTATCTGCGATATGAGAGGGTTAGGGTGGAAGGCGGGGGCCTCGTCCTAAATCCGATGTCTTTCATGGTCGTCCGTCGATATTCTCCAGGTCCATTGATGGTTCATAGTCGTCCCTGCCAGTGGCCGGGAGCGAGGGTCTCGTCCTAGATCCGGTCTATGGATGGCTCATAGTCGCAAGTGGTTAGGGTTGGAAGGCATGGGGCTCGTCCTAACCCGAGTCTGCTGGGATTTTTCTACGACTCAACGACCTCTTGGTCGGGACTCCTTGTTATTTGGTCTCACTCATCGATTGATTGTTTACAGTCTTGTATATTCATGCGTTCTTTATTCCTTTCGTACTATTTGCATGAATTCGACCGCTTTGGATATTGTGAAATGTTGTGTATATGTTCCTACTGGATTTACTTACCTGGGCTCGTCATTCTTATGTTTGACTGAGTGCAGAGCCGCGGACGAGTACCAGAGGGAATGCTTTATAGCTAGGTGATTTTTTTGTATATTTTGTATTTACTCTCCTCTGATGATATGTACTGGGTTCCACAATTAGGTTGCCTAACTCCCTGATCTTTTTGTTGAGTTATTTAATGTATTAGTTGCTTCCGCTAAATTTTTAAATCTTGAAAATACTAATAACTCAATTTTATGGGAAATTACTTGTAATAATGGATTGGAAGGTCGACTAGGCCGCGTTGACCTTGCGAGACTGGCTCGGGGGTCCACGTGGGCTTAGGCCTGGCGGGGCCCAATTTTATGGGAAATTGGGGCCGTCACAAAGCCACTCTCTCTTCTCGGTCCGTAGGGGTGGGATGTCATGGCTACGTCCCTCCCCATCCATGCTTAACGACGGCGGTGTCGCCACTCCTTTGTGCCGGCGGCGGCACCACCTCTCTGCCTAAAGAGAGAGAGAGACGGAGAGAGAGAATACCTTGCATTCCATCACCATCATCTCCATCATCTAGTTCTACCTTTTTTTTATTTTGGGTTTGAAGATCAATGATAGGAGATTAGGGTTTTATTTTGATCTTGTTTAAACTAGGGTTTATATAATTACAAATTTGCCCATAGGGCGGGTTTTTGGATTTTGGGTTGTCACAACATCCCCAATTTTAAAGAACTATCGTCCTCGAAAGTAAAAATAAAGTATGTCCATAACCCAACACAAAAATTCGTAATCATTTCTTTTACAACTTTTTTTTACTGATGCAAACCCGCACTTGTGAAATTTGCTTGTACTCCACGTGAAAGTAGAATCTTACTCTTGATTTTAACTTTTCTATAGTATTATTTTTGTCCCACAGGGGACGAAATTTATAAGGTATATCTTGTATAAATTCAAATAGTCATTTTATCTTAACTACCTGCTAAGTAATTGTATCGTAACACGTTACTGAGTATTCTTTTGTAATATGCATCGAAGTCGCTACGTGCATACAAATCGTCCAACCAACAAATAAAGATAACCATACTGAGATGTGATTTGGTGCCTATCTTTGTTGCAAATATCTCTCCCTATATGGCAGCAAATCCATACCGCCAACTTGTAGTAGGAACAAGGATAGTTGTCTGCTATAATATGCGCTAGCACACCATCTCTGTCACCGTCTCAGTTACACATATCAATGAACGACTCATCATGTCCTTGCGACTTATCTGTGGAGGCTATGAGCAATCATAGTACTTCTTTAACATTATTGTTTTGCACGTTTATCGACGTTCATTCGTGTAGGTCCTTAATTCAAGTCAACACTTGCTCGATGACCCAACTTGTAACTCATCTGTCACTTTTAACTGTTTACTTACAAAGCAAGCTTCCACTCCTGGTAAGCTGTGGAACAATCATTAACGTTGCTATCCCTAAGCAACTTTCAAAACTAATTTGTATGTACTTTATTATATCGTAATTTTTGTTCCATACTAAGGTCTCTTATCAAAATCACTCAACTTTTTGGAGACTTGTCGCATTACGTCTTCGTACCAATCAACTCTCACAATCCTGGGCGGATGTTTTAAGTTTTTTTTGACATAGTCAAGGTTCACATTTTATTGCACAATCATCTCTTATCATCCTCCTGAGCTAACTCTTAGCTCTCAAAGTTTATTTAGAACTTATCTCACTGAGAAATCAATGGTAGTTTAGCTTTTATATCATTTCTTGAGAATATATGACCCAAGTCTCGGGTTTTGTCATTAAGGACTCGTAACTTACTACGATCCAATTATTTTAAGTTCATAATTCACCATCAGCGTTCCTATTTGTTACTCGTGTGTGTTACTACTGTCATACTTTTTATTTGTTCTTCGGATAATTCAAAATAAAGGTACATGACAGAACCGAGGAAATATGTTATTTATGGATGATAGTTGCTTATGTGTGATGTTTAAACGCATTATATTATTGTAACATCGCATGTGTGTACGTTGTTATAGGGCGAGTTGGAGTGACGGCTATTCGCTTTATAAGGTGTGTCAACGCAGGTATCAGGTAAGTGAACTATGGGTACACTAGAAAACTCGACTAATTCACGTTAAGATGACTAATTGATCAAATAAAATGGGTAATGTAACCATAGGCTAATTTGATTAAATCAGAACAATAGGCTATAGCGTACCTCAAAATGCATGCCGAGATGCGGGGCATCGGGTGCCGGGTTGTTGAGGGTTAGTGGGATCACAAATTTATCAATTTTGGTGAATAAAAACACTAACCGTATGTATTGTAACGGGCCTAAGCTAATGTAATTAGATTTAAATAAATAAAGGCCTATAGTCGGTTAATTAAATTGAAACCATAATATTGTCCTAGAGATACGTATTGGCATATCCATGAACCAATGGAGTTGTAAATTGGTGTCATTTGAGGAGAGTAAATGGGAAATGTGTCAAGAGATAGGCCATTAGATGAATCTCGGGATACGAAATACATGGAGATCAATGGCTAGGAATTAATTTCGCCTTTATATATTAGGTGATTTGATCAATACATACAAACCAAAACCAATTCATTTGCAAAGTTGGAGAAGATCAGGATTTCTCATGCAATTGGAAGCTGGAAGAGTTAAATATTGAAGATCAAGTGGGGAGTTCTACACTAGGTAATCATCTTCTTCATCTATTCCCTATGAAAATGAACTCAATTTTGTAGATTTTGAAGAAAAAGAATTTTATGTTAGCTCATTGTTTCAAAATGATTTCTATTGTATTCTTAGTCCATAACAACAACCAATTTAGGTTTTAAAATTGATTTTGGTTAAAATTGTGAAATTGGGAAAGAACTAGTGAATGCATGTTAATTATGTCAATTTATGCAAATTTTTTATTTAAATCAACTCAAATATGTTATATTTATGATGGTTCGTGATTATTAATCGAGTTTTGAGGTTTTGGTACGATTTGAGATCATTTTGGGATGAATTGTGGTGGTTTGGGGTGCAGAACTGCGTTTTTATTCTGCTCAAGCGTGGAGCGCGCTCCCTCCCCTGCAGCCTCAATTTAAGTGACTTTCGTAAAACAATCATATATCCCTCGTTTTAAATCAGATTTTGACGTTTTACCTATCGTTGGAAAGCTAAGAGAGAAACCTACCACCTAGAATCATTAATTTCCAAAAATAAAGATATCATATATATCGAAAATTAGTCGAAAATCAAGGGTTATTGATAGGGATGGTTCGATTGTGAGTTTTGGGGCTCATTTTGGGATTTTCGATTTAATACCTATTTAAACACTTGCAACCAACTTGAACTTATAAAATTGAACTTTAGGGACTTAAGGAACCGTAGTTCGGTATCGGGGAACTACTCGAGTCGGATTCGAGAGTCCGAAGAAGTCGGAGCGCGTGTTTGAGGTTTGTAAAACCCACAGGAACGTCACTTGAGTATTTACTACTTTTGTTACTGTTTTACTCTATTTTTTAGTGTATTCTTGATTATATTCCTTGTTCACTTCGGTTATCTATATATGTGTCACTGTTTGAACGGTTGGTTGAGTTTACTCACGCCGGGTATTCTATCGTGTGTATACGGCACGCTAGACCATAGCATGTGTATCAGGAGTCCTCAGTGGATAACGACCTAAGCTATTATGTCGGTACATGTGTCGGTGCGTCGTGGATCTACGCCAACCACCGAGAGGACCAAGTATTGGGCCAGTTGGGTGCGCCTATTGGTGGGAACCTGGGAGGGTATCCGAAGTATGGTCTAGTCTGACTGGAACAGGCATACACGTTTGCGCTTTATTGTTATTTACGCATGCGATGAGCCATTTACAATTGCATGTTTACATTCCACATGTTTATTTAACAGTATTTATTGGATTTCCTTTACTTATTAATATGAACGCTTAGTGAGTTTCCTTAGGATTTTACTTACTGGACTCGGCATCTCTTTTGTTGTGATGGCTTAGTGCATATCCTTCTACGATTAAGGGTAAGGAGATTTTTGATGACTATCTCGAAGCTCGTCCACTGTTCGACACACTAATCGTAGGTGTGTATTTTGGTGTATATATTGTGCTATTTTGGGTTTTTGGGATACTGATGAAATAAGTATACTTGTATATATTTACTTTTGTCGCCTTATATATACAATGTGCTCTACTCCAGGTTTTCCACAGTAGGATTGATGCTCTATATAACCTAAAAGTTAATAAAAATACATGTTTATATTTAATTTAAGACTTCCGCTATAAAATATTATTTATCTACTTGCAACTCTATAAAATACAAACCACTAGCACGGCTAGGACTTGAATAAGCTACAAACAGTTGAACTTAAGGAGATAACTTAAGACTAATATGGATAATCGGCTAACTACACTGGTAATGTACCGTGGACACGATTATCGAGACATGAGATGGATGGGCAGGTGTCGAACACGTGTAGCTAGTCACTGGGTGATGAGCACACGCCAAACGACACCCCGGGGCAGCCTCGAGGCGCGGATCCTCCACAAGATGGTCTTGAGATGACCACAAAAGCATATGCAACATAAGGCACAGGCAAATGACAGACACGGACACGATTTAGAGATCTCTCTCCACAAAGAGTGATCGAGTAGGCAGAGAAGACACGAATACGCGGTAGGAACTGATGCATTGATGATCGAGTCCTTATGTAAAGCCCACGAACAAATGTGAGCAGAGCATGATTTAGTAGAACGAGAGAGGAGAAACAACGAATTTGATGTTGACGGACTCTAGACAGAAAATCAACAAAAGGCGACTAGGGCACGATTCACGGCACAAGTTTTCTTATGACAGTCCACGAAGATGTAGTTGAGGAAGTTGACTAAAACAAAGGAAAAATAAGAGACTACCCATAACCTAGCTCTGATACCATGTTAATTTCTGAAAGAGATAATCTTTATTATGTATCTTTCTCTAGTGCAAACCATCTATTTATATACCATGTAAATTTCTAAAAGAGATAATCTTTATTGTGTATCTTTCTTTAGTACAAACCACTTATTTATATAGGTACATGATTACAACCACAATATCTTTTGGTTACAACATAATGATCTCAAATTTTAATATCAAATCGTAACAACACTTATATGAAATAGTAAATAGCTAAAGCATGGAGTCAAGGAATATATAAACAAGATAGTAAATGCAAGTCATTCAGACCATTGACTCATACAATTGTGACTACCTATACACGCCAACCGATAGTCGATTACCCATCAAAATAAAGATAGCACTCGCTTACCAACACCTTGGTCTTCGTATTGTTTAGTTAAGACCATCTAAGTACTTGATGATTCTATCTAAAACCACCATACACACAATACGTATATCCATACACATCTCACCTACACATGGCAAGTGGCGAGAAGGGGACTTCCTTGGCACCAGTCAGTTTTCCCAAGTGGCCCTAGTTATGTGCACCAAGGGTATGATACCGCCAGAATGTCCACCGAGTCTCATTGACCCAAGTCGAATGAAATTATCTCATCAGGAACTACATCTCAATGTGTAGCCTCCATCCCAGCCCAAAGTCTAAATGAAGCTTAATGTAACTATAAACATGACGTAAAAGATAATGTAAGAAAATCCTACTTACCTCACGTGTGGAAATACTAGCTCGAGGAAATCTCTCAAGCCTCTATGAGTTCGACAAGCGCGTACCTAATGGAAATGGGCATTTGTAAAAAGATTTATTCTCAATTATTCATTTGTTTATTTGTTTATGAGTTTTATTGTATTTGAGTCATTATTCTCAAGTAGTTAAGGCAACAACAAAATTGTGAAGCTTAAAAAGAGCCTACAAGTTTTCTAGGAGTGACTTGAGCAATAAGAGGATGTTTCATCTCGCAAGAAAGCTTCAAAACTTCGCTAAAATCAACGGGGTGCTCTTGGTCTGCAACCCACTTAAAGTTCTGCACCAATTTGGCCACCCATAAATTGACAGTGGCCAATCCGAGATTCTTTCCAGGACAAACCCTCCGACCAGCTCCAAATGGTGCAAGTCTCAAGTCACTGCCTCGAACATCCACATTAGCACCGCCATCACTTTCCAAGAATCTCTCTGGCTTAAAAACTAAAGGCTCTTCCCAAACCTTAGGGTCGTGAGTGATGTGCCACATGTTCACCATAGCAGTAGTGTTTGATGGAATGATCATTCCATTGCTAAGAAGCACATCGGAAGTTGACAAGCGAGCCCAAGACAAGAGGGGACCTGGTGGATGGACACGAAGAGTCTCCTTCACCACAGCTTGCAGGTACGGTAGGTTGACTATGTCAGCATCTGTAATTTTTCTACTGCCTACAACATCATCTAATTCCTTTTGAAGTTTGCCTTGAATGTTTTGGTTCAACACCAACTCGGCCATGACCCACTCTGTCAAGAGAGCAGTCGTGTCAGTGCCACGAAAGATCATTTCCTGCAACCAAGTAGGAATATAATACAATTGAATTATATGAAACATAAGCAAGTTATAAAATGAACGAGTAGTCAAATAAATAATTAAGGGGCGAAAATATTATGGTTTACGAGACGAACCCATAGGACTGCGATCATGTCATTTTTTTCCATTTTTTCTTCACCCTCTAGAGAGAGCATCACATCGACAAAGTCCGCATCGTCGGACAACTTGGTCGACCCACCATTTTGTTGGTGTTCTTCAATTATTCTTCCAACAAATTTCTTCACTTTAGGAACAAGAACTGCGCATCGCTCCTTGATATGGTAAGGGTCGTAGAAGTAGCTTAGCCATGGGAGATAGTCTGATAAATTGAAAGCCCCTAGTAGTTCGAACCCTTCTCTAACCATCTCATGAAGCTCTTTGAGCTCCTTGGTTTCTTGTGTGACATCATACCTCTTACCAAATACATTTCCCATGATGTTGTTCAAAAAGTCGCACTTGGAGATGCTTTCCTTAGCCCAACCTTCCCTCAAGAGATTGCTCGTTGGCAACAAAGCATTCAACATGGTGGAGCAATCAAGTTGGCGCCCCATTCATTGGTCGCTATTCGCTTGAAAGCAAATAGTTGAGATGAAGCAATCCTCCTAAGAAACCGCCAATAAGTTCCATTTGGGGCAAAACCCATGGCTCGATCAAACATCAACTTCATAGCAGATTCTTTAATGGGGCGATCGGCAAAATGAGGGAAGTCAATATCTCTCGTCTTTGTGTGTGGATCTCGATGCAACTACCACAGGTGTCGAACCAAGACTAAAAGCCATGAGTTGGGTTGCAGATCGGCTAGATGCCATCGCAGCTAATGTTCGATGAGCTAGTCCGCGACTCAACTTGAATATGCTACCAAAAATTGGGAGACCTCGTGGCCCTGGTATAGCAACAATGCCTTTGTGGTTTCTGCCATTCTTCCAAGCAATTCCACCAATAGCGAAAGCCCACGTTAAAAGCCCTATTGTAGCGAAAGTGATGAAAAACGAAAGGATAACGAAGGCATCAAATAGGTTTGTGGTACCTAGAAAGGCCGGGAGTGTAAACACCCACCAGCTCGCATCCTTAGAAACCAAGCCTAAATCCATTGGATTGATGGTTATGAGAGAAAGAGAGAGGGGATGGGCTTTCTATCCCAAACTCTTTGTTGGTGATGATTGCATGGCTTCACGAGTTTATATAGACAAAATATCTCTCAAAAAGGAAAGTTGGTGAGCAATGTTACCTTTTTTACATTGCAGTATAGGAGGAAAGTGAGTTATGGCCGCATCCTGTGAAAAGGAAATAAATAAAAGGCAGCATTAATGGAGATTTGTAATTGATATTATGAGAAAATAATATTTGAATAATGGTAAGTTTTGTTGAATCAGAAAGTGTATGGATGGCGAAATGGGTCATGACACGATTACACGACACGACTAACACAGGATATTAACGGGTTAATGTTGAGCTTAAGCGAGTTAGTCTCATAAACAGGTTGACACGACTAAACACGATAACTCATTTATGACCCATTTAACTCGTTTAAAATAATAATATAATGTATATATGTTATTATTTTATTATATTAATGGTTGAATTACAATTTTAAAAGTTCATACAACAAATAAGTGTTATTTCTTTTTAGAAAATAATAATATGCATAGTTTCAATAGTCATTTAAACTAACTTTTAAGAATACGATATTATTTAAAAAAGAATTATGTATTTTATGTTACATATATCGAATTATAAAATAATAAATTAAATAATATAGCATGTAAATGGGTTAGTTGAGTTAACACGATAACATAAAAAATTAGCGGGTTAGTGTTATGGTTAAGTTTATGCGGGTTAGTGTCATAACGGGTTGACATGGATACGACATGTCAACCCATTTTGTCACTTTAGGAAAGTGTTAGGTGGCCTTTAAGTAGAAAAGGCAAGTGACTATTAATTACGTGGGTCCAATAAAATTATTAATTGTATGGTGGTAAGATTTGAAAGATTTGGGAAGAATAAAATTATTAATTACGTGTGATCTACGTCGAGAGGTGTGTAAAATACATCTTGATGTGTATCACACAACCGTGACCCACTCGGTATCCATTCGGCGATGCATTTTGGTAGGGATGTACAAAAAGTCGATAGACCCAATGGACTCGATAGATCTAAAACAACGCAATGAATTTGGATTGGGTCCAAAAGGCTATTGATTTGGGTTTGGCTCTTCAAATTTGAAAATCGATGGGTCGGTTCAGTATTTAGGTTCTATATTTGTAAATCTGATTAGACCCGAACCAATTATGACTACACTAAGCAGTTGTAAAAGATTTAGATATAGTTGATTTATATATATATATATTACAAAATCTTAAATCTCGATCGATCTCAAATATCTTTTGAGAGATTTTATCTCACTTGTATCAATCGGCAATACCAAATAATTCATTCCGTTCTATATCAAGTTGAACTTTTTGGACTTGTCCACCTTTTAATAATTTAACCATTTTTAAATGGTTACTCTTTTATTTTAACTCACTTGAAGTGAACTAGAATTTGAAATTATATATTGCAGGAGTATATGCTCGGAGGTTTACTTCCTCATTTTTTAGAGAAAATATATTATGGTATATAAAATTAACCCGACGGTTGAAACCAACCCAACCCAAATTTATAGAGTTGGGTTGGTTTGATTTTAAAGAGCAATTGGTTTGGTTTGGTTATAAAAAAAAATACAAACTCAAATTATTCGGTTCAGTTTGTGTTTGAGGCCAAACCCGAATCAATCCAACCTTTGTACACCCCTACTATTTGGTGGTGTCCAAAGTGGGTTGCCAAAACAACAACAACAACAACAACAACAACAACAACAACAACAACAACAACATAGCCTCAATCTCAAATTAATTGGGGTCAGTTACCGAAACATTTTTGTAAAATTATTAGTTTTCATGTATTGTTGGAAAATCATGTCGGATTTATTTCCTAAATTGCAAGAATGAGAAAATCGCCCCTATTACTACTTAGTTGTAGGTAGAGGTAGCAATTTAGTATCCAGACCAACCAGTCCGAAATAAATAAGGGTTCAGACAATGTCTTAATAAATTCGGGTCGGGTCTAGACTAAGAGTTTTTGTCCAAATTTAAAATCAGGTCGAGTCTGGACAAGACCCTAGAACTCTAGACTCAACCTAGACTCGATCTGAATTTTAAATAAAATTAAAATATCTTTGATAGAAAGGTATATTGGACACTTAATACTTATAAAATAGATTAATAAACATCAATCTATTCTAATACACATAAAAATTAATGTACAAAGATATCTTTGATTTTAAAATGAATTAGATTTTAGTTTTTTTATACTTGAACATTTGTTTTTTGACATTAAATGTTTAATTACATGAATTATTTGCAATAATGTTACAATGGTTTATAGTTTGCAATATTTATTGAGACTTTGAAGTTATTTTTTCAAATTCCATCATATGAGATTATAATATATACATTTTTTAACATTTGAAAAGGCATTTAAAATAAGAAGTTAGTTTTCAAGATTGCGACAAATCCGGACAATCGGACAACCCAAATTTTAAACAAAACGGGTATGTACAAGCAAGTTTCGTCTGAATTTAAAATAGGATCGGGTCCGAACAATTAATATACTTCATTATTGTGGGGGTCATCCAGATTCATACTCGTCCGGACTCGAATTTTTACCACCCCTAGTTGTATGAGTCTTTTGGATACGCTTTGTTATTTTTGGGCCATATCTCAATCTTAGCATCAAGTACACCAACAAGTATACTTTTGAACTTATTGAATAGCACATGAGGAAAATGTGGCGGTTTTCTTTTTGGGCAAAATAATAAGTGCTTTTATGTTGTAAGTGTCAGACCCAAGCTAATTAGAGCGTCTAACCGGCCTACATTACATTAATCCACTGATAATCTAACAGCCTTAATCTCGCCATCAATAAATACACATAACCAATTCGTTTAAATCACCAAAGATAAACTATTATCACCCACAACAAATTCTAAAATTAAATTTTAACCTCAAACGTTCATAATTTCATTCTGATTGGTTAGTTTATATTCAAAAATGCGTAAACAAATTGTGCAAGCACCTCCTCTATTTTTAAGCCTACACCAAAAAACCCAATCTTCAATAGTCTTCAACAAATTTTCTCAACTTGGTGGAAATGTCAAATGACTCACAATCCACCCATAACAAAATTTATTGCAATATCAAAAACTATATATATTCATTCTAATCTATGTCAGGTTTCTAGAATTCATAAACTGTTTACCTTAACTTCACAGCCTTCCATTTCGTCTCAAAATCACTTCAACAATTTCAAAAGAGTTCCTAATCTCACACGAACCCAAAACCCATTTATACAATACATAATATTCACAAACAACAATACATACATAGAGAAAAAGGAACCAATTGCGTTACAAAAAATCTGATAGCTTGCCTTTTCCTTTATCGCCGCTCGAACCTGTCATTATCCAATCATAAAATTTGATAATGTCAGATAAGTAAATCTCACACTATTCAGTACACCCGTAATAATCAAATGCATAATAATCCAAGGAATTTAAACAAGAAATATAATCAAAGAAATTTAAATACAACCGTGAATCCATCCCCTTTTTATTTATCCGACCACAATCAGTTGATATCCTCTGAAAGTGGCAAGTAAACAATAATAAGGACTCATGTGCGGGAAGAATAACCGAGTGAGTCTCGTTCCTTGAGTCTATCAAAGTATGATTTGGTTCAATGTGATCTCATGATAATCACGTGATGCAAAGTATCAGTAACTCTAGCCCCTCAAACATATTATAGTTTTACCCTGTACACAGTCATATATACATTATAAGTTCTACCATGTAATACACTGTCAGGTAGCTTAATATGCCCTATGCACACAATTAAGCAAACACTAAATAGTAAATAGTTCTACCTTGTAATACAGTCATGCAGACACTATAAGGAGACTCGTAACGCCTTATTCTCCCAAATCGTGTATGCATGTACAACAAAAATGTAATTTCAAGGATCAATGCAATTTATACGAAATTATAATCATACAATGTAAATGTTACTATAGGATTTTCTTAACCTTAAAAACACAATTCCGTCACTTTTTACGCGTCGTATCCGTAAAATAATCTACACGAGGTTCCAATTGCGGTCCCACAATTCATTAACACGTTCGGTGAGATTCCACATTTTTTTTCAATTTATTTATTTTAATTAGTCTCGTCCTGACTCCAAAACCCCAAAATCAGTCTAAATTATATCTTCGGACGTCCGGATTCTAGTTTTGACTGCAAATTGTGGTCTGAAATCAAAAATTAACCTAGTTAGACTAGGCTATAAAATAATTTTCTAAATTTTGGACATTTTCGGGTACTGTAACACGCATTACGAGAAACATACCCGTAAAAATCTTCGAGAAAATTCCAAAATCCTCATTTTCCATAAAAATCCTCAATTTCTATTTATTTGCCCGAAAACCCAATTTTTCATAATTTTCCTAATTTCCAAAGATTTTATTCAATTTAAATCCATTTTAAAACCTTTTTTTAATAAAATTAGGGGGTGGGGAGGGTTTGATCCCCGAACCGGATCCGGTTGGGGTCGTCCCCAACCTCCCCGAACCTTTCGTTCTCATGTTTTTTTTTTTTTTTTTTTTTTTTTTTTTTCGAGGCAGGAGCTCGAGCTTCCCTCCCCATCGTCTCCTCCCTCCTCTCTTCTACCTCGGTCAAGCATTTTTAATTTTTTTTTTTTCTTCTTCCACGATTACGCTTTCTTCTTCTCGCTTCTTCTTCTTCTTCTCGTTTCTCGTTTCGCTTCTTCTTCGCTTTCGCTTCTTCTTCTTCTTCTTCTTCTTTCTTCTTCGCTTCTTCGCTTCTTCTTCTTCTTCTTCTTCTTCTTCTTCTTCGCTTTCTTCTTCTTCTTCTTCTTCTTCTTCTTCTTCTTCTTCTTCTTCTTCTTCTTCTTCTTCTTCTTCTTCTTCTCACGGGTTTCACAGTCCCTTCTCTTTTTTTTTTTTTTTTTTCCATTCGTCACCTCCTCCCTCACCTCACCTCTTCATCTCAAACAACCAAAACAGTCCCTTACATCCGTAATCATCATAGCCAGTCCCAAAATCAAATTTACAGTAAAAATTAAAATTAAAATTTCATTACTCATCTTCAATCTCAAACCACCATCACAACCACTTCAATTTGATTCGAAGAGAGAGCGAGGAGAGAGAGAGAGAGAGAGAGAGAGTGAGAGAGAGAGCAACGAAAACCAGGGAAGAAGTGAAACGAGGAAGACGATGGACTGGGTCAAACCCCTGTTCGATTTCGATTTTTATATATTGGGGAGTCAAATGATCAAAATACCCCCTTCAATTTTATCATATACAATAGGGCTGGCAAAATGTGCCCGGTCCCGTTTGTCCCGTTTTGTCAGGTCCCGTTTTAAACGGGTCCGAGCAATATTTTTTTCACAAACATACGGGTCTGGACAATGTTTTATGTCCGTTTAAAAATACGGGACCGGGTCTGGACAAAAATTTTAAAAAAATGGGTACCTGTTTAGTGATTAATTCGAATGGCATATTGGTAATTTCACACTACATAACCTAATTTCACTCTCACACCCACATCTCACCACACGATTTACAACTCTCAAGCCAGTCGGCGTCTCGCCATCTCTCTCAAACTCTCACGCTCTCTCGACTCTCTCTCACCAAACCGGCAAACCCTCTCCCACCCTCTCGCCGTCGCCCCGACTCGCCGTCTCGCGCTCGCGTCTCACCGTCTCTCTCACGGTCTCTCGACTCTCTCTCACCAAACCCTCTCGCGGCTCGCCTCTCCCACCCTCCGAGAACAATCCGGCGTGCTAAGCTACCATCTACCGTCGCCACTCGCCGGACTCGCGTCGCCACCATCTCGCCGTCTCGCGCTCGCCCGGCCGCCACCGCGGCACCGCCTGTGCGGCTCGACCTCACCGGTGTGCGGCCTCACTCTTCCCGTGCCGTCGGCGGTCGGCCCGTCACCCTCTCCCTCCGGCTCTCGCTCGCCGCTGCGCTCTCTCCTCTCGGCCTCGTCGGGCGTCGGCGATCGTCTCGAGCTCCACTCTCCGCACTCTGCAAAGCAACGCATTGCACGGCCGGTCGGGCGTCACCGGCGATCGTCGCCACCCTCGCTGATCCCACATGTGCTGGCTGTATGCGGCTTGTGCCCATGACCCCACTCATCTCTCTCGCTCTCAATGTAAATTTTTTCAACTCATTCTCCATTCATGTCCAATCCATGTTTCTTGTTTGATTTTTCTAAAATTTGTTTCAAATTTATTTTCTCACTTAAGCTGATTTGATGATGTTGTTGTTTAATAAACACATATTTTTTTGTTCTAACTCAATGTTGATGTTGTAGTCGAGGTTTTTTAAAAAAAAATAATTGATAAATAAAATATTTAATCATATTTAAAAATAAAAAGCGGACAAAACGGGAGCCGTATGTTTTACAAACATACGAGACTGGAAAAAAAAATTGCCCGTTTCAAAAATGGGACCGAGTCCGGGCACCAAATTTAATCATTATAGAAATGGGTGTCCGGTCCCGTTTATGTCCAGTCCCGGATTTTTGCCAGCCCTTTACAATACCCCTCAAATGTCGTTTCGAGCAATTACCCACTTTTCTTTTATTTTTCATAATTATCTCTTCAATTTTTGTCCAAATTAAACCTCGAAAAATATCCAAATTCAATCATAAATTGGAGAATTTATCAAAATGTTTGAAACTCTTGAACAACCCATTTCGCACGCAAATCGAGGTGTGAGAGACCCATGAGACTCATTACGTCCATTAAAAATCCGAAATTCGAATTTTCAACTTAAAATTATTTTTTTTTCAAAATTCGAAACAATTACGCAGGTCGCCATTTAAACTACCTCAGAACTCGTTTTGACACGTATCTCGAGACATAAATCTCATTTCACCAGTCCTCAATTCTCAACTCGCTGCCTAAACCATAATTTGAATTAATTCATTAACCCCAGATTAGCTGTTATTATTGAATTAAAAACTTTGGGATTTGACAATATGACATCAAGGCAATCAAGACGATATCCTTGGCATAGATGAGGTGGTACCGGTGGCTAGATGGTGCCTCAATGATGCCTAGCCAGCAAGAAAAATATTTATTTAGAGGCCCTTGAATTATTACATATTTATTTATTGGTCTTTAAGTAACTAATTTTCTATTTGTCATTATGATTCATATTTAATATTTAGTTCCGGAATACTATTAAGCTTCAAGGAACTAAAACAACATTCATTTTTTCAGATTTTGCTGTTAGGGAGGTAATTAAATTACCAAACTTAAAATTGTAATTAGCCTCTTCAATTTTGTTAAAATTATTTAGAAAGACTTCGCTTGTCTAAGCGTCGCCTTGCAATCACTGTGATTAATGCTTTCATTTATTTATTTTTACTTTTTTGGTTTGCACCATTTGGTATCTAGAAGCGATTAGGAATTTAGGCCTCAACTAATCCAACAGCGGCAACTCCATTTGTGGGACTCAAAATTGAAACCTCTACTTTAGGAGCCTGAGTGTTGGATCACTCAAACCAACTCCAACTCCCTTTGGTATGGTTTCATTTTACTCCCATTCCACGTGAATGTTAATGTCTAAGAGTCAGGAGTTGGGTTCTATGGGATGGAACTTTGTAATGGTCTTCCTCTTCCATTCTCTTGTATGGTTCTCAGTTTAGATTGTGAGGCGGGCTATTTAATCTTTGTTGTTCATTGTTTAAGCCACCAACGAATGGCTGAGCAAGTAAGGGCAAATGATCACTCGACATCACTCCCCTTGTTTTTATTTGAGGCTTCTATTCAACTCGACTGGGAAAAAAGAATTATCACAATTAGTGCGTATGTTTTTGAAGTTCCTTGTTAATTTTGGTTTAAACACCTCTTATGGTGCTGTGTACGTTCTTGGTGATTTCAATATTTTTGGATGATAGTATAGAAGCTTAATTATTGGGGTCTGTTTAAGCCAGAATTGGTCTAAGCAGATTTAACTTAGAGAAGAGATGGGGTACAAGCAGTGTAACCGTCTTATTCTTGAGAGACCTAAACCTGACTTGCAACACTCTAACACCTGGGAGACCTTAGCAGACACTGGTGTGGTGTCAGCCAAAGCCACTCTAATCCTTAAGTTAGTAAGCAGACTAGAGTAGATCAAAAGTAGAGTGGGAATAAGTAATGTAGCATACCTCAAATGCGGGATGGAGTTGCTATTTATATGAAATGGCTGTAGTTGTGATCATTGGATGCACGACACGTGTTATGTTAGATCAGTGACACATGGTGTTTACTTATCTGCGGTTCTCGTGAATCACAGATTATGTGGCCCATCGAATACGTGACACGTGTTTCGTTGGATCAATGATACGTGTCATTTTCTTATTTGGTGTAAACATTAATTTAATAGGCTCAGTTTCATGAGTTAATGGGCTCTACCAAACAGGGTCTTACTATCATTAATTGTGTAGCAAACCATGCTATTTGATGGATTAAGCGTATCTTTTTGTAATGCATTACACAAGCTTGGTTACTTATAAAATTGAAATAAGACCTTATGAGCATTTATATGGCAATTGCATGTGCAGAATCACTCTAGATTATCAATTCGCCAACCAAAAAATTCTTCTTGCCTCTTAAATTGGATCTAAATCTGTTGTTTGTATTATATATTTGTTTCTTATGTTTCAGCGACCCCTTTGATCCTGTTATTTTTTGCAAGAGAAGTGCTGGAATGACAAAAAAAAATGACACACTGCAAGGCATATTGACTCACAAAAGCTATTCATGCGTGCTTCGAAATGTGGGCACATACAGATCATGATGCATAACACGCGAGTCGAGGTCGCGTGGAGGGTTATTGCGAGCCAATGTGTCTTGTGGTGTGATATTGTTGTTGTCATTTTAGTATTTTCCTTTTTGTAATAGGTCCAAGTCCAAGTCAAAGTCATGAGAGAGTGTAGGAGTGACTAGTTTAATGTGTGAGTTTTAGTTTGAACATGGGAGAGTTCTCCGAAATCTAAAGACAATTTGGAGTTCTCACTCCCAAACTTATAATCATTGAATTTCTTTTCAACTAGTCGACGTGAGATTATTTCCATATCTTCAACACTCCCCGTTAAGTCTAAGTCGTCTAACTAGTTGTGACTTGTTTTCAATTTGGTAAGCCTGAGTTTGTATTATTTTTGAACCTCAAAGGCCTCATGCCTTCCAACATTTGATAAGCCTGAGGAACTTCTAAAAGGCCTTGATACTGTGAAATCCGAGAATTTCATAAACTTGATTAACAATCTAATTAAGTAAATTCAGATTTTAATTAGAAATTAAGTATCTGATGTAGGACCCACGCATTACGGACTGTAAATCATAAGTTAAAATATTATTTTTGTATGTCGCATGACTAATTGGTGCCGTATACTCTATTCGTCATCAATAGGGTCAAATTAAGGTATAGACGCACTGTCCGCGTGTATCAAAGCTCGTTAGAAAATCTTTCAATTTTTGACGAAATTGATGTATTTTTCGAGGTTTAATTTGAGCTTAAAATATAAGGGATAATAAATATGAAATAAATAAAAATGGCAAATAACAAGGAAGGGTATTAGATTTGCAATGGTTAGGATAAAAATTGAAGGGCAAATAGGTAATTCGGTAACCCCAAAACCCTTCAAACCAAATGAGAACGAAATCTGAGCTTCGTCCCCTTCACTGCTCCCTCCCATCGTGTTCTTCATCTTGGCAATCCTCCCATCTCTCTTGGCTGGCATCACTCTCGATCTCGTCTATCTCACACTCTTCATCTCTTATGAACGAACAGTGAATCAACGACGTGAAGAAGAGGAGTTTGACCACTCTGAGGTGAGTTTTTGATTGAGATTTGTGTTTAATTCAATCAATTCAGTGGGTTTGATTCCTTGTAGGTGATATTGTTGATTGAGTTGAAATTGTGGTGATGGACTGATTTGGTGATTTTGGTTTTGATGGGGATGAAGTGGGGGCTTGTTTGTAATCAATTAAAAAAAAAGAAAAAAGAAAAGAAACGATGGTGATGAAGCAAAACAACTGCTGTGATACTGTGCTGCTGTAATTGTGATGTTGTGGTGTTGTTGGGGATCGGTGGAGGGTGGTTTTGGTCGTTGTTGTTTTTGTTAGTTGTGGTTAATCGTTGGATATGTTAATAAAAAGTTGCGGCCGCTGTTGAGTGGATTAGGAGACCAAGGGGGACTATGGCTGCCATGCCTAAGGCATGCCCTGCAATGCCTCCGGCCAATCCTTGGGGTACTTAAGTGATTAATTGAATGAATTTGGTTAAGTTGAATAAGGGACATCAAGGAGATTTTATAGACCTCGAGGATTCAATGAATTGAATGACATTGTATCTTGTTGTCATAGTTTTGTGACTTATTGAACTAGTATTAATGCGACAATAGATGTTAAACTGTTTGAATATAATTTTATCAATGACTGGTAGGGATTCAAACCATGTTTAAGGTTAAGTTTAATTTGGTATTCAAAGGATTTATAAAGGATTTGTAATTTGGATTTTTAGAAAGTTCAAGAGACTGAAGAACTTTGAATTTGAGAATTTATCGGCAAGTTATAGGTTATTATGAAGTTAATAGGTGGTTAAGACCTATTTTAAGTCCAATGAGGGATTTAAAACCTTAATTGAAGTTTAAAACATGGTGTGGTGGTTTAGGATCCAAAATTGGAAACTTATTTTGTAAAAAGGGCTAACGGAGTTGTAGAAGTGGTTTGAACTCCGTTATGACTTGAAAATGAGATTTGATCCCATAGTAAGTTGAAATATGAATTTTAAGTATTCAAATAGAGTTGTAACTCTAAAAATGTGAATTTGTGATTTAATATGACTTGTTGAAATACGTGAAAGCCAAGAAACGTTTTGTAAGGTTTCGCAACCAACCTTGAGTTGGTTTGATTGTAAGTAAACTTTACAGTGACTCTCACTCGCATTGATATGGTTTATCTATTTGCATGAATTGCATTAATTATTGGCCATGCATGCACGAGAGAGGGAGATAAGCTTGTTTCTGAGTCTAGTTTGCTTGAAATTAGATTTCAATCCTACCTCAAACACCGACTAGTGAAATTAGTTCCAGAGTCAAACGCCGACAAGTTATCTTTGCATTTCATAAGCTCTTAATCTTGTTTACTTACTATTTTGGAAGTCGACGTCTGATTATAGTTAGAAAACAGAAACGAAGCGGATTGCATAGTTGTATATTTATTTCTTCAATTCCTTTGCTTTATGATTATTCCATATTATCCTGTTGCTATTACCAGGTGCGTTAGACAATGGAAAGTTTACTTATCTGACATCATTATTTGTTGTAATGGGGACATGTTCATCTCGCACTAATAAGGGAAATGAGAAGCTCAAAAACTTTTTGTGATTCCCTTTAGAGCTTACTTTCTCTTTATGTGACTTGGTTTTGTGTATACAATCTATATTTTTGGGTTTGGGTGAGAGTATGACGTTCTTTAAACTATACGTGAAGTTTCGTTGAATGGTTATGAGAGTCTCCTAAGTTAGTTGAGAGGTTTATGTTTCAATTTTGGTATATTTTGGGATTTGTAAAGTTGTAATTAAGCTATCAGAGACTCTAAGTTAGTTTATAAATTTGAATTTGATATATATTGTGAACTGCGGGGAGTTGTGAGTCCTTTTAGGACTCTCCCCAATTATGTTGTCTATTAGGTGAAAGTTTTTCGGCAGCCACTTTTAGGGGTTGTGCTGCCGAAATTTTTACAAAATACGAAGAATAATCCGTATGATTTCTCAATTTGCTCAACTTTATTGGTGAAAGAATAAGGTTTTGATAGTCTGGTTAACAGTTATTTAGGTTAATTTATTGATGGAAATCTTGAGGTTTTCCGATAGGCTGACTAGATTATCAGGAGATTAAGGTAATCTAGGCCGGTAAGTCATCATAATGACGAGGGGTCTGACAAATAGTAGTTGAGGGGAGATTATCACTTATATACTTCATTGTGAAGTCTTATTTAATCGATATGGGACTATTATTTTGCTCCACACATCTCAAAACTCCACCTAGGACCGAAATTCATTCAAGGTGTCTTCTTGACATGTCTCAACCGAACCGTTGGCTCTGATACCATGTTATTTTTTTGTAATAGGCCCAAGTCCAAGTCATGAAAAATTGTGAGAGTGACTAGTTTGATGTGTGGGCTTTAATTTGGTAGTGGAAGAGTTCTCCAAAATGCCAAGATAATTTGTAGTTCCCACTCCCAAACATAGAACCTTTGAATTTCTTTTCAACAAGTCGATGTAGGACTATTCCCTTATCTCGAACATATCCCTCTTGATATGAGACAGATGCGTGAATAATGAACATTAAGATCAATTTATGAAATAGAATAATTAAAAGAGAGAACCATTGTCTCAAGTTGCAAAGAACCTTTTTTTTATGTAATTGGGAGTCGAATTCACAACCTCCCATAAGCTTGCCTTTTGGCTAATGATGCCTCTACCATCTCACCAAAGATGTTTTGGCAAGTTTGAGAGAACTTGATAAAGCTTTTCAACTAAAGAGCATTACGAGATCCTTGGCAAAGTTTTTTTTTTTTTTTTTTTTGATAAAAAAAACCAACTAAATTACAACACACTCCACCAACACTAGTCGGGCCCCAACCTTACCTTTTGGCCCTTTAGCAAGTGATGCCTCAATCGTCTCACTTTAATTTTGCCTCTTGCATCCACACATGCACATCTCAAACTTCTTGTCCCCCATATGCCTCTTGAGATTTCTACCTTCCATTTGAAATAACATTTTTCAAATGTTGGGGTGGTGATTCTTAGTTTGGCTATTTAATGGATGGAGGATGTTCTCATTGTCATTTGTAGCTTCTATGAAATGTAGATACTAATGCTCATCATTTGGTTGAAATTAGATTATATGCAGTCATGAAATTAAAAATTGGTTGTTTTTTAAGAATCTGTATGTGATCAAGAATTAATGTTTAGCTTCACATTTATATCCTAATGTTTGCTGAACCATGCACTCTACTGTTCGGTGTGTTCTTTTGGTGGTTAAAAAAGTCCATAGATTTGTAAAATTGAATACACTCCCCTAAGAATCAACCTTGAAGTCGTGGGCTTATGAAAAAGATTTGACACCCTATTGTTGGTGTCTTATAAATACACATCAATTGTGTGCGTCCATACATCGATGCAAAAGTTAATGGATACCAACAATTGGATGTCTATTTTCTAGTGTCCAAAACGGGTTACCTAATCATTTTCCTATTTATATTTATATTTGTGTCAGAATTTTTTTTAGTCATTTTTATTTAGGCTTGACCATTCTCATGAGTGTATGTCAAGCATTCCAACTCTATGACTAGGGAAAAATCAATATACATAGAGTTGGCTGTTAGGATTCAATTTCATAACCTTTTGGCTTGACCATTCCCATGAGTATTGCAGTAGTTTGTTTATTCACTTAATAAATTGACCTCTCAGTACGGGGTGAGGAATGTAACAATAATTGTTGTCAGCCATTGTCTAGGAGTAGTGATTGAGTCTTAATAGTTTTCACTTAGGCCTCTATGATGTATTAGATTTAAATTTCTTAATTTTTTGATGCATATCTCTTATGGGGTGGGGTGTGTTTCTTTGAAGTATGACTGTGTAACTTTTTTTTTTGAAAGTTGACTATGTAACTATTTAGTTATTGTTGGTCCATAAAGTATTCAAAAAAAAAAAACCAAAAAAAAATTATTATTTTTGGAAATAAATATAAATAAAATAAAAAAGAGTTTTAAGAATAGGAAAATGTTAGCATGCCCCAACAAGGGCACGTATTCTTTTGCTAAAAAGACTTTTGTGTGGTTGAGTCAGCTGCGGTAGGCCCACTAAAAAGACTTTTCTTTTGGTTTGTTTGTCAGTTTATTTTTATTTATTTTTTTGTTTTTTTCTCTTTAGCGTGGTTGTAGGTACAGCCAACTGACTTTCACCCGTCAGAGCTGCGCGTCTTTGTTGGGTGACCTTGTTGGGGCATGCTAACATTCTCTGACATAAGTTTTTCTCGCCCAAAAGTTGCGGTGAAATGTCTAAAATGACCTCCCTCATGACTCGGTGAAAGTCATCTCAGCTTTGAAGAAGAGCAAATATGACAATTCACCATACACTTTACGCTAGAAAAACGCTGGGTTATTTTTCATTAGTTGATAGTCTTTTGGGCTATTTTGTCAAATTTCCCTTCTAAAACCCTATCTGGAGACAAACCCTAACCCTAACCCACATTTGGTCACCCCAAATTCTGATCAATTGGAGCAAGTTTCAATCGATTCAAGCCCTTCCCAACCGTCATTGAAGTCCGCGTTCTTCGCATCTCACTGTACCGATTGAAGATTCATGCAATGAAGAGGTGTGATTGAATGCGTTGGACAACATTTTGATTTTTCCGTTTCACTCTTTACGGTTTATTGTCGAATGGGCGTCGATTAAACTTGCTTGTAATGACGTATAAGCATGAAAGATTTCATCTTGTTGGTTATAATGATAGAATGCAAAGTGGGCGCATTTGAATTAATTATATGAAGATCATTGGTTTGATGAAATGCCTCACTGAAAATGATACTTTTATTACTTCTACAAAGCTTTATCATCGTGTAGGATGGAAAGGGTGATTTCTAAACAACATTCTGGTCAAGCTGTGGCGGGTACTCATTGGTTTCGTCTATGTCGAAGATAATTAGTATATACCCATAATTGAATGGTTAATTTCCGCTTTGGATGGCTCGTCGGGTGTTAGTTACCATTAGGAGTAATTAGATTGCCAGGGTTATTGGTTGAATTCTAAAAATGTATATGTGAATTTGTAGGTGTACATGACACGGCTTTCCTTGTTTTCATGACAAGAACATCTTCTTATACTCAGAGTGTAGGCTCAAGAGGAAATGTGTTTTGGGCGTGGTCGCTTATAATAATTGGCTGCATTTTGTTCCTGAGCTTCTTTTATGCTGCCATTTTGTCCAAGCTTCTACCAAAATCTGAGAATCCGATTATATCTGCCATTCAGAACGACAGGTGACACTCTTGGTTCATTTTCATGATATTTTTGACACTTGTATTCAAAAAAATTGTCATTCATTTTTTTTTCTACCAAAATCTGAGCATCATTCCTTACGTACATTGGGAATAAGCACTTTTTTCAATGAAGGGGATTGTAGTAATTCTGGTTTTATACTACTTGGACTCACACTGTAGATCCAGAGTGTAACCCGACAGATGATAGGAAGGTAGAAGCACCAGCTTGTGGTGATAGGGGCCCATTGCAAAGTCAGGTGTAGTGTGGTCAGGTTCTTTCTTACCTTACAGGGATGCTATATTGTTCACTGACTTCTTGCACATCCATCAGCTCCATTAAACTATTTGAGATGTGATTACAACTAGGTTGATTGGTAAGAGTTCTGACTTCACCAATATAACTAACCAAAGTTATACACAAACATGACGCTATCTTACTAAAATTCCAGCAAATAGACTCTTCATTTCTGTCAAGTCTTAGTTGTTACTAATATATTATGGGAAAATTCAATATCCTAGAACGCTAAGGCATTCAGCCCCTCTAACCAATCATTGTCCATCTTATTGTATCCTGTCAGTTTTTCTTTTATCTTTTGACGTCAGACACATGAAAATGGCCATTGGACTTGTGTTAATTTCCATCATGTAGACCTATCTAACCCTTTAATTTTTTCTTTTTTTAAAAAAAAATGAGAGCAACATCAAGCTAGGATACAATGATAAAGTTTAAATTATGTGGGTTGGGGAGTATAACCTGTTAGGACATTGTCGTGTATGCAAATTCAGTTTAACATGGCCAATCCCATGTATGCGTAGACAAGCATTCTTCTGTGTTGCTTCATACTTGGTACTGACACATCATGATGGTGGCAATGTCTGTTTCCCTCATTGAATAGTTGTTTTTGGACGACTACGCTGAACTCCATTGCATTATAAAGGTATGATAATGAGTGAAAAGTCAATCGCTAGTTTCATTAACATTAATAGATGCATTTCTAATGTTTGTTCCCATTGAACAATTGTCCACTTGCCATTTCTTGGTCTAGATCTTGTTTTGGCATTGTCGGTATATTAATTATGTTCTCTTGTATTGACCTCTCTTTTTGAATAGGTATTACTGCATACTGGTGCCCGTAACACTACCTCTGCTCGTGGTAGCAGTTTATCTTCATTGGCTCAGCATGAAGCTTTTCAAGCATGCATAAAACGCGTCTTCAGGTAGAATAAAGGAGTCATTAATTTAGAGAAGAGACCTCAAAAGTATCTTGCAAAATTCAAATCAAAGTGATTGAGAGAATTATCCTGACTCTCTGTTAAACTGCATTGAAAAATGTAGGTGATTTGAAGTTGTTGAGGGTGCAAGTACCATTCTTGTTTGCTAATTCAAGTTCAAAGGAAGTCTCAAACTCCAACCTTTTGATCCAAAAACCTTAGTGTTGGACTAGCGTTTCCATTTTTATTGAGACATGGATATGAAGAACTTGCTTATCAGCATGAAAAAGTGTTTTCTACTGTGTTCATGCAGTGTGTACGTTAATTGATTCAGTTTCGATGCTGTTTTAAAGGGCTTGTGTTCGAGCCCAAGAAGCGGATAACCCATAAATTCGTAATATATGCATTGATATTTATTCATCCAAATATGTGGATGGATCCTATTTGGGTACCACATGGGTATCTGATTATTTTAAATTATATTATGTTGGCTGGCACCTTTTACTTATTTCGACATGTCCATGACAGCCTCCCCCTTTCTGTATTTCGACGCGTATCATGAGCATTATGTTTTTTCAATTATAACTCTTATCTAGTATCTGTATACAATTTGGTTGGTTGACATGTTTGCGTATTAAGTTCGAGTTTCTGTTTGTCATTTGCAAACTTAAGTGAAAGTAGCTAGTATACACTAATTTCTCACATGTGCTAATATGTTGCAGTTTTTGCGTATTTGGAAATTCTCATCATATGAATATTTTTCTCTCGCAGAAACTAATTTTTGTGAATGGCGTGGAGACTTCTAAAAGAAACAGTGAGTTGAATGCATTTATCTGCAAAGCGTTTCAATCAAGGACCAAACCAAATTAAAGAAAAGTTTTATCATTTAGTTGTTTTGTTTTTTGTTTTCTTTTTTTGATGTCTAATTCATATCAAGGCAATGATTTAAGGTATCTCTTGATTTTTTTGATTTTCCAGGGTACTCATGCTAATATCATCAAAGCTTTGATCCCTATTACCATGAAAGATGGTGTGGAACCGATTTCTACTTTCTGGAGAAGCATATCAGGTAAATCTATAAACACATGTTCATAATTTTGTACTCTTTTCTTTAATTACACGTGGATAGAGCTTCTACATATCATGTTCTTTTCTAAGTAAAGTTTTTCTATGGTTGATCCTTTTAAACCAATGGCTGTTGGTTAGGGTCTTTGGTACCAGAAGTTTCTTAGCAAGGTCTTAGGTTTGAGTCTTGTGGAATGGATCAAACCATCGCCAGGAGAGCTCTACTTCCTTGTGGGACCTCAATTACCTCGACTCCATATTAGTTGGGGCCCAATTAGGTTATTGGATGATAGGGGCCGCGGACTAAAAAGAAAATGGTTTTTGACACCCATTCTTTTATCAATTTTATTAGAATAATTCGAACACAGAGGAAGCATCGTGAGCTAGCGGGTGAACACGTTTTATGAATCAAATTATGAAACTTTGAAGACGCTTTAGGCAGAATTACAAAAATTAAGCAAAAATGAAGAGGTTGTAGATATAACTTTCGGATAGTGATTAGTTACCAAGGAACGAAAATTCGATAAAATTACCGAAGTTTAGGCGAAGTTTATTGAAGTTGAAGGGATTGAAACGAAGTTCACGGGTAGTTTAAAAACTACAAAACTTCAACGAAGTTTATGTTAAAAATCGACAACATTGTGATAGAACACTGAATTTGATCTATTGAATTGAGAGACAACAACGATTACAAACTCGAAAGTAACCCCAGAGAAGAGTCTTAAAACTCTCTCAACCCAATCACTCCAAGAGTGTCCAATTACATTCAAATTCTCAGATGGCTAAACCAACTAACTCACCCCTATTTATAATGTGTCCCCCTAACCAACTCTATGTGGCTCTCTATGTGGGATCTTATCACATTGATACAAATTGATATGGATTGCTAAAAACAAGGAGAAATTGCAAACTTTTGGGTAAAAAAAACTAAATAAGTGTGTAGGAGACGGAAGGGTTAAGGGTTGTAATTGATGGTGGCTTTTGGGGGTTCTTGAGAATTTGAGAGTGACCTACTTTTGTATACATATCTATACACCGATCATGTGATCCCTTGATTTTGCATCAAGATTCAATGTATGCATCAAGATTCACTTTTGCACACGCACATCTCTACAACGCTTTATAATTTTTTAATCGATGCATACTGTCAAAAAGTTGATATTTTCTTTTGCTTTAAATACTGACCCATATTAAAAAGACATGTTTCATAATTTTATTTTTACTTATGTGAATGTGCAATTAATAAATGGTTAGAGAATCAAATTAAGTGTAATTATTATTACTAAAAAGTGATCTACCATACAGAGTATGCATGACTAGTGCCAATAAAATTGACTTGAAACCATTAACAAGATTTAAAAAATCGACAAACTTCGCCGAACTTCGGGCGAAATTTGTCGATGCGGAGGCGAGCAAAGCAAAATTGATAGACAGTAGAAAAAATGCAAAACTTCGGACCAACTTCGGCTAACTTTGATCGAAGTTCGAAAGCTTCAGTCGAAGCTGATGAAACGTGAAGTAAAAATGCTTTGTTTTGGCGAAGTTGAGGCAACTTCGACTAAAATGTCGAAGTTGCCCCTATAGCGAATCAAAAAAGCTGGAAACGTACTTGGTAAGTGAGCTGTGACGAGCCTTTTGTGCAGTTTCACATCTTCATCAGCTTTGCCCTTTACCAGAACTCTGAAACCCTAGAACTTTAAATGAAGAAGAGACAATCTTGACCTAAAAACGCAAGGCTCTCACATTTTCATGAACCCAGTCAGTCTCTCACTTCTTCTCTTCTTCTTAAAAACCCTCATGTGATGAGGTAGGAACTAGGGTTTTTTGGGTTTTGAGAGAGAGAGAGAGAGCTAACAGAGAGATCGACAAAGAAGATGAGAGACGAGAGAGAGGGCACGGACAGGGGAGAGAGGGCTCACAAAGAGAGAGAAATGACATACGAAGAAGGAGAAGAAGAGACGAGAGAGAGGGATGACAGGGAGAGCAACAACGGAGAAGAAGGAGAGACGACTCAGACGAGAGAGAGGGCTTGGAGTCTCGGACAGGGACAGGGTGAGCAACGAAGAAGAAGAAGAAGAAGAAGAAGGGAGAGGTCGACTGGTGCTCTATGAAGGGAGAGCAACAAAGTGTTTTTTGTTTGTGTTTAGGGCTTTGACCGTGGGCTTCGAGGACATTTTATTTGGGACCTTAACTAAAGGCACTTGGTGACTTCATTGTCTGCACATGTATGCACACTAGAGTTTAAGTGCCTTAGATTGTGCATTGTGATTTGTGTTTATAAATCGGAGTTTTCTAGCATTTAAAGTGAACTTCCGTAAACTTCCGTACACCGGCGAATTTTTGTCAAACTTCCATTGTCGAAGCTAACTTCCTCGAATGAATTCTGAATTTTAAGTAAGCGAAGTCATAAGCGAAGTTGAAGTTTCGAACCTCGACCATTAAATTGTAAATTTTTTAGGTATAAATGCATAATTGCGCTTGTTTCGACATCCCGTAAAATGAGTTTTAGTTTATCGACCATTTAAATAAAAATTTCTTAAACTTCTCTAAGTTAGCGAATTTTTACCAAAATTCTCCACGTCGAATTTAACTTCTCCAAATTAATTCCGATTATCAAGACGACAAATTATAAGGCGAAATCGAAGTTTCGATCCTTGTTGGTTACTATACTTTTGCTACATGCATGGCTACATAGTTGTGGGTTTTCTTTGGAAACTTTTCGTTATTTGCACGCATTCATCTCGAATCCCGATGCAAGCATTAAAATTACAGAAACAACTATGTAGCAAATATGTGTAGCAAAAGTATGTCACCTTAACATCGTCCTTTATTTTGTTCTTGGTAGGTCTACTGTGAGCGAACTACACATGAAGTTGAACTACACATGAAGTTGCTTTTACATCCGACTTGTATGGATAGGATTTCTAGCTTTTGACCTTGAATGTTATAAAGTTTCTTAATCAGGCAATTCTCAATTGATTTAATTTTTCTCACTCAGCTGGCTTGAGATCTATGATAAAGTGAATTGCATATTGATATTGCTCAAGTCGGATGTTAATTTTTGTCTCACTTAATGTGATAATCTTTCATCTCTGGTTGACTGTTATGCAGGCGTCACTATTAATACTGCAGCAAAAAGCATTGGAAACAGCACCATTTCAACCAAGCAATTTCTCAGGTAATTTCTTTTTCATTTTTTCATTGTCTGTTTTATTTTTCTTGCATTATCTATCATCATGGTTGAGTATAACTGTTTGTTGCTTTTTTAATCATATAATAGTATCATAACGATTTCAGTAGCTTGTGGAAATGAAGGAGCTACTCACAATATTTATTTTCTCATCACTACAAACTCACAATGAGGAAGATGAAAAAATTGCTACTGAAGGAAACTCATAATTGTTGAAAAGTTGTTGCAAATTCATACTTATAGGTAGTGGATTCACTTTTCTTATCCTATTGCCAAATCAAGTTGTCGTGCTTGGCAGGTATGGGAACTAGACCAAACACTTAGGAGGAGGTCAATCAAAGTGCTATCACCGTGTCAATTAGATGTTGGTGAACTAGTGTTTAAGTTTTTGGTTAAAAGCCTCATTGAAGACGAAGTGCGTATTTGCCTATTGTTAGTGACACGAGTCGAATGTGTCAAAATATATAATCCTGATGAGATTACCAATGACCACAAGAACTGCAGTAGTGGCAAGCACGAGGTCGAACCACGAAAACCAAGTTTCTGACCTATGCTACTAAACTAAAAATAACTCGGGGTGTCCACAGGAATAATTTCTAAATTAACTAAAACTAGACTAAAAATAGCAAGTAAATATATCAATCAAGGGGGAAACAATCCAAACCATCGGTATCACAAATCTCCTCAATTTGGCATAATTTTACATACGGTCCTCAATCTAATCAAAGCATGCAATTCATAGTAAATTAGTGTAGCTATAGACCCGGTAACGTACGCGGGTCCTCGCACTTCCTTATCTCGATGGTCAAGGTACGACAATGACCACTTCCCTAGTCAAACACATAACCCTATATTCAAGCGAATTGGGTTTAATGCGCTGACCGCAATGGACTTTGTGAAGGCACTACACCTAGACAACTGGATCACTAGTGTGTCCAGTTTTGCCTAGACCCCTATGGTATTCAACCGGTCCCAAAAGGGTCTAATCAATTGGTATGGTCGGATGCCATTAATGTGGTCTTATTGCACAAGTATGGGTGCGTACAACCTACTGGCATGTAAATCTTGATTTAAACAAGTGTTTAATCTCAATAATTCAACCAATATCAAAGGGAATAAAATACTATGAAAAACAAAATAAATAAATAAATAAATAGATCTCACATATGTTTTTATGCCAAAAGGGTGATTTGATCCACCTCTGGTTTAGATTGATGAGTTCAGCCGGCCATCGTCGTCAAGAACTCCATAAAAATCCAAAAACAAAGTATAAAACAATGGTTTGTGGGAGAAAAAAGGAGAAGACACTAGAAGCTGCCAAAAAGAAAAGCAAAACAACTTATGTCGATCCCCTCCAAAAACCCCTAATTAAAACTGCCAAAATTGGGTGCCCAATGCCTATTTTCGAGTTTGGTTTGTGACACGTGCGCCGAGGACAATCAGATGGTTGTTAGGAGTTTGTTTCAAGTTCTCTGCCACGTGTCAGCGCTCGATTGGGCGAAGGAGCTGGACTGGTTGACGTGGCACAATGTGATTGGACGAGGACTGCTGTTGCGATGACGCTGGTGTGACAGAAGATCGCCACGTGTCGCGTGCGCATTGGTGGGACAGCTTCCATTGTGCAGCTTTGCAGAGTGACGCGAGGAAGAGAGGCGGGCGAATGGGCATGTGACACGTGGCGTGGAGCTGGCAGGTGAGGCAGCTTTTGCTGGTGTCTGCTGACCAATAGGGGCAAGACACGTGGACTGCTGTAGGGAACCAACCAATGATGGAGTGACACGTGTCACAAGAGTGGGAAAACCGCCCAAAAGTGCGTATGTCGAGGCGTATCTTTCGGTGTCTGATCACCGTGTATGAGTAGTCCATTTCGCGCAGTTTTTCGCCACGAACTCAACCGCGCACTCCAAAAATCCTGAAAATGACTAATAAAGACAATTAGGCCAAAATTTTAGGGATTCAACAATAAAAATAACTAAATAAACTATATTAATATGCCTAATTAACGACTTATCAGTTAGTTACTATAGTCTACATTAGGTTTGTTGAATGTTCTTTGTAGTGCGGTCCTGATTTCTTGCATTTACTCTTTAGGCTCTATCTAATTCTGGCATTTCAGTGTGAAATGGATGCTGTCTGGATTTAGATGCAGTTTCTCATGCTTGTTGAACAAATACTTTCTCAAGAAATGATTGATCGATCAGTACCAGTTACTCTTTAGTGAAAACCTTATTAGCTAGAACCCATGAATTATCTAGACTTTGGCCATCGTAGAACAATTGCCTCATGTATTGTGTAATAATTGTTCATTTGTTACTTTGTGTAGGTGTTTTTATACAAGCCGGGAGCTTTTGGCAAGGAAAAGTACTGAAACATTTGGTCTAAAGGCTCCAAAGAGAGAGAAGTATGCGAAGAAGGATAATAAGTCCCAACCACCTGTTGAAGCTCCATATGTACCTCCTAAACGAAATCAAACTGCGAAATCCGTGCTCAGTAGAACGGTTGATATTTTTGAAGGCATAACAATTTCAGAGCTTGGGAAGCGTACTGGCGAACCCACATCTTCTTTGCAAGATATTCTTGTAAATGTTGGGGAAAAGGTTGACTCAGTGTTCGATCCTCTCAGCATTGATGTTGCAGAGCTGGCTGCAATGGTACATCTCTTTTCTTGTTTGAGGATTCCTCTGCAATTCTTATTAACTTGGGCAGTAGAAACTTGAGATAATTGTTATAAGTTATCTAAGAAAGTTCAATAAATGTATCAGTATCGATTGTTTGTTAATTTAACTAAAATTCAGTACAGTTGGAATGTAAGTTCAATTTAAGATTGGATCTTACAGTTAAAATTGTCTGACCTTATTTTTAGGCATGCCAACAAAATCTTAACTGGGAGAAAGATATCTCCTTTTGGTTGGCCAGTGCTAAATATTCTCTTCGATAGCATTCGCTGACTGTAAAAGTGATGAGTGAAGCTTCATAAACTCAGTTTAGCTTTGCAGATTCATGGAAAACGCTAAAAATGATGAGTGAAGCTTCATAAACTCAGTTTCTTTTTCAAAAATGCTCTAGTCAACTGAAAGAAGCTTGTTCGTTTATAGTAATAATAATAATAATAAAAGAAACTGACAGAAGCTGGATATCAAATGAGAAAATAACAAGTTATTGATCCTTGCTTCTTTTGGATGAACTTCATCAGCAGATCTTAATTCATTAAATTTATCACTAATTTCTCAAATGTTTTTTTTTTTTTTTAAAAAAAAAAAACATCTCAATTTGAAAATCTATCTTTCAGACCTTACAAGCTGAAGTTGGTTACTAAAGTAAAAACTTTGGGAGTGATACTATTAATAGCTGCTCCTGTGACAGGTTGAGTTAATTGCCTTGCATCAACTTGTGGACTAGCGTCATAGTGAAAAGAATTCAGCTATCGCAATTTTGATTTATTACAAATCCAAAAATTGTATCTTGCTCATCTTTTCTTATTTATCTGCGACTGAATAGATTCATGAAAAAAAAAAAAAAAAAAAAAAAAAAACCATCCTTTGGGATATGTTTTTTTTTTTTTTTTCTTTTACTTGCTATAAGAAATAGAGAATACGTTTAGTTAAGAATCAGCTCGGGTACCATCGGAACATATTTACAGTTGAAAATGCATAAGCATGTCTTATGTTTATTACTAATTTATTCTTCCTGCAGGAAGTTGGAGCTAATGTTAGAAGGCTGCATTCTGATGAAGGTGCAGATATTCAACCTAGATCACCGGTTGTCACAGTGATGGGTCATGTTGATCATGGTAAAACTTCTCTTCTAGATGCACTGCGGCAAACATCTGTGGCTGCAAGAGAAGCTGGAGGCATCACACAGCATCTTGGTGCTTTCATTGTGGCAATGCCCTCAGGTGCATCAATCACATTCCTGGATACTCCAGGTCATGCTGCATTCAGCGCGATGCGTGCTAGAGGTGCAGCGGTCACTGACATTGTGGTGCTTGTGGTAGCAGCTGATGATGGTGTGATGCCCCAAACCCGGGAAGCGATGTCCCACGCCAATGCTGCTAATGTACCCATTGTGGTTGCAATTAATAAATGTGATAAACCAGCTGCTGATCCGGAGAAAGTAAAGAATCAGCTTGCTTCTGAAGGCTTAATGTTGGAGGAGATGGGTGGAGATGTCCAACTGCTTGAAATCTCTGCTGTTAAGAAGACTGGACTGGATAAGTTGGAGGAAGCGTTACTACTCCAAGCTGAGATGATGGATCTCAAAGCACGTGTTGATGGGCCTGCTCAAGCTTATGTAGTTGAAGCAAGGCTTGACCGAGGGCGTGGGCCTTTGGCTACCGCAATAGTGAAGGCAGGAACTTTGATAAGCGGGCAACATGTGGTTATTGGTGCCCAGTGGGGTAGGATAAGGGCTATAAGGGACATGGGTGGAAAGGTGATTGAGAAGGCACCACCTTCAACACCTGTTGAGATTGAAGGACTCAAGGGGCTTCCAATGGCTGGTGACGATATTACCGTTGTGAACTCAGAGGAGAGAGCAAGGATGCTCAGTGCTGGCAGAAAAAAGAAACTTGAGAAAGATAGGCTTATCAAGACCGATGAAGAGAATAATGAAGCTATCGATGATGAATCAGAAGATAAGCCTAAGAGGGTAGAGTTGCCTATTATAATTAAAGCAGATGTTCAGGGAACTGTTCAAGCTGTCACAGATGCATTAAAGAGTCTAAATAGCCCGCAGGTTTGCTTACCTTTTCTCTTTTCTGTGTGTGATTGGATGATTCAGTGCCTAATGTAGTTAGCATTACAAAAATTGATCCTAGCAGTAGATTTGTTTGCCAACTTTTCTCAAGGTAGCTAAGACCAAGATTGATTAGTTTATGCCTTAATAAGTAGTTATTTTCTTTTTCGATACTTGTGTCAATTTCTATAACAAGTTATTTTCTTTTTCGATACTTTTGTCAATTTCTCAAGTTAATTTATATGTTTTTAGAAGTAAAACTTCTAAAAAAATATTTCCATCTAGTAAAACCACTTTCAGCACTCAAAAAAAAAAAAAAAAAAAAAAAAAAAAAGTTAACTACCTGATAAATGTCACCACATACCGTCTTCCACACCTTTGAAAATCATGATGTCTAATTTTGCATGAATTTTCTCGTAGATGCATATTTTTTTGTGGTTATTGGAATCTTCCTACATTTGTCTGACCTAGAGGTTCAAAATTGAATGATATATATTGTTTTCCTTAATGAAAATTAATGGTTCAAAATTGTAAACTAGCGCCCCACTGGCTTCAGTTACCATTTATACAGGTGGTGGTGCTGGTTTCTGGCCTGCAAATTGATGAATGTCTCCAATTTTTGAAATTAATTCTTTCGTGTTTTCAATGCTTGTCTCAAACTTCATTTCAGGTTTTTGTAAATATAGTCCATGTTGGTGTTGGCCCTATTTCTCAATCTGATGTGGATATGGCAGAAGCTTGTGGTGGATGCATAGTGGGGTTCAATATCCGCAATCCCCCCAGCTCTGTCACACTAGCGGCAAATCGAGCCAGTATAAAGGTATTATGCTTTTATTAGTCTTGCTTTTGTTACAGTTTTGGGGAAATATTTATGCTCTGAATGGTGAAATATCTATCTTCTAGCTTTAATGTTCCTTGGCTTCCTCTCTTTTCCCCATTATCTTATCCGGGCCTTGCCTACTGATTGGTAGTCGACCTTTTTGCATCATACATCTCGTCACTTCAAAATGACAGAACACGTCAAATGTAATTAAATTTCAAAAAAGAATAGGTTCGTTGCAGCTTTTTGAAGGCCATTCCCAAGCCCATTATCCATACCCAAAAAATGGGAGAAGGTTGCGCTGTGTTGACAACCAGTATAAAACTTTTGTCGCTTTTTATGAAATGGGTCAAACAAACATAATTGTTGTTGTTGTTGTTGTTGTTGTTGTTGTTACTTGCGACTCATCATCTGGTATTAGTTTGGAGGCATCCAAGACTTGTACCAATCCTGGTATGACGTTCATCGGGTCATACTGCCACATAAATGGGCTGATCATTCACCACTTTTTCGCATAGGTTCTCTTTTCACTGCATTTTATACATTGCTTTTTCAAACTGTTTCAAGTTATTTTCATAATCTTGTAAAATGTAAAACATCGCGTTTCTCATAATGCCTGGCATACCATGATCCTTTTTATTTTATTTTTTTTTTATTTTTTGTGCTCTACTTTAGGTGAAAGTCCACCGCGTCATTTACCACCTTTTGGAGGATATGGGCAACCTTATTGTAGAGAAGGCTCCAGGGACTTTAGAAACACAGGTTGCTGGAGAAGCCCAGGTTTTGAACATCTTTGAGCTCAAGGGTAGGAGCAAGGCGAAGGGAGCGGACGTCAAGATTGCTGGGTGTAAAGTCATAGATGGTCAAGTCTCTAAGTTGTCGAAAATGAGAATTTTGAGAAGTGGGGAGATTGTCTTCGAGGGATGTTGTGCATCATTGAAACGAGAGAAGCAGGACGTGGAGATGGTTGGCAAGGGAAATGAGTGTGGTCTTGTGTTTAGGGATTGTGATAATTTTCAGGTAGGAGACATTATACAGTGCTTAGAGGAAGTTAGCAGGAAGCCCAAATTTATTTCTTCAGAAAGCGGCGCCGTGCGTATTGAGTGCTGAGAACGATTAACTGTAGAAGATGGAATTATTGCTCTTTCGCTTATACATTGAGGCGACTGCAGTTTTTCTTTGGACACGAAAAGAAGAGAAGAGTTTCCTTTATTTGTCTTGCTGAATCCAATCACAGTTGGCTTTTCTACCTTGTTTGTTTTGACAGAATTCATCATGTTAATGCAGAATGTAGAGAAGCAGATGAATTAGCAATTTTGAAATCATAATCATACTAAACCCCTCCTTTTTTTGAGAAATTTAGTTGTGCCTATAATTTATGGCCAATATTCTTTTGCAGTTCACAAGGTATTTGTATGCTTCCTCAATTCATAAAACTTTCTTTGCTGTCACATTTTTTATTTTGGCAGGAGTTCATGCCTACCAGAGGAGGGTTCTATTGACAATTGAAGTAGTAATTATATAACCCAATAAAAGTTATGATTAAATTCTTGATAGTTTTAGGTGCTGGAATTTTATTTTTTTTTGCTCCCTATTTAGGTCCGATTAATCTTACAAGAATCAGTTTGGCAATTTTAATTTCACAGGCTAGGAAAGAAGGACATATTTTGAGTTGGATGACAAAATTTGATCACACGACCTTTTTTTCGCGAAGTGCATCTCAATTCTATTTCAAATACATCAAAACAACTGAAAATCCTTTTAAGATGATAAAGTGTGCATATTTTTTTAAGCCACGGCTATTTGGATTCCACGTTTTGCTCTCTTTATCCCATTACTTTACTGTATCCTGTTTTTGAATTTTTTTAACTATTTTTACTCCACTTTTTTGTAAATTATTTCAAAACTACTCCTCACCCTCAATGAATGTTTACCACATTTCCTACCTTCATCCCAACACCCTTCAATGCTATCAATTTCTCAATTTTAGTCATTGTATAGCACTTGTACTAGGTCACCAAAAGTCGTATGAGTGTTTTTTTTTGTTGAACAAGGTTGGATGTGGTCGCGTCGTGTCCAAGAAGTGAAGAAGTGTCGCCTGCGAAGTTCGGCCGACTCCGACCGATTTACTAACTCCGACCGATACCCCTAAAGAAATAATGGCCGATCGATACCTCTTTAGAGAAATCGGCCGACTCCGACCGATAATGCCAAGTGAACTCAATGTTAATTGATGAAGGAGGGATCCAGCAGAGACCTTTAAAGAGGTGTCGACAACTTCGATCGATACCTCTTTAGAGATATCGACCGACTTCGACCGATAATGCGAAGTGAACTCAATGTTAATTGGTGAATGCGAAGTGAACTCAATGTTAATTGATGAAGGAGGGATCCAGCTGAGACCTTTAAAGAGGTGTCGACACTATGTGTTCGACACCTCTTCAGAGTTGTCAGCCCTGTATGGTCGACACTAAAGAAATAATGGCCGACTTCGATCGATACCTCTTTAGAGATATCGGCCGACTTCGACCGATAATGCGAAGTGAACTCGATGTTAATTGATGAAGGAGGGATCCAGACGAGACCTCTAAAGAGAACACCTGCGGGTAATAAGAACGAACAAATTTTTTTTCAAAACTCTTAAAAGATACATGATAATAACCAAAAAAATAGTTGGTTTTACTCGGAATCACTTGATATTTTTTATTTCATCGAGACTTTGTACCCAAAATACAAGATTTAACCTCCAAATCGAAGCCCTAAATCCAACAACAAAATCACGAACAATACCGACTCAAAAAAGTAAAAAAATCCAAAAAAAAAAAATCTTCAAGATCAACACGAAAAGAGATAAGGAATGCACCCACGCCGTCGAATCGATGTGATTTTGCTCAGATTTCATCGGATTTAGGTTGGTGGTGAGAATGTGATTTGAGAGATGGGTGACTGGGTTCAGGCTCTGTTTGGTAAACACAAACTAGCTTATCAGCTACTCTTGCTAGCGTTTGTAGCTTATTTTGGTTTATAGCTTATTTTGGTTTGTAGCTTATTTTAAAAATAATCTAGATAATTAGCTCCCAATTGAAACGCTACTCTTGCTAGCGTTTGAATCGAAAATCTATCATTTGGATGTTTTCTCTCAATTCTACCCTCATTTTTTCGGAATTTATAAATTCATGCCCTTGCAAATTAGTGGAACCTGTTGTAAATTGAGTTGGAACTTGCTAAGAACTAGAGAAGGAAAATATAAGACTAAGAACTTCTACTACTACAAAGAAGAAATGAGATAGTTGGAATGAGAAGTTTTCATTCAACTTGGTGTGTGAATTACAATGGGGTTGGCACCCTTTATATAGTTCATTTGGTGATGATGATAATTGTACTTATACAATGTGTACAAGTTATACATACACCACAAGTCATACAACACATCACAAGCAACATAGACAATACATAGAAGAGTTGGTGTACATTGGAGAAGATTACAAGTTACATGACAATACATAGACAAGTGGATGTACTATTAATTGAGAATTACAAGTTACATGACTACACAATATGTTGGTGTACATGCATGATCATCCATATTCCACAACACTCCCCCTTTGATGACACTTGTTTAGAGATTGTGCCTCGTTAAAACTTGTACTAGAAAAACACTGTGGGAAAAAAATCTAGTATAGGAAAAAGAGTACAATATTCTCGTCAATCTTGATTTGTAGTATAATATTGTTGATTGCCTCATTAAAAACCTTGCTAGGAAAACCCGGTGGGATAAAACCATAGCTAAGGAAAAGAGTGCAACACATTGATAGACTTTGAGAGAATATATATACGTCTCATTAAAACCTTTACTAGAAAAACCTTATAGGGAAAAAAATTCTAGTATAGGAAAAAAGTACATTGCTCTCATATATTCTTTTTTCTTTTTATATATGGAGAATAATAATGTTAGGATCGCCTCATTAAAAACCTTGCTAGGAAAACCCAGTATGATAAAATCATAGCTAAGGGAAAAAGAGTGCAATGCACTAATCAATAACTCCTTTTGATTCTCCCCTCATGTTCACATGGGTGAGACATCTTGTGCATTTTGTTGCACATGGACATCGTTTTCTATATGAATCATTTAATGTTGAAGCATATGATTGTCACTCTTTTGTGTATAGTACTTGCATCAAGTAATTGATTCATAACTTGTTGCTCTTTGAATGATCCTTTGAACTTTGAGTTCATATTAATTTATACATGGATCATAATACAACAAATTTAATGCAATTTGATGTGTTTCAAGCAATTTCACGCCATTCCTTTTGAATTGGCTTATATCTCCCCCTAATGGTGGGAAAATTGCTTCATCAAAGTGACAATTAGCAAAACTTGTTATAAATTATTTCCATATTAGGGTTCCAAGACATCTTATAATATAATTAATGGAGAGTTAAATCAATATACGTCTCCTATTGATTTGTCTTGAGATAATCTCCAACTGATAAAAAAAAATCAGTTCGATAAAGGATGTCCGTGCGAATTTACGATATTTTCGCATTATCGATGATTATGGATAATCAAATAGATCTTTCCATATTATGAATGTCATTTGATTTCTGACGACATTCGTTTTAATGTGCCTTATATATTGCAGAAGTTAAAGCCGAGAATATTATACTCAGATTAAATCATATTCATATAGATAAATTTTATATTATTCTGAATAGACTTCTTCTGAACAAGACAATAACAATAAAATTGTTGTCTCAGATATTGACTGAACATTAGCCTCCGCTAAGTTCGAATTCGAGAAATATTCACTTTTATATTATCATGTACATGCATGTAGCATGATTCACAAGACATAAACTCATCGCCCATATTTAGGTCACGATTTAAACACATCTCGATGTGCCTGTTTTATCGAGTCATTTTCAATGATAAAATTCATAATATTTTGCCTTTGATTTTGAAGGCATGGTAAAGGTCAAAAAAATATTCGGGTATATATATGACAATATTTAGGCAAAATAGTCTTTCATATATGACCAAAAAAATGTCACAATTATGAGCGCTCATTGTCAATAATTATTTGCCCTTTGTAGTGGTGCACCACTTTTATTCTAATTTTTGGTGGAATTGTCAATACGACATTTACCTGATATTTTCATCTTTTCCACGTCCATAAATTTATTATTGCGATAATGATCATTATATGCAACATATGCTTCTTAATTTGAAGCTGAACTAATTGGACGGGAGCGATATTATATTTATAATATCTCACTATTTTACTCAGCTACCATGAGAAAAGAAATCAATCCTTAATATTTATTGGATTGACGTGCTTACTCGATATTTGTTGCAACAATAAATCGAGGCGGGCCACGTGACCTTCTTTTTATTGTCTCATCAGTCATATTTCCACATAGCCTCAACATAGAGGTAATTAAAATTGTGGAATTACAATTAATATTTGACATGATTAAATTTTGTAGCATGAGACACAGCCGCTCATTTTGAGCTTTTGGAGCATTACCCTTTTGGTATGTATATATATAACTCCATATGGTGAAAAAATATATATAAAGTGAAATATTCACTTTTCAAATCATTAAAGAGAAATTGGCGAATGATTGTGTATAACACACAATTTTGCATATATGCCTTATTCACAAATTGCAGTATCTAATTGTCATGACAAGTAATTCTTGTCGGTAATATAATAAGGCAACAAGTTCAACTATGGTTGAATAATATTTTGAAAATAAATTTAATATAAAATAGTTTTCCCCTTTTTTATGTAAAAACATAATTAACATATGATTAAATATATGTCACAACTTGATTTATTAATAAACAAAATATACTATTCGTATGAGTTGGTGGGACAACCTCCAGGTTGGGTGGCGAGACATAGTCTACTTAATACCATGTCTTCTCGAACGGGATAACCCGTCTCCCTTTCAATGTTTAGCTTTATCGTGGACAAGGCTTACCCACTATCAACTCAAACTTATAGCATTATTTGTATTATAAAATCAAGAATAGAACAATAACTAATCGTTTGTAGTTTTAAGAGAAAAACTATATGTCACACATTGACTTTTGATTTCTGATGTAGAAGATCGTACAAGACGCAACTACAGAGCATATTTTCGCAATCGGTGACGTTATAATGCATATTATATGAATAAAGTATGCATATAGAAGTCATGCATGCAATAAAGGAAGCAACCATGATAATATAGAAATAAATTGAACTTATTTAAATAACAAAAGTTATACCTTCTTAGCATTGTCTCCTTAACAAGCCTTCTTGAACTTCAAGATCTCCTTAATGTTAGAGCAAGCTCGTGCCGATAACGTGTTGTAAATTGAGTTGGAACTTGCTAAGAACTAGATAAGGAAAATATAAGACTAAGAACTTCTACTACTACAAACTACTACTACAAAGAAGAAGAGAAGAAATGAGATAGTTGGAATGAAAAGTTTTCATTCAACTTGGTGTGTGAATTACAATGGGATTGTAACGGCCCGCTTTAATTAATCCCGATTAACCAGCTAATTACGGATTAAGATCCTAAGCTCAGACCCACGTGGACGTCGCAGAATAGTCTACGACAAGCCTAATTAGTGAAATATGTTATTTTTGTGTGGCGAGTGTATAATTATTTTACTATTATTTAATAGTTAGTGCGCGTTAATCGAGAATTTCGCTTTGGTCGCGTTGTGCTTGCATGGTAGTGACGAGTGCACAGACGTCGCGGTGTGCGCGTAACGCGTAGTGTACAGGGTAGTATGGGGTTGAGTGTCACATCACATCGCACATCACATCACACATCAAATCAAACACATCCCTCATTATGCTATTTTGTCTTTTCTCCAAAATATATATATAAAAAAAAAAAAAAATTCTTTTTGTTTTAAACTGGAGGAAGATGAGAGGGGTGAGAGAGACCACCGAGAGAGAGAGGGGCGGCGGACCAGCGGCTCACGGCACGGACGAGCGCGGTGGTGGTCGGCTCCAACAATCACGGCGGACCGGCTCCAACGGCGGAGCAGCCGCGGATGGGAGCAGCGGCAGGCGGCGGACGGACCAGCAGCTTGGCGGCTCGCGCGCGACTCGGAGGCTGCGGACGACGCTGCGCGGCGTGGCTGCTGGACGGCGGCGGACCTGACGGCGGCCAGCGAGGCGACGGACGACTGGTGCAGAGCGCCGCCGGCCAGCGACGACGGCGGGCCGGTGGAGCAGCAGCGGCGGACAGCAGCCGGCAGCAGCGCGGACCTGCGGTGGAGCGTCCTCCGAGTAGACGTGACGGCGGCGGACCGGTGGGCGGCCAGCAGCGCGGCCAGCGACGGACGGCCAGCGGTTCCAGCAGCAGGCAGGGCGGACAGGGTGGCAGCGGCAACGCGAGAACGAGTTGGGCAGCGACGAGAGTCGCGCGGCGGCGACGAGCGTGGCAGTGGCGCGATGACGGCAGCGGCGGCGATGGCGACGTCGGCGCGGCAGCGGTGTCTACTCGGCAGCGGCGTCGGCGCGGTGGCGCGTTGTCGGACCGATCGCCCCTCGACGTGGATGCGATTCGACGAATGTTCGACAACGCGATGGATTCAAATGGTTTTGAAGGCTATGGTGAGGATTATTTCACCAAACTTTGTTATGATCTGAATAATTTATGTAAATTAGGCCTAAATGATATGAATTGGACACCAGGGACCTAGGCTACTATAGTCGGGTGTCGTGTACGTATCTCGGGGCGTGTGCGGGATATTTCGGAGAGGTATTTGCGATCTATTGAGGTAAGTAAACCCACGAGAAAGTCAGTTTAGAATTTACTTATTTTCCTTGTAAATTATTTATTTCACATTACTTTTTTTCGCCGATTCGGTTGCATTGTTACTCTATTCCCGCGTGTGTACGTGTATGGTCGAAGGGACGGTGTGACCATTTTCCGGCTCTCTCGTCGATGACGATCCTCTTTGTTGCTACGGTGTTGGTCATACCTTAGACTACGCGTGAGATTTCTCTCAACGAGTCGATGATCTCGAGAGCGAGTTGACGTGAGGCCCACCTCCGTCACAGATTTCCTCTCTTTTGAGGCGTTGGGCGGAAGTCTACCTTCCGACTCACGAGTTCCTCATTTCGACCGTGAAGAGGGGGTGTTGATTTCCTCACCCCCAGGGCCTTCTGCTCGCTTTTTGTCCCAGGGCTCGACATCTATACACCACACTCGCGTTCCACATTCTTGATTATCTCACGACTTATATTCATGCTTTACATTCTTTTTCATTTACTTTATATGCATGAATTGTAGCCGTTTCCTTGGATTTCTTGTGAATACTAACTCGAATTTCTCTCGGGATTTACTCACCCTGGAACTTGTCATTGTTTTTTTGTGGCAAGTTGCAGTTCCTACGGCGAGCCGGGGGAAGGCGGTGATTGGCGACTACCTCTAGTTGGAGTGCCTCCACTAGCTTACTCGTAGGTGTTTGTATTTACGTATATATATTTTCTTGGGATCTTTTTGAGAGACTTTTACCTGATACATGTATATCGACACTTATTATACATCTTGTCGCCTTAAATGATATACATGGTATCATTTTCTTTGGTTTCCACCCCATAGGTTGTTAATTAATGCATAACTTGTTTAAATTAGATATATGCAAGTTATTAAGACTTCCGCTATTAAAAATAACATGAAGAGAATCAAAATAATTAAATTAAGTTATAAAACTTTATAACTTGGTATATTTTGCTAAAATAATCATTTAAGCATCAAAATTTACTAAGTTGGAGTATTAGGTGGTAAGTTCATGTCGTCATAGACAGCGTGCGCAAAGCGATGTGGCATGACTTGGTGACGTGTCCAGCAACATGGCGGTGCCCGGTTTGCCTTGGAATTTGGGGCCGTCACAGGTTGACACCCTTTATATAGGTCATTTGGTGATGATGATAATTGTACTTATACAATGTGTACAAGTTATACATACACCACAAGTCATACAACACATCACAAGCAACATAGACAATACATGGAAAAGTTTTGGTGTACATTGGAGAGGATTACAAGTTACATGACAATACATAGATAAGTGGAGGTACTATTAATTGAGAATTACAAGTTACATGACTACACAATATGTTGGTGTACATGCATGGTCATCCATATTTTACAACACTCCCTCTTGGATGACACTTGTTTAGAGATTGTGCCTCGTTAAAACTTGTACTAGAAAAACATTGTGGGAAAAAAATCTAGTATAGGAAAAAGAGTACAATGTTCTCGTCAATCTTGATTTGTAGTATAATATTGTTGATTGCCTCATTAAAAACCTTGCTAGGAAAACCCGGTGGGATAAAACCATAGCTAAGGAAAAGAGTGCAACACATTGATACACTTTGAGAGAAACTTATAGAAACCCGCGAATTAGTGGAACCTAATTAAAAGAAGAAACTTATAGAAACCCGCGATATTAAAATCCCACGAAATAAGAAACCAAATAAGGAAAATACAATTACTGATTTGCTCCATCGCGATTTAGGGATTCCCAGCGTGCTTTTCTTTTTGTCTTTGGGAGTCGGCTATCTCTCTATCTATCAGGCTCTGTTCTTTCTCTTTGGCAATAGACTATTTCTCAATTTCAAAAAACAGGGCATCAGAGACCGAAAATCTTGGGTTGAACCATCATATCAGTAAGATATCAAGTGTTAATTCTATAATTTTTAATTTTATAGGTGATCTCTCTTGGTTTCTTTTTGTTTAGGTTAGTAGATTTTTTTTTTAATTTTCTGTACCTCTTCAATGAATCCTGAAATGGGGTTGTTGTTCAAAATATCGGGATTGTTGTCAATTTAGGGGTGATTGTTCCCCAATTTAAGGATTGTTGCATCAGTAGTGGAGTTGGTGTGCTTGATGAGCCCGAACTTCTTTGATGGTTAGAGGACGATTTCCAACAACTTAATTTGTTATCCTACTTCTTTGTGATTTCACCCTTGATGACCGTGTTGTGTAACCGTATTTTGCTACGTGATTTCATCTTTGATTTCCAAAAATTTATTTTTTTTATGAATAGGATGCGATACTCTGAACTTAGTGAGCTTTTAATTTGAGAATCCTTGATGGCCATGTTGTGTAACCGTGTTTTACTAGAAAGTAAGAGAAATTTTAATTAAAAAAAGCATAAAGAAACATTAATAACGAGGAGGAATATGCTTACATGTTGGGGGCACTTGAAACTGCTTAAATTTGAGAATCCTAAACTTTCCTTGGCACAATGAATGGTAGGCTTCTCGACAATTACGAACAGAGCATATGACTCCTTCTCCTGAGCATATAACTTTACCACATCAATTGCTTTGTCTAGCAAACCAAGCAAAGCTAGTTGTGCTCTCTCTTGTGCCGCCATTTTTTCTTGAGCTTGGTCTAGCAAACTTGGTTTCAATATACTCGAACTTAGTAAGACGAGGGGGGGGGGGGGGGGGGCACCACCAAGAATTGATGTAGTAGACCTTCAACGAGACTTCTCATATTTGAACTTATAGATGCCTTTGAATAGGTTTTCTAAAAATGTTTAATTTATTGGTGTATCTAACTCAACTATAGTTCCCCTCTTTCCTTATCCAATAGCACAAAACTCCCTATTTTAAAATTTTATTATATGATCAATGGAGCTTCATTTTCCTTTTAAAAAATTCTTTTTTTCTCCTTTTGTGAGATTTTTGAAAGTATTCACAAACATCATATGACTTATACTCTTGATCTGTTGTGCTTCATCATGAACACTTTTTTCCCTATATTACCCAACCGATAGACGGTCGTGCCCATAAATTTTTGCTAATACTGATATTGTCCCAAACTTAACCATCTTTATCTCACAAGAGTATGTTTTATTCCAAAAGACTTATGTATTATTTAGGGAGACATCTACACCTATATTCTTCAATTTGGATTTGTTCTTAACCAACGTGGGACTATATCGGTTCACACATCCCTTCTCTAACATATTCATATAACAGGTTCTTTTGCAGCTACTGCATTGTCTGTGTTATAACTATAATATGCATAGGTCCCTTGATCAATATCAACATGATGTTTTTTGTTTAACCAACTAATTTATTTGAGCTTTGTTTGAATATCAATGTTTTCTTCTGTTATGTTCTAATTAAATGCTTGTTTTTGCACAAATCAAAATGCTTCATGCCAAGCTGATTATTTTCTTTTTCGTTTTTTTATTGATCTATTCCATTGCTCTATCTCTTATGTTTCAGCCCTCAACTATCTCTTACGTTTGTTGGTGTTAAATATGATTGTAGCTAGAAATAACTTTGATTAATGATGATGTGAAAGGAGTAAAGGTATTTAAATGGAAAGGTTATGAAAAGATTTTCTGTGAAGTTTGCCTCAAATACATTATGCATGATGGGCGTGAAAGTAATTTTAAATGGAACAAAATTAGCGAGATGTTGGAAGATGAAATAAAGATAAAAGTGTCGATTGCCTCTTGCAAGAACAAGTTTGATCATATGAAGAAGCAATGAAAACTTTGGAAAGCTTTGTTGTTTAGTGAAACTGGCCTAGGTTGGGATCCTGCAACAGGACAACTGAGTTGTTCAAACGAGTGGTGGGAGAAAAAAATTGCGGTTAGTTTTTTCTTTGTTATATCAATACCATTAATATAATAATAAACTTTTTTATTTAGTATAAACTCACTTATATAAACTCTCCTTAGTTGTAGGAAAATCCTAAAGTTAAAGCATTTCGCAACAAATCATCCGGTCAAGAACTTTCAAACTTATGGGCTCAACTATTTCATGATAGTTGTGCAAACGGATGGGATAATATTTCACCCTTTATGGACCCACCAACAAACATGACTATGAATGTTGAGGATGAAGCCAAAGAGAATGATGAAATTGGTGCAAATGAAAATGCCATGAATAAAGCTACAGGAAATATTGTTGAAGATGTGTATTTTGAATATAACCATTATGACCGATTGCTCGACTCAGACAACAATTTTAATGAATTTTTGAATGAAGTAAGAACTCGTAGAGGTGCTCGGGAACCCAATCAAAGTTCTAGTAGGAATCAAGTTTCCAACCTGGTGTCTAGAGAAGGTGATAACAACAAGAGGCCTACAAACTAGCTTTCTACGTCATGCTCAATCCAAACGGAAAAGGAGACGATCATGAGGGGGATATGCAATACTACCTTCTTCATCGAACTCCTTGCTCTCTAATTCTAATTAGGCATTAGAAATTATGAAGACGAAAAATAATGTCAGATCTCAAGTTGTATCAGATAGTTCTATTGACACGAGAATGAGTATTATTGATCGAATGGTTAATGAAGGCACCATAGAGGAAGGTAGCGATTTGTGGTGTTTCGCGCATGACTTCATTTCATACAAGAAAAAGAGAAATATATTTGTGAACATGAAAGATGATAACAATAGGAAAGTTTGGTTAGAGTTTATGCGTAGGATTAAGTGAATGTTTAGGTCATGCTCGTATTATTTGCGTATATTTTCTTTTTTCTTTGGTGCATTTATTTCTCTTTGGACGTCTTCTTTTCTACATTTGTTAGGTGTATTTGAAGTTGGATTATGTTTTAGTTTTCAATTTATATAAATTGGCATGTATTTCCAAGAGTTATGAACTTATGCAAATTACTTTATATATATATATATATATATATGTTTTGTTTTAAAAGTATTTTATGTATATTTTAGTTGTGTTATTTAGGTGTACTATGGACACTGAAGAGTTGCAAAGGCAGAGAATGAAAAGACTTGATTTTATTGTTATATATGGATACACGACATGGGCTATAGCTGCTACACATAATTACAAAAACATATATAAAGAACCATGCATGATTTCACTTCAAACAGGAGAATCTTGGATGATGGAAATTCTAAACGGACATTGTAACGGCCCAAAATTGCTAATCGTGTTTAATTCCTTAAACATGCTCAACGACCCGTACTGTGAGACCCACACCGTGATATGTCCATTGACCGAGGTAAGGGCCGAGGTATATTTTATATTTGTTGCGATGTATGCCTTGTGTATTGTATATGTGTAGACTATTAAGTCAAGTTATACGGGTGTATAGGTATCGAGACGAGCGGGAACGTACATCGAGTCGCGTGTCGACGTAGGACCGACGTAGCGGTTTACCGGGGTAAGCTTAATTAAATTGAGTTATATATGAACTTAAGTTGGTTTTATTAATGTATAATATGGTCACATTAACATATAAACATTAATGTGCCTATAGTTGAGAAATAAAACAATATGCATTGGATGTGCATCGAGACACGCGTTAACCCATCATGAGGCAAGGTGTTCAATTGTTGAGTCACTCCATGGTGACTTGAGGGACAAGTGGGACAAGGGGGTCCATGAGATGAGCCTCGAGACACGTGTGCACACAATGATCAATGACCACTATTCAAACATATCAACATAGTCAAATTTCATATATAAGTCAACAAATCTCATCTTCTCATCACAAAATCGTTGGGTAGGCAAGGAGGAAAGAAAAAGAGAGATTCTGAAGTGCTTGGAGAAGAGAAGTGGGAATCATTGCAAGTTTTGGTGAGGAAGAAGAAAAACAACAAGCGAGGTAAGTGTTCCACACCATAACCTTGGTGATTTCATAAATTTGATGTTGTTGTTGTTGTTGTGGGTTAGGATGAGTGTTAGGGACCTCATGTAACGTGTATGAGGGTCCCTAATGCAAAAACGAGGCCTATGTGTGGCAAAAACCGAGAATTCGAAGTGCAGAATTTTGGGTTCTGCTGCACATAGCGCGCTAGATAGATGAATTAGCGTGCTAATGTTTGAATTAGCGCGATAATGTAAAAAGTTAGCGCGTTAATACTGGTTAACGCGCTAGACAGTTGAGGTAGCGCGCTAATGTGGCAATTAGCGCGCTAATTAGCCAGCTAGTACTAAAAAGCAGCCAAGTCCAAAAATGGTCTAAACACTATAAATGGGTACAAACACATTCTAACACCTGTCAAACAACTCCATGGGACTAAGCGGAGATCCCGGGAGATTGGGCACTCATTTCGGAGTGCCGAAAGGTCAGATAGGCTAGGACAATTGTGTGAATTGTAAGTAAAGTTGTGAGAATTCTATATTTCATTTCATTCTCTTATTGGTTTATGGTCTAATTGTAGACATTGCTACTTGTAATTTCACATCATGCTGTTCTCGTTTCTATTCATGATTGAATATTGTGACATGATGTCTTGTGACGTGTTTCATTGATTCCAATTCCTACCTTTGATGTCATTTTTGATAAAAAAAAAATTGATGAAAGGCATGCTATTGGGATAACTTGAATTTGATTAGACTTGTATTTTATTTCCTTTGGGCTTTGTATCCTACCTTGTTTTTGGAATCCTATAGATTTGGAATTATTTGTCTTTGAAATTAAAATAGGGATTATCTAGTGTCCATTGCACGAGAGATGCGCGGTTCACAGGGACATGGGTCTACTGGGGTTCCGGCACTTACCACTACACTTGCGCGGCACACGAGTTATGAGACTTGGTGTGGTCGGCAAGAATGAGATTGATGATGCATACGCGTAGAACGCATCTCCGCTATGTGTGTGAGATATGTTGAGCGCAGCTCCATATAGTAGTGGAAAAGGTTTGGTGATAGGTTCTCACCGCCGACCGGACGTAGATCATCTCGACTTAGCCTGTGTCAGTCTCTATATTTTTAACTGTTGTATTTAATTGCATTCTTTGATTTCGAAATACTTTCGCTATTTATGCTTTTAAATACCAGTCTTTTATTTTGGAAATGTGGCATAAAATTCTCCAGTTATTACTTAAATATTACTATACTCACTGTCTAGTTTGTGACAGTGGGTGTAGGTCTGTCGAGCAGCAGCAAGTCAGGGAAGGAGAAGATCGACGACTGTCTCTGAGCATTTCGCGATTCTCCTATCTTATCATGTATGACTCGACTTTTGTTGTATTATTCTTGTACATTTTGGGTTGTATGAGTTGAGTGCATAATGTCATATATACATGCATGTGATGTTGTATTTTTCTGGTTTTCCACACTTAAGAATTTTGAATGATGAAGACTTCCACATAATCTTTAAAATACATGATAATATGTAATCATATGAAAATGATAAAGGAATGGTAATTACCTTAATAATATCGGAACATGTGTAGTGAATGAAATATAGGGACGAAAGACTGACAATACGTAATTAAGTCTTATGTGGTTCGGATTAAGACTTGATTACGGGATTAGGCTGGGCGGTGCCCTGTTTTGTAGAAGGGACCGTCACAGACATCATGTTCGAAGTAAGAACAATTTTAGGGTAGAAAAAGAGCTTTTTATAGAACTACGCAATGATTTGGAATTCAAATATGGTTTGGAACAAAGCAGAGTAACAATTATGGAAAAAGTTGGTATATTTGTATATGCATTAGCCAAAAGTGCCTCTAACAAGGACTTAGGAAAGCATTTTCAACGTTCTGGCGAGACTATAAGTAGATCATTTCATGAAGTCGCGGAAGTTATTACCTGTAGAAGCAAAATGACTTTAAGGGTTTTGCACGTGATATGATAAAAATAAATGATCATACATTTCAACTCATACCGTCTCACATCCTTGATGACGAACGATATATGTCTTATTTCAAGGTAAGGCAATATAAAAATATTTGTTACCTACTATTTTATGATTTAATTGTACATTGTATAACCATTTATATTTAATACAACAAGATTGCATAGGATGTATTGATGGTACCCATATTGTTGTATGTGTTCATGAGGTAGATCAAATGCGTTATAGGGGGAGAAAAATATTCACGTCTTTCAATGTCATGGCAACATGCGACTTTGATATGTGCTTCACATTTATATCAGCTGGATGGGAGGGATCGACACTTGATTCACGTATTTTCCTCCATGCAATTAATACGCCGTCGTTAAACTTCCCAAAGTCGGTGAAGGTGTCAATGCTTTTGATTTTACCTTATTGTCATATGAGTTTTATAAATCATGTAGTGCTAACTTTTTTTTTCTTTTAATAGGCGAGTCATTATTTAGTAGACAAATGATATCCGGATAGACGATGGTATTTAGTGTCATATTTCAAAACAGGATACCATCAAAATCAGTTTGAAAAAATGTTGGTCCCAATAATGCGAAAGAAGTTTTCAATCGTGCACATTCATCTCTTCAAAGTTGCATCGAAAGGTCTTTTGGAGTATTGAAGAAGAGATGGAAGATACTTAATGTTATGCAGCAATTTAGTGTGCAAACTCAAATTGACATCATAATAGCTGCATTTGCATTGCATAATTATATACAAAAGAATGCGCAAGACGATTACTTGTTCAATATCTTTGAACAACATTCGGATTATATACCTCTTGACGAATTCTCAGATGTTATTGATGATGAAACCAACCATGGAAGTTTTAGAGAGACTTCTCTTGAAATGAAGAATATCCACAATAACATTGCTTCTCAATTGTGGATGATGCGTTAGGTATAGGTAAATTAGTTATCTAAGTTGTTTATTATATTTTATTTAGATGTGTTTATTTTTTGCTAATTTTTATAAATTAATATAGAGTTATTTATCAGCATTTATGGATACACATAATTTAGTTTTCTAAATAATATAAATTATTTTATGTTATTAATTTGTGTTATATAAATAAGCTATAGAGTTATTTATAACAATTAGCTATATGATTATATAATAAATATACTTAATTGTGTCGTATGTCCTTTTATGTCATTTTTCATTTATCAGCTACTCAATCAGCTATTCTTCCAAACAATATTTAGTTGATCAGCTAAATTATCAGCTTTCCGCTACCAGCTACTAGATTATCAACTGTTAGTTAGATTATCAGTTATCAACTAGATTATCAGCTGGTGTCACCAAACAGAGTCTGAGTAAAAACTCTTTTATATGGAGGGGTAGTTGAGTCATTTCACTAGGGGCTGAAAAATTTGAAAACGGGGTGAAAAGAGCAAAATGTGGGATTCGAATAGCTTGAGCCTTTTTTTAAGGATAATTCGTACAAATTGTAAATAACTTTTTAAACCCAACCAAGAAAAATCTTTTTTTTAGAAAAAAAAATAATCTACCAATTTTATATGAGTTAGTTTATCTTACGGTCACCCAACTTTATGAATTATAATTTATAAAGTTTGGTGACCGTTGGAGAAATTAACCCCATCTTATATAGATACATATATATGTTTTTTAAAATGAAACGTATATGCTCATATAATATTTGTTTTGTTACTATTATTTTTTGAATATACACATTATTAATGTGAGAAGCTCTCACAACGCGTCATACGATATTATGATGTCGTAATTTATATTATAATGTAATTATTAATATTTTATAAGAAAAAACAAAAAAATACAAGCCATTGATATTTCTCGCACTTAAGTGAGGGGTAAGATGGTAAAATCTATTTTTTTCAGTTTTTTAATAATTTTTTTTATTCTTTTTGGGGAGCTTTTTTATGATTTTTTTTATAGAGTTTCTATTTTCGATTTTGATTTTTTAAATAATTTTTGTTTTTTTTTTTCTTTTTTTTTTGAAGTTTCTAATTGTAACACAAATATTTGACAAAAAAAATTGTAACGCAAGTATCACAAGTGTTTTTTTATTTTATCTATTACAACACAAATTCAATTAGTATTTATTATAAATGATACGAGTTTTGTCTTTAGTGAGGTTAGAATCGGAAATGAAGCAATTGATGTTTAACTTTTTGATTTCCTAAGGTTACAGTTGAAACAAAAAATTCTCAAAACGTACCAAATATTTGAGAAGGGAGGGAGAACATATTAAGGTTTTTTTTTCACTTTTTTTTTCTTATCAAAATTATTTTATCTAATATGTAGATACTTATTCTTGCCCGCACATAGGCGAAGCGTGGGATGCCGACTAATTTATAATAGTTACAAAAAAAAATATTGTAAAAGCCAAACTCTAATCAGCTCCTCTTAATGTTTTTTTTTTCCGCAGAATTTTACTATTTTTTTTTTTCGAGTGGTAAATGACTCGTTCCCTCAAGCGAGTTCCAGTATCTTGGATGAAAAAAAAATATATATATACGCTCAGTATATCTTTAGATAAGCGTGACGATATGCGTCACGCATCGCGATGCATAATCTAAAGATATATACTGACTGTGTGTACAACTAAGTTATCCAATGGAGTACCACATTTCACAATAAAACGCTGAAAGTCTCTCTGTTGTCTGTTTTGTTTTTGTTTCGACGAACTCGACCACTCTCAAATCTCAACTCTACCAACGAGAATCTCTGATTGATCTAGGGCATCACTTGACGCCCCCAACTTCTAGGGTTTCTCACTGCCCGTGTTGTCAGATTCGCGTTCCCATCACTGTCGCTCCCGAGTTCCAACTCGTCGACGCTCCGATCGACTACACAGGTACGCCCTTCGCGATTGTTGCGATTTCGACACTGTTGATCACTTGTGAGTTCTAGGGTTTTGGTGGGGTTCGTTGGATCAGTGCGATCTGTTGTTGGTTTTGATTGGATTTCGGATCTTCGGTTTAGGAAATTTTGGGTTTTTGAGTCTCCTGAGAGAGGGAGAGAGAGTTTGTGATTGTTTTTTAGGTTTTGTTGGCTGGATCAGTTGATGTCGCCATTGATTTGATCAGGGCGAACTGCATATGTGCATTTTTTGAATTGAATGCTTAAGTGGATGCGATTGATCTTGTAAAAAAGTTGTCTTGAAGTTCATGGCTTTCCGATTGATGACTGGATTACCAATGTTGCAATACGAACGAGTTCCGTGGATGGTTGGTTGAGAGATTATTACCTTGCTACGGCGCTAGCTGCGCGGTTCAGTCTATTAGTTTCTTGTTTAGTTAGTTTTTGTGTAAGTAGTGTTAGTAAAGCAAGTGTTTTTAGTTGATTGACTTTCGAAAAGTTAGGGTTTTGTTTTGTAAAAAGTCTTGATCAATCAAGGGAACTCTTTATCCCTTGATAATTGATTGTGAGGTACATTTTGTACGACATCACAATCTTCGTTATGTGTTATGTAGCCTGTTCGCAAATTGCTTATCTGATCACCATGTGAAATATTTCCGCAAGTGAAATGTGCTGGAAAAACAATCTTCACCTTAATAATGGAATTGGCAATAGTGTTATCGTTGAAGACGAAACGTTGTTTGGTGCATTACTTACACTTTTTACACCATTTTGGAAATTAAAATATGTACAATTCATTTGATAAGAACAAGTTGGTGGAATCGACTTCCCTCGAGTTCATCCAACAGGCTCATTTGTGTGTTAACGTCCAAGAAACTAGTGTTCCTTGAAAGAGTGAAACAAGAGAGAGTAGTGGGAGAGGTAGACGCCACAGAGAGTTAAAGTTGTGGCCACGCGAGGTGGAAGTAAACACACTAGTAATGACCTATTTAAGATTTTGTATTCTTTCCGCTTTAGTGTCTTGTTTTAATTTGTGATCTAGTGACTACATGATTCCCTTAAATTAAATTTCTATTGATTTGGTTGTTTCACAATTTTTTTTGGTAGGAGTTGGTAGGTGAATACTAAATTACTAATTGTTTGACTTTTTAGCACAGTTGTTTGATGGCTGAAAAGTTATTGTTTTTAGGATAAACATGTTTGGTGAAAGATTTGATTAGCTCTGAATGCTTGGGGTGTGGTTTGGTGGTAGCTGTAGTACATGAATGAGATTAGTTTTATTTTTGGAAGGATGTAGGGATTAATTTTACGTGTTTGCTTTTCAACTCTTACTGGTGGAGCTATTTGCATGGACACTGTTAAATGAAGTATGCAATGTTATCTAGGACCTGGGAAATTGTTTTCTTGCATTAATTCTGCAATTCTGGGCACTCTCACCATATTTTAAGATTTAATCTAGGGGAAAATACTGAAATGAAAAAGAAAAAAAAAGTGTTGGACCCCCTTTTGATTTTTAATGCATTTTCTTTCTCTGTTTTGTCCAACTCTGGAAGGGTTAGTTGATTTATGATTTTTGGTTTTGGCAGGTTTGGTGCATGGGATTGTGACCACAGTAAGTGTACCATACAATCAAAATGCAACCCATGGGAAATGAAAAGCCTGGTCCTCCCAGCTTTCCAGGAAGACCTATTGTTTCACCCTTTGCTGCTTCTCCCCCCACTGGAATGCCATTTTCATCTTCTGGACCTGTCCCCGGGCCTATGGGCTATGATGCCTCTGGCTTTAGGAACACAGCACCTGCAAGGTTTAATGGCCCACCTATCCCTCCTCCACAACTACCTTATGGGTCACCAGAAGCAAATTCTTATCAGCGTTTCCCAACACCGCAGTTTCCTTCTTTGGCTCAACCTGTGCCACCCTTGCGTGGCCCACCATCTTCAGGGCAGCCAACATTTCCATCGAATTTTATACCTGGTGCAGGTCAACAAACTATGCCACCTCCTTATCATCTACAGCCCCAGATTCCTTCTGTGCCAATGGGTCCTCCCCCGCCAAGTGCTGATCTTCCAGCAGCAAGAGCAAATGCACCTCAATCTACATTACCTGGAGTGCCTTCTATGCAGTATCCCTACAGGCAAGCAGACCCAGTTCCACAAGTTCCAGCTGTGCAAACGTCACCTTTTGTTGCTCAGCGAGGAGGCTATGCTGCTCCTCCTTTAGCAGCTCCAATGGGCTTAAGTTTGAGGGAGCAAATGCAATATTCTACTGGAGGACCCCCAATGGGCTCTCTCCAAGGACTGATTGAAGAGTTTAATTCTCTATCTGTTGGATCTGTTCCGGGATCTATTGAACCTGGAATTGATTCAAAATCATTGCCAAGGCCATTGGATGGTGATGTGTTGCCTCAGTCCTTCATGGAGAACTACCCGTTAAATTGTGATCCTCTATATTTTCGTCTTACAACTAGTGCAATACCAAGTTCGCAGTCATTACTTTCAAGGTGGCATTTGCCTCTTGGAGTGGTTGTGCATCCTCTAGCAGAATCTCCAAATGGGGTCAGTCTCATTCTGAATCCAAAAAAAAAAGGGAAAAGCTTGTCTTTTCTCTGTGTGCGTGTGCTTAGACTTGTCTGCTTCATTATTTGCATGTGTTTGCTTGCGTGTTGATGTGGAGATTTTATATACGCCATATGTTAATTAAAGTTAATTTTCCCATCAAATCTGCTTCTTAATTTTAGGAGGAGGTGCCTGTTGTTAATTTTGGAGCAGGCGGAATTGTTAGATGTAGAAGGTGCCGTACATATGTGAATCCATATGTGACATTTTCAGAATCAGGAAGAAAATGGCGCTGCAATATCTGTTCTTTGCTTAATGATGGTGAGTATCAGCTACTCGTTGATTATCAACACACACACCACACACAAAAAGGGAAGGCCAGTATTTCTCTTTCATGGTATATTCTTTGAAGGTATATTCTTTAAAATTTGGTGTGAAACTTCAAAGTTTCAAATGGAAGGCCAGTATTTCTCTTTCATGGTGAAAGTATGCAAGATAAGAAATGACTCATAATGAGAACTTTCCGATGCGTTGTAATAATTAGCTCTTGATGATGGATATTTAAGTTACCATTGGGATCTCTACATATTTCCTTGCATGGAAGAATGGCCAGTCATTTCAACAACAAACAACAAAAATGCCTCAATTCCAATTAGTCGGGTCTGCTACATGGATCAAACTCTTCCATTGTGCACGATTTTGTGTGCTTTCCAAATTCTATAAATCTTTCTTGATTTACGTGTCCCAAGTTAGCTTTGGTCTACCCTTACATCGTCGCATTTCTTTAGTTTATTGAGTCGAGTTTTCTAATCGGGGAATTTGTAGGTTGTCTTGGAGTTGTCCAAACCACCACAACACCCTTAATTTTTGCTTTAATTAGTGATGCTACTCCCACTTTTCCTTGAGTTTTTTTATTTCTTATTCTATCTTTACAAGTTTTAAAACACATCCATCTAAGCATCTTCATTTCCGATACATTCATGTTATGTTCTTGTTGTTTCTTCACCACCCAACATTCACTTGCTTAAGCATAATTGGTCTAATTATGGTTCTATAAAATCTTCCTTTTAACTTGGTAAAAAATGTCCATTCACTTAATTCAGGTAATTGTTTTGTGATGACCATTTGGGTTTTCCTTGAAAAATATATTGTTGATTTAACATGAATGGACGAATATTAAAAGGATTTTGAAGACTTCTCTGTTTGACACTCAAAAACTTGTGATATAGCACTCAATCCTAAATGCTATTGAAAATTGATGTGCTTAGTCTTGGTTTGTATTGCAAGAGGTGGCTGAATAGTAAACTGAGCTTGAAATTACCAGAATAGATTCTTTCATTGTAGAATTTAGATTTCTTGCAATAGGTCATATCTTTTTTTTTTTTTCTTTGCTTTGAGCACGATGTAAACTCTCACTCATTTTTGTGCATGTTCCGTTCCTGATCTTACAAAGTTAATCTCAGTCAATCCACTTCTGAAGTCATTTGTATTTTTATGATATAATTTCATTGATTGTAATGGCACTTCACTTCCTAATTTCAGTGTCTGGTGAATATTATGCAAATTTGGATGCCAATAATATTAGAATTGATATAAATCAAAGGCCAGAGCTTACAAAGGGTAGTGTAGAATATGTTGCTCCAGCAGAGTATATGGTGCGACCTCCAATGCCACCACTATATTTTTTCCTCATTGATGTATCTGTCACTGCAGTGAGAAGTGGAATGCTTGAGGTAAGTACTCGTTAAATGACCATTTACTCCTGTGATAAAAGTTACTCTTGATTCTACCAAAAAAAGTTACTCTTGATTATGTTTGTAGTTGCAACCACTTTCATTATTCCTTAGACGGTTCAAATGAATATAATGAGCACTAGTCAAATGTTACATACCATTATTGATTTTATTTAAATTAACTATCTGTATCAATCCCAATTTAGTTGAGGTTGGCTAAATTGGTCAAATTCTTCCATTGCGCTCGATTTAGTGCAATTGATGGTGAACTATTTGTTGGAGTGATGGTAAAAAATGTTTGTAAGAGAAAGCAAAATCGTTGTTTTACCATTTATCACATATGCTTTGATTCAATTGGATTTTTTTCATTTAAAATGAAATTACGGCAGCTTGGGGCATGCATTTACTAGTACAATGTAGCCCTTCAAAAGTAATATGGTTGTGCATGATTTTTTTTTTTTTTTTTTTTTTTTTTTTTTTTGAAATAGATTTGCTTGAAGAAACCTGTTGAGGTGTTCTGAGAGAGACTTATTATGACTTACTGCAGATTAAGTTAGATTCCACATGATACTGATAAGATTTATAGATTCTTTTGTTAAACATACATGTGACTGGAACCCTTGTTGCTTGGAGAAATCCTCCACTCAATTGGTCTTCTTGGAAAAAGCAGGCACGATGCAGAACCCTAACTTTTTGTTAAGCTTTATATGGTTTTTCTATATGCAATTACTTTTAGGTCACATAAGCAGAGAGTAGAACAGGAATGTTATTATTTGTCTGTGCTTCAGTATTACTGAACCATAACAACACCTTCGACATTGTTTGGTTTGGCAGGTTGTGGCAAAGACCATCAAATCATGTTTGGATGAGTTGCCAGGCTCCCCTAGAACGCAAATTGGTTTCTTAACTTTTGATAGCTCGCTACATTTTTACAATATGAAGGCAAGTGATTTCTTTTTACTAATGGTTGGACGGAAGTGGGTTCTTGAGATCAATTTTCCTATTGATTGGAACAGTTTATGTTTAGTAATTTCCTTGTTAAGGCAGCACATTAACTTCTTGTTTTTGTGGTGGCAGTCATCTTTGACACAGCCTCAAATGATGGTGGTTTCGGATCTTGATGATATATTCGTACCATTGCCAGATGATCTTTTGGTCAACTTGTCTGAATCAAGGAGTGTGGTGGATGTTTTCCTTGATAGCCTGCCCTCCATGTTCCAAGATAATGTAAATGTTGAATCCGCTTTTGGACCTGCTCTTAAGGCAGCTTTTATGGTTATGGTATGTTCTTTTTTATTCTTTTATATAGTATTTTCTCTTAAGTGGATGAGTGTCATCCTTATACTATGAAAGTGGCATGGTCTTTGAGGCCAATATTTTGATTGTGCTTCATAATTTTATAGGAACACATTTTATTTATTTATTTATTTATTTATTTTTCAGAATCGACTTGGTGGAAAGTTGCTTATCTTTCAGTCAACGCTACCATCTCTTGGTGTTGGCCGCTTAAGGTTACGTGGAGATGATTCTCGTGTATATGGAACAGACAAAGAACCTGCATTGAGAACACCAGAGGACCCATTCTACAAGCAAATGGCTGCTGACCTTACCAAGTTCCAAATAGGAGTAAATGTATATGCTTTCAGTGACAATTACACTGATATTGCTTCATTAGGTGTGTATACGCTATTTTTGGTGAGTCTATCCGCATTTTACATCCTGGTTTGTCATTTATTTTGTTAGTATATTGTTTTTCGTCTTTCGTATGGTAGGCACCCTAGCAAAGTACACTGGCGGCCAGGTGCAATACTATCCAAGTTTTAGAGGGTCTCTTCATGGAGAGAGATTGAGGCACGAGTTAGCAAGGGACCTTACAAGGGAGACTGCATGGGAAGCTGTAATGCGAATAAGATGTGGAAAAGGTCAGAAAATGAAGTTGATTTTTTAGTGGAGTTTGTTGTCATATTTGCTTTGCAGGAAACTTTACTTGTCCTGTTGACATAAAAGACATACCTTTTCTCTTGGTTTTCAGGGGTTCGTTTTACCACTTATCATGGGAACTTCATGTTGCGGTCAACAGATTTATTGTCACTTCCTGCTGTGGATTGTGATAAAGCATTTGCTGCGCAGTTCTCTTTGGAAGACACATTATTAACTACTCAGACAGTATATTTTCAAGTTGCTCTCTTGTATCCTTCCCGAGCAAATCTAAAATTCAGTATTTTACTTTCCTTTTTTGCTTGTTCTGATTAGAGAAAATTGGAAACATCGTAGGCGCAAAAAATGGCATAACATAGTTCCTTTAATTGGTACCAATTAGGTTGTAATAGGCCTTGGTTTTACTTGTGCAAGTTTGGCTGTGTCTCCATCTAGAGCTAATCAAAGAACTAGAAGATCTTGCAGGAATTTTCTGCTTCCTGTATATTCCTTTTTGTTGCCACTGTTATGTCGAATAGAAAATCTGGTAATCCTTCTGCCAGTTAGATCTCTCTCTCCATTGCCACCTTTATTTCTGTGCTTTTCAAGTTATTTTTTTAAAACCTACTTTTTTTCCCGGCTGAGTTGTGAACAATGAGTTTTGAAATTTCTTGCTGTCCATTCCATTTGAGACCTTCTGGTGAACCTCTTTGGTTTTCTCTTTTGGTTGATCTATCACTGGTACGTGTTTTTCAGGGTAGAACATTATGCTGTTAGTGCTAGGATAATGAATGCACTCGAAGTCCTAGTCCTTGGTATGGATGTATATGATTGTTATGGTTAGTAAAGGTTTCTAATGTACGAGTTGTGGCTTGATTAGTTTTCTGGTTCCATTACATAACGCAAAGTAGGAACCTATCTATGTTGTGGCAGCTACTCCAATGCGGAATAGTTTGAGATTCTAAACTTTGTTATGTGGATGCTGATATTACTGTGTGAAATTGCTTGTTAATTGAGAGTGGGAGATGTTGACTGTTGAAGGATGCTCCTCATGTTGTAGTCTCAACAATATAATGAAACATTATCTCTCCACCTGAGGTTGTTAGCATGATTTGCTGAAAAACGTAAAATTTGTTGACAGTGCTGTTAATTAATTGCATACTTGCTTTTCCACCTTTTAATTAGTAATTTTGGTGCAGACTGAAACCTTTACAAATGGAATCAATTAAAATTTTGAAAATAAGTTGTTACATCTCCTTACAAGTAATTGGGATTCCTTAACTTGCAAAAGATACACCTCATCATCTGGTGAGAGGCGTATCAGAGTTCATACAGCTGCAGCACCTGTGGTAACGGATCTTGGTGATATGTATCGTCAGGCTGACGTTGGTGCCATCATGTCATTATTCAGCCGGCTTGGTAAAAGGCTAGAAGCTTCTTGTATTGCATGTAGATTTACCCTATATTTGAGGTTTTTTTTTTCTTCTTGTTGACTTCGTAAATATGTTGCAGCAATCGAAAAAACTTTGTCCTATAAGCTGGAAGATGCACGTCAGTCTGTGCAATTGAGGATTGTGAAAGCCCTTAAGGAGTATAGAAATCTCTATGCTGTTCAGCATAGATTGGCAGGAAGGTTAATATATCCAGAATCTCTGAAGTTCTTACCATTGTATGGATTAGCGCTTTTGAAATCAATACCACTTCGTGGTGGATTTGCCGATGCCCATCTTGATGAACGCTGTGCCACTGGTTATACTGTGATGACTTTGCCTGTGAAAAGGTTATTAAAGCTTCTATATCCTACCTTGATTCAGATTGATGATTACCTTGTCAAGGTAGATCCTGACTTAGATATGTGATCATGTGACTTTTCTTTTCATGTTATGTATTTAATGGTTGTTTTTGTTTATATGTTGCATCTTATAAGATCCTATCATATTCCAGGCACCAGATGATGCCCATGACGTGGAAAATTACTTGAGGAAGGTCCCACTAGCTGCAGAGAATTTGAACCCCAAAGGCCTATATTTATATGATGATGGGTTACGCTTCATCCTCTGGTTTGGCAGAATGTTTGCATCTGACATAACAAGTGATTTGCTCGGAGTGGACATCAACAGTTTGCCTGATTTGTCTCAGGTATGACACTCTATGATTATGTGCTTGAACATTCAATTATAACTGAAGTGGTTAACATGGCGGTGCATGTGCATGCTGCTGCCCCACACAAACGGCTTTATACCTATTAAACACTGAAGCATATGGTCAGCGACTTTTTCTTAACATAAGATAAATAGTTCTCTATGTTTGTTTGGTGAGCTACGTTTTGTGGTTTTGATGAATCTTTTGCCATACTTCTTCATGAATTTCATTTACTGGAGTATACTAAAAGTGTGGAAATAGCCAGACTCTTGGGTCACTTATGTGCTCCAAATTTGAATTTTCTTCCCCTCCTCTAACCTTCCTGCCCGCAAGATGTTTATTGCACTGAGCAAATCATATTGAACTATTATTTATGCTGGAGATTCAGTGGTAAGCTTACCTATGCCTTCTTTGACTCTAGACATGTCATAAGCTCAATAGAAACCCGTTCCTCATTGCATTAGCCAAATGTGACCCGATACCAGTGGTGGACTTTGTCATTTTTATTGTACTCATGCAACTTTCTTGCTGTTTCTATTCCCCAAAATTAAAAAGAGGTAGCTCGAGAAGGAGCAAGACTCTACTGCTGAGGCCTTGAATTGAGCATCGGGCTGTTATCTTTTTTCCCCTTGTAATTGATTCTTTCGGCCTTCTTTTTTTTGCGAGCTTTGGTCTGGTTTGGCAGTTGTCTATATTTGGATCAATCAAGCGGTAATTTTATTTTATTTTTAAATTTAATCATTTTATTTGGGACTGAGGCTATGTTGTTGTTGTTGTTGTAATCATTTTATCTTTTCTTCAGATCAATCTTTGTGCACGTGAAAACAAAATCTCTAGAAAGTTGATGGAACTAGTGAAGAGATTTAGGGAAGCTGGCCCGTCAAATTATCAGCTATGCCACATTGTGAGACAGGGTGAGCGAGTGAGAGAAGGCTCGTTGTTACTTGTGAACCTTGTAGAGGACCAGATTGGTGGAGCGAGTGGCTATGTTGACTGGATACTGCAAATCCATCGCCAAGTCCAACAAAGTGCATAGTTTGAGGTAAGGGTGGTTTGTTTTTTTTTTTACTCTGTTTATTTCAAGAAGCTTCTTTTCATAATAAAATTGGTAGAGAGGGGTTGCACACTCGCAATTGAAAACTAGCATTGACAGGAAACCATCTTTGCCAATTGTGATTAAGCATTTCAGTCTTGCTGCTATTTGACTTTGTTTATGCTTGCATTCTCTTCTGGATCATAATCAATGTCTTCTGGTACCATGCTTTCCCCAATTGAACAGTGGCCTGACACTTATCCGACAAAAAATTTCAATCGCATCTCGTGTTCCTTACTGGGTTACACATGACCATCTATCTCAAGTAGTTTTCCCTCTTTTAGTTCTTATTGGTGCTTTTGGCATTCACGGGGCATTCAGTTCTTCATCCCTTAGTGTTTTATCACATGTTAGTGACATTTTTAACTTCAGCTTTCATTGCCTAAATGTTGTCTTCTTGATGTTTATGATCCTCAGAGGAAATAACAAAAAAAAAAAAAAAAATGTTTAAAGTTAGAGTGGATGCACTCTCTTCATATTTTTTCATGAGCATGTATCATTATCTGTCTTACTGCATATGCATATGTATATGTGTGTCCTACTACTATGGGACTTTTGTCATGGGTACATCATTTTAGGACGATTGGATTTGGATCTAATGGTCCATACACTTGTCATTAATTGCTACGTACTTATAGGTGCTAACGGAAGGTTCAAGGTCATTATAGTAATCCTTTAGTTCTAGTATCTTACCTATTTCTAGTGTGAAGAGTATAAATAGATGTAGTGTATTGTGCGGGGTGTGAAGATTTTAGTCTGTTGTTAGAGAATTGGAGAGCTAATAGACCTCTCGAATGTCTCTGTGTTTTCTTTGTGTTCGTGTTACTCGTAAATCTCCATTTTCGATCAATCGAAGTGTTCGTCTATTCGAACATCCCACCAAATTGGTATCAGAGCCTTCTTCGATTCTGAAAATTGTTGAAATGGATATAAAACAGTTAGAGATTGTTAACAAGAGTCTCTCGACAGTCAGTCTTTGGAGAAGATGATGCTTCAGGTGATGAATCTGAAATCAAATTTAGGTGTGTTCTTTGGGACATCAATGCCCATTAGTAAAAGGCGGAGCTGAACGTGGCATAAGTAAGGAATGACTCGTTCATTCTCTTGCATGTCCCTTTCTCCTTGTAGAATTACCTTCGAAAACTCTGCTGCCTTGAAAAGTTTCTAAAAAACGTTAGATCATGTGCTGCCTCTCATCCGTTTTCTATTCATATTTTGAATGCTATTTATCCTTAGCTAACCAACATTTTGCCTCGCTAGTTATTTTAAGGCATATTGTTATCTCCTAAAATAAGTCTCGAAACTTCATTATAAATAAATGAACAAAGTGATTTTAATTTTGTTTCTCTGCGAAACGTATGTGCTCTCTTCATTTATTATAGATCAAACAATATTTGCGACAGTTATGGGACCAACGATGCTTAAACATTCAAATCGTTGTTTGCTCAGTGCTCTCAGCCTATGTTTAAGTGCAGAAATGTGTACTTGCAAAAGTTGCTAGAACCTGTTTGATGATATTGTCTAAAGTGTTATTTAATTAAAATGCAGACTTACTAGTAGGTTAATAACATCAGATACTCAATTGTATTTGGGGAATGGTGGTGTGAATTGTGAAACCTTAAAGTCGCATCTACTTGGAGACTGTAGGATACACATCTACATGTGTTCCCGCACATCTCGATGTGGATCCTAGGGTCTCGGTCTCCTATTAGATGTGACTAGGATGTCGTTGAAGCATTTTCCTTTGATTTTAAGTGCCTTTTTTATTTTGCATGAAAAGATTTGTTTATAATCAGTTCACGCCTTTATCCGTACCTTTATTATAGAATAGTATTGATCTATCAGTTGTCTCTTTTGGATTGCTGTTATTCATAAGGTTTCTATCCATTTTATATTTCTGTTTTATATTTGTTTGTTTTTATAGGTCTTAGAAATTGGAAAGTTCTGCAAATTCTATTGCTTTTTGCCGCGAGACTGAGATTGACCTTGGACAATACCCAAGTTGGGAAGGAAGGAATATTGTGGTCTTCAAGAATCAATAAGCGAGAAAGGGAGCATGCGGCAATAATCTGCAGAAAGTGTGGCCAAAACCTGGAAGCAGATCACGAGTTATTGTGGTAATTATGATTGGCGAGGAGTTAGATTGAATTATTTGGACGACCAACTTGAGATAGAAAGGGGAAAATAAACCTTTTTTTTTTTTTTTTCTGTAGCATAATTTTGCGAGTCTGTTCCATTTTTATTTTTATTTTTTGGGTATGTTCTCTGTCAAACTTCATTATTGTTCAGTTAAGAGGGGATTGGGTGGTGTCAATGCTAAGCCCCTTATGGGCCGGCTATAGCTCGAGTCAGTTAAGTTCGGATACCAGATGGTTCACACAAAAAAAAAAAAAAAAGACTCCCCAATTATTTACGTTGTACTGGTCACTGTGTCGCGCAACTTCCCACCCTTGATATATATTTTAAATTCTTTTGGTTGCCGCTACCGATGTATTAGTTATTTGTTATGTAGTATCTTTGGTTTGTCTGATCTATGGTTGATGAGTTTTGATAAGCAAAGCTGGTGAAATTTGCCTTTCGATCTTCATTAATCTACTGCATTGTAGATTGTACTAGTAAGACTAAATAGACATTGGAGTGAAAAAGATCTCTACAATGGAATGTGCATTTTGAATGTCAAGATGACGTGGATAGACATTGTTTAACATTCATGTTAGATAATATGATTTTTTAAAATATTTACTTATTTTATTTACACTTTTATTTTCATATTTTAATTAATAAAATTACAAAAAGAAACGACACCTCATCAATTGAGCCACAAATTCACATTTATCATTGGAGACATATTTTGAAGTTCAATGTCAATTCGAGCAATATAGGATGAACATTCTTTTCACATTGAGAATTCACGCCTACAATCCACATTTACCATTGGAGATGCTTTAAGATGACGAGCTATGTTTGTCAAATTGCGGTTGTGTTTTTGGTATAAAATTGTAGCAATGAAGTGCCCTTATTATTATTTTTAGGTCAAGTTCTCTTTTGTAATGGTGTGCGCGTAACACTTCGAGATGTGTGCTCGCACTCTTCGAGGTGTATCACATAGAGAGACGCTCACTTGGTCTATTAGGTGTTAAAAGTGGGTGTCCAAAGTAAGTTACCCAAGCATTTTCAATGTAGATTCGGTAGAGCATGGGTTGACGAAGCATGCTTTACATTGGGCAGGCTTAGGTTACAAAAATCCTACATATGCTCGGTCCCACTCCACCACAAACTATCGGGTTTCTTACAAATCTAGAACAAAATTTTGAGATATTTTTCAAATGGAAGCTGCTAGGGGTACTCATTTTAGAAACAGATTTGAGCACCTAGCAATTGTGCACCGATTATGCACCTCGATATCCGTGTTTGATGTGTATCAATCAGCACCCGATTGGTGAGTGCTCAAAGTCAGTGTTTAAAGTGGGTACTTTAAACATTTTCCTTTTCAAAAATATCATAAATTTTACTCTTTTTTTTTCGAAAATCAATCACAAACTCTATATTAGCTTTAATTTGTGGTTCACTTTACAATATTTTGATGGTTTTCTTTCCTCTCATTTTTTGACTATTGTCTATATCACATATAAATCAAAGATCTAAACGACTAAAAAAAGGGATCCCATGCGTTCTTCAACTTAGTCTTGAGGAAGACAGAATCATAATGGCTTCATGATTTTGAAAGAGCCCGACTAAGCGCACCCACTCTTTAATTGGTGCACCCTGATTCTGAGTGCACCTTCAATTTGAATTTCAATTGATGAGGGCACCCCACCATTTTTACCAAAATACCCCATCATCCAAATTGAAACACCCAACTCCAAAACCTTCGTCGAGACATCCATTTTAGGTTCGGCGATATATGACCGAAACTTATCTCTTAGGTTCGATGTTGTTAAACTGAACCTCTTTTATGGAATTCGATTGACAATTACCGACCTAAAGGTTTGGTGGGTTTCGATCGACTCTCCAACTAAAGGTTCGATGGGCTCTGACCGACTCACTAACTGGAGATTCGGACCTACAAGGCCGAACCACTTGATAATGCCCTACAAATCACAAGAAGATGATGGTGGAGTGCACAAAACGAGAGAAAAAGGGCGGTGGGGTGCACTAATCACAATGAGGGGCATAAAAGTCATTTCGCAGTAGAATTGAACTTTTTTAAGTTTGACCTTTTTCGTTGGGATGCACTAAGTAAACAGTGGGGTGCGCTTAGTCGGGCTCTTTTAAAATTAAGAAAGTTCGGCTTGGTCGTACTTATGCGGTCATGGATCCAACAAAACTTGATGTTTGTGATCAACATTTGAAAAAATTGAGCTCAAATACACATAGTTGTATCTCTAACCAAATTAGTACTAAAGTAAGAGAACGGTAAAGGTATGGTATTCAACTAGTTGGAGTCTAGTTCTTGGTTTTTTTTTTTTTTTTTTTTTATTTTAATGCGGTATTCAAGTAGTTGGAGTCTTGTTGTTGGCTCTTCTTTTTTAATGCTTGCATTTGAGAGATCGAAGCCATTTTGAATTTGGAAAATGCAAAAGTAACACGCTTTGGGCATCGACCTAGGCGGATGCCTTGCACGACGTTCGACTGGGTCGATGCCTAATTGGTGGCTAAAATGAGCTACTCTAGTAGTATTTTTCTTTCAACTTTATCTCATTGTACGACTTTAAAAAAAAAGGGTAAATGACATGATATATCATAACGTTTTAGGTTTTTAACAAATTTATCGTAATCTTTTAATTTTTATAAATACATCCAGACGTTTTGAGATTATGTTAATTGTATTATTTGAATAAATTTGAATTTTTTTGAGATTACTTTTAACCATGTTGTTGCAAATGAGAATAATTTCTCTCAATTCATTATGTTATGACGTTTCAAGGTTACAATATATATATATATATATATATATATATATATATATATATATATATAAAAGTCGGAGGAGAGAGAGAGTTTAAAAGTTACCTCATCTCACCATTCTATTTTTCTATTTTTCTCAATTTTCTTATTTTTTTTTATTTTTATTTTTATTTCAAGAGATATAATTATACATTATGTCTACATTTATTAATAATTAATAGTGGTTATCTTATCATTAATAGATTGAGTACGTTGAACTTGAAATCATGGGTAAATACAAGGAATTGAGTTATTTTTTGTTATTTATTTATTTATTTATTATTTCAAGATATATAATTATACATTATGTGTACATTTATTAATAATTAATTGTGATTATCTTATCATTAATAGATTAAGTACGTTGAACTTGAAATCATTGGTAAATACAAGGAATTGAGTGTAGTGCAAGTTACATTCCCCCTATAAATTTCAACTCTCATTCATTCTTCTTGCAATCGACTTGTTTTTTTTTTTTTCCTTCACCTTCCAAAAAATCACAAAAAAAACCAATTTTATTATACATAACCTTAGATTCCTCCAGTTCTCAACCAATTATCACCCAATAAATTCAAGATAGGATCGATGGATTTCAACATCGCCTGTACATTCAAAAGTTGTTCTACTTACCCATAGCTTCATGCATCCAGTGATATAAAAACCATTCACAACGCTTATAAGCTAAACCATGATCGCACTCCTTTATGTATGTTTGCTCTATATTGGATCTAATCGTTTGGTACGTTTTCCATAAGTTCAAGACTGAAGTGAATCATTATATCTATAACACAAATCAATAATCACGTGACCGTGACCTTTATGCTGCCTTTGTTATGTTGTATGTTGGTTTAGATTCTTCAATTGGAGTGAACAGACGATATGGATGAATTTATATTTAACGGTTATAGTGGATCAATATACACTACTGCATGAGATTACCATTGCTTAAAGATGTTGTTCACTCCATAGAATGCTACAAAAGCTAAAGAAGACAATATAGTGTTTTGCTCTTTCTTATTATTATTGTTCTTTTATAAACCTTTCGTTTGACTCGATGAGAATAACTATGAATATAGTGCTTTATTATTTCTTATTATTATTATTATTATTATTATTATTATTATTATTATTATTATTATTATTATTATTATTACACTTGCGCGAAGCGCAGGGAAACGACTAGTTGGTAATATGAAAACAGGAAAATCTTAAGGATAAATTTGTAGAAACTTAAAACGTTATGATGTATTTGTTGAAATTGAAACGTTAAGATAAATTTGTTACAAACCTTAAATGTGATGATACATTGTGCACACACATCGCTGCGTGAATAGATAGACACATTTACCGAGTGTCACTCTAGTCTTCCTAGCATTTGCCTAGGGCCTATTGAAAAGCACGCGGTGTTATTGGAGTCGGTGGTAAGTGAGTTGTCTCATTGCTTATTTATTTATTTATTTATTTGTGTCATGATTATGGGGCATTAATTTATTGAAGGAATTGTGCACTCAGATTGATAGCAACTTTCAAAACTCCTTTCCCTTTGTTGTCTTCTCCTTTAAAGCTAAGCTAGGGTTTCTGCGATGATGTTGAATCGCCTTCAATTCCTCGAATTCACCGACTACCAGGTCGCTCAATTTCATCTGATTTTGTCATTCAATTCAATTCAATTTGTTTACTTATCATATATGGATTCGATGGTTGGCGATATAAATTTTCATGTAATGTGTTTGCTTGCATGTATTGTTGTTTTGTAGATTGGCAAGCATGAAAAGGGAAACTATGAAGGTTTTCGGTATAGTTACTCAGGTAGTAGATGTGCTCGATCTCTTGTACATTTCTTCTTTTTATGATGTACTGCTGAAATGATGCATAGAGTTTGTTGGAATGAAAGAACGACGAAGAAGATCACTCAAGAACACCCAATCCAGGGTTCGATACTCAATTCATTGATTCATTTGATAAAAAGTTCATATTGTTGTGTATTTACATCCTTTTATAGTAAGAAATCAAAAACCCTTGTACACGAAGAATAATATACCTCTATCATATAATAAAGTATAATACTCATATTAGGTCCACATAATTACTGCATCATGAAATTAGCAAAAAACCGGTCTTTCGCAATTCGTGGTTGCTCTTTTCATTAACACTAGCTGTGTGACTATGGCCATATATTAGTCATTTATGGTCCTTTACATCATTTCTTTATACGTCATCAACTATAAACTAAAATGTTAAGCATTTCAAAGTGGAGGCTCAAAGTCCGCTATGTGTTTATGATCTATGATTAGTGCGTGGTTTTAGATTCAAATATTATGTAAAGAGCTTTATAAATGAAGAGAAAAATAAACGAATCAATATCGGCACTAGACAAGATCTATGTACATATACATATATTTCTTCGGAAAATGCTAGAATGACACTCCAAATGACACCTAAGTGACACTCTGTGAGATGGCGCGCGGGCCCCACGTAAAAATGAGTGTGCGCAAAATAGTTCTTGGTACATAACACGCGTGGTGTGTATCTCGAAGCGCGGAGGATAGCTCTCATGGATGCGGACCCTTACGCCACGTCACAAGGTTGTCATTTGGGTTGTCAATTTAGCATTTTTCTATTTCTTCATTCTCTCAAGTACACTTCCATGCATATTTATTTCTAAAAATATAAATAAGCCAAGATATATAAGAGACTTTAAAATCCAAAAGCTTGCTAGGTATTTATTTCTCATTCTCCAACTCTTAGTTTCTCTAATTTATTATAGTTGTTGGATTATTTGAATAAGTTGGATTAAGTCGGGGTTGGATTAGTGTTTTGCAAGTTTTGTGCTTCCATTCAAGGTTCGAAACTTTGACTTCGCCAATGACTTCGCTCACTTAAAATTCGGAATTAATTCAAGGAAGTTAACTTCGACGATGGAAGTTTGACAAAAATTGCCGGTGTACGGAAGTTTACGAAATTTCACTTTAAATGCTAGAAAACTCAAGTTTCTTCGTAGAGATGCTAAAACTATACTTAATCATACAACAATAATGCATAAAATTCATGTCAGCAGAGGATATTCCGAATTTTAAGTATATTTCTAGCATAGTCGAAGTTTCAGTCGAAGTTTTAGTCGAAGTTTGCTCATCTTCCATGAAACATAACTATTTTACTTCATGTTTTATTAACTTCCATTGATGTTTTCGAAGTTCGGTCGAAGTTTGCCGAAGTTGAGTCAAATTTTTGCAATTTTTCAACTGCCTCTGAACTTCGCTTCGCGGACCTCAACATCGAAAAACTTCGCCCGAACTTTGGCGAAGTTTGTCGATTTTTTAAACCTTGCTTCCATCATGGGTTTACGTTATGAGGCTTAAGAAATTCAGATAGGTAGAATGAAAGAAAAGCTAGGGGTTGACATGGTCTATCGAAATCTCTTTTGAATGTTTGATGAAATGCCGAAATGAAATTTTTTCTTGTTTAGTCCAACTTTTTCAAGTGGAGAGCTATTTCGTTTCATAGGATGAACGTCACCAAATACCAGTTTTTGACATTTATTGAGAGAAGAATTGATACTAGAAGTCCTTAGTAAATGCAAGTATCTAGTTGGCATGCATGATTTCAAACAAGTGTATGGAGCTACTCCCTTGGTTGTCGTGATCTTTAGAAAGTTTCCCAACTCTGAGGGGATTGTGATATTTAAAAGGAGCTCCTAAATTGTTTGAAAGCTTAGATTCATGGTAATTGAATTCGAGAGTATAATAATTGTAGCATTCACAAGTTGATAAATGAAGAAGTCTAATTTTCACCTTTTGAAAATGAGAGACAAGCCTTTGTATTCAATTTGCTTGGAATTTTATCCAAATTGTCATTGGATTAAATTGGTAGGGTTTATAGAGTATTAGTCATTCTTATAAAGGATTATTAGTATTCTGGTTCGATCTTGAGGTGGATTTGGGAAAGGGTCGTGACAGTTTGGAACCAGAAAATATGTGCTTGACCATCATGATTTTTCTCTTCAATTTACTCTGTGTCGTATATTTGGTAGAGATAAAAGAAAGAAATGCTTTTACTGACTAGTCTATTTCTTGTTCCAGAAAACAGGCATTATCTTTCTGCAATTTGCTTGGAATATTATCCATCTTCTTGCAAGCATGTGGTATCTATTCTGGGATATAATTTATTTCTTTCAAAGCTATCTCATCTCAAGCGGGTTACTCAAAAAGTACAAATCTCTCAGCATAAATCAACTCCATCACCTAGCCATTGTAGTAGAGAGTGAAGAAGCCCATAATACTTCAAGAGTTACTGAGCTTTTGCGCTGGTTAACGACCCTTGGTGTGAACAGTATCTGCCTGTATGATATGGATGGTAAGGGTTCTGGTGTCCTGCATGGATATAATCAATTTTAGTACTTGTAGCAACCAAGCATCTCCTTTATATCATGTTAAATGTTCTAAATATGTTTTCATTGTTTTAGGAGTGCTGAAGAAATCCAAGGACATCATTTTAAAGGAACTGGATGATGCCAGTTTGTTCGAGTTGGTACTTCACTTCTGTTATTGTTAGTCTTACTATTTACTGAAATTAACCTTTTTCACCTTCTTTTTTTTTTTCTCATTCTTAATCTCCACTGAAACCTACATATACTTTATGAACAATGATTGGAAGTCGATTTCCTTTTTGGTTAATTCTGTGAGAGCTTTGTTTTGAGTGTTTATGTTGTGTGCAAAAGACGCTCAACTTCGCCAACTTTTGCTTCATGTGGGGTCCAAATTCACGCTTACCTGATTAGAAACCCCCCGTATAAAATTAAGCTGGCTATGTCCTATGAAAATAAAAATAAACTTGACTTTCTCGAACATCACATTTTATATTCATTAATTAATGGGCTGAATAATTTTTGGTTACATTTCAGAGCCCTTTCACAGTTTCACCATAAACAGTAACATTCTATTTTGTCAATATATAATTTATGCAGGAAGCAAAGAAAAAAAAACCGGTGCATGAACAGAAACAAAGTATAGTAGAATTTGCTTCACTCTCTGATGGTAAAGAAGGCATTGCCAGAGCGGCCAATTACTTGCGCTCCCACTATGTGAAAATTGCTAATGGCACACCAGTCTTTACTGAAGCAAACGTGTCGAAGGCATTAGGAGCTTGTGGTTCGTTTTCCTTGTCCATTATCTGCTTTATGGCTCCTGCATAATTCCCATCAATTGCATTTTATTTTTATGGAAGATGACTCCCTTTGAACCCTCTTCTTTTAGGTTATGGAGGTCCGGATCCTAATTTACTTCTAGTTTATGGACCTGCAAGGTGTCACTTGGGATTCCCTCCTTGGAGATTGCGATACACAGAGATTGTGTGAGTGCTAGGCCATGCTAAATCTCAATTCTTTTTCAATTTTTTCTTCTTCTCTCAGTGAGTGTCACATTTAATTGTCTCGAAAAATATTAGCTTGGATTTTTTTCTGGGTTATGGCTTTTGCTTAATTATACAGTTTATGTTTTGCCTGAAATTATTAGTAGGGATCTCTAATTGAAGAACCTTTTGGTATAAAACTCACTCCACAAGGTTCTAATACTTCTACGAGGTTTCTTAAGTGATCGAAATTTTTGTTATGCCATGTAAATCTTAAATGTGATCCTTCAAAAACACTTCAAAAACTCCTGATGACGGATTAATTTTGTAATTGTTGTAGGTCTCTATTCTAAGGCAATATTAGTACTTTATCTGGTTTTGTCTACTTTCTTGCAGACATATGGGGCCATTGAAATCCATGAAATACGGTGCCTTAGTAAAAGCGATTTATCAGTTCTTGAAGGTGCACCAAAACTATGGTGAGTACTTCGAAATCATGAATCATCCTTAATTCTTTGATGCGGGTCCTTTCGATTGGAAGGATCATCAGTTTTTATTTTTTATTTTTTATTTTTTTTCTGGAGGTGCTCTCTCAATAGACTGAATACATGCCTTTTCTGAATTAATACTTCTCAAACTCCTTATGAAAACTTAAGATTGTCAAAAAAAAAAAAAAAAAAAAACTAACTAATAAAACTGCTTTTGATGTTTAATCAGGTACTTGAAAAATCTGCTCTGCTGCCTGTGATGCCATGTCAAGCTTGTGAATGAAGGAATGGCATATTTATCTGCTTTAAAGTGAGGAACACACTGGTGAGTGGTGAAGTGCAACGTGCCTCCTAGAATGTGATGGTAACAATTGAAGAATGTCATTCTTGATCTTGGATTTTTTTTTTTTTTCCTTTTTTGAAAGCCTTGATCTTGAGTTTTGGTGTTTGTTATTACTATATTCATATGTGAATATGACTATCTTGGTGATGGGGAAAAATTACCATGTCCGGTAATTTACAATTTTTATAGTTGGATTAAGGATTAAGATCTGATGTTGTTATTGTTGTTCATTTGGATTAAGAATGTTTTTAATTTTTCTTTTCCTTATTAGTATTTGCCCTCTTTTTTTCAATCACTACCAATACTCTATCAGGCACCCCAGCCCAAAAAGTTAAACTTTAAAAAACGTCATTTTTAATGCAAAATGATGCTCCTTATTACGATTAATGCACTTTGCCACCTTTTCTTCTCATTTTTGTGCATCCTACCATCATCCCTCTATACATTCCCTTGTGATTTGTAAGAAATCGTTGAGTGACTCGGCTCACACATGCACTTTGCCACCTTTTCTTTTCATTTTTGTGTATCCTACCATCACCCTCTATACATTCCCTTGTGATTTGTAAGAAATCGTTGAGTGAGCTTCACATCGAATCTCTAGTTAGAAAGTGAGAGTTTATCGAACCTCTAGTTAGAGAGTCTCAAAGCCCATTGAACTTTTAATTAGAGAGTCAGTCGGAATCTTTAAATCGACAATAGTTAATCAAGTTTTATTAAAAAGGTTCGATTGGACATAATCGAACCTTGAAGATAAGTCTCGGTCATGTGTCGTCGAACGTAAAATAGATGTCTCAACCAAGGTTTTGGAGTTGGACGCTTTTGTTGGAATAGGGGTGACAAATATTCGGGTCCAGATGGGTTCGATCTGGACAACTCTTACTATAAAGAAGTATATTCATTGTTCGGATTCGGCTCGATTTTAAATTCAGACAAAACTAACTTGTCCATACCATACCCGTTTTGATTAAAATTCGGGTTGTCCGATTGTCCAGATTTGTTGCAATCTTGAAAACTAACTTTTTTTTTAAAAGCATCTTCAAATGTTAAAATATTGTTGCATATATTATAATATCATATGATGTAATTTGAGAAAGTAACTTCAAGGTATCAACAAATATGGCAAACTATAAACCATTGAAATATTACGGCAAATAATTCATATAATTAAACATTTAATGTCAAAAAACAAATATTCAAATATAAAAAAATTAAAATTTAATTCATTTTAAAATTAAAGATATCTTTATTACATTAATATCTAAGTGTATTAGAATAGATTGATGTTTATTAATCTATTTAATAAGTAATAAGTATCCAATATACCTTTTTATGAAAGATATTTTAACTCTATTTAAAATTTGAATCGAGTCCGAGCCAGGTTTGGAGTTTCAGAGCCTTGTCTAGATCCAGCTCGATTTTAAATTCAGACAAGTGATCATTGTCCATACCTTTTTTTATAAATGGTAGAATAAAATCGAAGTCGATGAGTTCGGACACTAAATTGCTAAGAATTGCCACACTTACGTTTAGGGTCGGGCAATAGTTGTCCTGGTCCGTTTGTCCGGTTAGGTCCAGGACCGTTTAAACGGACAGGGCAAAATTTTTGTAAAAAACATACGGATGGACATTTTTTTTTGTCCGTTTTAAAATACGGACCGGGTTTGGGCGAGAATTTCAACAAACAAAAATTACCCGTTTGTGATTAATTTGAAGGGCATATAAGTAATTTCACAAATGTATTTAAAGTTTTTCTTAATTTTGATGTTCGTCACCCTACGCCCTACTACAAGATTTACTACTCATCAACTCGAAATCAATCACCCGATCTCGTTCTCTCTCTCACTCAACAAACAAGGAAACTAACCCTAACGGCGACGCGCGTGCATTCTCGTCCCCGAATCCCGATCTCCTCACTCAACTCTCATCTCCCTCCGTCCGCCTCTCACGCCTCGCCCTCTGCCTCACGGCCACGCTCACGCACAAGCCGCACAGCACCGCATACCGTGTTTGCTCTGCTCACTCACGCCCGCTTCGCTTCGCACTGTGCACACGCACTGTGACATGCTAAGCTCGCTTTCACTCACGCCACCTTTGCCGCCCTGCAGTAGCCGCACAGTACCGCACCTGTTTCGCCTCACGCCTGGCCTTTCGCTCGTCTCTCGTCGCTCGCTTCTCGCTTTCCGCTGCTTTCCTTGCGCTCTCGCCAGCATTTGCTTTCCACGCTTGACCACGGGTCACGGCTCGCGGCTCGCACGCTCACGGCACGCACAGCCGCCCTGCTTCGCTTCACGGTGACGCTCACGACCCTCTCGCCTCTCGCCCTCACGCTCACGCCTCACGGCCCTCACGAGTCACGACTCTCACTGTCTCTCTCTCTCGAGTCTCTCGGTACCACATTCTATTTCTACTTTCCACATACCTTTACATTCCCGAAGCCTTCCCTTTAAGCCAATATCATGCATCATTTGATTTAATTTATATTCAATACTTTGTGTGCAACTGTGCATTTTTCATATTTTGTTAATGAGATTAATCCACTAGATTTAGATATGATTTTCATTTTATATTATTGCAGTGTCATGAACTTTTTTATGTTGTTGATGTTGATGCATGAGGATGTGGTGAAGATATACTTTGATAATTTGGACTATTGAGAATTTGAGGTGATATCTTTTTTTTTTGAAAACTTTTGTGATGTTTATATTGGAAATTAAAAAATTATGATATTATGTATGTATTTTTTGGTAATTGGTGACTTGTAGTTGTAGACTTGTAGTTGAGGGGTTTTTTTTTAGATAATTGGGCACCCCACCATTTAATGAGGGCACCCACTTATTTGTAAAATTCCAAAGAAAATGGAAAAGACCATTTTGCCCCTCGTATATATATAATGGTTCAAACCCCACAAACCATTTCGACAAGGAGTTAGGGCACCCCACCAAAGAAGCGCCAACCACAAAGCCACACCACATTGCGTTTGGCAAAGAGCCGATCGATTCTCGCTCGTCCGACAACGAGGTAACAATGTTTGACAACCATTTTCGGTTTTTTTGAACTCGTTTAGTTGCGTATAACAGTTGAAAATGATGATTTGTTTGTCAACGTAGGTTTGGTAATTTCTTCAAATCCAAGTTGTTTCAACCGTATAATGGAGGATCGTAATGCTTCTGGTGCTGAGAGGTCGTCTCGAGGTAATGTTGCAAATGTTTTTGTGTTTTTTTTGCGTTATCCGAAGTATCTCGTCTCGGGTGCGCGATTGTTTCGCCTCGCAGACCGAGATGTATGGTAATGTCTCTGGCCGCAGAGGACCGAGAGGTTTCACGTAGTCACGCATGAAACGACCGAGGTAATGGTAACTCTCTGGCCTCACGTAAACGAGACTATGAAGAAAGTTTCGTAACCGTACAACCGAGAACCTATTTTTTTGGGTTTTTTTGTGATTGTGTGTACATTTTGGTTGATTATAATGTTACACTCGTTTGTATTGTGTAATGCCGTTATCTTGTAATTTTCCGTACTACAAGGACACTTTTACACCTTCTAAGCCATTCCCCTCTCGAGAAGCGGCAATTTCATGGCTTCAACTGATTGGTGGCGAGAACAAGTTTGTGTTAGTAACTAAGCGCTTCTGGATGCCGGGGGCATTAAGCGCAGGGAAGTGGTGAAAATGCCTCGTGATGTGTCCTGGGACATATGTGGGACCGGCTCGTAGAGTGGGAAGTGGGAAAGCGGCAAAAATTTTAAAGAAATCAAGGAATGATGAAAAGGCGAGACTCACACTAAGACGAAGAAATGTGGATGCCCTTTCCAAATTAACGTCAATGAGAATGTCGACTCTTATGGTATGTCACCGTGATTCATGTGGAGGCACAATCACGACACCGCAGAAGATTGGATAAGTGGGGAGGAGGAAGTTGAGGACGGGGGAGGATCGAAAGTGAGCAAACTCAGGGAGATTAGTCCACCTTCGTCTTTTCATGAGGAGTGCGAGCAGAAGTTGAGGACGCGGTGCGAGGACACCGGGGTCTCCAACCGAGGCACCCAAATTGTCGGAGGCACCCCAATCTCCAATCGGATTTGAGTCCTCCCACTCCACAAAAGCTTCTAGCGTAAGAAATGCAAGGTTCCACAAATGCGTCGTGCCGCCGACGCACGCAAAGCTGGATCTAACATGGCTTATAGTCATTGCTTAGAACCGGATTGGTTGCCACATGTCGAGGCCATTATCGATGTGGTTTCCGATGGAAATTGTGGATATCTGTATAGCCTCCGGGCTTCGACTTGCCGACGTAGACGGGTGGAGGATCGTGCGTAGAAGGATGTACGATGAGATTATCTGCATGAAGACCTCTTGGGGGAAGTTGCTTGGCTCGAGTTTCGAGATCGTCAAGAATGCGGTGCATCGCCCTGCAGAAGCAGCAGGGGCATCTTTCAAAGAATGGTTGACACTTCCGACATGGGATTGTTAGTATCCACCGCATTCAATGTCATTCTCGTCAACCTCTCGCATGGGAGTGCCTCCACATTCCTACCTCTACGTAGTACTCCAACGTCGTCATCGCACAAATGACTTATCATTGCAATGGCGAATGAAAGGAATATCCATCAAGTTGTGGTAAGTTCTATGATTTTTTTGTGAATTGGTTTGTTTCCCCTTAATCGGGTTTGTGACAATATCTTCTATGTTCTATCGTTCACTTTGACAGTGCAGCAATGCATGTGAATGCACCACGCCATCCTTATATCCATCGGGATCTCAGACGTTGAGGATCGCGCCAAAGTTGTCAGATGGATTCGTTTTTCGAGACATCGCGCCCATTGCAATCGCCGATCATGAAGCCACCATACCCGTTGTAGATTTAGATACACCGTAGTTAAAGTCAGATCTAGACGCTAAACATTTAGAAATTTTGCCAATTCGTCCGAATGTTCTATGTATATGCAAATGTTGTGTTGTGTTTTAATTGTTGTTTACTTATGGATGGACCTTTTTAGAGTCGGCTTGAATGTTACTGAGATTTATAATTAATTAAGGTTCTGTAAATTGTCGTGTCTGGATTTTCAATCTTGCATTGTTAGTTTGACGACTACTGAGATTTTTTTGAAACCGTAATGTTCAAATTCATCCATTCCCGATATCGCTGGCCAAGCAGTGTTCGTGAAACAACCCATATTTTCTGGCCACCAATGACCGACAAGTATTCCAATATATCGTTTTTGTATAACCGAGTCCTATTTAAATTTCTCATTGTACACCACCGAGATGGATCGACCATTTCATTCGCCTCGACTCTCGTCCTATGACGACCGAGCCTCATCGAGACCCTATCTAAGTGGACAACCGATACGCAGCTAACTCTTCCGCCTTCGTGGCCGAGATCGCGACTTCCCAAAAATATTAGCTTATGTCTCGCCAAGTGCCGAGACGGCTGAGACAGCTTCTCGCCTCGCGTGGCCGAGAACCACGATTTCCCAATTTTTTTACATTTTAAAAACCGCCACACACACATTACATCTACTCTACCAAATGTAACTTAATTCGCCGATCTTCAACCGAGCCCTAATTTGGAGACGAAATCGGCTCACACACCGACCCTACAAAATGCGTAAACCTAGAACAACGAAGGAGAAACACACGGCGAGGGACTGAGAACACGATTTCTGGGATTCCTCTCACCGGCCTGCTCAAAACAATGAATTCTTCCACCAGAATTCTATGAACGAGGGTGGTGGTGGTGGTGGGGGGGGGTGGGGTGCCCTGTGGGTTCGCACGAGGGGGTGAGAGGGTTTTTTGCACGAGGGGCATTTTCGGTATTTTGGGTTTAATTTTTGGGTGCCCCTGTAAATCGATTTGTGCCCACATTAACCGGGTGCCCTCATTAAATGGTGGGGTGTGAATTAAAAATTATTGTGACAAAAATGGCTTCAATATGGAAAGCTAATTCTTTGGTTTTTTTTTTTTTTTTTTTTTTTAATTTATTTATGAACCACCGTGCACGGTGCAAACATTGACTTGTTGATTTCAAGTCTTCAACCATTATCCGATGATCTGACTATGCATGTATGATGATGTATTAATGCGTTAGTTATGCCAAACTTGATCTTGACCGTTTCGACCTTGTGAACCCTACTCTAAAACATACCATGTCATTGCGGGGTTTCATTCATTTATTGATTTCGTTGTCAGATTTATTTAATTTGAAACATGTCAATCTGAATTTAAAAGTTGTATATGATTTTTATTATTTTATATATACTATGGTTAAATGGCACGTGTTCTCTAGGTAGCATTAGACATGTTCACTGATCTCGGGAGAATCGCTAGGCTCTCCCGATATGGGTCGAGAGGGTTGGGTTTGGTCTTAAGATGCAAGACAAGCCCATTTAAGTAAGTTTTGACCGCTCTACTACCTACTTTTTTTGTGTTGCAACTTAATAAATGTATTTAGTTTTTTAAAAATAATAACAAGCTCAATTAGACTTGTTCAAGCTCGATTCATTCTGGCTCGGACGGCCTTGGTCCCGTCCCATCAAAGTCGAGTTTGGGCAAGTTTGGTCAAGAACTTGAAAGAAAAGTACGCCTAAGCCTAGCTGTGCTCGCTCAAGTTCGCACTGTTGAACAAGTTTAGGTAGCATCATGGACGTTGAAATAATCAAAGCGGTTACAACCGAAGACAACGTTGGTTGTAAACGAGAAACATAAACTAATGCGAATACTTAAAATAAAGTATGCAAGAAAATAAATCAAACCAAGACACCATATATGTTATCGCAGTTCGGTCCATGACCTACGTCTGTAGGGCCATGCCCAGATGTAAAATCCACTAAGATAAAAGAGGTACAAATTTACACAACTCCCGAACCAGTGATCCCTCACTAGGTTTGAAACACTACCCTTCACCTTCACAATGGACTTTACGCAAGTCTCTCGTTACTTGCACGTTGAGGCTCCCCCTCACTGGAATACCCAAGCTTTCACTGGTGCGTCAAGCTCCCCTCGATGGAATACAAGTCTCTCACTTGTATTGTAAGGCCCCCTCACTAGAAACACCCAAAGCCCCTTGGGCTTTACAACTCAATAAAAGAGAGTGAATGAACATGTTCACTATACAAAGTAAATTGACTTAAGCGGTGTACAAAACTCAAATACTTTGACAAATAAATAGAACAATGTAGATTACACAATCCAAACTATAAATCGTAAGATTTACTCAATCTCCATCTATAAATAACCACGTTCCTCCATGATTAACATGTGGTGAGAATTCTTTTAAATCGCCAGTGTCGTGGCTCCTTACGCGACTTCAAGGATTCCATTGCGGTTGAGCATCCGAATGTGATGTGGCTCCCTTTGGAATGTTTTCTGCCGAAATTCTTGCTTAAGTGGCCGACGATCTTGAAGCAATTAGGTGCGGTTGAAGCAGACTTGGTCCCACCGTACCAGTATTTGACATTTGCTTGTAGTCAAATGGCTTTGAGCCCACTTGTAGAGTGTCAAGACCACTTAGGCGCATATCCTTTGCTTTCGGGTCACTTGGTCTCTATTGTTGACCATTGCAGTATGTCTGTCATGTGCTTTATTGTTCTTTTCGGCTTCATTTCTTTCCTGCATGATTTATAAACTTATTTATTATTAAATCTGAATTACTGTTGAACTTCTTCTGGATTTACTCGCTGGGATTGTCTCCGCTTTTAGTGACAATTGCAAGCATAATCTCAGAGCTCAAGAACATTGATGTGCGATATATGTAGGTCATTTGATGTATTTATATTATAATTACTATGTTTTATAAATGGGTATTTAGGTTGAGAGATATTATACTTCTTATATTGTATTCGTTGTACGGGGTTTCCACATTTTAGCTTCCACACCTACAAGTCGTTGTGTGTTTAATTTATTTGTTATCACGTTGTCACCGCATTTAAATTCTACCGCATATGATTTCATATATATATATATATATATATATATTACTCTGTTGCGTGGACTATCAAGTACCAAACACTGGTTTGTAAGGCTGACTAGTCATTTATTAACTCCAAACTGGTTTACCGGGGGTTAATGGAGGCCTAGTGTAGGGCGGGGGGTCGTCACATGTTGAGCTTGGTTGACGATGTCTTTAAGTTTGGTTGTATACTCAGCCACCGTTTCTTCTTCTCTAATCCTCAAAGTTTCAAAGTGAGAAGCCAGCAACATTATTTTTGACTCGCGAACATCCTCGTTACCTTCAAAAAAGTTTTCGAGAATCTGTCATGTCCTTTGCTACTTTGCACGAAGAAATGAGCTTAAGGTGATCTTGGTTGGCAGCACCGAATATTGCATTCAATCCTTTAGTGTTGGCTGATAAAAACTTCTCCTCATCAACAGTCCAGTTATCTGGACTCTTAGGTACTCCATTAACTTCTGGCGGCTTGTATCCTTTCTCAATAGCTTTTCATGCCTAGACATCAATGGACAGAATGTACCCTTCCATGCGAGCTTTCCAATACATGTAGTTTGTATTGGTCAATAATGGTGGCCTCGTATTTGAGACACCCTCAGTCGGGTCTCGATTGGTTTCCCGATACATTTTGGTTAGTACGGATCTCACTATGCAAGAAAATAAATCAAATCATGACACCATATATGTTATCGTAGTTTGGTCAAGACTACGTCCGTAGGGTCACGCCCGATGTAAAATCCACTAAGATAAAAAGTTACAAATTTACCCAACTCGACCAATGAACCCTCACTAGGCTTGCACCATTACCCTTCACCTTCAAAATGGACTTTACGCAAGTTTCCCGTTACTTGCACATTGAGGCCTCCCCTCACTGGAATACCCAAGCTTTCACTGGTGCGTCGAGCTCCCTCGATGGAATACAAGTCTCTCACTTGTATTGTAAGGCTCCCCCTCACTAGAAACACCTAAGTCCCCTTGGGGCTTTACAACTCAATAAAGAGAGTGAACATAACAGGTTCACTATACAAAGTAAATTGACTTAACTAGTGTACAAAACTCAAATACTTTGACAAACAAATAGACCAATGTAGATTACACAATCCTAACTATTAATCGTAAGATTTTTTTAATCTCCATCTATAAATAACCACGTTCCTCCATGATTAACACGTGGTGAGAATTCTTTTGAATCGCAATCTTCAACCTCTTCGTAATCTTCAGTTAACCATCAGTCGGTTGGGATAAGATCAAATCTTCAACTGTCTGATCCAGAAATCATGTTGCAACTGCTTCGACCCACCGGTTGCAACCACATATCTTTATCCAAATCTCTAACCGTTTCGGATCTTATTTTGGTCATATGTATCATGTGTTGGATTTTGGATAACTCATTTACTGATAACGTCGATCACAACAACTATAGTGATAAATCTAAACTGTCAATATGATCACGACACCAAAAATCTCCCCCTTTGTCATTATGGTGTCACAATCAGTAAAATGAGTTTAGGTGTAACGACCTGTTACCTTAAGCTAGTGATTAGTGTTAACCCAGTTATTAATTAATCCGAGTTCGGCACAGAGTTCAGATTGGCATATCCCTATTAGTGTGTGGGTGCGTTTGTATGATGTATGGTATTTGTTTGGTTTGCACAACTAAAATATAAATAAGTTGTATATATTGATATGGTATATACACGCTTATATGGGATAATACACTATAAATCATGAAATACCGATACATTGTGAGCGATGAGGGACACGTGGCCAAGAAGTGCACGTTCGTGGCTACACATGGACGTGATCGACGGATTTAATGGAAGCGATAAACACGAAAAACGAAAAACGGCTTGATCGATCCCGAGATGAAATGACACGTATCTCGGGGAATCTATATATATATATATATATCAACTTAACAGTTGATATATATCAAATTCTTTCGATCAAACGAAAACGGAAGCCGAGGGTTTGATTCCGATTGTGAGAAGTTGTCCAAGACGACGATTCGAGCCAAGTTGAGGAGCTTAACCGGTAGAACGCCTCGCGAGGAACACGTATGTATGTTTAGTTTTATTGTTTATCAAAGTTTGAATTGGAGGTGATTGTAGGAAATCAAAGTAAAATGAGTTGTTGTTGTTCCAACTTAGTAAGCTATTGGGAATGAATTTGTGGATGTTGGTATCGATTTGGAGGTGTTTTGGTGGGATTGGAGTTCTTTGCGATCTGATGCACATTGTTCTTTGGTCTAAGCGCGATTAGCGCGCTAGATCAGAAGATTAGTGCGCTAGGTGCGCAGAATTTTGAAGAACAGTCAGTACAAACAAGGATTAACGCGCTAATCCTGCCTATTAGCGCGCTAATCCATGTCCAGAACAACAACGATGTTGTTTTTCTTATGAATCTTGAATAATGAGTTTAAGGACTGATTTAGGAGTTCCTAATAGTTATAATAGACTATATTAGACCTATATTTACTATGATTGGTTTATGATAGATGTGGATTGACCGGGAGAAAGTTAGGGACCCGAAAAATTAGGAAATTGGGAGTGGACTTAGACAAGGTAAGTACGGATTCACTTATTTATCAATGTTGCCTGGTTATTTAATATATATAGGTCATTTAGTTGTTGGCATGGAATAGGGAATTGGTTATACTGTGACGGTTTTTGATAAATGAAAAAATGGTGTGTGATGTGACCATACTATAACTCCTGGTTTTGAGAATAGGTTTATAGGAGATGGGTTCCATTCCCGGCCTATATATAACTCATGCTCAATTTGATAGGTTGTATGGATTACATGCACATTATAGGGTTTGGGATAGAACCATTGGACATTAATAGATGAGCTAGAGAGTATGAAGGCCAACATACTGGTCTAGCAATTGCATTAATGACGTCGATGGGTAATCGGCCATAGTTTATGAAATAAATGGGAATCACCGTATCACAATTCAAAATATTTGCTTTGCATCCGAATATGTATTGAATCTATATGCTTTCCATATCCTTGTTAGATATTGTTGGATTATGTTGTTATTGCATGTTTTCCTTGAATACTATATGGAATATTGATGCATACTGTGAATATGTATTTACTGAGCTAGTTGGAGTACTAATTCCTTTTAAACATTTCAGGTGCGCAACCCAACACTTCAGCTAAGGGGAAGAGAAGATTTAGGAGTTTCGAGTCTTCTCTTCGATGTAATGACTTATTTGTATCTATATAACTCTGTTGACTTATTTTTATGTATATAAAGAGGGTTGGGGTGATTTTATAAATGGTTTGGAAGTTTTGGTAAACTCCGTATTTCCTTATATTCAATTATATCAAAAAAAAATTATTTTCGCTGTGTGTTACTTTGATATAATTCGATATGAATATACAGGGTTGAATTTATCGGTATAAATGGAGAGGTTGCTGGCTCTAGTTAAGTCTATGAGGTTAGTGGGCTTAATTAGGGCTTAAGGCCGGGCATTTTCCCTAATCGGGATAAGGATGTCACATTAGGAGTATAAATAATAATCATGAATTAGCTAACATTCTGCTCCATAATAAAGATTCACATAAGTCTTCAATAATGTTTAGTGCTCTTCCGAAAATTTACGAAAGTGAAAAGATAAAGATGTTGTTGATACAAACATGTAACAACATCTTCTATGGTGGTTACGACCGCATCAACCATCTGGTTGCACCACATTATCACAACTTCAACTAGTCTTCAATAAAAACCTAGACGTAAGTAGAATACTAGTAGAAATATCTTCAGACCAACATACTTAAGAAAGCAAAAATAAGCAGTATATCCAAAAGATTAACAACTCCCTCTCAGCTCCCCTCTCTCCAAAAGATTAACAACTCTTCTTAGCTCCCCTCTCAGCTCGTCCTTAATTACAAATTCTCCCCCTTTGTGATAACATATTGACAAATTCTGATCAATGGGAGACATACTTGATCCTTAGCAAGGTTTAATGTTTGAAACATAATAAACATACCCGGCCAACTTCTTGTAGTTCACTTTTTGTGTTTCTATAGTGACAACTCCTTGTTCTATTGGCCCAATAACGTTTGAGAGATGATGATCCTTCTGTACTCTGGTTGATGGTTCTCGGGTAACAGAAGGCAACATTGTATCAGTAAGTGGCATATTCGGATCATCATCTTCTGTAGGATTATATGTAGTAGGTACAATTTCAACAGAACCAGAAACAGTTGCAACAAGAATATCATTATTTTTGGGTGATGCTTCAAAGGCGATTGCAACTGGGTCACTAGGGTCGGCTGCAACTGGAACATATTCATCATCGTTCCTATCAACTTGTGGAGCTACCTTCTCTGATGTAGGGACATCGAATGCAACATTTATGGACTCCATAACTTTCAAGGTGCGTCAGTTAAATACTCTATATGTCTTGTTGTTTGAAGAGTATCCTAGAAAAATTGTTTCATCACTTCTTATATCAAACTTTCCCAGCACCTCCCTGTCATTTAACACAAAATATGTGCTTCCAAAGATGTGAAAATATGCAAGATTAGGTTTTTTACCTTTCCACACTTCATAAGGTGTTTTATGAGTGAATGGATGGAAATATGTTCTGTTGATGATGTAGCATGCAATGTTCACTGCTTTTGCCCAAAACTTGGTAGGGAGTTCTTTGGATGTGAGCATAACTTTCGCCATTTCTTGCACATGTCTGATCTTCCTCTCTACCACCCCATTCTATTGAGGTGTTAAAGGAGTAGAGAATTCGTGATGAATTTTTAATGTTCTGCAAAACTCTTGAAACCTTAAGTTTTCAAATTATTTCCCGTGATCAGTCTTGATCCTCACAATGTGTTCACCACTAGCTACCCTTTCATTCATCAGCTTCAAACACAAAACACTAAAATATTCAAAAGCATATGACTTTTCTTTTAGGAATAGAATCTAAGTGAAACAAGAAAAGTCGTCAACACATACCAGAATGTATCTCTTTCTTGATATACTAGTCACCTGAGTGGGACCAACTAGCCCAATATGGAGTAGCTCAAGCACTGCTGATGTAGTGTAGTTATCAACAGGTTCGTGTCCTTCTCGTCTCTGTTTTCCAAGCTGGCAAGGCTTACATACTTTGACAGTAGTGAGCCTGATTTTAGGTAGTCCACGAACAACTTCTAAATTCGACAGCTTTCTCAGGTGCTGGTAGTGAACGTGCCCCAACTTTTAGTGTCAAACTTCCATGGTGTTTGCTGCGGAGTTGTAACAAAACCTGCTAAGCTGTTGCAACAGGTAGCAATTGTTAAATGACCTTTCTTCGTTCATTATACAATATCCTTTTACACATACACATTAGATCTGTATTTAGTGAAATTTACATAGAAATTCCAATCATGCAACTGACTAGTGCTAAGTAAATTCCCCCTTCGGATCTTCAACATGAAGGACTCCTTCCAGGACTGGCATGCTTGGGACTTCTAGAGTTCCATTTCCAATAACTAGGCTATGTACTCAATGTCAAAATACCAGTCACTAGATGACATGAACTTTAGTGACATATGAGCAACATAACACACAACCTTCTTTGGGACCCAACATTTTTTACAGCTGTGTTGGTGATGCTCTTGTTCCTTAGCAGTTTTCTGGGTGATCTCATGATGTCTTCGTACGAGTTCTCGAATCATTTTGAAACATTTAGGACGGATGTGTCATTTGATGCCACAATAGTAGCTTGTAGGTTGAAATTTTCTTCTTTACTGGTTATTTGTGATACTTTGCTGCTGAGCTTTCACCACTTTAACAGGCTCGTAGGTGTTGGTTTGGAAGATGATCCTTTGACGAACCCAATGCCTCTATGATCATCATATCTTTTGTCATGCTGTAGTAAATCATCAAGTTTGACTTTTCCTTTGTTTAGCTTGCTGAGTGTGCTTTCTGCATGCCCCGACTTATTTTTGCAATCGATCAGCTCCATTTCTTTTTCTTTGAGGAGATGTTTAAGTATCTGTTTACATGCAACAACTTTCTCCCACTTTGCAATCATCTCAGCATAGTTTCCCTTCATTTCTGCATGACTAATATGATTAGGGAAATCATAATCAGAATCATCTGAATCACTTACAACATCATTTGGATTTGATGAACATGCTGAGTTATGCTCATTGGATGTGGTTGCAACTGCAGATTAAAGGGTGGCGGTTGCAAATGGATGTGAGGCAGCAAAGGCAATATGATGATAGCCTTCACTATCCGAGTTGGAATCACTCCAGGTAGCAGTTAATGATTTATCCTTCCTTTTGGATGGGCTTTCAGCTTTAAAATGACCAATCCCTCTGCACTATATGCATGTGATTTATCTCTTATTTACTGACTTTGTTTCGACTTCTTTCTTTGTAAAATCTTATCTTCAACTATTCTTCACACCCTGAGATTTTTGAAATAATTTATTATACCTTTTAGATAGTATAGCAATATTATCTCCTTCCTGAGAAACATCATTCTCATGGGCAAAATATTGGGCAACATCTTTCAACGCCAACTCTCTTGACATCTTTTGTTGGTTAAGATGCATCTCGTAGGTGGTAAGTGACCCCATGAGTTCCTCAAACTTCAGATCTTTGAGACCTCGATTCTCATGAATAGCCGCAACCTTCACATTGTATTTTGCAGGGAGGCTTCTGATTGCCTTTTGAACCAGTTTCTTGTTAGAGTACTTCTTCCCCAGTTGTTATGTAACGATCTGTATTTTCAATTTAGTAATTAATCGCTAATCACAAATTATTAGTGGTCAAATACCCAATCGAGGAATAAGTCGAAGTGTTCAAAAATTTATAAAAGAAAATAAATAAAATGATTTTCATTTTTTTTGTCTAGCATAATACTGCGAGTACTATATGATACCATGACTTGACGTGAATTAATTTAAACTAAGTGCGCACGCGACGACAAGACTTTAAACCACCAATTTATTTAAATGGCTAAGTGAGGACAAGGCTAGTGTTTGTGCAGAATGCATGTCAAGTTTAGAGTGTTACAATGTGTGGACAAAGGGAACCCAAACAAATTGGGTCGTAACATAAATTTCTCATTCAACAAAATAAAAAGGGGGATAAAAACCCTAATTTCTAGGTTACAACATAAAACCCTAGTTATAACACAACATACACATACATAGAGAGAGAAAGAGAGAGAGAGGCTAAGAAAAGAGAGAGATAGAGGGAGAGAGAAATATTGCGAGGTGAAGAAAGGTCTCGCGGCACAAGGTTGTGGCAGGCGATGAGAGCTCCGGCGAGAGAGAGCGATGGAGAAGCGGGGGCCGGACGGCGCGTTGACGGCGCCTCGCGATGCAGCGGCAGACCTGCAAGGAGATCGACACGCAGGGGAGCTCGCGGACGTGCGGACGAGCAACAACAGCTAGGCGCGATGGCGCGTTGTCAGCGGCGACTGTGGGTGGCTCCACTGGCGAGTGTTCGGCGGGCCTCGACACCGCAACACGGACCAACAAGTAGGGGCGGAGCCAGGATTTTATCTTCCCCTGGGCTAGGCCATGACTAAAACATGGGTTGATGATGATTGATTCATGTTTAAGATATATTTTCCCTTCAATATATATATATATATATATATATATATATATATATATATATATATGGAAACACAAAGACCTTGAAAGAAGCACTCATTTTTAGACCAACTGTGACAACATGCTAAAAGGTAGAGACAATTTCGATAGAGAAATAGTCATTGATAAGAATGACTTATCTTCAACGATCTCCAAAACCCCACAACCTAACTAACTATAAAATATCGTAAAATTATCAGAGTAAATTACTTATTTCACTTAGTATACAAGGGTTGTTGTACATCACATATATACAAAATGAATACAAAAACTTATTTCTACACTTTTTTAAAAAAAATTATTTACATTATGTAGTTTCCTATATATTTTTTCTCCAACTAAACAACTAAATTGATAAAAAAAACATGAAAAACAAATAAGTCCATTTGTTTATTTATACATTAACACTAACACTAACACTAACAAGTATATATATAACTAAAATAAAAATAAAATATATAAGGGGGTCATGTACTGGGTGCCCCGAGCTACAACTTAGACCCACATACATGGCTCCGCCATCGACAGTAGTGCGGCTGCACTGCAGGTAGACCAAGGGGGACGCGAATGAGCTCACCAGCGGTGGCACAACTCCACCGAGGAGGACGATGCGGTGGCAGTGGCAAGTCCGGCGTGGTGGCAGTGGCGGTTCATGCAAGGTTTGGTCGTTAGGGGTATTGGCACACAAAGAGAATGAAGTGAAAGGAAGATAGAACAAAAGAGATTGTTTAAGAGCTTGGAAAGAGATGTGTTTTGCTTGGATTTGTAGAAAGAGTGTAGATTTATGCTAGATTTGAGCTCTTGAAAGAAATTTAGAGTTGAGAAACTCCATTATTGAAGGCTATGGTGAGACTCTAACCCTTTCATTTCTTGTCTTGAATATGAATTTTGTATATGATAATTAGTTGTTCTTAAAGGTTTTTCTCGTTGTTCATCTATTTAGCTTTGGAATGGATTTGGAAATTAATGCACTCCATTTGTTTGATGAAATTGTCAAAAAGACATTAACTTGCCCTTTTTAAGGAAATGCATGGAAAAGTATGAAATTTGAGTCTTGTGGATTTCTTTATCGAGCTCCCTCTCTATGATTTGATTTAATCAAATTTTCCTCGGCATTATTTTAAAGTCTAAAAAATGATTGTTACTTGTTCGCTTGGTTCGATAAAACTATTTTAAATTGCTTACTAAGTAAATTGTTATTTAAATATGACTTTTGGAATCATTGAAGTATATTTTAGTCTGATTATCGAACATGGTTGCGATTTATCAATTTTGGATAGATGGAGACTAAGTCGAGGCATAAAGAAGTTTTGATTGATTCATTTGAAAATGAACCTCGATTAAGTCGTGTATTTTTTACTAAATGCTATGATTTGGAGATTTAAAGTCGAACTTGACTCTTGTGCGGTGATTTAGATCTCTTTAGTGGTGATTAGTCGATCACATTCGATTCATATTGGAAAACCAAGTCTTATCGAATTTTCCTTGTTTTGCTCCATGACATTCTTATTTTATTCGAGCCGTCGATTTTGATTTGAAGGAATGGTTTTAAAGTTGAGAATGAATTAATAACCTAATTGGAAATAAGGATGAATCCTTAATAGTATAAACTACCATAAACGAGTCTAAACAATGTGTATTATACCTATATGATTGTAGATACACAACGAGGACTCATATTATTCAAACGATTAATTTGATGTGGCGATCCATGCGAATTTATTGTAAGTAAACCAGTACGAAATTCAATATTAATTCTTTTCTTTTCCTTGCATATTTTGATGAAAACGATATTTATTGTTGGACTCTACTTCCCTACCGAGTGACCTAGGGTCCAAGTGGTCAAGTTGAGTCATTGTTTACTCGTGAGTCGAGCATCTGAGTCGCGCTCGTAGTTCCTAGATGAGACTGAATCCTCTGAGTGAGCATCCGCCAGATGTCGTGGCTCCTTACGCGACTTTAAGGATTCCATTGCGGTTGAGCATCCGGTTGTGACTGTGGCTCCCTTTGGAATGTTTTCTCGAGCTACGCTCAAGTAAGCCGACAGTGCCGAATGAATTAGGTGCGGTTGAAGCAGACTTGGTCCCACCGTACCAGTATTTGACATTTACTTGTAGTCAAATGACTTTGAGCCCACGTGTAGAGTGTCAAGACCACTTAGGTGCCTATCTTTTGCTTCTGGGTCACTAGGTCTCTATTGTTGACCATTGCAGTATGTCTATCATGCGCTTTATTGTTATTTTCGGCTTCATTTCTTTCCTGCATGATTTATAGACTTATTTATTATTAAATCTGAATTAATGTTGAACTTCTTCTGGATTTACTCGCTGGGATTGTCTCTGCTTTTGGTGACAATTGCAAGCATAATCTCCGAGCTCAAGAACATTCATGTGCGCTATATGTAGGTCATTTGATATATTTATATTATAATTACTATGTTTTATAAATGGGTATTTAGGTTGAGAGATACTATACTTTGTATATTGTATTCGTTGTACCAGGTTTCCACATTCTAGCTTCCACACCTAGAAGTCGTTGTGTGTTTAATTTATTTGCTATCGTGCTTTCACCGCATTTAAATTCTACTGCATATGATTTCATATATATATATATATATATTACTCTATTGCGTGGACTATCAGGTACCAAAGACTGGTTTGTAAGGCTGACTAGTCATTTTTATTAACTCCAAACTGGTTTATCGGGGTTAATGGAGGCCTAGTGTAGGGCGGTACCCAATTTGTAGGGCTGGGGCCGTCACATGTTGAGTTTGGTTGGCGATGTCTTTGAGTTTGGATGTATATTCACCACCGTTTCTTCTTTTCTCTAATCCTCAAAGTTTCAAACTAAGAAGCCAACATTTTTTGACTCGCGAACATCCTCGTTATCTTCAAAAAAGTTTTCGAGAATCTGTCATGTCCTTTGCTACTTTGCACGAAGAGATGAGCTTAAGGTGATCTTGGTTGGCAGCACAGAATATTGCATTCAATCCTTTAGCGTTACCTGATAAAAGCTTCTCCTCATCAACAGTCCAGTTATCTGGACTCTTAGGTACTCCATTAACTTCTGGCGACTTGTATCATTTCTCAATGGCCCTTCATGCCTAGACATCAATGGACAAAATGTACCATTCCATGCGAGCTTTCCAATACATGTAGTTTGTATTGGTCAACAATGGTGGCCTCGTATTTGAGACACCCTCAGGCTGGTCTGATTGGTTTCCCTGAGACATTTTGGTTAGTACGGATCTCACTGTGCAAGAAAATAAATCAAATTAGGACACCATATATGTTATCGCAGTTCGGTCCAAGACTTACATCTGTAAGGTCACGCCCAGATGTAAAACCCACTAAGATAAAAGAGTTACAAATCCACCCAACACCCGAACCAGTGATCCCTCACTAGGCTTGCAACACTACCTTTCACCTTCAAAATGGACTTTACGCAAGTCTCTCGTTACTTGCACATTGAGGCTCCCCCTCACCTGAATACCCAAGCTTTCACTGGTGCGTTTAGCTTCCCTCGATAGAATACAAGTCTCTCACTTGTATTGTAAGGCTCCCCTCACTAGAAACACCTAAGTCCCTCGGGGCTTTACAACTCAATAAAGAGAGTGAACATAGTTCACTATACAAAGTAAATTGACTTAACTCGATGTACAAAACTCAAATACTTTGACAAATAAATGACTAATGTAGATTACACAATCCTAACTATTAACCTTAGTAAGATTTGCTTAATCTCCATCTCTAAATAACTACGTTCCTCCATGATTAACACGTGGTGAGAATTCTTCTGAATCGCAATCTCCAACCTCTTCATAATATTCGATTAACTATCATTCGGTTGGGAGAATATCAAATCTTCGACTATCTCGATCCGAAATCTTGTTGCAACCGCTTCGACCCACTTGTTGCAACCGCATATCTTTATCCAAATCTCCAATTGTTTCGTATTTGATTTTTTGTCATATGTATCATGTGTTGGATTTTGGATAACTCATTTACTGATAACGTCGATCACTACAACTATAGTAACAAATCTAAACTGTCGATATGATCACAACACTAACAAACGTCAATGGGCATTTATTCAACTACGCATGGATATGTTGTTAAATTTAGAGGCTTGCTTAACACTAGGGCTGACAAAAAGTGTTCGGATCTGTTTGTCCGATTTTGTCCGTACCTGCTTTAGACGGGTCAGGACATGACTTTTCTTAAAAAATATAGGATTGGACAAATTTTTATATTCGTTTTAAAAAACGAGTCCGAGTCTGGACAAAAAAATTTTTTTAAAAAACGAGTACCCGTTTAGCGATTAATTTTAAGGGTATATTTGTAGTTTTACTTAAACTATAAAGCTAATTAACAAACCCTAAGTATATATAATTAAATAAGACTGTCTAATTAACAACCCTATGAACTATCGACAACAATATTTACAACTATCAGTACCATGATTTCCTAACTAATATGTAACTTAATTATATCAGTACCTTATGTAAATATTTACAACTATCAGCCTTATTAACTATCGGCTTAATTACTATGTTTCAATAATTTAGTTCTCTAATTAGTGAGTCAATTCATAATTTGGATTTATAATGTATGGTTGTTAGTGGTGTTGTGAAGTTTTGAACAATTGTATAAAAAAATTTGGTTTCATTATGTTTAAAACGGAGAAAACGAGTCTCGTATATTTTGAAAACATACGGGTCCGGACAAAAAAAGTTGTCCATTTTAAAAACGAGTATGAGTCCGGACACTATTTTAAGCCATTATTAGGAAGGTGTGTCCGAACCCGTAGCCGTTCGTACTCATTTTTTTGCTAGCCCTAACACACACTTAATACCCTTACATACATTGCTCACTTGCTCGCGCACACACACACACTAATATTTTAATTTCTTTGACCAAATTACCCTCGCCTCACACACTCACACACCTTCTTTCCTCACCTCCTCACCCACTGTTAGGTTTAGAGACACCGCAATGACACACTTTATTAATCACTCTAATAAACTCGTTAATTACAATGCGGGGGGTTAACTCTAATTTATAGACTCACATAAGCATACTCCTAATCCAACTAGGAGACCCTAAATAGATTTATACTCTAACTCGAAGTCCTAATCAAACTAAACACTAATCTAATTTAGATTACAACTCCAACATCCCCCATAATCTAAATTACCTATCGAATTAAAAATAAAACATCATCCCCATAATTCAAGATTGTCATGATTTTGCACTTGATCTTCTCGAATGCGATTTCGACCTCCATCGACGACATCCTTTATCGTTCTCCGCCATTTATCTCGCACACCTTCCTCAATCGTTGAACATTGCACAATGCACTCGATCGCTTTGTCATCAACGACAATATCATGGGTGATCTTACAATCAAGTCGAAGCTGGTTGTCCCACACTTTTTTGTTGTCTGCTACATGTAGTACGTTGGGGTCTAGCGTCAATACCAACTGAAGTGGAAGCTTCATCCTCGCATCTAATTGTTGATGGTTTAGCAATACTTTTTCCTTTTATGTCCCAAATCCACGTACTCTTCTCATCAAACTTGACATCTCTGCTAACAATGACTGTATTGGTAACTGGATTGTACAATTTGTACGTTCCAATCCTCCCTGGAATATAGCCAATCAATACGACCTTCACGCCTTTGTCATCTAACTTCTTCCTGTTAGCATCAATAACATGTACATATGCAGTGGATCCAAACGCCTTCGAGTGTTTGACACTTGGCTTGTAACCACTCAAAGCCTCTTCTAGGGTTATATGGGACACACCTTTTGTGGGAGACCTATTCGGTACATGAACTGAACATGTAATCGCTTGACCCAAAAGAATCAGTAGACCTTTGACTTTCAACTTACTATGAGTCATGTCTATAATCGTCTTATTCTTTCTCTCTCGCAACACCATTTTGTCATGCGGTGTACGTGGTGACATGATCTCATGTTTAATCCCATTGACGATCACAAAACTTTGAAAATGTCGAGACGTGTACTCACCACCACCATCTGTCTTCAAAGTCTTGATGTAGCGTCCCACTGTTTCCCACGTAGCCTTGAACTTCGAAAGCAACTAAAGGCATCGACTTATTCTTTAAAGTATACACCCAAATCATCCGCTCATTGTAGTCATCAATAAAAGTCATAAAATATTTGCTTCCTCCCAGGTGAAGCGAGCTCCAGAGGACCATAAACATATCCGAGTGAACCAAGCTGTAGTAGAGATTTGGCACGCCTTGGAGTGTTGGAAGCAATCGTTCGTCATGTTGCTCCACCAAAATACACCCCTCACAAAATTGCTCTAGATGTTGAATCACAAAGCAATCCTTTCACTAAATTCTTATGAGTCGACAACTTGGACTTTTGAAGTTTAGATGACCATATCTTACATGTCGTTATAAGTGACTCATCAAAAACAATGGATTTAAAACACGGATAAGATCTAGTCTTAATCTCAATCTGAAATAACCTATTTTTCAAAGGAGACTTAAGAATGATCATATCTTTAGAGTCAAACACGGTGAGACGACTATCTTTGAAATTCACTTTGTACCCCTTCCCTAGCAATCGTCACAAACTTAGCAAATTGCATGTCAATGTCGGTACATATAACACATCTGAAATAAACTGATGATCACCGTTCTCCAACTGGATCAGAATTCTTCATTTTCCCTTAACTGGAAGTTTCCTATCATCGGCAAACTTGACCTCTGTCAACATTGACTCATCCAACTCATTAAAAAATTCTCTATTGCCACACATGTGGTTAGAGCATGCACTGTCGAGATACCACATGTTACTCCGAGCATTATCCTGGGCTGATGAAACCATCATTAGTGTCCGATGACAGTCCTCATCTTGATCTGTCTGCTCCTCAGACTCTGACTATAATGATTGCTTTACCCTGCATTGTCTAGCTATATGCCCAAATTTGCGACGGTTGTAACACCGAATCGATTTCTCTCGTTGATCGCGACCTTCGTCTCGTTCACGACCTTTATTTCTATCTCACCACCCTGATTATTGTTACGATCTCTACCATTGTTGTTTACTTTATCATGACCTTTGAATCCATAATTCTTCTTTAGCTTCGGGACAATCGTAGTCTTCAATGTCTCTTTCAGATGGGCATGATTTTTTCACTTTTTTCATTGATTCGTTGTTCATGTGCTCGTAATGAACCAATGATTTCTTCAACTGACTGGTCTCATAATCGTCCGGACTCCATAATAGCAACCTACTACGTGGTCGAACTTCGTGGTCAATGTGCGCAAAATCTTCTCGTTCACGTCGAGATCGGCGACATCTTCGCCATTCTTCTTTAACTGATTGACGATTGTCTGAACACGAATGGTGTACTTCTATACATCTTCGGAGTCATCCATCTCGATCAACTCGAATTGTCGCCTCAAAGTTTGCAATCGAACTTTCTTGGCTTTCTGTACACCCTGTAGGACGTCTCTAAAGTGTCCCACGCTTCCTTTGATGTTTTTGCGATTGCACTTTTCAAACGCCACATCATCAGTCGTTTGCAAAATAAAATAAAATGTCTTCCGATCTTTCTTGCGAAGCTCTTTTTGTGTCGAGGTAGCGGTGGCCCTTGGGTCGTCGAATCCATATTCAACTATCGCAGCAAGTCTTGAAAACTCAAAAGCAGACTCTCATCCGAGTGCTCCATCTATCAAACTTCTTCCCATCGAATATTGGAAGAAAGAGTTGAACTTGGCCGTTCCCGATGTCGCCATAATTCACACCAAATAAGTAAATCAAAAATCTCAATTTTGATTTTAACTCTCTGTCGCACACACTTTGAACAAATTGTTCAAATCTTCGCTTTTCTCCAAAACAAGAAACGGCAAGCTTCGATCTCTTAATAGATGTGAAGCCCAAATTCTTTGTTCGATCTCGAATAAAGTCTCACACCGTAGATCTAAAATCTCGGTCTCACTCTCACAGATCTCAGGATCTCACTTTTGCTCTGATATCATGTTAGGTTTAGAGACACCGCAATGACACACTTTATTAATCACTATAATAAACTCGTTAATTATAATGCGGGGGGTTAACTCTAATTTATAGACTCACATAAGCATACTCATAATCCAACTAGGAGACCCTAAATAGACTCATACTCTAACTCGAAGTCCTAATCAAACTCAAACACTAATCTAATTTAGATTACAACTCCAACACCGCCCACTACCCTCCACCACCGTTGTCGCCACTGCCGCCGTCGCTTTTTTCATGGCTGACTTCTTTCTCCTTTACCAGCACTGCCACTATGTCGTTGTCACCGCACTTTTTTTCTCCAACCAATCTGACCACCCGATTTAGGTGGCTAACCACCGTGTACAGCCAAGCTGTCCAAACATTGAACATATGTTCAGTCACGTCTGAGCATTCAACATATATTCGACCACTTGGCCGAACAAGGGTAGTTTTGTCAAAAAACTTTAAAGTGGTGTACTTTTAGCAAGCCCTTTAAATTTAACTAGCTGGCCTCTATTCATCCAAAAAAAAAAAAAACTAGTGGCCTCTAAAAAAATTAATTTGGCTTGATGATTAGATTATTTTAAATGTTTACAAGTACTTGTATTTTTTTTTTAATTTTTTTTTTTTTTTTTATATCGTGGATGCTCATACTTTGTGTAGGCTCAACTAATTTCACAATAGTCAGTTGAGCACTCCAACTCTATGGCTCGAGAGAAATTATATTACTATACTATTAATATACTTGGAGATAGATAATAGAATTTAATTTCAATTGGTCGTGAAGTGTGCATCTCGAGAACTTTGCCACAACGCCAAGTCATTGTATTTGTATTTTCACTAATTCTATCTTCAAAGTTTTTCTTTTATTATTTTTAAAAAGATTTCTTTTGAAACAAAGAAAGATGGAAGGGATATTAAAATATATACGTGTGGATGTTTCCCCATTTAGTGATGTCACACCTATGAGTTGAAGGTAGTTAAGTTGGAGACAATATTAGTATTAACGAAGATCCACAGGCTCATCGCCCACGTATGCGGGAGCCCAATAACAAAGTTAATACGGTATTTTAGAGTCAAGTTCAAGGTGAAGTGTTGGAGATGTATGAATTGAAATATAGACCCACATCGAATAAAGAAGGCTTCACGATCAAGTATACAAGTGTGGTTTATCATGAAACTAATAACGACCACAAAGACTAGTGATCTTCAATCTAAGCTGACATAGACATAGAAAACCTCATGAGAGGTTAGGAGTGGTCAATTTTGATGCTTCACAATATGAATTTCTTCTGAACAAAGACAATTAACTTAGGCAAGCAAACTGTTTTTTTCTTATCAATTTTAGGCCCGAGACTTTTCAAAGCAATATAAATGACTAAATCCAAGACCTTGTTGAAGTGAGACAAAAAGCAATCCAGTAAAAGAACTAATTAATTCAAGCCTCCCATTGAGGCTGCTCTAGAATTCTTGAATGAATTCAATGTCATTGTACCAAAATTTCTATCAAAAAATTGACTTGGATGCATGTTGATGACTTAGTGGGCCTTAATCCTTGAATTTCAATCACTTTTTTTTCTCTATATAAGGCAACCATTTCATGTAGTTGGAGACATAAAAATTATGTACTTGTTATAAACTAATTAGTTCTATACATGGCTACAATATTGGTCTGCAACAAAGCTAGCTCTCTCATGGCTGTCACAGCTCTCCTTCTCGGATTGCTTTTGGCGAGCCTCGAAGCAACAGGTCTTGATTAATTCCTATCTAATGTCGATTTATATATATTATGATGTTAGTAATGTTAGAATTGATGATCACTTACGATTTTTTCCAACTAATGCATGCAGGTGCACAATCTATTGGAGTTTGCTATGGAAGAAATGGAAACAACCTGCCTTCACCACCAGAAGTTGTAGCTCTATACAGACAAAGAAACATCGGTCGGATGAGAATCTACGATCCGGCACAAGATGTACTGCAAGCCCTTCGAGGATCAAACATCGAATTAATACTAGGCGTGCCGAACCCTGACCTCCAAAGGCTTGCATCTGATCAGGGTGCTGCTAATAACTGGGTCCAGACCAATGTTAGGAACTTCCCCGACGTGCGGTTCAAGTACATTGCCGTCGGTAATGAAATTAGTCCTGGAGGCCTGAATCCGCAGTATATGCGTCTTTCGTTCTTCCAGCCATGAGAAACATCAACAATGCACTTGGAGGCCTGCGAGGTCAAATCAAAGTCACAACTGCTATCGACACTGGTGTTGTTACAAACGCCTTCCCGCCTTCAAACGGAGTTTTTCGAAATGATGCTGGACAGTATATGAGGGACATCGTAGGCTTCCTCGCGGCCAACGGGGCGCCTATTCTTGTCAATGTGTACCCTTATTTCGGTTACATCTACAACAAGGCACAAATTAAGCTTGGATATGCTCAGTTCACTTTGCCAAATCCAGAGGTCATTGATACTAACAATAACCTTAGATACCAAAATCTGTTCGACGCCCTTGTGGACGCCTTCTACGCCGCACTAGGAAGAGCCGGTGGATCGTCAGTAGAAATCGTTGTTTCAGAGAGTGGTTGGCCGTCGGCAGGTGGTGACACTACCTCAATTGATCTTGCTCGAACCTACAACCAGAATCTGATCAACCATGTGAGGAGGGGCACGCCTTTGAAGCCTAGGCCGATAGAGGCATACATATTTGCCATGTTCAATGAGAATAACAAGAGTCCTGAATTCGAGAAGAACTTCGGTCTATTCTATCCTAGTAAACAGCCAGTTTATCCGATCAATTTCGCGGCATAGATGTATGACACAGTAGCTACTCATTAGCAATAACTGTCAGTGCCATTTGACAGAAGAGGAATGTAATAAGAACCTTAGGAATGCTCAGCTCTGCTACTACTTTCTTAGAATTTGTAATAGGTTTTGCAAGAGAGATTTGCCTAATAAGGCTGCCTAGTTGAGTTAATAAAAAGGTTCATATTTCACTTATTTGATACTTAACTATACTTTTTGCAAAAAAAAAAACTATACTTGTCTTCATGCTCCTGGGGGCGTTGGTCGAGTGGTAAGTTTCGTTGTCTAATTCGCTGACTAACATAGATTTGTTGAGTTCGAAATCTACTCACTCCTTTCTCCCTCCGATTTCTTTCTTGGGTCCTCGGTGGGGGCAACAAATGACCCTCGAGGGATAAGTCGAGTCCACCATCAGTCATGTGTCAACGGTGGCTCGAATATCCTCGGCTATCAAAAAAAAAAAAAACTATACTTGTCTTCATATATAGATCTTATCATGAATGTATAAATATGAAATTATTAGAGTTCATGTTTAACATTAAACTATGATGACCCTTAAAAGAGTCGAACATTGATCATCTGGCCCGAGCAACTGACTGGTTCCAGGAACATAAGGCAAGCTAGCCTGATTGAAGTTAAAGTACATTGCTCATGGTAACGAAGGTGCCCCGACAATGAGAACTCGCGCAAACGCCTCCTACGCAGTTCCTTCCTCATAAAACAAGTACACTGCAATTGCATTTGCAGTCCTACAAGACCGAATTGAGGTTACAACAGATGTACACACTCTTCTGATTTATCAAACTTGTTCTGCATTGCTATATGCATTTAGACCTGGAATTCGATTTTCCATAGACTGAATCTTAAGCTTCTTAGTGAGAAACAATCTGAGTTAATGAGTACTCTCGTTACATATAGCTACATGGCATGAAGATTTGAGTATGCTTTCAGCACCTCTCTATTGGTAGTTTAACAAGATGACAACTTGAATACAAAAAACCGTTTCGACGCCATTGTATTGATGCTTATTATTTTGCTTTATAGTGCATATGTAGTATTAACTCTAACAAAGTAACAAGGCAAATGGCAATAATCTATTGTTCTTTCCTATGTTACCTGGACACGGATAAAGGTGCAAGAGTCGGGCGTGTTTCAAAAGTTCGGAAATGTCTTATCATTTAATGTTGAAGGCATTAGGTAAGCTTGGAATAATCCATATTTTTCTTTTCTCTTGTTTGTAAATTTCCTTTAGTTTTTTTTCTTTCTTCTAAATATTTCGTTTCCACTTTATTGAAGAAAAACTTTTACAATTAAGTTTTCAAATATTTTTAAGTGTCAGACACGTATCGAGTATTTACAATTCCGTAAGTTGGAGCGAATGATCCTCGCAACTTAGATCCCTATGCTTTTAACCCAAAAAACAAGCAAGAAAATGGTCTCATTAATTATGGTTCTCCACTCTTGAATTTTCAAAGTACTAGGTTGCATAAAGAGACAATCAAATGAAAAGTCAGATATGTGAAGATGCAAAAAAAATCCAATGCAAGGCTGAAGACATAAATGTTATTTTAATTTTCTTGCTCCATCTTGCACATTAGCTGTATTTAGTTCACTAGGCAAGACTTGACCACAATGACTTGGGGAACACTTTGTTTGGCCCAAATTTTGTAGAGATAAGGCTCAGACTAATGGGGAAGAAATATGATGATCTAGACCCTGCCCAAAATTGACTAAGTCCATTGGAGTACTTGAAGGACCAATTTCACTGTGGTCTTTACTCCAAAGAAATTTCTAATTCTGCAATGATAATATTCACGAGAGTTCATGGACACTACAACTAGTCTCTTTCACCTCTTGAGAAGAAAACCAACTTGGTCTCTCGTTTCCAAAGAAAAATATTACTCCCTCCGTTTCATTTTAAGTGTCATTTTAAGGTTGTTCACAATTTTTAAGAAAGTCACTTAATGATTTTGATTAAATCACCATTTATCTCTCCTAACCCCACCACTTCTACATGCACTAGTTATTACTCCCTCCGGTCATTTATATAAGTCATTTTAGCAAAAACTTCTTGTTCAAAATTGTAGGTCGTTTTCGGAATTCAATAATGTATTTATTGCATTTTTACCCATTTTACCCTTATATAATTCTAAAATTTATGATTCTTCAATTCTGCAATTCATTTAATGTCAAAGGACATATATGTAAATTACACTCGTAATTAAAGCTGCTTTAATTCATGTGTCCTTACCTTAAACAACTTGTATAAATGACCGAAGGGAGTACTGCGTATTATTAGATTTTTTTTCTATAATGGGTATAAAAGTCAATTAAGTAATTAATGTGTATTAAAACTATCAAATGAAAGATATTGTGAAATATTTCAAAATGGCTAAAAAGTCACTTATAAAGAAACGGAGAGAGTAAAAGCTTAGCAGTTAGGATGGCATTAATTAGTGGAGGTCACCCAAGACTTTTCTATATGAAAGAGAGAAGAGAACAGTAGATTATGGACTTAATGAATTTGAACCCTCTTGATACTTCAAAAAAAGTTAGCACACAGGTGGCTTGAATGAATGAATGAATGAATGCATTCATTGTTAAGGAGTGATTGACTGGGCATAAGCGTAACAATATTCTCTACATAAAGAAGCTACCGCTGCAACAAATTGTACTCATAATTCCATAACAAGTACTCTCCTAATTGTTTCTTCTTGATTTTCTCCATGGCTAATAAATTTTCTTCAAAATGTTGCATTTATTCCTCGGCATGTGCAATGCTTCATGTTTCAATGCTACTGGCAATTGTAGGAATGAAAGGTCTATAACTTTTCTCGTCGTTTTGGTTATAGCTTTAATAAATCAGAAATCTAACATGTTATCAGAGTTTTGGTTCGCAGGTCTTGGGTTTAAGCTTTGTTGTTGGCACGCATTTTCTATGATTTAGAATAGCTTGATATTCATTGTCGAGACCTTACTTAACAACTATAACTATAAGCGGTTATCTAACGAGATGTTAACCTGATGCAGGAGTACAATCCATAGGTGTATGCTACGGGCAGTTAGGCAATAATCTACCGTCGAAACAAGAAGTCGTCGATCTCTACAAATCAAAAGGCATTGGAAGCATGAGAATCTATTTTCCAGAACCTGAGACTTTACAGGCACTGGGAGGATCTAACATTGAACTCATAATGGATGTGCCAGTTGATAAACTTGAAAGCATAGCATCTGATGCAAATGCTGCCAATGATTGGGTGCAAAACAACATAAAGAACTACCCCGACGTAAAATTCAAGTATATCGCTGTCGGTAATGAAGTTAGCCCCGTCAATGGGAAGGCTCAATATGCATCCTTTGTTCTCCCTGCAATGCAGAACATTAACAGGGCAATTGCTGATGCTGGCCTGCAAATTAAGGTCACAACATCTCTTGAAACTGGTGTTCTAGATGTACCTTCTTACCCTCCGTCGCGGGGTTCCTTTCAAGCCGGCGTGCAACAATTTCTAAGCCCGATCATAAACTTCCTAGTGAACAACGGGTCGCCGCTCCTTGTCAATGTGTACCCATACTTAAGTATTAATGATCCAAACATAAAACTTGAGTATGCTTTGTTCACTCTTCCATCTGCAGAATTCTCTGATGGTCAGCTCAGTTATCAGAACTTATTTGATGCCACTTTGGATGCTATGTACTCTGCTCTAGAGAAGGCGGGAGGGGCGGCTTTAGAGATAGTTGTCTCCGAAAGCGGGTGGCCATCGGACGGCGGGAATGCCGCGACAATCGACAATGCAAGGACCTATAACCAGAATCTAATCCAACATGTGAGGAATGGGACTCCAAAGAGACCTGGAAGGCCTATTGAGACTTACATATTTGCTATGTTTAATGAGAACAAAAAGAATGGTGATGAGACTGAGAGGCACTTTGGGCTCTTCTATCCCAATAAAGACCCAGTGTACCAAATCAACTTCTAGGAGAGTCCTAGATGTCTGTCTTGAGCCATTTCTTATCAATTATGCATAAAGAATAAGAGTCATGCCTTGCGGCGTAAAGGACGAGAGAACACCTTGAGAGAATCCTAGATATATAGTTCACTTGTTTATGAACTGAAACAATTCCTAAGTGAAGGATAGTAAGTGAAAAACTAATATTTGAATGAAGTTCTTAGTTTTGTTTTTTATTAGCGTATGACATAAATATTTATTTTTTGAAGTTATTGATGATGAACTTGAAGAGACAACAAAGCAGGGAAGTTTAAACTAGAAGGAAAATAATTATAATAATAAAACCCGAACGTTTCCCGATCGGAAATGAAAATATAAAACGACGCACTTGTCAGCTATCAATTTTTTATCCTCAAATATATAAAATGAGGAGTGGATCTCAATCCACAAGCAAGAACATTTTTAGTTATGCATCAGAAGCAATCAAAAGAAAACCAAAAAAGCCACCCACATGCTATGCATATACTATTAAGGGGAGATCATCGAAGATTACCGCGCTGGTCATAATTCAACAACGAACAATCTGAATTAAAACTCAGATCTTTTGCCGAACGGTGTGAACTCGCAGGAGCCAGAAAACCTCTCAAGCGAGGCGATATTTGCTGAGAACAGCCAGCTTTACCAATCTTAACTGTGCTAGTTGCATCACTGTTAATGGAAGAAAAAGAGAGTCTATTCTTTGATGGCAAATCAATATCGGAAAAGGCCTCTAAGAACCCACGTCTTTGTCTTGGCGTGCTGCTTGACCTCAGCTTAGCTTTCACAGATTCTGTCGCCAACATGTAATTTGGAATGCCAGGAGATCCTAATGAGTCATGTTCTCCAACTGAGCTCCGAATCGGCTTATGAAATGACCTTCTTGGTTGTAATGTTAAGTCCTCTAATTGTTCACAGTCCTGTAGTTCTCTGAATGCAACAACCATTTGTTCCTCCGCGTTACGCTTGGTTGAATTTGAACTAACAATGGAATCAAACAACCCTGATCTTACACCCTTTTGATCATGTGATTCTATCCATTGCTCCAACCAGTGACCCAGTTTTAGATTTGCTCTATCTGATTTAGATTCTGTTAATCTCTTAGAGTTCCTCCTTTCCTGATGAACAAAAATCCGAAGTTTTAATTTTTAAGTCTATGAGAAAACTAAAACAATTTGAAGGAGAGTAATCTAAGTTACCTGATGACTTAACAAGAACTCCTTTATGCGGTCTCTCTTGTTTAAGGACAGCTCCCTACTTGGTAATGTGGCGTCAACTGCTGCCTTGCTATCGTCGAATTTTCTCCGAAAATTCAGTTTGAGCTGCAGCATCATGTATTGGAACAAAGCATCAGAATGCAGATATCTACATGAATAGAAAAAACGTGCTTACAAATGATCCCTGCCAACCTTTTTTCCATTTTCTTCCAATTCCTTTTCCATGTGCAGCTGCCTTTTCTCTTCACTAGTTGGTATATGGCAAATTAGTTTCTCACCATTCAATTCGATCTGCGCAAGTAACAACCGACAAATGAGTTTGAGTTTAGATTATACAGATTTCTATAGGCCTCTTACTCTTGGTCTTCCCAACTAGTCACTTGAGATGCAAGTGGCGCCGACATAACCAAAGAAAATTAACTTGAAGAGACGGATTTCCGGCACTAACCTTTGCTTCATTTCCTTCCAATACCTCTTGCCCAAGCAACTGTTGCTTCTCTTCAGCAGTCCATCCATTTTCTAACAATCTCGCTCTTGTAGCTCGAACCTGTGTCTGTATCTTTACTAGAGATTGCAACCCCTTGAGTGTCGTCATTGCTTGACGCCTCACCACTTGACCACGAATCATTGCCTGTAGCCGCACTAGCCCTTTCAACGCTCGCAAAGCTTTTCTCGCCTATAAGATTTTTCATTCAAATTCATCACAATGTGGATAAAAAGGTAAACAAAGAATATTTGTCATTCTAACCAAAAAAAAAAAACAAGATCATAGATCAGTAAAATTCTGCTCCTCTTGATCACATTCATAGTGTATATATCTCTAATAACACACATTGCATCGATAAACAGAAGAATGCATAAAGTTCGAGTGGCTCACAAGGTATCCCCGAAACGCAGTCTGAATTTTAACAGCAGCCAGTTCCTGACTAGTTCTATTTGGTAAGATGATTGAAGAAGTGGTGCCGGTGAGGCGGATGATCTCAACTGCAGCTTGCGTGGCTGCAACGGCGGCTTCGGCAGCAGCTGCAGTGGCAACAGCAACATTCAAGGCATGCCTGCTATGCTCCCTTTCTGCCTCACTCAATGCTCTATCCTTTGCCGGCGATAAAGGAGCGGTGATTGTTGGCAAGCGCCTCCACTTAAACCTTCCGAAAACCCATCTCCTCCTCTTCTCCCTCTGATGTTCAACACCAAATTAAACAAAAGTAATCCAAATAAAGAAGATTAATACAACAACAACAACAACAACAACATAACCTCAGTCCCAACAAATAAAGAAGATTAATAAGAGAAAGAAATCCTCACCTTCTCATGCTTTGCCTTTGAGTCTGAAATGAACAGTCCCTTAATCAGACTGAACCAACTCTTCTTCTTTGCCATTTAAGTACACCATCACATCATTGAAGATTCAAAAAAATGTGAAAAACCCTGTAGAGCAGAATTTCATCCTCTCTTGAATCAAAACCCTCAAAAATCTACCAATCCAAAACATTATATTATATACAGTAACATGGCCTCAGTCCCAAATTAATTGGGGTCGGCTACATGGATCAAACTCTTCCATTGCGCTGGATCAAACTCTTCCATTGCGCTAGATCAAGTGCAAAAAACAAAACAAAAACAAAAACAAAACCTGAATTTTTTGTTGCTAGAATTCCAAAAATTCATTCCCAAAATTCAGGCTAATTCTCATAAAAGTCTGAAGAGAACTTTTCCACACATACCCAAAATCATGTTAATATTAGGGAAAACAAAGATACTGTTGACAGAATCAAAATTAGATCCATTTGATCAAAACCCTGAAAGAATAGATTGCAATCTACTGAGATGTTTCATTGTTTATAGTATCTAAGGAGGAGTAGTACTATATAGCAAAACAGAAAACAGGATCAACAACATACCTGAAAGTGGGGGAGCAGAGTTTGTAAAAAATATTTGTAAACTTCACACAAATTCATCACTCCATGATCTGGAAAAGCAACAGGGAATGTGTTGAGGCCATCATCAACATCAAAATCTAAAATGGGGCTCACTCATTTTGTTTATTAGTCTTTAATTCTTCTTCCATTTTTTTTTGTTTGTTGGAATTGATCTAATTGTGGGCCTTAGAGCAAGAGGTGTCATGAAAAAGCAAGACCCCTTGTTCTTCAATCATTCAGTGTTGTATAGGTTCTTAAATACATGGCTTTTGAGAAAGTTTTTCTTCTCTCTCTCTCTCCCTCTCACTCTCTATTATTCCTCTCTTTATAAAGTGGAAGTTCAAAAAGACAGAATGGCTGTAAGTACCTTGGAACTATTTATGTTTTTTGATCAATAGTTGGTGTTATATTCATGCTTTAATGTGAATTTGAATTCTTTAATATCAAACAACATCGACATAATGTAATTAAATGGAAAAAAGTAAACTCTCTAAAAAAAAAAAAAGGGTAAATATACTGAGAGCAACTCCAAATGGCACTGCATTGTCTGATTTGGCACTGGATTTCTCCAATTCAATGCCAAATCATACTTTAATTTGTCGTTCCTCCACTACCGGTACTACAACGCTCGCTATTGTTGGTGTATATGAGGCTCGAGAATAAAAAATAAGAAAATGATATTTTGATATACTTTGGGTACATACATTGGATACATAATTGTTCAAATTTTATTAAAATACGTGCGACGCATATCCCAATAAAATTTAGACCATTGTATATCTAATGTATGTATCCAAAGTATGTTAAAATATCATTGTCCTAAAAAATACAAGCAGATCTTGATTTTGAAGAGATTTTTGATTTTTTTTAAAGAAAGTAAATCAAAACATTGAATAAAATAATTAAAATAATGTTTGATGTGAAATGATTAATGTTTGGTATAAGGATTAGTGTAGTTGGGTTGGAGATGGAAATAATACTTTTTTCATCGAAATGGTGCAAAAGTTGCACCATTTAAATGCAATGCATTGAAGATGTCCTGGGAATGGGTAAATTACAAATCCCTTCGAGATTTTGAACTAATGTGCACTTTACGTATTCTCTAGTCTATTTGGTATGATCCTTGTCACTAAAATTAAAATGCATATTTTTAAAGACTTCAAAATCATATAACAACAAAGAATAAGTTATATTACAATTGTGTGCGATGATATTTTTGGTTTGTTTTCAAGCTAGCACGTATTTGTCATCATTAAAAATGTTTATAAGGAACTAAACTGTGTAGAATGAAAATAGAGGAACTAAAGTACATATTATAGTAAACATTTTTTCTCGCTAATATTTCTCCAACCAAACACCAATTCTTTCCATTTTGAAAAATGTTCAACTTTTTTAATCTTGAATCTATTACATACATAAAAGTTCTCCCTTTATTCTATTTTTTTGAGAAAATTATACTTCTATACATATAAACTTTCTACATGGCAATTAGGGCATGTCATATGTTATTATTATAGAATTGGAGCGTCCACATATAATCATATCATATAATATATTAAAAGCTATTCTTCAATTATTAGATGTATTAATACGAGAATTTAATTAAATTCTTGATAGATTTTCTGAATAGGGTATGTTCATTAAATAAAGATTACATTGAAAGCATACACAAAAAGAGCTTCATAGATAAGCCCACTAATGATGTATACCAATTGGTAGGTATGTATAGCAATGTATGGACCACTTGTAAAAAAACCAAAATAAGATGGTCAAGACTATCATATTTAAGACCATTGATTTGACCTGTTGCATATTAATTCCATCTCTATTCACTTATAAGGCTAAGTGTTGAAATGCATCAATGCATGGTGCATGTATCATCAACAAAGCAATCACTAGTTTGTTGGCTCTAGAAAAGAGTTCACTCCTAAAAATAGAAAGCATACATTATACATTATTAATGCAATGAAAATCAACTAAAATCCAAATATTACTTTAAAAGACCATGTATATATAAAAGTGTGTAATTAATTAATTTGATGAAAATAGACCGAGATATAATTTGATTTTTGAACCCTTCAATCAATTGTTTTGATCATGGGATATCGTTGAAAAATACTCCCTTGGATCAATGTATAAGACGTTTTACTCAAAACACACATAGCGAAGAAAGCATTAATTATCAATTCAAATTAATTACATTTTTGTGTACTTTAATTTTAACTATATTTGTTAGAGTATATAAAGTCCCACGTTGGAAATACCACATGTAGACTTGTTCAACAGCTCATGCGCGGAACTCGAGTCGAGCTTAGGCGGGCTTTTTTTTTGAAAGTCATGTCCGGGCTCACGCCTAAGCTCGCTTTTTATGTGGCGGGTAGAAGCCCGCCCAAGCCCATTACGGGTCAATTTTGACTGTCTAAAGATGGTTGTTTACGTCCTTTAAAACTAGATATATTTAATAAAGATTGAAAATTACAAACAAGGAGAATGTGGTGTAATGATTATGATGTATAATAGTACTAAGTGGTTTTGGTTTCAAAACTCACAAATGACATTTGTTTTTATACAATTAGTTGGTCAGGCGAGCCCGGGCTTTTATTAAGTTTCAAAACCGTCCAGCTCATGTTGGCCGGACCCGGTCCGAGTGGGCCCCTACCCGCTGAACAGGTCTACCCACATGTGCGTGTGTGGCCCAACACTGCTCATTGATTTCTACATGGTATAGGATGATCCAACTCGTATTTGAAGACCTAGTTAGGCCAACAATGACGATTGATTCTATGGAAAATGGGTTCCACCCATTCTTGTATGTGCGTGTGTGGCCCAAGCCCAACACTCTCCAGGTCCATGGATTCTACAACATTATTTCTTTATTCCATCCAATTAAAAAAGAATAAGTGCTTTTTTCTCCAAAAGAATAAGTGTGTAGTTGTAATTAAATATTTGGGTTGAAAGAAAGGTAAAATGGGTATAAAGGTATAAAAGTTTTCTCAAATTTTGAAACTGTATTATATTTTTGAAATGTTGTAAAATAACTAGGACTAAAGCAGTGAAAGTAAAACAATGAACTAGATATTGAACAAAAGAATAGATGATGGAAATGTGAGAGCTTTCATTTCATCTTAGTGTGTCTTATTACATAGATGTAAGCCCTTTATATAGGCTATTACAAGAATGCCAAAGATCATAAGTTAATTATAAGAATAAATTACATGATATAAATGTATAACTATTAGTTGAATACAAAGGATTGAATGGGAAGAGTCATCCACATCCCATTACATTTACAACATTCTCCTTTGGATGACACTTACTGAGAAAACATGCCTCGTTAAAACCTCTACTAGAAAAAAAAATTCAGTATAGAAAAGTTTAAGAAAGGAAAAAGAGTACATCGTTCTCATCAATCTTGATATGGAGTATGATATTGAAAGGATTGTCTTATTAAAAGACCTTGCTAGGAAAACCCAGTGAGATAAAACCAAGCTAAGGGAAAAAGAATACAATACGCTAATCAATTTTAATAATAGAATATTAATATTGTTAGGATTGCCTCGTTAAAAACCTTGCATGGAAAACCAGTGGGATAAAACCATAGTTAAGGGAAAAAAAAGTGCAACGCACTAATCAATAACTCATTTTGATTCTCCCCCTCGTATTCACATGTGTGAGACATTTTATATTATTCTGCAACAAATCTTGCAAAACTTAGTTTTACCCTTTTGAGTAAAACAAACTCATGCCACTTATGATTAACTAAAAGATGACAAAAAATGTATATAATATCATTTCAATTTCGGAGTAGGTGAAGAGTTTGCATCTTGCAAGTAAATTAAAAATGCAATATCCGGTCTTGTTCGTGCCTTAAGCATTTTGTTTGTGTATGCATTTTGTTGCACATGAAAATCATTTCCTATATAAACCTTTAATGTTGGAACATATGATTTTGTCACTATTTTATATTAGTAATTACATCAAGTAATTAATTCATAACTTGTTGCTAATGAATGATCATTTGAACTTTCAAGCTCATATTAATTTATAAATGGATCAAAATACAACAAATTTGATTCGTTTCAAGCAATTTCACACCATTTCCTTTGAATTGGCTTTATATATTTCTCCCCGATGGTGGAAAAATTGTTTCATTAAAATGACAATTAGCAAAAATTGCTATAAATATATTCCTTATAAAGGGCCTAAGGCATCTTATAATATAATTGATGGAGAGTTAAATCAATATAAATCTCCTATTAATTTGCGTTAAGATAATCACCAGCTAATAAAAAATGCGATTCCACAAAAGTTGTTCATGCGAATTTATAATATTTTTGCATTATATTGATGATTATGGACAATCAAGAAAACTATTCTATATTATGAATGTCATTAGATCATATGCTTTATGACACATTCGTTTTAATATGCTTTATATATACCAGAATTTAAAGCCTAAAATTTGATTCTCATATTAAATCACAATCATATAAAGAAATGCTCTGTTATTCTGAATAAATTTCTTCTGGACAATGCATTAATAATATAATTGTTGTATCAGATATTGTATAAACGCTAGCTTCTGCTAAGTTCAAATTCGAGAAATATTTTATTTTATATTATAATGTGCATGCATGTAGCACAATAAGCAAATTATAAATTTATCGCCTTCATTCGGCTCGTGATTTGAACACATCTCAATGTGCCAGTTTTATTGAGCCATTTTTATTGATAAAATTCATACTTTTGCCTTTTATTTTGAAGGCATGGTAAAAGTCACCAAAATATTTGGGTATATGACAATATATAATCAATATGGCTTAATAGCCTTTTATATGTGCACAATTTAAAGCATGCTCATTGTCAATAACTTTACCCATTTATATTTCATGTGGTGCACCACTTTTTATTCCACTTTCGGTGGAATTACAAATACGACCTTTACCAGATCTTTTCCCATTTTTCACGTTCATAATTTTATCATTGCGACCATGGTCATTTTATAACGCAACATATGCTTCACAAAGCTAGACCAATTGGACCAGAGTAATATTATATGTATAATATCTCATTATTTTAATCAACTACCATGAAGCAAGAAATCAATTCATAATAGTCATATTGAATTGATATATACACTCGATATTTTGTGCAATAATATATATCAAGGCATACCAAGTGGATTTTTCTATCATTGCCCCATCAGTCACATTTCCATATATAGCCTCAACTAAGATGTAAGAAAACAATTGCAGAATAATAATTCATATTTGACTAATTTGAGTTTTATAGCTAGAGACCCAACTGCACATTTAGAGCTTTTTGGAGCATCACCAATTTTGGTTTTTATTAGCGAATAAATACTAGCGCTATGCGCACAACTTTGCGTAGATGTTTTATTCATAATTTTATCATCTAGTTTCTCTTGATAAGTAATTTTTGTCAATAATATTATGGCAACAAATTCAATCAAGTATAATATTTTAAAAAATAGATATGGCTTAAATAGTTCTATTTTTTATGTAAAAAACATAATATATGATTAAATAAATGTTCATGACTTGATTATTTTATACACAAAATATATTACTTGTAATGAGTTAGTTGGACAACCTCCATATTGGGTGGCGATACGAAGTCTATTTAATAACCATGCCTCCTCGAACTGGATAACCCGTCTCCCTTTCAATGTTTATTTGGATTAAAAATCAAGAATATAACATAATTAATCGTTAATTACTTTATAAAAGAAGTTATGCTGTCAATTATCGATTTTTGAATTCTGACTTAAAATTATAGTATACTATAAAAGGATTTGTTCTTTTTTCTTACAACATAAAATCCATATAGTAAAATATATATTGCTTTATAATGCTTTAATAAGGTTCTACTGAAAAAATAATGCTATAAGAAAAATTTTCTTTATAGCATTTATATAATGCAATGACTAAGATGACTCCTAACATTTATATAATGTAATAGAAACCACAATCAATAAGGACTATTGCACTCAATGTTAACCATTGTGGATGCCTAAAATTTATTCTAGCTAGCTAGCTATGATGACCGCTGTTCACACATTTCATTAATATTTATTTTATTTTATTTTATTTTATTTTATTTTGTTTTACCTCAACTTTTCAAAGAAGCACATACAAGGCCATATATACATACATTTTAATTGAGGAGCATATATTTGTTAATGTGTTGGTGTCTTTAATGTTTACTATTGCGTGTATATAATGTATATACACGCCTACATTAAGCACTTTTATGTTATGATATGGATGAACAATTGATTAAGATTTTGGATAACCACATTGTCAAGCATGGTTTTGTCATTGAGTTGTAATATCAAGCATTGCTCTTTCTTGTATTCATATCCAATGTACTCACTATTCCATGTATTGTCAATGTTGCTTGTGAAGAGTTGTATGACATGTGATGTATGTGTTACTTGTAACATTGTCTAAGTAAATTTATCATCATCACCAAAGGACCTATATAAAGGGTGTCAATCTCATTGTAAAATCACACAAAGTTGAATGAAAAACTTCTCATTCCAACTATCTCATTTCTTCTCTTCTCCATTGTAGTAGTAGTTTGTAGTAGTAGAAGTTATTAGTCTTCTATTTTCCTTCTCTAGTTCTTAGCAAGTTCCAACTCAATTTACAACACGTTATCAACACGAGCTTGCTCTTGCACAAAGGGGAGATCTTGAAGTCAAGAAGACTTGCTAAGGAAACAAAGCTAGGAAGTTATAACTTTCGTTAATTTAAATAAGTTCAATTTATTCCATATTATCATGGTTGCTTTCTTGTACTACATGCATCACTTACATATGCATAATTTATTCATATACTATGCATTATAACGTCACTGACTGTGAAAGTATGCTCTGTAGTTACGTCTTGTACGATCTTCTACATCAGAAATCAAAAGTCAATATATGACATAACTAGTTTTCTCGTTATACTACAAACAATTAGATATGTTTTATTCTTGATTTTTATATTGCAAATAATGTTATGAGTTTGGGTTGATAGCGGGTAAGCCTTATCCCCGGTAAAGCTAAACATTGAAAGGGAGACGAGTTATCCCGTTCGAGGAGGCATGGTTTTAAGCAGACTTCGTCTCGCCACCCAACCTTTAGGTTGTCCCACCAACTCATACAAGTAGTACATTTTGTATATTAATAATTAAGTTGTGAACATATATTTAATCGTATATTATTTATTTTATATAAAAGAGAAAAACTATCTACCCAATTTCTTGACATATTTTCATACTATGGCAAACCTTCAAAAACTTGAATTTTTCGCCCTCGATATCACTGGCAATAATTATTTGACATGGCAACTGGATGCCGAGATACATTTCAAGCTAAAGACTTGGGATGAACTATTATAGAAGGAAATGAAACATCAATGCAAGATCATGCGAAAGCATTGATATTCCTTCGTCATCATCTCCATGAAGGTTTGAAAAGTGAGTATCTCACTATAAAAGATCCGCTCACCTTGTGGTTAAGCTTGAAAGAGCAATATGATCACCAAAAGACGGTAATATTTCCAAAAACTCAAAACGACTAGCTGAATCTTAGGCTACATGATTTCAAAACAGACAGTGAGTATAACTCCACCATGTTTAATATTACCTCTCGTTTGAGGCTATGTGGATAAAATATATTCGTGAGGCAATGATGGAAAAAAACATTTAAGACTTTCATATCTCGAATCTGTTGTTGCAACAGCAATATCGAGCGCGTCAATTTAAAAGTACTTGGAATTAATTTCTTGTCTCATGGTGGCTAAACAAAATAATGTGCTTCTATTGAAAAACCACAACTCCGGTCCAACTGGTTCCGCTTCAATTAATGAAGCAAATTTTGCATCTTATAATGACCATAAAAACGGTCAAGGAAAGAAAAACCACGGACGTGGAAAGGGGAAAGGATCGATCGGCAAATATCGTGGCAAGCCCTATTCTAAATTCCGTGGCGATAAGTTCCAAAATAAACGGAATAGAAATGACGCCACCCAGAATAAGGGAGAAATGCTGCTGAAAATGGGCATGCTCGTAATCGTGACCAACCATGCCACAGGTGTGGTTTGAAAGGCCATTGGGCTCGTGTATACTGCACGCCTAAGCATTTTATTGATCTTTATCAAGCCTCCTTAAAGGAGAAAAACAAAACAGTTGAGATGAACTTCACTGTCGGAGATGGCTCGTCGGACATTAATTATATGGATGTCCCAAATTTTCACGATGATCCAAAACTAATCTCGATATCTTAAATGATCATATGTAATGCTTTTTAGGTTATATGTACTAGTTTCTTATTATGAATAAAATATGACTCTTTTTCTTATTTGTATAGATGGATCATCAAATCATGCGTTCAAATCATGAATCAAACAAGAGTGATATATGTCTTGTTGATTGTGCTACAACGTACACAATCCTTAAAAAGAGAGAATATTTCTCCAATTTGAACTTAGCTGAGGCTAATATTCAAACAATATCTGACATCTCAAATTTGATTAATAGCTCTAGAAGAGCAAATATTATGTGGCTTAGGGAACAACAATTCATGTTGATAATGCCTTATACTCGAAAAATCAGAAGGAATTTACTTAGCTTTAAAGATATTCGACAAAATGGATATCACATTGAAACCATAAACGAAAATAATAGAGAATTTCTCTATGTCACACTGGTTTCAAATGAAAAAAAAAAAAGAAGTGTTAGAAAAATTCTCAGCTTTATCCTCTGGATTATATTTTACTCATATAAGGCATGTCGAAACAAATGTCGTCTTAAATAAGAAAATTAATGATCCAAAGACATTCATTTTATGGCACGATTGACTTGGTCATCCAAGATAATCAATGATGCGAAGAATAATTGATAATTCGCATGGACATCCTTTAAGGAGTCACAAAATATTTTTCAGCTGGTGATTATAATTGTGCTAGTTGTTTTCAAGGTAAATTGATAGTTAAATCATCCCTAAGTAAAATTATTGTGGAATCTCCAGTTTTCATAAAACGCATTCAGGGAGACATGTGTGGACCTATTCATCCTCACTGTAGACTATTTAGATATTTCATGGTTTTGATAGATGCGTCAACTAAGTGGTCGCATGTTTGTTTGCTTTCGACCCATAATGTTGCATTTTCTAGACTTTTAGCACAAATCATTAAGTTAAGAGCATAATTCCCTGATAACCCAATCAAGACTATCCGTCTTGATAATGATGGAGAGTTTCAATCTCAAGCATTTAAAGATTATTGCATGTCTATAAGCATTACCATTGAACATTATGTTCCACATGTGCATACCCATAATGGTTTGGCAGAATCTCTGATTAAACGCATTCAATTAATTGTTATGCCTTTAATCATGAGAACTAAGTTACCAACTTCAGTTTGGGGACATGCAGTCCTTCATGCAGCATCTATCATTCGTTATAGGCCTACTTCATACCATGAACATTCCCCCATGCAACTCATTTTATGTAACGGTCTGAATTTAATTCACCGTTATTAATGTCGTGGTTGCAGACGTGGCTGACAGCTCAAATGCTCGTAAAACTCGTAGTTAGACTTGTGCGCGCTTGGAGCTAGGTAAATAGTTATTTTGTGTGTTGATTTGTTTAATTTGCGATATTTATATTGAAATAGAGTAAATGACATCGCAATATGTGTGATTATATTACATTTGACATGTGAGATCGTGTGTAAGTTTTTGCCTCGATATGCATGTCGACATGGGTATCGGGTAGTCTAAAAGACTAAATACTAGGCTGGGGAAAATAATACACACATAAAATGAATAAAATAGGTTAAATAATTAATTCATAATGCGTATTTGGTGGTTATGGACATTGTAGTACGCGTATGTCGCGGTTCGGGATGAGAAACCGGGCATCAAAACACTCGAAATGTCACTTTTTGGGTTAAATACAAGGGTGAGTGTGCCATTAGTGTCAATTTCAGAGTCATGGGACGTTGGAAAAGGATTAAATGGATGTCACTTGATTTCCTAGAGATGTATAAATGAGATGAGATGCCAAAGTCATCTATATAAGTCAATTTGACTTCAAAACCACCACCTTTTATCCTCCCATCCGAAATTGGAGACAAGTAAACAATGGCTTGAGTGATCAAACTTGGTGATTTGAGGAGCTTGGAGGGGTGAGAACATCAAAATCAAGGTGAGAACCACAAATACCTCAGCTTTCTTTATCTTTTGATCTCAATTTTAGAGGTGTTGGTGATGGTTTGATGGTTGTCGGGTTGTTGTTTTGACGAGTTTGTAGTGCTATGAAGTTGAGTTGTTGGTGTCGTGGTTGTTGGTGGTGTTGGTGGGGTTGCTAAAAACCTAGAATTTTTAGCAGTTTTGATGTCCATAACGCGATTAGCGCGCTAATGACGTCACCTAGCGCGTTAATGTTCTTCCTGATGAAGAACGTATAACTGCCTGGGAATCAGAGCACTAATTCCCAGACCCGGTGCGCTAGATTATGCTGTTTTGACATTATGTTTGTTAAGTGACTTAAAACACATCCAAATGACTAAAAATCAATTATAAATAGAAATATGTCATTTCGGGCGGTAATTTGGGATATCTCATACTAGGTAGAGCCGAATCGGGGGTGATTTACGGGACTTAGAGTGCGGTTTGAGGTGTGTAGTATCCCAACTGAAATTTCTTGAGCAGTACTTTATTTTTCTTTTGAATTCATATTATGTCCTTCATTACTCTATTCTTGGTGTGATATAATGGACGGATGTTGAGGCTCTCCCTCCGTGTCATTTTTGTGTGTACGTCCACCGGCCATAGCACGTGTGTCATCTCGGTGAATAGGGCTACCCGAAAGTCGTGTCGGGCATGAGTGTGTGCATCGTAGGTTCCACGCCACCCACCTAGCGGATCCAGAGATATTGGTCTTGGCTTGAGTGCTACTCGCCGGATGATGGTAGAATCTGTTAGAGTCGAAGTATGGCGCTAGTCGACCCTAGGCTCAGGAACACACACTTTGAGCTTCCACTATTACATATGCATGCAATGAGCACGATTGCCTATTTTTTTTCGCATTTATATTTAATAGTTTTGTTTAAATTTCGGTATTTACTTTCCGTATTGCTCAATTAATTTCCTTGGGAATACTCACTCTGGACTCGTCATCTGTCTTTTTGTGATGGCTTGAGTGCAGATCTTAGTACGAGCCGTGGCAAAGACAAGCTACCGGAATACTTATGATTCACAGACATTTAGCCAGGCTTGTACGTTTTTATATATCTATTTTTTTTTATTTTGGGATTTGGGATTAGGGATTGTGAGATAGCTCAGGACTCTATACTGCTGATATTTTGATACATTGAGGTACATAATTGATATATGATGGTATATGGATTTTTCACTGTAGGTATCAGAGTTAATTGCATGACTTTAATGTTTTATATATTGTTTGTCATGTTAAAAGACTTCCGTTGTGATTTATTTGGGTTTAAAATGATCTTAGCAGATGACTTGAGTTCAGTAACAATTTAAACAATAAATTGTTATAATTTGAGGTTAATAATGATTAAATGGTTGATGAGTTGGCATGTGGGACACAACTGGCGCTAGTAGGCCAGGTTGTGGGCCCGCATCGGCCCACGTGACGGTCCATTTGGAAAATGGGTCGTTACATTTTAGGTCAACAACCAAATATTTCACATTTGAGAATTTTCGGTTATGCAATGTATGTTCCTATACCACCTCCCAATAGAACTAAGATGGGTCCACAACAAAAACTTGGGATTCATGTTGGATTTAACTCATCGTCCATTATAAGATACCTTGAGCCCCTAACAGGGGATTTATTTACTGTATGTTTTGTTGATTGTGACTTTGATGAAGCAATTTCCCCACCGTTATGGGGAGACAAGAAGCCAATTCAAAAGTAATGACGCGAAATTGCTTGGAATGAAAGCTTTATCACATTATGATCAACGCACAAATCAGTGTGAACTTGAAATTCAAAAGATCATTCATTTACAACAAATTGCAAATCAATTACCCGATACATTTATCGACGCAAAACAAGTTACAAAATCACATATTCCAGCTGTAAATGCTCTTGCAAGAATTGATGTCTCTGTGCAACAAAATGCACAGGAACCAACAAAATGCTTAAAGCGTGTAAGACCAGTTGGTTCAAAGGATATAGTTCCTCGAAAGAGGAAAATGTGAATAAAAATAAATGCAAATCAAAATACTCACGAGAAAACACAAGAATCGTTTGATAAGGATTTGTCAGAACAATTTGATTCCGACGAGGAACAAGCGCCTCTAAAAATAGAGGGAAAAGATGAAAATAATGAGATCTCAATAAATTATTTAAACTCTGGTAAGATTTGGGATAGAAATAATATTGTTCCCGATGATATATTTACTTTCAATGTGTCATTTGAAATATGTGAAAATTATTATGATCCAGAACCACAATCAGTTGACGAATGTCGAAAAAGACCTGATTGACAAAAATGGCAAAAGGCTATCCAAGCAAAGCTAGACTCGTTAAAGAAACGAGAGGTTTTTGGACCGGTTGTTCAAACGCCAGATGGTGTAAAGCCTGTTGGATATAAATGGGTATTTGTACAAAAGAGAAACGAAAAAAAATGAGATTACAAGGTACAAAACAAGACTTGTAGCTCAAAGTTTCTCACAAAGACATGTCATTGATTATGAGGAAACATATTCTCCTGTTATAGATTCAATCACATTTCGATTCTTGATAAGCCTTACGGTTTCTGAAGGGCTTGATATGCATCTAATGGATGTTGTTACAGTATATCTGTACGGATCCCTGGATAGTGAGATATATAGAGAATCCCTGAAAGATTTGAAATATCCAAAGAAATAAAATCGAAACCTCATAACATGCATTCTATAAAATTACAAAGGTTTTTGTACAGATTAAAACAATCCGGACGAATTTGGTACAAATGTCTTAGTGATTATTTACTTAAAGAATGATATGCAAATAATCTACTTTACCCATGTGTCTTTATTAAAAGATCATCAACAAGATTCATGATTATTGTTGTATATGTTGATGATTTAAATATAGTGGAAAACTATAACGTCCCGAAAATTTGACTTGTGTCACGTGCCAGGTCAAGGTCGTAAGTGGGATTCACTAGTCGGAATACGTATGGCAAGTGAGTCATGGTACTGTTTATCTGTGATATGAGCTCTTATCTAGACGTCGTCGATATCTCCCAATTGAGTGTACGTTGGGGGCACTTATCCGGGTCTGTAGATATCTCATAGTCGCAAGGGTTAGGGCTGAGAGGCAGGTGTCTCGTCCTAAACCCGAGTCTGCTGGGCTTTTGTCGCGACTCAACGACCTTTTGGTCGGGACTCCTTGCTATTTGGCCTCACTTGTCGATTGACTTGTTTACAGTCTTGTATATTCATGCGTTCCCTGTTCCTTTCTTTTTATATGCATGAATTCGACTGCTTTAGTTATTTCGAAATGTTGTATATATGTCATACCGGCGTTACTTACCTGGGCTCGTCATTCTTATGTTTGACTGAGTGCGGATCCACGGTCTAGCAAGGGGAAGGCTCCATAGCTAGGTGAATCTTTTGTATATCTCGTATGTACTCTCCTTTGATGATGATATATTTATGCAGGGTTCCACAATTAGGTTGGCCAACTTTTTACATTATTGTTGAGTTATTTAACGCATAAATTGCTTCCGCTAAATTGTAAAACTTGAAAAAACTTATAACTCAACTTAAAAATTTGAATGATGGATTGGAAGGTCGACTAGGTCTGCGTTGACCTTGCGAGATCGGCTCGGGGGTCCACGTGGCTTAGGCCGGGCGAGGCCCAATTTGTGAGAAATTGGGGCCGTCACAAAAACCACGACGACATCGTTAAAACATACGAATACATGAAAAGAGAATTCGAGATGAAAGAACTTGGAAAAACAAGACTCTGTCTTGGTTTGCAAATTGAACATTTTCCAAGTAGAGTACTTGTCCATCAATCAAATTATATTGAAAAAATATTAAAAAGATTTTATTTAGAAAAGGCACATCCATTGAGCTCTCCAATGGTTGTCAGATCACTTGAAGTGGATAAAAATCCATTTCGACCTCAGGAAAGTGATGAAGAGCTACTTGGTCTGGAGGTACCATGTGGCGGCCCCAAATTTCGAGGTCGCCACGTGGAGTGTCGCGGCCCCGCAGTCCGGTCAGATCATTGACCCATTTTGGGTCCCACGCGCCACTAACGTCCTTTTTATAACACAACTACTCGATATGCGTGTTAACTCATTTCGTTAATCGTTTAGTTAAACAATTGAATCATTTTTAGCATTAAAACAATGAAAGTCTTAAATTTAAAGCAAGTAAAACAATTAAATTCATCATCATATAAAGCATCATTTATAAGAGCAACTCCTATTGCGAAAAACCCGGAAAGTACTACGTATATAGCGACAATACTAAGCAGTAATATATACAAGTACAAAAGTGTCTATCCGATCTCCCATTACCCAAAAGTAAAGCAAAATATCAAAATTGCACGTACTAGTGGGTCCTCGACCATGGAAATGATGATGAAAGTCGCCCAAAATCCCCTTGCCCCTACTAGCACTGGGATCGCACTCGACCATCACAAAAGCCGAGATGGAGAGTACACTTAGTAAGATTCCAAACGAAGTACACCGAGCATTTATAAGAAAATAAATAGATACCAATAATCATGTCAAATAATCATGCGGAAACTAAACAGTATTAACCGTCGTGCTAAGATTGTCACATGAATAAATAACACGAGAGAAACAAAGTGTACTGTACTCGTCCCGATCAGTAATTAAATCGTATTTCGGACCCCCAGATCCTTCGGTGGGTGCCCCCACTTCCTTTCACCTGGTTCCTCGCGGTGCGTGTCCGACACGTGCACCATTAATGCAACTCGTGTGCAATTCACCGAGTGTATGATCACACGTGCTACAACCTAGTGTGCCATAAGTACACTACGAATATCAGGTGGGAGTAACTCGACCACCAAACCAAATGTATCACGGAATAGAGTACAATAAAAAGAAATAGGAAATCAACGATGGAAAAGTAAACCCTCGGTAACTTTCAGATGGATTCTTACGTACCTAAAAAACGCACTCCTATACCCCATAATCAATCCCCGAGTCCAAGGCCACTGGGTCCTTGGTCGCCAAATGATCAACCGTGTCCACCTATGCCCATTTATCAATAATTCCAATTTAGTATGACAATTTACGACCAATTTCTAAAAATATTAGGTCAAATTGCCTATTTCGCGCTTTTCGAGACAAAAACCCCGTGAAAGTCGCGTCCAGAATATCCAAGTATTTTATTCGTCATAAAAATTCATAAATTTCTATTTATTTTATTGAAATATAATTCTTGAAATTTTTCCCAATTTTTCTTCTCTTTTCTTCTCTTTTCTTTTTCTTTTTTTTGTAAGTTTGGTTTGGGTGAGGTCGACCCAAACGGGTCGGACCCGACCCGGCCCTGGACCAGAACAGGGCCCGGCCCATGAGGGGGGTGCAGACGCGCGCGCGCATGTGCACCAACTTCAGCCGATCGAACCAGTTTTCACTGGTTCGATCGGAAAAACAAAAAAACAAAAAAACAAAAAAAATTTCCTTTCTTGTTGTTGGGTTGGGGTTGCTCTCCACCCCAACTCCGGTGGAATCAATGGCAGGGGGAGACACCCCGCCAACACCACCTCGAGCCGGTTCGGCCTTCATGGCCGAACCCCCCTCTCTCGGCCACCATGGCTGACGCACAACCCATAACAAAAGCAACGACTCACTTCCTTCCCGGCTTCTCCACCCTCTCTTCTCTCCTACTCACGCTTCTTCTCTTCTCCTCCCCCTCCGCGTTCCTTTTTCTTCCTCCCGGACTGTGAGCGTGTCGGGTGTGTGTGTGTGTGTGTGTGTATGTGAGAGAGAGTGATGTAAGTGAGAGAAAAAAGTGATGATGGAGTGTGGTGGAGTATAGATAAGGGTAAGCTTGTTGACTTTGTGTCCTTCACTCCAAAGTGTGACACACATTGGGACACTCGCTTTGTGTTCTCGGCGTTTCGACGCCTTGATTTCAGCGTCCGAATCGCGATATATACGCATACTGCATTGCGTCACTAGCCACCCAATATCTATTCCATAGTAGTTACTTGACCAATTTTTTTATTTAATTTGTGTGTTTTAGTTTCCCTAACCTAGTGTACCCATGGTTCAGCTCATCGGTACTCGTCTCGACACGTTTCTCGAGGCGAACACCGTTACACTATCTCGATCGATTCAATGATAGAAATACACACATGCGATGCTAGGTAAATAACTTGATATACAGCATCACAAATAGGCAAACAATCACACAAACTCACTATTTACCTAGTCAGGCGTGCCCTGACCTATCTACGACATCCACGCGGATTTAAGCTGTCGTTCAAATCTGAAAATAATCAATAATAACGGTGTAATTAAAATTTGGGCCGTTACAACTCTTCCCAACTAGAAAAGAAATTTCGTCCCGAAATTTTAAACAACTTAAAGTTTCGTACCATGAAATAGCTGAGGGTAACGCTCCTGCATAGTAGTCTCGAGCTCCCAAGTGAGTCCCTCTATACCTTGATGCTGCCAATGAACCAACACCTTAGGGATCTCCCTGTTCATAAAAGTCTGGATTGCGCGATCCACAATTGCTATTGGTCGCTCCTCTTATGTTACATCAGGCCGAACCTCGATCTGTCTCAAGTCAACCATCGGTCTCGGTCATGACCTAGCCAGTCTTAACATCGAGATATGAAACGAAGGATGAACCCCAGCTAACTCTGCTGGCAAGCCCAATCTGTAAGCTACACTGTCAACTCGTGCTGCGACTCCGAACGGTCCTATGTATCTCGACGCCAATTTTCCTTTAATCCCAAATCTCCGTTGGCCTTTCCAAGGGGAAACCATCAGATAAACCATGTCGCCCTCTTCATAGATCAGACTCTCATGATACTTATCCGCATATTTCTTCTGTCTATCCTGTGCTGCCTGAAGTCTCTGTTGAATCTGCCTAATCTTCTCTGTGTGATCAACAACAATCTCTGACCCAATCACCGTGTATCCTCCATTTGTTTGCCCAACACGAAGGTGATCTGCAGGGCCTGCCATACAGCGCCTCAAACGGAGGCATCTGATACTCGCCTGATAGCTGTTATTGTAAGCAAACTCACATAGAGGTAAATAATCCTCCCACGAACCTCCAAACTGCAAAATACAAGCCCTGAACATAACCTCCAAAATCTGTATAAGTCTCTCAGACTGTCCGTCTGTCTGATGATGGTAAGTTTTACTAAATTGCAACCTGGTGCCAAAGCGCTCTCTGCATCGCCTCCCGAATTTCGAAGTCAACCTAGGATCTCGGTGGATACAACGAGAGCGGCACCCCATGCAATATAACGATCTCCCTCTCGAAGATAACGCTGTTTCATTGCGAGAATGAATATCTCATAGAAATAGGAATAAAATGCGCCGATTTCGTTAGCTTGTCAATCACATGACCCAACCGCATCGTGTCTCCTTGTAGTCAGTGCGGTAACCCACTCGATAAAATCCATAGTGACGTGCTCCCATTTCCCTTTGTGGGATTGGTAGTGGGTAATGTAAACCGCCTGGTCTCTTGTGCTCGGCCTTAACTTATCGGCGCAGATATGACAACTCCGACGTGCTCGCCAACGTCGGCCTTCATCCCGGCCACGCGAACAATCGCCTCAAATCATGATACATCTTGGTCGACGGGATGAACCGTGTAGCGAAACTGTGTGCGTCCTCCAAAATTTCGTCCGTATCTCCGGAAGCTGCAGGTATCTACAACCTCCCAGGTGTCTCAAACACGATCTGTCGACTCGCCCAATCCGTACACTCCAGGATCCCAGAGCCATACCATCTGAGCGCTCATAGAGCCCATCGATCCTCGACACTCGACAACTCGCTCAATAGATACGATCGGAACTCTCATCCGACAATAAATGTGTGGATCGGTCATGGTAAAAACATCGGTCATGCACATAACTGACGCCGCCTGTAGTAAGATATGCTCGTGTGTCATATGTCGCACTACCGTCTAACTGTCAATACCGCTCCTGCTCAATGCATCAACTACAACGTTCGCTTTCCCTGGGTGATACTCAATAGTGAAGTCGTAGTCCTTCAGTAACTCAAGCCATCTCCTCTGACGCATGTTCAGATCTATCTGGGTGAAAATGTATCTCAGACTCTGATGATCAGTGTAGCGTACGAACCGCTCTCCGTAGTGATAATGCCTCCAAGCCTTCAGTGCAAAAACAACTACTGCAAGCTCCAAGTCATGCACTTGATAGTTAACCTCGTGGAGTCTCAATCGTCGAGACAAGTAAGCTACTGGTCTACCCTCATGCATTAAAACGCATCCAAGTCCAATGCCTGATGCATCCGTATACACTGACAAGCTTTTACCCAGCTCTGGCAATGTCAACACTGGTGCGAAGTCAATCTCCTCTTCAACTCCCAGAAAGCTTGCTCACACTCCTCTTACCAATCAAATCTAACATCCTTCCTGGTCAATCTAGTCATTGGTGCTGCAATCGAAGAAAAGTCATGTACGAATCGACGGTAGTACCCTGCTAGTTCCAAAAAAACTCCGAATGTCAGAAATAGATTCAGGCATCCTCCAGTCGATAATTGCCCGAATCTTCTCGAATCCACAGAGATACCACGATCGCTAATGACATGTCCCGAAATCTCTTGCACTCACCGGAAATCACACTTGCTAAATTTTAGCGTACGATCTATGCTCTCTCGATGTGTCGTCAAAACCCATTTCACGAGATGACTCGCATGCTCTCACGAGTCTCATTTGTAAATCTAGATGTCATCAATAAAGACGATGACATATATGTCCAAGTATGGTCTCAAGACCTTGTGCATCAAGTCCATAAAGATCACAGGGGAATTAGGCAGCCCAAAAGGCATGACTGTAAACTCAAACAACCCATATCTTGTACTGAAAGCGGTCTTCTTGACGACCTCTTCTCGAATCCTCAATTGATGATAGCCTGAACGCAGATCAATCTTCGAGAAGAACTTTGCGCCAGTCAAACGATCAAAAAGGTCGTCGATCCTGGGGAGTGGGTAACGGTTCTTAACTGTCACCTTATTCAACTTCTTGTAGTCTATGCACATCCTCATTGAACCATCCTTCTTCTTCACAAATAACACTGGAGCTCCCCAAGGTGACATGATAGGGTGAATGAAACCCTTCTCCGATAAGTCATCCAACCGCCTCCCGACCTCTTCGTGCTCGACAGTGACATCCAGAGAATGTCTGCTAGCGATCGGTGAGTCCACGCAGTATCGGCTCAATTATGAACTCAATCGCTCGTGGAGGTGGAAATCCTGGTAAATCATCTGGAAATACGTCGACGAAGTATCGGACTACTGGAACATCCTCAATCCTGACTTCAGTCCTAACATCTCGCTCAACTATCGCTGCAAATGCCTCCATCTCCGGAGTCGTAGCTAGTTGGCCTCTAGTAATAGGCAGTGCGGTAGCGACTCCGGTAAATGTGAACTCTGGAATCCCCGGAACTCGAAACGTGACGGTCTTTTGGAAGTAATCCAACTGTGCATGATATGCCGCTAACCAGTCCATCCCTAAAAGTGCGTCAAACTCGAGGTATTCTAGGACTCGTAAGTCTATCGACAACTGATGCCCCTCTACCTCTATCGTGCAGTCTCGACATATCCGGTTAGGGTATCTCTTATCCCCAACGGCCATACAGATGACAAGGTGTGTGTCTAGCGTCTGTTATGTTAACCCTAACTCTCCTACCATGCGTCCAAAGCAATAAATGATAATGTACTACCAAAATCTATCATAACATGCATCGGTCACCCATAATAGATAACGTACTCGACGACGAGTACCGTTCTGTCGCATTTCGATTCCATCGCGCGATCGCATGTGCTCTCTCCCTAGCCTGACCCTTATGTGCTCCTGGTAATGTCGGTGGTGCCCTACGGTAAGCTTTTAGGTGCCCTTTCTGACCACAACTATGACATCGACGTTTCTCCTGCATGTCTCCAAATCTCTGACCCTGACCCTGGTCTCTCGACCCCTGTCACGGCCTCCCTAATCCCTATCCTGACGGTACTGCTGTGGCTGATGTTGTTGCTGCTCTATGAGTGCAGGGGCTAAGGCGTGCGTCTGTTGCCTATCCTCGTACTGGAACTGGTTGTCTCGTGCTCAACCCTACGGTCCCTATCTCGTCGATCATCTCGGCGACTCCTGTCAGGCTGATCTCTTTGTCTCTTCGGTCTCCGATCCGACCGAGAACCCTGACCCGCCTATACCGTAGTACCTGTTGTACGCCTGCCCTCTCTCTCCAAAAGCAGTGTCTCATAAGATAGTGCTAAATCGTACACCTCCCGAAGAGTAGAAGCACCTGTCGAGACTATCGCGTCAGCAATCCGCTCATTAACACCACATATGAAATAATAAATCTGAAGCATCTCTGTGCTCGCAACATCCATCGAGAACAGTAATAGGTATCGGTACCGCTCCATGTACTGCATCAATAAGCGGTGTCGTAAGTCAAGAAAATCCTCCCTCAACCTCAGCCTAACCTGCATGGGAATGAACTCGTCGTAGAACAACTCTCGAAACTCCGCCCATGTCGATGGCTCTGGGTGGATATCCAGATAAGTCATCCACCAAACCGTTGCATGACCTCTTAGACACGCTCTGGATAAATGTGCATGTATGTTTTCGTCGTTCTGCATCAGCTTATGGAAACGCTGATGCGAAACTATCCACTTCCCTGCTGCCTCAGGGTATCCACATCCGTAGAAGTATCCCTGCTGAAACTTCATAAACTCTCTGACAAGCTTCGCCTCCGGGGTCAAGACGAATGCGGAAGTAGCAGGAACTGTAGTAGTTGTCGGCTGCTCGGTAGTCATAGGTAGGGGTGTAAGAGTCGAAGTCTCTAACGGTATCACAATAGCTGGCGAGACTCCCTCAACCCTTGTCTCTCAAAGTGGTGTATCAGTAGGCATATGTGGTGTAATCGGGGCGACGGGTGTATGTACCGTAGGTGCGACCAGAACTGTGGGAGCTAGTCTTCTTCTTGTGTGGCATCGCGCGCTTTGAGCCTTAAGTAATCGGAGGATTTCGTCAACCGGGCATCGTGGGCGCAAGTCGATCCTCTATGCTCGAGTCGATATGGTAGTAGTAGTGGTGTCCCTAGTAGTATGTCCTATCTCAGGCTGTGTCGAGGGTTGTCCGTCCATCGTGATCTGTATCGAAAAGCATGTGTCAGATCAGCCTCAGTATATATAATATATCATTTACAATAAAACATAACACGTGTATAAACCCTAAGTCTACCCGCCTCACAATCACTTCCCGACTAGAGTTCTAAGGCAAGTACATCGAGTTTCCACATCTAATATTTTTTTTTTTTTAAGTTTTATGCTCTTTCAGTTAATTTCCCGAGGTTCCTAGAACTCTCGCTCTGATACCACCTGTGGCGGCCCCAAATTTTGAGGTCGCCACGTGCAGTGTCGCAGCCCCGCAGTCCTGTCAGATCATTGACCCACTGGGTCTCACGCGCCACTAACGTCCTTTGCTATAACACGACTACTCGATATGCGTGTTAACTCATTTCGTTAATCAATTTAGTTAGACAGTTGAATCATTTTTAGCATTAAAACAACAGAAGTCTTAAATTTAAAGCAAGTAAAACAATTAAATTCATCATCATATAAAGCATCATTTATAAGAGCAACTCATATTGCGAAAAACTCGAGGAAAGTACTATGTATATAGGCGACAATACTAAGCAGTAATATATACAAGTACAATGTCTATCCAGTCTCCCATTACCCAAAAGTAAAGCAAAATATCAAAATTGCACGTACTAGTGGGTCCTCGGCCATGGGCGATCATATAAAGTCGCCCAAAATCCTCTTGCCCCTATAGCACTGGGATCTGCACTCGACCATCACAAAAAGTCAGATATATAGTACAGTTAGTAAGATTCCAAACGAAGAAGTACCGAGCATTTATAAGAAAATAAATAGATACCAATAATCATGTCAAATAATCATGCGGAAACTAAACATGCAAATGTGCTAAGATCATCACATGAATAAATAACACGAGAGAAACAAAGTGTGTACTCGTCATCGGTCGAGACTAAGCGTACTTCGGACCCCGGGATCCCTTCGGTGGGTGCCCCACTTCCTTTCACCTGGTTCCTCGCGGTGTGTGTCCGACACGTGCACCCTTAATGCAACTCGGGTTGCAATTCACCGAGTGCCTGATCACACGTGCTACAACCTAGTGTGCCATAAATTCACTACGAATATCAGGTGGGAGTAACTCGACCACCAACCCAAATGTATCACGGAATATAGTACGATAACAAGGAATAAGAAATCAACGATGAAAAAGTAAACCCTCGGTAACTTTCATATTGATTCTTACGTACCTAAAAAACGCACTCCTATACCCCGTAATCAATCCTCGAGTCCAAGGCCACTGGGTCCTTGGTCGCCAATTGATCACGCATGTCCACCTATGTCCATATTAGTCAATAATTCCAATTATAAAAATATGTCAAATTACCCATTTCATGCTTTTCAAGGCAAAAACCCTGTGAAAGTCGCGTCGGAATATCCAAATATTTTATTCGTCATAGAAATTCATAAATTTATATTTATTTTATTGAAATATAATTTTTTTTGAAAATTTTCCCAATTTTTTCTGAATTTTTCTCAATTTTTCTTCCTTTTTTTTTTTTTTTTTTTTTTAAATTTTGGTTTGGGTCAAGTCGACCCAAGCGGGTCGGACTTCGACTGGCCCTGGACCGAACAGGTCAGGCTCGGCCCATGGGCGAGCCTGGCCCGTTTCGAGCCGACCATGAGGGGGTGCACAGCGCGCGCGCGTGTGCACCTTTTCAGCCGATCGAACCAGTGAAAACTGGTTCGATCGGAAAAACATATTTTTTTCCTTCTTGTTGTTGGGTTGGGGTTGCTCTCCACCCCAACCCCAGTGGAATCGATGGCAGGGGAGACACCCCTGCCATCACCACCTCGACCCGGTTCGACCTCCATGGCCGAACCCCCTCTCTCGGCCACCATGGCCGACGCACCAAACCCACAACAAAAGCAACGACTCACCTCTTTCCCGGCTTCTCCACCCTCTCTTCTCTCCTTCCATGCTTCTTCTTCTCTTTCCCCTCCGCGTTCCTTCTTCTTCCTCCCGGACTGTGTGTGTGTCGTGTGTGTGTGTGTGTGTGTGTGTGTGTGTGTGTGTGTGTGTGTGTGAGTGATGTAAGTGTGAGAAAAAGTGATGATGGAGTGTGGTGGAGTATAGATAAGGGTAAGCTTGTTGACTTTGTGTCCTTAACTCCAAAGTGTGACACAGCTGGGACACTCACCTGTGTTTTCGGGCGTTTCGACGCCCGGGTTCGCGTCCGAATCGCGATATACACGTATCGCCGCGTCACTAGCCACCCAATATCTATTCCATAGTAGTTACTTGACCAATCTTCTTTTTTTATTTAATTTGTGTGTTTTAGTTTCCCCGACTTAGTGTACCCACGGTTTGCTCCTCAGTAGCCGTCTCGACACGTTTCTTGAGGCGAACACCCGTTACACTATCTCGCTTGATTCAATGATATAAATACATACATGCGATGCTAGGTAAATAACTTGATATACAACATCGTAAATAGGCAAAAAATCACATAAACTCACTATTTACCTAGTCAGACGTGCCCTGACCTATCTGCGGCATCCGCGCGGATCTGAGCTGTCGTCCAAGTCTGAAAATAATCAATAAAAATGGCGTAATTAAAATTTGGGCCGTTACATACCATATTTAAGTGCAATTTGTGCACTTATGTATCTTGCAAATTGTACAAGACCTGACATTGCTTTTGCTGTTAACCTACTTGCAAGATACAGCTCTTCACCAACTCGAAGATATTAGAATGGTGTCAAACATGTTTTCCGATATTTTTGAGGAACAAGTGACATGGGTTTATTTTACTTGTGGGGAGTAAAATTGAATCTCCAAGGTTATGCTGATGCTGGATATTTATCTGATCCCACAAGGCTCGTTCTCAAACGGGATATGTGTGGCGGCCCCAGCCGCCCCGGGGTGATGTGTCTCTGTGTACTCCTTGCAGGCTGGCCTAACTACACGTGTCCGGCACATGCCCGTCCTCTTATGTCTCGTAACTCGTGTCCACAAGTGTAATATTAGATTAACTAGTAAATCATCCTTATATTCTTTGTCCCATACCAACTATGGCTTTCTAACTGTTTCAACTATTACCTAGTTGACAATTTATTGAGACCCTAACCATACTAATAAGTTGTATTTTAAGGTTAACATATTCAGCCGAAGTCTTACTTAATACCATTTAAATAAAATAATTTAGCATGATAAACATTGTTCAAAGGCAAAACCTACTGTGGAAAACCCTAGAAAGTACTCTGTATATAAGCAACATCTCTACAACAGGTATATATACATGTACTGTGTTATCTCAAATCTCCCAATACCCAAAATATACAAAATATCAAAAATAAACACATATAAGTTGGTCCTCGACAGTGGGGCAATCATATGTAGTCGCCTAGGATCCCCTTGCCCCTTTGGTACTAGGATTTGCACTCAATCATCACAAAAAGACAGATGAGGAGTACAGTAAGTAAAATCCCAATGAACTCCTCTGAGCATTCATATAATAAAATAAAGGAAATACAAGGAATGTTGTCAAGTAAACATGTGGAATGTAAAACAGGCAACTGTAAATGGCTTATCGCATGAACAAACAAGCTAACAAATGTATGTGCTCGCTCCAGAGGGACTAGACTGAACTTCAGGTCACCAAGTTCCCACCAGTGGTCGCGTCCAACTGGCCCAACACTTGGTCCCTCGCAGCGCTGGCCAAATTCGCTGAGTCACCGACACGTGCACCAAGGTAAACCCAGGTCGCCATTCACTGAGGGTCGGGTCACACGCGTCTTGCGCAGTCCAGTGCCTCATGAACACACAACCAGGAAATCTGGGGGAGTAACCTCAACCCACATCCAAATATCCGAATAAAAAGATGAACAGCAAGGAATAATAGAAACAACATGTAAACATAATAAATATTCCGAGTTTTTCAGTTGGGTTTTATAAACATCACGTCGCTCTTCGACCTCCCCGGACTCCCGTACCCAACCCGTCAAGCTCCCCGACACTGAGCTTCGGTCCACTAAGTCCCTGAAGTCCATTTTTACCAATTTAGTTTGTTTACAAAGGTGTAGATATATTAGGTGGAAAATCTCTAAAACAGTCTTAAATTCTCATTTTCATCTGTCATTAGCGTGCTAATTTGTATACCTAGCGCGCTAGATGGAATTAGCGCGCTATTGTTCTTCGTTGCGAAGATCAACGGCACACTCGGGACAGTTAGTGCATTAATAGTTCCAATTAGCGCGCTAATTGCCTTCTAGGACATAATTCTCAATTTGAGAATTATGTCCTAGCTCTCTCAATTAGCTATTCTAACTGGTCTATTACCATATCTTCATCAAAATGACTTCAATACATCAATTAGAACACTCCAGATCATTCAATTAACCCAAATTCTTCAAATTCATGCATTCACCATAACCCAATTAACAATCAAATTCATCAAATTTATCTAAACCAGTGATAAATTCTCCTTATATATGATTTAATGACATAAAATGCATCACATTTACCCAGCAAACCAGAGGCTAAACCATCAACTCGAATTTTACTAAACACACCCCAAAAATGGGTTCATTTGCAAGCTTAGAAGGTGGGGAAGGTGATTACCTAAGTTAGATCACTTGGTTTGGTCTCTATAGTGTTGAATTCCAGCTGGAAATCCTTCTTCTTTCTTTGATTTTCTCAGGTTTTCGCATGAATTTCTGAGTGTTGTGATCAAACACTCCACTAAGCCCTCTATTTATATGTTTTGTGGGAATCAATTGTGCGTACGTATCCCGAGAAATATCTTGTGGTTCACAAGCAGGCTATCCTATACCTCCTGGTGACTCCAATATCACACTCATCCTCTAGTACCACTCACTATGTTAATCTATATGTCCATCTCATTACCTCTTTTATTTAATGTAAACTATAGGCTTCCATTTATTTTATTTGTGTCACATTACATTAAGCCTTATCCAACCATATGTCTAGTGTTTTATTTAGTAAATTTAAACCAACTCATGGTCACACTAACCCTCGGCTACCCCCCCGGCGCCCCGCGTCTCAACACGCATTTCGAGGTGTGTCATAGCGATAACCTATGGTTACATTCATTATGCCAAAATGATAACCTTGACATAGTTTATGTAAATTTACTGAGTTTTCTCTAGTGTACCCGTATCTCGCCTCTCGATACCCGCGTTAGCACGCACTTCGAGGTAGCTACCCGTCACACAACCTCACACGCTCTCGTGATTCAACATATACACATGCGATGTATTTAACCAATAATTGAATAAATTGCACCGCAATTAAGCCATCCAACACACAATTAAACCAGTGTACCTAGGTCGACGTGTGTCCTAGCCTACCCGCGGCGTCTACGTGGGTCTGAGCTGGCGTCCATGTCTGCAATTTCGAGATAATTAACGGCATTATTAAAATGGGTCATTACAATATGTATTCACATGTGGTAATACTGTTGTATCATGGAAGTCAATAAAGCAAACTATGGTTGCTACTTCTTCCAATCATTCCGAAGTACTTGCAATTCATGAAGCAAGTCGTGAATGTGTATGGTTGAGAAACATGATTGAACATATTTAAGAATCCTGTTGATTACCTTCAATAAAAGATTCTCCAAGCATATTATATGAAGATAATGCAGCATGTATCGCATAATTAAGTGAATGATTCATAAAATGGGATAGAACAAAACATATTTCACCAAAATTCTTTTATGCACATGAGCTTCAGAAGAATGGTGAAATTGATGTCAAGCAAATCCGATCGAGTGATAATCTTACTGATTTATTCACAAAAGTCTTACCAACAACGACATTTAAGAGACTTACATATGGTACTGGCTTGCGTAACCTTAAGAACATTGCAAGTAAAGAAATATAACAATTTTCACCCATGTCCACATGAGGGTGAGTTATTGATTAGCGTATTGCACTCTTTTTCCTTTAGCTGTGGTTTTATATCTTCTTAGCTTTATATCTTCTTAGCTTTATATTAATAAAAATCATATAAAAATCATATGCATGTAACAAAAAAAGTACATTTACATAATTAAATATGCATGTAACAAAAAAGAAATTAACCATGACAACATGGAAATAAATTGAACTTATTTAAATTAATAAAAATCATATCTTCTTAGCTTTATATCTTTGAAAAGCTTCTTGATCTTCAAGACCTCCTCTTGCAGAGCAACTTCGTGCTGATAACGTGTTGTGAACTAAGTTGTAAGCCAACAATAACTTAAGTTGGACTTGCTAGAGACTTAAGTATAGAAGGCATAAACTAAGAACTACTAGAACAAGTAGAGAAGATGAGACAAGAGAGAAGAGAGCTAGATATGAGAATGTAAAGATTTCATTCATACATTGGTGTGTTCTTTACAAGTGAAGGAACCCCCTTATATAAGCCCTTAGTCATGATAAGAATAAGTATTTGCACAAAGTATGCAAGTTACACAAAAGTCTCATGTCATATAATATTACAAGTTACATGACAATACATAGACAAGTGATTATATATTGGAGTTGAATACAAGTTATGTACAGTGTACAAGTTACATTCAATGTAGAAGTCATACTTGATGTTACAATTCAATGTGAGAGTCATGCTTGACAATGTGATCATTCATAAGCTTGGTTAAAGGGTCATCTAATTTACAACAATATATATATATATATATATATATATATATATATTTTCTTTTTTTCTCAAGGACTACTGCATGTATATCAATTTTTCGCGTGAAAATAATTTAGAATTAGAGTTATATAGTCAAACTTATATAATTTGTCTTTGTCGTAATGAGGTCTAAAATTTGTGTTGATAATTTGGAACGTGTTACTTTATAATTGATATTCATATGTAATCAGCAATACATATAGCCTGTTAGAGTTCAGTTGCATGTAAATCATGCATTTTTGTTAGAATGTTTAATTAGTTAAATTTAAACAATGAGTACATTGGTACAGTTAAATTGACAAGGCCCTTAATTAGAAGTCAATTTCACAACCAACTACAAAAACCGTACATCACATCAGATTTATAATTAACGAACTTCTATTATATCTATTAATTGATTCAAACATTTTTCGTCCTTGTGGCCGGAGCATACGCACATGTCTCTCATGTGACAATATTATTAAAAGACTCTGCGATAAATAAAAGCAACTTATTATATTCAGTTTGCACTGATATCTCTTGCTTTGGTACAAATTAGTTTATAATCTAAAATAATGTAGCTAATTAAAAATAAATTAATAGTATTGTGTTTGGTCAATTATTATAGTTAAATTATTTTTTGATAATAAAAAATCACAATTTGTCCACTTTGCGGCTCAAACTTTTACCTCTAACATAAACAAACCTTCGTACTGTTGATATTACTATATTACTTAGATTGCCTCCAAAGTTTAATTTGAATCTTACACAAGGCAGTCAACACTTACTTTTTTATTCTTTATATATAAACTAATTGTTTTTCAGCATTCAATTAGTTTTGTCAAACATACATACTGATCATATATAGCTAGATTACTAAAACTTTTTTAGTAATTATAAGAGGATAATGAAGTATTGTTTAATTAAGATAGCTATATCTATATGTCATGTCCCGCACATTACATGACATGACGTGACATGACAAGTGCAAAGCATAGCACATGAACAAAAGGCTGATGACTGAGACGACAAAAGTCTGCAGTGCAACGTTTTTTGGTACAAAAATTCCTCCAGTATTGGCTCCCTCAAGGGCCTCAACTCATCTTGAAAATAAACTTTTATAATTCCAAAATAAAACTCTTTATAAAAATCTATTAAAGCTTTTAATAATGACAATGCTATTTGTAATATACTGCAGTACTTCCATTCAATACGTGTGAATTTTATTGAAAAATATATTACACGCATTCCAATAAAATTTATATTATCTTATATTCAATGTATACACATAAAGTATATCAAAAGATTATTTTCGTTTAATAATTTCAAAAAGTCTATAATATATACAAAGTTACAAATACTACAAAATTCATCCACTTAAACAAAATAAACAAAAGTGTATTAAAATTTTAATTAAATACAATGGCATAGCTAAAAAATCTTGTTAGGGTGTAAACTTTAATCTTAACTTTTTTTTTCCAAACAAAAAAATATATTAGTATGAAAAATTAAGCATAACAATTTTTTTTTTTGACAATATGTAGAGGTACTACAAAGAGTCTCGAGGTTTAGGGGGGCGGCCGCATAAAAAAATTAAGCATAACAATTTTTTTTTACAATACATAGAGGTACTATAGGAGGTCCCGATGGTTAGGGAGACGACCGCCCCCCTCCCCCTAGATAAGCCAATGATTAAATACCCTCATATTAAATTAGTAGAAGTTTTGAGTTACATTACCAAACAATCTAATACATGTAAGCTTTTCTTTGATAATCACTTGTACAAATAGTTTTAATAAACTAGTGCTTAAAATTTAAGAAGTATAGAGTTACCCAACACCACTTATTTGTCAAAAATATAGGTTAATTAATAGGCAATATCGTAATATGATTGTATAGATTCAACATGGAAGTGATTATAGGTAATTTGATTGCGTCTACATTGTACTGATTGTAATATATTAGCAATTTAATTTCATCAACTTATATCATCATGAGTTACAAATTTAGAGAGCATCAAGGGTGTAGGAGCCCCCTGAATAGACCAATACACATCTCGAAGCATGCCACAGTATATGCAATGCCCGTGTAACTCTATTACTCCCCCTTGGAGAGAACTTAATTTTCTTCGAAGTGTGTCAGATCGAGTCCGTACGATCAGTCTCTAGATGATTAATTAGCTCTTCAATCAGTTGGCCCAAGTGACCCTCTACTACCCTCTTTGAATAGAAATCTTAGAAAAAGCTTCAATAGCATACTTTAGGCACTCGGATCCCAAAGTGCATCGCGCGGCAACCGGAGTGGTTTGATGCTCAAAGTATATTACTCTACCAACTTTCATTTAATAATAAATGGATTTACAGCCGTGAGATACACTTCAAGGTGTATGCATAACACCTCGAGATGTACGTTCATTCCTTGAAGTGTATCACATAGAGGGACATCCACTAAAGCCCACTAAGTGCTCAAAGTGAGTGTCTAAAATGAGTTACAAAAGCATTTTCCTATTAATTTTTATTAATTACAAAAAAATGTTTTATAGAAAAAAAAATTCTTAAGAAAGTGTTCTCTAGTAAATATACAAAGAAAAAATTTTCTTTATGTGTTTGATTGCACAAAAAGAGCTTCAGAGTAAGATCATAAGACATTATATTTCATATTGTAAATGCTTGATGATGTGACATTTCGGAAATATGTAACAAGTGAAGACATTGAAAGAAGCATAATACACTTTGGAGACGAGACACATTCTAATAAAAGTTTTGACGAGGCACATTCTGTCAGCAATTGTCATCCAAGGGGGGTGTTATGATATGGATGAACAATTGACTAAGATTTTGGATAACCATATTGTCAAGCATGACTTTGTCATTGAGTTGTAATATCAAGCATTGCTCTTACTTGTATTCATATCCAATGTACTCACTATCACTACAAAAAAAAAACAGATCAGAAACGGAAATTTCAGTCTCTGATTAGCATAAATTTCGTCTTTAATTCAATTCTGCAACGGAACAAAGACGGAATCTATTCCGTCTCTAAAATCGTCGTCGATTGATTCAATCAAGAACGAAATGTGTTTAGTTTTCGATTAGAGACGGATTCGAGACGAATTTAGAAACGAACATAGACTTAATAGAAATGCAAATTCTTCTAAAGGGTACAATCGTATTTGCTTTCCGTCTCTGATCCGTCTCTGATTAGCAAAAGATCAGAGACGAAATTATCTGATTTCGTCTCTGATCCGTCTCGTTTAAACGGATCGAGACGAAATTATTGTATTCGTCTCGATCCGTCTCGATTAGCAACGGATCGAGACGGAATTATCTAATTACGTCTCGATTCATCTCTGTTTAGCAACGGATCGTAGACGGAATACAATAATTATGTCTCGATCCGTCTCTACGATTAGGTGATCGAGTGACGGAATTATTCGCCGTCTGATCCGATCTCTGTTTAGCAACGGATCGTAGACGAGATCGCAGAGACATCAGATTTCGGTGAAAGAGAGAGATTCGACGGTGAGTGAGATTCCGTTGTGAGGAGCGGTGAGAGAGAGAGAGAGAGTCGACGGTGAGTGAGATTTTCGTGTGAGAGAGCGGTGACAGAGAGAGGCGAGAGAGAGAGAGAGAGATAGAGAGAGATATCGTGAGAGAGATAGGGAGATTTCGGTGAGAACAGAGCGTTTTCGGAGATACAGAGAGGGTTGATGGTGAGAATCAGGAGAGAGAGAGAGGGCGAGTTCTGTTGCGTGGTTGAAATCCTTTTTCAATCATCGGGATCGAAAATGCACGGATCTCGAGACTTATCGGACGATTGTAAAAAATTAAACTTTTGGTGGGAATAGTGGCGCCATTTTTTTGAGACGGAATTTAATTCCGTCTCTAATCCGTAATCATCGAGATCAAAAATGCACGGATCTCGAGACGTATCGGACGGTTGTAAAAAATTAAACTTTTGGTGGGAATAGTGGCTCCATTTTTTTGAGACGGAATTTAATTCCGTCTCTAATCTGTTTCTATTTCCGTCTCTGATCTCTCTCTATTCCGTCTCTGAATAGTCCGTTTCAATTCCGTCTCTAAATACTTTTTCTTACCAACGGAATTAAATTTCGTTGCTAATTCCGTTTCTAAATATCCATTTTCTTGTAGTGTATTCCATGTATTGTCAATGTTGCTTGTGAAGAGTTTTATGACATGTAATGTATGTGTTACTTGTAAACATTGTCTAAGTACATTTATCATCATCACCAAAGGGCCTATATAAAGGGTGCCAACCTCAATGTAAAATCACACCAAATTGAATGAAAAACTTCTCATTCCAACTATCTCATTTCTTCTCTTCTCCATTGTAGTGGTAATTTGTAGTAGTAGAAGTTCTCAATATTCTATTTTCCTTCTCTAGTTCTTAGCAAGTTCCAACTCAATTTGCAACATTTTACAAGTTTTCTATAAATGTATGAATCACGGTATAATGTCCAAATTTTATATAATATAAAAAATAATTCATAAAATTAATATTTAGATGACCATCCGAAGCTATTTGACATCACATGCATCCATTTATTAGTGAATGAAATTTCTACTTAATCTAAATAAAAATATGGTAATCATAAAAATACCAAGTCATTTAATTCTAGCAAAAATGTCAATAATAGTGCATGTCCTAAGCAAGCAACCTTAAAGGCCTTACTTGGTGAAGTATTGGGTTACGGACCATAAGAGTATACATTATTGGATTCATGTTTGCTCCCAAGGAAGAAAATTTGGTGCCAATATACCTTGACTTTTAGATGTATATATCTATATGGTAATCATCTTTAAAAAAAAAAAATATCACGAGATTTTATTTCTCAGTAAATAAATCTATGTGCTCAAACGAAATCAATCATATTATACCTCCAAGCTTTTGTCTCCATAGAAGCTTTCTTTCAAGTAAAGTCTTGTGCTCCGAGCTTTATCTCCTTAAAAAGCCTCTTGACCTTTGAAGTCTCCATCATATAGAGCACACTTGTGGTGATAACGTGTTGTAAAATAACTAGGACTAAAGTAGAGAAAGTAAAACAATAAACTATATATTGAACAAGAGAATAGATGAGGGAAATGTGAGAGCTTTCATTTCATCTTAGTGTGTCATATTACATAGATGTAAGCCCTTTATATAGGCTATTACAAGAATGCCAAAGATCAAAAATTAATTATAAGAATAAATTACATGATATAAATGTATAACCATTGGTGGAATACAAATGGTTGAATGGTAAGAGTCATCCATATCCCATTGCATTTACAACATGAAAAAGAGTTTTAAACTTTTTATAGAATGTCTTATATAAAGAGGGTTGCTATTTCAATCCATCTAACCTATCTCCCCACCCAATTTAAATTGACCACTCAATTAATTATTAAAACACTCTAAACCCACTTAACATTAATGTTGAAATCCCTAAAATGACCTTCGCTAATTATAATCAACCTACCCAACTTTCTTCCTCCTTGTTTGATTGTCGTCCCCTTTGTCAACCCACCAAACAACAATGCAAGATCAGTACACTCTCCAACTCCTTCTCTTCTCTTGTTCGACTTTTATCCCACTTTATCAAACTCGTCGTCTAAACTTCTAGCTTCATCCAAACTTTAATTTTATTTGGTGTGTTAAGACCATCAAATGCATATTGGTTTTTTTGAGGAAATTGCATATTAATTAATTGAATTAGATTTTTTTTGTTCTTCATTCTTTCGATTGCAAAATTTCCTCTCTTTAATTGAATTGGGTTTTAAAAACAACAAATCCACCCGACTAAAATTTCCTCTTTTTAATTGAATTGGATATATAGAATGCATTCTCGTGCGTTGTAAAAATATCCTCGTTGGCTGGAAGAAGGAGAATATTCTTAAAATCGTCGATCTGTCCAGTTTATCCTTTGAAAGATGTTATGCCAATCTGTCAAAGGCCAACATATGTGCCCACAGACAATATCTTATAGGCACAACTCCTACAAGAACAATTTTGCAACATACCACAAAATATAGGTAATCATACAATAACCCTTTCATATATTACCAAAGGCATACAAATAATGACAGTAAAAAATTATACCAATGACATTCCAAATTATGGATATCAAATTTTTTAGGTCTCTCTATTTTCGCTTGTTTGCTTTTAACAAATTTTGTTTTGTTTTGTAATCTAAGCCAAACCAAGTTACATATTGGAATATTTTGTTGTTTTCTAAGTGTACAAAGTGAGAGTATATATACATGAAAAATGCTAGAATGACAACAACAATGTTATACTACAACATACATGGGCTCACAAGAGCCTTTCATGTGACATCGATCCACGTGTTATGCATCAAGATCTATATATATCCGCATCCCGAGACGTATATCTATAACTCTTGTGAGGCAATACGTCTTGTGGTGTGACTTGCTATTGTCATTCTAGTACTTTTGTACGCACCCCAATTTTTTCATTGAAGAGGAACATATTTTAATAGCAATCATTCGAGGCCCACGATGTTATAGAATTACGATGCAGTAGTGCCTCCTCCAAAGCACGCAAAGATAATATATAATCAAATGATGGTTACAATTCAATGGATGGCAGCATTTTTTTCTTTGTATTAATATATCATTCCTCAAAGCACGCCAGCAAATTATCTTCTTTGTTAATTCAAATCACATAATCTAATTAGACATTCAATGTCTAATGAGTACTAATTATTTATCATTATTAATTAGAGCATGTCATATTAATTAGTGTAATTGTCATTTTGTATTTGTTGTGAACTTGCTTGTTATACATGCATATTGACATAAAATACTCGCATATATGATTGCTGGCTAATGATAGGACTATATGTATGATTTGATTAGAACTAGCTATAGCTAGTTGATTAAATCTTAATTATTACATCTACTTTATTAATTGTTAGTAAACTAACAACAAACTAAACATGAAATTAAATCATGAGCTTTCACATATATCCTTAATTATAAACAGTTTCTCACATTCACAAGTTCATTTACTTATTTTTTGCATATGTAAGAATGAAAAAGAATGTAAAATCACCTCATGAGAATAGTTAGGCTCGCCTAGATACTTGCGGATATCTAAAAAAAAAAATGTTAAATCATAGTACTATAAATTATAGGAATAGATAGAATATAATTTATATATAAATAGATTGAATTTTAAATACATGGTTCTTTTGGACACATATATATATATATATATACTTTTTTTTTTTCTCGAGGACTATTGCATGTATATCAATTTTTCGCGTGAAAATAATTTAGAATTAGAGTTATATAGTCAAACTTATATAATTTGTCTTTGTGGTAATGAGGTCTAAAATTTGTGTCGATGATTCGGAACGCGTTACTTTATAATTGATATTCATATGTAATTAGCAATATATATAGCCTATTAGAGTTCAGCTGCATGTAAATCATGCATTTTTGTTAGAATGTTTAATTAGTATAGTTTAAATAATGAGTACATTGGTACAGTTAAATTGACAAGGCCCTTAATTAGAAGTCAATTTCACAAACCAACTACAAAAACTGTACATCACATAAGATTTATAATTAACGAACTTCTATTATATCTATTAATTGATTCACACATTTTTCGTCCTCATGGCTGGAGCATATGCACGTGTCTCTCATGTGACAATATTATCAAGAGACTCTGAGATAAATAAGAACACCTTATTGTATTCAGGTTGCAATGATATCCCTTGCTTTAGTATAAATTAGCTTATAATCTAAAATAATATAACTACTTAAAAACAAATTAATAGTATTGTGTTTGGTCCATTACTATAGCTAAATTATTTTTCGATAATAAAAAAAATCACAATTTGTCCACTTTAAAGCTCAAACTTTTACCTCTAACGTAAGTAACTTCATACCAAACTAATGAATCTTCGTACTGCTGGTATTACTATATTAATTAAATTGCCTCCAAAGTTTAATTTGGATCTTACGTACTGTTGATATTACTATATTAATTAGATTGCCTCCAAAGTTTAATTTGGATCTTACACAATGCAGTCAACACTTACTTTTTTATTCTTTATATATAAACTAATTGTTTTTCGGCTTTCAATTAGTTTTGTCAAACATACTCATCATATATAGCTAGATTACTATTACTTTTTTTAGTAATTATAAGAGGATAATGAAGTATTGTTTAATTAAGACAGCTATATCTATATGCTAGGTCCCGCACATTACATGACATGACGTGACATGACAAGTGCAAAGCATAGCACATGAACAAAAGGCTGATGACTGAGACGACAAAAGTCTGTAGTGCAACGTTTTTTGGTACAAAAATTCCTCCAGTATTGGCTCCCTCAGATTGAATTACAAATGTACTGTCAAAATTAATATAAATGAGTAAAATAAGTTAAGTTTTTTTTTTTTTTCAAAAGTAAGGTAAAATGCATTTTGAAAATGCATTATTAGTTGGAGAAAAATTAGTCCGCTCAAAATACACGAACGGCGCATTCGGAGAATGCGCCATTCGTGTATTTTGTAGCCTACGTGTCACGGGGCGAACTACACGAATGGCGCATTCTCAGAATGCGCCATTCGCGTATTGTGGAACAATCCACGTGGTGTCCACGTGGATGTTCCCTACCATGAATGGCGCCATTCATGTTTTCTGAACACTCTACGTGGGCGCCACGTGGATTGTTCCACGTGGGCGCCATGTGGATGCCAAAATAATGTGGGATTGTCTACCTCGAGATACGTGCGTGTTGTTTGCATGAGTTGTCCACCTCGAGACACGTGCGTGACGTTTGCATGGATTGTCCACCTCGAGATATGTGCGTGTTGTTTGCATGGGTTGTCCACCGCCAGATACGTGCGTGTCGTTTGCATGGGTTGTCCACCTCGAGACACGTGCGTGACGTTTACATGGTTTACTTCGATTGCACGAGATTACATGGGTTGTCCACCTCGAAATATGTGCATGACCTTTGCACGATTTTGCATTGATTAGACGAGGTTGTATGAGTTGTCCACCTCGAGATACGTGCGCTACGTTTGCATGGATTGCACGAGGTTGCATGAGTTGCACACCTTACGATACGTGTCACGTTTGCATGAATTGCACGAGGTTGCATGGGTCGGCCACCTCGACATAGGCGCGTGTCGTTTACATGACTTCTCCACCGCGAGATACATGTGTGGCGTTTGCATGAGTTGTCCACGTCCATATACGTGCGTGTCCTTGACATCAGTTGTCTACCTCGAGATATGTGCGTGATGCGGGTTGTCCATCTCGAGATACGTACGTGATGCGGCTTGTCCATCTCGATACGTACATGACGTTTGCATTGGTTCACCACTTTGAGTTGAACAAATTATTCCTTTTGATGAGTAAATAAGAGGATTTGTATTTTGTATAAATGACTCCTTTTGAAAAGGTGTCATTCATTCCACCTCATTAGTTGTATAGATGACTCACTCCACCTCATCAACACACATCGCCACATGGAGCCACATCATCATCAATGACTCATTTTCAAAAGGAGATATACCTTAGTTTTGTAAATAAAAAGTATCCATCCTTATTTCATGAATTAAAAAATAAGGTTACCTTACTTTATGAAAAACCCCGGCTCCCTCAACTCATCTTGAAAATAAACTTTTATAATTCCAAAATAAAACTCTTTATAAAAATCTATTAAAGCTTTTAATAATGGACAATGTCATTTGTAACATACTTTAGTACTCCCATTGAATACGCAATGGTGTGAATTTTATTGAAATATGTATTACACGCATCTCAATAAAATTCATATTATTGTATATTCAATGTATACACCCAAAGTATGTCAAAAAATTATTTTCCTTTAATAATTTCAAAAAGTCTATAATATATACAAAGTTACAAATACTACAAAATTCATCCACTTAAAAAAATAAACAAAAGCCTATTAAAATATTAATTAAATACAGTGGGCGGAACTAGAAAATCTTGTTAAGGGTGCGAACTTTAATCTCAACTTTTTTTTTTCCAAACAAAAAAATATATTAGTATGAAAAACTAAGCATAACAAAATATTTTTTTGACAATATGTAGGGGTACTGTAGGGAGTCTCGAGGTTTAGGAGGGCGACCGCATAATAAAATTAAGCATAATAATTTATTTTTTACAATACGTAAGGGTACTACAAGAGGTCTCGGGGGTTATAGGGACGACCGTCCCCCTCGCCCCTAGATAAGCCAATCATTAAATACCCTCCTATTAAATTAGTAGAAGTTTTGAGTTGCATTACCAAACAATCAAATACATGTAAGCTTTTCTTTGATAATCTCTTGTATAAATAGTTTTAGTAAACTAGTGCTTAAAATTTAAGAAGTAGAGAGTTATCAAACACCACTTATTTGTCAAAAATATAGGTTAATTAATAGGCAATATCGTAATATGATTGTAGAGATACAACATGGAAGTGATTATAGGTAATTTGATTGCGTCTACATTGTACTGATTGTAATATATTAGCAATTTAATTTCATCAACTTATATCATCATGAGTTACACATTTAGAGAGCATCAAGGGTGTAGGAGCCCCCTGAAGAGAGCAATACACATCTCGAAGCGTGCCACAGTGTATGCAATGCACGTGTAACTCTATTACTCCCCCTTGGAGAGAACTTAATTTTCTTCGAAGTGTGTCAGATCGAGTCCGTGCGATGAGTCTCTAGTAGGGGTGGGCATTCACCACCAAACCGCGACCAAACCGAGGGTCTACGGTTTAGTGATTTTCTAAACCACCACCAAACCGCGAACCACCAAAACCGCAACCAAACCGAACCGCGGTTTGCGCGGTTTGTGCGGTTTGGTTTCTCTGTTTTGGTGCGAGGCGGCGGTGGAAGGCGACGACGATGGTGATGGATTCGGCGGCGGCGGTGAGACGGAGAGTGAGGAGGATGAAGGAGACGGCTGGAGTGAGAGGAGCGCCGGCGGGAGTGAGAGGAGAGAGGAGCGCCGCGGGAGTGAGAGCGGAGAGAGGAGCGCCGGCGGGAGTGACCGGCGGGAGTAAGAAGAGAGAGGAGCGCCGGCGGGAGTGAGAGGAGAGAGGAGCGTCGCGGGAGTGAGAGCGGAGAGACGAGGCAGGCGCCGCGGAGTGAGAGGAGAGAGAGCGGCGGGAGTGAGAGCGGAGAGACGAGCGCGGCGCGAGTGAGAGCGGAGAGACGACGCGCCTTCGGGAGTGCGCGCGAGAGACGACGGGAGTGAGAGCGCGAGACGAGTGGGAGTGAGGAGTTTTTTTTTTTGTTATGTTTTAGGGTTTTTGATATATGGTGGTTATTTACCAAAATGCCATCGGTTTGGTTAAACCGCAGTTTTCCTTTTGAGAAAACCGCGACCAAATCGCGATTCTGCGGTTTGGTCGTTTTCCAAACCGCGACCAAACCGCGAGCTTTAAAAACCGGATCAAACCGTGCGGTTTGGTCGGTTTAAGGCGGTTCAAGGCGGTTTTCGAAACCATTTCGCCCACCTCTAGTCTCTAGATGATTAATTAGCTCTTCAATCAGTTGGCCCAGTTGACCCTCTACTTCCCTCTTTGAATAGAAATCTTAGAAAAAGCTTCAGCAACATACCTTAGGCACGCGGATCCCAAAGTGCATCGCGCGACAATCTAGTTGTTTGATGCTCAAAGTATATTACTCTACCAGCTTTCATTTAATAATAAATGGATGTTCAGCCCTGAAATACATCTCAAGGTATATGCATAACATCTCGAGATGTGCGCTCATTCCTTGAAGTGTATCACATAGAGGGACATTCACTAAAGCCCACTAAGTGCCCAAAGTGTGTCTAAAATGAGTTACAAAAGTATTTTCCTATTAATTTTTATTAATTACAAAAAAGTGTTTTATAGAAAAAAAATTTTTATTAAGAAAGTGTTATCCAGTAAATATTCAAAGAAAAATTTTTCTTTATGTGTTTGATTGCACATGTAAAAATTTTTTTCCCTCAAAACTCATCGACAAGAAGTTTTGAAATAAATATGAAAATTTACCATATATATTAAATGTATTAATTTTTATATTTAAAATATAAATTTAATATGTCTTAATATGGAAACTATCATTTTTCAATTTGTCCACCATAATAGGTGAGAAAATATATGAGTCTTAATATAAAAAATTGGACAGTTGTGAGAAAATGTTCAGTGAGAAAATCTTGACTATCAAACGCATAAAATTGCTATTTACTCGCACGATTTGTCATTTTCTTTGATTTTTTTTTTTCCGTCTGATCAAACACGACATAATGACACTTACAAAAAGAAAAGGAAAAACACGACACTCTTACTCCTATAAACCGTTGGATTATCAATCAAATCTATGTAGATGCCCATCATCCATCCATCCATCCATCCATCCATATCACAAGTGCCAAGTGTGTATGAGGTGTAACGCTAATCGATCCTTGCTACTCTCACTCGTTAAAGTGTGTTCAACAATTTGATTTGATGCATCTCTAAGATCGATGACGAACTTGTTATGGAGATGCAGGGGTTTGGCGTTGAGGGGGCTCTGCACTTCCTCTGCTGCTGCTGCTGCTGTTGAAGAGAGTAAGAAGAGTAAGGCCGCCGTCAATCTCTTCTCCGCGATCAATCAGGCTCTCCACATCGCCCTCGAATCCGATCCTCGGTATGTGCGCACACACACACACACTTACATACATGTGTGTGTTGTTTTCATTATCATGCTTGAGTATACTTAATTAAAGCCCAACCGTGTTTGATTCATGATGGTTTATGGTTTATTAGGATTCTACCATTAAGAAGAATAAACAAGGAACTTGTAAGATTTAATTAGGTCTATGATTTCTAAATCACAATCAATCATAGATTACGCAATAAACATCAAGCCATATAGATTTCAAGATGATCAATGTAAAGCCGAAGCGTACCTGGGTTCTTCATTGGAGTAGCGATTACTTAACCGGATCAGGTCTTCCAATTGTAGTTTTACAACCTAACGCGCCTTCTAGACGGGGACATAGAAAACACACAATGAACTACAATCGAGGAACATAACTCAATAAATAATTGGTAGTTATTGTGGAATATGTCAACTCTGCCCCTCATAGAGTTGCATATCAATTTGGTATATACACTAATATTATGACATGACCATAATTATGCCCATTAGCCAGTTACATTATACATTATTAGATTACTTAAATTTAGGGTAACTTAATAATGGCGTGACACATTGTATATTATATGTGTGGCTTCAATATATCGTTAAATTTTTCTAACATTTTGATGAAATTTGCCTTTGTATTTGTTTGGTTTATAAACCTACAATCAAACTCTCTTTTGAATAAATTTGTCAATATTTAGTTTAAAAAGCCAATTATATGTACAAGTTACAACTAGTTTATTCGAACTTGGTGCATGCAAGGCGCCATGAGTTTGCACTCAATGCTATTCTTTTGCATTTCTTTGTAGATCCAAAAGCCTAATCCATATCTACCTAAGAAACTTTCTCCTATTCAAATTTTAAGCTACCAATCGTTATCCCAAAACAATTCAATCCTCGACGACTTAGATGCGACCGTAGAAAGTGTTGGAGATGAATGAATAGTCCAACATCGACTAGTTGAGTTAAAAGACAATGGCTTATAAGTTTGGAGTGGGGACTCTCCCACTCTCAAACTAAAGCCTACACTCTTAAAAAAAAAAAAAAAAAAAAAAAAAAAAAACAACTAATGCCTACATATACAACTAGTCTCTCCACACTCTCTCTAAACATGGATTGAGAAAGAACTCCATTTGTCGATCCAATCAAACTAAACCACCACGAGTAATCTAATTGTATCGTTCAATCATCTGATCCAAATTTAACATGCATCCGGTTTATGACATGTGCGCAAACATTATGCTTTGGAGGATCATCATCCAATCAATTAAACTTTGTGTAAACAATGACAAATAAAGACTTTTTCCTTTCTAACTACAAAGAAAAAATCCCCTTTTCTAACTCCACACAGCCCAATGCGTTAATCAAAACCAATCAGTCATGCTTTACTTGTTCCTTCAATCCAATCATTTAGATTTGGTCGACCATCAGTTGAAACTTCCAACCAACCAAAATTCTATGCATCTGCATTCATCCTCCACCAAGTATGAAATAAGCAATGCTATTACCATAACATGTAAGCAAACATTATCATGATTTGTTGTTGTATATAATCCCATGCAAAAGAAAGTGACAACTTTCTAAAATCGCCAAATTGACAACCAATATGCAATTTATCCAACATACGCCTTCTGTTTCTTTTTTTTCTTTTTTCTTTCTTCCATCTCGTCTTAGAGTTAGTCCTACACTTTTCAAACCAGCCTCCATAATCATGCTGATTTTGCTTATATTATTAAAACAATTCCAAGCTAAATAATGCAAGAAAATAATTGTCCTCACCTTGGGTTTTGCTACAAATTATTTCATCATCTTCATTGCAAATCAACTCCGACCATCTTCCTTTGTTTCTACGAGTGATAAACCAAAAACAAAATCATGTGGCCACAAACCTTGCAATGGATCAACTAAAAGATGCATTGCAATAAAAAGAAAAGAAAATACCAGAAAGACCAATGCAGCTTTTGCCCACTATTAAGTAATGGTCTTACATTTACACCAAAAGCATTGCATGCATAGAGCAACTGCGGTGCACAAGAGCATGTGCCAAGCTTCAATCCAGATTGTTCTATTCAATGAATTTCCAATTCAATGAATTGTACTAATATAATGTGATCAATTGTAGTAGATCATTCCAGAAGACTAATGCAGAAACTACACTAACAATCTTCAGCCTTGAGTTATAGAACCAAATCTCTAATACTACTTGTTTAAAATCAACAATTAGACACTTGTTCAATGAGCCAATCAATCTTGGTTCAAAACCAAACAAACTACTTATTTATCCAGTTAGGTGCACGCATACGCCACTATGGATGCACCCTCAAAGCTAAAACAATTATAACTGAATGAGTTTATAGGTCAAAAATTTTGATTGCTATCTAGCTGACCAACTTCCTTAGCTCAGCACAAAATTCCTGATCATTAGCCAACGCAAACCAATTCGTCGTGCATCTCATCTCTATGTTTTATTCAATACATACATTGTGGTGCTTGACATTCCTTCTTTTTCGCCTTGTGTACAGTTTTTTTTTGTTCCACTTTTGTGCTTTTATACATTGTTTCTTACTTGATGGAAGGGGTCCTACTTCTCAAATGTCACTTATTCTAGCAAAACTCTTTGCAAGGACAAAAATTATGCTTCCCTGGATCTTGTTCACCAAAGGTTTAGAATGAAAGAACTTAGAGAAGAACAATTCCACATGGAAAACTTTAGTAAAATTCTCTAATATAGTTAAAGTTCAGATTTTTTTTTTAAACTTTTGTTTTAAATTATTTGCATTTTCTAAAATTTATTAAAACAACAATAAATATATTTTAACATAGTAAGTATTGGGATAATTTATTGCAATACTCTCCAATATTCAATGCTTAAAATGGGTCATAATTATTTGTGGTGGTGGTGATAATACTAAATTTAATGTTTATAAATATCCATGGAATAAAAGAGATGAATTGCATATTTACTTGAGTTTTAGAACTAAGCATAACTTTACCTTTCATTTTTCTAATGCTATTCGAAACCATTTCTCTTAAAACTGGAATTAGTTTGATAAAACTGAACAATTTTCAACAAAATTTGATGTAAATCTACAAAACTCCTAGGATTTCTATTTTTTTTTTTTGTTCTCATGTAAATTGGCTTCCAAATATTTGGTTTGAATGTAGAATTATTATGTCAAACTTTATTTATCGAACGCATTCATTCTATACAACTTAAGCTTTTGCGTTATATGTATTGGGTTCTCCAGAAACAATAAGACCTTCAATTTTCATTAGTACTCACCTTATTGAGGACATTATATTTGAAAAACGTTCCTATATCCAACTTATTTCTAGTGCATTCTAAGCAGATGATGGATGTTGTATATGATGATATTGTTACATTTTTAATCTAAATTAGAGTTTTGAGTAGGAGTTTAAGTTGGTGTTTGATTTGGTTAAAGTTTTCCTAGTTTGAGTTAGTCTAGGAGTTAAGTTTGTATATCATTAAATATGTGGTAAGCCCCTACATTGTGATTTGCAAGTTGTGATTAATGGAATTTTTTATTTGTCGTGTCAATACCTTTTATGGTATCAGAACGTTGTTAATCGATCCTAATTCCTAAGAGACCTATGTGAGACCAAGATTTTGATCTTGGGTGTGACATCTCGTTCTTGAAAAGGCAAGAAGAGATTTGGGGTTTTTTCTTCAAGAAGAGAAGAAAAACAAATTTGGTTGCGGTTTTTATGGAAAATCGCTAATATAATAGGACAAGGGCTCTATGGATTGTGAGTGTGAGACCCGCGAATGGCTACATTGAGTAATAGTCAAATTTAATCGATTCTTTCGGTGTTTGATGGGAAGAAGTTAGACTGATGGAGTACACTGATGAAAGTTTGATCCATTTCATGAAAAGTGACAAAGGTTTTACGCTGGCTGTCAACCTATCGCAACCCTCCTCCATTTTCCAAGAATGAAAAATGAGCTTGGGGCCTCCCTCCTCCACTTTTCGGGTATGAAAAGTGAGTTTGGGACCTCCCTTACCCATTTTTCGGTATGAAAAAATGAGCGTCAGAGTCCTCCTCCTTTATCCGGACTTGGGACCGGCTATGTAGCGCACATAGTGTGCAACATAGGTGGAGTTGAAGACCTAGGAGACACCGTTACCCAACACAAAAAGAGCTTCACAGTAAGATCATAAGACATCATATTTCATATTGTAAATGCTTGTGATGTGACATTTCGGAAATATGTAACAAGTGAAGACATTGAAAGAAGCATGATACACTTTGGAGACGTCTTACAAAGGTCTACAAAAACCAAGAAAGTTTGACTACAGACTTTAAGACGTTAGTTCAAGTTGATAGAGATGAATGATTCAAAAGATATATAGGAGTACACAACCCGTGTTTAGACAATCGTCAATCAAATAAAGACTAATGGTGGTGATGTTGATGATCACACTGTGAATTAGAAGATTATGCTCACTTTGACCGCGAAGTTCGACCACGTACTCGCTGCTATAATGGAGTCTCATATAGATTTTGAGACCAAGACCGTTAAAGAAAATATTAGTTCTCTATAAGCACACGTGAGCAAGTAATTAATGAAAAGAGTGCAAGAGTCAATCTTATGAGCAGACATTGAAGTCTGAAGTTACCCAAAAGTCGAACAAAAATTATGGATACAAAGGTTGTAACGGCCCAAATTTTAATTACGCCGTTATTATTGATTATTTTCAGACTTGGACGACAGCTCAGATCCGCGTGGATGCCGCAAATAGGTCAGGGCACGTCTGACTAGGTAAATAGTTATTTTGTGTGATTGTTTGCCTATTTGCGATGCTGTATATCAAGTTATTTACCTAGCATCGCATGTGTGTATTTATATCATTGAATCGAGCGAGATAGTGTAACGGGTGTTCGCCTCAAGAAACGTGTCGAGGAGACGGGTACTGAGGAGCGAACTGTGGGTACACTAGGCCGGGGAAACTAAAACACACAAATTAAATAAATAAATAAAAATTTGGTCAAGTAACTACTATGGAATGGATATTGGGTGGCTAGTGACGCGGCGGTACGCGTATATCGCGATTCGAACGCGAAACCGGGCGTCGAAACGCCCGAAAACACAGGCGTCGAAACGCCCGAAAACACAGGCGAGTGTCCTAGGTGTGTCACACTTTGGAGTTAAGGACACAAAGTCAACAAGCTTACTCTTATCTATACTCCACCACACTCCATCATCACTTTTTCTCTCACTTACATCACTCTCTCTCACACCCCCACACACACACCCGACACGCACACAGTCTGGGAGGAAGAAGAAGGAACGCGGAGGGGGAAGAGAAGAAGAAGCCGGGAAGGAGAGAAGAGAGGGTGGAGAAGCCGGGAAGGAGGTGAGTCGTTGCTTTTGTTGTGGGTTTGGTGCGTCGGCCATGGTGGTCGAGAGAGGGGGTTCGGCCATGGAGGCCGAATCGGGTCGAGGTGGTGATGGCAGGGGTGTCTCCCTTGCCATCGATTCCACAACAAGAAGGAAAAAAATATATATATATTTTTCCGATCGAACCAGTTTTCACTGGTTCGATCGGCTGAAGAAGGATGGGCCGGGCCCAGACGGGCCAGGCTCGGCCCATGGGCCGAGCCTGGACCTGTGATGGTCCAGGAGGTTGGGTTGAGTCCGACCCCAGACCAAAAAAAAAAAAAATTTAAAAAAAAAGAAAGAAAAGAAAGAAAAATGGAAAAATATTCCTGAATTTTTCCCCAATTTTTTCCGGAATATTTTCCCATTTTTCTTTATTTTCTTTCTTCTTTTTTTTTTTTTTTTTTTTTTTTAAATTTGGTTTGGGTCGGACTGACGGCCGCCTGGACTGTCAATCAGTCGAGCTCGGCCATGGGCGAGCCCGGCCGCTCTAGGCCCGTGAATGAGGGGGATGCACGAGCGCACGCGCGCGTGTGCACCTTCTTCAGGGAATTTTTTTTTTTTTTTTCCTTCTTGTTGTTGGGTTGGGGTTGCTCTCCACCCCAACCCCAGTGGAATCGATGGCCGGGGAGACACCCTTGCCATCACCACCTCGACCCGGTTCGGCCTCCATGGCCGAACCTCCTCTCTCGGCCACCATGGCCGACGCACCAAACCCACAACAAAAGCAACGACTCACCTCCTTCCCGGCTTCTCCACCCTCTCTTCTCTCCTTCCCGGCTTCTTCTTCTCCTCCCCCTCCGCGTTCCTTCTTCCTCCCGGACTGTGTGCGTGTCGGGTGTGTGTGTGTGGGTGTGAGAGAGAGTGATGTAAGTGAGAAAAAGTGATGATGGAGTGTGGTGGAGTATAGATAAGGGTAAGCTTGTTGACTTTGTGTCCTTAACTCCACAGCGTGACACAGCTGGGACACTCGCCTGTGTTTTCAGGCGTTTCGACGCCCGGTTTCGCGTCCGAATCGTGATTTACGTGTACCGCCGCGTCACTAGCCACCCAATAGTTACTTGACCAAATTTTATTTATTTATTTAATTTGTGTGTTTTAGTTTCCCCGACCTAGTGTACCCACAGTTCGCTCCTCAGTACCCGTCTCGACACGTTTCTCGAGGCGAACACCCGTTACACTATCTCGCTCGATTCAATGATATAAATACACACATGCGATGCTAGGTAAATAACTTGATATACATCGTCGCAAATAGGCAAACAATCACACAAAATAACTATTTACCTAGTCAGGCGTGCCCTGACCTATCTGCGGCATCCACGCGAATCTGAGCTGTCGTTCAAGTCTGAAAATAATCAATAATAACGGCGTAATTAAAATTTGGGCCGTTACAACTCTTCCCAACTAGAAAAGAAATTTCGTCCCGAAATTTTAAAAAACTTGAAGTTTCGTACCATGAAATAGGCGAGGTAACGCTCCCGCATAGTAGACTCGAGCTCCCAAGTGAGTCCCTCATACCATGATCGCCAACGAACCAACACCTTAGGGATCTCCTGTTCCTAAGAGTCTGAATTGCGCGATCCACAATTGCTATCGGTCGCTCCTCGTATGTTACATCAGGCCGAACTTCGATCTGTCTCAAGTCAACCATCGGTCTCGGTCCTGACCTAGCCAGTCTTAACATCGAGATATGAAACGTAGGATGAACCCCAGCTAACTCTGCTGGCAAGTCCAATCTGTAGGCCACACTGCCAACTCGTGCTGCAACTCTGAACGGTCCTATGTATCTCGGCGCCAATTTTCCTTTAATCCCTAATCTCTGCTGGCCTTTCCAAGGGGAAACCTTCAAATAAACCATGTCGCCCTCTTCATAGCTCAGACCCTCGTGATACTTATCTGCATATTTCTTCTGTCTGTCCTATGCTGCTCGAAGTCTTTGTCGAATCTGCCTAATCTTCTCTGTGTGATCAACAACTATTTCTGGCCCAATCGCCGCTGTATCCTCAGGCGCTGCCCAACACGCAGGTGATCTGCAGGGCCTGCCATACAACGCCTCGAACGGAGGCATCCCGATACTCGCCTGATAGCCATTATTGTAAGCAAACTCACACGTGGTAAATAATCCTCCCACGAACCTCCAAACCGCAAAATACAAGCCCGAGCATATCCTCCGAGAATCAGTATCGCCTCTCGCACCGCCGTCTTTGAGGATGGTAAGTCGTACTAAATTGCAACTGGTGCCAAAGCTGTTCTCTGCATCGCCTCCCAGAATTTCGAAGTCAACCTAGGATCTCGGTCAGATACAATAGACCGGCACCCCATGCAATCTAACGATCTCCCTCTCGAAGATAATGCTCAGCTGCGGGAACGAATATCTCATAGAAATGGGAATAAAATGCGCCGATTTCGTTAGTCTGTCAATCACAACCCAAACCGCATCGTGTCTCCTCGTAGTCTGCGGTAACCCACTGACAAAATCCATAGTGACGTACTCCCATTTCCACTGTGGGATTGGTAGTGGCTGTAGTAAACCGCCTGGTCTCTTGTGCTCAGCCTTAACTAGCTGACAGATATGACAACTCCTGACGTACTCGCCAACGTCAGCCTTCATCCCTCGCCACCAGAACAATCGCCTCAAATCATGATACATCTTGGTCCGACCAGGATGAACCATGTAGCGAGACCTGTGTGCGTCCTCCAAAATTCCGTCCCGTATCTCCGGAACTGCAAGTATCCACAACCTCCCTCGGTGTCTCAAACACTGATCTGTTAACTTTGCCCAATCCGTACACTCCGGATCCCGAGCCATACCACTAAACCGCTCATAGAGCCCATCAGTCCTCTGACACTCGGCAACTCGCTCAATAGATACAGTCGGAACTCTCATCCGACAACAAATGTGTGGCTCGGTCGTAGTAAAAACATCGGTCATGCACATAACTGACGCCGCCCGTAGTAAGCTATGCTCGTGTGTCATACGTCGCACTACCGTCTGACTGTCAATACCGCTCCTGCTCAATGCATCAGCTACAACGTTCGCTTTCCCTGGGTGATACTCAATAGTGAAGTCGTAGTCCTTCAGTAACTCAAGCCATCTCCTCTTACGCATGTTCAGATATCTCTGAGTGAAATGTATCTCAGACTCTGATGATCAGTGTAGAGTACAAACCGCTCTCCGTTGAGATAATGCCTCCAAGCCTTCAGTGCAAAAACGACTGCTGCAAGCTCCAAGTCATGCACTGGATAGTTAACCTCGTGGGGTCTCAATCGTCAGGACAAGTAAGCTACTGGTCTACCCTCCTGCATTAAAATGCATCCAAGTCCAATGCCTGATGCATCCGTATACACTGACAAGCTCTTGCCCAGCTCTAGCAATGTCAACACTGGTGCAGAAGTCAATCTCCTCTTCAACTCCCAGAAAGCTTGCTCACACTCCTCTGACCAATCAAATCTAACATCCTTCTTGGTCGGCCTAGTCATCGTCCGCAATCGAGGAAAAGTCAGTACGAATCGGCGGTAGTACCACCGGTCCCAAAAAACTCCGAATGTCTCAAGCAGACTCAGGCGTCCTCAAGTCAATAATTGCCCGAATCTTCTCTGAATCCACAGAGATACCCTGATTGCTAATGACATGTCCCAGAAATCTCACTGCACTCGGCCAGAAATCACACTTGCTAAATTTTGCGTACAGTCTATGCTCTCTCAGTGTCGTCAAAACTGCTCTGAGATGACTCGCATGCTCCTCATGAGTCCTGCTGTAAATCAAGATGTCATCAATAAAGACGATGACATATCTGTCCAAGTATGGTCTCAAGACCCTGTGCATAAAGTCCATGAAGATCGTCGGGGCATTAGTCAGCCCAAAAGGCATGACTGTAAACTCAAACAACCCATATCTTGTACCGAAAGCGGTCTTCTTGATGTCCTCTTCTCGAATCCTCAACTGATGATAGCCTGAACGCAAATCAATCTTCGAGAAGAACTTGGCGCTAGTCAAACGATCAAAAAGGTCGTCGATCCTGGGGAATGGGTAACGGTTCTTAACTGTCACCTGATTCAACTTCCTGTAGTCTATGCACAATTGCACATCCTCATTGAACCATCCTTCTTCTTCACAAATAACACTGGAGCTCCCCAAGATGACATGCTAGGGTGAATGAAACCCTTCTCCAGTAAGTCATCCAACTGCCTCCTGACCTCCTCGTGCTCTGACGGTGACATCCGGTAAGGTCTGCTAGCGATCGGCTGAGTCCCTGGTATCAGCTCAATGATGAACTCAATCGCTCGTGGCGGTGGCAATCCTGGTAGATCATACGGAAATACATCGACAAAGTCTCGGACTCTACGGAACATCCTCAATCATGACTTCGGATCCCTAACCTCTGCTCGACTATCGCTCGCAAATGCCTCCATCTCCGAGTCGTAGCTAGTCGGCCTCTAGTAATGGGTAGTGCGGTAGCGACTCCGAGTAAATGTGACTCTGGAATCCCCGGAACTCGAAACGTGACGGTCTTCTGGAAGCAATCCAGCTGTGCATGATATGCCGCTAACCAATCCATCCCTAAAAGTGCGTCAAACTCGAGGTACTCTAGGACTCGTAAGTCTATCGGCAACTGATGCCCCTCTACCTCTATCGTGCAGTCTCGACATATCCGGTTAGGGTATATCTTTTCCCCAACGGCCGTACCGAGGACAAGGTGTGTGTCTAGCGTATGTGATGCTAACCCTAACTCTCCTACCATGCGTCCAGCAATAAATGATAATGTACTACCAGAATCTATCATAACATGCATCGATCTACCCATAATAGATAACGTACCCTCGACAAGCTGTCTGGTCGTTTGAGTGGCGCCAAGTTCTTCTCGAAGATTGATCTCGCGTTCTAAAGCTATCATCGATTATCCCCGATCCGAGGTCGCCGGCGCGCGACCGCATGATCTGTCAGATCATTGACCCACTGGGTCTCACACGCCACTAACGCCATTCGCTACATCACAACTAGATATGCGTGTTAACTCATTTCGTTAATCAGTTTAGTTAGACGGTTGAATCATTTTTAGCATTAAAACAGCGGAAGTCTTAAATTTAAAGCAAGTAAAACAATTAAATTCATCATCATATAGAGCATCATTTATAAGAGCAACTCCTATTGTGGAAAACCCGGGAAAGTACTCTGTATATAGGCGACAATACTAAGCAGTAATATATACAAGTACAATGTCTATCCAGTCTCCCAATACCCAAAAGTAAAGCAAAATCTCAAAATAACACGTACTAGTGGGTCCTCGACCGCGGGCAATCAGATGAAGTCGCGTAGAATCCCCTTGCCCCTACTAGCACTGGGATCTGCACTCGACCATCACAAAAAGCCAGATGGAGAGTACAGTTAGTAAGATTCCAAACGAAGTACACCGAGCATTTATAAGAAAATAAATAGATACCAATAATCATGTTAAATAATCATGCGGAAACTAAACAGACAACTGTGCTACGATCATCACTTGAATAAAAATATAAGAGAGAAACAAAGTGTGTACTTGTCCCGGTCAGACTAAACTGTACTTCGGACCCCCAGGATCCTTTCAGTGGGTGCCCCCACTTCCTTTCACCTGGTTCCTCGCGGTGCTTGCCCGACACGTGCACCCTTAATGCAACTCGGGTTGCAATTCACCGAGTGCCTGATCACACGTGCTACAGCCTAGTGTGCCATAAGTACACTACGAATATCAGGTGGGAGTAACTCGACCACTAACCCAAATGTTTCACGGAATAGAGTACAATAGCAAGGAATAGGAAATCAACGATGGAAAAGTAAACCCTCAGTGACTTTCATATGGATTCTTACGTACCTCAAAACGCACTCTCATACCCCGTAATCAATCTCCGAGTCCAAGCCCACTGGGTCCTTGGTCGCCAATTGATCACCCGTGTCCACCTATGACCATTTATTAATAATTCAGATTTAGTATGACAATTTAGGACCAATTTCTAAAATTTTAGGCCAAATTGCACATTTTGCACTTTTCGAGGCAAAAACCCCGTAAAAGTCGCGTCTGAAATTCCCAAATATTTTATTTGTCATAGAAATTTATCAATTTCTATTAATTTTATTGAAATATAATTTTTCGGAATTTTCTAAATTTTTTCAGAATTTTTCAAAGGTCGCAGGAAAGGCAATTACAGTGGCAGAGGTTAGAATAATCAACAATGGTCTGACAACAGTCAAAGTCGTAGACGAGGGAAAGTTGTGGTCAACAAAGGAATTAGATTTAATGTTACAATTGTTGCAAAGTTGGGCATACCGATGGTATCAAAAGGAAATTAGATGATAAAGGTGCGAGGGTTGTTTTTATTGGCTATGTTTCAAAGCAGACTAGAGCGTACAAATTATACAATCGAGTCACCAATTCAGGCATTGTTAGCATAGATGTCTTGTTTGATAAGAAGGATGTGTGGATTTGGGACACGAATAACTCAGTCTAGTGATCAGATTTAAGGATGAGGCTTCTACTTCAGCTAGTACTGATAATAGACCCTAGAGTACTTGTTGCAGACCACAAGGTAAGTTGGGCAACTAGCTCGACTTCGAGATTGTCAAGTCATCCTTGATAATTCCATTGTTGATGATGGCAATTTAGTGCATTATGCAATGTTTAACTTCGAGGAAGTTGTGTGAGACAGATGACGGGTGAAAGACAACACTTTTCTCATTTATTCGTTGCTCGTTTGTGCTCGTAGAGAACTAATGAATTCTTCATCAGTCTTTGTCTCATAAGTTGTCTCAAACTCCATTATAGCAACAAGTACATTGTCGAACTTCATGGTAAGGTGCAGTGCACATAATCTTCTAATTAACATTGTGATCGTCAACATCACGCCATTAATCTTCTTGTGATTGAAGATTGTCTGAACACAGGCCGTGTACTTCTCTATATCTTATGTGTTATCCATCTCTATCAACTCGAACTAACACCTTAAAGTCTATAGTTTGACTTTCTTGTTTTTCTGTACATCTTTATAGGACGTCTCCAAAGTGTCTCATTCTTCTTTCAATGTCTTCGCTTGTTGCACTTTTTCAAATGTCACATCATCAAGCATTTGCAATATGAAATAAAGCGTCATTTGATCTTTCTTGCGAAGCTCTTGTTGTGTTGGGGTAGCGGTGTGTTCAGGGTCTTCAAACCCTTTCTCAACTACCTCGAGTAAGTCTTAAAAACTGAACAAGACTTTCATTTGCATACTCCATCAGTCAAACGCCGAAATAGTATGTTGAATTTGACTTTTCCCCAAACGCCGAAATAGTATGTATGTATTGAATGCGGATTATGGTGAGTAATAAAATATTATTGTTAATTAAGGACCTATAAATAAATAAGTAATTCAAGGGCCTCTAAATAAATATTATTTTGGCCGCCGATGCCCTAGGCATCGCCTAGACACTCCCTAGCCTAGGCTAGGGAAATCTCCTCGGGATCGCCTTGGCACCTTGCGATCCTTGTGTTGACTCACAACATGCCCTGCCTTTCACACTTATGTTTGTTTTGATACTATGAAAAGTATTGACTCGGTAAATCACGAATTCTATTGATCACAACGTGGAGGTTTACCGCATATTTAATGAAACACAAACTTAACTCCTTTACTAGCGCAAACTAGAAAAAACTTAAACCAAATCTAATATTAACTTAAACTCCTAATACCTTTCAGATATTAAACTTAAGAACTTTCCCATGATAAGTTTTCCACTCTACCTTAAACTGTATATGATATTCTGCAGCACATATGTATTTGGCGAAGATGTGAGCTTCGGTGGGGTTTTCCGCTGCACAACTGGGTTGGCCGATCGATTTGGTAAACATAGGGTCTTCAACACTCCTCTATGTGAACAGGTAACTTAGAAATCATCAAGTCCATGTTTTTCGTAGATACACAAAAGCAGATGATTCCCGTCATATTTGGAAGACACCACTGTAGCAAGCAAATGCGTCTGAAGAGAAACATTTTTGTATTAACAAATGGGTTGCAACTAACTAGAGCAACATTTTAGGTTAAGCAATTGTCTAGTGAATGACTATGTTTTTATTTATTGCCCAAGGTCAGAATCCAGATACCAATGCCTATCCCTGTCAATCCTGTCCTCAAGATGGTAGAAGTGTTATAAAGAAATTTGAGAATGTCCATTTAGTCATTCTTTGAGGATAGAGTGCGCACCTAAAAATTTGGAGCTTGCTCTTTCAATAAATGTGCAGCAATCTTCCTTTTACTATTTTTTCTCAATGGTGTTTTGTATGCAGATAGTTATTTGAGAAACTAAATCTTGCCTTTCGTTGTGCAGGGCCTTGTTGGATTTGGTATTGGTCTGGCAGCAATGGTGTGTTTAAGATTTGTGCATGTATCAAATTAAGTATTGCTTGTCTAACAATTTTATCAGGTTTTTTTTTTTTTTTTTTTTTTTTTTTTTTTTTTTTTTTTTTCTGGTTTGGTGTGTATGGCAGGGAAACAGAGCAATTGCGGAAATTCAGTTTGCAGATTATATTTTCCCTGCTTTTGATCAGGTATACTTTCTTTTTTAAAGCTTAAAATCAAGCGTAATAATATATTTTTTTCCTCTCATTGACCGAAAATCTTGCATTGTAGATAGTCAATGAAGCTGCAAAATTCAGATATCGGAGTGGGAGTCAGTTCAATTGCGGAGGTATTTTTTCTTTGAGAGATTCAGTTTGTGCATAAATATTGAGGTCATAAAAAAACAAAATCATCAATACCCAGAGTTATTAACTATTAAATTCATTTGAAAATCTTACACAAAAGCTAAAATAAGCTACAAATTATCTTATAGTTTTAGTAAAATGGTTTTATCATAAATGGATTCGAGCTGCTTCTTCAATTGTTTTACACAGCATGCAACTCTTGAGGTTAGGAGTTCAAGTTCCTACTTACCGAAAACGATTTTGAATGTTCAAATGTACTCCATGAGCTTTTTGCTGCAAGAACTTGTGTTTGGTTTCTGTTACTCGCTCGAGTCACTCCCTTATTTTCATGAAATATTTTCAGGTCTTACAATAAGGGCCCCATATGGAGCAGTAGGCCACGGTGGCCATTATCATTCACAGTCGCCAGAGGCTTTCTTTTGTCATGTTCCGGGACTCAAGGTCTGTTTCCAAACTGTTCCATGAAGGCTTCACCTTCGTTACTCTTTTCAGTTAAAACTTGTTAAACAATAGGAGTCAAAAACTCATTAAAGAAACAAGATTACCCGTCATTGAGTACTGTTGTTTGGATTTGGAGGTAACCTCTTTGAGACTAAGACTTGTCATGTCGCTAAGACGCTAACTGACTAATGAGCATCGATGCTCGTTTATTTATGCAATGTTTTACATTCTTGAAATTTTAACTGGAGTAGTTGATCTTTTCTTTTGGAAGTGAATGGCATTCAATATTTTGATCTGATATTTCAATTTCCCATCTAGGTAGTTATTCCTCGAAGTCCAAGAGAAGCAAAAGGGCTGCTATTGGCATGTATTCGTGATCCAAACCCCACAATATTCTTTGAACCAAAGGTATTGAATTGTTTTCATATATTTTAATTTAAACTCTTTGCCTATAGTTTCTAAAATCTTTTGATTGTTAATGCTATGATTTTCAGTGGCTTTACCGCTTGGCTGTTGAGGAGGTCCCTGAGCACGATTATATGCTACCCTTATCCCAGGCAGAGGTACGCAGCTTTGGGCATTAATATCAAATATTCTACGTTATCGGAATCAAAAAAATTATATAATATTTCATATAGGTGATTCGTCAAGGAACTGATATCACTCTCATAGCCTGGGGAGCTCAACTTGCTGTCATGGAACAGGCATGTGTAGAGGCAGAAAAGGTTACTACATGCACTGCACTTGGGGATATCAGGTCTCATGGTATGTCCCTAAAATTGACTGATATTATTAATATCTTTGCAGGATGGGATTTCTTGTGAGTTAATAGACTTAAAAACATTGATACCCTGGGACAAGGAAACTGTAGAAGCATCCGTCAGAAAGACGGGGAAGCTACTTGTGAGTAAAATATGTCTGACCATTCGCATTTTTTTCCAATTATTTGCTTGGGTGTAATGAAAAAAGGAAAATACATTTTCTATGCTTGCTTCATCTTTATGTGGTTTTTAATATGGCTTGCCAGTAGGTTAGTCATGAAGCCCCCATTACTGGAGGATTTGGTGCTGAAATCTGTGCTTCTATTGCTGAGAGTTGCTTCTTAAGGGTAACTTCTTTCATCACTTACAGTGATTTTAGTTGAAATATCTTTGTTTTATTTCTTGCCTTCTTGAACAACGAGATAGACGATAGCCCATTTTGAACTGCATTTATCATGTGCTTTTGCTGAATATTCTACTTGTAAGTCACTAGGTTAAATGAGTCCTTTTCTCCTTTGTTGATTCTGTTCCAAAGAATTACCTCTTTTGATAAGTCCATGGTCTTTTAAATGCACTGCTATGCGATAAGTCCTTTATCCGGAATCGATTTCTGATAACTTCGTCTTTTACCTTTTTTTCAATTTGAACAAACGCTGTTGAATAATATCCATACACTTGCACCCGAGCGGTGTGGTGTAGTGGTAGCAACTCAAGCTCAAAACGTTGACTAAGGCAATGACCCTTAGTTTCAGTCGCAGCAACTACGTTATGTCCTCCAACTACTTTGGGGTGTTGGAGAAGGTGCTCCCGATCGTGGGACTTCAAAAAAAAAGCCATACACTTGACTAACTCTCCTCGTTGCAGCTGCAACAAATAGTATTCTTGCTTTTAGCTGCTTCTTGGATTGCTCTTGAGCAATGTTTAAGAGTACCATGAAATTATCCTCTCTCGCGTGCGCATGATGGCCTTTTTAACTTATATCTCAACGTATCTCATGGTGGGTAAATTTTCCATGGCCATTTTATCAGCTTGACTGTTTAGCTTTTCTGTGTTAGAATTCTTCATTGCAATCTTAGTCAATTTGATTATGAACTCATTTTCTGTTTGAAAATTTGTTGCAACAGCAGTAATAGACTTGTTTGTTTTTGCAGCTAGAAGCCCCTGTAGCGAGGGTATGCGGTCTCGACACTCCATTCCCGCTTGTATATGAACCATTTTACATGCCTACCAAGAACAAGGTCATTTGGCTATGATCATCATCTATTCTTTATGCTGCATTTGTTGTTGCTCACTCAACCTTTCTTTGTTAACATGGACAAAAGTGGCTATGAATGCAGATCTTGGACTCCATCAAGGCAACTGTGAATTATTAGGAAGGGAGAAAATGTCGATGTGATGCACTGAATGAAACTGCAGCTTCTTCTCCCTTGAAAATAAAATGGTAAAGATTGCTGATTATGTAGCTCTGATCACTCTTGTTTTTATTAATAAACCAGTTTCATGAACGTGCTACGCACGACTAAGCCCGATCGTTTCGCTCGCGGGATTTTAATTAAAAAAATAAATAATGTTAATTTAATATGCAACTAAATATAAAATTTAAATTTAAATAATATGTACGAGTTTGAACAAACTATGTAATATAAAATTCAAACATACATAATTTGAATATGTAATAAGTAGAAATGCTATTGAAGAAGCATCATTTAGCTCCACAAAAGAAATAGAAAGAAAAAGGATCGATAGGGACGAAATATCGAAGCAAAAGATGTGACAAAACTGACTTCACAATTGTGGACATATATACTATAAACATTCGTAAACATTACATGACATATACTGACCACCATCACCGTGGTAGAACTACTACATATATACAATGCGAAAAATTAGAACTTACTATATTCTATAACACTATATACATGACATGAATTGCTCATCTAAATACTATCTTCTTTTGAAAAAAAAAATAGAACTATACATCAGTATTTTGCTTCGAGGTTAATGATTTTGTGGCTGTTAGTCCTCCCTAGTCTTTCAATAGCTTAGCACGCAATTGCATGCACAATGTAATTATTAATAAAAATGTATGTTTAGCAATTTATAATGAATGAGAAATCCAATATATAGGATCATATAAGTATAAATTGAAATTTATACATACCTGCCTATATAGTGAAGAATCCCCAAGTGATTTGTTCAATTCAACTAAATAATGAGATGGGTGGATTAATGTGATCTGATGACCAAAAACAATGAAAGAATCAATTAGTGACAATAACTACTACATGTATATATCCACTAATTATAGGTTAATTAAAATAAAAATGGGGCTTTAAACATGTTTAAATTCAATGAATTTCATATTCATACCAGTACTGAAACTATTAGCCGAACGAATATATTTGGACCCATGTTTAGTTGCACCATTCTCGTCGTTATCAACCGCTAAATCATGTAACAAATCAATTGTATACGATGCTAATTAATGATCTATTAAGTTGTTAATTAGTTCAAAGAAATTAAATTAAACTTTTTATCCATGATTCCCATATTGACCTTTCAATTATTTATTTTTTCTATAGCGAGTCCCATTTTCATGACTACATCCTCTATCTTCTCAAGTATAATTCCTGGACTATGATTCGATATAAAATTTATCTTCCTCTCGAAAACATTATGCGAATTAATTAGCTCAATTTATCTTCCTCTCGAAAGCATTGATTGGAGCACAACTTGGATTCATCTCATCTTGATCTGCTTGCTTCAAAATAAGTTCAACTTCATTAATTAGCTACCTAGTCTTTCATATATACATGTTACAATCATTAATTAGCTACCTAGTCTTTCATATATACATGTTACAAAGAGCGATGAAATCAATTAAGTTCATATATATATATATATATATAAATGTACCACATTGTCTTTAATTCGAAAATCATCTTCTAGTTCTTCATTGTCATGGTTAGTCAAAGGGATATAGTCTTGGTTGAACAGCCATCTTCTTTGATTTCGGCAATTGTAATGCGAGTAGCGGGATTGGTCGAGAATTCTCACGATTAAGTTCTAAGCACCAGGGGAGAGCCAACTGGGAATATTAGTCTTTCCTTTGGCTGCCTGAATTACATACATATATTTTCATTAATTATATATGTGCATTGAAATTATGATTTCAAATACTTAAAATGTATTAGCTTGCTAGTCATTAGATCCAACAATTTATTTGCGTGAATGCCTCACCTTCTGATAGAGCACCTCAAGATTCAGATCGTCAAATGGAAGTGAGGATGTTAGTAGCGCATACAAGATTACACTGCACGCCACACATTGGATACTGCTCCATCATACCCCCCATTCAACATAACCTGCAATACATATATATAGATCATCAATGCGTCGATGAGAAGAAGAGAATTAAGATGTGCATTGAAGAAAATGTAATATTTGGAGTGATTAATGTAAATAAGAAATCATCAAATCATTAATCATCAACTTCAAAGAGTTCCGTGAAACGAAAAACATAAGGGTGGCGTTGTCCCTCTGCTCGAGAATTTTAAATGAAACATAAACCATGATGCATTTTCCTACATCGCAAATTCTAATTTTCATTCGTTTATCTTTGCGCAAAGAAACGACAACTCCTTGTAAGGAAAACGATATCGAAGCGAGAGAAATGTCGTGTATATTCAACTTTTAATCTATTCATGGATATCAATGTAAAAAACAAGTTGATTCCTGAAAAGACAAGACGAATGACATCCTAGCACATGAACTATTGCAAGCGATCACATTATTCAAAAGCGATTGAGGTTTGCTAAATGTCGGCTTATTAGACTTTCGTAACCTCATCAGAAATAAAATGTTAAGATTAAGGGAATATTTCGGATCTTAACCTAAATGTTGAATGATAATCTTCCAATATGAGGATGCAACCATGGAAAGAGATTCATTTTCACTATACATTTCAAAGCATGCACGCTTTAATCTAAAAGAGTAGAGATGGACTTGTCTAAAGTTTAATGAATAACTACGAGTATATTTGGTCATGACCTTGTTATTTAGAAATCAGATAACCAAGCACTTAATTCACAATGCACAATAAAATAATTACCCCTTAAAAACAACAACGGTTGCCTCATTCAATAAAGGGTCATAAGTAACATAGCTGTGTCTAGTAATCCAGCCACAATCAATCGTGCATTTGAAGTCACGAATTAAAGAATATTCACTCAGATCCCCAAAATGAAAATCTTAGGAACTTGTAATTGTGTAAACATGTGAAGTCAAAAACATATGCCATAGATTTTGGCATACTAATATATATCATGTAACAGCCCATTTTAATAATGTATATTCAATTTAGAGACACGAACGCCAGCTCGGATCTACGTGGACGCCGCGGTAGGCTAGGACACACGGGGACTTAGGTATGGAAGTTTATGGTGTGTTGGTTGCTTATTTGCGGTGTAATTTATTCAAATACATCGCACGTGTGTATGTTGCAAAATAATACGTGTGAGGGTGTGTGAACGGTATTCGCCTCGATATACGTGTCGACGCGAGTATCAAGTAGTCGACGGGACCGAATATTAGGTCGAGGAAACGAAAACACACAAATTGAATAAAAATTTGTCAAGTAAATAATATGGAATAGGTATTAGGTGGCTAGTGACGCGGCGGTACGCGTATATTGCGGTTCGGACACGAAACCGGGCGTCGAAATGCCGAAAACACGGGTGAGTGTCTTAGCTGTGTCACATTTTGGTGTCAAGACACAAACTCTACAACACTTGTCCATATAAGTCAAACCCAACAACACTTGTCCATATAAGCCAAACCCAACAACACTTGTCCATATAAGCTATTACCTTTTCTCTCACCTCTGTTGGATTTTGGGGTTAAATACGCAATGGAAATTACAAAACAATTTTGACAAAAACCCCAACAGGATCCGAATCTAATTCCATTAAAAACGTTTAAACCATGAAAACTTAATCATACATCGGTCGCAATATACCTTTCGAAGGTTGATCGATCTCTAAGGCGCCGCTAACGACGAACGCACCTACCAATGATCCACACACGAACGGCGGCCGAGATTCGAAGTGCTAGCTTCGAGAGAATACCAAACATTTTTGTTTCTCTTCAAAACGATCCAGCGTACGTAAAACCCTAATTCGTTTCTAAAGCGAAAATAGAGTTTCGGCCACTTAATTTTTCATGTGTTCTAACTTAAAGCGTCTATTTATGCAACCACTTGTATATAGACGGTTAAGTAAATTACACATATACCCCTACTTAAAGAAGTATAAGTGTAATAAACCACAAGGACGTTTAAATGTCATGAATTTTATCATATAAAATTCGTTTTTACGAACCATCTTAAAATCTCGCAAAACCATTCTTAGTGTGCGACCCAATGGCTCATACTAACGTTAGCGGTGTACCAAAACACATTTTGGTATACAAGTCATAAGCGGCCTCTAGTAAGACATTATGACTACCCAAGTTGTACGAATATCAAATCGATACAACCTAATCAATAATGTGTATAACATCCTTTTGTCACACGATATCCTTTTGATCAAACATAAGGCATGAAATTGTCATCGAACATGTTCAATCGTACTAGTCTGATCTCTAGGTAGATTTGAAAACATCCAAGTGACATTGATCAATATCAATTCACTTAGACTAGGTCTTTTAACGATCTAACACATCGAGGATCCACTTGGATATCTCTCTTTATATGAGATGGATAAATTATATCTCGATTACACAACTTCATCACATTGCTCACTTTGTAACCAATCACAACATTTATAATCGTCCAGGTTAAAGACAACGTTTGATTGTGTCAAATCAATGTGTTCCTAATGTTGAAATATCTCGTAATCTCAAGTCGAGGATTTAGAAAAATATACCTATCATGAGAAACAACTATGACTTAATCCATATGATGTTCTCACGGTGGTGATCGATACTTACTTTGTTCCCTAACAAGTACTCGTGATCTTGATTCGTATCCATATACGTATAATCATCATATGATCATCAATCAAGACTCACACTAGTCTTAATTCATTATAGTTCCCAGTATAATTATCGACTAGGGACATTTAGGATATTTCTGTAAATACCAATGGATCTTATTATAATGTGAACATGCAAATTAATTATAATAAACAACAAATGAAATCCTCTATTTTATTAACTAAAAGTATTCATAAAGACAATTAATGGATTGACCTAGGGCACATGCCCCGACAACCTCACCTCCACCTCACTTCACACACACACCCCATGCACACACACACCCCTTTGGGGTGGCCGAGAGGAAGAAGAAGGAACGCGGAGAGGAGGAGGAGAAAAAGAAGCGGGAAGGAGAGAAGAGAATGTGGAGACGTCACGGCCGAGGTGAGTCCTCGTTGTTTGTTGTGATTTCGGTGGGTTTTGGTGGGGTGGCGAGAGTGGGGTCCGCCATGGAGGCGACCAGGGCCAAAGTGGAGATGGCAGGGGGTGTCTCCTCCGTCATCGAGTCGCCGAGGTTGGGGTGGAGAGCAACCCCAACCCGAACCATGGAAAAGAAAAAAACAAAAAAACAAATTGATCAAACCGAGGTTGGTTCGATCGGGAGGAAGGGGAGATGGTGTACCCAAACAAAATTAAAAAAAAAAAAAAAAAAAAAAAAAATGAAAGAAAATTTTGGAAAAATTTTGGAAAATTTGGGAAAATTTCGAAAAATTTGGGAAAATTTCGGAAAATTATATTTCCATAAAATAAATAGAAATTTATGAATTTCTATGACAAATGAAATATTTGGATAATCCGGACGCGACTTTCGCGGGGTTTTTGTCTCGAAAAGCGCGAAACATGCAATTTGGCCTAAAATTTTAGAAATTTGCGGTAAATTGTAATGCTAACTTAAATTATTAATAAATGGACATAGGTTGACACGGTGATCAATTGGCGACCAAGGACTCAGTGGACTTGGACCTGGGGATTGATTACGGGGTAGTGGAGCGCGTTGTGAGGTTTGTAAAACCCAATGGAAAAACTCTCGAGTATTTATTTTGCTTTGTAATTTCATTCAATTCCAATATTTCCTTGTGATTTTTCCTATATCTATATCTTGTTGTTTGCACGGTTGGTTGAGTTACTCCCACCGAATTTTTCGTTGTGTGTCTATGCATTCTAGACCATAGCATGTGTATCAGGAGTTCTCGGTGGATAACGACCCGAGCTATTGAACTGCTACATGTGTCGGTGCGTCGTAGGTCTACGCCGGCCACCGAGAGGATCGGGTGATAGCTAGTTGGGTGCGCCCACTAGTGGGATCCCTGGAAGGGAATCCCGAATTATGGTTTAGTCCGACGGAATGTGGACAGCACACACATTTGCACTTTATTGTTATCTATGCATGCGATGCCCTACTTACGCTTGTCTCTGTTTACATTCCGCATGTTTATTTAACGGTATTTATTGACTTCTACTTATTTATATGAATGCTCGGAGGAGTTCCTTGAGATTTTACCGACTAGAATCGTCATCCATTTTCTTCTGTGACGATTGAGTGCAGATCCGAGTACAAGTAAAGGTAAATGGATCTTAGGCGACTACCTCTGAGGATTACTTTTACGTGTGATTATTTTGATTCTTTTGGGAACTGGGGAGTGACATGACATTGTACATAAATATTTTACATGGTACAGTCGTCTACCTTTATACATAATATTTTTAAGGGTTTTTTACACAGTAGGATTTGTTAAATTGATTAATATTCATTGCATTTAAGTACAACTTCCGCTGCATATGTCATTTATACGTTGTACACACAAGTGGATGCGAATTTCGTGACAGGAAAAGGAAGGGCAGGTGCCGTACACGTATAGTAGGGCCGGCTGACAAGGAGTACACGGAGACACGTCACCCCGGGGCGGCGAGGGCCGCCACATATAAGTTGGCTTATAGTCGAATACGTACTTGAACGTTGTAGCAGTGTATATCATGTACCTACCAGTAGTGTGCATAACACCCTGGTGGTAGGCACACTCTTTTAAGTGTGTGATTGAAGTTCAAACAATGTGCTAGATTTGTGTGTTTTGGAGTTCAGTTTTCTAGTGGTGAAGCTTTTCAATGGAAGATTATTTATGCTAAATGTTTCGCCCTTTCTGTAGTCTAATTTCCCTCAATTTCGCATATCTTCTAGAGCTAACGAAGATGATGGCCATTGTTTACTTTATGATTGAGTTTTTGCAAATCTTTGAGCATCTATGCTTGAAGGGTAGGATCATATTGCAAATAGCTTCATTAAAATTGTATTTTTTTTAGTTTTTCATAACACATAGCTTGCATTGCCATGCTTAACACTTTGAAGAATTGTAGTTTTTTGTTTGAAATTTATTGTTTCTTGAAGTTCGGTTACAAACTTTTGAAGGACTTGGGAGTTGAAGCATAGCAGCTGACTCACATGCTAGAATATGTCTTGCATGCATTTCAACAAACGGCTAGTGTTCAAGATCTTAAACCCCAATTCAGTTTCGAAAATCAAAACCTTAAGACTCCACTTCCCAAAATCAATCAAACACATATAAACCATGAATCAAATTGAACATTGAATCAATGTTTCTTTTAAAAACCATGAATCAAATTGAACATTGAAACCAAAACACACATAGAGAGAACACACGTCACCAATGAATAAATTTAATTCAAACAATTGAATCTCACACACCTTCTCCAAAGATTTATCCTTATCTGGAACACGAGCGAGGAGTGATCGATCGAAGAATAATTGAATCTGGAACAGGAGCGAAAAAACGTGTATCGGATTGATGAGGTAAAAAACGTGTATTGTATTGGAGTGATCGAGCTAGTATATCGTATTGAGGAGTTCGAGCTTGATTTGGAGATAAAAAAGGAAAGATCATGGAAGATTGATGAGAAGAGGAGTTGTAGCTTGATTTGGAGATAAAAAAAAAATGAAAGATCAGGAAACGCAACATAAGTATGGGCAAAAATGTAATTTTGCTTACGACTCAAGAATTTGTGATTGGTGCTTTTATATATATGATAGATAAAAATAAAGAAGTAATTCCAAAAGCAACTCTGTTGAGATGGATTAGACATCACTTACTAAAAGTAAGGCGTGTCGTGCATAACACGATAGTTAGGCGTATGTTGCACTTTTTGTTGTCTATTTACAAGTGTCGTCTCGCATTAACATAATGCGAAGGAAATTTGGACAAAAGTTGTCGAGGATCGTTTGGAGTGAGCGAGTAGGAGTTGAGGGACTAAATCGGCTCTAATTTAGGGCTGACAATTTAGGTCATGAAGCGATTAATAATACGACACGACACGACACGTAATAAACATGTCGTGGGTTTGGCTTAAGTGGGTTTGGGTCATAAACATGTTAACACGTTTATACACGATTAATAAAAGTGAGTCATTAACACGTCAACTGCTTAACTCGTTTATGACTCGCTTAACACGACTAAAGAATAATGTATAAATAATAAATATAATATAATAAATAAATTGGTACAAATTCACACGTTTGAATGCATGTTAATAGCATGATTTATTTATTTTATTTATAGACATCTTTTATCATATTTTATTTTATATTTGAGAGGAAATATTCATTTTACTTTTAATATATTATTTATGTTTTAGATTTTATTAATAATTATTTATTAAGAAAAAATAAAACTTTTCACCAAAGTAAAATTTAGATATTTTTTAGATAATTCTTATAATTTTGTTTATGTTATTATTACGAGTCATTTTTGCTTTATTATTAAGAGTAGTAAAGACTTGAATGAAAAAGTAAAGTAAAACTAACGACTATATACAACCGCATTATATTTTATTGGCTATTTTAGTATGTTTGTTCGAATTTAATAATTTAGATATATTTTAAAAAGTAGTAACCAAATTATAAAAGTTTAAATAAAATAAAATTTTTAAATACAATATTTAATAAACAAGTGACACGAATACACGACATGTTTAACACGACCCACTTAGACACAAAAATGATTAACACGATTAATAAACATGTCATGTAATGGGTTTGCATTATATGGGTCATGACTTGTTTATGACACGACACGTTTACGACTCACTGACACGAATTGCCACCCTTACTCTAATTCGATTTTACGAACTGAGTTAGTAACTCTTTGAGACTACACGGACTAAATTGACCTTTTTTTGTCCAATATGGAGAAACACAATTGGTACAAAAGTGGATCTAAAAGGAAAGGGTAATATGCTAGAATAACAACTTGAAGTGACAACGGAATGCAGAACAACTGAGTTGGCGTGTGGGTCATAGCGCTACAGATGGTTTTGCATAAAATTGAAAAAATTACAAAAGTACTAATGTTTTTAGTTTAAATTCGAAAAATAAGGTTGTTTTTTTTTCCAGAATAGGCAATAACGCTATGCAAAAGGCGTTATTAGAGTGGTGGAATTTTTTGTTGACGTGACGGTCCACGTAGGATGACCACGTGGACATGGCCGACCGAATAGCGCATGGGTTGCACGGGTTGTACGTGTTGTCCGCCTCGCAATACGTGGTGACGTTTACATGTGGTATATGGTCTGTAGTGGATATGCATGGGTTGCCCCCTCGAGATACGTGCATGACGTTTGCATGGATTGTCCACCTCGGGATACGTGTCTGACATTTGCATTACTTATCTACCTCCAGTTATGTGCACGACGTTTGGATGGTTTGCATGGACCGCAACAGGTTGCATGAGTTGTCTACCTCGAAATATGTGCTTCACATTCGCATGGTTTGCATGGATTGCACGAGGTTGCATGAGTTGTCCACACCTCGAGATATGTTGTCTGACGTTTGAATGGTTTGCACGAAGATGCATGGCTCGCCCACCTCAACATACGTGCGTGGCGTTTACATGTGTTGTCAACCAGGAGATACGTGTGTGACGTTGGCATTGGCTTTACCACCTCGAGACACGTGCATGATGTTTGCATGAGTTGCATGAGGTTGCATGGGTCGCCCACCTCGACAGACGTGCCTGACATTTGCATGAAATCTCCACTTCGGCATACATGGGTGAAGTTTCCATGGGTTGTCCACGTCGATATGCGTGCACGTTGTTTACATTGGTTGTCTTCCTCGAGATACGCGAGTGACGCGGTCCACGTGGTCGTCCATCTCCATATGTACGTGTCGTTCATAGGGCAATTTTTTTTGTATAGATAACTCATTTTCAAAAGGAGTCATTCATAGAGTGTATAGTTTTATATAGATAGCTCATTTTCAAAAGGAGCTATCTATACAATTCCTTAATCCACCTCACCACCATGCTTTGTATAGATAGCTCATTTTCAAAATGAGTTATCTATACAATTGTCTTCCACCTCACCACCATGCATGCCACCTCATCGGTGATAACTCCTTTTCAAAAGGAGTTATCACCTACTTTTGTAATTTAAAAGTAAACTTCCATATTTTGAGAATTAAATTGTATCTCCACCCCACTTTTAGAAAAACTGGACAAATTGTACTTTCATACGCATGAGGTGACAATTGCAAACTCAAATGAATTTACTAGTTCATCTTCTTCCAAATCCTACAAATCCTTTGTTCTCTTCACTTCATCATCTCCAATGGCTTTCAATTCAGAGATGATGTAACGGCCCGAAAATTTCACTTGTGCCACGTGTCAAGTCAAGGTCGTATGTAGGACCCACTCGTCGAAATACGTATATCCGAATCCAATTTAAGATGATATGCTAACTATGCGAGGTCGGTGGCCGAAACACGAACGGACGTGCCTCGAATCGCGTGCCGACGTGGGATCGGGATAGTGGATTTATGTGGTTTTAATGTGGTCACGTTAAAATCGTATACATTGGATACGCCTCGTGATGCGAGTGGCGCGAGTATCGAGATTTTTAAATGAGGCGGGTTGGTGTCTCGAGATGCGCGCTGCCCAATTTTTTAAAGAAAGCATTTGACTAAATATGTTTTTGATGTGCCTCGAGTTTCGCTCCGCACGAATCTCGAGGACACTTGATTTCTTCTTGAGGAAGAAACAAAAAGGGAGAGAAAGATTTGGATAAGAGCAGAGAGAGAGAGAGAGTGATCGGGAGGTGAAAGAAAGAGGAGAGGATATGGGAGAGAGGTGAAGGAGCTCGCGAGCCAGCGAGATCCGGCGAACCCGGCGACTCCGGCGCGAACCAGCCGCGGATCATCGCAGACGGACGATCGCTCGCGCAAGCGACGTGGAGGCCGCGGATGGCGATGGCGGTTTCAAGAAGGCGACGACGGCTCCCGATGTCTGGGCGAGCAGCCGCCAATGGCTGGCGACGACGCAGCCGTGAGCGTGGTCAGTGGCGAGATCGGACACTGTCCAAGCGGCGGAGCTCCCTCAAGAAGCTGCGCGGACAGGATCGGCCGGGGAAACCCTCGACGGATCGACGCGTTGAGGCGAGGAGCACGGCTGTGACCCCACAGCCGGCGGTCGGGAGCAAGCGAACGGCAGCGACCGGCCAGTAGGGGGCTGCGTGTTGAAGCTCGAGGCTTCAATGAAGAAGAGACATTAGAACAAAGAAGGAGGAAAAACAAAGCTTCAACTACTTCGTTGAATGCTTTGCACACTTTATTTATAGTCAAAACAAACTTTACATCTCATTTGTTGATGTAAATACATCTCAAATTAGTTGGATTACAACACACAACACACACACAAAATTCACTTACCGCTTATTACAACGAGAAGATATACCTCGAGATACACACCAATTACGAGAATCAATGGTTCACTCTAACATCCCCCTCAAACTAAGGGAAGAGAAGTAAGACTTAGTTTGTCCCTTAAAAACAAAAACCAGAGACAAGTAAATGATTTAGTGAAAATATCAAGCAACATTATCAATGAAGGAACATGATGAATCGAAGACAACCCTTGACAACACTTTATCTCGACATAATGAATATCTAACTCAATATGTTTAGTGCGAGAGTGATAACCTGGATTCTTGGCTAATGCAAAGAAGACTCATATTATCACACCAAACAAGTAGGACTAGTACCAAGAGAAATTTTCAATTAGAAAATAGGATGAATCAACTTAATTCAACATTTGTTACTGTACGCAAGAGCACGATATTCGATTCCGTACTAGGCCAGAGCAACGACCTGCTTGTTTCTTAGATCGCCAAGAAATCAAATTAGATCCCAAAATACGAGAATAACCCGCCACAGATTTCCTATCATCCACTCGAAGCGACCTAATCAAATCGAGAATACCGAGTGAGAAATAAATCAAGACTTTCGGTTTAAAAAACAAACCCAAATCAACGATTACCTTTGAGATAGCGCAACACTCTCTTAAGAGCTTGCCAAGTGCAATACCGTAGGAGATCTAGCTGGAATTGACTTAAAGTATTGACAATATAAGCAATGTCACGGCCTAGTATTAACAAGGTATTGGAGACCACCAAGCAAACTCCTATAAAGAGTTTTATCATGAAACAAAGCACATTGCCATCCTTGTACAATGACTTACCAACAAGAAAGGAGTAGCAATTGGTTTTGCATGAGACATACCTCCCTTTTGTAAAAATTTGTTGAATATAAGTCGTTTGAGTTAAGTACTGATCCTTTGCGGACCTATGAACTTCCATTCCCAAGAACAAATTCAAATCTCCAATATCTTTTAAGTCAAACTTACCATTCAACTTATTAATGAAAGATTGAATGGAAGATTGATTAGAACCGATAATTATAATGTCATCCACATAAACCAACATACATACAACACAACTTGCTCATGATGATAGATGAACAAAGAGGCATCGAACTTTGGAATTATGGAAGCCCCAAGACAACAAAGTGGATTTCAAGCCTGATCAAACCATGCACGAGGAGCTTGGCGACGAGACCATACAAAGCTTTATGTAAGCGACACACGAGCGATAGGGCGAGAAAGATCCACAAACCCCATAGGTTGAGTTGTGTAGACCTCCTCACCTAACCGACCATTTAAAAATGCATTATTGATATCAATCGACGCAACGACCAACCAAAATGAATGACCAACGACAAAATAACTCGAATAGTAGAAGCCTTAACAACGGGACTATATGTCTCATCAAAATCAATACTAGGGTACTTGTTTAAACCCTTTGGCCACTAATCTAGCCTTGTATCGATTTATAGACCCATCGAATTCCTCTTAACAGAGGAAAAAATCCACTTATTTCCAACAACATTTTGACTAGGAGCGAGATGGAACCGAGAGACCAAGTACCATTTTTCATGAGAGCATGATACTCTCGATCCATTCTTTGCCTTCCAATGAGGAATACGAAGAAGCGCGAGCAGATGCGAGGAATATCATGTTCATGAGTGGATGTAGTAGACAAAAACACTTTTCTTAAAGCGATTCCATCCTTGGCCCGAGTAATCATTGGATGGATGTTTTGAGGATCCACACTGGTCCTTGAATCCTCAAGCAACATGAGGTGTAACCTCAATGAAACGAGGACACCATTCACTTAGATGAAGAAGATGAAGATCTGATGGAAGCACCGGCGATGTGGAACCAACAAAAAGGAAAAGCGATAGGCAACTCGGGCGATGTAGAAGTTGTTGTATGAGACTTATCAGAAAATAAAGAAGGAAAAGGAAATTCATTCTCATGGAACACAACATTTCTAGTGATGTAAATCTTCCCAGATGGACTCAAACACTTGTAGCCCTTATGCTGACTGCTATACCCCAAAAATATGCACTTTTCAGATCTAAACTGGTACTTATGAGCATTATAAGGACGCAAATATGGAAAGCAAGCACATCCAAAAACTCGAAGTAAAGTGTAATCAGGGGATTCATGAAATAATTTCTCAAAAGGTGACACACCATGCAGTACTTTAGTAGGAAGACGATTAATCAAAAATGCAATGAGAGAACAAGCATCCCACCAAGATTTTGAGGTACTTTACTATGAGCAAGCAATGCAAGACTCATTTCAACTATATGGCGATGCTTACGTTCACTCGACCATTACGTGCATGTGTATGAGGACATGGATCTTTGAAAAATAATGCCACATTCATCAAGTACAGATTTAAAAGATCTATACTCACCACTTTGATCAGATTGAACTTTCTTGATAGTAGACTTAAAGCTGATTCTCCACCATTTTCTTAAAGTGCATAAAAGCATTCAAAGCATCGATTTCAATTTCAAAGGATATAACCATGTAAATCTAGTGGAATCATCAATAAAATGAATGTAATAGTTGAAACCACTCGAGAAGTAATCGGTGCAGGACCCCACAAATCAAGTATGTATCAAATCCAAAACATTATTCGACATTTTGGATGAATGAAATGGTAATGCATGACTCTTGCCCAGATGGACAAGATCGACAAAGATCAGTGATTGAACCGAATGGAAGATGAAGTTTTTGATGCATAACTTTGTTGGAGTGTCTTTTGTCTTGGGATGACCAAGTCGGAATGCCACGGTGAAGACAAACTTTTATTGGACACAAACAAAGCAAAGCATGTGAAGAAGGGAAGCTGTGCATGTGGACCCGAGAGATGCGATATAGACGTTTTGTATTGTTCCGTGAAGAAGAATCTCATTGGTTTGAAGGTCCTTCACGAAACATACATGAGGATGAAACTTCAATCAACACATTGTTATCTCTGGCTAACTGGGAGACACTCAACAAATTCTTTTTAATGTTAGGTACACACAAAGTGTTATGAAATGATAATGCAGAACCAACAGATGGAATGCAAGCAGACCCAGTGCCAGTAATTTTTAGCAACTGACCATTACCAACCATTAAAGATTGATTACCTGAGTATGTGGAGGTGTTATGCATCTGAGAAGGATCCCCAGTAACATGAGATGTAGCACCACTGTCCATGTACCACGATCCATCATGACCGAACTTACGATGCAAGTAAAGAAAGACGAAGGTGTATGAGATTGAGGAGTGAAAAGGCATCATCGTGGCGAGAGGAGAACTCCCTGTTTGAGAGCCCATGTACTTCATGTACGCCTATAGTAACATACACCAATTTCTTGAATGTCCAAACTTCCCACAAATTTGACATGTGGGTTTCTTTGTTCTTGGGTGATGACTTGAAACCCCCTCTCGCCTCGGAACCTTCCATTACCACGACCTCTGAAACCGTATTTGCTCTATTCCCATTGGAATTCCGATTCGAATATTCGACTTAGTGTTCTTTTGGTTTTAATTTCCGCAAAGACATTAACGAGATGGAGAATCTGCAACACCAAAGTATTTTCATTATACCGATCCAGGGTTTCTTCAAACCCGATCAGTGTAGAGTGTAGTTCCTGCCATTGTAAATCACATCTTCCCTGCAAGAAGGTAGTAATAGGTAGATATTCCCTGTCTAAACCAATCAATACACTGGAAATCAAATCATCTGTGTTCACTCCTGATCCTGCAATGGCCAGATTATCAGAAATACATTTCATCTTAGACAAATACTCTTTCATTTTCATCGCCCCCTTACGAGTTGTATGGAGTGCTTTCTTGAGAGACTGAACATGAACTCTATTATTAGAGCCAAAATATGTTTCGATTTCTTTCCACTAATTCATGTGCTGTTTGTTTCGGTGTATTCCCTATAATCTGCATTGCAGTATCGGGCATCATCGCATTTATCAACCAACCCAACAAAAATCGATCTCTACTGAACCAGATCTTGTACTCTGGATTTGGTAATCCATCAGTCAAGAATTTTTCTGGTATTTCCAGAGACCCAAACAAATGACCATCAAGATCAAAACCTTGAATAGCCGGAACAACAATCGATTTCCACAATAGAAAATTTGTTCCATCAAGCTTTATAGTGACAAATTGACTCAAAGAACTACCAAATGGAGTACCAGAAGTCAAACCACGAGGTACCTCCACGATCGAACTGAAGATGGAGATCCCTGTTCCATGACTCGACTGTTCGTCATTCACACCGGTGCACGATCTTATGAACTTTCTCACTAGATCGACTCTTTCTTCTTGGATCTAGTTGTTTCACAACCGGATCTCAGAATCGCTGCTCCATGAGATCTAGCTTGTGTGGGTTCAGATTCTTCAGATCCGACCCGATCTAGCTTGTTCTTCGTCAGATTCTTCAGATCCGACTCCTTTTTTTTTCCACCAGATCCAGTCGTTTGACTACTAGATCTTGCACGTTCTTGGCTAGATCTAGCTATGCCATCACCCGATCCATGTCCAGAGAGTAAGTAACTCACCAGATCAGCGGAGAGCGGAGGAGGATGCCGAAGCGAGGAGCGGCGCCGTCAGAAGAAGAAGCGAGCCCGCCGTCGTTGGTGCACGTGCAAGATCTAGCTATGCCATCACCCGATCCATGTCCAGAGAGTAAGTAACTCACCGGATCGGCGGAGAGCGGAGGAGGATCCGAAAGGCGAGGCGGCGCCGGATGCTGAAGAAGCGAGCCCCGCCGTCGTCGAAAAAAAATTCGGAAATACACCGAGAGATCTCGTTTTCTCCTCTCGATCCTCGGCGCTAGCCACTCAACGCTCGATACCATGTTGAAGCTCGAGGAGAGCTTGATGAAGAAGAGACATTAGAACGAAGAAAGGAGGAAAAACAAAGCTTCAACTACTTCGTTGAATGCTTTGCACACTTTATTTATAGTCAAAACAAACTTTACATCTCAAATTGTTGATGTAAATACATCTCAGTTGGATTACAACACACACACACACACAAAATTCACTTACCGCTTATTACAACAGAAGATATACCTCGAGATACACACCAATTACGAATCGATGGTTCACTCTAACACCTGCGTGGCTCGGCGACGATCGGACGACGGCCATGGTGGTGGTATGGCGCGAATGTGGGCGAATCCGAGACCTTGGAGTGGCTTGGCGTGGCCGGCGGAGGACGGTCACACATTGGCGCGGCAGCGATGGAGGACAGCGGCTTGGCGACGCCGGCGAGAGCCGACATGGTAGCGGCGGCGACGCGCAGTGAACGGCGCGGTGCGCGCGTTATCGGACCGGTCGGATGCGCGATTTCGACAAAATTGCGACGACGGTGTAGGGACTAGGAGTCGGGTGTCGGTGCGCAAATTGAGACGCGAGCGAGACATTTTGAGGTTCGCGTTTCTCGAGGTACGTAAACCGCCTAGGGACCTATACTGATATTTCATGTTTATCCATTGATTGTTGTTATTTCTTGTTTTGTGATAGCTTATTGTTAATCATTTGCAAAACTATGCCCATATATGTGGTATGTCCCTGCGTTTCGAGGTGGTCGGTACCCCGGCGCCAGGCTTTGAACTTCATATATGTATGCCCATATATGTGGTATGTCCACTGCGTTTCGAGGTGGGCTTGTACCCCTGGCGCTTGCTTGAACTTCATATATGGGGGAAGCATAGAAGATGTATATGTCTTTCAGAGTAATTTGGGAGGCATATACATCCATCACTGCAAAACTATGCCCATATATGTGGTATGTCCCTGCGTTTCGAGGTAGGTTGTACACCACAGCGCTTGGCTTGAACTTCATATATGGGGGAAGCATAGAAGATGTATATGTCTTTCAGAGTAATTGGGGAGGCATATACATCCATATAAAAGTTTTGGTTGGGACTCCTTGTTATTTGGCATCACTCATCGATGGATTGGTTACAGTCTTTTATATTCATGCGTTTCTTGATTCCTTTCGTTCTATTTGCATGAATTCGACTGCTTTGGATATCGTGAACTGTTGTTTTTGGATATTGTGAAATGTTGTGTATATGTCCTACTGGATTTACTTACCTGGGCTCGTCATTTTATATTGACTGAGTGCAGAGCTGCGGACGAGTAGCAGAGGGAAAGCTTCATAGCTAGGTGAAGTTTTGTATTTACTCTCCTCTGATGATAGTTACTGGGTTCCACAATTAGGTTGCCTAACTTCTTGAAATTATGGTTGAGTTATTTGATTCATAGTAATTGCTTCCGCTAAATTTTAAATCTTGAAACATATTAATAACTCAACTGTAAATTGTTGAATGTACCGATAATGATGGATTGGAAGGCTGACTAGGCTCTCGTTGACCTTGCGAGATTAGCTCGGGGGTTCACGTAGGCTTAGGCCAGGCGGGGCCCAATTCGTGTAAAATTGGGGCCGTCACAGATGAAGCTCGCGAGGTGAATTAGAAGCCCGCCATTACTTTTCGATCAAGAGATCCAAACCGTTATGTGGGCCGACCCAGGGGGCCGACATCAAGAGAAAGTTTTTATGAAAAATGCTAGAAAGACACTATAAATAACACTCCGGTCTTATGTAAAAATGTGATGCGACATGCATGTCCACATTCTTGGAGCCGTCGTGCGCGTTTCAAGATACACAACACGGGGGTTATGCACAAGAACTATTTTGCGCACATCACATTTTTACGTGGAACCCACACGCCACGTCATAGAGGTGTCATTCTAGCATTTTCCATTTTTTATAATATCCATTCTTTCTAAAAAAAAAGGTTGGCATATCAATCACAAATATAATTTTCCCAATGACTGGATTTCTTATTAAATGATTGTGATACCCACTTTAGACACCGACTTTGGGCACCCACTAGTCATGCATAGTTTGATACACCTTAAATGCGTATCTCGAGGTGTATCGGTAGTGCACGACTCTTAGGTGCATAAAGTCTGTGTTTAAAGTGGGTACGTACCCCTAGCATCTTCCTTTCACGATTGGGCAATGGCAGCCATCCCAACACAATTTTTCTACCCACGAAACTCAAATTCAAGACCTTACTTTTTCTTTTGATAAATCAAGACCTTGCTCAAGGGCAACTGAGTTCTTCACCACTCAAACGAGCTATTTAATTAGTTGTTGGTCTAGTGAATTCATTTTTTTTTTTTTTTATTGCTATTAAATCACTTTTACTTCAATTAAGGATAAAAAATTATTTCATTTCTTCAAAAACAAAATTAGACTACTTTCTCTATTCTCTGCATCATCGGACCAGCAGACGGTGATCCCAAAGAGCATATCCTAAGTTTCTTCCATTTTATTACCAAACTACCCTGGCATTACGTAATCATATATGGTAAGCACCATGGGCATTACAGTCATTTCATCTATTCAATTATAACTTATAAGTGATAAGCCCAACAATAACCAAAGCAAACTTTACTCCTCCCTATACGAACCATGCACCGCTCTTCGGTGTCCTCACTCGTGGCCCATCTTCTTCGTCTTCTCATCTTCCAAATCTCGGTACACTGCTTCAACGGTGACAGATGCGATCGCCGGGAAGTGGGCGTACATACTTCGGTGCTCCGGGGCGCACCAGAACCTCCCTCTCTCCACGTCTCCTCCTCCCACTCTTCGTCGTCGTTCAAGATAGCGTTGTTCGCTGATTTGCATTATGGTGAGGACACGTGGACTCCATGGGGCCCACTCCAGGACGTGGGGTCCACTAGAGTCATGGGCAATGTACTCGATTTTGAAATTCCAGGTAAATATCCGGATCACCATGTGATCGTGGCCGTTGATTTCTATATTGGCCCAAGTTGATTGAGGTGAGCCCAACCCATCATGGGCTTGGGCCTTGACTTTCCATTCAGTTTTTGGATGTCCTTTGCAATGTGCTTGCACACATGCGCTTCTTTTTTATACAAGTAATAATAACTCTAACCTGAGTCCAATTCAGACTTCTCTCAAACTTTTACTTTTAGCAAGTGACGTTTTAAAATAAAATGTTATTTTTCTTCATTGTAGACTTTGTGGTGTACCTTGGAGATGTTATAACGGCAAACAATTTGGCAATAGCAAATGCAAGTTTGTATTGGGATCAAGCAATCTCTCCGACGAGATCGCGAGGCATCCCATGGGCATCCGTCTTTGGCAACCACGACGACGCACCATTTGAATGGCCAATCCAGTGGTTCTCCCCTGCTGGAATTCCTCCGCTCCGATGCTCACCAGACACAAATTCTTCGTCTCAGAGTAATTTTTCTCAATTACTATTGTAGAATCATTTATTACTCAACTCATTAGTTTGTTATATAAATCAATCTATATACTATTCATATTACTAGCCATACATATAGTATATACTTTTTTTGAATGAACTTGTATATATATAAGATTATGCATTGTGTTTTTGTATGTTAGGAGAAGAATGCAACTTCAAGGGCACGCAAAGATTGGAACTGATGGAAAGTGAGATCAAGAACAAGCTATCTTATTCTAGAATTGGCCCTACCAATCTAAGGCCAAGTATATCCAATTATGTGTTACAAGTGACATCATCAGATGGTGATCCAACACATCAACCAATAGCATTGTTGTATTTTTTTGATTCTGGTGGTGGGTCGTATCCCCAAGTCATATCAAGCGCCCAAGCTGATTGGTTTGAGAAAATGGCACAAAAGCTTAACCCTGATTTAAGGTTACATGTTAATAGAGGAAGACGCTAAACCGACCTCGATACTTACTCAACAGACCCCAATTTAAATTTATTTTTTTGCGCCTAACATTATTGCCCCTCCATATAAAAAAGCTTTTGCTCACTCATACCCTACTCACTCGTACCCAAGTCATTTAACCCAAGAATTGCCCCTCACCTTCGGCAAACTTCGACAAAATTTGAGTGAAACCACTTCTATTTGACAGCGGAAGGGCATTTTCACCTCTTTTTCGTTTCGATTTTTTTTTTTTTTGAGTGGCTTTTTTTATTGTTTGAGAGTCAATTTTTGTGGTGTTGTTGGGTTTAAGGCTTTGATTTGAGGCTTGAATCTCGTATTTTGGGCCCAAAAAAATGATGGAATCGAAAATATCAAGCAATTACAAGCAAAACCCACAATTTTTTCATCGTTTTCGGGTTTTTTTTTGGAGTATTGGAATTTTTTAAAGGTCTCGACTGACTCCCACCGAGACCAATAAAGTGGCCTTAGCTGACTTCCACCAAAACCTTTTTTAAAGTCTCGGTCGGTTCCTTCCGTCTCCCACCGAGATCGAGGCCTCTTTATAGTCTCGTTGGGAGGTGACTGGGACCTCTTCAAAGGTAAAGGTCGAGGTGGGAGTCAGCCGAAACCTCTAAAAAAGTCTCGGCCACGCGTGTTTGAAACCCACATGTGAAACTTCCTCACTTCAAGGGCACGATAAGATTAGACACCTTTTTCAACGAAAAGAAAAAAAACATTCTTACAACACTCCGGGCCTAGTATAAGTGTTATACAATGGTGAAAATTGAGAAATGGAGAGAATTTAGAGGTGTTGGGGTGATGGGGGTGAAGGCGATGAGGTGAGCAAGGGTATTATGGGGATTTCATGAAAAAAAAAGTGGGGTACGTTCAGCAATTGAAATCGAGGTATGCTTGTTGAGTAATGGGGTATGTTGATCAAGTTTCGGAGTCCGTTTAGCCTCTTCCTTTGAATATTAGAAACTGTTTTAAAATATTAATTTCTTGTAATTATTTTTCAAGATTTGCACATTAAAGATATTTATTTTACAGGATTCCTGAGATTATATTTTGGCACATACCAAGCAAGGCTTTCAAGAAAGTTGCCCCTGTATCCAGAGTCGAAAAGCCTTGTGTTGGTTCAATTAACATAGAAAGAGTTGCCCCTCAAGAAGCTGAAATGGGAATCATGAAAATCCTCACAAGTAGACCATCCGTAAAGGTTAGATTAAAATTAAAGCATATCTATACATGCATGCATGCATTTTCATGCATTTTTTTTTTTTTTTTGTGTGATCAATTGATACATACAATACATTAATTGTTACATATCTAGATGGTAGGTACATATGATTTACTGAAGGTGCATGGTTTTGGTCAGGGTTTGTTTGTTGGGCACAATCATGGATTGGATTGGTGTTGCCCCTACGAGAAGTTATGGCTTTGCTTTGCTCGGCATACTGGTTATGGTGGATATGGAGATTGGCCACGAGGGGCTAGAATTCTTGAGATCATGCACAACCCTTTTTATATCAAATCTTGGATAAGAATGGAGGATGGTCACAAACATAGTGAGCTCATATTGAGTGACCTTAATTAATTAATTAATTAATTAATTAATTAATATCACGAACGCTCTCAAACGTTCTATAATTCCATATAAGAAAAAGAATTTCACATATTATTGATACTAGCTAGCTAGCTAGCTAGATTTTGATATTCAATTTAGATTCCAAAAAATAATTTACATGTTTTCAATCTTTTTTTTCTATTTTTAGTAATAGGCAGCATTCTGCCGCTAGTTGCTTTCTAGATTATAAGAGACACTAGAATTAATTATATCTTGATTTAGTAGCAACTAAATTGAAGAAAGGAATTTCGAATATAACTTTATTCAGCCCACTGACCCCAATCCCTGACTTCACCAGACTATCACGGCATGAAAGTGGATTTAGCATCTCCAATGGAATGATGAGTTTTTTTAATGTGTGGTTAATATATCTTATATATCTTATGTCTCAAATTAAGGACTTTCCAAAAAATGAGGGTTTTTTTTTTTTTTTACCGTATTCCTAGTTAGTCTCATGTCTCGAAGGAATTTCTAATGTGTGGAAAGATTTTTTGTCCCACTTTTCATTTCTGAAATTATTAAGGAAAAGCTATTTGGCAATTGATTATGAAATATTCGAATTTCGTTTCAAAGAAAAATCTTACGTGTATGATGATTCGTGTGCAATATTAATCTCACAGTACTGTTTATAATTTTATATAAACGGAATATATATATATATATATATAATACGTTGCTTGAATATAATATAATATAGAATCAAAGAAAAGAATATAATATATATATATGTTGCTTGAATAATACGCTTTTAAAAAATTATCAAAAAAAAAACTTGCAGTAAAAGAAATACAAAAGAAAAGCGAAAATAAATGTTAAATTAAATAATCTTGAAAAAAATGTTACAATAAATGAAAAATAAGTTTTAAAACTTGTGCTTATCTCGTAAAAAATAAAAATAAAAATCGTGCTTATCCTTTTTGTTAAAAGAAATCGATTGGTATTTAGTTATTTATTTTAACTAGTAGGCATTCCGCGCTTCGTGCTCTGGGATAGAGGATAGAGGATAGAGGATAGATGATAGAGTTTATCTAAATATTGATAAACTCGACCAAAAAGAAAAAGAATTATAATGGATATATATATTAGTCAAGGAAGAGGTTATAGATAAAACTTGAATTATCAAAGATTTCACGTCTCTCTCTTTCGGATTGAAGGGCTCTTCGGAATGACTTACAAAAATATTTGATGATGTGTCTTCTATGAGTTTGATTCTAAAGAACTTTCTTGGTTACGTGTTTTTTTTAAAAAAAAAAGGAAAGAAAGAAAGCTTTATGTGGTTTGGGCTTAATTTTTTTGATTCATAGGGTCTTTCAATTCTATTACGTTCAGTTTGCCTAAAAAACTCTATTAAGTTTTTAAGCTTATTTTTGTTCTTCGAATCTTCTTCTTCTTGGATTTTCAAGAAGTGGTCGCAAGTTTTTTACTAATTGTTTTATATATATAGTTTTTACTCGTACATAATTAATTGTTTAATACATAAATTAATAGATATTATCATAGTTATCCACCCTTAATTATGATTCATATTTCAAAGATATAAGAGTGAATGTACCACAAGAAACCTCGACCTTTCTATAATTAGATTATTTCAGGCATTGCAGGTATGACGAAGGGCAAGAAGACGATTAAGAGATATTCATTACGTCACATTCTTATATAAAATCATCACCTTATGAACTTACAAGTCCTGATCTAGCTTCCAACATGTATATAAATCTTGAAAGCACTCTATCATCATGCCCGGTATGCCCATCAAAAGACATCCACTTCTCTCTCTCTATTGCGTTATAACTTGTATTGGTTTAGAAATAAAATAAAACTATGATTTTATGAAATTTGATTAGCATGGTCATTGACTCATTTAGTGATGAATGAATCATGAATACACATGGATATGCTGTTCATGAACCATGAACAAAAATAGGTTGTTTGTAGGAAATATTTTTGGAATGTATTAATTGGGAATCAAATCTATTAGACAGAACTGCAAAGTAAAAAGTTTACTTAATTAATCAACAAAATCAATTTTGGGAAACAAACAGCTGTAGCAAAATCGTAAATAGTCTCAAACACGGAGTCCAAATCTAAAGAAAATCCAACTCAAAAACGGAAAGTACTAAAAACTAAACCCAGGCGACGAAAGTACCACGCAACTACTGCTCTGACGTTATCATCCCCTAACGGAGCACGTCCACCTCACACATCGACCGTACAGTTGACAAGTATTACGATTCTCGAGGCGTATCTGGTGGAGGACAGAGAAAGCGGACTATAAAAGGCGAGGGACATAATAAAGGCCTGTTTGTTTGTGAACCACCAAACGTTTCTGCAATCGTTTCTGAGATTTCGCTGAATCTGCGAATCCGGTCGATCTGAAACCAAGCTCTGATCGCGAATCGCTCTCGAGGGGTTCTTCGTTTGCGTGAAATCGAGAGCCACCCGATTTTTCGCGCTCCAGTTCGGTTGATTTCTGCGTCTGATTCTGTTGTGTTTTGGGGTTTTTTGGTTTCTTGTGAGAGAGATGGATGAGTGGAGAGGAAATCAGGGTAGGAGTTATCATCATCAACATCATAATCATCAGAGACCGCCGCAATTGAGATCTCAGCTGCCCAGAAAACCCCCTGTCGGTGCGTTTGCTTGATTGTCTGGTTTTGGGGGTTTTGGGATTTTGATTTGTTTGGTGGGTTTGATGAGTTTTTGTTTTGGGGGAAATCCAGATTTAGGGTTTCTGTTGATGGAGTTTTGCTTGATTGAGATATGGATTAGTTTTGCTTGCTTGATTGCCTAATTTAGGGTTTTTTAGGGTTTCTGTTCCAAGATTCCATATTTTTGTTTCTGTTCAAAGATTTATGTTTTGAAGAAGAAAATTGTGGGGGAGATTTTCTGTGGTGCCCTTTTTAAGGGTTTAGACGATGGAGGTGTAGACCAAAGTTAACTTGACCACGCATTGATTACGAGGAATTTTTTGAAAAATACGCCATCAATTGCACTAAATCCAGCGTAATATAAGTGTTTGATATATGTAACTGACCCCAACTAATTTGGGATGGAGGCTTTGTTGTGGATCTTTTGATTCTAGTAGTTTTTAGGTTTAGATTTGTTGTTGTTTTGAATAGATTATTGAGAAGAATGTTTGATTTCCTGTAAATGTTGTTGAATCTGCTTGTTTTTTTGTATTGTTTATTGTTTATCATCTTAGAAGTTGATTATGCTTTTATTTCAGCCAATTCAGGGTCTTGGCAACCGACGGTGCCGTCGTGGGAAAAAAGGTTCTGCTATGCTGTAGGCTCTTTTAGTTGGAGAAGGCTTTTGGAGTCTCAGAAGGTGATGATTTTATATAAGAATGTGATTCAATGGAACGATTCTGCTGGCGAGGAAGCTTTCCACAATGCAAAGACACGATTTTGGGCGGAGATGAATGGGTTCGAATGCGACATCTCTTTGCCTGACCCGGACATGTACATTGATGTGGTTGATTGGGATTGTGAAATAGATCCCGAGCTGTTGTTAGATTTAGAACGGCAGCCTGAACCGCCTGTCGAGGACGAGAATGATGGAAAGGTTGAGTTTTGTGGTGATTCGCTATTTTTTATGAATCAACCTGTTGTTTGCAGTGGATGGGGCGACACGGAAGAGGTTCCAAGTAGAGTGGAGAATGATTGGACTTCGGTTCCGCAATTAGGAAACTGCGACGAGCTCCCTGGGAGTAATGCAGACAATTCTTGGGACCAATATTGTGCTGAGACTAGTGTGAGTGGATTGGATAAGAGAACTGAAACTGTGCCGGTGAGAACATGGGGTGATGGTGGAGATGGGCGGTGGGGTTGGAACGAAAATGGTGAGGCTGAGGATGTGAAATCTTGGAGGCCTCATGAAGGCTGGAATGATAATGGCTTGTCTGAGAATGTGAAATCTTCAAGGCCTCATGATGGTTGGGGAACATGGAATGTCCATCAACAGAAGCGAGAAAGTAATAATCACAATTTCTATAAGCATAAAAACTCAAAGAATCAAATTGATGACTATAACCAGGATCATTGGAGGAGGAATGGGAGAGGCAGGAAGAGGTCAAACTTTGGTAATGAACATTACACGGCAGACAAAAAGCCGTTGGCTCCACGACAATGGAACGGCTTTAATTCTTGTGGACCAGTTACTCATCGTGGATATGGTGAAATCCAATATTCATGGAATTTCGAGAAGCAGATTTTGTAGATGTAGCAGCCCACGTGATTAAATATATGTTAGGAGTAATTTTTTTTCCTTTTTGGATTTTGATTTCCTCCCTGTTGTTCTTATAAGTGAGGCCCTATTATTTGTTATCAGATCATTATTATGCGATCCTGAAATGAATCCTGTACCATCCAGGGATGAAGCTATCCATATCAGTTTTGTTGCTTGTGTTTCGTTTGCCCCGGAAATGTCACCTTGAAAAGTAAATGTGAAGTGCTATGTTGTAAAGTAGTTACTATATATATACTTACAAGTTTGTATGATTTTTTATAATATTTGGGTTATTTATTTTTATATCTTTTTTTTATAAGATATTTCTTTTTATATCTAGAATTGCTTTTGTCGATACATGGCCAATTGTTAAATTTTTCCTTGATACATTCTTTACTTCCCATTGTTGATCTGTCCATATCCTGAAATTGATGGCACACTTTAGTTCAGCTGATCAAGAAATGACTTGCTACATTTTAGCTAGTTGGCTGTCAGGAGTAGAATCCAGTGGCGAATCAAACATGAAAACTGAAGGTAAAATCTCTTTAAGCCCTTGATGATTATTGTTTTTTTCTGCAATGTTGCATTCATCGTAGATTACGTGATCATCCTAGTTCATGATCTTACTGAAATTAGCAGTCTTTTAATTAAATGATAGAATTTGATCCGTCGCACAGACCCAAAGATGCCATGTAATTTAGTAGTTAAAGCAATCCATAATAGCCTTTCCGAGGATTTTTTTTGTTGAACTATATATTTATGGGAACCATCAGAAGTTTCTATATTAGTATCACTAGCAATAACTTCATTGAAATGAAACAACTTGGTCTCTGGAACTGTCATCATCGTTTTATGTTCTTTCTTGCTTACTAACACTTTGTGCCTAGTTTTTTTTCAGTTGAGCTTAATTTTACTGTAATGAATTATTTCCTATTCTCTTGCTCTTATTTCTTGCTTAGTACCGTATTTGGAGCAATTTCTCATTTGCTCTCAACTCTCAAGGTAACTTCGACCATCTATCGACATGAATGCATCTTAGTTGGTCATGACGGCTTTCATGCTATGTAGAATTCATTGAAGCATCAAATTAGGTATTGAACTTCAATGATTTGACCGGCTACATATGGTTCAGCCAAAAAGCTGAGAAGGGCGATTCTCATTGCTAGAGACGGCATTTGTGTTGTTGAAAGCTCAACCGAAAGAGAGCACATAAACTTTTTCCACCCTTTGCAGAAGTAGGAAACCTATTTTTTCATAATCTGATAGGTTTGAAGTTCAATGTTCCTCATTTTCATAATTTACTGCAGTAATTTTTTCTTTTGGTCATACTTGTAGATATGTCATTCTTTATTTACTTGACTTGACTCATACTGCCTGCACGCCCGAGATACTGCCATAGTTCTACCTCTTATGTTCTTCCTTGTCTTCAGGTCCAGGTCCCGTCTGCAGCCCTCTTAGTGCAGACTTTGCCTTGCCGTCAATGCGTGGATTGCATTCATGATGCAAGAGAGCAGGCAAATCTCACACTTCTGGTACTTGTTGCCTTGTCTGCACCGTGTTGGAGATCGAGAAGATCCTTTGCTCTCAACATTTGTGGCTAACTACTTGTCTGGGGATCGACCAGGGGTCCGAGGTAACAACATAGCAAATCGCAGAACCATTTCTAGAACTTATTGTTTGTGTATCATGTCATTTCATCCATCTATGGTAACTTCTCCAGTAGTTTAGAAATAATGTTGCTGTCTGTACTAAAACATGAGTTGCCTTGAAGGAGGACTGCGCTCTGAAGGGGGAGCTGTCGGGACCTTGAAGGACGCAATTATCATAGACTGAATTATGTCTGGTAGTCGTCGTCGTCGTAGTACCTTACTTTTATGCAGGACCAGTGTTGTGGACCTGCGGTTGATGGTGCGGCTAGCGTCGGTAACTACTTCCCTGTTTGTGAATTGGCCTCATTTATGTCTGCTTTTGGTGCTGAAAAACTGGACATCTATTATCAGGTGGTGGTGGTGCCACTGGTAGGGCCTAATGAATGCCGTCTTCTCTGCAACGTGCGCGTGAGCTGGTGGACTCCATTAAAAGGTTGGTGGTTAGTACCCTTCAAATTATCGGGCTTTTTCGAAAGATGTATCGATCTATCTTCTTCAAACATTTATTGCATTGAACTAGTGATTGATGTTTTTGCGCAACGTTGCTTCGGATTGCTATGCATATTCCTGACTCCTGATAGTTGTACTGCTGCAGCTGTTGTTGCTCTTGAACATTACTCCCTCACATTACAAATATAAGTTGTTTAAGGTAAGGGCACAAGAATTAAGACACCCTTAATTACAAGTGTAATTTACATATATGCTTTTTGACATTAAATGTATTGAATAATTAAAGAATTATAAATATTTGAATTGTTTGAGGGTATAATTGGTAAAAGTAAAACAATAATAAATACACTATCGAATTCTAAAAACGACTTATAATTTTGATCAAGAAATTTTTGCTGGAAATACATTTTTAACCGGAGGGAATATATTTTATTTTCATCAGGTAGTTCAGACTTGTTTTGTGAGCAGAAATATTTTTCATGGCTGAATCACTGCCCTTTTGTGTGCCTTTCAATTTTTCATGTGCAAGTATTAGTGATTTTAGCCCTTGTAAAAAGAAAATCGATTCTTGAATCTCTTTCCCGCTCATGCGACAAGTCACATTCTGGCGCGGAGTGGATTATTGATCATTTATTGCAAATGGGCCAGACTGAAAAGAATTTATGCAGGTTTTAATTTGCATGATGTATGCTATGAATAAGGGAGGGCATCTGCTTTCATAACCTTATAATGTTCTCATGCAAGGTTAAGAAACACAGCTCATCTGATATGTCCCTTGTACAGCATAAAACCTTAGTAATCTAAAACAAATGTGGCGACATTGGACAGCTATGGTACAATTTTCTTTAAAAATACAATTTTTTTTTTTGGGTTCACAATATTATTGTGCCCATAGGCAACAATTTTTATGGGAAAATGATTTTGTAACTCGGGACAGATACGCGGTGTTGGCATCCCTTAAACTTTTTCAATAGAAATCGATATAATTATAACTCAAGCTGACCTCCAGCATTGTGCGAGGCAAGTGATGCTTCATTAGTTCATTTACTTCATTAGAGAAGTTTTGGCTCCACTCAAGTCTTTGAAAACTTATGTTTGACAAAAAGTGAGAAGCGTCACTTGGTATTTGGTAATGGCAAAAAAAAGTGATCTAGTTTATTTATTTGTGTATTGTGTCAAAGTGCAAACAAAATTGCTATTTTATATTGTAACAGTAATTTAGTAAATAAGAAAAAGCATTAATTAAAATGCCAAGGCTGGAGTAGAGAAATATTTGATTAGTCAATATGTTTTATGTCTTTTTTTTTTTTTTTTTTTTAGTTTGAGATGTTTTATATTTGTGAGATGCGCTTGATGTATTTCATAAGCTACCAAAAGCCTTACGTTATCAGCAATCAATAAAAAGGAGAATGCGTGATAGGACGCAAATTGAACTCGACATCTACGCGAACCTATTACGATAATGCCGCTCTAAACTCTAGAGCTTTAATAACAAAAGATTTCATAGTCATCCAATATTTTGGAATTAATGTTTCACTTTGGTCAAAAAAACTCGTTTGCCCAGTAAGCGAATGTTACGACCTCACGTAGCTGATTTAGCACTGATAATCGATTTGACTGTCACTGCAGAAAGTCAGTTGGCCGTCTGTACAACCACGCAAAACATATAAAACAATAAAAAACCAAAAAAAAAAGCTGACAAACAAATGAAACAAAAAATTATTTTGGTGGGCCCATGATAGATGAGTTAGTTGCGTGTTGTTGGTACGGGGTAGGGATGTTAATTTTTTGTTCCGCCGACCCGATTTTGTCCGGCCTGACTTGGACACTAATTTTTCAAATTCGAGTCGGGTATGGGTAAGGTTTTGATGTCCAACTTAGAATCTGGGTCGGGTCTGGACAAGACCCTATAAACTCGGATCCAACTCGGATTTCAAAAGATGTATATTTTATTTTGAAAATATACTTTCATACATTGTATAATTCACAAAAACAACAATAGAAATAAAGAAACTACATAGCTTGTATAGAAAATTTACTATTTTAATTTTGAGACTTGCTAAATTGTGTGACGGCCCCTACTTCTAAACAGGGCACCGCCCGACCTAATCCCGTACTCAAACCTTAATCCACATGATCTAAGACTTCAATACGTATTAGTCAGCCTTTCGTTCCTATATCCTCCAAATCTCCATGTATTGTTATATTATCACATTGACAGGTAAACTCACTGTACAACCCAAAATGACATAAAAAATAATAATACAATAAAATTCGAGACGTACAAAATGAGAGGAGAGTCGCCGAACTGCTCAGAGGAAGTCGCCGATCTTCTCCTTCCCCGGTCTGCTACTACTCGACGGACCAACACTCACCGTCACAAACTAGACGGTGAATATAGTGATATTTAAGTACTAATTGGATAATTTCATGTCACATTTCCAAAAGAAACGAATGGTATTTAAAAGCATAAATGAGCGAAATAAATTGCTAAAACAAGTAATGCAAGTAAATACCACAGTTAAAGATATAGAGACAGACACAGGCTAAGTCGAGATGATGTACGTCCGGTCGGCGGTGAGACCTATCACCTACATTTTCCCACTACGATATGGAGCTGCGCTCAACATATCTCACGTAAATAGCGGAGCTGCGCTTTACGCTTTAGAACATCAATCTCATGCTTGCCGACCACCCCGATCCCCATAACTCGTGTGCCGCGCAAGTGTAGTGGTGAGTGTCGGAACCCCGGTAGACCCATGTCCCCGTGAACCGCGCATCTCTCGTGCAATGGACACTAGATAATCCCAACTTTAATTTCAAAGACAAATAATTTCAAAATCCTAGGTTACCAAGATAAGTTTGGCTACAAAGCCCAAAAGAAATCGAATACAAGTCTATTTAAATTCAAAGTAGTCCATTAGCATGTTTTATTCAATTGTATTCAAGAACAACATCAAGTGTAGGAATTAGAGGCAATGAAATAATTCACGAGGCATCATGTCACAATATTCATCCATGAATAGATACAATAACAACATGATGTGAGATGACAAGTAGTAATGTCTACCAATAGACCAATAAATCAATAAGGGTGAATGAAATGAAATATAAAATCCTCACAGTTGTACTTACAAGTCACACGCTTGTCCTAGTCTATCCGATCCCTCGACAAATCGAAGTGCGTGCCCAAACACCTGAGTTCCCCCGTAGTTTCCAAGCATTCAATAATGTCTCACTTAGGCCAAATCGAAGTCGAGATAATTCGCGTTTTTCGAGGTAAAACCCATGTATAACGTCTCGACCGACTTTCGAATTCTTCACTTTTTATGGAAATTTCGAATTTCTATTGATTTGGGTCACAAATATATTTTTCCCAATTTTTCTAGAATTTTCCGAGTTTTTTCCATATTTTTCTCTATTTTCTTTTCTATTTTCTCGTTTTTTTTATGTTTTTTTTGTTTTAACCGACTTTGGAGATATGGGATAAGGTGGACTTTGGGGGTGTATTGACTTATATATATGTATATATACATATATACATATATGTTTTTGGTGCTTGAATGTGAGCCACTCATTTTTTTCATTTTTTCTTTATTTAACTCAAATACATTAAGCGTACCCCATATGCCGCTACCTCGGTCCCACGTCGACACGCGACTCGAGGCGCGTCCCCCGCTCGTCTCAGTATCTGCATACCCGTAAATGACTTAGTAGTCTACACATGTACAATACACTAGTTAAACAACACAACAAATATAATATTTACCTCGCCACCGTGCCTCGGTAGTGACACGTATCTCATTTGCGAGTCCCACGTCACGGTCATTTGTCATGATTAACGAAGTAAACGTGTATTAGTTATTTGGGCCGTGACAATACTTCCCAACTAATAGGAAGTTCGTCCTCAAACTTAAACTAAACGAATTTTAAAATTTACCGACTCAAGAGGTACGAAAATCCGTCTCGCATATAGTCTTCCCGTTCCCAAGTGAGTTCTGAATCTCCATGAAATTGCCACTTGACTAACACCTTCGGGATAGACTTGCTTCTTAACTGCTGTACCATTCGGTTAAGAATCTGAACTGGTTGCTTTTCATATGAGATATGTTCACTCAAATCAATCTGACTCAAGTCCATCGTCAAGTCTGCCTCTCGCCTACCTTGACTTGGCTAGTCGAAGCATCGAAATATGAAACACCGGATGAGTTCCCGACATCTGTGGAGGTAATTCTAGCTCATACGCAACCTTTCCAACCCGTCTATTGATCGTGAAAGGACCGATGAATCTCGGTGCTAATTTTCCTTTCAAACCAAATCGATGATGACTCTTACGAGGATAAACCTTTAGATATACTAAAGCTCCTCATCGTACGTGAGATCGCCGCGATACATGTCCGCATACTTCTTCTGTCGATCTTGGGCTCCCTTGAGTCTTTGACGAATCAGTCGTACCTTCGCCGTATGATCGACAACAATTTCAGGCCCCGCGGTCTCCCGGTCCTCTGGCTCAGCCCAACACGATGGCGAGCGACACGGCCTACCATACAAAGCCGCAAAAAGCGCCATCTCAATACGGTCCGATAACCGTTGTTATATGCAAACTCACATGACGGTAGGTACTCCTCCCATGATCCGCCAAACTCCAAGACGCACGCCGTAACATATCCTCGGGAACTCGTATCAATCTATCGCCCGTCTCAGTCAATCCGAGGATGGAAAGTCGTACTAAAGCGTAGGCGCGCACCGTATTGCTCCTATATATTCCGCTACATCCCGGATGTATACATAACATCTCTGTCGACGTAATTGTCACCGGTACCCCATGCTGAGCCTAATAATCTCCCGCTCAAACAAGTATATTCAATCGATCAAACGTATAATGTGCGCCTTTGGTAGAAAATGAGCAGAATTTGTCATCGATCAACAATAACCTGATGGAATCATGTCTCCAAAGCTGGTTCTCGACAATCCTCTCACAAAATCCATTGCAATGTTTTCCCACTTCCACCGTGGAATGGGAAAGCTACTGTAACAACCTCCAGTGTCCGTGATGTTCACCTTCACTGGTGATGAGATCTCACAGATTCTGGATAAACTCGATACGTCCGCTTTCATCCCAGGGCACCAAAAATGTCTCTTCATAGTATGGTACATTTTGGTCCTTCCTGATGAACAGTGAATCTAACCATCTGCTATTTCGCATATTTAGATCCTTATGTGTGAAGAGATACTTCAAACTTTTATGATTAGTAAAGAGTGTAAATGTCTCTCCATATAGATAGTGTCTCCATATCTTCAACGCAAACACTACTGCTGCTAGCTCGAAGTCATGCGTCAGATAATTTTTCTCATGTACCTTCAACTGTCTGGATGCATATGCTACTGTACCGGTACCCTGCATCAACACACATCCCAAACCTCTATGAGAAGCATCAGTATAGACGGAGAACCCCTGTCCAACCTCTGGTAACACTAATACTGGTGCAGTAGTCAATAACCTCTTCGGTTGAGCGAATGCCTCCTCACATTCCTCAGACCAATGAAATCTCACATCTTTTTGAGTCAATTTAGTAATTGGTGAAGCGATTTTCTATAAATCTTTCACGAATCGGCGATAATACCCAGTTAAACCCAGAAAAATTCTGATCTCAGTCACTGATGTCGGTGCTGGCCAATCCATAATCGCCTGAATCTTGGCTGGATCCACAGATATCCCTGTTGCTCCCACAACATGCCCCACAAATTTGACCTCTGACAGCCAGAATTCACATTTACTGAATTTGGCGTACAGTTTATGCTCCCTCAAAGTCTGCAACGTCTCTCTGAGGTGTTGTTCGTGATCCTCCATCGTCTTCGAGTATAGTAAGATATCATCGATGAAGACTATCACGAAGCGGTCAAGAAACGGTCTGAACACACGAAGCATCGATCCATAAACATCATTGGAGCATTGGTCACCCCAAACGGCATGATCGTGAATTGAAAATGTCCATATCTCAGTGCGAAAGTTCGTAATGGACCTATCCTCGTCCCTAATCCTAAGTTCGATGATACCTTGATCGCAGTCTATCTTGGAGAAAAGCGTGCTCCTTTCAATTTGATCAAATAAATCATCTATCCTCGGGAGTGGATATTTGTTCCCGATTGTGACTTTGTTCAAGTTGTCGATAGTCGATACAAAGTCTCAACGTACCATCCTTTTTCTTCACAAAAAGGACGGGAGCTCCCATGGCGACATGGAAGGTGTGATGAATCCCTTCGTACCAAATCCCGGAGTTCGAGTCTTCAACTCTTCTAGCTCTCGTGGTGTCATTCGGTATGGTGGTATAAAAATCGGTTTCGTACTGTACCAACTCAATAATGAAATCGATATCTCGTGGCGGCGGTAAACCAAGTAAATCTTCTGGAAACACATCATGAAACTCTCTCACAATCGGTATATCTTCCACCCTAGGTCCCTGACTCTCTGGTACAGTGTACAACGAAATCAACGCTTCCATTTCCTCACTAGTCGCAGGTCGAACTCTCGTACGTGCAGTCCTCGCTGCACTACCTTTATACGTGAATGGCGGACGCCCTGGGATCTCAAATATCACTGTCTTGTTGAAACAGTCGATATGAGCGTGATATGCCGCTAACCAGTCCATCCCTAAAATCGCATCGAACGCCAAACATTCGAGGACTCTAAAATCAGCAGGTAGCTCTACTCCATCTATCGCGACGAAACATTTCTCAACAATACTATGTGGGTACACTCTATCCCACACTGCGTACTCAAGATCAAATGTACGCTAAGTGCTAACTAAAGTTTCAACCCTTGAATGTCTATCATGCGACCAACAATAAACGATACGGTAGAGCCATAATCAAATAAAACATATAAATCGTGATCGCAAATAGAAACCGTACCCTCAATAAGACCTCGTGTAGCGTTTGCATATGGGTCGGGCTACCATGTGCACCTCCTCGGGCCGCTTGTGCGTACATCGTCGCAGATGCGGGCATTCTCTCACGATGTGTCCGACTCCGTCCACATCTCGTAACATGTCAATCGTGCGTCTCGCTCGACCCCGAGTCCGAGATCGGCTCAGTGCTCGATATCGACCTGTCTCTCGCACTGTTCTGGTCTCGTCTCGTATCTCGCCTCTCGCTCTCGCTTCGACCTCTACCACCCATGGCCGCTGTCGTGAAGCTCTGGGGCGGGAAGTGCAGAACTATAGGAGCCGGTAAGGCTAGTCCGATGGGAGGTGGCAAGGGAAGTCGCCCACCGTGCTGCTCGTGCCGACGAACCGGATGATACGGATGATACAGAGGCACAGCGCCACGATGGTGCGTAATGTCCCCGAACCCCGAGATCCCTGTTCCATCCCCTCGCTCCTTTACCCCTATGTCTCCTCCTCTCATACTCTACGCCCGCTCTCGCAGAGAAAACCGAGCCCGGTGTTCGCTATCGCAACTCGGCCGGATAGTATGTCTCATGCGCAGTGGCTCGCTCATAGATCTCGGTGCGTGTCCTCGCACCTGAACTGACGACGTAATATCCGATATCGGGCCTGAGTCCATCACCAAAGTGATAAACTTCTTCGGACTCATCTCTCACCAAATCCCCAGCAAACTGGCGTAAATAATCATATCGATCCATGTAGTGCATCACAGTCTCCTCTGGCCCCTGTCTCAAATCCATGAACTCTCGTCTCAATCGATTCATGACTAAAGACGGAAAATACTGCTGATAGAACTTCTGCTTAAAAGCATCCTATGTCTCGAACTCTCCGTGAGTGGCCACTATCATACGCCACCACACGTCAGCGTCTCGCTCGAGTGTATATGATGAGATCTCTGCCCGAAGTCTATCCTCAATCCTCAAGACCCGATGAAGCTTCTCCTGAGACATGATCCATTTCTCAATCTTTTGAAAATCCCTGACGCCATCGAAATACGCTTTTAAGTCTGATGAAGTCCTTCACTAGTCGGACTTCCACCGAAGTGCTAGAAGATGCGGGCGTGGGGACAGTATTACGTCAATCTGTCTCCACCACTAGTGCTGTCACAAATTATCGCGCACGCTAAAGATGCGAGAGGAAGTGGCTGGCGCCCTGGACAATCGGTGTAGCGATCGTAGAGTTGATGTCGATGCGGTGCAAAGAAACGTGCGATCATCATCGCGATGAAATCATCAATCGTTGGCCCCTGAGTCGTCACTCGATCGAACGATCGTCAGAATCATCCGCGATAGTAGGAGGCGAATCGCCACTAGGCATCGCATCTCCTCCTCCGCGTGTATCAGCCATCTGGGTCTCGTAATGGATAGCGAACGCGAATCGAACCTTCGACGTAACATAGCGCATAAGTATATATATATACATATAGCAATTAACAAGTACATAGACGTAATCCCCATCTCACTCGTCCTCACTTCCCAACTAATTGTGTCAGGCAATGAGTATCGGTTTCCACAACTAAGGTTTGTATTTTATGCATTTTGGTATCTAAATCTATGTCTCTGATACCAACCGTGTTGGTATCATATTGCTTTAAGCCATATAATTCTCTAAAGTGACTCAAATACCAACCTGTGACGGCCCCTACTTCTAAATAGGCACCGCCTACTAATCCCATACTCAATCCTTAATCCACATGATCTAAGACTTCAATACGTATTAGTCAGCCTTTCGTCCCTATATCCTCCAAATCTCCATGTATTGTTATCTTATCACATTGACAGGTAAAGCCATGATAATTCAATTATTAAGCGGAAGCATTGGTAATTCAAATATTAAGCAGAAGCATTAATTCTCCAAAAAACCACCTAAGTGTGGAAAACCAGGAAAAGACAGCATCACATGCATGTATAGATATGGAACTATTCACTCAACCCACTGTACAACCCAAAATGACATAAATAATAATAATACAACAAAAGTCGAGACGTACAAAATGAGTGAGGAGAGTCGCCGAGGCGCTCGTAGGAAGTCGTCGATCTTCTCCTTCCCGCCTCACATCGCTGACGGACCTACACCCACCGTCACAAACTAGACGGTGAGTATAGTGATATTTAAGTACTAACTGGAGAATTTCATGTCACATTTTCAAAAGAAACGAATGGTATTTAAAAGCATAAATGAGCGAAATAAATTGCTAAAACAAGTAATGCAAGTAAATGCCACAGCTTAAAGATATAGAGACAGTTGTGCTAAGTCGAGATGATCTACGTCCTGGTCGGCGGTGAGACCTATCACCTACCTTTTTCCCACTACGATATGGAGCCGCGCTCAACATATCTCAAATTAATAGCGAGCTGCGCTCTACGCTTTAGAACATCAATATCATGCTTGCCGACCACCCCGAGCCCCATAACTCGTGTGCGCGCAAGTGTAGTGGTGAGTGCGAACCCCTGTAGACCCATGTCCCCGTGAACCGTGCATCTCTCGTGCAATGGACACTAGATAATCCAAACTTTAATTTCAAAGACAAATAATTTCAAAATTCTAGGTTACCAAGACAAGTTTGGCTACAAAGCCCAAAAGAAATCGAATACAAGTCTATGTAAATTCAAAGTAGTCCATTACCATGCTTTTCATCAATTATATTCAAGAACGACATCAAGTGTAGGAATTAGAGGCAATGAAATAATTTACAAAACATCATGTCACAATATTCATCCATGAATAGATACAAGAACAACATGATGTGAGATGACAAGTAGTAATGTCTACCAATAGACCAATAAATTAATAAGGGTGAATGAAATGAAATATAAAATCCTCACAGTTGTACTTACAAGTCACACAAATGTCCTAGTATATCCGATCCCTCGACAAATCGAAGTGCGTGCCCAAACACCTGAGTTCCCCCGTAGTTCCCTAGCATTCAATAATGTCTCACTTAGGCCAAATCGAAGTCGAGACAAATTTCGAAAAACCTTTTTTTATTTATTTTCGGTCATTCGGCCCATTTCACATTTTTCAAGGTAAAAAGCCCCGTATAACGTCTCGACCGACTTTCGAATTCTTCACTTTTTATGGAAATCTCGAATTTCTATTGATTTGAGTCACAAATATATTTTTCCCTATTTTTCTGGATTTTTCCCGAATTTTTTCCATATTTTTCTCTATTTTTCTTTTCTATTTTCTAGTTTTTTTTATGTTTTTTTTTAATCGACTTTGGAGAGATGGGATAAGGTGGACTTTTGGCATACTCTCTCTCGCACTTTACACCAAAAGACGTAAAACCAAAATTGGTGTTATAAGTACGGATGTACATAAAAAAACTCACGTGTCTCTTCAGTGTTTGAAGTGAGTAGGTCGAACATTTCTTCAGGGACAACATTAGGAACGAGGGTTACTTGACCGTTTGAACAACATAAACTATTAGATTCATGAAAAAACTTCTTCGCACTGCAATTTCGACAAGAGTTTACTAATGGTAACACATATGCTGAACTTGCAACGTGCTCAAAACCCATAGCGACATAACGTGGTTTTGCATTCCGGGGACATATAAATAAAAAATAAAAAATAAAGGTAACTTAATTTCTAAATTATTAATTAAATTTATTCATTTTGTTTCATAGCATTTACCATACTCAATATTTCATAGAATATTTTCTGAAGTTTCAAATCCATACATTGATCATTCAACTCTTTCTTTTCATTCCTTAGTTGTCTTTGGCGAGCCCGCTTCATTTCTTTTTCTTCCTCCGTTGCAAATTTACGTTTCAAACTATCCACCTCCCTACGATTAATATTTTTTGCTTTCCTTACAAAGTCTTCACTATTGTTGATAACTCTTAAGTTTCTAACCATGGTAACTCGCTAATGCAAGGTAAATGGTTATACTTGATGAATTTTTAGATGAGATTGTTAAACTACAATCCAATGAAACAAATATTATAGTAGTAATTAAAATAATAAATAATGTTAATTTAATATTCAAAAGGAGATGGAAAGTAAGCAATGAAATTCTTGTGTCGTTTAAACACAAACATACAACTAATTTAGATTACAACTCTAACATAATGCTCATTATCTACAATTCATTTAAAGCCACCATTGGATCCAAAATAATAATCACACGGGGGTTCATTTAATCCAATTATTCAAACATCTATATATTTCTTATATAAAGGAAGAAGATGAAGATTATTTTGGCATTTTAACAAACACCTACTATCCAATATCTTAAAGCTCAATTAAGTTTCGGCTTTTTGTGTTCAAGAACCATAAAATGAATGAGGGGTTAATCATATTAGCTTCCAAGGTATTGTTTCAAAAACCATGAATTAATATGTATGAGTTTGAACAAACTATGTAATATAAAAAGAAAACATACATAATTTGAATATGTAATAAGTAAAAATGCAATTCAAAAAGCATCATTTAGCAAAGAAAAAAAAATAGAAAGAAATAAAGGATCCATAGGAATGAAATATCAAAGCAAAAGACGTGACAAAAACCGACTTCACAAAGTAGTGTTGTTTTTAAAGAAGTTTAGCTTTGTTTCTTTACTTGTAAGTAGTAAGAACGCCATCAGATTATATTTTATTAATTACTTGGAGGCTTTGATTTATCTCAAATGTGAACCAAATCTATTAATATCAAACTTGTTAATCACAAATATTAATCTCAAACTTATTAATCACAAATATTAATCTCAAATGTGACACATATTTATAAACTCGCATTAAAAAAAATTTGATTCCAAATCAAATTACAAAAACTTAAACAAATTTAAAGTCTGCCTGAAACACAAAAAAAAAACAACAAAAAAATATATAAGTAGAAATAATAAAACAAGCAAAAATTATATAGTTACTCACATTCTCATCTATTAAAATAATATCTAATGATAGTATTGCATCATTATGTGTATTCGTCGAGTTCCATTTTCGTGTAACTTTTCCTCTCACTTTGAAAGCATTAATTGATTTGCCGATATCTTTTATCGGAGTGATCTCCATTAGAAGTCCCTCAAAGTAAGACAAAAAAAAGTATTAAAAATAGTAATGCAATGCATATAAAGTAATATCCATATGCTAAGTAATGATTTTTCCATAACAAAAATTATAACACTTAATAACAAAGAATATCAATCCATTATGTCAATCTGTATGACAGTATGAACAAAAATTTCACCAAACATTAACTTTATGGTTTAGACATTCATCGAATACATAGAAGACATAAACACTGAAATTCAAAACAATCAAACACATAAAATGCATAAACACTTAAATTGAAAACAAACCTAAACAGATGAAAGAATTATGCATAGAAATTCATAGACAATTGATCAAACACATATAAAAATTCATAGACAATTCATCAAACACATAGAATGTATAAACAATGAAATTCGAAACAAACCAAAAGATCAAAGAATTAAGCATAGAAATTGAAATCCAAAACCAACATCAGATTTCAGACCTAACCTAACAATTGAAGTCCCAATTAGTTGGCGAGAGAGAAGGTTGGGCGCGCAATTGAGATTGCACGACAAACCATGTGAAGGAGAGGGGAGAGAGCGAGAGATGTGAGCGATGGAAGTTGAGAATCGATCGAAAGTGAAGAAGGCCAAACACGTTTTTATATTTGTACTATTTAGTAGTGCCGGTTGTATTTGGATATAGTTTTGATTATCTTTTTGTACTTATCCTCCTATTTGTTAGCAATAGAAGCCGACTATAAATTTATCCTCATATTTGTTAGCAATAGATAGCTATTTAATAGCTAGCCGATTTAATACTGAGCTTTTTCTATTTAATAGATATCCTAGTACGATTGTATTTAATCGCTATTTAATAACTATTTAATACAAGATTTATGAGAAAAAGAAAGATCATGGACGCACGAGAAGTGCGGGCGAGGGACAAAAGGTAAATTTGATTACGACTCAAAAATTTGTGATTCGTGCTTTTATATATATATATATATATATATATATATATACATATATACATATATGTTTTGGGTGCTTGAATGTGAGCCACTCATTATTTTCGTTTTTTTATTTTACTCAAATAAATTAAGCGTACCCAATATGTCGCTACCTTGGTCCCACGTCAACACGCGACTCGAGGCGCGTCCCCCGCTCGTCTCGGTATCTGCATACCCGTAAATGACTTAGTAGTCTACACATGTACATTACACTAGTCAAACAACACAACAAATATAATATTTACCTCGGCCACCGTGCCTCGGTAGTGACACGTATCTCGCCGCGGGTCCCACGTCACGGGTCATTTTGTCCTGATTAACGAAGTAAACGTGTATTAGTTATTTGGGTCGTGACAAATTGCTTAGGATAACATTATATGTTTTATCTTTTAACAAAAATTATTATAATGTCTTGTAATTTAAAATAATAAATACAACTTAAAAATTACTTTATAAAATTATGTTAGAGAATATTATATTACGAAGAATTTACAATGACTTCAATGATTAAAAATGATTTTAAATATAAAGTATTTTTTTAAAAATTCGATAAATCTAGACATTTAGACAACCCGGATTAAAAGTAAACCGAAAGGCAAGACGTACTTGTCCGAATTTATAACCGGTGAGTTTGGACAATGCAAGTGCTCATTTATATCAAGCGGCGTCCTGGAACTGGACCCGTCTAGACAAAAAAAATTGACACGGGGCATGCTAACATTTCCCTTTTTGTTTTTTGATGTTATTGAAATCTCTCTCTTTGCTCAAGTTAATGTCAAAAAAAAAATATATATATATATATATTCAAATCAATGAAGCCCATCACAGCAAGCCCACAAACAACACAAAACCAGCCAATTCCTTCATCACGGCTACAAACATAACTACCATGAAGAGAAAAAGACACAAACCACCCCAACAATTCACCAAATGCCACCCCAGTCCCGCCCGCCCACCGCCGCCAACCACCTCTACTTCTACCACCACCACCGCCGCCGCCACCCCTCCCTCCACCGCGGCGGCCTAAACCCTAACCCCCCATCCAAATCCCCAAACCCTAACCCCTTCAATTTCCCCAAATGGGACCCCGACTCCTCCCAATCCAAAACCCCAACCCTAACCCTAACCCCATCGCACGCCCACTTCGCCATCGCCAAAACCCTCTCCCCCATCGCCCGCTACATCTCCGACTCCTTCCGCCGCCACCGCCGCTGGTGCCCGGAGCTCACATCCGACCTCCTCCGCCTCCGCCGCGTCTCGCCGGAACTCGTCTCCGAGGTCCTGAAAGTCGAGTCCGATCCCAATATCGCTTCAAAGTTCTTCGCTTGGGCTGGTAAGCAAAAGGGGTTCCGCCACAATTTCGCTTCCTACAATGCTTTCGCTTACTGTTTGAATCGTTTGAATCGCTTTCGGTCCGCCGATCAGGTCGTCGAACTGATGAATTTGCAGGGGAAGAGACCTAGTGAGAAGCAATTTGAGATCTTGATTAGAATGCACTCTGATAAGGGTAGAGGAATTAGGGTTTGGTATGTTTATCAAAAAATGAGGAAATTTGGGGTAAAAGCTAGGGTTTTTTTGTATAATAGGATTATGGATGCGCTTGTCAAGACTGGGCATTTAGATTTGGCAATGTCGGTTTACGGGGATTTTAGGGCAGATGGATTGGTGGAGGAGAGTATGACATTTATGATTTTGGTGAAGGGTTTGTGTAGGGAGGGGAGGGTTGATGAGGTTTTTGAGCTTTTGGTGAGGATGAGGGGTTTAGGGTTTAAGCCGGATGTGTTTGCGTACACGGCGATGATTCGGGTGTTGGTTTCGGTGGGGGATTTGGAGGGGTGTTTGAGGGTGTGGGAGGAGATGGTTGGGAGAGATAGGGTTGAGCCAGATGCAATGGCTTATACTACATTGGTCACTGCGTTGTGCCGAGGAGGCGAGGTCGAGAGGGGGTTTGGCTTGTTTAGGGAGATGAAAGGGAGAGGGTTTTTGATCGATAGGGCGGTGTATGGAGCGTTGGTTGAAGGGTTTGTGGCGGGTGGGAATGTTGGATCAGCTTGTGATGTGTTGAGGGATCTCATGGCGTCTGGGTATCGAGCGGATTTGTTGATATACAATTCTCTTATTGAAGGGCTTTGCATTGCCAACAAGATTGACAAAGCTTGTAAGCTTTTTCATGTAACTGTGAGAGATGGTTTGAATCCAGACTTCAATACTGTGAATCCAATTTTATTGTTTTATGCCGATCGGCGTCTAATGGATGAATTCTCGAAGATGTTAGAGCATACGCAGAAGTTGGGTTTACCAGTTATTGATTATCTTTCCAAGTTTTTCTTATCCTTCATAGAGAAGGGGAATGGAGGAAAGAAAGCATTGGAAGTGTTTGAAGATTTGAAACCAAAAGGGTCTAGTGTTGTGATCTACAACATACTGATTGAATCCCTTCACACAGTTGGTGAGGTGAAAGAAGCTCTATCTCTTTTTGAGGAAATGAAGGGTTCAGATTTTAAACCCGACTCGTCGACTTACAGCAATGTAATCCCTTGTTTTGTTCAAAATGGGGACATAAAGGAGGCATGTTCATGCTATAATACAATGACAGAGAGATCTTGGGTGCCTAGCGTTTCTGCATATCGATCTCTTGTCGGGGGACTTAGCAAAATTGGAGAGATAGATGCAGCCCTCATGCTTGTCCGCGACTGCTTATCTAATGTCGAAAGTGGCCCGATGGAGTTCAAGTACTCCCTTACAATTATCCATGCCTGTAAATCTGGTAATTCGGAGAAGGTGATTGAAGTCTTAAATGAGATGGTAGAACAAGAATGCCCTCCTGGTGATCTATCATATTCAGCTGTGATATCAGGCATGTGTAATTATGGAACTATTGAGGAAGCAAGAAAGGTGTTTGAGATCATGCGGCGACGCAGTTTTCTGTCCGAAGCAGATGTCATTGTGTATGATGAGTTCCTTGTAGAACATATGAAGAAGAAGACTGCTGGCTTGATACTGTCAGGACTTAAATTTTTTGGGCTGGAATCAAAATTGAGATCAAAGGGCAGCACCCTTTTACCAGCTTAATACATTTGTTGGCAATATAAGGCCTTTTTTTTTTTCTTGAATAATTATCTTGAGCCTTTGTTCACATACAAAGCATGTACATGTAATCTAACTTTGTATTGTATACAACAATGGTTTTTGGTTTTTTTTTTTTTTTTTTTTTGTGTTTAAATCACATAGCCAACCTCAATTAATTTGAGATTGAGACTATGTTGGTTGGTGTTGTTTAAACCACTCTGGCAAAGAAGAATTTGTAGGCGAGAATGGCAAAAAATTTGGACCATTTCTTGAGTTGTGCGAGTCATTCTTGCATAGGCCATGCTAATCTTCTCTGTATCGTTTGGGATAAACAAGCAGCTGCTCTTCTTTAACACGTGCACATCACGTGATACCACTTGTCTATTGACCCGACCCTTAACGTGTCATTTTTTTAATCTATGGTTACATGTAGAAAACCCTTCTCCCCTTTAAAAATAAAGTTTTTTGTTTGAATAACATGACATGCAATTTTAATATATAAATTGATTTGCTTTGATTTGCCAAACAGTTTGAAACGTAGGCTTGGTTCTTGATCAAATTTGAGCAGCTACACAAGTAGAAACTGCTACAAATGCACTCTCCAGCTAGCATTGAAAAATTAAATAACAACAATAACATAGCCTCAGTCCCAAATTAATTGGGATCGGTTACATAAATCAAACTCTTCTATTGTGCTCGATTAAGTGTGATTGATGGTGAGTTTTCAAAACTATTCAAATCTCTCCTAATTAATGCGTTCTAAGTTAACTTTGGTCTACCCCTATTTCGTCGAATTTCTTCAATTTCTATTGAGTCAAGTGGGGGCATTTGTAGGTGGTCTTTGAAGGTGATCAAACATTGAAGAATTGAATCTGAAAATAATAATAATAATAATAATACTCATTGATATAAACCAAGTTAAGAATCAGCAGTGCACTGCTGTGGATCTTTTTTTTCTTTTTATTTTTTTTCCTATCTATACATGAGCATCAGACATGTCAACTTGTTAGATATGGTTAACTTTAATTAAAAAAATTATATTTAAGTAGAGTTGGTTATTGACGGTTGATGGAACCGTCTATAACCAACTTCACCTATCCGTTGGAAGTGCCAACTTTCGCAGTTGATAAATAGGTGTTTTTAGGCAAATTAAAGGATATCCATCGGACTCTACACCATCAAGACTGGAGATGAGAATGACTTGTAACTCTTTTATTTATAATTTATATAAAATTTATGAGATCTTGGATGTATTTAATTTCATCCATCAATTGGTATTACAGCATACCATAAATCTTTGTACTTTATCAATTACGAGTTAATGTTCCGTGCCATTTAATTAATTGAAGGGTAGTGCTAGCTGGACTCAATGAGTCTGGACTCAAACTAGCAGAAAGACTTAAATACCTTTTATGTAAATCCATTATCTTCATCAATTCACCACTTAGTGTTCGTGACCGCCGCCGCTGACGTGAATACCGTGACCACAACCAACGACAGCGCCGTCGTCGTCATCCACCACCGCCGACTGCCTTTCTCCTCAATCTCGGCTAGATCTGGCCGAGAGAGGCTTCGATCTCGACCAGATTCGGTCGCCTCTCTCGGCTAGATCTAGCCGAGAGAAAGGTTCGGCCGCCTCTTGGCCAAACGGCGGCCAACCGCCGAGAGAGAGAGATAGAGAGAGACCATGAGGTATCAGTTCGCTTTTATGTTTCGAGAGTGAGATATCATTTGGGAGTTTGTATTTGGAAGTACTTTGTTGTTTTGTTTTTTTTTTTTTTTTTTTTTTTTGTGCCGTGTCCCGGGCGGTTTTAGTGCTCATTGTGGCCATTTTTTGTATACATTATATATGTAATCTTTATTTTCGTATATATATACTAAGTAATGGAGTTTCGCTTCGCATCTTCATCGAAGAGAGAGAGAGACTGTCACGCCCAAATCTCTAACCCCGTTTTAATTCCTTAATCGGGATCATCGACCTTGACGTGAGACCTACACCGTGATACGTGCACCGACCGAGGCACGTGACCGAGGTATATCATATTTTTGTATTGATGTGTGCCTAGTGTTATGTATTGTGTAGACTTACTAAGTCGGTTTGTACATGCAGTAGGCGTCGAGACGAGAGCGGGGACACGCCTCGAGTAGCGTGCGAGCCAGGGAACCAGGTAGTTAGCATTTTGGTAAGTCTTATTTAATACTAATATGAAATAAGGAATTACTTATAAGCCTATGGTTGTGTTTGTTAATGTAAATCAATAAAGGCCTATAATTGAGTAAATTAAATGGAAAGCATAGATTGGTCTAGAGATACACATTGGCACATCTAGGAACTAGGTGAGTAATGAAATGGTGTCACTTGAGGTTGAGATAGTGGGAGTTAGTGGGATATATGGCAAGAGGTGGACCATTAGATGTTCATCGGGATACATAAATCCATAGAGATCAAGGGCTAAGAAAGAACATCACCTTAATATATATTATTAGTGATCAAACAACATGCAAACCAAATCACTCATTCATTTTTGCTGGAGAAGAAGAAGGAATTGCTGGAGAGGAGTGAATCATCAAGGTGTTGAAGGAATCCATGGGAGTTGGTGAGAAATTCTCAAGCTAGGGTGCTACATCAACTAGGTACACATCCTTTTAGTTGAAATTAGAACAAGTTCTGGTTTTAGGCTAATTTTAGATGGTAAATGATTGAGTGTTTGCAATTGATTTATATATTTAGATTCCTCATTTCAAGCTGATAATCCAGCTATATTGAAGTTCTTAATTTGGTTTTGAAATAATAAAGATATGAATTTTTGAAGTTGCAACACCAAAACTAGAATTCTGCATGTTGTATTAGGAATCAACCTGGGTAATTTGGTCATAATCTGCCCATTTTAGATCCAAATTGATCCAAACTAGTGATATTTGAAAGCTTATTTAAAGTGGAATAACTTCACTTAAATGAAGGTATTTTGATTCAAATGTTTTTATGTCCAAACATGCTCTACAAATAGGTACTGGAATTAAAAAGGAAAATTTTGAAACTAAACTTGTTAAGGGCATAACTCCCTAACTACTTATCCAAATGAGGTGATATTTTAGTATGTTGTATTTGAGTATATTTTCTACCTTTTGACCAAAAATAACATTTTTAGGAACTATGTATTGGGAGAAATAGATTTTCTAAGTCCGCTGGTCGGATTAAATCTCAATTAGACCTATGTTTAGTAAAATCATGATATCTCTTTCATTTTAAATCAGAATTTTGTAAACTAAACCTTTCTGGAAAGCTAAGAGAAAGACCAACAATAATTGTACTGATGGAGGATTTAGATATTTGGACCATTTCATGCCTAAAAGTGCGTTAAGATGTAGGACTGAAATTGAAACTTAATTTAGTCTTTAGGGGCTGATTTAGGAAGATTGATTTAAAGTCTATTGAACCAATTTGAATACACAATAAACACCACTAAATTTAACTTAAACCCATTATATTTGAACTAATGAGACACCAAACTCAGGAACCTAGGAAAAGGGTACGGAGAGCGAATACAAGATTTGGAGTATCGGGAGGCCAGTAAAGCTAGGACTTTACTTTGTTGTTGTGAGTATACCCAATGACAACTTTACTTGGCATTTCATTTCTATTAATTGTTGTCCTTGCATAGTACTTTTGACTATTTTGCCTTTGTATTCTTATATCATGTGTTCTTTGTGTCTATGCTCACTTGATGAGTCTAGTTTGCATGATATCCATTCATTTGATTTGATTCATTGATTCTATCCCATGCTATGTCTATTCTTGTTGTTTTAAATGTGAATTGAATGATAAATAACATGCTATTAGGCTAGTGAATATCTTATAAATGTTTAAGAGGATTCGTATTCCTTATTTGTTTAGGTGTGTAGATGTGCCTATGCCTTGACAATCCATACTTAGTGTTTCTTGAAATTTAAAAAGTAGTTTTTGAATTTAGGTCCCGTACTCGATCGAGGTGTGGGCGACTCACGGGGTTCGAGTCCCCGGGGATGCTCGGCACATGTTACTTGACACCGTATGACACTCGGGGTTGAGTCCCCGAGGTGGTCTACACACCGGGTTAGAGTCCAGGTAACACTTGGGTTAGAGTCCTCTTGTGCTATATGATTATTGAGTCTGAGTGACATGTTTCATCGCCGACTGGACCTAAATCACCACTACTTAGCCTAGTGTCAATATCACTTGTTTAACTCGGTATTTACTCGCATATGGTTTATTTTCCAGTTTTCCCATTTATATGCTTTTAAATACCATTTGAATATTTGGAAATGCAAATTAAACTTGTCATCGTGAATTACTATTTTATTTTGTACTCACCGTCCTTTTATGACGGTGGGTGCAGAGAGTCGTCTACCAACAGGTCGGCAAAGAGAAGATCGGCGATTATCCCCGAGCTCGCGACGCGTCACTACATCGATTGTATGTCTTCTTTTGGTATTTTGATTGTATATGTTATATGTCTTTCGATACTATTCGGGGTTGTATATTAGGTCGAGCGTTAGTTCCCCGACTCTTGACTTAGACTATTTTACTGTTTCAATGCATTTTGAGGACTTTATATATGTGATGTCATTTCCTGGTTTTCCACACTTAGGGTTTTATAAATGGCTTCCGCATAAGTTTCTAATTGCTTCCGCATAATCAATAAGACTTCCGTTAATTAATTAATTTAATAAAAAGTTTTAATTAACTCTAAATTTTATAAACTGGTAGGACTAGTGTATTACGTATCCTGAACAAGAGAAAAGAGGCGTCTAGGTTGTAAAGGCTGACTAATACGTAGTTAAGTCATGCGTGGATATGATTAGGGCTTAATTACGGGATTAGGCCGGGCGGTGCCCTAGATTAGGATAGGGGCCGTCACAGTTGGTATCAGAGCCTAGATATTAGAACCTTAGGGATAAATAAGAAAAACACGAACTCGTATAAAACACAAACCTTAGAAGTGGAAACCAGATGATCCTTACTTAAGGACTATTTTGTTGGGAATTGAGTGAAGGTGAGATGGGGATTTCTTATATGTACGTGTTAGTTTCTATATGTATATATATGCGTTATGCCACGTAGTAGCCGATTCGCGTTCGCTATTCACTGAAGACACCGATGGGGATTCGCGCGAGGCCGGAGACACCGGAGCTAGCGGCAATGCATCGGCCTCCCACCGTATTAGTTGACAATTTTTAGAGGATGTCCGACCGCACGACCGCTCAGAGCGGCAGATTGTCGATTTCATCGCTTACATGTCGGCGCGAGTATGATCGCACCTGGTTTCGACCGCCCCGTCACCACAAAGCCTACTACTACTACAAGCACCCCGACCACGAGACTCAAGACTACGAGAGTTCGACTTGCATCTAGTAGAGAGATGGAGACTCTAGGTAGCGTTGTATGCAGAGTAAAGAGAGAGAGTCGTGGACCCGTACTAGAGGAGATACCGGTTGTTCAAGACTTCCCAGATGTTTTCCCAGAGGATTTACCTGGATTACCACCACCGTGAGAGCTAGACTTCATCATCGACCTAGTATCGGGTACCAGGCTGATCGCGATACCGCCATACCCCATGGCTCCGAGGGAGTTAGAGGAGTTGAGGACTCAGCTTAAGGATTTATGGGAGAAGGGGTTCATCACACCTTCGATGTCACCGTGCGGAGTGCCGCCTTGTTTGTGAAGAAGAAGGCTAGCAACTGAGACTATGCATCAACTATGTGCAGTTGAAGAGAGTGACAAATCGAAAACAAGTACCCACTTCCGCGAATAGATGATTTATTTGATTAGCTGAGAGGAGCATCATTTTTCTCCAAGATAGACCTGAGATCGGGGTATCATCACCTTAGGATCGGGATGAGGATAGGTCCAAGACAACATTCAACACTGATACGGACTACTACCGCTCACGGTCATGCCATTCGGCCGACCAACGCCCGATGCACCGAGTACTTAGACCATATCTTGATCGCTTCGTAATAGTTTTCATCGACGACATCTTGATATACTCAAGGACACATGAGGATCACGAGCAAGCACCTCGAGAGACGTTGCACATCGAGGGAACACCGACTTTTCGCCAAGTTCAAGCTAGTGTGAATTTCGGCTTGCAGAGGTCAAGTTCTGGGGCACATTGTTGGAGCAGCAGGGATTGCAGTAGATCCGGCCAAGATTCAGACGATCATGGATTGGCCAGCATCGACATCAGTACCAGAGATCAGGAGCTTTCTAGGGTTAGCAGGATACTATCGTAGGTTCGTGAAGGATTTCTCGAAGATCGCTTCACGAATGACGAGGTTAACACATAAGGATGTTGCTTATGAGTGGACTGAGAAGTGCGAGGCCGCATTTACTCGGTTGAAGAGGTCATTAACTATCGCACCGGTGTTAGACGCCGCAGGTCGGACATGGATTTCTAGTGTACACAGATGCTTCTCATACGGGTCTAGGTTGTGTGTTGATGCAGGGCAGTGGTGTCGTGGCATACGCATCGAGACAATTAAAGATACATGAGAAGAACTACCCCACGTACGATCTAGAGTTGGCAGTAGTTGTATTTGCACTGAAGACTTGGAGACACCTTCTGTATGGAGAGAGATTCACACTCTTTCGTATCTCTTCACACGAAAGATTTGAACATGAGACAACGCAGATGGTTGGAGTTCTTGAAGGACTACGCTTTTCCTTGAAGTATCACCGGAGAAAAAAAGTGAACGTAGTTGCAAATGCGCTCGAGTAGGAGACCGACTAGAGATGCCGAGGTGGTCGATGTCACATGATGCATAAGTACCTGTTACTCGAGGTAGCGACGACAAGCATGTCAAACATAAATTCCTACTGATACTCAGGTGATGATTTGCGCACAGATGAGACTACAGACCGTGTCTACACAGCGAGTGTCAGAGGGTCAGATGACCGACCGATTGTACTCGAGATTCAACGAGTTAGCGCAGATTGCAGAGTGTACAAATTGGGTAGAGACGACAAATCAGTGTCTGAGATACCGGGGCAGGTTGTGGATACCAGAGGTGCCGAAGCTGAGAGATGAGATCCTTCAGGAGTCGCACCGTTCCAGATTTACCGTACATCCAAGCGGGACTAAGATGTACCACGCCATGAGGAGACATTTTTGGTGACTTGGGATGAAGGCAGACGTGTCTAGATTCATCAGGAACTGTGGTATCTGTTAGCAAGTGAAGTCCGAGCATCGCAGACCCGGGGGATTACTACAGTCGCTTCCCATTCCTCGATGGAAATGGGAAGACATCTCTATGGATTTTGTCAGAGGATTGTCGAAGACCGTGAGGAGACATGACTCAATCTGGGTTATAGTTGACAGACTGACGAAGTGTGCTCATTTCCTGCCAGTGGCATAGCATTACACGTTCGATCACCGAGCGCATCGTTCGAGAGAGAGATTATCGTGCCGCACGGGGTACCATTAACGATCACGTCGATCGAGATGCTACGTATACGTCCAGGATGTGGCGGAGTATGCAAGAGCAGTACGGTACACGCCTATAGTTCAGTACGACTTTCCACCCTCAAACCGACGGGCCGATTGAGATATTGATTCAGGTCCTCGAGGACATGTTGCGGGCATGCGTGTTGGAGTTTGGCGGATCTTGGGCGGAGTACCTACCATTGTGTGAGTTTGCTTATAACAACAGTTATCAGGCTAGCATTGAGATGACGCCATTTGAGGCTTTGTATGGCAGACCGTGTCGCTCGCCATCGTGTTGGGCTGAGCCAAAGGACCGGGAGATAGTGGGGCCTGAAATTGTTGTTGACCACACGAAAAGGTCAAACTGATCCGTCAGAGACTCAGAGGAGCACATGAGAGACAGAAGAGATATGCAGATAAGTATCGCGGTGATCTCGCGTATTCCGAGGGAGCCTTTGTCTATTTAAAGGTTTCCCCTCGGAAAGGTCTTCAAAGATTTGGGGTGAAAGACAAGCTTGCACCGAGGTACATCGGGCCTTTCATGATTAAGAAACGGGTCGGGAAAGTGGCATACAAGCTTGAATTGCCTTCACAGATGTCAGGGGTCCATCCAGTGTTCCACATTTCGATGCTTCGATTAGCCGAGTCGAAGGCAGGCGTGCGACTGACAGTTGACTTGAATCAGATCAACCTGAGCGAGGACATCTCTTACGACGAGCATCCCATTCAGATCCTAGATCGGAAGGTACAACAGTTGAGGAGCAAGTCCATCCCGAAGGTACTCGTCAAGTGGCAGTTCCACGATGACACGTAACTCACTTGGGAGCTGAAGGACTACATGCAAGATAGATTTCCATACATGTTCGAGTCAGGTAGAATCGTAACTTAAACTTAATTTCGAGGACGAAATCTTCATTTTGTTGGGAATATTTGTCACGACCAAATCTCTAACCCCCATTTTAATTTCTTAATCAGATCATCGACCTCGACGCGGGACCTACATCGTGATATGTGCACCGACCGAGGCACGTGACCGAGGTATATCGTATTTTTGTATTGATGTGTGCCTAGTGTTATGTATTGTGTAGACTTACTACGTCGGTTTGTACAGTTGTAGGCGTCGAGACGAGAGCGAGGACACGCCTCGAGTAGCGTGCGAGCCGGGGAACCGGGTAGTTAACATTTTGGTAAGTCTTATTTAATACTAATATGAAATAAGGAACTACTTAGAAGCCTATGGTTGTGTTTGTTAATGTAAATCAAATTAAAGGCCTATAGTCGAGTAAATTAAATGGAAAACATATGATTGGTCTATAGATACACATTGGCACATCTAGGAACTAGGTGAGCAATGAAATGGTGTCACTTGAGGTTGAGATAGTGGGAGTTAGTGGGATATATGGCAAGAGGTGTACCATTAGATGTTCCTAGGGATACATAAATCCATAGAGATCAAGGGCTAAGAAGGAACATCACCTTAATATATATTATTAGTGATCAAACATCATGCAAACCAAATCACTCATTCATTTTTGCTGGAGAAGAAGAAGGAATTGCTGGAGAGGAGTGAATCATCAAGGTGTTGAAGGAATCCATGGGAGTTGGTGAGAAATTCTCAAGCTAGGGTGCTACATCAACTAGGTACACTTCCTTTTAGTTGAAATTAGAACAAGTTCTGGTTTTAGACTAATTTTAGATGGTAGATGATTGAGTGTTTGCAATTGATTTATATATTTAGATTCCTCATTTCAAGCTAATAATCCAGCTATATTGAAGTTCTTAATTCGGTTTTGAAATCATAAAGATATGAATTTTTGAACTTGCAACACCAAAACTAGAATTTTGCATGTTGTATTAGGAATCAACCTGGGTAATTTGGTCATAATCTGCCCATTTTAGATCCAAATTGATCCAAACCAGTGGTATTTGAAAGCTTATTTAAAGTGGAATAACTTCGCTTAAATGAAAGTATTTTGATTCAAATGTTTTTATGTCCAAACATGCTATACAAATAGGTACTGGAATTAAAAAGGAAAGTTTTAAATCTCAATTAGACCTATGTTTAGTAAAATCATGATATCTCTTTCATTTTAAATCAGAATCTTGTAAACTAAACCTTTCTGGAAAGCTAAGAGAGAGACCAACAATAATTGTACTGATGGAGGATTTGGATATTTGGACCATTTCATGCCTAAAAGTGCGTTAAGATGTAGGACTGAAATTGAAATGTAATTTAGTCTTTAGGGGATGATTTAGGAAGATTGATTTAAAGTCTATTGAACCAATTTGAATACACAATAAACACCACTAAATTTAACTTAAACCCAATATATTTGAACTAATGAGACACCAAACTCAGAAACCTAGGAAAAGGGTACGGGATAGCGAATACAAGATTTGGAGTATCAGGAGGCCAATAAAGCTAGGACTTTACTTTGTTGTCGTGAGTATACCCAATGACAACTTTACTTGGCATTTCATTTCTATTAATTGTTGTCCTTGCATAGTTCTTTTGACTATTTTGCCTTTGTATTCTTATATCATGTGTTCTTTGTGTCTATGCTCACTTGATGAGTCTAGTTTGCATGATATCCATTCATTTGATTTGATTCATTGATTATATCCCATTCTATGTCTATTCTTGTTGTTTTAAATGTGAATTGAATGATAAATAACATGCTATTAGGCTAGTGAATATCTTATAAATGTTTAAGAAGACTTGTATTCCTTATTTGTTTAGGTGTGTAGATGTGCCTATGCCTTGACAATCCATACTTAGTATTTCTTGAAATTTAAAAAGTAGTTTTTTGCATTTAGGTCCCGTACTCGATCGAGATGTGCGCGACTCACGGGGTTCGAGTCCCTGGGGATGTCAAGCACATGTTACTTGACACCGTATGACACTCGGGGTTAGAGTCCCCGAGGTGGTCTACACACCGGGGTTAGAGTCCCCGGTAACACTTGGGTTAGAGTCCCTTGTGCTATATGATTATTGAGTCTGAGTGACATGTTTCACTACCGATCTGGACCTAAATCACCACTACTTAGCCTAAAGTGTCAATATCACTTGTTTAACTCGGTATTTACTCGCATATGGTTTATTTTCCAGTTTTCCCATTTATATGCTTTTAAATACCATTTGAATATTTGGAAATGCAAATTAAACTTGTCATCGGGGATTACCGTTTTATTTTTGTACTCACCGTCCTTTTATGACGGTGGTGCAGAGCCGTCTACCAAAGAAAGTGCCGGCAAAGAGAAGATCGGCGATTATCCCCGAGCTCGCGACGCGTCACTACATCGATTGTATGTCTTCTTTTGGTATTTTGATTGTATATGTTATATGTCTTTCGATACTATTTGGGGTTGTATATTAGGTGAGCGTTAGTTCCCGACTTGACTTAGACTATTTTATGTTTCAATGCATTTTGAGGACTTTATATATGTGATGTCATTTCTCGGTTTTCCACACTTAGGATTTTATAAATGGCTTCCGCATAAGTTACTAATTGCTTCCGCATAATCAATAAGACTTCCGTTAATTAATTAATTTTATAAAAAGTTTTAATTAACTCTAAATTTTATAAACTGGTAGGACTAGTGTATTACTTATCCTGAACACGAGAAAAGAGGCGTCTAGGTTGTAAAGGCTGACTAATACGTAGTTAAGTCCCGCGTGGATATGATTAGGGCTTAATTATGGGATTAGGCCGCGCGGTGCCCTAGATTAGGAGAGGGGCCGTCAAGGAGACCATGAAGGCCGGGGGAGGGAGAGATATGAGAGTTGGGTGGGATTTGTACTAACATGAGGGGAGAGCACATGAAAGTGTGCAGGAGATGAGAGAGTAAAAATCGTGAAAGAGAAAGTGATGAGAGAGAAAGAGAGTTTGGGTAGGTGAATAAATCAACACACATTTTATCTAACTTGTGGGAGACAATGGTGGTCGGTGGCGACGGTCGTCGGCAGTGGTGGTCGTCGGCGGCAGCGGCTGTCGTTGGCGGTCAAGGGGAAAACCAAGGGAGCCGCTATTATACAGTACCAAATTTTACAATCCTTTATTATCTCCACGTGTCCGCATTTCACAAATCAAAAACCAATCTCAAACCATGCTCCATACCGCAACAATGCACGAGAACTCACGTATCTATATATCAATATATATATATATATATCCCATTTTATTTTTAAAATTTTCTCAATTTTCAGTTTTTTAATTTTAAGTTATTATTAATTTATTTATGTTATTTATTATTTAAAGCTATATCCATCCCCCATGTTAGTGAACAACAAGAAATCCAACTTTTATTAATGACTTTTTAATATATTCATCCCCCTATCTTTTTGACCAACGAAAAAAGCAACATTTATTTATGACTTTTTTAAGTGAAACGAGGGAGATAGTATGGAATCTTACACCATCCCTTTGATTACTACAACATCATTTATATTGTTTATGACACCGAAATCACAATAAGTGCATTTGAATTCTTTTATTGGTTAATGCATTGTGATAGACGATTTTATATATGGATGTCCGTTTGTGAGGATTGTTTTGGATCTCCGCTATGTGCATGATTTATAAATAAATATTTTTTTTTATCTTTTATTGTATATTTTATTTGTAATAAATATGAGTTGATTATTGTGAATTGCAATTTTAATTGTAAAAATATGACAATACGTTCATGTAAATTAATTTATCAACTTTTTTTTAAAGATTTAATTAATAATTCTGCGCAAAACGAAGGAAAACGACTAGTATATATAAAAGTTGGAGCTGAGAGAAAGTTGACATGCATTCTCCTTTCACCAATATAATTTTTTAATTTTCTAATTTTTTCTACTTTTAAGGTATTTATTTATGTGTTATTGATTATTTCAAAGAATATATTCATTCCCCCATTTATTGAATTTATTTATAGTTTGTATTTGATTGAAATAACAATTAAGTGCATTTAGATTATTTTCTTGATTAACGAAGGGTTGTTTCTATGTATTTAATCTACGTTTCAAATCGTACACGATCCATTTGGTTACTGCAACATCATTTATACAAATTATTAATCTTCTCTTCATATATATAGATCATAAGTTCACAATTACTGCATGTTTTAGCAACATCCAAGTACCTTTCATAGAGTTCTTCACACTCGAATGCAATGTTGTGGCGATTGTTGAGCTGCATGACACTCCAAGACGTATCAGAGATCTTGTAGTGCGATCAACAACTTCAAATCTCTATGTTCGTTGTTATAAGGATTGTTTAAGATGTTTGATAAGTGCATGATTTATAACTAAATATTTTTTACCCTCTATTGTATATTTCGAGTTGATTATTGTGAATTATAATTTTAATTGTAAAAAATATTACAATATATTCATGTAAATTAGTAGTTTATTAACTTTCTCTTAAAGTTTTAATAACTTCTGCGCAGAGCAGAAAATCGACTAGTTTCAATATAATTGAAACATAACCAAATATATAGAATTCTTTATTCTTTATTGTTTCTTTTGATAACTATATACACTTCTTATCATATCTTGCCCAATCAAATCTATCCACACGGTAAATATATTTATTTTTTTTTTTTTGTTTTCAATACTTATCTTTCTCTTTGCTCTCAAAAAAAAAAAAAAAATCTTCCCTTTGCTCCTTTTTTTTTCCTTTCTTTTTACCGGTTATTAATTTCCAATTAACACGTGGATTCAACTCAAATTGGTGTTCTCTTCTACCCTCTATAGAATCTCGAAGTGTTATAGGTAATCATTAACAAAAAAAATACTTGTCTTGTAATATAATTTATTCTCTACTTTTTAACTATATGACATGAAAGCACCCGCCCTAAAACCATTGTCTACAACATTATTTTGGCTTATTAATTTTTTATTCTACAGATCTCTTATGTTAGCATGGAGGAGAAAACTACAACACCTCGAAGAATTTATTCTGAATACGACACCTAAAGTTGATTATGAAGTTCCTAAAATTGGTATGAGTTTTAGTTTTGAAGACAAGGCTTATAATTTTTACACGTTTTATGGAAATTTTAAAGGCTTTGGAATTCGAAAGAATTGGGTAAACAAAAATAATGATGGGATTGTTACTAGTAGAAATTTTACTTGTTTCAAAGAAGAGCGCATATATGAGACAAAACAAAGTGTGCAAGTGAAGCATCCAAAAAAAAAGATGTTAGAACTAATTGTATGGCTAGAATGACAATAGCTCTGCAACCGAATGGAAAATATGCCATTACGTGCTTTGAAGATACTCATATCCATGTGCTTGTTACACCAAGCAAAGTACAGTTTCTTCGTTCTCAAGGAAAAATTAATTTTGCACAAAGTGTTGAGGTTGACTTCGCAGAAAGTTCAGGAATGAAACCAAAGCAAACATATAAGTTTATGAGTCAACAAACACGTGGATAGGAGATTGTAGGATTTCTTCATAAGGATTTGAAGAATTATTTCTCTTCTAAAAGAAAGAGAAATATGAATCAAGGAGAGGCTGGCTCTTTGTTGCATTATTTTCAAAGAAAGCAAAATGAAAATCCATCTTTTGCTTATGCAATTCAACTTGATATGGATGATCATATAACTAATATTTTTTAGACTGATGCAAAAATGTTGGCTGATTATCATCAATTCGAAGATATGATTTGTTTCGACACACCTTATAGGATAATTAGGGATTGTCGACCATTTGCACCATTTGTCTAATAAATAATCACAAAGAAAAGCGTGGTTTTTGGTGTGCACTTTTGTACGATGAAACAATTGAGTCTTTCAAATGGTTATTTGAAGCATTCATTGAGGCAATGGCTGGTCAAAATCTTATAATAGCTTTGACAGATCAAGATCAAGCAATGGCCAATGCAATTGCGTCAGTGATGCCAGAAATGCGACATAGATTGTGTCTATGATATCTTTACTAAAATGTTTTCAAGCACCTTGGTCATGTATTTAAGAGCAAACCATCATTTGCGAAAGACTTCGGGGGTTGTATTTATGAGATTATGAAGAAGAAGATGAATTTTTAAACTCGTTGGAGCATATGTTGGGTAAATTTAACCTTCAAGACAATGAGTGGTTGAAAAAAATCTTTAAAGAAAAAAAAGGGGGCATGGTGTATGGAAGACATGTATTTTGTGCTGACAAGTAGCTGTTGAGGGTTTAATATATAAAAAGAAAGAAAAAAGATGAAATGAATTGTTTCATTCATTCATCAACAAAGAACAAAATTGTTTTCATTCTCAAAACCCTTTCACTCGAGTTTTCACTCCGCGAGCTCTCAACGATCATTTTTCGCCCGGTTTCTTTCCACAACACTGTAGAGCATCGTGATACGGTCAATTTGAGCTAAATTTCTACAGTGGAAATGAGGTATTCAGCCCGCAATTTGATAAATTCTCAATGTCGGGCATTTTTCCACAAATCAATTAGAATTCTCACAATTTTTCGATTTCTTTCTCGGGGTTTCGATAGAAATTGGTAGGAATTATTGTTAATTGGTATATTGAGTTGATTTGAATCAATTTGGAATAAGTTTCACAGACGTGGGTTATGGTTTTGATGAATTGAACTAATGTGATTCAGTTGATAACTATTTTGGAGATGTTTTATAATTGATATTGATTTACATTAGGTTTTTTGATGAATTGATTACTAGTTTTGATCCGATTTGTCTCCACAGTGTAACGGCCCATTTTATAAATGTCTCTTAAATTTACAGACGTGGACGCCAGCTCGGATCTACGTGGACGTCGCGGTAGGCTATGACACACGGGGACTTAGGTATGCTAGTTATGGTGTGTTGGTTGCTTATTTGCGGTGTAATTTATTCAAATACATCGCATGTGTGTATGTTGCAAATAATACGTGTGAGGGTGTGTGAATGGTATTCGCCTCGATATGCGTGTCGACGCGGGTACCGAGTAGTTGACGAGACCGAATATTAGGTCGGGGAAACGAAAACACACAAATTGAATAAAAATTTGTCACGTAATTAATATGGAATAGATATTGGGTGACTAGTGACGCGGCGGTACGCGGATATCACGGTTCGGAGGCGAAATAGGGCGTCGAAACGCCCGAAAACACGGGCGAGTGTCTTAGCTGTGTCACATTTGGTGTCAAGACACAAACCCAACAACACTTGTCTATATAAGCCAAACTCAACAGCAACACTTGTCCAAATTGCACACCACGTGTCCACTCACCTCACCCACCTACACCTACATCACACACACACACACACACACACACACACAAACACGAGACTGAACAAGGAGAGCGAGAGAGAGGAAGAAGAAGAAAATGAGAGGAGGAGGAGGAGGAGGAGAATGGACGCGCCGGAAGGAGAGAAGAGATCACAATTGCGGTGATTCCTTGTTGTTGTTGTAGGTTCGGTGGTTGACGGTGGGGTGGCCGAGAGTGGGGTTCGGCCATGGAGGCCGAACCCCATGGCCGAACTGTGCCAAGGTGGTATTCCACCGGGGTTGGGGTGGAGAGCAACCTCAACCCATCACCGAGATTTAAAAAAAAAAATGTTGCTCCCGATCGAACCAGTTGATCGGGAGGAAGAAGGTGCACATGGGCCGAGCCTGGCCCGTTCTGGGCCAGGGCCGGGTCGAGTCCGACCCATTTAGGTCGACCCGACCCAAACAGAAAAAAAGAGAAGAAAAATTAAAGAAAAATTTGGAAAAATTCCGAAAAAATTGGGAAAAAATGGGGAAAAATTATATTTCGATAAAATAAATAGAAATTGATAAAGTTCTATGAAAAGAACATATGTGAGAATGTCGGACGCAACTTTTTGCGGGTTTTGCCTCGAAAAGCGCGAAATGGGCAATTTAGCCTAGAATTTTTTAGAAATTTGTGGTAAATTATTATGCTAACTTAAGTTATTAATAAATGGACGTAGGTTGACACGGTGATCAATTAGCGACCAAGGACTCAGTGGACTTGGACCCGGGGATTGATTACGAGGTATTGGAGTGCGTTGTGAGGTTTTTAAAACCCAATGGAAAAACTCTCGAGTATTTATTTTGCTTTGTAATTCCATTCATTTCCAGTATTCCTTGTGATTTTTATTACATTCATATCTTGTCATCTTTTGGACGGTTGGTTGAGTTACTCCCACCGGATTTTTCGTTGTGTGTCTATGCATTCTAGACCATAGCATGTGTATCAGGAGTTCTCGGTGGATAACGACCCGAGCTATTGAACTGCTACATGTGTCGGTGCGTCGTAGGTCTACGCCGGCCACCGAGAGGGATCAGGTGATAGCTAGTTGGGTGCGCCCACTAGTGGGGTCCTGGAAGGAAATCCCGAAGTATGGTTTAGTCTCGATTTGGAACATGCACACACATTTGCGCTTTATTGTTATCTATCCATGCGATGCCCTACTTACGGTTGTCCGTTTACATTTCGCATGTTTATTTAACGTATTTATTGACTTCCACTTATTTATATGAATGCTCGGAGGAGTTCTTTGGGATTTTCGATTTGGACTCGTCATCCATTTTCTTCGTGATGATTGAGTGCGAATCCGAGTACAAGTAAAGGCAAGGGGATCTTAGGCGACTACCTCTGACTGCCTACCTTTGAGGTGTACTTGTACGTGTGATTATTTTGATATTTTGATTCTTTTGGGAATTGGGGAGTGACATGACCTTGTACATGCTTAGTTTTATATGGTACAGTTGTTTACCTCGTACTTTTCAGGGTTTTTTCCACACTAGGATTTGTTTAATTGATTTATGAATTTTTTTTGCATTTAAATACGTCTTCCGCTGAATATGTTATTTACACATTGTACACACACAAGTGGATACAATTCGAGACAGAGTAAGGACGGACAGGTGCCGTACACGTGTAGTTGGGCCAGCAGGTAAGGGTACATGGAGACACGTCACCCCGGGGTGGCGAGGACCGCCACACACGGGCTATGGAAATGTTTTGATGTTGGTATCGAGTGGTTTCGTGGTGTTTGTTGTCAAGTTTTGAGGATTTAATTGCAAAAATATTGATTTGGAAAAGCTTTTTTAGTTCAAAACAAATAAAGTTTGCATAGTTGATAAGACATATTGGAAAATTCATAACTTCTCCATCAATGATCCGATTTGAGTGTTCTTATAGTTTATGGAAAGTAGGACATGAGTACTACGAGTTCCTTTTAGGTCATTATGACAAATATTGATGTTTTTATGGTTGAAAAGTTACCTTAAGTTGGCTAATTGAAATAGTTATAAAAATTAATATTTTTGAAAACTGTTCTTAAGAGTACTTTGGCCGTAGTTTTTATTGGGTTTCATGATTTGGTTTCGCTTGAAGCTTGCCTCATAATATAATTGAGTATGCAAGGAAGCTATTGGAACCATTTTCAGGGTGATCCGACGCTCGGGGAACCCCGAAATTTAAGCTCAAAGTTGATTGGTTGTAATTAAACCTTACAGTGGACTTTACCATTTATGGAATTTATCTTTGTACGTGCATTTATGTTTAATCTGCATTGTGTTTTGCATCATTCTTGGTCTTGCATACATGACATCTAGATAGAGTCGCCCTTGCTTCGGTCATAAGAGTGTGAGGTGCTCCACTCTAGACTAGACGTACTGCAGGCGTCTAAGGCGAGTAATGTCGACTCCGGGGTAGTATGAATTGAACTCATAAGACTGTTCTAAGTTCATCATGAGTGGGCCATCTTGTTATGAGCTTACAACAGGAAATGAGGGATCCATGTTGTTAAATAAATTTTTTGTTATTTGGAATGCAATTACATGTCTCCATGTATTCAAACTAACATTTGCCGGAGTACAGAGCAGTGTAGGAGTTTACTTACCTGACATATTCGAGTTGTTTTTGATGATGTCAGATTCTCATTAAAGACAAGAAAGAATGGACAAGACTCGAAGATCTTGGTGATATATTTTAAGTTCTTAAAGTTTAATTCTTGTTGTAATCATTTTCATATATATATATATATATATATATATATATATATATATATTGTTTTGGGTTCTGGGGTTAGCGTAGGTCGTAAAATACTTTCAAATAGGTTACGTGAGTCTCCTAAATTAGTGTGAAGTTGAGAAGTTTTTGATTCAGTTTCAATTTATTTTGGATTTGTAAAGTTGTAAATAAGGTGTCAGAGACTTTAAGTTAGTTTAATTGATTTAAATTGATATATATATTGTGATATGCGGGGAGTTGTGAGTTCTTCTAGGCTTCTCACCATTTTTTTTGTCTATTAAGTAAATTTTTTGACATACTATTTTTAGGGGAGGTCTTTGTCGAAATTTTCATAAATTATGAATATTCGTTCCAATTAAACAAATCGTGAATTGAGTTTCATTGAAGATATAATTTAGTTTGAAACTCTATTAAGGAATAAAATAAAATTTAATTTGAGTTTCAAGTTAATCGAATGGATTAGATGCCTAATTAAGGGAATTAGGCTAAGTTAGGATTTTGTGAAACGGGTCGTGACAGTAAAGGCCGAGGCAGAGGTAGAGGTAGAGGTCGGGATAGTTCCCGACAGGGGCAAAGATAGGCATAGGCCCAAGATTAGGTTCAGGTTCAGTGTAAGCCAGTCACTTGCTATAGGTGTGATCAAGTTAGGCACATGATTAGAGATTGTTCATAGTCAACATTCGTGGTTCCATCACAGATTCGAGAGGGAGTACACATGTTAGCGCAGCCTGATGCCGATGCCACACGTGGACTCATTGAGGGTATGGTTCCATTTGTGGTAAAGAATTATATGTTTTGTTTAATTCGAGGTCTACATAATTTTTCATTTATGGTCGCATGATAGGCATTTTAGGGTTGACACCGGTTAGAGTTAGTGTACATTTTATTTTGAGTACCACAGCCAAAGATAGGGTTTACCCTAATTGTCTTGTTGGCTAGCAGCGTATGATGCTCATATCGATGTTGTTTAAGAAGACAATGATATTTGAGATCTAAAGGCGTTCGATAGTCACGTATAGTGGTAGTACACGAGAAGCCGTGGCACTAGAGGTCGACTTGCGACTAGTGGAGAGATGGACACTCGATATCTTTATATAAAGTAGCAGAGAGTCGAGACCGACTAGAAGAGATTCGGTTGTGTGCGAGTTTCCAGACGTGTTTTCGGAGGACTTACTTGGATTACCACCACCGAGAGAGATAGAAATCATCATTGAGTTGGTATCGGTCATCGAGACTTATTTTCATACCACCGTATCGCATGGCTCTGAGAAAATTGGAGAAGTTAAGAATTATGTTACAAGATTTGGGATAGAAGAGATTCATTACACCTTCTATGTTGCCATAGAGAGCACCAGTCTAGTTTGTGAAGAAGGACGACACTTTGAGACTGTGTATCGACTGCAGACAGTTGAACAAAGTCACAATTAGGAGCAAGTATCCCTTACCGAGGATTGACGATTTGTTTGATCAGCTAAGAAGAGCATAATTTTTCTCCAAGATAGACCTGAGATCAAGGTATCATCAGCTTAGGATCAAGGCTGAGGATAGGTCTAAGACAACATTTAGTACGAGATATGGACACTATCAGTTTATAGTCATGTCGTTTGGTTTGACTAATGCACCTGTTATGTTTATGGATTTGATGCACCGGGTGATGAGGCAATTTCTTAGCCGCTTCATGATAGTTTTCATCGATTATATATTGATATATCAGATGACTCGAGAGGATCATAAGCAACCCCTCAAGGAGAAATTGCAAACTTTAAGGTAGCATCTACTTTACGCAAAGTTCAGCAAGTGTGAATTTTGACTTTCAAAGGTCAAGTTTTTGGGGCATGTTGTTGGAGCATCAAGTATTGTTGTAGATCCAACCAAGATTCAGGCTATTATGGATTGCCTGGCATCGACATTAGTTACAGAGATCAGGAGTTTTCTGGGATTAGCAAGATATTACCGTAGATTAGTAAAGGATTTCTCAAAGATCGCTTCACCACTTACCAGATTGACCCAAAAGGACGTCATATTTGATTGGTTTGAGGAATGCGAGGAGGCATTTACTCAGCTGAAGATGTTGTTAACTACCCCACCAGTGTGGATATTGCTAGAGGTTGGACATAGACTCCTCGTATATATATACGCTTCTCATACGGGTATAGGTTGTGTGTTAATGTAGGATAGAGACACGGTAGCTTACGCATTCATACAGCTGAAGATACATGGGAAGAATTATCCCATTCATGATTTAGAGTTGGTAGCAGTGGTGTTTGCTCTGAAAATATAGAGACATCATCTGTATGGAGAAAGATTCACACTCTACACTAATCATAAGAGTTTGAAATACCTCTTCACAGAGAAAGAACTGAACATGAGATAGCACAGATGGTTAGAGTTTCTGAAGGACTACGACTTTTCTATGGAGTATCACTCAGGAAAAGCTAACATAGTTGATGATGCACTAAGTAGGATACCGACCGGAGATGCCGAGATTGTTAGATGCCATATAACGCATGAGTATGGATTACTCGAGGCAACAACGATAATGACTTAGTCAGATATTCATACCGACACTCGGGTAATGATATGTGCACATATGAGGTTTCATACAACGGATCAGTGTTTGAGAGTCAGAGGCAGATTATGGATACCGGCAGTGGTAGAGCTGAGAGATGAGATTCTTCAGATTCACACCATTCTCGGTTCACTCTTCATCCAAGCAGGTCCAAGATGTACTATGACATGAAGAGACATTTTTGGTGGTCTGGGATGAAAGCGAACATATCGAGTTCATTAGGAATTGTGGGATCCGTCATCGCAGTGAAGGCCGAGCATCGTAGACTGGAGAATTATTACAACCACTTCCCATTCCACGATGGAAGTGTGAAGACATAGCCATGGATTTTGTTAGAGGATTGGTGAGGACCGCCCATCGACACGATTTTATCTACGGGTGATTGTGGACATATTGATGAAATCTACACATTTCATACCGAGTTGCACCTTACAACACATTTGACCGATTGAGCATATTATTCGAGTGGGAGATTATTAGGCCGCATGAGGTACCATTGACTATTACATTAGATAGATGTGCTATGTATACGTCCGGGATGTGGCGAAGTATGCGGGGAGAGCGATATGCTACGTGCCTACGATTCAAGAAAAGATTTCACCCTTAGACCGATGGGTGGCGACCAAAGTTAATTCAAACTTTCGAAGATATGCTCAAGGCTTGTGTAATTCGGAGTTTAACCGATCATGGGAGGAGTACCCTCTTGTTGTGTAAGTTTGCATACAATAACAGTTATTAAGCTAGCATTGAGATAACGCCATTCGAGCTATTATATGGCATACCGTATCGCTAACCATCATGTTGTGCTAAACCAGATGACCGAGAGTTGATAGGGCCTGAAATTATTATTGATCGCACAAAGAAGGTACGACAGATTCGCCAGAGGCTTAAAGGAGCTTAGGAAAGGCAAAAGAAGTATGTAGACACGTATCATAATGATCTCATTTAGGACGAAGGAGCTTTTGTGTATCTACAGGTTTCTCCTTAGAAGGGTCTTCACAGATTTAGTCTAAAAGGCAAGTTAGGACTAAGATTCATCGAGCCTTTTAAGATCAAACGATGGGTCGGAAAGGTTGCATATGAGCTTGAGTCACCTCCACAAATATTGAGGATTCATCCAATATTTCATATTTCTATACTTCGAGTAGCTAAGTCGAAGGTAGACGTATGACCGACAATTGAGTTGAGCCAGATTGATTTAAGGGAGGACGTGTCATACAAGGAGCAGCCAATACAGATCATAGACCGGAGGGTAAAGCAGTTGAGAGGCGAGTATATCCTAAAGGTGTTAGTAAAGTGGCGGTTCCATGGAAACTCGGAACTCACTTGGAAACAGGAAACTATATGCGAGATATATTTATGTACCTTTTCGAGTCAGGCATATCCTTAACCTAAGTTTAATTTTGAGGATGAATTTTCCATTAGTTGGGAAGAACTGTCGCGGGCCCAAGTTTCTAAATTCTAGTTTAATATCTTTATCAGGATTAATGACTCGTTACGTGAGACTTGAATCAAGATACATGTTGTGACTGAGGCAAGAGGGCCGATGTATATGTTATATTTGTTGTTATGTATGCTTAGTGTATTGTATATGTGTAGACTACTAAGTCACTCCTACTTGTGTATAGGTGTCGAGACATTGAGTGGAGACGCATCTCGAGATGCTTACCGACGTGGGATCGAGGTAGAAAGTGATAATGGTAAGTTTATTTAAGTTTAGTATAGCTTAAATAGTGATTTTAATGTGGCTATGGTTGATTATTAATTAAATGAACCTAAGTTAGCATTTTAAAATAATAGCCATGTGATAAAGCTCAAGATACGTGTTGACACATCTAGACACCAATTGAGTTACACATTGGTGTCACTTAGCATAAGTAAGTGGAGAGTAAGTGGGAAATGTATCAATATATGTGCCACTAGGTAGGTCTCGAGATACGTGTGCACATGGATATCAATGACTATAAATCAACCATATCTATTTCATTTAAATAGCTAGAGATCAACTCGTGCAATCAAGCCATTTTCATTTCATTTGCTTAACTTGGAAGCAATGCTTGCTGGAGAGAAGGAGAAGTTGCTGGAGGAAGAAGAAGATCATCAACTAGGTGGTTTGAAGGTGTAGGCGTTGATCAACTAGGTGGTTCACTCAATTAGGTAAGTCTACTACACCATTAGTTTAGCTTAATTCGATAAGTTCATGAATTTGATGATAAGTAAGGTTGTTTTTATGTTGTTGTTGATGTCTTGGGACTTTGGAGGTGTAAATAATGGTCCTTAAGGCATTTATGTAGCCTATGTGTGGAGTAAACTCAAAATTCTAACTGCGAAATTTTGGGTTTTCCTGCACATAGCGCGCTAGGTAGATCAGCTAGCATGCTAACTTCAGATAGTGCGTCAGAGAAAGCTTGGTAGTGCGCTAATGAGGCCACTAGCGCGTTAATCAGTGTACCCAACGCGCTAGGTGCTATGACAACATAAAATCTACAATTTTCTAAAAAAATTTAAACATTATAAACAAGTATAATACCCTAAGTAAAGGTCCAAACACACTCAAAAACATGTTATATGATATCATGAACCTAGGGAAATGTCTTAGGGGTTCGGATACAAGATTTGAGGTGTCAGGAGGCCGGGAATAGCTTGGGAAATTTCGTAGATTGCAAGTAAAGCGATTGAGATATTTATTTACATTTCATTCATATTTACTTGTTCACTTCCAAATCATTTGATTTGATATGTCATTGTACTCCATATGTCATGACTTGTTGTCATTTCTCATTTCATGAGGTTACTTTCATGGTATATATTGTTGATTAAATGATTTCATTGACTCCAAATCATGTGCTATGTCATTTTGACTATTAATATATGTGGTGGAAATAACATGAAATAACATAGTGTTGTGAATCTATTTTCATTGTGCATTAGGTATGCAATTGCTTTGTTGGATTCTCAAACCTTGTTATCCTTGAAATATGAAAGTAGTTCGTATCTAGGGTCATTTTACGATAGAGGTCTCGCGGACATACGATGGTCACTAGAATTTTAGGGTGATCATGATCTCTCCACTATCTTGCACAAAACACGGGAAATGAGTCCCAGTGTTGTTGGCAAGCATAACAGGTGACATCACAAGGTATAAGACCGGGATTGTTGCCAAATATATATCAGGTGATTAGCACCAGCAAAAGGTTATAAAGGGAAAGAGCACTTGCTCTCGAGCTTTCACATCGATGTAGAGCTCAACTTCATCCTTATATAGTGGAAAAGGTGATGTGATGAAGATCACGACCGACCGACCGCCCTAGACCTTTTACTACTTAGCCGTGTGTCATTTTCATTTTGTTTAAATAAAGTATCTCTTTGCATGATTTCCTTTCAGCATAGTTGCTAATATTATGCTTTTAGATACTTGTTGCATATTTGAGAATATGAACAAATGTTTCTCAGTGTTACTTTCTACTCTCGTGTGCTCACCGTCCTTTTTGTGACGGTGGATGCAGATCCATCAAGTAGCAGACCAAGCAAAGAAAAGATCGGCGACTACCTCTGAGCCAGTTGAGTGCTACTACACTAGATTTTGTAGATTTTGATTTTTGATGTATTACTTTTATTTGTATTTCATATACTATTGTGGTTGTATATTATGGGTTGAGAGACTAGTACCCTTACAAAACACATGATGATATAATATCTTTTTTTGTTATGTATATATGCATGTGATCTTTATTTCCTGGTTTTTCCACAATTGTTAGACATCATGTTATAAGCTTCCGCTAATTTGTTAAGACTTCCGCTGAATAACTTTTAAGCGAGTAAAATTTTAATTAACTCTGATTTATGAATTGACATAGGAAAGGTAAATGTTTATTTGAAAAATTATTAGTAAGTAATAAGGTTTTGGAAAAGGCTGTCTAGTTCCTTGTTAAGTTCTATATGGTTAGATTAGGGCTTAATGACGGGATTAGGTTGGGCAGTGCCCTAATTTGAGAAGGGGTTGTCACAAAAATACTCTTCAAAACCCATTCACTAGTAATTAGTATTTCAAACCCTACGATGAATGAACGAACTTGCCAACCTATTCAATTGAACAAATTAGTTGGGATTTACACCTATATTTAATAATCATAAGCCTCAGCTTTAGGACTTTTCTTTGCAATTAATTTCATTCATCGTTTGAAATACATTTCAAGCTTTTATTTTACAAGTGATGCCTTCAATTGTTTGGCACAACTACCAAAATAATTATTTCACAATAGTTTTTTTCAAATTTCCTTGAACTATATAATAATATAAACTACAATCACTTGCTTTGTTGTGTCAACACACAACTACCTGAAAATAGATATTATAATAGATCTCTAACTTTTCAATAATCTATGTATAATCAAGCAATTATTGTAGTTAAACTACATTTCAATTCTCTCTCGAGACATCTTTGTATACGTTGTTTGTATCATTCAATTATTTCAAACACTATTTTTCTTATTCTGTGTTGATTTTAAGACAATTCTCTAATTGTCTCAATCTTGGTCAAATCCATTGACTTGTAATTAGCATTCAACACATATCCGAGTGATTTACATTTGAAACTTAGTATTTGCATTTACAATATTTGGTATAAACCAATTTATCGTCATAGCTCACATGACTTTGATATATTGCTTGTGCATTTTCAAAGTCTTCAACCCTTTTATATTATCTTTGGTGACACAATGATAATCTTATTTTGATAGAGTTCAACAACTCTATTCTTTTATTCATTTATGAACATAACATGAGCTCTAGCGAGTTTCAATGGTTTTCACCATGATTTCTAACATAATCAAGCCATTGCTTGATTTCATATTCATATAGTTCCTAACTCGATCTTATTTTAATGAGAACTAGATCTCAACCAACTCTTAAGAACAACTAGTTTCATGCAATAGATCAAATGAGTTGTCGCCAAGTGGGCAATAAATATTTATCCTTGACTTAATTCAAATTAGTTCATTTTCGATTTGAGTTCTCCAACTCATACGGTTCCAATATTACACTAAGTAAAAATGGAATTGATCATTGGTATGACATTACAAATCAATATTTCATAAATTTAATCTTAAATTGTGATAAAATTCCAAGAGAATATGACAAACAAGTTCCTTGAAACTTTTGGAATCACAACTTTCGTTCATCAAGCTTGAATTCCTATAAAGAACCTACTAAATTTTTATGACAAGTTCAAACCATTTGAATCTCTAGCGATAACTTATTTCTACGAATCATCATTCGTAGAAACTTATAAATTTATACAATTTTTTATCAAGAGTATTTCCCATTACGATAGGACTACATCAAGGATCGGCTTTAAGCCCATATCTATTTACTTTAGTTATGGATGAACTAACTAGACATATTCAAGAGGATATACCATGGTGTATGCTATTTGCAGATAATATTGTTTTAGTGGATGAAACTAAAGATGGAGTGAATATGAAATTAGAACTCTGGAGGAATACATTAGAATATAAAGGCTTTAAGTTGAGTAGGACGAAAACCGAATACATGCACTGTGAGTTAAGAAACATTAGACATTGAGATGACGGAGTGGAAAAATTAGGGGAAGTAGAAGTTCCTAAGGTAAACCACTTTAGATACCTAGGATCAATCATACAAAATGATGGTAACATTGCGAATGATGTCATACATAGAATTCAAGCTGATGGAAGAAATGACGGAGTGCAACAGGGGTGATTTGTGATCGAAATGTTCCTACTAAGTTAAAAGAAAAATTTTATAGGACCGCAATTAGCCACTATGCTCTATGAAAGTGAATGTTGGGCGGTAAAGCAACAACAATTACATAAAATGAACGTAGCGAGAAATGAGGATGCTTAGGTGGATGTGTGGTAAAACTCGTAAAGATAGAATAAGAAATATAGAAACTCAAAGACAAGTAGGAGTAGCACCAATTGATACAAAGATTAAGGAAGAGGCGGTTGCGGTGGTTTGGTCACCCGCAAAGACGACCTACAAATGCCCCAACAAGAAAACTTGACCCACTAGAAAGCTGTAGAAATTCGACGAGGTAGGGGCGGACCAAAGTTAACATGGGATGCATTAATTATGAGGATTTGAATGGTTTGAAAAGATCACCATCAATTGCACTTAATCGAGCACAATGGAAAATTTTGATCTATGTAGCCGACCCCAATTATTTTGGGGTGAGGCTATGTTGTTGTTGTTGTTGTTGTTGTTGTTGTTTTTATCAAGAGTAGTAGTTAATACCAATCTCTTGATATTTTGCTTACCTAGTCATTCCCATTATCATATAGTATTCCTTGGATTCTCAAAATCTTCAAATTTATTATCAACTCATTCTCCCCAATTTAGGCTATTCCAGTCTAAAAGATCAAACTAGAACATCTCATAGCTCACTACCATGTTCTAACTCCAACCATACATGTTTTTAAAATATCAACTTCACCATTACTTTTGTTTTTGTACGTGCAGACCCACCATAACGTCATTCTTCTTTTTATTCTATTAGTGGGTGCGGTTACACCACAACAACACTAACATGTTTTAAAATTCTACCTTTAGTATATGCAGTTACAACACAACTATAGTGTCAAGTTTCTCGTCATTATTTCAATACGTACAGGCACTACATCTGGAATCTTACACTTCATAAAAACTCATGAAGTATGCATAAACTAGTTGTTATCTAACCTCAATTAGGTTCTTATCATCAATTACCACTAATTTCCTCATTGAATGACCTTTAATCTTATTTAACTAGTTTCGGCACTAGTATATATTCTACTCAAAGTGAATCATCACCTTTGAGTTTCACTGAAGGTCATTTATTATTTTATTTACTTCTTAATGTCAATTCTCTTAATTATCTTAAAGTTCAGGTCAAATAGATCCTTCTTCAATGACTATCATTAATCAAACAATATCAGCGTGAATAAATTTTTTTAAGACTATTCAATAGGAGAAGAGTTTATTTTTCCTCTTTGTAATAATTCTTATGTGTTTCTATTTTACATATTCGATTGAGATTTAGGTTTCTACAAACCCTAAACCTCAATGATATCTCAACTCCTGAGATATTAATGGACATAAGCCATTTTATTATCATTCTGGAAGTACATATAACATATATCTATCGCATAGATATAATACATCACGATACATAACATTACTCAATCTTCTATCTTTCATTACCTCCCTAAACATCGATAAAAATCGTTTATCGTGTATTAAGTTAATTCGTAACTTGATTATTAGTTCGAGTACTCTCTCGAATTATGAAAACTAAACTTCTAATATAGCAATATTAGGATTATATTAAGCGAGGCTTTGATACCAAATAGTAGTATCCCCTATTCCAATTAGGGCGATACCCAGCTTGAAACCCTAATTAAGCCCCAGTACACCAGTCGCACTTAATTAGAGCAACGGTACATCTGTCCCTCATACCTAATAATCACAATATAATATATTGTATATCAAATAAATAATTGAAAACGCAACGAAATTAAAACTTTTTTCGACAATATAAATGATATACTAAAACTGACATAAATCTCAGTATTAAAATCATATCCTAACCCCATTTATTACAAAAAAGTAATTCAATACAATATATAAACAGTAGGAAAATCAATTCACCGTAGAGAAGACTATAAACTCATAATCTTCTCCATTTCTGAGTCGAAGCGCACGTCATTAACCTGAAATATTAATTTGGGAAATGAGCGCTCCAACTTGCTCAGTAAGTTATGCTCGTATATGTATCAATTATCAACTAATATCAATGAGTTAATGAATAGTAATGTGAATCCAAAACATATCTATTCAGGCATTAAAAATGATATAACAATAGATAATGGGATGCGGGTTCAAATATAATTTGCAACTGTACTCGTGACTTGTATTTTCATTTTAAAACCTCGTTACCATAGTCCATAGAAACTCACACATTGGCCAACATGTGATCTTTGTGGTGTATTCAAGCGAAGCGTAGCTACCAACTCAAATAGAAAAGCAACAATCGGGTACCTCAAGGGTTCTGGAGGGAAAGTGCTGGTAATGATCCAACACTTCCATCATCACTCCAATCTGATTCGCCAGTCGTACATTTTTTCGAGAATTTAACATAAAAATAACTAGAGTCAAGTCACAAATACATTGCCTCATTCCAGTCCATAATGCTATATGAACTAAATATACTAATTACGTTGTATAGTTGATAAGAATACGAGTCCCGCTTACCTATGTCGAGCTTTCCTAACTTTATGCATGACTTACACGATTCCTAAGATCCATACAACTTTCTCCATCGACCAAAAACTTAAAATGCACCAATTGTCATTAATTTGGGTCCAATATTGTTCAATTAGAATCTTTAAACTGGCCCCATTTGAATCCGAAATCAATTTGCCATTTTTTAGGTCAATCCGATCATTTCACATTTTTCGAGATAAAAACCTCAATATAAAGTCTCGCGCGAATCCTGAATTTCCTATTTTCATAATAATTCATTAATTCTTATTTATTTGGTCAAAATATCATTTTCGAGATTTTTCCTCAATTTTTTTGGAAATTTTCTCCATTTTTCTAATTTTTTATTCTTTATTCATTAATTCCTATTTATTTAATTTGAACCGGGTTCGCTCAACCGAGGCCGGATCGGGGACCCAACCCATTTTCTTCCCCATCGAACTCCTCTGTCTCTGTTTCAACATAAACAATTTTTTCGATTGAACTAGGGTTTCGATTGAACAGTGGTTCAACCCTAGTTCAATTTGGGATAGGAGATGACCTCTACGTCGCCTCCTCGTCGACATGACGCTCTTGTAGTTCGTCCTAGCTCTAACCCAACAACAACAACAACGACCCATCAATGATCAACAAAAATCACAACGCACAACACTTACCTTGATTTTGATCTCTCCATCTCAATATCTTCATCTCGATCTCTCGATTTCTCTCTTCTCTCATTCTCTTTCGATTTTCCTCTCTTTGTTCCTCCCTGTTTCAAAACACAGATGATACAATTTGTGTTTTGGGATAAATATGAACTTTTCTCAAGATTCACATAGAACGAATCTTGAGGCAAATCAAATGGTTCACATCTTTCTATTTTATATTTTATTCTTTCTTAATATATGTAATACATATCTCGAGGTCAATATTGTGGCTATCAACCAACACATCCCTCTTGACCGACTTATGAAATCAAATACAAGTTTTCTCGAGATTCGTATACATGAATCTCGAAGACAATCCAAAATAGGAATTAAAATCACATTGATTTTCCTTGAGATCTATTGAAACGCATCTCGAGGCATGACAATGTCAACCAAAATACCAACGTTCAACCCATTCATCTCATCGATACTCACGCTACACCTATCTTGAGGCGAATCCAATGTATCATTTATTTGATTTAAAATATAAGATTCATTCATATATTTATATCTATAAATTATATATAGATAACTTGTATTTTCGCGCCTATAAATTCGATGTGCGCGCCAACGACTACCCTCGAGCGTGCACACTATTGTACGTCTTATGCGTGTCACCCTCGACCTCGCGTGTCACTATGTGCCAACCAATTATTAACTATTTATTTATTTCCAATATATATATATATACAATTTATATATAAATATATAAGCCTATGACTTATCGTGCGCACCAACGAGTTCACTCGGGCATGCACGCTACCCCACGACTCGTATGCATCGCCCTTGACCCACACACGGTATTTAGCGTCCCATAATTTGTCAATTATTCAATTATAGGTCAATAAATCTAATTATTTCCATAATTAATAATACAAACCATACAAACACCAAACGACACACAAATCCACACATACGCTAATTGAGACAAGCCGAGCTTAACCACGAGCCTAACTCGGGTTAATTAGAACTCAAATTAATACTAATTACCTGCTTAAGGTAACGGGTCATTACACATTGTAGGACTAAAACATGGCATACATAATTTAAAGCGTGCATATGCACATGTTTCGGATGATGTTCCCATTTGGACAAATTGTTTAGCAATTTATAAAGGCCAAGTGGGAGAATATTTTAGATAATAACCTATATAAATGATAAGCTCATTAATTAAATTAAACCAAGTGGAGAATGTTAGAATTGGTTTATCTTAATTAATAAATTTATAATTATCTAATATATAATTAAGGGCCTTTTGCTCTTTTAAGTAGAGTTGGTTATTGACGGTTGATGGAGCAGTCTAAAACCAACTTCACCTATCTGTTGGAAGTCCAAACCTTCGTTGATAATGTAACGACCTAAAAAAATTAGGATTAACGTTAATCTTAGAGATTAACAGTCGTAATTCAGGCGTTACGTAGAGAACTTGGTTGACTCGGATATGAGAACCGATAGAATATGTTATTTATGAATAATGATTATTTATATGCGGTGTTTAAAATCATTATTATTGTATTGCATCACATGTGTGAACATTTTTATCGGGCGAGTTGGTGTGATGGAAAGTTACCCTAGGAAGTGTGTCGACGCGTGAATCAAGTAAGAGTGACACAGGGATGTTAGAATCGGCTAAGAACTAGAGTGTGATGTCTAATTAAACCATAGCCTAAGTTAGTTAATCAAATAAAGTTAAATATAGCGCACCTCGAGATATGAAACGAGGCACGGGGCACGGATGCCAGTAGTCGGGAATTGGTGGGACCACTTTATCAATAAAAATGTCTAAGAACACTAATCATAAGTGTTAATGTGCATATGTGAATTAATTTGATTTATGATAAGATAAAGTCCTATAGTTGGATGAATTAATCTAAGGTCATAGATGAGCATTTAGATTATCAAAATAGGTGTTTATAGGCTTGATAAGTGTCAAATGAGAGTCACCAAAGTTTATGACCAAATTTAAATAAGGGCCATTGGATGACACCTATATGAAAGGCTAGGATTTAAAATCAAAAACTATAAATATGGTCACAGTGAAAATGGAGAGCACGCATACTTGGTCAAGAAGAAAAAACAAGATTTTTGAGGGTTTGAGAGGGCTGATATTGTTGAAAAATTAGTGAGAAATTGGTGAATCAAGGGTAGTAACCAAAGATTCAAACTCTCCAAACTAAGGTAATTGAGTTCTTCCTTAACTTCTTTATCCATTTCATCAACAATAATGACGTTAAATTTTGGGGGTTTGATCAAAAATGAATTTCAAATTTGGATTCTTCGTCTTTCTTATTATCTTCAAATGCAATTAAGTTAAATACACCTACGAAACAAGATTTGTAAACTGATTTTCATGAAATTGAATTTTTGATTCAAAATTGAGAAAATTTGAAATGAATGAATCTAATCTTTATAATTCATGTATGATTGTTTTTGTTGGTTGTTGTTTGGAGATGGTAATTCCCATATGCAGAGAGGGTAGGGTCGACGACTTCGGCGGAGGCTGCGGAGGAAGAAATCACAAAATTCCCGAGTTGAAAAATTATGGGTTTTGACATTGTTACCACGCTAATGGTTTTCCTTAGTGCACTAACCACCCTGAGAAAATTCAAGAAAAATGCGCTTTAATAATGTAGCTAGCAAAAACCTACTTTTGACACACCGATTTTTTATTTTATGGGTTTTGTGCTATTTTGAGGATTTTAGCTGAAAAAGTAGGAATTTAATAATTTTTTTATTTAGATCGGATTTGGTCTTAGGACTTAAATACACTAATATAATCTAAAACCATTATAATTTAATCATATAGGACACAAGGGACACAGAGGACCGTAGCTCGGGTACTATAAGCTAGTCAAGGCCTTATTAGGAGTCTAGGAGAAGTCAAAGCACATATTTGAGGAGCATAAACCCATTGGAATGCTTCACAAAATTTATGGTTTTCTTTTATCGATATTGTATTACATGTGTGACTGTTGGTGGGTACACATGGGTTTTCACTCTAATTCGGTTGCGTATATATTGGTTGTGTCTAAATCACTTGCATGGGTTTGCATGTTTTAGCGCTCGTGTTGATGGCAGTAGAATGTATCTACGAGCGTTGGGATGGATGTAAGATGTTCCCTTGACTTGAAATAGCATCTGAAGGGGTTCATCCGTTAACCGTAGTTGGGGTTTAGTCACTGTAAGCCCGCGAGTATATACGTGGTTCATATCCTGTTTTATTGATTATCGACTAGTTTAGGTTGGGGTTTTCTCATATTATTCACTTGTTTATTTATTTATTGTTGCTTTATTTATGAGCTTGCTTTATTGGCATGTGTTGTTACATTTATTCGCTAATGTTTTTGCTTGTCGTATGCCGCCTATATTTATGGGAATATGATTTAATGTTGTCAAATGTTATATTCGCATGTCTCGTAGTTTACCAGTTTTGTTTCATGAATATTGTGTGGACTTCTCTTGGGATTAGGGTTGCAAGTGGGGGGCGGGGCGGGAATCGTAATTACCGTCCCGGTCCCGCGAGGCGTGAGGCACGAATTTATTCCCGCAAATTCCTAGTGGGGTGAACTTTGCCGCCCCACGCCCCACCCCGTGGGGATCCTTGGGGCGGGGAATCCCTGCGGCACCCCATAAATTTTGTAAAAAAATATCTATTTTGATCTTCATTCCTTGGTCATTTTGGCACTTAAGTACTACTTTCTCAATTTTTTTAAGAAACTATTTTTCTAAAATTGAAAGATTAATGTGGATTTGTTTTGTTGATTGAGTTACAAGTTATCATACTTAATTATATCTAAAAGATTTTCAAAACTAGTATGACAAATATATTTCAATGATTATATATATTATAGAATTAATTTAATGGTAATAATAAATTTTATTGTTGGAGATCTTGAGTTTCTTTCCATATATTACATATGTTTCAAGTAAAAACGTTATATAATTTTTTTTGTAAAAACATAAAAAATGGAGAATTTTAAGCAAAGATGCGGGGCGGGGAATCCCCGCGGGGCGAGAATAATTATCGTCCCCGTCTTGCCCCGTGTGGTGGGGCAAGATTTTGCCCCGTGCCCCACCCTACGGGGAGCAAAAAACAGGGAATCCTTGCCCCACGGGGCGGGAGCAACTCGGGAACGGGGATTCCTCGCCCCACTTACAACCATACTTGGGATTTTCCTCATTGGACTCGTCACTTGTATTTGTTAGGTAAGCGAGTGCGGGTTCTTCAACGAGCAAAGGTAAAGGCAAGGCAAGGAGGTCTTGGGCGACTACCTTTCGGATAGTGACACCGGCCGTGTTTGATTACAATATGTATGTATTTACTTTTCATTGGGTTTGGGGGATTTGTAGAACCTTGAATACATGTATATGAATCTTTTACTCTACTTATTTTGCCTTTGATATATACATGATGTCTTTTTTTTGGGCTTTCCACTACTTAAGATTGTTAAATATTGCATAATTTATTCACTTAAAGACTTTCGTTGTAAAATTATATTAATAATTAATAAACTGATTAACCATCTAATCTAAATTGCTAATAATTATATGAAGATTAATTAGCTAAGTTAGAGTTCAATGTAAAATGTGTAAGCAATCAGTTAGGTCGTGGGGCATCGTAGATAAGCAGGCCACTTCATGGCGAGGCTTTTTGACGTGCCATGCGACGTGGCAGTGCCCAGGGTTGCCTCGGGATTTGGGGCCGCCACAGTTTGGTATCAGAGCGAAGTTTGATAGAGCCTCGGGAATAGTTTAAAGAAATTGGATAATACGTAAACAAGCAAACCTTAGATGTGGAAACTCGAAGATCCTGACTTAGAAACCTAATTGGGAAGCAAAATTGAGACGGGTAATGATATATATTATATACGTGTTATGGTTTTTACTGTATATATTATATATACATAATATGAAATGTGTTTGGTGCACGCTTTTCGATGCAGATTACGATGGATTACCAGCTGACTCCACCTACTACAAATGTTGTCAGACGATTGATCAGACTAGAGATGAGGGTTTCAATCCGTGAGCTTAGCGCGATTCGCACTCGTGATAGGCAGTTAGAGCTATTGATGGATATGATGCACACACAGACAACGGCGATTGCATCACTCATTGTCGCCTGGATACAGAGCACGAGTGAGACGATAGTTATTTTGATGATAGTCACACTGACTATTTAGGGTGTACCAACTCGGGCAGTGTTACATGAGACTTCGATAGTGATTACCGCACCGACACTAGTGCAGACTGAGATAGCGACAACTACAACTGATAGACCTACGGTTACGATAGCACTAACAAACGTGTTTAAGACTTCGATGACAACAGAGGTTAAATTGATGAGGAAGTTAATCAAATTTGATCTCGGATATTTTCATGGAGGCGAAGACCCGGAGGTAGCTGGGAAATGGTTGATTGCGCATCAGAGGTTACACAAGCTACTACGGATTCATGAGAGTATACAGGCTAGGATATCAGGGCATATGATGAGAGGAGATGCTGTCGTGTGGTGGACAGTGTACACATACACTCATCCATATCTGACCATATGGGCTAAGTTTTGACAAATTTTCTACGATTAGTACATTCGATCGATCGAGGCCCGAAATTTGAGTGCCGAGATGAGTTTATGTCTCGATATGGGCAACCGGTCGGTTCTACAATACACGAGACAAATATCGATATTTGTTACTATTTGCTACGACATCGCGGGGTAGAGATATTACATATTTATTATCGAAAGGTTGATTGAGGACGAAGCCAGAGCCATTATTTTTGTGACATCCGAGAATTTTATAAACTTGATTAGACGACTACTTAAGTATTTTCGGATTTAACTTGGGATTTAGGTATCCGAGGTGGGACCCACGCGTTATGGATCGGGGATCATAAATTTAATATTATTTTTGTGTGTTGTGTGCCTATTTGATGTACTATACACTATTTCGACGCAAAATAGGTCACGTTGAAGTATATACGCGGTGTCCGTGAGTTTCGGAGTGCGTCGGAAATGTTTCTCAATTTTTGGTGAAATTTGGGTATTTTTTGAAATTTAATTTGGATATAAATTGAAGAGTTAATCATAGAATTAAAAATATAATTAATAAATTAGTGAGCACCTAGTGATATGCGGGGCCGAGGGTGACACGCGAGGGATTTACAATAGTGTGCATGCCCGAGGTTAGCCGTTGGCCCGTGTGGGGAATTTATATTTGTGAAAATACATAGGTGCTTATATATACTAGTTTCATGATCGTACGACGCACGATTAAGCCCGCCGCTTCGATCACGGGATTTTAATTAAAAAAATAAATAATGTTAATTACTTATAAATATATAAATATAAATATAAAATTTAGTATAAATATATCATACTAAGGCATTTGAGCAATGATAGATAAATTGATATATAACTTTAAAAATAGCTTGTAATAGGATATGAACCACGCATTATAATGACAACAATGTAAATTTAATAAGCAAGCGAATATAAAATTAAATTAAAATTAAAATAATATGTATGAGTTAACAAACTATATAATATAAAATCTTAATATACAATGGTAAATAAATTCAAAAGATGAGAACCAAAATATCAAATGCCTACTGCTAAAAATTAGAAGTATTTATTTAAAATAATATGTATCGAGTGCGAGATCCTTCGACGAAAGCAAGGGCAAGGGCAAGGGCAAGGAGGTATTGGTCGACTACCTACGAGATAGTGACACCACTCGTGTTTGATTACGGTATGTATGTATTTACTTTTCGTTAGGTTTCGGGGACTTGTAGAATTTGAATACATGTATATGGATATTTTGTTGTACTTATTTCGCCTTTGATATATACATGGTATCTTTTTGTCGGGTTTTCCACTACTTAGGATTGTTAAAAATTGCATAATTTTTCACTTAAAGACTTAGGTGTAAATTTGTATTAATACTTAATAAACTGATTAACCGGCTAATTTAAATCGCTAATAATTATATGAAGATTAATTAGCTAAGTTAGAATTTAATTTAATACGTCTAAGCAATCAGTTAGGTTGCGAGCCATCGTAGATAAGCAGGCCACTACGTGGCGAGGCTTTTTGACGTGTGATGTGACGTGGTCGTGCCCAGGGTTGCCTCGAGATTTGAGGTCGCCACAAATAAATAGGTGTTTTTTAAGCAAAAAATGTATCCATCGGACTCTACACCAACAGGACCGCAGAAGGTTAAAGATTTTATAATGACTTGTAAGTCTTTTATTTATAATTTATATGAGATTTATGGGATCTTAGGTTTATTTTATTTCATCCATCACAACATTCTTAGATAATTCTCAAAACCTAATATAGGGCAACTGAAGGCACCCAAAGAATGTCATCGCTCAGCCTCCCCCTCTGAACGATTATATGTTTCAACTCTTGGACTCGATTTCTCACGACAACTTAATTATATTTTCGCAACTACACTACTATCAATAATTATATGAAATAAACAATTAGTGATAATGAAACATATTTTATTTTGAATTATATTGTATATATTATGGTATTTTTCAACTCTCGGACTCAATCTCTAGCTCGGTAACACTCAGTTATATTTAAGCAACTATACTATTATCAATAATTATATGAAATAAACAAGAAGTGATAATGAATACCACTACAACTACAAGAAACATAATTTTTAATACACTTAATAAATATGGTTGAAGGTTACGTTGTTAAAACTTACTTAATATATAATCAATATATTATAAAAATTTATTAACTTTTAGAATTTGCATGTATGGTGTTGAATTAAGTGGCTCAAACTTGTAATTTGAGTTGGACTCAAATTAGTGTCCTACATTGATTCGTGCATACATAATGATTACACATAGGGTTAATTAGTAATTGGATACAAACTACATTAATGTATTTTATTCCAATTAGGAGTTAATATTTGTGTTGGTTTATGTGTATAATCATGTAACACCTATAAATATGTGTATGGGTTCAAGGGGAAAGCATAGTGTTTTGTGCGATTAAGCATAAATTTGAGGTGCTAATTAAGAGCTGAGAGTTGTGTGGAAATGCACGGGCCTGCAAGCGGGTACGCGACATTGTGAGATTAAATCTTGTTGGGGTTTCTATGTGGGGTTTAGATAGAGGAGGTTTTTCCTTTGTGTATTAAACTATTGATAGTGGATTGTCTTGTTTCTTGCACGTAGTTTTCACGATTTTGAGGTTTTTCACGTAAATTCTTGCGTTCATCTTTTCTTTATGGTTTGTATATCTTTGATTGTATACATGTAACTATGATCTTGGGTATTACGCGATGATACGTCACAACAAATTGATATCGAGCCAAGATTTATTCAAATCGAGGGATTACACTATTAAGGTGAAGTTTGCGAAATGTCGAAGTACATAAGTGCGATGAAGTTCGATGTGGAGAAGTTCGACAAGAAGATAAATTATAGCTTATGGCAAATTTAAGTGAAAGATTTGTTGACTCAATGTGGGCTACGTCAGCGTTGAAGGGTCGAGGAAAGGAAAGTGATAATGAATTGAGAAGAGTTGGATTTAAGGGCGGAGAGCGTCATAAGACTCAATTTGGCAAAGAATATCCTTTCGAACATGAGGAATATTGTAACGGCCCAAGATTTACTAATAGTAATTTAGTCCATAATTAGGGTTACTAACCCGAGACGTGGCCTAAGAGCGAGTACACAGTTCCAATACTCAGTATGAGAATTGAGTAATATAGTATTTGTGGATGATGGAGGCCTAGTGTGATGTATATATGTAGACCTATTAAGTCACTCCTACTTGTACATATTTGTCGAGAAGTGAGCGGGAACATGTCTCGATATGCATGCCGACGTGAGACCGGGATAGATAAGTTCATTTAAGCTTAGTATAGCTTAAATAGTAATTTTAATGTGGCTATAGTTAGTTATATATTAAATGTACTTAAGTTAAGCAACTTAAAACAATAGCCATGTGATATTTCCCGAGATACATGTTGACACGTGTAGAAATCAATTGAGTTTAAACTGGTGTTACTTAAATCAAGTAAGTGGATAGTTAGTGGGAAATGTGTCAATGTGTAAGTCATTAGATTGGTCTCGAGATAGGTGTGTGCAATAAGATCAATGGCTATTATTCAACCATATCCATTTCATATATAAAACTAAGGATCAACACATGTAAATCAAACCAAACATTCATTTCATTTAGAAAACTTAGAGAGGAGGAAATCGTGCTGGATGAAGAAGAAGATCAGCAAGAATTCAGTGGGTTTGGTGAAGGGTGTTGATCAAGTTGAGTATACAACAACTAAGTAATTCATTTATAGTATAGACTTAGTTTAAATTGATGAATTTAGGAAATAAATGATGTAAGGTTGTTTTATGGTTGTTTGATGGTGTTTTGGGTCTTTAAATGTGTAATGAAGGGAACCTAAGTTGTTAGCATAGCCTATGTGTGGAGAAAATCCAGAATTCAATGTGCAGAATTCTGGATTTTCAAGCACATAGCGCGCTAGGTGAGTTGACTAGCGTGCTAACTTTGTACAGCGCACTAATAAATCTGATTAATGCACTAATGAGGTCACTAGCACATTAATCCAGTCACCAAGCGCGCTAGGTGCTCTGACAACCTAAAAATTGAAGTTTCTAAAGTTAACTTAAATACTTTATATAGGTTCAATACCCTAAGTAAAGTTCTAAACACATTCAAAAATATGTTAAATAATATCATGAACCTAGAAAAGAGTCTCGAAGGTTCGAGTACAAGATTTAAATGTCGGGAGATCGGAATAGCTAGGAAATTGGCGTGTTTGTAAGTAAACTAACTGAGATATTTAATTACATTTCATTCATGTTTATTTGTTCATTTCCAGTCATTTGGACTGATTTGCCATTGTACTCCATATACCATGACTTGTTGTTTTTTCTCATTTCATGAGTTTGCTTTCATGGTATAAATTGTTGGTCGAATGATTTCTTTGACTCCAAATCATGTGCTATGTCATTTTTTATTGTAAATACATATGATCAAATGAAATAGCATGCTATTAGGTGGGTGTTACAGAGTGTTGTAAATATATTTCCATTGTGCATTAGATATGCAAATGCTTTGTTGGATTCTCTTAAAATATAACATTAGTTATTGTATATAGGACCATTACATTACAGAGATAAGTCGCGACACACGGGGTCACTAGATTATCTGGGGATGTCGGGATCTATCCTCTATAACTTGGGTGACATCACGGGGTATGGGACCCAGTGGTTGTTGGCAAGTACAACTTGGGTGACTTCACGAGTTATAAGAATCGAGGTTGTTGGCAAGTATACATCGCAGTGCGCACTTGGAATAATTATAAAGGCAAAAGCACTTGCTCGACCTTCGAAAGATGTAGAGCTCAGCTCCATCCTTACATAGTGGAAATAGGCATTGAGATAGGACTCCCGGTCGATCGGCTTTAGATCAATACTACTTAGACGAGTCTCAGTTTCATATCATTTAACTGGATTATCTTATAGCATGACTTCATTTTCGACTTTCTTTGCTATTATTATGCTTTCAGATTGTGACAGCCCGTTTCGAGGCAAACCAAGCACCGCCACGTCGCCGGACATGTCACAAGGTTATGTCATGACACCTGCACACCTGTCTATGACGGCCCATGAACTAACCATCTAATACCCAAACTTAGTCAATTTCGATATTTAAATGATTATTTTCTCGAAATATACTAAGTTATAAGATTTTACAGCTTAACTTATTAGTTTTTATTCATTTAAATTATTTTAGTAGCGAAAGTCTTAATTATAGGCAAATAAGTAATGTAAACAAGTTTTGCATTGCATAACAAACCTATGAGGTGGAAACTCGACAAGGGGATACCATGTATATTAATAAAAGTGACAAAAGGTATAATAAGTGTCAATATGCATGTATTAGGTAATAAGTCTCCCAAGATGATCCTAAAAAGTATTATATACATAAAAACAAATACATACAAGTGAAGCCACTGTGGCTCTTTAGATCAGGCTCATTGTATAATCTGCAACTTGCCACCAAAAACAATGACAAGTTCCAATGAGTAAATCGTAGAGAAATTCAGTTAGTATTCACAGGAAGTCCAAGAAAAATGGCTACAATTCATGCAGATAAAGTAAATAACCAGATAAAGTAAATAAACAAAAAACTAAAACATGAATATAAGTCGTTGAGATAATTAAGTATATGGAACGCGAATGTGGTATATAGCTGTCGAGCCCTGGGACGCAAATACTAAACCGAGAAGGCCCTGGAGGCAAGGTAATCCTCGCCTCCTCTTCACAGTCGAAATGAGGAACTCTGATGGTCGGAAGGTATACTTTTGCCCAACACCTCAAAGGAGAGGAACTCTGTGACGGAGGCGAGCCTCACGTCAACCCACTCTCGAGATCATCAATTCTCAGAGAGAAATCTCACGCGTAGTCTAAGGTATGACCAGCACCGTAGCAACAATTGGATCGTCATCTATGAGAGAGCCGGAAAGGGATCATACCATCCCTTTGACTATACACAGACACACGCGGGAGTAGAGTAAACATGTAAGCCGAACTAGCGAAAAGTAATAGATAAATAAATGAATTTCAAGAAAAATATGTAAATTCTAAGCTGATTTTCTCGTGGGTTTACTTACCTCGACGCTCGTGAAATCGCTCTAAAAAGACCGCTCTCGCACATCGAAAGCCGCACACTCGACTAGTCTCCTAATTCCTCGGTGTCCAATTTTATCATTTTAAAATGTTTTAGTTTCACATTTAATAATTTTATTATGAAAAACCAAAATTTATAATTTTATTCCAAAATTTTAGTTATAGCACGTTTTTCGAGTAACATCGGGTGTCAAACACCCGAAAATGTCTCAAAAACTACTTTTCTATCTTTTCCCATTTTTTATATTTTTCTTGGTTTTTTTATTTCTCCATAATTTTCTACCTATTTATCCTATTTTGTGATTTATTTTAATTAAAACTGTATTTAAATTATTTTAAAATAATAAATTATTATTTAATTGGGGGTTGGGCCCGGATCAACCCAGCCTAACCGATTCTAACCAGGGTCGGCCCGCCCTAATTGAGTCGGGCCTAGGCCGACCCCGCCCAACAACCCCAATTTTTGTCTTTTGGTTTTTTTCTATTTGGCTTTTTTTTTCTTCCTAACAACAACCATAACAACAATGGCAACTCCATCAACCAACAACTACAACATCAACCATTAAAACTTCAATTTCTCCACAAAAATTTAACATCAACAACCACTCACCTCATCTAGGAAAGTCGCCAACGGTGCCGCCAAGATGGGAGAACGTCGCGAGAGAGGTGAGAGGCCGGGTTGATGGTGAGATCAAATGAAGTGGTGATGAATAGTTGGAAAATAAGAAGAAGATGAAAATGAGATAGGGAGGTTCGGTTAGAAAGAGAGAGGGTGTTTTATTTGAAGAGGAGAGGGAAAATATGTATGTGAGAGAAAGAAACGTGGGGATGGTGATGTGATGTGATGGGTGATGTGATAAGTGATGTGACCACTAAACCCCGACTACACATACACCTGCGTTACGCGCACCCCGCGGCGTCCTACACTCTCGTCGCAATGCACGGACAACGCAACCGATTGAGATTCTAACATTAGTACGACGTGAACATTAACTAAAAATAAAATAAAACAACACGTGCCATACAAAAATAACCACAATTACCTCCTCTAGCATACCCTAGACTTTTCCGCGGCGTCCACGTGGTGTGAGCTTTGGATCTTAATATATAATCGATCAATTAATTAGGATTAATTAGGGCGGGTCGTTACACATATACTTATATATTTTGAAAATGTGAACAAATATCTCTCAGTATTACTTTCTACTTTACTGTACTCACCGTCCTTTTTATGACGATGGGTGCAAATATTTCGAATAGCATATCAAGGAAGGAGAAGATCAAGGGTTAGTGTTGAGCCGTTAGATGAGAGACTAGACTTCCCTATTTGTTTCAGGTATTACTTTAACTGGTTTTATATGATCGTCGGTTTACCTTATTTCCACAGTAAGTGTTTTATTAAATACTTCAATTAATTTATTAAGTCTTCTGCTGATTATTAAGGTAATGAAAGTGATTTCTTAATTAACTCTGATAATGTTGAAATAAGAATTAAACTAAGTTGTGCGTGTGTAATAAAGTGAATGAGGTGAAAAGGCTGACTAATACATTGTTGAGTTCTACATAGTGTTATTTAGGGTTTAATGACGGATTAGGCTGGACGATACCCTGTCTGGGGAACCGGGCTGTGGCGATCCCAAATTCTGAGGCAACCTTGGGGCCCGCCATATCGCATCCCACGTCATCAAGCCCTACCACGTCATGGCCCGCTTACCTATGACACCTCGCGACCTAACTTGTTGCTTACACTTTTCAAGCTAACCCTTGTTTCACTAATTAATCTCCATATAAATGTTAATGTTTTCATTAGCCGCTTAATCAATTCATCAAGTTATATTACAATTTTTCAAATAAGTCTTAAATTGAGTAAGTTATGCGTATTTAATAATCCTAAGTAAAGTGGAAACCCAACAAAAAGATACCATGTATATATTAAAGCGAGATAAGTACAACAAAAGTTACATATAAATGTATTCAATTTTCTACAGTCCCCAAAACCCAATGAAAAGTAAATACATATATATTGTAGTCACACACGGACTGGTGTCACTATCTCAGAAGTAGTCGCCCAATACCTCCTTGCCCTTGCCCTTGATCGTCGAAGGATCTGCACTCGGTCACCCAACAAATACAGTGACGATTCTAGTGAGTAAAATCCCAAGAGAAGTCCACATTATATACATCAAATAAAACCGATAACTATGAGACATGCAAATATGACAACTAACGATAGTAAATCATATTCCCACGAAAGTAGGCAATACACGACAAGCAAAATCAGTATCGTGAAATAAATAAACAACATATACCAACTAAACATGCTCGGAAATAACACATTAATAAGTAAACAACCTTATAATCACGAGAAAATCATGACCTAAACCAACCAGGAATCGATAAAACTAAATACGAACCACGTATATACTTACAGGTTTCCAATGACTAAACCCCAACCACGCTGATCGGATGAACCCCTCTAGATGCTATTTCAAGTCAAGGAACACCCTAAATCCCTCCCAACGGTCGCAAGTATATCCTACTGCCGTCGACACGAGCACTATCATAAGTAACATGTGCAAGCGATTTGGCCACAACCACTATATACACAAACCGAGACAGGAATGAAACCCCATGTATGCCTACCAGCAGTCATACATGTAATTCGATACCGATAAAACAAACCATTAATTTTGTGAGGCATTTCAATGGATTTACGCACCTCAATACGCGCTCCGACTTCCCTAGACTCCCAAATCCGACCCCGCCTAGCTCTCCAAACCCGATCTACGTTCTCTCATTCCTTGGAGTCAGTTAAGTGTGTTTATTATGTATTCAGATTGGTTGAATAGGTTTTAAATTGATCTTCCCAAATCAGCTCCTGTAGACTAAATAAAGTCTCAATTTCGGTCTTATATTACAATGCATTTTTAGGCATGAAGTGGTCCAAATCTCAAAATCGTCTACCAATGTAAAGTTTGTTGGTATCTACCTTAGCTTTTCGAAAAGGTTTGGTTTACAAAATTCAGATTTAAAACGAAATAGATATCACAATTTTACCAAAAACAGCTCAAATTGGAAACTAATCCAACTAGCATACTTAGAAAACTCATTTCTCCCAATCTATAGTTTCTAAAATCTTGATTTTTTGGTTACAAGTCAGCTAACATATCCAATAACAATATACTAAAAGATCAGCTCATTTGAATATGTAGTTAGGAGTTGTGCCTTTAACAATTTTATTTTCAAAAGTTTCGTACTGCATTCCAGCGCCTATTTGTAGAGCACTTTTGGACATGAAAACATTTGAATTATAAAGTCTCCAACTTGGCAAAATTGTTCCCCTTTGAGTTACCTTTCATATGCCACCAAATTGGGTTCATTTCGATTTAAATTAAGCAAGTTACGACCAAATTACTTAGGCTAGTTCATAATACAACATGCAGAATTCCAATTTTGGTCTTACAATTTCAAAAATTCATATCTTTTTTTTTTCAAAACCAAATTAAGAACTTCAATATAGCTGGATTATTAGCTTGAAATGAGGAATCCAAATATATAAACCAATTGTAAAAACCTAATCATCTACTCTCTGAAAGTAGCCAAAAACTATAACTGATTTTAACTTGACATAAAAAGATGTGTACCTAGTTGATGTATCACCTAGTTTGAAAAATTCTCACCAATCTTCCATGGATTCCTCCTCTCTCCTGCAACTCCTTCTTCTTCAGCAAATTCTAAGATGAAGATTGATTTGTTTGCATGTGTTTAATCAACTCGTTATATATATTAAGGTAGGAGTTATTTCTAGCCATTGATCTCCATGCATTTACGTATCCCGAAGCTCATCTAATGATGCACATCTTGACATGTATCCCACTAACTCCCACTATCTCAATCCAAGTGACACTAATGAGCTACTCACATGGTTCCTAGATGTGTCAATACATATCTCTAGGAAAATCCTATAGTTCCAATTTAAATAACCAACTATAGGACTTGATTTATTTAATCTAATTACCTTAGCTTAGGCCCATTATAATACATGTGGTAAGTATTTTTAGAATCTCCTATGGACACATTAATGGTTCAATCCCTCGACTACCAAGTACCCGATGCCCCGCGTCTCGATACGCATTTCGAGGTACGCCATAAACTATTATTTTAGTTTATTCAACTTAGCCTATAGTTACATTACCCATTTTAATTGAATAATTAGTCATCTTAACATGAATTAGTAGAGTTTCCTAGTGTACCCGTAGTTCGCCTACCCAATACCCGCATTGACATGCCTTTCGAGGCGAACACCCGTCACACCAACTCGTCCGATAATAACATACACACATGCAGTGCAATACAATAATAATGATTTTAAACACCATATACACAACCACCATTCACAAATAATATATTCCCTCGGTTCTCAATTATGAGTCAATCGAGTTATCCGTGTAACGCCTGAATTACGACCGTTAATCCCCGAGATTAATGCTAATCCTAGTTTAATTAATTTGGGTCGTTACACGAGCCGTCACAAATATTTCTTCCATGAAAGGTTTTTAGTAAAAATTGGAGATTAAGTATATGACAAAACGCATGTCAAATCATTTCTACCTAATGGAGCAGTATCATCACCTGAAGACGGATGAAGGTACAAGTATTATTGATCATCTTAGTGCTCTTAATAAGATTGTCTCAGAACTTGAGGAGTTGGGAGAGCAAGTGAGTGATGAGGATCAGGTGCTCAAACTCATCTAGTCACTTCCGCCTTCGTTTAACCACATGAAGCCAACATTAATGTACGGGAAGGAAACCATCAGTTTAGCAAAGGTCACTGCCATATTAATAATTGAGGAGAAATTAATGAAAGGTGAAGACAACGGTTCATCTAAAAATTTTGATTTGGTAGCTGTTGAGAAGTGTTCCAAGAAGTACGAGGAAGTGGTCTGTTGAAGATGCGATCAAGCAAGGCATCTCAGGAGAGGCTATGGGAATAGGAAAGGAGAATGGGTAATCAGAAAAGAGAATGGGTAATTGACAATGTGGCCTTAGGGCATGTTTTCATACATTTAGCATGGATCGGTAATTATGCAAATTGTACTGGTGGCAAAGTTATGTCAATGGCTGACGGCTCTCTATAACTGATATTAAGAGTCGGTAAAGTTCAGTTGAACTGTTGAAGTCGTTTAATAGACGCATCAAAACGCTTCGGGATGTTTGACATGTGTCGAGTTGATGAAGAAGAATTTGTTTGTTTTGGTGCAGAAACATTGAGCAAGATGTGGACCTCAAAAGCTGATCAAGAAGTGGGTTCCGGTTGTTGGTATGTCCAAATAAGCCGGATTAGACTTAGTTCATTCTCGATGTCGAGAATGATGGCCCAAGAGGGGGGTGTGGTGAGAGCAAGGTAGTGAGTTTTCGCCAATGTGAAGATTTGTTGAATTAAGTGGCTCAAACTTGTAATTTGAGTTGGACTCAAATTAGTGTCCTACATGGATTCATGCATACACAAAGTGATCACATATGGGATTAATAAGTAATTGAATACAAAGTACATTAATGTGTTGTATTCCAATTAGGAGTTAATATTTGTGTTGGTTTATGTGTAGAAGCATGTAACACCTATAAATAGGTGTATGAGGTCATGGGAGAAACATAGTGTTGTGCACGATTAAGCATAGAGTTGAGGTGCTAATTGAGAGCCGAGAGTTGTGTCGTAGCGTATGGGCCTGCGAGCGGGTATGTGACACTGTGAGATTAAATTTTGTTAGGGTTTCTTTATGAGGTTTAGATAGAGAAGGTTTTTCCTTTGTGTACTAAACTATTGATAGTGGATTGCCATGTTTCTTGCTCGTAGTTTTTCCATGATTTTAAGATTTTCGTGTAAATTCTTGTGGTTATCTATTCTCTGTGGTTTGTTTATCTTTGAGTGTATATGTGTGACTACGATCTTGGGTATTCCGCGGTGATTCATCACAACATATAGTTTATTAAGTATATAAACTTAATTAACATTGCAACCAACAACATAATAATATGTCATTTAAAAAAGACATATACTTACTTATAAATTAATTTAATTTGCATCTAACATATTTTGACAACCTATTTATCAACAACATTATTTTATGTTTATCATGTAATAGGGTTTTGACTAACCACTTGGCTGCGATCTCGAGTACCACTTCCTTGTAGCATTGATTACAAGCCAATTGAAATTCTAAAAGAGCTTTAATTAATTCGAACACTTGCGTCATCTTGCTCAAGTTCGTTAGAACTTCTTCTAAGAATTTACCATTGGGCCAAGCTATGTGCACCCCACAAAACCTTATGTGCAAGCCACATGATTAGTGCACCCCACTAATGATTGTTAAGGCACCAAGCAAACATTTTTTTTTCCTGAAATCCCCTTGTTCGTTTGGAAGGGCACCCCACAGAGCAAATTCGAAAAATCGAATCGAGGGAAAAGGTGAAGAATAAGCCCTAGCCAATACTTTGTGCAGACGATAAATGGATGGGACCAAGGCGATGCAGCACGGTAAGATGAGCACGAGCTTTGGAAGTTGGTTTCGTGGACGAGAGGAAGAGCACGTAGGTTGTGTATGCGGCTGTGGTGGTTTCGATTTGGGTTTTCATTATTTTTATGTTCGTAAGGTGAAATTGTTGGTTTTTTTATGTTATTGTTGAAGTTCTTTGTTTGTATACATGTTATTGTGAAATGGGTTGAAGTATAAGGTAGTTTTGTTGAAATTATCTTGTCCTCTCTCGTTCGGTCACACAGGACCAAAAAGATGACTCTCGCTCGATCGAAGGTGACCGAAGCAGAGCTTGTGTGTTTGGTTATAGGGTAGGGCCACGAGAGACATTACTCAATTCATTTTGGTTGTTTTATACGACTTTGTTCTTGATTGTGGTCAAATTTGATTGTATAAATTGGGTATTTATGTATGAAATAGGTTAATTGTATTGATATGGAATGTTCGGTTGGGTGTGACCGAACAAAGTAATACTCATTCGGTCATATCCAACCGAGCAAATTGGGTATTTACTTATTTGTTAAGTATTGGTTTAGTTCGATATGTATCAACCGAGTTAACCATTATTGCTTGGTCATGTACCACCGAGCTAAATGGATTTGCTCAATTGGTACCTACCAATAGTTGGAAATTGTTTGATCAGTATCCACCGAACATACCCATTTATAGGCACCAATTATTATGCTATTATATATTAATATATGAATGATTGTGTATTGATTTTGGGATAAATTTTCTTTACTTTCTTATAGGTATGGCTCGAACTAAAACCACTATAAGTGGAGATAATAGTAGTGCCCCGAACAGCGAGCGTTTTAGCAGGAGAGCTCAAACCGCTTCTTATAGGAAATCTAAGGACTTGGGACGCAAATCAAGGACGTTGATGAGGGTTCCAAGGCACAGGCCGAGGATGTACAAAGGAGGGAACTATCAGTTCACAAGACCCCCACGACTCAGCCAGAATCTTCTTCATCGGATTCAAACGAAGAAGATAGGGAACACGGTGTTGAGGAAGGGGATTCAACTGAAAAAGATATTGGAGAAGAGTTTGGATCAGAAGATGGACATGATGAAAGTGACGGAGATGAGGAAGGGGAGAGTGAAGAGGAAGAAGAAGAAGAAGAAGAATGAGAGAGCGAAGAGGAGGATATACGCGAGCAAGTGGTCAAAGAAAGAGGACCACGTGATAAGGGACTTGGTAGTAAGGTCAAGGGTTCCACATCGTGGAACAAGTATGTCCAAAGGGTAGCAGGTGATGACCCTTCAAGACCTTTTCCCTGTGGGCCATCAAATAGGAGTATGTTGAAGAGATATAACTATCATGTCGGTGCAGCCATTTGGAACAACAAGGTATTTTTTTTCAATTCATAATCAAATTTACTTTGGCTATGTGTAGTTTCAATAATTCGATTACTTATAACATTTAATTTTTTATCCTTCAGGAACGTCCCTTGCTTATATGCATCAATCAAGGTGCTCAGTTGGCAAGTTGGGATTTGAGTAAGTGTCACCGAGATGCAGTTGGGCTAGATAGGATCATTCGGGGCGTTTGGGCTTAGGTCATCGACCCGGTGCTCATACGGGAAGGCACACAAGACGCTCATATTTGCCTCTGTGGAGATATGCAGCCTAGGAGACCAACACATTTCACCTCCCCTTTGGTGAAATGTCTATTACATTGGAGGACATCTGCAGGATGTTGTAGATTCTGTGATGGGAAAGGTAGTTGATTGTAAAGCCATGTCAAGCGGCGAAGCAATTGAGTTGGTGTGTCGGGCCCTTGGTGTATCGGAGGTCGAGGCCGAGAAGCAAGTCAATAAAGATTTCAAAGTGAACAAATCATGGCTTATGGGGCGATGGGGTGTCAAACCCAAGCCATCGAAGAAAGGCAACATCAAGACCCAGTTGTTCCCCCCAGTTGAGTGCACAGTCCGAGCGTACTTGTTGTAGATGCTCAGGTGCACTCTTTTGTTGACATGTCAGGGACTAAGGTGTCGATACAGCTTCTACAGTTGCTAGAGGACTTAGACCAGATTAGGACGTATGCATGGGGTGCAGCAGCTCTTGCCTATCTGTGCCGACAGCTTAGGGCGGCAACTCGAGTGGATGTTTGTCAGATTGCTAGATATCTTACGTTGCTTCAGGTATTTACGTTATTTGCCTTTTTAATGTGGTATTTGTTGTATTTGGTAATATGTAATGACTTATTTGTGTTACTCATTTGCAGGGATGGGTGTACGAGCACTTCGATCTTCATGAAGCCCACAGGAACACGGGTACGTTGACACCTCCCGCGTGTCGTAAGGTGGGTTGTTACGAAAGAACAAGGGCTTAATGTAGACCACCTCCCGAGGTTTCGCATGAAGACTTAACAATGCTCGATCCAATAAGGTGGGTTTGCAACTTCATTTATTACAACTTACGTTATTTCTACAACTTGTTAAATGATTTCGCTTATGTCTTCCTTTATTAGGTTACCTGGGACCCATACTCCACTATTCTGAGGGACGAGAACATTGCGGAGCTCGCTTTCTATACGGGGACCATCAAGTACATGGGGATTGTTGAGCCATATCACCCCAATAGATTTTTGCGACAACTCGGGCATGTGCAGCGCATCCCCTCGGCTCCATACAACCTTACACGAGCACAATGAGGAAATGCCGTAGCTAGTTACATGGTGAAGTACAATTTCCAAGCTGAGATCTGGGAGAGGTGGCAAGATCACGTTTTGTCGGCTAGATCACGAGGACCGCGTGTTAGTGTGCCATGGGAGGCGACTGAGGAGTACATCGAGTGGTTCAATAAGATTTCACACCCAATCATTACAAATCCCGCGCAAACAAATGTTGAAGGTGATCGTGAAAACTACATTTACAATGTAAGTTCTATATACAATTGTTTTCATTTGTCAATTTAAAATATAACATTGAAGTAAATTCATTCGATTGTTTCGTGATGTGTTGTTTCCGTAATGAGTGAAGCGGGCCGTGGATGTTGTGGTAGCCTGGAAGGCGTTGCCCCCGAGTGAAGGAGACAGGGCATCCGCATTGAAGATGGTTGATGAGGTGTTGAAGCACCTAACGGCCATTGGTGCTTCTGGTCCATCGGCATCCCTACATCCGGTGCCACCGAGTCCCAACGTCCGAGCAATTTGGGAGATGGTGCTTTGCTTAGGCACAAAGGAAAGGAGCCAGCAACATTCGAACGGCCGGCCAAGAATTTCAAGCGTTGAACTTGTTGTGAGTGTGCAAAACCTATATGTTCTTTTTGTCATTTAATGTGTCTTGCACTTGTTCCCATAGTTTACAACTTTTTATCTAATTATTAATTTTTTGTCACAATTCAACCCTTATTTGAATGGTTTATGCTCTTCATAGATGGTTTTAAGCTTGTTGTGACTTTTTGAATGGTTCTTTTGCTTATTATTGTGCTTCGTTTGGTATAGGTCGGTCTCATTTTTGTATGTTTGGTCAAGTATCTACCGAACAAACGCAAGTAGCTCGACTACAATTCAATTGAATAACATTGTTGTATAGATCTTGATTTTACTCGGTAGGACACCGGCGAAGAAAATAAGCTAGTTTGGTTATGCTTGATGAGTGGTTATGAAATACTAGGGCACGTACCAAGAACATGTTATAATAGATAATAGTATCGTTTCGGTGCCAACCAACCGAATGATATAAAATAGTACGGTAGGAGTCGACCGACTATATATAATATTCTCGGTAACATACAACTGAATATTATATTTTGAGATATAAAGAATTTGTTCGGTGAGAGTGCACCAACTAATATAATAACGTTCGATAGAAGCTTTGACCAGAGCGGACATTGTTTCCACGGTTGTGTGCGGCCGAACGAGTTATGACATATATTGTTCATGGAAAAAGAAATTCATGGGACAAATAACACAACCTATTTCATACTATTCACCGTCTCATATATGAAGTTTAAAAGTAAGGCGTTTGCCAATGTACAAAAATATCATCCAATGATGTTTAATGTAACGAGGTACCAAAAAGACCGTTACAACGACAATTCAAAAATTGTCATATTTTTAATTTACCAAAATTGGATGTTACACACTTGCTATACAAACCCACCACAATCTTGGTGTGTCCAAGTGAACGGTAGTAGGAGTTAGAAAGTAGAAGGTGTCATTTGGGAGTTTCAATTCAAGTTTGGACACCAAGGTAAGGCCTCTCAGTTGTATGTTATTTCGCCACCCCTGGATACAATAGAGGAAAAGGAGCATCCGCCTTGAACAACAACTGTAAAAGAAATTTTAACTCGTAAACCTTGGGCAAGAATTAAAGACGTATAAAGAGGTATACATTTATATGACTTTACCCGCATAAAATGGTTGTTATTAACATGGATCATCCCAATTACAACTCGATCACTCAATAAAGCGTTGGTGCGCCTTTAAGTGGAAGGAATGTCGTACTACCCGATGGTGAAAGGGACACAAGAATGACATTGTAACACGTAGCAATCACGAGACCCAAATCAGGCATACACATCCACTTGTCAAGTGGGGCATCATTGCTATCGTGGTAATGTTGAACAGAGAGTAGGACCGTCTCAAAGTGATCCCCACCAAGGATTGGACGCCAAATATTTTAGTGGCTTTGAAGCTCCCAGTACATGTCATTTCATATTTGTTTCCATGCGTTGTCTTCGTGATGCCCCAGACCAGCTGCAATGACACGATAGTCACAATTACCATATCCTTTTACATCATCAACCCTCTCAATGTGATCAAGCCAGTCTTCAGGTGCGACACCAGAATAACGATCCCTACATACGGAATGCATTAAGGTACGCATTCTGTGAACCATATGTGGTACTAGATGAGTAATCTTCTTTGGTATCATCTCTGGGTGAAGTACATGCTCAAAGTGAAATGGATTTCTCTTTGTGGATGTGTCACCATTCTCGATATCAAGTTTCGCCTTACTTACCTTTCTCTTTCGTCCTTTACCAAGTTGTGATGGCTTTCCCCTTGTCTTCACTTTAACTCTTGGGACAATCAAGGACATGGACGAGGGATAACTAATCTCTCGAAGTTGTTGCACAATCCTCATGCGCATATCCTCGATTTTGACAGTTTTAAACCTCTTAATCACCTTTTGGATTTTTCGCTTTGAGATTGTACTATGTCCGATTTACTGCTTGCTCGAGATTCATGCTTAACTTTTGCCATTTAATATGGATATCATCAAGTGGTATTAGTGAAGCTGCCAATTGGTGACTTGTAAGTTCGTGGGCACAAGGAAGTCCAAATGTCTTGCGCAAAATACAACGACATCTATTTGGATCGGTCCCAACATTTTCGGCCATTTCCAACTCTTCTACCCAATGTCGCTTGTGAAACAAAACCTCGCAAGACACGGTACAAGGTGTCACCAAATTCGTGTTGCACTACATTCAAACTTGTTTCAAAAGACACCTTGATCTTAGTATGTTGGCCAACAACCATACTATCAATTACCCGCCACAAATCGACAAACATTCCTTGCGAATGTCCAAGATGTCTTTTTAGGGTATTATTTGCACTTTCGACTGCGTCAGTTGTAGTCTGTCCAAAATGCAATGATTGGTCAGTCCATGCTTTGACAAACCGTTCCTTGTAATCTATAATCCATGTATCCATCAAATAATCAATCAATCCATGGACACAAGCATATCCGGCTGCCATACTCCACATCCTACTGTTGAACACAGCTTCAAAAGTCGCACTTATCAAAGCATTCCACCTACTTTGGAAAAGGTTGAAGTCTTACGTCTGCGAGAAATTTCTTCATTTTTTGGCCGCCACACCTCGATTAATGTGTCAAATGCAAAGAATGTGAGTGGACGTGGGAAAAATCAACTTAATTGCTTTCATCAATCCCAACTCCCTATCACTTACAATCACACTTAGTTTACCCTACCCATCCATGAGGTTATTAACGTTCTCCAACACCCGCATGTAGTTCTCTTTCGTCTCACTTGACATAAATGCAAACCCGACGACGAACGTGAGCTCGCTCGAAGTCACACCGATGATCTCAAACAATAGCATGTGATAGCGATTGGCCATATAGGTGCAATCCATATTCAAAACATAAGGAAAACATCGGAGTAAATTTATGGAGTCGGGATGATACCAAAATAACTCGTCACAATGTCGGTTTCCGAGTCTTTCCTATGCTACGAAAGATAACCATGTGTGTCCAACAAATGCATGAGTTGTTGCATTTGTGATCTCCCCAACCTCGTTCGCCTTTGTTTTTGCTTTTCGTTGTATATCGTGCGCAAGGTTGATGTGTTATCTACATCTCTTTTCTTTAAGGTGTTCAACTTCCTCGAGGCTTAATGTTTCCTTGCATCATCTCGTACAACCACAACGCGTTCTTCGGAACTAACCGACCGACATATGAGTGACCCTCCTTATAACAACCAACTTCGTGATTATGATGCATGCACACCATCTGTCACATGCCATAAACGATCTTCATGTTCCTTTATGTTTATAGCGAATGGACATCCACATTTTTTTGTCCCAGTTGTTCTCCTTGATATCCCTTTCAAAACCTCCCCTTTCCCATCTATCACAATTTTTTCCTTACCAATAACTTTTTCTTGACTAGCTTTCATTTTCCCAAGTCTTTGGGCGTCACCACTATAACTACCATACCTCTCGCACACCATGTTAACCCTCCCCCGGCGACGACCATCACCTCCTGCATCAAAATTCTTCGTAACAATAACGAAGTTTTTACTTGATCCCCGACTTTGAACCCATTTTACCGACTCATCCCTACTTAGAAATGGCCGTTGGGATGAAGTCATTTGTGTAGTTCACAAAGTCAAAAGAATGCAACAATCCCTGCAAAATAGTAACTAACAACATCACGAAGGTCCTTCAATCAATACTCACATAAAAAAAAACACAATTTAAGTAGTTCGGTCACCTCCAACCGAGTATACATCAATTGTTTGGTCACACACAACCGACTCACGATTGACCCGGGCGGTGGGTATCGACCAAATAGACCGCATTCGAATGGTCCTGTCTAACCAAACAAAGTGGCGAGCAAAAACACTCTAAAAATACAACAAACTTTACAAACAAATAAAATAAGAAGAGATACATTTGTATCTTGCACATTCGCACCCCCCTGACGTTCATCCTCCATTTTGGGAGCTCAATAAACACCAAACAACAACAACGAACAATACTTTACAACATAACATTTTGTACAACTCCATTAAATCAAACCAAGACTTTCAAAGCATCAACTTTCATGAAAATGCATGAAGAGATCGACTCTTACAATGTTATTGTTCTCCGAAATGCAACTTCTCATCCTTGGTAGTCGCCGGTGGTCAGAAGAGATCGTCGGAGACAAACATGGTGGTTTGTGGGGTGCCTAATCGTGATTGAGAGAAGAAAGATTAGGAAGTCTTTTGAGTTTTTAGGGGTAAATAGGTCATTGGGACTGAGGGCAATTTTGGAAATGGTTTCAATAGTTTTTTTGTGGCTTGCACATAAGGTTTTGTGGGGTGCACATAGCTTCGCCCTTTACCATTATAGTATACGAGGATAGCCCCTATTGTACCCGTTGCACTTTCATGTCTCCGTTACTATTAATCTTCGTCCATGTAAATAAAAGATGAATAATAAACCTTATTTACTTTATGTGTCAATGGTAGAACCTATTCATTTCACACCCCAAAAGTTGAGTAGAAGCTTATGGTGCGTGCTGCTAATAATTCTAGTGGATTCTGGTGGAGGGTGGATTCTGGTGGAAGGTGCTTGAGGGCGTAACGGTGGATGTGGGAGGACACTAACAAGGTGATTCTTATTGTTAGAAAGGTTATATTCCAACAAATATATATTGTGTTTTACGTATGTATATAAATATATTACATGATAAACATAAAATGAATGTGTTTTTTTTAAAAAAATACCTATATTATCATGTTGTTCATTGCATTATTAAGTTTATATTATTTAATAAAATATTACTTGTAAATTTTAAAAATCAATAACATATTATAATATATTGATTATATATCAATAAAGTTTTAACAACATGACCTTCAATAATACTTTCCGCGTCTTAAAAATTATGTTTTCTTGTAGTGGTATTCCTTATCACTAATTTTTTATTTGATATAATTAATGATAGTAGTGTATATAATTAAGTGTTATCGGAGATTGAGTTTGAGAGTTGAAAAATACTATAATATAAATACACTATAATTACGTTAGTTAAGACATTTGAAAAGATTTATTCTTTATTAGTAAATTAATGTATATAGTGTTGGAACAAAAGCTTCGGACATAGATTAACAAGATGAGAATGGGGAAATCAAACAAAGACTTGAGGCGCTTAATCGCTATCTTTTAGACAAGATTTCTCCCTACCGGTCGAAACCACATATACACAATGGGAAAATCGATACTTGCCTTCAGGATACAAACAAGTCTCTAATGGTTGTTGGATTATGTGTGTGTAACACAACTCCAACCAAGAACACTTTTTGAAGAACTTAGAGAGAATGATGCTATGAACTCAAGAACACACTTTGATTTAAAAGATTGTTATGTTTCAATTTGTTTCAATGAATCTCAATGTGTTTCGTACGTAATAGAGTCCTTTAATTTATAGAAAACTAAGGGACTTCTATCCACCAAGGGGTGAGTTTTTGTGCGAATTGGTACGAAGAAACGGACAAAAAAGGACAAAATAAGTCCAAAAATACGCACCTTTTCGTTCTAGGCGCCGACCCGGCTCTTCGGTGCCCAAATAGTGCTTTTTCGTGCCTGGTACTGAGCTTGGCGCCACAGCGCTAGACACATAACATCAAATTGTTCTAGGCTATGTCTGGCGCTTGGCGCTGTGGCGCCAGACATAGAACTTACAATTTCCCCCATTTTCAACTTATATGGACATAAAAATTGAAAATTACATTTAAAAATAACACAACCAAAAAACATATAGCATCATTCTGAAATCGATACATAAATGAGAAGTGTCTTTTGGACTTGAACTTTTCACTTACTGTAAATACTTCAAAGTTTCATCTTGTACTATGGTGAATGAATTTTGAACCAAGAACCCTTGTGACAAAATCAAAAATATCACACATACCAATTTCATGTAAGTAAGAGTGTTCTGTTGATTGCACATTATGGCCTTGTGCAAGTCATGTCTTTCTTGAGTGCTTTCTAGAGTCGGTTCGGCTTATCAAGACCCAATTGTCGCAACTTCCATCATGCAAAACCAACACTAGAACCGGGAAGGGACCTTTTATAATATAAATTTTCTAGTGTTCGTAGTCTTCGCTTGACTTTTTAGTACCACATTGAACTTATTTTGTATTTTCAAGAATTAAGTTGGGTTCCCATCAAGTGACGATCGAACTTAAGTTGTCATTCATTTTGATGTTTGAGATACCATATCTCTAACAAGACCCTTTTGTTAACGGATCCGCTAAATTCTTGTTAGATTCCACGTAATCAATTTGTGACAACCCCATTTTTGAGTAATTTTCTCAAAAGATTATGTCTTATACTTATATGTCTAGACTTTCCATTATAAGTCTTGCTTACAACCTTATATAGAGTTGCCTTGTTATCACAATTGATTAATATAGCTAGGACGTGGCTTGTTCCATAATGATATCTCCCTTAACAAGTTCCTAAGCTATTTCGCTTCCTTGCTTGCATCTGCTATAGGGCAATTATTTCGATGTTATTGTTGAATTAGAAATACATGTTTGTTCTTTGAGCTCCAAGAAACAACCCATTCCTCCTAGCGTAAATATCCATTCACTAGTTGATTAGGAATTTGACTCCATATTATTCCAACTATCATTACTGTAACCTTCAAAGACTAGGGGATATCCATTAAAATGTAGACCATAATTCAAAGTCCCCTTCAGGTATCTAAAGATCCTGGTAAGCGCATCCCAGTGTTGTTTACTTGGATTACTAGTAAACCGACATAACATACAAACTGCATAAGCTATATTCGGTCTAGTGTAATGCATGGCATACATGAGACTTTCTATCACACTAGAATACTCTAGTTGTGATAAACATTTACCGGTGTTCTTTACTTATTTTAAATGAGGCTCGATAGGAGTATAAACTGACTTTTGATCAAAATGATCAAATTTCTTCAAAATCCTTTCAATATAATGAGGTTAAGATAATGTAAGACCATCATCTTGTCGTAAAGATTTTGATTCCCAAAATTACGTCGCCTTCTCCTAAGTCCTTCGTGTCAAAGCTAGTAGACAAGAATCGTTTAGTTTCTTCAACTAAGGCTAGTGATGTCTCAAATATTAGCATTTCATCCACATATAAACATATGATGACACCAACATCATTATCAAACTTGCTATAAATACATTTATCAAGCATCATTGACTTTGAATCCAAACGATTGCACGACAAGTGTCAAACTTCTCATGCCATTGCATAGGAGTTTGCTTCAAGCCGTAGAGAGATTTACCAATTTGCAAACTTTCTTCTCTTGACCTGGCATAACAAAACCTTTCGGTTGTTCCATATATATTTCTTCCACTAGATCAACATTTAGAAAAATCATTTTCACGTCCATTTGATGGATAATTAAATGATGAATAGAAGCAAGAGATATCAACACCCAAATGGATGCTATTCTTCCAACTGGTGCGTATGTATCAAAATAATTAATGTCATGCTTTTGTCTATAGCCCTTAGCTACTAAACGTGCTTTGAACTTGTTTATTATTCCGTCGGCATTTAATTTTCTTTTGAATACTCACTTGCATGCAATTGCCTTTGATCCCGGTGGAAGATTAGAAAGTACCCAAGTTTGATTCGACAAAATTGAATTCATCTCATCATTGATCACTTCTTTCCAAAATGAAGCATCCCTTGATGATGATGCTTGTTGAAACGAAATAAGATCATAATCAACATTAAGGACAAAAATTGTTTGTTTTTTAATTTCACATCTATTTCCTTCAACCAAGTAGGTTATAAAATTTGGGCCAAAAGATTTATCAATCTTTTGCCTTTTACTTCTCCTTACTTCAACGTTATCACCATCGTTAGTAGGAGGACTCTCTTGTTCATTAGAAGAATTTGAAGGCAAATCTTCTAGATTCTCATGTCTTTGTTCATTAGAAAAGTTTTGAGGCAACTCCTCTAAATTCCCAAAATTCGGATACAAGAGCATGTCATGCGTTTTATTTAAGTGTTCAAAGAATTGTACATCTATAGATTCAATTATATCATTAGTTTTCAAATTCAAGAATTTATATGTCGCACTATGCTTTGAATAACCAATAAAAACACATTTATAAGTTATATTTTCCAATTTAGGCCTCTTCGGATTCGGTTTCCTTACATAAGCTAAACAACCCCAAACTTTAAGTTTCTTAAAATTTGGTTATCGCTTAAACCATAGCTAATATGGGGTGACATTTTGTTCTTTAATAGAACCATATTCAATATAATGCAAGCCTAAAGAATGGCTTCTCCCCATAAGTTCAAAGGCAAGTTAGAACTTAGTAGCATATAATTAACCATCTCTACTAAAGTTCTATTCTTTCTTTCCGCTACACCATTTTGTTATGGTGTATAAGGTGCCGTGACTTGATGTATAATTCCATTAGTCTCACAAAATTTTGTAAACTCCTTGGAACAATACTCACCACCTCTATCGGATCTTAGGGCCTTAATTTTCTTGTTACGTATCAACATAAAAGTGAGAAACATAGGAATATTTTGAAAAATCATCAATAAAAGTGATAAAATATTTGTTTCCTCCTAATGTAACATGATTTTTCAAATCACATATGTTGCTATATATTAAATCAAGAATTTGAGAAGATCTTTATACCGATTTGTGTGATTGTCTTGTGATCTTTGTTTGTGCACATATCTCACACTTATTATCATGATCAATCTTAAAATCAGTAATCAAGCCTAAGTTATGCATATTTATAATGCAACGAAAATTAACATGGCCTAATCTGCCATGCCATAATAAACATGAATCAACAATAGAAGAACATGAGTCAACAATATACGAAGAATAATTCACTGCTATTGCATTCAACTTAATCATACAATTACATGAGTACCCCTTGCCAATAGGAACACCTCCCTTGGACAAGATAAACCTATCCGACTAATAGACAAGACGGAAACCTTTCTTATTAAGGAGGTCATCGGATACAAGATTCTTACACATTTCGGATACAAGATTCTTACACATTTTGGATACATGATATCCATCATTCCTTCGCCAACCACCTTGGTGCGATTGTTGTTCGCCATACGCACTTCTTCACTAGTGGCAGGATCTTCGTAAGTCTTGAAAAGACTACGGTCCTTGCAAATGTGTATAGTTGTGTCGGTATCCACCACCATCCCACTTCATTTGCAATTGAATTGGCTTGGCGAATCGTTGCTATGAGTTCCATGTGCTCAACATTGTGACTTTCCTTGACTACTTCTTTCTTCAAGAATTTTTTTTCTTGAAACGACACTCTCGTGCATAATGTCCTGATTTGTCACAATAGTAACACTTAGTTTCTTGCTTGAAGTGTTTTCATTGGAAAATCCCTTGAAATTTGAATCGTTCTTGGCCTTAAATTTCTTGGGAACTGAGATTCCACTAAATTTGCTCTTGAACCTGGATTCAAATTTCAAGTCATCTCCAACCCTCTCTCTCTTTTGAGAGTCTTCCTCAATTCGAAGATGGCGTTGGAGGGATTCAAGTGTGTCGCCCCAAATTTCGAGCCGCCTTGCTACCCGCCACATTGCATTCCACGCTACCAAACCTTTCCACGTCATGGCCCGCTCATCCTTGATGCCCCGTGACCTACCTGATTGCTTACACTTTTCTAGCTAACCCTAGTTACGCTAATTAATCTTACATATGCATTAATAATTTAGTTAGCTATCTAATTAATTTATAAAGTTATATTACAATTTTACAGCAGAAGTCTTAAATTAAGTAAGTTATGCAGTATTTAACAATCCTAAGTAGTGGAAACCCCGCAAAAGATACGATGTATATATTAAGGCGATATAAGTATAACAAAAGTTTCATATACATGTAATCAGTTTTTTATGGTCCCCAAAACCCAACAACAGTAAAATAAATACATATTGATATCACACACGAGCTGGCTCCACAATCTCGAGAGGTAGTCACCCAAGACCTCTCCTTGCCCTTGCCTTTCTTTGCTCATCGAAGGATCCGCACTCGGTCACCCAACAAATACAAGTGACGAGTCCAATGAGTAAAATCCGAAGAGAATTCCAAGCAATATTCATGAAATAACACGGAAATCTACGAGACATACGAATATAACACCCGACAATGAGATGTCATATTCCCATGAATGTAAGCGAAGACACGACAAGCAAAATCAAGCAGCCGTGAAATAAATAAATAAAGATATACCAATTAAACCAATTTAGAAATAAAGCATTAATCAATAAACATCCATATAATCACGATTAAACCTCGACCTACACTCGCCAATAATCAATAAATTGAATAGGAACCACGTATAAACTTACAAAGCTTACACTAGTGACTAAATCTCAACTTCGAAACAAACATGGTCCCTTCGATGTACTGTGTGACAAATCATGACTACCCCATCCCTCCCGACAACGATCGCAAGTATATCCTACTATTATCACACGAGCACTATCACAAGTAACTAGCGCAAGTGATTTAACCACAATCAATATATACGCAAATCGAAATAGGAGTGAAAAACCTCATGTGTGCCCACCAAGAATCACACATGTAATTCAATAGCGATAGAACAAACCATGAATTACAGTGAGGCATTCCAATGGGTTTACGCACCTCAATCGTGCTCGACTTCCCGACTCCCTGAAATCCAACTCGAGTAGCTCCCGATACCCGAGCTACGATCCCCTAAATCCCCGAAGTCCAATTTTACATATTTAGTATAATTATAGGTGTTAGGGCATGTATTTAAGTCAAAATCCCAAAACAATCCCTTAAATTCAAGGTTTATATGCCGCCACATTAGCGCTTAATTGGTCCTAGCGCGCTAAGTGGAGTTAACGCGCTAGGGAGTCTATTTAGTGCGCAATTGTTCTTCATTTTGAAAAATAGTTAAGTGCCCATTAATCATTAGCGCTAATAGGTCTTGTTAGCGCGCTCCTATGTGACAGAATTCTCAACTAGAGAGTTTTGTCCCAAACTTCCCAATTAGGTACCTAGACCCATTTAACACCCTCTTCATACACAATTAACTCCAAAACAGCAATCAAAATAGTTCAGAACATCAATTTGACCCCAAATTCCTCTAAATCTCATGCATTCACCAACTTTTCAATTTCATCAAAACATTAATTTCAATTAAACTAGTGGTAAATTCTCTATGTAAATGATCTATAACCACGTAATTCATCAAGCTCTCACTAAAAACTAGAGGTCTAATCATCAAAACTCGAATTTCTCTAAAACATACCAAAATTGGTTCATTGAAGAGTGTAGGAGATGAAGAAGACGATTACCTAGGTTGGTTCACTTGATTTGTCTCATAAAGAGTTGCATTAACAGCTTGAATTCTCCTCCAAATCTCAGGTTCTCTGGTTTTTGCATGAGAGTTTGTAAGTGGTTTGATAAAAATCCCATTAACTTGGTTTATATATGTTTGGTTGGAATCAAATGTATGTACGTATCCCGAGGATTATCTTGTGGTTCATAAACATGCTATAACACTCCCCTTAATGAATTTAATAGCACACTCCCTTCCTTGATTCTCTCATTATGATCATCTTGAGGTCCATCCATGATCCTCATTATTTAGTTCAAACTATAGGCTTTTCTTTTATTCGATTTATCTCACATTACATTAAGTCTTAACAACCCATATAGTTAGTGTTTTATTTATCAAAATTAACCAACTTATGGACCCACTAACCTTTCGCCTACCCTACACTCGATGCCCTCGCGTCTCGCTCGCATTTCAAGTTACAACATAGCCTATTGTTTTAATTTAATCAACTTAGCATATGGTTACATTACCCATTTTAATTGCTTAACTAGTCAACTTAACGTGAAATAGTCGAGTTTCCTAGTGTATCCGTAGTTCGCCTACCCGATACCCGCATTGGCTCGTCTTTCGAGGCGAACACCCGTCACACAATGTGACGGCCCCTACTTCTGAACAGGGCACCGCCGGCCTAATCCCGTAATCAAGCCTTAATTCTAACCACATAAGACTTAATTACATATTAGTCAGCCTTTCGTCCCTATATTCTTCAATACACGTGTTCAGATATTATTAGATTTCAAAGTTAATTAAAACTTTTTATCATTTTAATATTATTACATAATTTAAATATTATGCGGAAGCTTTTATTATTCAAAATCATAAGTGTGGAAAACCAGAAAATACCGCATCACATGCATGTATATATCATAAAGGTAACAACACAGTATGACATATGAATCTCAAATGGGGAAATATACACTCAACCCACTATACAACCCAAAAATGTACAGTAAAGATACAAACAGTAGTAATACAGCAAAAGTCGATTTATACAAAATGAGATAGGAGAATCGCCGAAATGCTCAAAGGAAGTCGCCGATCTTCTCCCTCCCCGGTCTGTTGTTGCTCGACGGACCTACACCCACTGTTACAAACTAGACGGTAAGTATAGTAATATTTACGTAATAACTGGAGAATTATATGCCACATTTTCAAAATATAAGAATGGTATTTAAAAGCATAAAGTAGCGAAAGAATCTTGAATCAAGTCATGCAAGTAAATACCACAGTTAAAAATGTATAGACTGACACAGGTTAAGTCGAGATGATCTACGTCCGGTCGGCGGTGAGAACTATCACCTAAGTTTTCCCACTACTATATGGAGCTATGCTTAACATATTTCACACCAATAGCGGAGCTGCGCTCTACGCATACAAATCATCTATTTCATTCTTGCCGACCACCCCGAGTCCCATACTTCGTGTGTCGCGCAAGTGTAGTAGTGAATCCCGGAACCCCGGTAGACCCATGTCCCCATGAACCACGCATCTCTCGTGCAATGGACACTAGATAATCCCTACTTTAGTTTTCAAATACCAATAGTTCCAATTCTCTAGGATTTCAAAACTAGTTAGGCTACAAAGCCCAAAGAAATAGAATACAAGTCTAATATATTTCATTTATCTCAATAGCATGTTTTTCATCAACTACTTATCAAGAATATTATCAAGAGTTGAAATTGGAGTCAATGAAACATTTCACAATGCATCATGTCAACAATATTCAAATATGAATAGACACAAGAACAACATGATGTGAGATTACAAGTAGCAACATCTACAAATAGACCATAAGATGATATGAGTCAATGAAATGAAATATAGAATTTTCACAGCTTTACTTACAACTCACAACGTTTGTCCTAGCCTATCCGATCTCTCGACACTCGAAACACGTTCCCGAACTCCCGAGATCTCCCTTAGTTCCCTAGAGTTGTTTGATAAGTTTTAGAGTGAGTTTGGACCTCTACTTAGAGTTTTAAACCCATTTATAGTGTTTAAGCCATCTTTAAACATTGTTGATTTTTGAACTGTCAAGGGCAATTAGCGCCTAGTTTTCGACATTAGTGCGCTACTTCACATATCTAGCGCGCTAATTAATATTAGCACGCTAGATTATCTACCTAGCATTATGTGCGGTAGAACCCAATTCGCATTTGAATTCGGGTTTTTGCTACACATAGGCCTTGTTATCGCCTTAGGGACCCTCATACACACTACAAGAGGTCCCTAACACCAAACCCAACACAAAAATAGCAACCACAACATCAAATTCCATGAATTTACAACTTAATGGAGTGGAGAAGTTACCTAACTTGAAGAACTTCTTCCTCTTCACCAAAGCCTCAATGATTTGCACATTTCTCCTCGACCACGATTTCTCGCCGATCTCTCTTTTCTCTCTTCTTTCCTTGCCTATCGATTTTGATGAGGATGAAATGAGAATTATTGACTTAAATGGTTCATTTGACCATATAGATATATTTAAACCTTAGCCTTGATTCATGTGTGCACACGTATCTCGAGGCTTAACTAATGGTCCACCTTGTCATACTTATCCCTCAAGTCATGATTGAATGACTCCACATGTTGACTCACTTAACCTCTTGATGGATTAACACGTGTCTCGATGCACATCATGTGCTTATTGTTTTATTTCATTAGCTTAGGCACTTAATTGTTTATTCGAATGTGACCGCATTAAAGCCACTTATAAATTCATATTTAACTCAAATTAATTAAGCTTACCCCATAAGCCGCTACCTCGGTCCCACGTCGACACACAACTCGAGGTACGCTCCGCTCGCCTCGATACCTATATATCCGTATAAATTGACTTAATAGTTTACACATATACAATACACTAGGCATACACAACAAATATAAAATATACCTCACCCTTGCCTCGGTCAATGGACATATACGGGTGGGTCCCACAAGATGCAAGTCGTTTAAGGAATTAAACACAGTTAGAGATTTTGGGCCGTTACACACAAACTCGCACAATAGCAACATACACACATGCAGTCTAATATAATAATAATAATAATAATAATTTTAAACACCACATATACACAACCATCATCCACAAATAACATATTTTCTTGGTTCTCGTGTTTAAGTCAACCGAGTTTTCCACATAACGCATGATTACGTCCATTAATCCCGAGATTAACGTTATTCGTAGTTTAATTAATTTGGGTCGTTACAATTCTTCCCAACTATGAGAAATTTCATCCTCGAAATTTAAATCTCGAGTAAATTCTTGTGCATCTAACCTATCCCCGTGCGACTAGACCTCACACCTTGATAATACCCTTCTACGGTCCCTGAACACCCCACTACTCCCATCACAAGGGAACGTAGTGTTACCCTGAGACATGCGCATGTTGCCGAGGTGGTCAAGATCGTCACTCTCATTACAACATCCCCGCAATCTATTCTCAGTTCGATTTTCGTGTTCAAGTTTCCCTAACCCGGTTACCTAATATCAGTAATTGTAAACCTCTCCTATCATGTATCCAACATAATATTCCTAACCAACCATCACATACCATGAAAATCCCATGTCATTCCATAACCTACCTTAGTTCACCATGACAATCCCATGTCATGCCATGACCTACTCTTACTCACCAAGACAATCTCATACCATGCTACGACCTATGACAATCTCATGTCATAAAACAATAATCTACCATCATACCACTATGATCTACCATGGTACCATCATAGTACCACCATGCATGCATAAACTTAAACTGTAATTATTAAAAATCTACAAATCACATACCCAGAACCTACTACTAGAGCATGTCCCAGCCTAGCTCAATCGCCATGTGCACCGGCTCTCGAGTCTGCACCAGCGTCACCACTGATGGAGTCACTGATCTCTTAGGACAATCCCTCTTGATGTGGCCTTCTTGCCCATACTACCAACATGTAGTCGAATAACCATATCCGGACCTCCAGGCCACGACCCGCGATCTCAGTCCCCGCATCCCTGGTCCTATACATGTCTTGGCGGCGTGTAATGCTGGTACAAAGCATAAGCTCCTGGCTGCACCGCTTATCATCCCTACGGTCTCCACCGTAGTGTCTCTCTCTCCGTCATCCGGATCTCTTTGTCTCTTCGTCCATCGTGCCTCGAGACCCGTAATATGCCTACCATTTCTCTCGCATCATGAAGGTCTTGTGGGCCAAAGCTCGATCGAATATCTCTGCCCAGAGTATGAGCTCCAGATGCCACTCTTCGCCTCAAAGCAATCCTATCATCAACCCTCGTGTAAAATAATATATATGTAATCGCTCGATCCCAGCCACATCCATAGCAAATCGAAGTAGATACGGAATCGCTCCATATATCTGTATCGGTGTCCAATTACTCGTCTCGTGATCAAAAACTCATCCTCAATCTCAACTTCACATATGTGGGTATATACCGGTCGTAGAATAACTCTTTGAACTCGGCTCACGTCATTGGCTCGGATGGGTATCCATATATGCAATCCACGCACCATTGCATGGCTTCTCAAATATGCTCAGGATAGTCATGCTCCTGGGACGCTCTCATCATTCCTCATCAGCTTATGAAACCACTGATGGGACACGATCCACTTCTCTGCAGCCTCAGGATCACCGCCTCCATAGAGAAAGCCTGGCTAAAACTTCATGAACTCCCTCAACATTTCGCCTTTGGAGCCAAAATGAGTCCTGACGTAGTAGCAGTCGTTTAATCTGTAGTCATGGGTAGAGGCGAATGAGTCGACGTCTCCAGTGGAACAACAACAGTTGTAGCTCTCTCTACATGTGTCTGCGTAGCTACTCTCTCCACTGGTGTCTGGGAAACAACTCGGGCGACGGCTATCCCCGTACGTGCTATAACTACTCCGAGTCTCGGGTCGCAACCAATGTAGCAAGTGTCGTTAGTGCGGCGGTCTGATCCCGTAATAACCGTACTACCTCGGCCATCTGAGTCTCCTGAGCCGAAAGTTGATCCTCTACACTCGCCGTAACAGGCGAATCCCTAGTTGCATCGCTAGTTTGTCAAGTCTCACGAGGCGTAGTAGGCTGTCCGTCCATGATCTGCATCGAGAAGCGTGCTCCGGATCAACATCGATATATATATGCATATTATATATATAACAAAATATAACACGTGTATAAACATATCTCTACCCGTCTCAAACTTGCTTCCCAACTAAGGTTCTAAGTCAGGATCATCGGGTTTCCACGTCTAAGGTTTATTTATTAAGTTTTATTTCTCTTTCCTTTAAATTACTCTTGAGGCTTCCTCGAAACCTCGCTACGATACTCAACCGTGATGTTGGTATCAAAGTTGAGTTACGCTTCATCCCCTATGCACCATTGACATTTCTTTGATACCAAAGCTGGCTACAAGCGGGCCTAAATTTTGGGCTGCCTAGCTACCTGTCACGTTGAATTCCAAAATGAAGCATCCATTGATGATGATGCTTGTTGAAACGAAATAAGATCATAATCAACATTAAAGGAAAAATTTGTTTGTTCTTTAATTTGACATCTATTTCCTTCAACCAAGTAGGTTATAAAATTCGGGCCAAAAGATTTATCAATCTTTTGCTTTTTACTTCTCCTTACTTCAACGTTATCACCATCGTTAGTAGGAGGACTCTCTTGTTCATTAGAAGAATTTGAAGGCAAATCTTCTAGATTCCCATGTCTTTGTTCAATAGAAGAGTTTTGATGCAACTCCTCTAAATTCCCAAAATTCGGATACAAGAGCATGTCATGCGTTTTATTTAAGTGTTCAAAGAATTGTACATCTATAGATTCAATTATATCATTAGTTTTCAAATTCAAGAATCTATATGTCACACTATGCTTTGAATAAACAATAAAAACAAATTTATAAGTTCTATTTCCCAATTTAGGCCTCTTCGGATTTGGTTTCCTTACATAAGCTAAACAACCCCAAATTTTAAGTTTCTTAAAGTTTGGTTATCGCTTGAACCATAACTAATATGGGGTGACATTGGTGTTATTTAATAGAACCCTATTCAATATAATGCAAGCCGAGAGAATGGCTTCCCCCATAAGTTCAAAGGCAAGTTAGAACTTAGTAGCATATAATTAACCATCTCTACTAAAGTTATATTCTTCATTTCCGCTACACCATTTTGTTGTGGTGTATAAGGTGTCGTAACTTGATGTATAATTCCATTAGTCTCACAAAATTTTGTAAACTCCTTGGAACAATACTCACCACCTCTATCGGATCTTAGGGCCTTAATTTTCTTGTTATGTATCAACATAAAAGTGAGAAACATAGGAATATTTTGAAAAATCATCAATAAAAGTGAGAAAATATTTGTTTCCTCCTAATGTAACATGATTTTTCAAATCACATATGTCACTATGTATTAAATCAAGAATTTAAGAAGATCTTTATACCGATTTGTGTGATTGTCTTGTGATCTTCGTTTGTGCACATATCTCACACTTATTATCATGATCAATCTTAAAATCAGTAATCAAGCCTAAGTTATGCATATTTATAATGCAACGAAAATTAACATGGCCTAATCGCCATGCCATAATAAACATGAATCAATAATAGAAGAACATGAGTCAACAATATACGAAGAATAATTCATTGCTATTGCATTCAACTTAATCATACCATTACATGAGTACCCATTGCCAATAGGAACACCTCCATTGGACAAGATAAACCTATCCGACTAATAGACAAGACGGAAACCTCTCTTATTAAGGAGGTCATCGGATACAAGATTCTTACACATTTCGGATACAAGATTCTTACACATTTCGGATACAAGATTCTTACACATTTTGGATACATGATATCCATCATTCCTTCGCCAACCACCTTGGTGCGATTGTTGTCCGCCATACGCAGTTCTTCACTAGTGGCAAGATCTTCGTAAGTCTTGAAAAGACTACGGTCCTTGCAAATGTGTATAGTTGCGTCGGTATCCAACCACCATCCCACTTCATTTGCGACCGAATTGGTTTGGCAAATCGTTGCTATGAGTTCCATGTCCATGTGCTCAGCATTGTGACTTTCCTTGACCACTTCTTTCTTTAAGAATTTTTTTCTTGAAACAACACTCTCGTGCATAATGTCCTGATTTGTCCCAACAGTAACACTTCCATTTCTTGCTTGAAGTGTTTTCATTGGAAAATCCCTTGAAATTTGAATCGTTCTTGGCCTTAAATTTCTTGGAACGGTGAGGTTCCACTAAATTTGCTCTTGAACTGGATTCAAAATTCAAGTCATCTCCAACCATCTCTCTCTTTCTTTCGAGAGTCTTCCTCAATTCGAAGATGGCGTTGGACGGATTCAAGTGTGTCGCCCCAAATTTTGAGCGCCTTGCTACCCGCCACATTGCATTCCACGTTACCAAACCTTGCTAGTCATGGCCTCGCTTATCTTTGATGCCCCGTGACCTACCTGATTACTTACACTTTTCTAGCTAACCCTAGTTACGCTAATTAATCTTACATAGGCATTAATAATTTAGTTAGCTATCTAATTAATTTATCAAGTTATATTATAATTTTACAACATAAGTCTTAAATTAAGTAAGTTATGCAGTATTTAACAATCCTAAGTAGTGGAAAACCCGGCAAAAGATACCATGTATATATCAAGGCGAGATAAATATAACAAAAGTTCCATATATATGTAATCAGTTTTCTATGGTCCCTAAAACCCAAAAAAAGTAAAGTAAATACATACTGATATCACACACGAGCTGGCTCCACAATCTCAAAGGTAGTCGCCCAGTACCTCCTGGCTCTTGCCCTTGCTCGTCGAAGGATCTGCACTCAGTCACCGAACAAATACAGTGACGAGTCTAGTGAGTAAAATCCCAAGAGAAGTCTACATAATATTCATGAAATAAAACTATTAATCTACGAGACATGCGAATATAACACGGCATGTGATATGTCATATTCTCATAAATGTAAGCACACGATAAGTAAAACCGAGTGGCATGAAATAAATAAACATCATATACCAATTAAACCGGTTCATAAATAAAGCATTAATTAATAAACATCCATATAATCACGAGAAAACCCTAACCTACATACCAAGATGTCGATAAATCGAATAGGAACCACGTATATACTTACGGCTTAAAGTGACTAAATCCCAATTTTAGTAAACGACATGGTCCCTTCCCGACGTTGTTACATATCGGGACCACCCTAATCCCTCCCGACGGTCAATTATATCCTACTACCGTCGACACAAGCACTATCACTAGTAACTCGCAAAGCGATTTAGCCACAACCAATATATACGCAAACCGAATAGGAGTGAAAACCCCATGTGTGCCCGCCAGCAATCACACATGTAATTCGATACTGATAGAACAAACCATGAATTCTGTGAGGCATTCCAATGGATTTACGCACCTCAATCCGCGCTCCGACATCTCCGAACTCCCGAAATCCAACTCGACTAGCTCCCCGTACTTGAGCTACGATCCCCTAAGTTTCTGAAGTCCAATTTTAAATATTTAATATGATTATAGGTTTTTGGGTATTTATTTAAGTCAAAAATCCCAAAACACTCCCTTAAATTCAATTTGTCGGCATTAGCGCTTAATGGGTCTACTTAGCACGCTAAGTGGAGTTAGCGCACGCTAGGGGATCTATCTAGCGCGCTACTTTTCTTCATTTTGAAAAATAGTTGAGTGCCTAGAATCATTAGCGCGCTTAATAGGTCTAGTTAGCGCGATAATTACCTCTCGTGATAGAATTCTCAATTCGAGAATTATGTCCCAAACTTCCCAATTAGCTACCTAGACCCATATAACACCCTCTCCATACACAAATAACTCCAAAATAGCAATCAAAATAGTTCAAAACATCAATTTGACACGAAATTTCTCTAAATCTCATGCATTCACCAACTTTCCAATTTCATCAAAACACCAATTCCAGTTAAACTAGTGGTAAATTCTCTATGTAAATTATCTATAACCATGTAATTCATCATTCTCTCCCTAAAAATCAGAGGTCTTATCATCAAAACTCGAATTTCTCTAAAACATACCAAAAATGGGTTCATTGAAGAGTGTAGGAGATGAAGAATAAGATTACATAGGTTGGTTCACTTGATTTGTCTCCTAAGGAGTTGCATTTCCAGCTCGAATTCTCCTCCAAATCTCGGTTCTCTGGTTTTTGCATGAGAGTTTGTAAGTGGTTTGATAAAAATCCCACTAACTTGGTTTATATATATTTGGTTGGAATCAAATGTACGTACGTATCCTGAGGATTATCTTATGGTTCATAAACATGCTTTAACACACCCCTTAATGACTCCAATAGCACACTCCCTTCCTTGATTCTCTCATTATGATCATCTTAAGGTCCATCTATGATCCTCATTATTTAGTTCAAACTGTAGGCTTTTCCTTTATTTGATTTATCTCACATTACATTAAGCCTTAACAACCCATATAGTTAGTGTTTTATTTATCAAAATTAACCAACTTATGGACCCGCTAACCTTCGCCTACCGGCACCCAAAGACTCGATGCCCCGCGTCTCGGCACGCATTTCAAGGTACGTAATAGCCTATTGTTTTAATTTAATCAACTTAGCCTATGGTTACATTACCCATTTTAATTGTTTAACTAGTCAACTTAACGTGAATTAGTCGAGTTTCCTAGTGTACCCGTAGTTCGCCTACTCGATACCTGCATTTCGTCTTTCAAGGCGAACACCCGTCACACAAACTCGCCCAATAGCAACATACACACATGCAGTGTAATATAATAATAATAATTTTAAACACCACATATACACAACCATCATCAACAAATAACATATTTCCTCGGTTCTAGTGTCTGAGTCAACCGAGTTGTCCAAGTAACGCCCGAATTACGACCGTTAATCCCCAAAATTAATGCTAATCGTAGTTGAATTAATTTAGGCCATTACATCAAGAGTATAACTATTCTCCTCATGAATCGGATTCTACTTGTAATTATTCCAATTTGTAGGCAACTTGAAAATAATCACACCCACTTTGAATTCTTCTTCTAGAGAGATTCCAGTTATTTTAATATCACCAACGATCTTTTGTAAGTCATGTACTTGTGTAAGTAGAGACTTATCGTTGGTCATCTTAAAATACAAATAATTCGAAATTAAAAACTTACGATTGCTAGGCTCCTCATTACGATATTTGGTGTCCAGTACAGTCCACAACTCCTTCACCGACTCAATGGTTCGATGCGTCGCATAGACATTGTCGGAGAGTGCATTAAGAATGTAGCCCCGACAAAGATAGTCATATGCCTTCCTTGTGACACGTCGATCCACCACTTCGTTTGAGTCATCTGGAGTTAGTTCAGGGAGGGTCTCAAGCACATCATCAAGGATGTACGCTAACTTGAGAGATGTGAGAAAGAACATCACTTTCTCTTGCCATCGAGTGAAATTTTCATCGTCGAACCTTTCGAGGGAGGGTCAAATCATGGTTCATGATTTGAATGGAGTGAGGAATGAACCCGCCATTAGAATTGAGTTTGGAGGACAATGAAGAACCACAATTCCCATTGGTTTGAGGAATTTCGTCCGAAGTCGAAGAAGCCATTGATGAAGAAGAAAAATCTTGTCTAAAAATTATTGGAACAAAAGCTTCGAACAGAGAGATTAACAAGATGAGAAATGGAAACCAAACAAAGACTTGAGGCGCGTAATCGCTCTCTTTTAGACAAGATTTCTCCCTACCGGTCGAAACCACGTATACACAATAGGAAAATCGATACTTGCCTTCATGATACAATCAAGTCTCTAATGGTTGTTGGATGATGTGTGTGTAACACAACTCCAACCAAGAACGCTCTTTGAAGAACTTTGAGAGAATGATGTTATGAACTCAAGAACACACTTTGATTCAAAAGACTTTTGTGTTTCAATGTATCTAAATGTGTTTTGTACGTACTAGAGTCCTTTAATTTATAGAAAAGTAAGGGACGTAGTGTCTATCCACCAAGGGGTGAGTTTTGGTGCAAATTGATGCGAAGAAACAGACAAAAAAAGTCTACAAATACGCACCTTTTCGTTCGGGACGACGTGTCTGACCGCGCAAAGACCTAAAAACAGATGCTTTTTCGTGTTTGGCATTGAGCTTAGCGCCACAAAGCGCCAGACACTAACATCAAATTGTTCGGCACTCTCGTTGCGCTGTGGCGCCAACCTCGCGCCAGACACAGAACTTACATATAGTGATAGAGTTTTATTTGGGAGATTTGCCTAGTTTGATGGTTGCACTAAGCATAATGTAAGAGAAAATACTTATACATGGAGAAGAGTGGCAAAAAAAAAATTATATTGCTACCAATGAAAATGAGTCCTAAAACCATACTCTCCACGAGTCACGTGAAACCACTAGTCTTACTAGCGTGTCATGTGTTTTTATCTATAGTTACATGTACAAAACCTTTTGCCCTTGAAAGATTAAGTTTTTTTGTTTAAATAACTCGACTTGCAATTTTAGTATATAAATTGATTTGATTTGATTTGCTAAACATTTTGAAGTGTAAGCTTGGTTTATTATCTGATTTGAGTAGCTAAACAATTTGAAATGTAAGGTTGCTTCTTAATGACCTCAAATAGGAGAGTAGCAAAACAATTTGAAATGTAGAATACCAACGCAGTGCACCCACACACACACCCAATAAAACAAGCAGAAACTGCTACATATGCTCTCTCAGGCATGCACTTTAAAATTGAATCTGAAAAAATTAATAATAATGCTCATTGATATAAACCAAGTAAGAATCGGCAGTGCACTGCTGTGGATCTTCTTTTTTTTCCCATCTATACATGAGCATCAGACAGATCAACATTCTCAGATTCTCAAAACCTAACAGCGCAACCAAAGGCGCCCAAAGAATATCATCACTCACCCTCCCCCCTCTTGTATATCTCTATTCTAGACCGGTAATGTACAACCACGCATGGACGACGATCAAGAAGAATCCATATACTTGACCATGCATTCATTGCATCAATGACAATGAGATGAAGATACGGCGAAAGGTGAATCATACTTCCAAATGGAGATTGTCTTTGCTGGGGGGAGACTCGGGTGGGATTGCCTCTGCATGGAAAGCGTCTGTAATCTCCAACATCAGTCTTGCAGTTGCCTGAGATTCTACACTCCTCCCCATCTTTCTCGCAGACAATGTCTCAGATCCAGTGGTGGGTCTTGACAAGTTGCTGCTCTCAACAGAAGACAAGAACTTGTCTTTTGACATGGTTGTCTTGGCGGATGCGATTGTGGAGCTATACACACCAGACTCTTTTAAACCCTGGACAATTACCTGTGGAAGCGAATTTCCAGAACATAATGCAATTATGTATTTTTAAATGAAAAACATGAGAAGCCTCGATGAATAGACACGACTTTAAGATTTTGCTTCAAGCTTACCATTGGTGCATAAATACGGGTCAAGATGCCTTTTCTCAGAAGTTTCAAATTCAGCGTTTTATCAGACCATACAATATGCTCACGGTACCTAAAAATGTAATGAATGTATATCAGGCAAACAACTTTTTGATCCAAATGAAGAAAAATAAAAAGGAAGAAAGAAAATGAATATATGCATTATATATAAAAGCAAACAAACAATTTCTCAGATTCATAAGTAGGGGAAAATGATCATAGAGACAATGAGATTGCTTAACTACCAAAGAAAGTCTACTATCCACAGTACCGGATCAGAGGCATGAATCCTCTCGAACATTTCATAATCTCACCTTGCTAGTCTTCCTCTTCCACTTCATCATTTACATCAAATATCAATATGTCGCTATTCCTAATCCTAAGTCAAACATCTAATGGTCTTAGCTACACGTGTCGAACATCTGACTGCCATGAAACACACCAAGTTGAGTTCCCAAGCAAACATGATTTTCACCCATTTCAAGAGAAAATATGCATACCAAGTATTTCATTTCATACCAATCCACAATTGCATTATCCAATGTTGGGGAGTTTTTTTTTTTTTTTTTTTGACAAGTAACTAGCTTTAAAAGAATTTCCACAAACATAAACGCATTAGCAAAACCATAGAAATAAGCACATAGTTCTATCCTAAGTGACTTGGCCCTGCACATCATCTGAGATTAGTTTAAACTACGTTGCTACTCCGTCAAAAAAAAAAAAAAAAAAAAAAAAAAAAAGAAGTTACTCCAGTTACTTTTTAAATTTGTATGTGAGTAACCTAATCCTATCCCAAACGCCACTATTCAAATCATCGTTTTCTTTCTTATTAGTTCCTCAACCTTACGTGCTAGCATGTTATTTACTTCAAATTTCTTCTATTTTACTCCATTTAAATATGTTCCATAGTTATAAGAATACAACAAAGCCTCAATCCAAATTAGTTGGGGTTGGCTAGCCTACATTGATCAAACTTCTCCATTGCGCTTGATTTAGTGCAATTGATGGTAGATTTAATTTTCAACCCTCTTCTTATGCAAAACTCATCAATTTACCAATAGAAAGCCAAATCACAATTTCTAGCCAATAGGCATCAAAATCTTGATCAAAAAACTTGTAGGTAGTTCCAAATACGAATAAAACTACATCCAATGACTTGATGTTGGTGTCTAACTTGTTTTATGGAAGAGAACAAGATTAAAAATGAATGTGGACAAAACGATAGGTCTCATGTGACCAGACAAAAAATTGTCCACGTTTAAAATAGATCCAGGTTCGGACATACTTTAGATGCATTAGTAAAGGGTGGTGTTCAAACCAGTTTCCTTTCAGACCCATTTTTTTTCGCCGCCCCTACTTAGTTTAACACAAGATTATTTAATTTTTCACATTGAGTGATTTACAGATTCTTCTTGCTATGTTATTCATGTTCGCAGCACATTCACTTTGCAATGGTACATGGCTGCGAACTGCCTAAATTGTTGAAATCTAACGAAAATAAGCTCTATAACAACGCCTTGAATGGGTAAGGTATCTAATCCTTGTCCGCTAGAGTTAAAAAAAAAAAAAAAAAAAAAGTCAAAACCAACTCCAAATAAATTGGGAGTAAGATGCTCACCAGTGTAACATTTCCTCCTCGGTTGCGGTCGAAGCAATTATAAAGGCCTACAAAAGATGTCCTCATTAGATTAACATCATGAAAACGGGAAACATCAAAAGAAAAGTTGAAATCATCCTTCATCTGAGATTATTAGCAAGTGCATGCATTCTCTTCTAAATAATCAAGCATTCCGCTTTCAAAGACAACATGTCAAGTTCGACCAAAATGTTCCTTTTCTCCAGTATAAGTTTCAACATAAAGTGCGATGAATTAATTTCAACACATAACCAATAGCAAGTTAAATTTGTTAAAATCATTTCCATCACTAGTGAGTAAAAAATCATAGTCTTTTTGAGACCTCGATAACTACTACTACATCAAAAACAATATTTAGACATAAACATGAGAAAGCAAAGAAATAAGAATTGAGTGGCTTGTCTAAAATAGAAAGAAAGAAAAATAATTACCAATTCTCAAAACCAATCATAAGGTGGAAATACTACAAATATTGCTTAACATTCTAACAATGAGTTGGCAATACCGCAACGAGTAAGCCAAAACCAAGAAAGATTTACTGAGCTTAGGAAGGCATTTTACTTACAGCTCTGTCAAATTCCAACATGAAGCATCTCTTGACATCCTCCTTTGTAGGCTTACAGCCGCATCTATCACGTCTAGAGGTCAAATCTGAAAATTTTGGATATGTGTAATGAAGAACAGCAGCCTCCTCGAGCTTGATCTCACTATCAAAGAGAACTACAGTATTACTTCTAATAAGCAACAGAATAAAACAAATTCTAATGTCTCAAAGCACCAAGAAAACCAGGCTACTAAATTCTCAAATTATGTACTTGTCTATAATCTATAAAGTTTAAGTGTCTTACTTAGGTGTCTTCATATAGTTGTGCCACCTATGCGCACCATTTGGACGAAGATGATCTTGAATACGAGCAGCTGATTTTCCATTTCCATAAGTCAAAAAGTAGTTTGGGTTGCCACGAGTTGCTTCCTTGTACATACCAAAGTATGAGTCCTTGGGAAGATGGTCATAGTTTTTCTTAAACATAGAGACCTGAAGTCATGTGTAAACAATGCATCAGTGTCAAATAAACATAATTGCAGCTATGTACATCCATGAACAAAGTAAGGAGTTTAAATCTATACCTGAGCAACATAAACCCTTTACCACAATCACTAGGGAGGATAATCAAGACGACTAACCCTAAGTAATTAAAAATGAAAAAGAAAAAGTAAGCCTATATCACTATCAATTGATTCAACAGCAGGACTTCAAAGATACCATTTCTCATGTTTCCCACTTTAAATTTGTGATAAAGTGTACATCAAGAACCCCTCAAGGAGATAGATTGAGAGAGATTACCTCGCTAAATGGTTCCTTGATGTCGTCCCGTTCAACGCTACTCTCCTAAAAAAATTAAGATAACAACACCACATGAACAACACAACAAGAATATAAATCTTAGACAAACAAAGTAATTACAAAAGTCGACAAGGACATGGGAAACTTAAAGCATATACTCATTGTATACCAAATTAATAAAGAAAATAAAAAGAAAAACAATTAAGGTGTTTTGCACTTACATAATTAGGAAATATAACCATGTCTACATTTCTTGGCACATCAGAGAGCAACTGCCTCAGAGAATACTCACGAGCTCCAGCTGGATGCATTAACTCATCAGTGTCCAAATGGATGATCCAATCCATGCCAGCTTCCTAAGTTAGAAAACTGAATGGTTAGAGTTTATTTTTCAAGCTGAACATGAGACAAAGATTTGTTTCAGTTATAAAAAAGAAGAAAAAGAAAGCAGGAGATGACAGGTATAAAATCATCTTACTCTTGCCATAACAATAGCCATCTCCATATTAAGAGATTGCTTTACAAATAGCTCATAATTGCATGGTTTGTAAAAAAGCTTGACAGCCAAGTCTCGTTCCATATCCGGCTTAAGAAGTGAAAAAGAAACATTTAGAAGGACAACAATAAAAGCAAGTCAGTACACGAACAAAATTAAATTTATATGAAAAAGAATAATGAGTTTTGGATCATACTTCACACTGTTTTTTTCCACAACATTAAATGACATACCAACCTTATACTCTATTAGACAACCCATGTTGAAAGGTGAAATAATAACTATTCAATTCAAATAAAGCACATGGCAAACATGCTTCAAGAAAATAAGCTTATTTTAGAGGGTCCTTACAAAATCTAGCCCTAAAACTAAGATCTAATCAGATCTACAACAAAGCAGTTAAATGAACCAACCTTCTCGTTTGTTGCTCTTCTAACTCCTGCGTTCTATATATGACCTTCACACCCTGATAAAAAATAACATAAGGAGAGAAGATATGCCAAAGGAGAAAATCTTTATGTATAGAATCATGGACACTATCACACTACTTAAAAAACAAACCAAAAATTCCATAATAGGAAAAGAGAAGCAAAAGTGTTGATGATTCAAACTCACAGGAATTGATTCCAGCACTGCAGAGACAAGTGGCGATGCAGCTTTCCCTTCCACGAACAGATAAAAAGTAGTTACCCCAATAACCTTATGATAGAAGAGCCATGGTAGAATTTGTTCTAAACCAGCAGACGTACTCGTTGTAATACAGATCTGCAGTCAGTAGCTGAACTGTTCATTCCCTTTCTTAACGGTAGAAAGAATAAGAAACAAACTAAAAACGAGAGTGTTGATCATCCCTGTTGCGACCATAATAGCATCATGTATAAGAGCCAAGATATAAGTGGGTGTGGGTATGCAAACGTCAAATTTAGTATAGTAATATACCAAGATGGTCATTTGTCATTTGCATGTTTTGAGCTTAAATGAGTTCCCATGCTATAAGTTTCAATATATTTCCATTCACTTGCTAGTGTTGATGCCGTAATCATAACAAAGGTGAAAGAACAGGTTAAGTTCCAGAATGGGACTCAATTTTGAGTCTTTCAACATGCCATACTGACATATGCCCCCAACATACATTATTACATAAATTTAGAGAAGAAAAACTGCAGATAGTTGAAGATCAATTAAAGAGGTAAATCCACATTGAGATTTGAAACACACCACACAGTGAACAGTAAAAAGATTCCAGTTTCAAAAAGGAGAAAGTAAAACTCAAAAACTGCAGACCAAACCCATGAACAACAAGATCAAATGCCCACCTTTAAATCACAAAACAATCGCTACCCATTATTCCAATTGCCCCAAAAACAAAAACCCAGATCGCCAAAACCCCCAAAAAGCAGACCAAACCCATGAACAACAAGATCAAATGCCCACCTTTAAATCACAAAACAATCGCTACCCATTATTCCAATTGCCCCAAAAAACAAAACCCAGATCGCCAAAACCCCCAAAAAGCAGACCAAACCCATGAACAACAAGATCAAATGCCCACCTTTAAATCACAAAACAATCGCTACCCATTATTCCAATTGCCCCAAAAAACAAAACCCAGATCGCCAAAACCCCCAAAAAGCAGACCAAACCAATGAACAACAAGATCAAATGTCCACCTTTAAATCACAAAACAATCGCTACCCATTATTCCAATTGCCCCAATAAACAAAACCCATATCGCCAAAACCTCCAAAACACCCAAAAAAGAGAGATCGATCAACAAATGCGGACCTTGGGTCTGAGATCGGATTGGAAATTGAAGTTCCAATCGCGGAGGTAAGGGAAGGAGGGGCGGGAGGACTGGGCGAGGAGGTCAGCGCAGTCCGAGTGGGAGGAGGCGGCGTGGGCGCTGGTGGTGGTGGGAGGGGAGCTGGTGGCCATGCCGGGGAAGGACTCGTGGGAGTGGGGGGACCAGCGGGTGGTCGGGTCGTTGAGGCCGCCTCGCCATTGGAGGGCGAAGGCGAAGAGGGCGAGAGTGAGGGGAGGGCCGTCAGGAGTAGGAGGAGGCGCGATGCGAAGGCGTGTTGGGTGGAGGTCATGGTGGGTCTCGTGGAGGCGTAGATGCCCGCCATTACAGAGACACAGAGAGAGAGGTGGAGAGGAGGTTGGAGACTTCAAAGTGAAGTAAAAATAGAGAGAGAGAGAGACGAGGGGGTGGTGGAGAAAACAAAGTGAGATGGCTTGTTTGTGAATGGAGAAATGCACGTGCTCGTCACGTGATGTAGTTTGGACTTTTTTTATTATTATTTTTTTGAGTCGCGCTATAGGCATCCTCACCTATTCATGAGGTCAAGAGAGCGAGAGCAAGAGCGATTTAAATGAGTATCATTTCCAATCATTTATGTAAAAAACTGACTCTGGTGTCACTACTATGTACCCTTATCACAAGCTACTGAGAAATCAAGAAATTATTGCTTATTTAGATTTCAGTTATTTTGATTGAATTAAGTTCATTCAACATTATAAATTGTAATCTGAATTAAATAAAAAACAAAAAAAGAAAAACTTACAAGTCGTATTTTCATCATTCTTTAAGATTGGAATGAAGTGTTTTGTTTTTTCTCTCTTTTTTTGGATGAAAATGATGGATTTTTTTAATAAGAGAAAAATAATGGTTTTTTGAAGAAGTTGTGTTTGTGATTTGTAAGGGCATTCCCAATCGAGCTACAATTTTTTTTAGTTTTTCGAGGCGATAAACATAGAAATGCCTAATGGAAGAAAATTTGCAAGAGGAGAGCATTTTTTTTTTCGATATTTGTGTAGTCTTTAGGGTTTTTCAGTAACAAGAGTGGAATATCTCATTTTTGGAGTGATTTGGCTTAGCAAGTCTGAATCTTTATTTTGAAAGTCAATTGAAGCTTATCAAACATTTAATTCGACAACCTCTAATTGTAGAGTCAATCGAAGCCCACTTAATCTCTTATTTGATGACCTCTAATTGGATATTCAATTAGATTTCACTAAACCTCTAGTTGGTGTATTGTTGGATCCCACTAAATTCACAATGAGAGAGTCAATTAGACCCCATTAAACCTCTAAAATGACTCACAAACCAAGCACGAACTGTGGAGCGATCAAATAAAATGAAATAATGTCCATCAACTAATCCGTCAACTCAAATTAAAATCATGCGAATCTTGCATCATCAAGTCAAAGGACACTCCAAAAAAAATATTGAATAAATATTACCTCAAAAAAAAAATATTTTCCTTTTTTTTGTCAAATTATAAAACAATATTTTCTAAATATCAAAATAGTATTTATTATATATAAAAATTGACTCTTCATTGCTTGCTACAAAATAAAATCATCCGGAAAACATAAACCCCCCTTGTTCGAACACAACAACTAATTTCTCAAAACCCTAACCCTAATTCATCTCTTCACCGCAGCCATTGTTAACTGCGCAGAGCGACTGATATCTCTGCCATGTCGATCAGAACCTCGTCTTTCTTCGCTCGCCGTGGATTCCCTACTCGCCTTCATCTGTGCTTCTTCCATTGAACCGTCTATTACTCTCCTGTGTTGATCCAATCGAGCGCCACTTCTAGGGTTTGTAAACTCGCTACCCCTCTTTGGTTTTTGTTCGTGTTTTTGTTATTTTTTGGTTTTTTAGGGTTTTGGTAGCAATGTTAGTTCTTCCGAACTGCGTTAGAGAAGTAGAAGAAGAGATTGAATGTCTAGAATTGAAGTGTTTCGTTTGCGATTTGCGCGTAACATGTTGCGATCGCAGGGCTCGTTTTAGGATAGATTGAAAAACGATAGGAAACTCGGTGACAGTGTCGGCTTTAACTCGTAGTGTCTTGCGTTGAAGAAGTGGAATTGAAGTTTTTCATTTGTGAATTGCTTAACATCTCGATAAGAGCGGTGTTCGACTTGAGATTAGGTCGTTTGAAATTACGGTTTACCTTAATGTAGGTGGAAAACGAGGTGGAGAACTATCTAGTTGAAGTGAAAGTTTGAACTTTTTTTTTTTATAATCAAGGACAGTACTTGAATCCTGAAGTGGGTATTTGGTTTTACGAGATATGTTTGAGGACTAGTTAGAGCATTTCCTTTCCAGTTCAGTTGGCAAATATGGCGTTGGATTACAATCGAACGCCATATTCCCTCTAAAATAGAGGGGATGAATAGTGGAATGCCAAATTAGGCGTTCCACTGTTGATCCCCTCTATTTTAGAAGAAGGGTGTCTCGCAAATAAAAAAATTGCAGAGACACCCTCAACTTATCCCATAACCCATACATGCTTATCCAATGTGTACAAGGAGAATGGGTATATAAAAAAGGAGGGAATTGCAAGTAATATGTAAAGAATAGTGGTGAGGGAATATTCCTTTTTAGATGAGAAATAGAGTTTGTGGTTGGAGAAGAAATATAGTTTGATGTGAGAGAACTGTAAAGTGGTGGAACCTAAAACATAGTAAACAAGTAGAGTTTAGAGAAAAACTACTAAAGGAAAATGTTTGGAATCTTGACTTAGATGCTAATACAATGTGGCTAGAAATGAGTAGTTGCATAAGGAGAGTGAGATCAAACGTATTAGGTATATCTAAGGGCGTGGGACCTCCGAAGAAGGAAACATGGTGGCGGAACGAGGATGTCCAATGAGCAATTAAGACTAAAAGAGAGATGTATAGGAAAATACCTAAGTGTCAAGATGAAGATGTGTACAATCAATATAGAGAAGCTAGAAAACAAGCTAAAAAAGTAGTTAGTCAAGCTAAAACAAATTTTATGGAAGATCTATATACAAGGTTAGGTAATAGAGATGGCGAAAAATATATATATAGGCTAGCCAAATTAAGAGATAAAAAGAAACAAGACCTAAGTCATGTAAGATGTATTAAGGACGAAAATCAAAATGTTTTAACGCGCGAGGAGGATATTAAGGAGAGATGGAGAAGTTACTTCGATAGTTTATTTAATAATGGTCAAGTTGATACTATAATAGATGAAAACCCGCACCAAGAAAGAAATGTAAACTATACACGCTAATATTAGAATTGTAGAAGTTAAAGAGGCATTGAAAAGAATGAAAATAGGGAAAACATGTGGCCGTGAGATGAAATACCCATAGAGGTTTGGAAATGCTTAGGAGAAATTGGATTGACTTGGTTAACAAAACTTTTCAATAAAATTTTAAAATCAAAACGGATGCCAATGGATTGGAGAAGAAGCACGCTTGTGCCAATCTTCAAAAACAAAGGAGACATTCAAAGTTGCTCAAACCACCGGGAATTAAACTTATGAGTCACACTATGAAACTTTGGGAGATGATAATTGACAATAGGCTAAGGAGAGAAACAACAATATCGAGAACCAATTTGGTTTCATGCTTGGGAGGTCAACTATGGAGGCGACTTTCCTTGTAAGACGATTGTTAGAAAAATATAGAGAAAAGAAAAAAGATCTTCATATGGTATTCGTAGATTTAGAAAAAGGGTCCCTAGAGATGTTCTTTGGTGGGTTCTAGAAAGAAAAAGAGTGCATGCTAGATACATAGACACTATTAAGGATATGTATGATTGAGTAGTAACGAGTATAAAGACATTTGGAGGAGCTACAAAAGAATTTCCCATTACGATAGGACTACATCAAGGATCGGCTTTAAGCCCATATCTATTTACTTTAGTTATAGATGAACTAACTAGACATATTCAAGAGGATATACCATGGTGTATGCTATTTGCAGATGATATTGTCTTAGTGGATGAAACTAAAGATGGAGTGAATAGGAAATTAGAACTCTGGAGGAATACATTATAATCTAAAGGCTTTAAGTTGAGTAGGACGAAAACCGAATACATGCACTATGAGTTTAGAAACACTAGACATTGAGATGACTGAGTGGTAAAATTAGGGAAGTAGAAGTTCCTAAGGTATACCACTTTAGATACCTAGGATCAATCATACAAAATGATGGTAACATTGAGAATGATGTCACACATAGAATTCAAGTCGGATTGAAGAAATGGCTGAGTGCAACATGTGTGATTTGTGATCGAAATGTTCCTACTAAGTTAAAAGGAAAATTTTATAGGACCGCAATTAAGCCGCCTATGCTCTATGAAAGTGAATGTTGGGCGGTAAAGCAACAACAATTACATAAAATGAACGTAGCGTAGAAATGAGGATGCTTAGGTGGATGTGTGGTAAAACTCGTAAAGATAGAATAAGAAATATAGAAATTCAAAGACAAGTAGGAGTAGCACCAATTGATACAAAGATTAGGGAAAGGCGGTTGCGATGGTTTGGTCACTCGCAAAGACGGCCTACAAATGCCCAAACTAGAAAACTTGACTTAATAGAAACCGTAGAAATTCGACGAGGTAGGGGCATACCAAAGTTAACATGGGATGCATTAATTAGGAGGGATTTGAATAGTTTGCAAAGCTCACCATCAATTGCACTTAATCGAGCACAATGGAAAAGTTTGATCCATGTAGCCGACCCTAGTTAATTTGGGACTGAGGCTATGTTGTTGTTGTTGTTGTTGTGAGAGAACTCTGTAAAATAGAGGGCAAAATAGAGTTTTGTGGTTGGAGATGGTCTTAACTCTTAAGGCATAGCTTAAGCGCTTGATAGTGGGAGGTCTTAATCACCAATTTTACATGGTTATCATCCCGATCAAAATCAATGTATCTCTTTCTGAATTTTTTTTTCTGACTAGGCAGTTGCTGCAGTGCTTTCTTACTTTGTCAAGGAGTGTTTTGCTCAGCTCCCTTTAGTGTTGTGATTAAACTTTGTTCAACGACATTGACACAGACCTATCAGGATTTTATCTATTTTTAATTTTCTAGGCCTCTCACTTCTCCACGTTACTTCTATGCAACAAATAAATCAGTTAAGGTTTTGTTTATGTTTGATCTTTTTGTGTTTAGGTTCGCGTGTGTAAAATATGTTACATTCCCTTGGGAGTTTGGTTGAATTTACATTATTACTGGTCTATCATTTTGTTTGTCCAATTCTATACCTTGCAGATTTTCTTATGTACTTTCAGAAGTCATTGATAAATTCTAGGTTTCTCTCCTTGATTTTTTCCAGGTGTTGCATATCCTTGTATCGCTATTGATCAATTCGTATCTGTGTCTTTTTTTGTTGATGGTTTCATTTAGAAAACTTTTTGGTCGATTTAGATAGCCTTAAATTTTTATTTGATGTCTAAATTTCAAGATTTGTATTGTCATTCAGGGTGGACTTGCGTCTTTACAAAATAATGGAGAGAGAATCTAATACTGAAAAAATCCAGAAATTCAAGAAGAGTGTGATGAGTGAGCAGCCTGCTGCTTCACTTACGCAAGGTAGCTTCCTTGCACCAAATACGCAACCTATGACTAAACAGGTAAAATTCACTTAAACATCTTTTTAATTTTTTTAAATTAGTTTGTAATCTGATTATGTGGTTGCATTTTGTGTTATTTATGAGGTGATAAAAAAGCGATGAATGAAACGGCTGTGTTGTTTCTGGATTTGATGGATTTGAGTCAAGTCAACTTAAAGGCGAGTTTTTGTTACTAGAGAGTAGTCTGATTAGTGTCTAGATGATGTTTCCAGGAAAGCTGCCGTGATTTTTTCCAGCTTGCTCATAAATCATAGATAATCATTTGCTGAAAACCTCCAAAGTCAAAGAATTGAAATTTAGTGTTGCATCTTAACAGAACTTGCATGGTTTCTTTAAAACTGTTGATATTGGGAGTTAAATGATTAAAACCTTGAATCACTCTCTTGTACACTCACAAATGTGGGTGTCTAAATATATCCCCTCCTGTTGGAAATTAACTGCCAAGGAAAATAAATGTTGTCTTGACTCTTGCATCAAGGACAGGACCATTAAATCAATTTTGTTGTTGAGGAGGTGTAGGAGCACCAATGTAATGGCCTAGCGGAGAACTGGCTTACGCTTCAGTAAAGTATTGAGTTACATCGAAGATCAAAGGCATTATGTGAATGATGAAAAAAAAAAGTTGTTTTTCAAGGCATCTAGGGAAGAAGTATGTTTATAACAATTTAATGTTTTCCTTTTGAGCTATCGAAGTGCCTAGTTAGTTCTCTTTCTCTAGATGCTTCCTGGTTTCTAACTTCGATATTGGTCTTTGGGTAGTATTATTTTTCAAACTTGCTTTTTTGTTTGAATTTTCTTCAATAAAAATTGGATAACAGCTATTTATGGTTGTATATGTGTTTACTGATTGCATCACATATAATTTTAACTTTAATTGATTTATTGGAGAATTTGGGCTTTGCTAATGATGCTTGTGCACTATGGCTCACGCTGTCACGCATACATTGAGTTGACGCTGAAAATAGTTACGCATTCCTGTATGTTGCATTTAGTTGTTTTGTGTATTTTCTCTTGTTGGAAATTTTACTTTGCCCCTCAATTTACCTTTCCTATTTAGTTTTGTTGATTTCATTTCATTTGAAATTTGACTCGCAGGTTCTTCTGTTTGGGTCATTTACTGAAGATGAAATTAAGTCAATCAAAAAAACACCTACAGAGAATGTTAAGAAGCCTTTAGATAAGAAAAGTTTCAATTTGGCTCTTTGGATTTTGAAAGCTTGAAGTCTCATGGTTGCAGTATCAAATCTGAACAAAGCGATTCCTCCAAAGGCTTGAAAGGTTCCCAACAGTGCCAGTTGGTTGTCAAAGGCAATGCTTTGAACAATGCTACTCCAACCAGTCATGTGAAAGGGTCCGAAAGTATTAAAGAGAATGGGAGTATTTCTACTGCTCGTAGCTGCTCTCCATGTGTTAATGAGAAAGTAGAACCGGTGATTAATGACTTGACTTCAATTCATTTATCTCAAAATGGTGGATTTGTGAAGAATGCATTAATTTCAAGGCCATCTATCGTTGAGGGTGAAAAATCTAAGGACATAAATTTTCTCCCTGTATCATGCCCCTCCTCTCTGGAGACTACAGTAGACTCTAAGCAGGACGCCCGGAGGACATCAAATGGGCATTGTGCAGCTTTAAGAAATATTTTGCCTCGTGGTTTAATTAATTCTGGAAATTTGTGTTTCCTCAACGCAACAATGCAGGCTTTGCTTTCCTGCTCTCCATTTGTGCAGCTCTTGCAGGAATTAAGATCCCGTAACGTACCAAAGGTATTAATCCTCAAATATGTTCCTTTTGTCATATATTACAATATTAGTAATGAGTGCCGATGTTGTGTGGAAGGTTGCATTAAATCAGTTATTGCCTCAACAAGCCTTATTGGTGCCATTTTCATTAGTGTGATTCTCAATTGATTTTCTTCCCCTTTCTAGGTTGGATTTCCAACATTGCATGCATTTGCTGAGTTTATCTCTGAGTTTGACATGCCCGCTAATTCAAGCTCAAAGAAGAATGGTGTGGCTACTCTGGAGACTGGGAGGCCTTTCAGCCCTATCATGTTTGAACCAATTCTGAAAAGCTTCACTCCAGATGTTCCTAATGGCATATCAGGAAGGCCAAGGTTTTATATTGCTCCATTTTATCTTATTATTTTCACTGTTATTATTATTATTTTTTTCTTTTTGGACCACAAATGGCAATGATAAGAATATCAGTCATCTCCCAAAAAAAAAAAAAAAAAAGAATCAGTCCTACAAAAAAACTGTTTGTGTGATGTACAGTTTCCTTTGAAAGTAATTTTTTTTATATGTATCATTGACTCTGATTCGATAGTTTCTTGATCAATATATTCTATGAGTGTGGTTCTTGTTGTTGTGAATCTGGTGTTGCATTACGCATGGATTGATGGAGAGTACACAAGCATAATAAACGATATTAAATTGAGAGTGAATATAATTTGAGAGATTGAAACAGCAAAAATGGAAAAGCAATAGTGGAACTTATGGCTCGTTTCAGTTAATGTGTTGGTTAATTAAAAAAAGCTAATGCAATGGACATGCCAATTATATGATTATGCATTGTATAGCACTTTGTTTAGTTGGCCACTGAACATGTTCTTCTTATAGGCAAGAAGATGCGCAGGAGTTCTTGTGTTTTATTATGGATCAAATGCATGATGAATTATTGAAGCTTGAAGGCCACTTGTCGAATATTAGTGCGGGAAAATTATCTTTGGTTTCATCTTTAGAAGATGATGGCTGGGAAACAGTAGGCCCAAAGAACAAATCTGCAGTGACAAGAACGCAAAGTTTTCTTCCATCTGAATTAAGCGCAATCTTTGGAGGTCAATTGAAAAGTGTTGTCAAGGCAAGAGGTGGGTCACTTTCAAATATGTAGTTGGTACTTCCTGTTATACTACTCCTATAAATTCACTATTTTGTTTGTTTTACTTCATCTCTATCTTAATGACGCTTCTCTCAGCTTTGGCGATTAATGCACAATTAGTAGACAAGTTTTTTCCATTCTCATTTTTTTAGGGACACTTAATTTGATTGCTATAATCAATGCAACAACACACTTTGCAAATCCTTGTCTCTGTGAATTTTACCCACAATATTGGGCAAACCAAAAAAATATTTCAGTCATTTAACGAAGGGTGATGCAAAAAGTAGAAAAATCTGGAATCAAGTAGCGATGTCCTGATTTTTTCCCTTAGTTAACATAGGAATTAAAATATGTATTTGTAATATCCAAAATATTTATGGTGTAGAAATCAGTTTTTCACATGGTGTGACATGCCTTTTGTCTTTTGAGTTTTTTCAACTACTTTCCGTTGTTTATTCTTGTTTCTCTTTGCATACTGATCCTGCAGCTTTTCATTTGTCTCGCACCTTATGTGCTACTTGCACTTGTTACTGTTGTTTATTTGGTTCTTCTTAGTGGCATATGGCAATTTTCTTAGCATTCGGACCCCATACATTTTCTTTTAGGGAGTGGGTTAATACAGTCACCAGATTTATTTAGGGAATTTTTCTTTTTCTGTTTTAACAACCGAGATTTTTCCCTTCTCTTTCTCTCATGATTTGCAGGTAACAAAGCCTCTGCTACAGTTCAACCATTCCTCTTGCTTCATCTTGACATTTTTCCAGAAACTGTTCGTACAATTGAGGATGCTCTCCACCTCTTTTCTGTGACAGAGACGCTTGAAGGATACCGAACTGCAGGTGCTGGCAAGGTACTTCCTCACTGGCCTTTATAGTGCTTCTTTGTTGGCTTATGTTTCCTGGTAAAGAAATAGTTAACTTTTGATTTTGGCAGTGTTTCAGATTTTTTTTTGTTGGATCATGAACACAGGATTGTTTTACATGTTTACTAATGTCTTTGTGGTTGTATGATATTCAGGATGGGGTGGTGAGTGCCAGCAAGTCCGTCAAGATACAAACCCTTTCCAAGATAATGATATTGCATCTTATGCGATTTGGATATGGAAGTCAAGGAAGCACAAAACTGCATAAGCCTGTCCGCTTTCCTCTTGAACTGGTTTTAGGCCGTGAGCTGCTTGTCTCTCAATCTGGTGAAGTATGTTTATCCTCTGATTTCCACTGTTGGATACTTGCCTTTCCCTTACAATGGTCTACTAAATGTTTGTTGAGTCCAAGGCTTGTTTTAATTGATCATATCTCCTGAGTTGTTCTGTTTATTGCTTGCCGTTATTTTTATGTTGTTTTTTTTTATCGATTCATTGTTGCTTGATGTACCATTTGGGTATTACTTATTTAGCGGCATTTCATGTATTTTCTAACTCCAGTTTGCCTTAAACAACCTTTTTGCCCTACTTGAATTGTGATTCCTACCAAATAGAAATCTGTTCTGTGATGAACATGATTTTTTATTTTTTTTATTTTTTTTTTGTAAAACTCATAATCTTGGTTACAAGATTTATTGAAAAAAAAAATCATTTGTTAAGATAATATCAGCTAAAACATGATTTTAGATCCCATAGTTCATAGTGTTATCTTATATAGTTTGTTTTAGGTTCTTATAATAAACTTTTTTTCTATCTTTTTCGTAAAATTAGTGTAATCTTTGCAGATATTTGTGACTTTTTAAGTTTCTATTCTACAAGTTACTCATTTGAAAACGTTAATTTCAACAGATTCTGTTTGCTGGACTGAATGGATAAAATTTGTATTTGATTTTTTACTTAAATTTGATTTAGGAGGCTATGTTGTTATGTTGTTGTTGATTGATTAATTTTTTTTTAAAGACATTTGCATTTAATCAATAACTCAATAAGTAAAATGTGAAACATGTTTCATGACGTTTCTGCACATTCTAAAATTCATTCGAATTTATGTTCCAAAAAATAAAAAAATAATTCATTCGAATTTATATATTATGGACTGCATTTCTCTGATTGAATTGTCATTCTACCGAATTTCTGTGCTTTGGACCTCCTTGTCACAAGACTCGCAACCCTTCACACCATGATTTGCTTGTGCAGGGTCGTAAGTACGAACTTGTGGCAACAATTACCCACCATGGAAGAGAACCGTCCAAGGGACATTACACTGCTGACGCTCGCTACTCCGATGGTCGGTGGCTACATTACGATGATGCATCTGTTGCCGCTGTAGGCGTAAACAAAGTATTACACGAACAGGCTTACGTTCTATTCTACAAGCAAGTATAACCCTTTTTCGTTGGATGGTCCCTTCCAACTAAAATGTTGTATTCAAGTGAGCATTTCACCAGTTCTGTTCTGATTTCCCGTCGATCGTTATTGAGTCCTCTTTAATGGTCAAATTCTACACATTGGTGAACAAGGTCTGCCACGATAGCTTCCGATGCCCCGAAGGCACACCCACATCTTTCATGTTTTCCCCGTCGACGCAATACAGACTCAGCATGGGCTTTCTTTTGGGGAAACAAGAGAGCTATTGAAGATAACATGTCTGACTGAAATCAAGTGGGAGAGAAGATTAATTCCATTGCAATTGCTGGGCTTGTGAGGCAATCACATGAAGTTGGGAAGAAATATAGTATTTAAAGCTTATGGGGGGTGTACTGTTGCATATATAATTGTAATTGTTTCTTTTCTTTGTTTTGTTTTGTTTTGTTTTGTTTTGTGTGGAAGAGCAAGTGCGAGACAGCTAAACGTGTGAAATGAGGTGGCAGCTGTTGATAGGTTGGATGGTCCCCAAAATGATTGAGCAGAGTTTGTGAGCTGTCAATGAGTGGTTGGTCATAAACCCCCCAACAAAAGGATGTCTCTTTTTCCTCCTTGTGCCCGTGACATAGTTCTCACTCACAGGTCCATTGCCATGGATCAAATATTTATACTTCTAATCAATCAATGTTTGTTTGCTTACGTGTTTGCATTGAGAAATTATTTTTTTTTAGGATGTTTTTGCTGTTTTGTGTTTAGTGGTGGGTATTTAGAGCATCTCCAATGGTAAATGAGGATTATAGGTGTGGATCTATGTCACGTCAAGAACGTGGAGAGGATATTCGTCTTATGTGACTTGAATAGACATTGAAGTGAAGACTTAGTTTGGTTCGTTTTTTGTCAACTTACAATGTGAGTTACCTCACATTGAAATATCAAATTTTCATGTTTGGTTCAATTTTAAACTTTTAGGTTAATTGCAATTTTTTAAATAATAAAAATATGAATCGACATAAATACTTTTTAAACAAAATAGATGGATATGAGTAGTAAAAAAATAATTAATGAGGGGTAATTGTTTCTATAAACTCCTTTGAGATAATTCCTTACGGGGTAGATAAATCCCCTAAGGGGAGGGTAAGGGGAGATATTTTACCCTTGGGTGTGAGTTGGGATATAACTTATAGCAAGTTATCTCTCGAGAGTTGACTTCACCCCTAACCAAACAAGGCCAAAGTTCAAAAGTGCTCTCCAATGATTAGTGTAGGTTACACATTCTATTTAAAAAATTTATTATTTTTCTACATATTTTAGAGAAAATTGCTAACGTACTATGGAGTGCATCGAAGTAGACATTCGAATAGACAATGTCTATTTACGTCGCATCACTCGACATTCAAAATGCACATTTTCATTGGATATGTTTTTTTTACTATAATATCTATTTAGTCTTAGGTGAGATATATTGACATCGAATTCACATCACATTAGAAATGTGAGTCACGTAATACTAAATAAACATTTAACATTTTATCAAAAATTGTATATTTAGTCCCAGTCCCGCCAATACCTCACCAAAGACAAAAAAATATTTAACATTTAACATTTTGTTGTATGGGGAATTAAACTCACATCCTTATTAAAAATAAATAAATAAATAAATTTAACAACTGTTTGGCCTCAAATCAATCAATTAAAACAGCATTTCCAGTTAGGAAAAGAAAAGAAAAATTGTAATGTTAAGTCCAGCCTACATTTCTCCAAGCGTGGAGAGGCAAGTTGCAAAGTTACGACAGATAGTCTTTAACAAGACATGTGAAGGCACTTCTGAGTTTCACTCTCAAGTCTCAACATATAAGTCTTTGTGTTTTGAGTTTCTTCTCAATTAGTCCATGTTGGATCAAATATTATTTTTCACTTCTTCTATTTTCAATAGAGTTCACAGCCCTCCACGTACTTGGCGAAAAAATATTTCCTACTTTCTCAAGTCATTTATCACCATTCACATCATTATTATTCTTGCCTAAGATTAATCCAAAAAAGAAACACACAACCTTGTCGAGGAATTTATATGCTTAGCCTCCAATAACTTGGTCGGGCCGTTACAATGATGAGGGCAAAAGCGAAGTTGTGTGAGTTAAGCGCACGATCTCGTTTCGATTTTTCGGTGTGGTATGTTCGCTTGCCACTGGAATACGCACATGTCGATTATATATCAGGGTCTCGTAAGAATAATCAAGCTCGCCTGGGTACTACGGATATCGAAAAATAAATAAATAAATAAATAAATAAATAAATAAAAATGCTTAACCTCCAATTACAATCCTTAATTTAATTTCAACCCTTTTCGCATCAAGGGTCCTAATGGGTTGACCCACACCCTACATTTTGGTCAATGCCCAGTTCTTGCTCTACATGCGTTGACCCCTTAAAAAAAACTTTTTCTTCTCAATAATAGTGTTTCTCTATACCAAAACAAACAAGCCCAAAAAATAAAATAAAAAGAGCAAAAATTCTAGGGCAGACAAGATGTTGATTGCGGGCCCCACGTACAAGGAACACCGACAGAATCTGTGCCAGTTGGACAGCAAATCACTTTTTCAAAGGGTCTCATCAACTCTCTCATAAACTTGGTTAAAGCGAGCATCCGATGATCTCATGTTCACGAATGCCACGTGTCTGACATCCGATCCGTCGATTCAGTTTACAAATGCGTTGTTCGAGGATTAGGTTCTCCACATTTCAAGATTTGACAAATCCCGTGATTCAATGGTTAGTGGGCACAACAAAAAGAGATTTGTTGAGCCTCTTTTAACTAATAACTCGAGTTTCAATATTATGAAATAAACATCAATATTGAGAGAAAAAAATTACATTAGTACTGTAAAAGATAGTTTAAATGAGTAAAATAAGTTAGGATTTCTTTTTATTCATTAAGTGCTATATTGCGCTTTTTCAAAATGCGTTAACAATGAGAAACAAATTGTCTTTCCACGTGGACACATGAATAGCACATTCTCCAAAGGCGCTATTCATGTTATTCGGATATATCAATCCACGTAGACATCCACTTGGATTGATCCGAATAGATTAACACGTGTTAATCATTTATGTGGATCCACGTGGGCATCCACGTGGATTCACGTGGGAAAGAGCAACACAAATAGCTCTTTCGGAAAAGGCGCTATTGGTGTTGCTCATTCCACATTGACTGGGAACCACAGATAGCGCATCCTCCAAATGCGCTATCTGTGTGACCCAATCATCGTCTTCTCGATCCACAGAACACATAGAATATATTCTTTGTGTTCTGTGAACTATATGTACTGTGTGTTCATAGTTAGGGTGTGTAGGTCACGGAGGGTTTGAATGAGGTGGGTGATGGTTAGTTTACTATTTAATGGTGTTGGTGGAAAGGTTTAATTGGTGGTCTGTTTAAGAGAGAAAGAGGCGAGAGAGAGGAGTGTCCTAGAGATTTCTGATTTGGAGAAGGAGAAGGAGATTGAGAGAATCAGTGGGTTGTTAAAGGAGAAGGAGACGGCCAAGGAGATTGAGAGATCACTGGGTGTTGAAGGAGAAGGAGATGGCTTGATTTTGTGTGTGAGTGTGTGTGTGTGTGTGTGTGCAAAGTGTGTGTGTGTGTGTGTGTGTGTGTGTGTGTGTGTGTGAGAGAGAGAGAGAGAGAGAATCTCACCTTTTTTTGTGCTCACTGTGAGATCGTGAGAGAGTGAGTGAGGAAGGCAGTGGTCCAGGGAGGAAGAAACAACATCAATACAAGAAGAGAAAAATGATTTAAAGGAACGAACAACCATTACATTTTTTTTTTGTTAAACTTTTTGGTTGCAAGAAGTGTTAGTTTAGAATTTTATTTGAAGGAATTGTTATATTAATGTATTATTGATTGATCAAACTATTTTGTTAGCTTATGATTTTTTTGGTTGCAAGGTTTGCATTTTTTTTTTATCACGAGAGGCAAAACTCCTGTGAAAGTTATTACATATTTTTTTGTTAAAAACTGCTATGACTTTGAGACTTTATACAAAAACCAACAACTTTCCCCAACCAACACATGTGAACAAACCAAAAAACGCAAAAAAAAAAAAAAAAAAATAGTCCCGTGTGTTCCTCAATATACACACAAGCCGAACTAACTTTATTTATTTTTACAGGACAACATCAAGACAACATAAAGTTGGCTAGAGAGAGGGTTGACTAGAGAAAGTTTGGTCATTTTTTGTTGCAGGAGGTGTTAGGTTAGGATTTGTTTTTGTTAAAGAATATTTTTTTAGTTATAAATTTCCATTTAAATAAAATAACTAACTTTATTTTTTATTGCAGGAATATTAAATTAAAGATCAAAAGATGAGGAAAATAGTAAGTACAAAAAATTATTTTTTCTATTAATTGTTATTGGGTTTTGTTATTATTTTCATGTTATGTAGTTACATAGCTTTTTTTAAAAAAAATTGGTTGAGTTGTTCATTGCACGCTATTTATACTTGAACTGTGTTTTAATTTTTTTTGTGCTTAAAAAACATTTTTTTACTACGTCGTGTCCTATCTATGTGTGTATATATAGAACATATATATAATGTTACAATTAAAAATATAAAACATTAACTAACTCAAAAGTGGGTGTACTTCAAGTAGACGAATGTGTATGCTCGTAATTGTGTTATTAAAGCGATTATCTACATCAAAAAGTTCGATTGCACTTTAAATCCCCAATTTGATAAACTTTTTCGCTTGATATTTATGTAATCCTTTTACATCATCATTGTCAAATAAATTATGTAGGTCATGGAACATAGGAACATCTCATTTATATTTTTTTAAACAAACATATGCTTTAACTAAACTGGAGGAATGAAGATCAAGTTGAAAAAATCGTAGAACGGTATTAACTTTATATATTTAATTAGTTATGATAATTGAAAAAAATGAAAAAAACTTGAATAAGTACAACTACTATTGATGAGAAATATAGTATATATGTTAGTCTTTGGGAAGAAATTAGTATGATCTTACTTTGATAAAATACATGCTCTTTTTTAATTGATTTACCTAGTACTCATCGTTTGGGATGTAAATATAAGTTATTAATTGGTACTTCATGCAAACAAATGAATATGCTATGTAGTTGTGCTGTTAAGGCGATCTTCTACATTCAAAAGTTCGATTGCGCTTTAACCCCAATTTGATCAACATTTTTGACTTGATATATATATGTAATCACGTTACATTATCAAGGAGTTCATGAGGAAGGAAAATATAATTGCTTGCATGTTGAGCCTTTAATTTTGTATTTTTTTTCAACTTGATCTTGCTTTGATGAAATACATGCTCCTTTTTAATTAGTTTAATAGTACACATCGTTTGGGATGTAAATATGAGTTATTAATAGGTATTTCATGCAAACGAATGAGTATGCTCTGTAGTTGTGTTGTTAAGGTGATCTTCTACATCAGAAAGTTCGATTGCGCTTTAAATCTCGTGTGTAATCAACTTTTCCGCTTAATATATATGTAATCCTTTTACATCATCAATGTCCAATAAATTATGTAAGTCATGGAACATAGGAACATCCCATTTCTATTTTATGCAAACGGTGAAATTGTAAACGGTATGAATGGTATTGCGTACAACACACCTCATCAAGAAAGTCTTGATGCTTAAGTCCTGGGACGAGTAGACGACAATTGATGGATCATGTGTGTAATCGTGACGACCCCAACTTCTAAACAGGCACCGCCTCACTAATCCCGTAATCAAACCTTAATCCTAACCACATAAGACTTAATTACGTATTAGTCAGCCTTTCGTCCCTATATTTCTCTAAATCCATGTATTGATATACTATTCAATTGAAATTTAAGTCAAATTCCATTATCATGTTCATTCTCCAAAATTCCTAAGTGTGGAAAAACCAAGAAAATACACCATCACATGCACGTATATATATGAAACTATTCACTCGATGTACAACCCAAAATGACATAAACAATAATAATACAACAAAGTCGAAACATACAAAATGAGTGAGGAGAATCGCCGAACCGTTCAGAGGAAGTCGCTGATATTCTCCTTCCCTGGTCTGCTGCTGCTCGACGGACCTACACCCACTGTCACAAACTAGACGGTGAGTATAGTGATATTTAAGTACTGACTGGAGAATTTTATGTCACATTTCCAAAATAAACGAATGGTATTTAAAAGCATAAAGTAGCGAAATACATTGTTGAAACAATTAATGCAAATATATACCACAGTTAAAGATGTAGATACAGACACATGCTAAGTCGAGATGATCTACGTCCGGTTGGCGGTGAGACCTGTCACCTAACCTTTCCCACTCTATATGAAGATGCGCTCAACATATCTCACACAACTAGCGGAGTTGCGCTCTACACTTACACGACATCAATCTCATGCTTGCCGACCACCCCGAGTCTCATAACTCGTGTGTCGCGCAAGTGTAGTGGTGAGGCGGAACCCCCACAGATCCATGTCCCCGTGAACCGCGCATCTCTCGTGCAATGGACACTAGATAATCCCTACTTTAATTTCAAAGACAAAAAAATCCAAAATTGTAGGATTCCATGACAAGTTGGCTACCAAGCCCAAAGGAAATCGAATACAAGTCCAATTAAATCCAAATTATCCCATTAGCATGTTTTTCATCAATCTTTTCAAAAATGACATCAAGTGTATGAATCAGAGTCAATGAAACAATACATAAGGCATGTCCCGTTTTAATTCATTAATCAGGATCATCGACCCTTGACGTGGGACCTACACTGTGATACGTGCACCGACCGAGGCACGTGACCGAGGTATATCGTATTTTTGTATTGATGTGTGCCTAGTGTTATGTATTGTGTAGACTTACTAAGCTCTCGGTTTGACAAATTGTAGGCGTCGAGACGAGAGCGGGGACACGTCTCGAGTAGCGTGCGAGCTTCTGGGACCAGGGTAGTTAGCATTTTGGTATGTCTTATTTAATACTAATATGAAAAAAGGAATTACTTATAAGCCTATGGTTGTGTTTGTTAATGTAAATCAAATTAAAGGCCTATAATTGAGTAAATTAAATGGAAAGCATAAGATTGGTATAGAGATACACATTGACACATCTAAGAACTAGGTGAGTAATGAAATGATGTCACTTGAGGTTGAGATAGTGGGAGTTAATGGGATATATGGCAAGAGGTGGACCATTAGATATTCCTGGATACATAAATTCATGGAGATCAAGTGGCTAAGAAGGAACATCACCTTAATATATAATATTAGTGATCAAACGACATGCAAACCAAATCACTCATTCATTTTTGCTGGAGAAGAAGAAGGAATTGCTGGAGAGGAGTGAATCATCAAGGTGTTGAAGGAATCAATGGGAGTTGGTTAGAAATTCTCAAGCTAGGGTGCTACATCAACTAGGTACACATCTTTTTAGTTGAAATTAGAACAAGTTCGGTTTTAGGCTAATTTCAGATGGTAGATGATTGAGTATTTGCAATTGATTTATATATTTAGATTCCTCATTTCAAGCTGATAATCCATCTATATTGAAGTTCTTAATTTGGTTTTGAAATCATAAAGATATGAATTTTTGAAGTTGCAACACCAAAACTAGAATTTGCATGTTGTATTAGGAATCAACCTGGGTAATTTGGTCATAATCTGCCCATTTTAGATCCAAATTGATCCAAACCAGTGGCATTTGAAAACTTATTTAAAGGTAAATAACCTTTATTAACTGAAGGTATCCTGATTCAAATGTTTTTATATCCAAACATAATAGGTACTAGAATTTAAAAGGAAAGTTTTGAAACTAAACTTGTTAAGAGCATAAATCCCTAACTAGTTATCCAAATAGGCTGATCTTTTAGTATGTTGTATTTGGGTATATTTTCTACCTTGTGACCAAAAATTACATTTTTAGAAACTATAGATTAGGAGAAATAGATTTTCTAAATCCGCTGGTCGGATTAAATTCCAATTAGACCTATGTTTAGTAAAATCATGACATCTCTTTCATTTTAAATCGAATCTTGAAAACTAAACCTTTATGGAAAGCTAAGAGAGAGAGACCAACAATAATTTTATTGATGGATGATTTCGATATTTTGACCATTTCATGCCTAAAAACGCTTTAAATTGTAGGACCGAAATTGAAACTTAATTTAGTCTTTAGGGGCTGATTTAGGAAGATTGATTTAAAGTCTATTGAACCAATTTGAATACACAATAAACACCACTAAATTGAGCTTAAACCCACTATACTTGAATTAATGAGACATCAAACTCAGAACCTAGGAAAATGGTACTGAGAGCGAATACAAGATTTGGAGTATCGGGAGGCCAGTAAAGCTAGGACTTTACTTTGTTGTGGTGAGTATACCCAATGACAACTTTACTTGGCATTTCCTTTCTATTAATTGTTGTCCTTGCATAGTCCTTTTGACTATTTTGCCTTTGTATTCTTATATCATGTGTTCTTTGTGTCTATGCTCACTTGATGAGTCTAGTTTGCATGATATACATTCATTTGATTTGATTTATTGATTATATCCCATGCTATGTCTATTCTTGTTGTTTTAAATATGAATGGAATGATAAATAGCATGCTATTAGGCTAGTGAATATCTTATAAATGTTTAAGATGACTTGTATTCCTTATTTGTTTAGGTGTGTAGATGTGCTTATGCCTTGACAATCCATACTTGGTATTTCTTGAAATTTAAAAAGTAGTTTTCGCATTTAGGTCACGTACTCGATCGAGGTGTGCACGACTCACGGGGTTAGAGTCCCTGGGATGCTCTGCACATGTTACTTGACACCGTATGACACTCTGGGGTTAGAGTCCCCGAGGTGGTCTACACACCGGGTTAGAGTCCCCGGTAACACTTTGGTTAGAGTCCCTTGTGCTATATGATTATTGAGTCGGAGTGACATGTTTCACTGTCGACCGGACCTAAATCACCACTACTTAGTCTAGTGCCAGTATCACTTGTTTAACTCTGATATTTACTCGCATATGATTTATTTTCCAGTTTTCCCATTTATATGCTTTTAAATACCATTTGAATATTTGGAAATACAAATTAAACTTGTCATCGGGGATTACTGTTTTATTCTTGTACTCACTGTCCTTTTTATGACGGTGGGTGCAGAGCCGTCTACCAGCAGGCGGGCAAGGAGAAGATCGGCGATTATCCCTGAGCCCGCGGCGCGTCATTGCATCGATTGTAGGTCTTCTTTTGGTATTTTGATTGTATATGTTATATATGTCTTTCAGATACTATTTGGGGTTGTATATTGGGTTGAGCGTTAGTTTCTCCGACTTGACTTAGACTATTTTACTGTGTCACTGCATTTTGATGACTTTATATATGTGATGTCATTTCCTGGTTTTCCACACTTAGGATTTTATAAATGGCTTCCGCATAAGTTACTAATTGCTTCTGCATAATCAATAAGACTTCCGCTAATTAATTAATTTAATAAAAAGTTTTAATTAACTCTAAATTTTATAAACTGGTAGGACTAGTGTATTACTTATCCTGAACACGAGAAAAGAGGCGTCTAGGTTGTAAAGGCTGACTAATACGTAGTTAAGTCCTGCGTGGATATGATTAGGGCTTAATTACGGGATTAGACCGGGCGGTGCCCTAGATTAGGAGAGGGGCCGTCACAAGGCATCATGTCACAATATTCACCCATGAATAGATACAAGAACAACATGATGTGCGATTTCAAGTAGCAATGTCTACCAATAGACCAATATATCAATAAAGGTGAATGAAATGAAATATAAAATTATCACGGTTGTACTTACAATTCACACGCTTGTCCTAGTCTATTCAATCCCTCGACACTTCGCAATGCGTACCCAAAACTTCTGAGTTCTCCCCTTAGTTCCCTAACAGTTAATAATGTATCAATTTAGGCCAAATCGAATTCGAGACCATTTTTTTAGGCCTATTCGCCCATTTCGCGCTTTTCGAGAAATGCTCGTCCGAAATTTCATATATTTTTATTTTTCAAAGAAATTCATTACTTTCTATTTATTTGGTCGAAATATAATTTTTCGAAACTTTTCCCTATTTTCTCGTAATTTTTTTCCATTTTTTCTCATTTTTCTTCTTTTTTTCCTTCTTTTCTTTTTTTTTTCTCTCCGCCCGTGGCTCGGGCCCGGCTCGCCCCATGGTCGAGCTCGGCCCAGTGCCTTTGGCCCGCCCACTCGAGGAAGGGGTGCACACGCACAAGACGTGCGTGTGCCCCTTATTCCCAACGAACCAGGGACTCCCGGTTCGTCGGGGGGAGTATTTTTTTATGTTTTTTTTCACGAGCCGGGGTTGGCGATCCAACCCCACTGTTTAAGGAGGGGAGACGTTCGAGTCGTCTCCTTCCTCGAAGACGGGAGCTCCCGAGCTCCCCACCCTCAACGCAACAACAATTGAAACACCACACACCTTGGTCCTTTCGGGTTTTCTCTTCTCCTCCTCTCCTTCATCGCCAGCCGATTCTCTTCTTTCTCTCTTCTCCTCTCGGTTGATGTTGGGGATAAGAAACCCATTTAGTGTGACTTATATATATAATTTTGGTTTAAATGCTAGCCTTTGATCATTGTGTGCACACGTATCTCGAGGCTCATCACATGGAGCACATTGTCCCACTTCTCCCCCAAGTCACTTGTGAGTGACTCAACAAAGTGACACCTTGCCTCATGATGGGTTAACGCGTGTCTCGATGCACATCCAATGCCTATTGTTTTATTTTCCAAACTTTAGGACTTAGTTAAATGTGGCCACATTAAAGCCACTTATGACCCAATAAATTCACATTTTAGTCAAATAAATTAAACTTACCCCAATATGTCGCTACCTCGGTCCTACGTCGACTCGCGACTCGAGGTACGTCCCCGCTCGTCTCGATACCTACACACCCGTAGAAAATTAACTTAATAGTCTACACATATACAATACACTAGGCATACATCACCACAAATATAAAATGTACCACGACCATTGCCTCGGTAAACGGACATATCACGGTGTGGGTTCCACAGTACGGGTCGTTGAGCCTGTTTAAAGACGTAAACACGGTTAGAGATTTTTGGGCCGTTACAGTAACGTGTTCAATATCTCATCTACGGATACTCTAGTTAGGATGACTTATCGTCACGTGATAATTCTCCCGGAGATTCGCAATATTTCGTCTCTGTGTTGTCGCAAGATGCAACACACTTCGACTTGATGTGGGCGATATAAGTGGCCAATTTACCATTAAGCGCAATAGTAGATATCTATTTAACATTTGAGTCAATTGACTCATTTCAAAATCCTACGTTCATTCGCAATCGATAGATGAAGATGTCAAGCACGTCAAACACTAGATCGATTATGGAAAGAATGCATATGCAATCACCACAAGGTGATGTCGCGCAAGATGGATTTGTTAGTCTTGTACATGATGACATTAATGCCTCTAGTGACGATGACCCCAACACAACGACAATAATGACACGAGACGAGGATGTACGTCCCCCGATGATGATGCACCATCTCGTTGAATGGGAAAACCTAAATGTTGTTAGGGATGACCCATGATACGAACCTCCGTATGCGGAAAACGTACATGATGATGAGCAATTTGCTATCAATGAAGAGAATTTCATGGAGGAAGCAAATGATAATGAAGTTCACCAACCGCTGCTTAGGTGTAAAACGAAATCGATTGGGAGGTGGCTAACTCCCCTGCGACCCAACATTCTCATCAACAGACTAGGCGTGACATGTCTAATTTTGAGTTGGAAAGAGGAATGTGCTTTGACAATTAAAAAAAAAAAAAACTTGCAACATGCCATCAAAGTGTGGCATGGTAACAAACATTGTCAATACCATGTGATGGAATCGACATGTCCGTTTTAATTTTCACTAATTTATTGTTTTGTATACAGATGGTTCGATGCATTTTCGATTACTAAGAGAGTGCGACACACGTCTTATCGCCTAATCGTGATGCACTCAACTCGCAGTAAGGAGGAGGTCATGGTGTGGCAACCTTATGCTTTGAAGTCATCGGGTCTCTTCCCAAATATCTTGCATCAAGGTCAAGAGAGTTGACTATCAACGTGTCCTCTAATTTGTTTTCACATAGCCGAGTGACATCGACTGAAAGGGTTATGAGACAATTTGGAATGATACAGTCGTGCCACCAAACCGTGATTAGGACACCCGATCGCACCAGCATCGAATTGCGAGGACGCACTCAACAAAATTAGGTGGTTTTTCATGCAAAATTTATACAAATGTAGGAAAATCATAGTGACAAAGATAGTCACAACGGAACAAGAAGGAGGACACGGTCAACAAAACTACATGATGTGATATCGATCATCACTAGACGATTCATTGGACACGATGGGGCTCTACGTGACTATTCTAAGCTTGAAACTATTATTTTGTTTTCCTCATGAGTTACATCTTAAATTGCGTGTGTTAAATACCTATTTTTATATCGGTGTAACTTGGTGCATCGATCATGCGGTGAGTGTTCATCGAGGATGGGTACGGTAAGGTCTTGTTGCGCATTGATGAAGAAATTAAAATTTTAGATGAAGATGAAATGCAAAGGTCTACTCTGTGGAATAATGGAATTGTTGTCGAACCGAAAATAAACGATGAGACATTCGAAGAAGAAGATGAAGATGAGGATCAGGGCGAATCAAATAGAGAGGTGAGAAGAAGAACAACACAAACAAAGACTGTGGGTGAGAGCAACAGACGTCCTCGTCCATCACATCCATCTCGTCGGACAGATACTGCTGCTGAGAGTAGCAGACGTTCTCCTCCACCACGTTCATCTCGTCCGAGAGCGAGAAGAACAGAGACTGTTGGCGAGAGTAGCCAACACTCATCCCCGCCACGTCCTTCTTCTCATATGTACATTCCCACATTGTCCCCAATGCAACCAGAACTTCATATGTTTGTACCCAGGCCACCGATCATGAATCTTCATCCTTACCATTTTGGTCCTTATGCACCCGGACCGTCGTCTTCATATATGGACCATGGAATGCCTAGACATCCAATGTATGTTTCATTACCTCAATACATGCCGAGTTCATTTACTCCACCATGTTATAATTATAGTATGTCATATAGTGGAGATGGCTCATTCATGAACCTGTTAAGCATGCCGCAATCTCATGTTCCTTTCGGACAACCACATACAGGAAGTCAGTATTTTGGAACGGTTCAACCTCCTATTTTTTGTAGCGTTAGTATTAAAGGTGAGTCGAGTGAACCAGAGGAAGAAGATCAATCGACTCAAAGAAATTCAATGCAAGATCAACAACCTTAACAAACTCAACCGGATATACAAACACAACATCCAACTTGATATGTAGTACGTCGGTTTGCATCACAGAGCAGCAATGTCAACGTAACCGTCGATAGACTTGTATGAGTTTTTTTGATGTCGTGGTGATTTTTTTTTTCAATTTATATCTCATGTGAATGAAATTGTATAGTTTATTTTTCATGGAATGAAATTATTTTTCAAAAGTTCCTTATTGTTTTAATTTTTAAATTCTAGACAAAGAAATAACGTGGTTTTGGCCTAAATTTTTTTCATCTTCATATCCCTTCTTATGATCACGAGATAGAAGTAAGCCAATACTTCAAAGGGTGCAGAAAATACCTTTCATTTGTAGATGCACCATGTAGAGTTTTATTGATGGGCGAGACCAGTTAAGGCAAGATAGGCGGTGGGGTGCGACAGGCTAGCTTGATAGGTGGTGGTTTGCATGAGGTTGCATGGGTTTACAATTGCAATTGGTATACGAGTCGTCCATATCCACATCGAGATATGTGCGTGACGTTTGTATGTGTTGCATGAGTTTCCATGGATTGTCCACGTCTAGTTATGTGCGTGACGTTTGCATGAGTTGCATGTTTTGCAGTGGGTATGCACGGGTTGTCCACTTCGAGATACGTGTGTGACGTTTGCATGGGCCGCATGATTTGCGGTGGGTATGCATGAGTTGTCCACCTCAAGATACGTGCGTAACGTTTACATGGTTTGCATGGATTGCACGAGGTTGCTTGAGTTACCCACCTCGAGATACGTGTGTAACGTTTGCATGAATTGCACGAGGTTGCATGGGTCGCCCACCTCGACATATGTGCATGACGCTTGCATGAATCGCCCACCTCGGCATACGTGCGTGGCGCTTGCATGAGTCGCCTACTTCGACATACATGCGTGGCGTTTACATGAGTTGTTCACCTCAAGATATGTGCATTTCGTTTGCATGGGTTGTCCACCTCGAGATACATGCGTGACGTTTGCAAGGTTTGCAATTTTGCATGGATTGCACGAGGTTGCATGGGTTGTCCACCTCGAGATACGTGCGTGACGTTTGCATGGATTGCACGAGGTTGCATGGGTCGCCCACCTCGACATACGTGTGTGGCCTTTGCATGAGTTGTCCACCTCGTGATACATGCGTAATGTTTGCATGGGTTGTCCACGTCGAGATACGTGCATGTCGTTTACATGAGTTGTCTACCTCGAGATACATGTGTAACACGGGTTGTCCACCTCGAGACACATGTGTGACGTTTGCATGAGTTGTCCACCTCGATACGTGTGTGGGTGACATTATGATGGAACAATTGAACAAATAACTCATTTTGAGAATGAGTAGTAATTCATACACTTATGGCCCGTTCGCTTCATGGTCTTAGGGTGGATTAACCTCACCGGATCGGCTAAGTCGGTGTTCGCTTCATAGCATTAACTAAGCCACGGGATTAAGTAATACTAAGTAGATGTGACTAAAGTAAACCACCAATTTTGGTGGGACTAACTAGTCCCAATGCTTGGCCATTACAGATGACCAAATTGCCCCTCCTCTTTACACACTTTTCTCAACCTTTAGAACGAGTTTCGTTCTTCACAGTCTTTTTTTTCTTTTTTTCTTTTTTAATTTCTCGATAATCCGGGGTTGAGCACATGGCCGAATACACATAAGAGATGACATCCCTTTGTGTCATCTTCTTCCTCAAATCCGAGCCTCAACTGTGTGTTGTTTTGTTTTTTGTTTTTTTTAAACAAGCCGATCCCTCACCTCCTCCTTTCTCCCTCAATCAACACAACCAACAACAACAATGAAACCTTCAATCATACCCTCAACGTCTCTTTTGATTACACACATACACAGTTCACCAAAATCGAAACTAAAATTCAATTTATTTTCCATTACTTACACCAACAATTTACAGTGACGGGTAGAAATGTATTAGAACCAGAGACGAGAGAGATTGAGAGACAGTGAGGAAGGAAATCGTGAAGAGGGTGAACAGGGGGAAAGAAACAATGAAGGCATGAACGAGGAGATGATGAACAGGGGGAAGGAAATCGACTTTGATGATTTTGTTGGAGATGTATGTTAAATAGAGGGGTAATTTGGTAAATGTACCTTTTAGAACCACATTTATTCTCAAGCTTAAAACTCCCAACCGAACAAGTCCCATAAAAGGGACTAATACATAAACCCATGTGTTAGTCACATTACAAACTAATCTCATGGCCTTGGGTCTTGTTAAAATTTGAACCGAATATGCCATAATAGTATTTTGTATAAAATACTTCTTTTCAAAAGGAGTTATTCATACAAAGTTCCACCTCATCAAATCACATCACTAAGCTCATCCACCTCATCATCAATAGTACCTTTTGAAAATGAGATATACATTAGTTTTGTAATTTTAAAGTAACTTTCCCTATTTGATGAAAAAAAAAAAAAGTATACCCACCTTCCTTTTGAAATAGCCCACGTGGAGAGTTCCCTTCACCTACACTGCACGAATTAGGACGAATTCGAAGTAGTCGAATAGTCCATACACCTTAGACCATAAATAAAGAAACACATGGGGAGCAGCTAAGGAGCTGGATTCTAATGAATCTCTATGATTATATGTAAGTAAAAAAAAATGAAACTATACATGTTTAGGTGAATTTCCATCTAGAATCTAGTCTTTTGATAGTTTTATTTGCACTTTTTTCATAAAATAATTACTTAAAAAACTAATTAGGGATAAAATATTCTTACAAGATTTATAGTAATTTATTTCAATAGAAAAGTTTACATATATAATATATATCGTTAAATTTTTTTGTATCTTTTTTATTTGCGTTTTTTTTTTTTTAATCACAAATCTTTTTATTATTAGTGTTATTAAACTCTACATTGTTAGACTTTTTTTGACCAAATAAAAAATGATTAGCTCACTACTTTAACTTACAAAATTGCTTGTACATCTTCCCACAATTTGGGATATATTCTTTTTTTTTTTTTTTTTTGTAGGAAATTTGGGATTCTCATAACATGCGAGAATGAATTTTATAATTATTTTTTTGAGATGCAACACTTAGGCCTTATTTGGTTAGGGTTAGAGTTAACTCTCGAAAGATAACTTGAAGGAGAGTTCGAACTAGACTTGTTTGGTTGTATAACTTTTTGCAAGTTATCTCTCAACTCACACTCCAGAGTGAGAGATATCTCCAATAGTTTGTGGACACAATTACCCCTCACTAATTACTCCATCCGGTCAAAAAAATAAGTGTTTCTAGCAAAAACTTTTTGGTCAAAATTATGAGTCATTTTCGAAATTCGAGAATGTATTTATTATTTTTTTTACTAATTATACTCTTTTACAATTCAAATATTTATGATTCTTCAATTCTTCAATTCATTTAATGTCAAATGGCGTATATATATAAATTACACTTGTAATTAAGGTTGTCTTAATTTCGGTGCTCTTACCTTAAACGACTTATATTTGTGACCGGATTAAGTACTTTTTATTACCACATCCATCTTTTTTGTTTTAAAGGTAGTTATGTCAATTCGTATTTTTATTGTTTAAAAATTTGCAACTTCCCCGCAAATTTAAAATTGAACCAAACATGAAAATAAGATCTTTCATCTGTGAAGTCCGCTCACACGTAGTTTCAAAAAAACGAATCAAACGGCGCCTTTTGATATTTGTGTGTATAGTATATGCTACTTTAATATAGCTTCACAGTATTCTAGCAATGGCACTAGAGATTATATCTCCAAACTTATCAATAATTTACATGTATGGTCAGTATAGAATCTTTAAAGGGCGAGTTGATAAGTTTCAAATGTGTCACACCTATCATATATGTGGTCGCTATATAAATAAATATACAATGATGCCTGGCTTTATATGCAGTGATGTCTACTTTGCTTTGGAGATTAGATGGCAATGTTACACCCACTTTCTTAATAATCGTTACGATCAGTTGAAAGAGTAAGGAATGACCTAATTACAATGCAATGCTTTAGCTAAAATGAATCCAAAAAAAAAAAAAAAAAAAAAAAAAAAAAAAAAACCGAAAACAGAATAATTTGAGTTTCTAATCTGTTTCTTAAATATAAACTAAGCTAATAATTTAATTTTAAACTCAAATCGTGAAAATGTCACACTTCAAACATAGTTAAAGGAGAAACAAATACGTAGGAATGGAGTCCCTTTAAAATTTTGGGCCAGGGCACCACCTCTCAGTGGTCCTACCAACCCTGAGGTCGGGACTAGTCGGAGTGAAGCCTCAGATGCCCAGGCACCAAAAAATCGATACACAAAAGAAGAGAAGCAAATACATATATTCTCAACGTTTCTATTTGATAAAAATATAATATTATTTGGGTTGGAATATATATTAACGAAATATTGATCATAGTCGTACAATATTCTTACTTTTACAACTTGTCCCAAAAAAAAATTTAATTAATACAATTTTCTGGAGCTTGTCTCTAATTTCTCAAAAAAAAAAAAAAAAAAACTCTAACAGTAACAATGAAGATTAATTCATTCATATTTATAAGTACTACAACTAAGTTGTTTTGTGGTTCCATTTTCCAGGATTTTGTGGTTCCAATAACTAAGTTGTTTTCAATTGGCAAGTGACATGCAACTATTGTACTTAATTAAAATTTAACTTATATATGATCACGATATAATAAGTATTTATACTACAATGGCTAAGGTCTAACTATTTAATATAGATCTACAAATGAAAAGGAGGAGAAAAGGCTTCAAGCTTGAAGCTATTATTCTTCATTATAGAATAATTAGAGTCTATTATAGATTCTAATAGTGTACACTTAATCAAAATTGAAATTATTACCAAAAAAATCAAAGTTGAAATCAGTCTGCATCAGGTTGTAACTAGGACAAAGATACTTTTCAAGGGTAGGGCTAGGGCTAATATTCTTCGTGAGCCAATTAATTATAATAAAAGAATTAACTTACATTCATTTCAAATATCTTTTACTAGTTATATATTTAAAATTAAAACCTAGTTTGTGTATTGTTAAGTTATCCACGTGCTAGATTTCCAAAAGGCACGAAATAATATTAGACAGCGGCCAAACGAACCCCAATTTTTACTAATCTGACCTTATTACTCAATCATACTCTGATTTTAAATTTTAATTGCTAAACGTACCCCCAACTTTTTTTGAAATCTCCAAAACACACTTGCTTGCCCTATCACCACTCGATTCTCTCAATTTCTTGGTTTCTCGGCTCCCATCACCTCCCACCGAGATCGAGATTTCTTCATAGATCTCATTTGGAGCCAACCGAGAATTCTAATTTTTTTTTACTTGTGTAACTAAAGTCCTCAGGCGGCAAAAATAAAAGAGAAATTGTATAAAAAGTTCATGAAAAAAAATTAGGTGGTTTTGTTGTGTAAATGACACTCTTCTCAAATCCATTCATATTTCCGCCTCAAAAGCTGAGATAGGAGCTCAAATCGAAGCCCTAATCGTCAACAACAATACAACGGGGAGACAAAAGAACTACAAAAAAATAATCGATCAATAAAAATGGTGTAAAAAGCCTAAACAAAAGGTTTTAGATGTGATTCAGCCGAAGATTCGTCAGCTTGTGAGAGATGTGCGTGGTTGTGGGTTTTGGAGGTGGGGTATGAGATAGTAAAAATCTTTTATATTGAGGGTAATACGATCATTTCACTCAGGGGCAAAACTGAAATGGTATAAACAAATTTAGATTAGAGTAAGTTCAACAAAAATTGTTTAACCGCTCCCAAATATTATTGTGAGTATAGCTCAAAATCTATCTATGTTTTATGATGCTACAATGACACCTTAAAGTTACGCCTAAATTCGCATCGGGCTAATATGGTGTGTGGGCTCCACTTAAAAATGGTCATGTCTACATAGTTCTTGATGTATAATAAGCGAGGTGTGTGTCTTCAGACGCGCGCAAACGACTCCTAATGACGCAGACCCACACACTACATCATCTGCTGTGACTTTGGTATGTTATTATAGCATTTTTCTTAATTCATATCCTCCTACAATTTTCATGTATAAAGCTCTCATTTAGGCATCGTTTAGTTTGTTTTTGTCAACTTATAGTGGGAGCACGGTTGACTCCAAGAAGTTAACTCCACCCTAACCAAACAAAGCTTTAATTTTAGCTGGCCTAACTTCAATAATACGAACATACGTGTCCGTTGATTTGTATCAACATTCGAGCACAAGGGAAAAAATTACAGAAGTACTGCAAAAAGTAGTTTAAATGAGTTAAATAAGTGTGGATTTTTTTTTATTCGTGATCTAATGTATGTCGCATTTTGAAAATGCGCTATCAATGGGAGGCAAATTTGATGGCCACGTGGACACACGAATAGCGCCTTTTCAAAAGACGTTATCTATGTAAATCCTATGGATCAGCCCATGTGGACTGGAATTGGGTCTACATGAATAGCGCATTCGAAAAATGCACTATTCAAGTAAATCGATCAGTCCACGTGGATGCCCACGTAGACATTTAAATATTTAAATATAAAATAATATTTATATGTAATATAATTATATATATTATTTATTTATATATTTATACATAATATAGAAAAATATAATTAGAATGTCACTCCAAGTGACACCCGGCACTATGCAATGGCATGCGAGACCAACGTAAAAATGAATGTGCGCAAAGTAGGTTTGGTGCATAACATGCGTGGTATGTATCTCGAAGCGGACACAACGTTTGCGTGGGTTGTTCACCTCGAGATACGTGCGTGTTGTTTACATGTGTTATTCACCTCGATATACGTTTGTAACGTTTGCATAGTTTGTATGGATTGCGCGAGGTTGCATGAGTTGTCCACCTCGAGATATGTGTCTGACGTTTGACTGATTTGCACGAGGTTGCATGGGTCGCCCACCTCGACATACGTGCATGGGGTTTCCATGAGTTGTCAACTTCGAGATACGTGTGTGACGTTTGCATGTCTTGTCCACATCGATATATGGGTTGTCTACCTCGAGATACGTGCGTGACGCTGGTTGTCCATCTCGAGACGCACGTTGTTCATCTCGACACGCACGTGTTGTTTGCATGAGTTCTCCACCTCGATATATGCGTGTGATATTTGAGTGGAACAAATAATTCATTTAATTTGGGAATGAGTCTTTCATACACTTTAGCATTTTGTATATATAGCTCCTTTTCAAAATGAGCTATTCATACAAGTTTCTTCCACATCATCAACCATACCACGCCATACATCCACCTCATTATCAATAGCTGATTTGAAAATGAGTTATACATTACTTTTGTAATTTTAAAGTTACCTCCATTTTGATGAAAAAAAAAGTAAACCCATCTTATTTTTGAAAATCTCGGAGCACAAGTGCGTGTTTAGTGTAAGGTTACGCGGGCAGCCACGAGGGGCATTCACCCACGTGGGCCCCACCAATTTATTCTCACGTTTCTACACAAAAGAGAGACGTACCTATCCAGTAGTCCTCGTACCACCCTAATTTATTACTCCTCCTACCTCCTCGGTCCTTACAAACCCACCGACCGGTCCTACTTCCATCAACGGTCCAGATCTCTTGATGGATGCTACGTTTGATACGGGTGAGACACGGGGTACCAGATCAATATTTATAATGATTTTCGTGTGGGAAATCAGAGATGGATCGTACGGTGTTGCTTTTTGCTGCTTAGCTGGCGCTAGCGGTGGACAGCTGGTACGTACGGTTGCGGAGTACGCTAGCGAGCGTCGCCGCTTCTGCTCAAAATTGTAGCCGCGCTAACGCAATACTTTACACAGGTGAAAAAGATTTCTAGGCCCACTCTGACTCTTTTGCCCCTGCCATTTAACCTAAATCCCCCCTACTGTTTGTTTGTTTGAAATGTTTTTCTTTTAGCTCTTAATCATATGCTAATTGACTTTTCTTCATATTGTTCCAAGTAAGGGCCCGTTTGGCATCAGATTCGAAATGGGTTTTTTGTTTTGTTATAAGTGAGAGTAAAAAAAACAAAAAAAGGTGCTATACTTTTTTTGACCAAGGTACACTAACAATAGTATAGCTTAAGTCTCAAATTAATTAGGGTTGGCTACATGAATCAAACTTTTTCATTGCGCTCGATTTAGTTTAATTGATAGCGAGCTTTCTAAATAATTCAAATCTCTCTTAATTAATGCATATTAAGTTAACTTTGGCTTACCCTACTAACCTCGTTGAATTTTTTTAATTTTTATTAAGTCAATTTTTTTATTGAAGATATTTATAAGTCGTCTTTATAGATAGTAAATCTACCGCAAATGCCCTTCTCTAATTGTTATTTGATGCTACTTCTACTTTTTTGACCAAGGTAATGATTGAAAATTTGAACAAATAAATTTTGTAAGATTGGTTTATTTTATTTTATCCTTTTATTTTCTACTGTTGTTAATTATGATCAGCTTTTAAGAATTGAACTGAAAGTCAAATTATAAAGGTTATGGACTACAAATTCAAACAACAATAAATTATTAAAAATTAAATACACTTTATGCATGCATAAGAATACTTAAATATCAAAATTATGTGCGCAACAAACTATGCAGTTCCAAAACCAAAAAAATTGATCAGAGGGGTGAATTTTACTTGAACCTATTCGTAAGTTTGGATACTCACTTGACACGCGTACCCGATATCGTAGATCTCATTTGAATCGTAAAAAAGATAATATGGACCTGATCCTACCCAAAAACACTTAATGCGATAATTTAATGCATAAGTCACCTAAGTTAATTTGTATTTACCAGCTCGGACGCCCTCATGAAATTAATAAAAATATTTTGATATTTTTACTTAAAAAGAGAGTTGTCGACTTAAAAATGAATTATTGAAAGCAAAGTTTGAATTAAGCCTCCTTAGACCCAAGCCTAAGCTCGACTTATATTGGGCTTAGGTGGATCACATAAAATAAGATTTACGTCGAATAAAAACAAATTATATTAAAAATTTTAAATATCTTAATAAACTAATAATTAAAAGATTTGCAATATAAATTGGGGCCATATTAATAAGATACCGCAAAGTTTTACGAAAATAGAGTTGAATTATATGTTTTATGTAAAACAAGAAAAATATATATTAAATTGACTTTTAATGATTTCTCATCCTCCCAAGTATTTTCTTAATTATTTAAGGCTTAAAACAATAAAAATTAGACAAAGAACTTTAATAATTTTATTTTCATGGGCGTTTCGTAATTACATATAATTTTTGTCCTTAAAATAATTGAGTTTTTTTTTTTTTTTTTTTCGTAACATTCTAACCACAACTTAAAATTGACTTCATAATCAATATATATCAATAATAAATAAATTAATTTACTTTTTTGGTTTCAACAATGTTTACATTATTTTAAATAATAAATTATCCACTCAATACACTCTAACTCGTTTGTAGGTGCACCTATATTATTTAGACTACATTTATAGTCTATAGCAAGTGTATCGAGCATAAAAGAGAGTGGAAGAGGAGTCGAAGGCAAGAGAAATGGTCGGGGAAGATATTACAAGAGGGTCCTAAAGCCAAAAGTGGGGGAAGGGGGATCGCCCACCCAAATTTCCCCTTTAATTTTGCCCCGAAACTATGTGTAATGTGCGATTCGAGACATCAAACAAAATATAAAGTCGTTATAAGCAACTTAATATTTGAAACTTCTTTCTTTGATTAATTATTATTACATCGAATTATTTTAATTAACTTTACCTATGTAGAATATTATGTCTGCTGCATAGCCGGTCCCAAGCAGCTTGGATAAAAAAAAAAGACTCCGATGCTTATTTTTCACATTGAAAAATTAGTAAGGAAGGTCTCTAACCCATTTTTCTTACTCGAAAAATGGGAGATGTCGAGAAGCCGCAAGTTCATTTTTCATTCTTAAAAAATAAAAGAAGGTTGCTATATGTTGACAATCAGTATAAAACTTTTGTCACTCTTTGTAAAATAGATCAAACACATATAAACATATAATTATTTTAATTAATAGTCAAACACGTGAATTTGAACGTCCTAATCAGCCCCAACTAATCCAAGTAAAGCCAAAAAACATAAAATAAAAATAAATCTAACACTTAAAAAGAAGTTGAGCAATGGCAAACACGTAATAACCCCCCAAGTCCAGTGCCAAATTCCCAACCCCCTCCCAAGCCAGATCTTAACGGGGACACAAGTCAATTTTTCCATCACCAAACAACGGTTCCTCAACAGGGGCAAATCAGTCATTTCTTACCGACCCCCAAAAATTAAGTACTATAACTATCAATCTCGCTTTCCAACGCACCACACACACACACACACAAAACACACACACACACACACAAACACAAACTTTCACTCCTTGTGAGACCACAACAGCGTGGGCTCTCTGCGGCATTTCGTCAAACACTTAGCGTGCGCATCGACTCAGCCGTTTTGCGGCGGCGGTGGTGGAGATGGCGTGAAGGGGGGATGGGGAGAGCGGCGGTGGCGGGGGGTGGCGGCGGCCGCGGCCTGCGCGGTGGCGGCTGTGATGGTGAGCAGGAGAGTGAAGAGTAGGAAGAAGTGGAATCGGATTGTGGGGGTGTTGATGGAGTTGGAGGAAGGGTGTGGGACGGAGATTGGGAGGCTGAGGCAGGTTGTCGACGCCATGGCGGTTGAGATGCACGCCGGGTTGGCGTCCGAAGGCGGGAGCAAGCTCAAGATGCTCCTCACTTACATTCACACCCTCCCTGATGGGTATATACGTAGCACAAGATTTCTGTTTGGATTCATTGGTTCATTGATTGATTGGTTCTCGGATTGGTGTTTGTGGTGATTTGGGTTTTTTGGGTTGTGCCCTTTAATTGTTTTGGTGAAATGTGTAATGGGTCGTTGTGTTATTGCTGATTGGCGGTTTCTTGAATGTTGTTGGAGATGGGGTTTCTTTGATATTGTTATTAAGTTTGGGTTTTGATGTCGCGGTTTGGTTTTATTGGGTGAGATGTGAAGTGGGTATGTGTGTTTTCTAGTGATCTTGGATTTTGGAACTTGGGTTCTGTGATTCTTGTTGGTTTCTTGATTGGTGTTTTGAGTTGCTGGGAAGGGCATTGGGTTGGTTTTTTTCAATTTTGTTTCTTTTTTCTATGATTTGGGATTGGAGAATGTGTTCAAGGGTAATGATTATCTTGTTTGGCATTGCTATTGGATTAAGATTTGATCTTGATTGCTGTGTAGGGTTTACACTTTTCTTGTTTTTGATCTTGATTGGAAATTATGGTAATGATATTCGAAATGCAGATCTTTATAGTATTCTCATTGATATGTGAGTTTCTGTGCTTCAAAGGACTATTTGCGTGAATTTGAAAACGACTTATTTTTCTTTCTCGTTTCAAAGATACCTTTTAAGTTGTTATTCTTGATATGGTGAAGTTGCGGTTTGGATTTCGTTTCTTTCTTGCATTATTATGTTTGTTGAATGGATTGTCTTGCCATTTCACAATGATGACAAAAATCTGTGTGAATGAAATGTTAGCAATTACAGTTTGATTTCTTGCTGTGAAACTTATTTACCTCTCTGTCAATCAATGTATAATCAGGAGTGAAGAAGGTGTTTACTATTCACTTGATCTTGGGGGTACGAATTTTAGAGTCTTGAGGGTTCATCTTGGTGGACAAATGTCTATGATTCTGAACAAAAAAGTGGAGCGACAACCCATTCCACGGGAATTAATGACAGGCACCAGTGAGGTTTGCCATGTGCAACTTTATATTCTCTGTCTGTGGTTATGCCTTGTTTTATTTTTAGATTAATCTCAATGTTAATGTGTCCTCGAGTGCAGGAACTGTTTGATTTCATTGCATTGACACTGAAGCAATTAGTTGAAAGTGAGAGCAGTGAGTTTGAGTTTCGGTTAGATGAAAGAATGGTGCTTGGGGTTACATTCTCTTTTCCTGTTAAGCAAGCATCTGCATCTTCAGGCACACTTATCAAGTGGACTAAAGGGTTTGACATAGAAGACATGGTGAGGGGAATGATGTTTTTAACTTTTAAGGGCACCAAAATTAGTGTAATTTTACAAACTGCACTTTTTGATTTAAGTTCTCGGATTACAACTATGAGCTATAATTAACCAACTTGGAGCCAACATGGATCTCATGGATTCAAATCAGAAATGGAATGTTATGATTATAATTTCTATAAGCACAAATACTGAACCTGCAATTTTGTATATTACTGCAATTACCACCCTTCCCCCTCTCTCTTCCTTATCTGCCATGGCCATTTGTTCGTTTATTTAAGTTTGCATTCTTTGCAAGTAAATTCTCAGAGAATTATTGTAGATCAATGCACTCGTTTGGGTGCATCATGTGCCATACTGGTTATATGTTGACGGATAGTAACTCTGCAATAATGATTGGAAATTGCTGTCACTTTAAGAGGTTGGAATACATGAAACATAAACGATGTAAACATACTAGAAAATTGTGGGGTTGTGTAACTAGAGATCTTAAACTTTTGACTAAATCCTATGAACTATATGAATCCTAGGGTTTCATAGTAAAATGTAGAATATATTTAGTGAGGTTTAAATAGAGTCGTAGGATTCATGTTGCAAGTTATAAGATCTTGACCGCTTAACCTTTCAATCTCTTAGAGCAAATTTCTGTTGGTGTAATAAGGTAGAGAGGTTTATAGTTGAGAGGAGGATGGTCTGATGCTTGGGGTGTCGTTTGTGAATTGATACTTGTCCTTAGAACTGAAATCTTTATCGATCATTTTAATGATAAAAATACATGATATTATAGTGTGGATGCTATTATAAAATTGTGTGGAACCCTTCAAGTTATGTGACAAGGACTAGGATATAGTTGGGCTTGATATCATATCAATAGCTGAAAATTTCGTAGAAAACAAGTCTTGTTGGAGCTTATTAACTGCAGTTAACAAATTTGCGAGTAAACATCAGAAAATCAAACAGGGCTGATATTTGTGCCTGTCACCTAATAATAACATGATGACATAAAAATGAATTAAATTGATGCTCAATGTTTCGTGATTTAGCGTAAAGATGTAGCATATTTTGCAAGTTCTTGTGTTCAAGTTATAATCTTAGATTAAATAGTCTCCTGTGCCATGCAAAATTTATGCGCATCAAATTCTTTTAATGCTTCATAATGATTCATGGCCTGGGGGAATAGTGATGTTTTGGATGGCATGCTATTGATTTGATGGAATTTGACCTTTTACCATGGGTATCGACTTCTCTTAATATAATAATATTGTTTAGTTTTTTATAATAAATTACCATTTATTAATGCTTATCATCATTAATGATATGTCTTTGTTGGACAAATTGGTTTAGAATAGTATATTTGTGTAGTTTTTTATGACAAATTTCTTTGTTTCTCTGTTCTTTCTTTTTCCAAATTATTGTTAGTCATAGTCTTGATTCCGACGATCTACTTCTTTATCAGGTTGGAAAAGATGTTGCTGAGAGTTTACAACATGCATTGATCAATAGAGGATTGAACATGCGGGTGGCAGCATTGGTTAGTTCATTGTATTTATATTTTATCTAGATGTAGTTGTGTATGCTTCTTCTTTCTTTATTTCCCTTTTTTTCCTACTTATCTTAGTACTTCTCTTAGTGGTTGCACAGTTGCACATTGCACTTATATTGATTGGGCAGAAAAAACTTCTTTTCTTGATGCTTGAGATAATATTATTATTATGGTGCATTTTGTGGGTTCTTGAGATATGTAGGCTGTACAATGTGCCGCTTCTTGAACTGTACTGCATACTATTTTGTTCTGATTTGGATGTTTAGGCCATGAATAAATAGGATGCAAGCCTCTTAAGTAAATAAAAATTTCTGAGGGAGGTCTTTGCAAATATTAAAGGATGGTTAATACATAAATCCATTTGACATTCAAGACCCTAATTCACCGTCCCTCGTCCCCAACCTTCACCCCCTCTCACATTCCCACCTCCGGCGACATCTAGTAATTTTTGTGTGTGCCTGATCTCTGGCTCTTTCTAGAGGGGATTGACATATGCAATTAGTCAAAATGATGCAGAGGGAGGTTCTAAAGCGCCCCTTTTCCTCTTTTATCTTTCATCTTCTAAACCCTCTCTAAATTTTTTAATGCGAATTAATAGTCAAGAAAACTTATTGACTGAATTTGTGGTGATTTGTCGTCTACATTATGTGAATCATATTGTGCCTTTTAATTTGTGTTTAATTTTATTTTTTTTAAATGTGGATGATTTCATATGTGTCAGTGTTGATAATCTTTAAACAAATTCTTTTGTTTCTTTTTGTGTGTGTGTGTGTGTGTGCGTGTGTGTGTTGTTGGGGGCAACATGTTTGTTGGGACTTGTGATTGTGATTTTATGGTGTTACATCAGTTTTCTGTTTTTTAAGAAGATTGTGGCACAATATGAGAAGTGGTAGCAATGATAAAGGGTTTGAAGAACAATAGACATTAAAAAGTTTAAGATAATACGTAAAATGTATGTCATGCAAAATGTATGTTAGTAGGGTACAATTGAGAGGCTTAGGGTGAAAAGTCGTAGCAATGTTTTGACAGGCTACATCACGGTTTAATTTCTCTTCTTAATATTATGTATGTCGATGTTGTCATTAAGAAGAAGAATGTGAAAGAATAGCATATTTTCATTGATTGTAGTGCTTTATTTGTAGAACTAAAATTTTGCTGACATAATCCTAGATTTTAGCTGAAGATATCTTATTTAAATTTAAAATTTCAAGAAGCAACTTATTCTCAAATCTAGAACATCAAATGCATTTTCTAACAGTTGGATTCTTTTTGGTGTCATGGTACTGTTACCATTTGTTGAACATTTTGGTAGATTTGTGATTTTTAGTAATCAATACGAGACCAGGACAATCTCTTAACTGGTAACTTTGGGATGTAATTCAAACGCTTCACCTGCCATAGTGAAAGTCTATTCTTCTCCGTTCCTAACTTCGTAGAATCATTTTTATAGAAAAGTGGAAACAGCTTAAACATAATGTTTTTATGATTTTGAAAATTGTTTCATTTATTTATTTGGCACTTTACACTGTTCTTTGTGCATGTGTTTTAGTGTACTTTGGGTGTTGGGATTTGCAAGGAGATTTTTAATTATGGTTTTTGTTTTTAAAAACCCCGGTAGTTGTAATGTATAGAAAGTATGCTTTTATTTCACACAGTTAGATATGATTTGATAATTTCCAGCTTTTGCACTTAAGTGCGTCTGTTGCTGCTGTAGATGCTGTGGTAGGTGGTTAGGTTTATGCATATAATTTGCTAATCTATGGAAGCAGGTGAATGATACTGTGGGAACATTAGCTCTTGGGCATTATGATGATGAGGACACTGTGGCTGCAGTGATTATTGGAACTGGCACAAATGCTTGTTACGTGGAGCGGATTGATGCAATCATCAAATGTCAAGGCCTTCTTACGAATTCGGAGGAATGGTATCTTCTTTCTCCCTGCATTGTCCATCTGATAATAGAATATATTATGGTATGGCACGTGAACTTTGGCTATTGATTAGGTTGTCAACATGGAATGGGGAAACTTTTGGACATCTCATCTGCCGAGAACTTCTTATGATATTGATTTAGATGCTGAGAGCCCAAATCCAAATGATCAGGCAAGGTTTTTATTTTTTTATTAAGCAGCATTCAAGAGTTACCAGCAGCCTCTTTTAATCAGCTGGGCGTTCTCTTGGACTCGAGCGACTAAAAGTTGGTAACCTTGCATTGATTTTGCAGGGCTTTGAGAAGATGATTTCAGGAATGTATCTGGGTGACATTGTAAGAAGAGTACTTCTCAGGATGTCACTGGAGTCTGATATATTTGGCGATGCTACCGCAAGACTTTCAGTTCCCTTCGCCTTGAGGTTTGTCTTGCATGCTCTTTTTGTTCCTTTTGCAAAAAGTAGAGAGAAGAACAATCATGCATATCCTGTTAAGGGTTCTAATGCAACATCTTTATTGACCTATGTTTGACCTTTTTTTTTGCTTGATTTCAACTCCTAAATGATCATCTACTATTAAATGTCTAAGCACCTCTTTATTAATTCCTGCATGTGTTCGTACTTTCCATGATTTCTTTTCGCTTAGCGTTCGTAGAATCATTTTTCTACAACATATGGTTCATTCTTTTGTTTTCTTTCTTACTTTCTTTCTTTTTTTTTCTTTTTTTTTTTAAAAAAAAAAAAAAAAAAAAACCTTTACTTGGTGTTGTTCATTGGGTGCTTTCCTTGGCCAAAAAACAGTTTATTTTTCTAATGTTTTTTATCGGTCTACAGACTCTGTACTTTCCCCTCAACTGATTTTTTCTATTTGGCCTTTTTTCTTCCTGAATTAGAGAAAAAAAAAACCTTATATGCAATTGCAAAGCTATGCACGTTAAAAGGGTGCAAGCTGTGGCTTAAGACTCTAAAGAGCAGTTATTGACACCATGGTATCCTGAACTTTCATTTCTTTGATCATGGTAAGCTGTGGCTTAAGACTTCACGAAGCTTGTGTTTTTCTCTCTTCTGATATAGAATAGAATACTAGTCTTACTACAGTATTGTATATGTTACTCGTAAAAGAATCCATAAACTTGTAGAATCAGGAATTCGTTGGTGTTCCCCTCCTTACGAGGAGGAGAAAATAAAAAGTAAAAAAGAAGTCGTGTTGCCCTTAGTTGTATGGTATCGTATGGGCTACTGGTGTGATGATACTTAACGAGTTTCAGGACCTGCAACTTCTCATCATATAAAGATTAGTTCGGGAAAAACTGGGTTGGGAGGGCCGTCCCCATATGGGGCCCGACAGTGCCCAAACATGGATTAGTCGGCGCTCTTGGCGCATGACATAGATGATCGCTTTATCATAAATGACTGTTGTTTCTGTCTATTGATTTATAATGCCAGAGTTTCAAAGGATTACCAGGGTCTGTTTGAGGTATTAGTGGTGTTGTTTATATCACTCAATATTATCCTTTATGCAACTCGATTTCGACTTGTGTACAATGAGATGTGCTCTTGTAGATCTTGCAGTGGACTCGTGTTTCCTCCCTCAATTGCGCATTTAATTACTGAATCATATTGCATTTATATGCACGGTCTCGATTGATCAAATTGCATTGTACAATTTCTCATTCTATTTCACTAACGATTACCACTATCTATTTCCAAAATGAATACAGAACTCCATTAATGGTGGCTATGCATGAGGATGAGACTTCTGACTTGAGGGAAGTAGGTAGAATATTGAAAGAAGTTTTTCAGGTGCTTTTTTTTTTTTTTCCTTAAGATATACTGCTATTACCTTTTTTTTTTTTTCTTTTGGAGTTGAGTCTAATCAATTGTGATCACCATGATTTTCATTCCAGCTATATTCTATTGCCTTTTCAGATCTCAGATGTCCCTTTGAAAGTGCGAAAGCTGGTTGTCCGAGCTTGTGATGTGATAACTCGCAGGGCTGCTCGGCTGGCAGCCGCTGGTATTGTGGGTATATTGAAGAAGATAGGGAGAGATGGAAGCGGTGGCATAGCAAGCGGAAGACCCAAGAGCGGGGGTGAATCTACAATCAAAATGAAGCGATCGGTTGTGGCAGTCGAAGGGGGTTTGTATTCAAATTACACCATGTTTAGGGATTACTTACATGAAGCTGTCAGTGACATTCTAGGAGAAGAGATTGCGCCGTACGTAGTACTCAAGGAATCCGAAGATGGTTCAGGCATTGGCGCTGCTCTTCTCGCTGCTTCCTATTCATCCGTCCGCAAGGACCATACAAGTCAACAAATATAGATGGAAATATGTGTATGTATTCCATTCCCATGTAAAATGTAGAATTCCTGTTTTTTCACATATGGTATATAAAAGGTCTGGTGTTGTGCAGTTAAAAAGGTTGCACTTTCTTCCCTCGTTGCTTTCCTTTTAGTTTGGTGTGGTGGCTAAAACTTGGCTTCAAACCATGCATAAAAAACATGAGGTTTCTTAATGTCCTTTCCAATTTTGATCCAAAAAATGTTGTTTTGGTTTCAGCTTTTAATGCGTAATTGTAATGCGATTTAACATTAGGTCTTGAGTTCGAGCTTTGGGTATAGATAATAAGGCGTTACACGCTAACTTTTATCTAACAAACAAATAACTACACGAAGTTTTAGTGACAACAAATTCAATCCAAAAACATTGGGAGCATTTGAACACTCAAATAAGGAATCACTGCTCCCAACAAAATCAAATGAATCCATAAAAACCCAAAAAAACTATTTTCAATGCGTTATTGTAATGCGATTTCACATTAGGTCTTGAGTTCGAGCTTTGGGTACAGAGAATAAAGCGTTACACGCTAGCTTTTATCAAACAAACAAATAAATACAAGAAGTTTTAATGATAACAAAATCAATCCAAAAACATTGGGAGCATTTGAACACTCAAATAAGGAATCACTGCTCCAAACAAAACCAAATCAGTCCATAAAAAACCCAAAAAACTATTTTCAATCACAAATGGTTCAATGTAGATGAAGTTTCATGTTTTCTTTGTGTGGACTTTCTCCTTTGGCACCCACCAAACTCTCAAACTTCTGTCAAGTCCACCACTGTATACCAAAAACCCACCTCCAACACTACTTGGTGAAGCTTGCAAGCACTTCACTGGCCCTTCATGGCCTCTCAAAATCCCAACACTAACAAGCCCAACACCCTCTCTTCTCCACACTCCAATGCTCTTATCAGCTGAACCACTGAACAAAAACTCCCCCACCAAACTCAAACACAACACAGCCATCTCATGTGCTTTAACTTCCCCAACTAACTCCCAACTGTCAACTCCTCCTCTCTTTTCCTCCCAAACCATCACATACCCATCAGACCCACCTCCATAAACCAACTCCCCATCTGGGCACACCACAACTGAATTCAAAGACACATCTTTGTGACCAACCAAAACTCCCTTTAAACTATGCGCCGACGTGGATGGCGACGATTCGTGTTCCGATGAATTCTTCTTACACCACACCTTGATCTTCCCATCTGCTGAGGCAGAATATACAAGTCCCTTGTTTTGAACTAGTCCATTGATTGCATCATCATGTGCCCTTATAGATTCCAAGCACTTCAAATCTGATACTCTCCAAACTTTGAGGGTCTTGTCCCATGACCCTGAATAGATAAACCCTTTTGAGACTGCTAAGCATGAGATGCTATCAGCATGTTCAATCCACAAATGCTTGTGGTGCCTCCTTGTTTGCACATAATTACTTTGTTTCATGAACTTCCCTAAGTAGTCCTTTCTCGTCGGCATTGTCGCGACAAGGCGGAAAACATTCTCCGAGCTTCTCGACACCTTCCACACCCTGATCCTACTGTCCTGGTGAGCTGTGAACACCTTGTTCCCAATTGTTACAAGGGCTTTCACCGATCCGTCTCCCTGACCGAACTTTGCGAATTTTCGGAGATCCGGTTGTTGCCACACTATGATGTCCTTGCCTTGTGAGGCACTCAATATGAACTCACCACATAGAGCTAGACAAGAAATAGTACCAACATGCCCGGATAGGACTGCTAATGATTTGTGAGAATGCCCACATAATTGTGACCCTGGAAGTGGAAACTTCGAATCTTGGAATGGCATTCGGGTTGAATCGATGACGGGTATGTTGTCGTTGTCGTAGTCATCTTCGCTATTGCTGCCGCTGCTGCTGGTGGTACTTAATGCTGAGAGTAGTAGTGGTGTTGTTGCAGTGCTTTCAAAAATAGGGGTATTCATGGTCTCTTGGTGATTGATTGATTGATCTCTATGAAATCAGATTTCTTTGAAGAATTTTGGGGTTTTGAGAGACAATGAATTAAGTGTTCCTAAACATGTATATATCATCATGAGAGGTCTAGAGAGGGAGAGAGAGAGAGAGAGACGTTGGAGGAGCTGTTTTGGTGACTTTTCTTGCATAGAAGGCTTTGTTATTCCTAATTTTTAAATGTTGGGAGGTGCAACGGCTACTTTTTCTTGTTAAAGAACATTGTGGGGTCAGTTTCTTTTCTTGCTGTTTTGGTTGGAATTGTTCCTTACCTGTCAAAGAGGGAACTATATGGACCAAACTACCCTTTTCGCTCTTGATATTTGAAGTTAGATTGAAAAGTCAAAAAGGGTATTTTCCTATAGTTGAATGTTCACTTTGAGAAGGGCCCACCTTTAGGCCCCACTTAGAAGAAAGCCCCAATTTAAACACTTATATATAGATGGGAATTAATATGTTTTTTTTTTTTTTTTTTTTTTTTTTTTTAATAAATTTTCACTTAAGGTATCGCTATTTGAACTCGCGTGAGTCAGACTCAAACACTCCATAAAGACCTAAATACCTTCCATACACACAAACTTCTTCTTCAATCCACTATCCACCACTCACCACCGTTACCTAAATCATTGTTGCCGCCGTGACCACCGTCATCGCTAACGCCGCCATTGTGACCACCGACCACGCTGCCGCCGTCGTCATCATCCACCACCGCGGCGACCTCTCTCTCTTCTCTCTCTCGGCCGCATTTGGTTGTCCTATCTCCAGACCGGATCTCACCAGAGAGAGAGGGGGAGGAGGGTGGTTGGGAAGGTCGCCCCCTCCATGCCGTAGAGAGAGAGAGAGAGAGAGGTCACCTGGCGATCTTTGGATGATGATTTGGCGGCAGTTGAAAGGCCGAGGAGGGAGAGGGAGAGGGGGAGAGAGAGAGAGAGGGAGAGAGGGAGAGAGAGAGAGAGAGAGAGAGAGAGAGAGAGAGAGAGAGAGACGGTGAATGACGACGGTGGTGTGGAGGTGGTGGATGCGTACTTGTGCATTGGTGTTTAGGGTGAGGGTAATTATGGCTTTGTGATTAATTGTCTACTCTAAATAATTTGTAAAAGGCCATTTGAGTCTAAACTCTTGAGTTCAAGCATTTATCGTTTCATTTAATTACTATAAACTTAACTCACTTATTTGTGTGCTCTTTATTTTGGCGAGCACGTGTCCTTATGCGCATCACATGAAACAAATAAGTTAAGTTTTTGAGTTACAAAAACATTTTCTATATTTTAGTATTTGAGCTCCATTATAGAATATATATATATATATATCAATAATCAATATATATTAGACCCTTAATTACTATCAAGTTTACAATAAGTATCGGTATAAGATTAACTCTCTCCTATGTATATTTTATTATATTTCAAAATATATATAGCGTGTATTTTAATAGTGTTAGAATTACGTATATTTTATGCTATTGTGATAGAAGATTTTTTTTTGAGGAAATCTAGATAAATTTTTACTTCAAAAAAGTATTTGTTGATGGAGCTTAGATAAACTTTTACTTTAATAAAGTATTACTTAAATTCATTATAAACTATATAAGAAGCCCTTTACTTTTTTATATATTAAGATATATGAGTGGAACATATTGAGATATATGAGTGGGAAACGCTATGTTTGTCCAAAAGGATTTTAACACATCTGTCTATTAAATAGTTCTGTAAAAATGTTTCATTGTCACATAAAAATGCTAACCTTATAATATGTGTAAGGTTAAGTCTCAATCTTAAGAGCATAACTGATGTACATTTCTGTAATTTCAATGTGTCAATTAGAAGGTCAAGGAAGCAATCTCTCAAAAATGCACATTCACTTTTTGGTCTTATTTTAGTTTGTCAATTATACATCACTTTTTCAGTACTGTTGCTTCTAAGATCTTTCTCCACCAAACATTCCCTTTGCATCCAACCAAAGAGTCCTTTGTTTCCTACTCCACAGAGCTGCATATCTACTCAACTTCACCTTATATTTACATGTCATGTCAATCCCAAAACTAAACCCTCACTTTCTAAAAACATATTGACAGAAGAAATATGCATCTCCAACACGAAACACTAATAATTTCAAATCAAGTATTATTTTTTTTATTATCATCTAATATGTGGACTCCACTAACATTATTTCCATCCTTCAAAATCTATATTAAAAAAACTTAATGGTGAGCCAATGGCATTGTCATGTAGGAAAATGATAGCCCATACTAACATTATATGACGTTGTCCTATAACATTGAACCATTTTGGTGCTAATTTTGGCGCAAAATTGCATCAAATTGGCGATAGGTTGGAGATGCCCTTATGATATTCTGGTAGAAAAATCCAAGTTCTTTATAGGCTTTATAAGTTCTCTATAATCTAAACTTTACGAAGCTACTTCGAAACCTTTTCGACCAAAATATCCTTTATCCAATAGAGTAGGGGTAATTTATTAAAAAGAAAAAAGAAAGTTAATTTACTTCACCATGATATTGGCCACTTGTGGGCAAATGAGACGTGGAGTTGTGTAGCTTCTTAACTTCCAAGAGCACAAGAATGGCTGTTCCATTGAGTGCTTCGAGCTTACAATATTCATTCATCAACCCTAATTATATTGTTGGTGCCTTTTTTCTTTTACAACAAAGTTCTCACGTTTTGTCACATGTCACATGGCAGCATGTTTTACTAAACAATAAAACTAAGTCTGCAATGGTTCTCCGTTCCTGTTGATGACTTTGTTGAAAAGGTAGTTCTTCTGAAGATCAAGTCATTCATCATGTCTCGTATATACCTCTTTTCATGTTGAGGAATTTGTGGACTTCGCCTAGACATATAGAAGTAAGGTTGTGGCAGAGCATAACTGGAACCATGATGATTCCTATAATTCAGATAGTGAGGACAAGCATACGTGGGATGAAAGTACTCCTCACAATTTACACAAACCACGACCTGTTGCACAAAAGATTCTGAGTTAGAGAATTGATGTCCAGTATGTGACATACCTACACCATTCATACAATTATAGTATGAGTTTTCGAATCGACCATAATTGTAAGCGTAGGAGGCCATTATGGAATTGCCTGCAAAAATGTTAAGAACAATGGACTAGATAGAAAATAAAAATACAAATACAAATACAAAAAAAATAAAAGAAAACCAAAGAAAGAAAAAAAAAATTCCCGACAACAGCGCCAAAAATTGACGCACGTCGAACGCGTTAATAAAATAATTTGCCTAAACCAACTATTTGCATAATAGTGGCAAAGGGTCGATCCTACAAAGATTAGTATTCTTTCTAAGGTCAAAAATAACAAGGGAAATCGGTGGTTTAAGAAAGTGATTTAATTAACTAATCTAAATGCTAGGGAAAATAAATAATGAAAATAGCTTTAAAAACAATTAATGGAAAACACCTAAATCATGACATACAAGTTCGGTTCGAATAAAAGATTGGATTTGGTCATCAATTTATGTAAAATATGCAAATCAAAATATCATAGTGTAGCTATAGACTCGGTAACGTACGCGGTTCTTCGCACTTCCTAATCTTGATAGCCAAGGTACAACGGTTACTATTTCCCTAGCCAATCGTATAACCCCTTACTCAAGCGCATTGAGTTTAACACAATGACTGCAATGGGTTTCATGAAGGCACTACACCTAGAAAATCGGATCACTAATGTGTCCGATTTAGCCTAGATTCCTAAGGTAAAAGAGGCCAATCAATTGGTATGGTCGATTGCCACTAGTGTGATCTTATTGCACAAATACAGGTGCTTACGACTCATTGGCAAATAAATCAGAGTTTAAATATGAATTTAACTCTAATTGTTCAAACAATACCAAATGTAATAAAATATAATGAAAAGCAATGCAATTAATATAAATAAATCTCACAAATCCATTGATAGGCGCAGTTGAACCTCCTTCGCAGTGTGCCTAGGCTATGAACTTAGCCCTTCATGGTTGAAGAACACAAAACAAAAGAATAAAAAAAATAGAAGTGGGGAAGAAGAGGAGTTGGCTATGAACTTAGCCCTTCGCAGTTTTCTTGGTCTATACATTCAAGCACGCAAGTTCACAATCTCACTTAATCTAGTTACAAGCACTCGATCTAAATCATTTTATTTGAAGAGTTTTCATAAACTTTCGCTTTATTTTTTATATTCTCTATTTTTTCTCCATATTTTTTTTAAATAATACGGTCTCTGCTCCATTTCCTGTTGACCGATTTCCTCACGTTTTCCCACCACAAGATTCCCTGCTCCATTTCCTGCGGAACCCGTGGGACTCTCTATATCAAGAAAACTCATGTTAGCCCTTCTCACTTTCACTACGATTAAGCAGCATCGCTAATGTGGGTTAAAATATTATCACTCGCACAATTTTGATCGTCTACCCATTTTGGTATCTAGCACAAAGCTTAACCATCATACTAAGTCTCTAATCATGAAATCATAAAAAATGTTGGGCTACGGGTTCGAGTGAGTGTTTCTTATAGTTTTCCCTAAGTTTCAAGTCAAAAAGGCAACCATAGTGCACTCATCCACAACCAAAGGCATGAAACAAAATTTTTTGCCCCAAATTCAACCGCGCACTCCGTTAACCCTGAAAATAATAAATAAATGTAATTCAACTAGTATTTTGGACACTTAAACATAAAATATATAAATAAACTATATATAATACGAATAATTAACGACTTATCAATAACCTTCCAAAAATGGGGGATATCCATTAAAATGTAGACATAGTTCAAAGTCCCTTTCAGGTATCTAAAGATCCTGGTAACCGCGCTTTGCTTGGATTACTATTTACTAGTGAACCAGCATAGCATATAAACCGCGTAAGCTATATCCGCAAGGTGGGCAACTCGAATCTTGAATCATCTTCCTCCTCCACAAGGACAGTTTGGTCGGTAACACATTGTGAATACTATGCTAAAGAAGCAATAGGATTTTCCTAGGGACTCTGATCCTCCAAATCTTCCCCGAGAACCTCATTTTGCTGACTCCACTGCTTGTCTCCCCTTCCACTTTTTCCCCCCAGAATCCTTCTCTTTCCAATTGAACCACTAAATTGTATACCGACTTGATGGAGAACCTCCCTGACTTGTCATAGTGTCATACCTTCCTTGGAGCCCACAGCTTGGTTTTTTTTTTTTCCTTTTTAGTCACCCTGAAATCATCCCATATTTTTGTTTTCTCCCCATTTCCTATTCTCCATTGCATACCCTTTAATAACAGATCCATACCCTTTACAGGCCTCCTTAAAGTCCTTCTTTATGAAATAGTTGCACTTTAAGAATTCGCATAGTATTCTATTATATATCTCCTTTCATTATTCTCCAAGCCTGCTTTGCCAAAAAATTAACATTGAAAAGCTCAAGGTCCTGAAAGCTCAGTCCCCCTGCAATGTACCTCTCGAAAGTAGGAATGTAGCCATATAATGATTTGAAATGCCTTTAGCAGGATCTATTTACCAGAAGGGGATAAGAGTTTCTCTCTCCATGTGAATACTATGTTATTCAACTTCTCCACCACCACATTGCACATTTGCTTCTTTGTTTGTTCTTCATTAAAATGGATGCCTATATATTTTCCCAACCTTCCTGCCTGATGCCTTCTCAAAATGGGTGACATGCTTCTGCTGAAATTAATAGAGCTTTGTGGGAGTTGATTTGTTGTCCATACATGACTGAGTACACTTGCAAGATCCTTTTCATGGCCTCCAAATCTTAAGCATTGGCATCTGCAAAACATTAAGTGGGAGATGGAGGGTGCCGCATAATTTAACTTGAATCCCTGGAAGAGCCCGTCCTTTTCCCTTTTAGCCAAAAGAAACGACAAATTTTCGGTTCACAGAACAAACATTGAAGAGGAAAGCGGATCTCCTTGTCTGAGACTCCTAGTTGGCGTGATTATCCTTGTCATCTCCCCATTAATAGTCACCCTATACACGACTGACGAGATACACCAGCCAATCCAACCAGTCCACTTGTTCGAGAATCCTAATCGTTAAAGTATCTCCAGCACCAGCGGCCATTCTAGCTTGTCGTAGGCTTTTTCGATGTCCAGCTTGAGGATCACATTCTAAGTTCTTCTATTTCTTTTGGCCATTGAGTGCATAATCTCGTGAGGTAGGATAATGTAAATTTCAAACCTGATTTTGAGAGTTAAAGACTCCTTAGACCTTAATCAAAGTGGAATCTTGCAAAGTTCGCGATAAGAATCTAAAATAGAAGAAAAAAGTGTTGGGAAGAAAGTGTTCACTGTTGAGAAGAAAAAAAATGTTGAGAAGAAAGAAAGTGTTGACTCTAGAGAGGAAAAAAGTGTTAGAGGGAGATGGTGTTGAGAAGAAAAAGCAAGGATATAGAATGTTGAGAAGGAATATTGGAGGAGATTGTGTTGACTCTTGAGAATGGCAGCTTCTTTTTTAGTTGTCTTTTGGTTTTTTTTTTTTTTTATTACGTGAAAATGATTGATGGGGTGACACTTGTTCATTCAAGATTAAAAACTGGAAATTCATCACCATATATGGCACATGTCTAATAACTTATACTACAAGTTTCCTTTTTCTTTTTTCACCTAAAAAATTAAACAAAATTTGAAATTACAAGATTATCCCTAACCTTTTAAAAATTTGGGGCCTTTTAATGTTTGGGAGCTGGGGCAATGGCCCACCAGGCCCCATATCAAAATCGGGTCTGGACGTAAGACCAGGATCTGCAATGGGCATGGGCGGGGCGGGCGGTTGCCCTAGGCTCCCACCCCAACCCAAGGCCCCCTAAATGACGTTGCATGGGTTTGTTGGGTTATTATTATAGTAACATTTTTTAACAAATTTGTTGGGGTTCATTGAAAATTTATTATTATATGCAAGCACACATCTCAATACATATTGTGTGAATCCTAACCACTCTATAGCAAATGCATGTAAAAGAATAATTATAATTGTATTTTTTAAAACTCAATTTTTGTTTTGCTTCATTGACAGTCGAACCACGATCTCTCAAAATCTTGCATTTTGACAAAATATGTCTTTACCATATTTGACATTTTTTTAAAACTCAATTGTCATGTACAAAAAGCACACCATGAATGGCTTGTTAAATCATTCATGTATATTGAATGTCACACAATCATTTCCATTATATATTCTCTTTACTCTTTTAAATGTGATTCTTCTTTCTATAATCTCAAAATAAATAAAACTATGGTCTCAAAGAATTAATAAATAGATGAAGTTTATATTTTCACCAACAAAATTTAATAAAATCAAAATCAAAACAAATTTTTCTAAAAAATAAATCTGAGTAAAATAATAGTTAACTAAATTTATTTTTTAAAATTTAACTGTAAGTACAAAAAGCACACTATTTAATTACACTAAACCGAGCGAAATAAAATTTGATCTATGTAACCGAAGCAACTAATTTAAGATTGCAGCTTTGTTGTTCTAACTATATGCACAAAAAAAAAAGAAAAAAAAAAAGAAAGTCAAATATAAATCTTCAAAAAAAGTCAAAATATAAAGGCCCCAAATTTTTATTTCGCCCTAAGCCACTAAAGTGATAGACCCGACCCTGCGTAAGACCTCACACTGTCAATTTCTAAGAACTCTCCCTTCAATATTTCTAAACGATGTTTCATTTATCACGCTATGATGGATTTATGGATTGAGTAATGATCTCTTCATTGTCTATAGCATCCTTTACCTGTTGGATATGTTAATTAATTTACTGTGTTACAGGCTCATTGCCTTAGTGTGAGCTATGGCCTATGGTCTAAAACCAGGTTATTACTTCATCAAAACCGGTGTAGACAATAAAGTGTCACATAGTCACGGGCCACGGCAGGAAACCCCATTTTCATTGACTGATACGACTACGACGCATGTTCTTCAACTTCATCAAGCCTCAGTTGATGCCCAAAGCTGCACATGACATAACAATAACTGAAATAAGCTTACTTAAACCACGAGCCGCGATCTCTGATATAACTCGCCTACTTATATAACAAAGGTTCTCAATTTGTGGCGTACCGAACAATAAAACATTTCAAACATACAAAGCTACCAAAAAAAAAATGAAGAGCAGAGTTCAAGGTGGCCTCTGATCTCAATCTTGTGGCGAGTATCATCAGAAGCTATGCAACAGCGATGACATAACACAATTTAAACATCAGTTGGAGGTTTTAGCCTTATCAACCTTCGAATTCTATCTTTGTCTGTGTTCTCAAGCTCCCCCTTCACACAAAAGGCAGGCAAAGAAGAAAAGAAAATCAATAAGTTAGGACTACTATCAAATCGAAGCCACAAAACGGCTAACTTTTTGGATAAAATATAACTTGGTATTGCAAATAAGCAGATGGGCTCTCATATACACAAGTACATTTGTTCTTTCTTTTATTTTCTTTGCTTTAGAAAGTAGTGGGAGAAGAATTCAAAATGATGAAAAAGAATTGTTTGGTCCCCTTACCTTCCAGACAATTTCATCGAGACACAAGCATATCTTACCATACTTGTCTAGGAAAAGACGCTCCGTTGGCGGTTTTCCACAAACATCCTTCACTGCTGAAGTTATAGCAAAGATCACTTCTGCCACTTGTATGAACAAGCATAACCAAGAATCAGTAACAAACAAACCATACCAAGGCAGCTACCTACCTTATACATGCTATCACTAGGCTAATGAATAACTAGAATATGTGACATGGCCATGCATTGACCTTATTAAGGAATAACTATTTGAGTGAAAGCTTTGAATAGTATATCTAAATGTTGCGATTACAGTGGAACCAATAAGTAGATAATTAATTAGTAAATCTATCGGATACACCTCAACAAAAGTAATGAGTTGCAGATTACAGTGAATATTAATCGTATTAATCATAAGTTTCAAAATAAACAATCATAGGTCTACTTTAATGCTTCCAAACTTTCATTACTTATTTTTAAAGGATTTAAAGCAATTTTAGTACTACCACGATCATTTGGTTCAAATTCAGATGAAGATTCAACCAAATATTGAGCATGAATTATAGAAGAAAAATCTTTAGATCTTTTCAAGAGATGTACACTTTCCATGTTCCAGACTTTAAGCATAACTGGCAAGTGCATATATAACCATCATTGTGAATGATATATGAATGAGTTACACTATTGCACAGGAAGGTATGCTTGCAGAAATTAGGAAGAGAGCAGCACGCAACACTTACAGGCAAGTTCATCATAATCATCTTTCCCAACAACGTAGATACAAACATCTCCGAGTACAGTGTAAACAATGTAAACAGACCTGAAAATTAGTTAGCAAAGAGATGAAAAAAACATTCGAAGCGGTTAGAACTTATTATTCATTGCATAAGCATATCAGAAATACAGATGTCACACTCTTACCTCTTTATAAAGCTGATGCCTTTAGAAAGCGACAAAAGAAGGAACATATAATGCTTCAGACGATGCTATGCTCTGTAGTTCCTTATCTTACACTCTCTACTCTATATTAAACTCCCAATATTTATTTACTTTAAACAAAAATTCAACATATCGAGCATGGACAGCCTCCATGCAAACTTGCTTTGCCAACCAAGGTAATTATGGTGCCCTTTTTTTTTTTCCAAACACAGAAATTTGTCATAAAATTGAGAAGCTGGCAATTATCTACTTTTCCTTCTCTAGCTTTTGCAATAATTTTCTTACCTGATTATTGCTTTGATTAACTAATGACAAAATTATCTTTATAAAGCTTCAGACGATGCTATGCTCTGTTGTTTCCTTATATTACAGTCTCTGCTTTCTATTCTTTTGAACTCTAGGTCTAGATATTTATTGACTTCAAACAATAACTCAAAATATGGAGCAAAGAAGTAAGGCAGCTTGCTTTGCCCACAAAAGTGATTTTGGTGCCTTCTATTTTGTTTTTGTTTTTCCAAACACAGATAGAAATTTGTCATAAAATTGAGAAGGTGGAAGTCATCAACCTTTCCTTCTCAAGCTTTTGCAATAATTTTCTTACCCTATTATTGTTTAGGTTTACTAATGACAAAATTATCCCCGCATTTTGTCATTGTTTCCCTACATTGACTGGGATAAAGTTAAACTGGTTAATTCAACAATAAAGTATTTCTTTGCTCCAACAAAAAAGAGTATTCCAAGATTACAATACCAAATACATTAAGATGCCAGAAGTACATTTTTCACAATAAATGTTATGAAAGCAGTTTTTTACATTTTCTTTTCTAGTCCTTTTTTAAAGATGCAGCGGCACTAAGGCTAAACAAACCCATTATATTAAAATTAAAAACTGGTGCAGCACTCACAGACATCTGCTAAATTACACTCTCGATAATTTCAGAGTAAACGTATACATACTTATGTGAAGCAACAAGAAGTTCCTCATTTTTTACACCTTTAAGATTATCTGCTCCCAACTTGACTAAGAATGAGCGCCAGTGTAGACGTTCCTCAGCTGGAACTCCATGAAAGCTGCAATAGAGAAACATTAACAAAATTTTATCTGAAGTAGATTGCGAACATAACTCTTTATGAAAATGGCGTATGACACAAATCCAAGAATTCGCATCTATGATTGAAATGCAGCAGAAATGTACAAAAAATTCTAAAAATGAAACTTCATAAATTCCTTAACAAGAGAGCATTATAAACTCCCTATAAAAAAGAGAGCATAGCATCCTCTTATAGACTTCCGTAGAACTAAAAAAATAAAAAGTTGAACCACTGTCATAATCCGTTCAGTACTACTAACAAGTAATGAGAAAATTACAAACATAAAGGACAGTGACAACTTAGAAAAAATTCAACTATATAATATGTATATTAACTAGAGATCATTAAGAGCTTCACTAGTAGATAAATATTCTTTGATTCCTCCAATTAAAATTTAAATCCTTGACCACCCTTCAAAGTCATCAATGAGATGATTAGGAGATACCATATGTGATGATGTGTAGCTTTTTGTTACGGTTCTGGATTGGTAGTTGAACAAGGACAGTACCTCGAAAGATTTATTGATAGAAGGAAAAGAGAATTACAAATGTAGAGAAGCAGAACTCCTAACCCAAAAAGGAGAGACTCTCTCAAGACCCGAGTCTTTCCAAATAAAAGTAGACCTGTTCACTGGGTCGGAGGCCTGCTAAGCCCGCTCGACATGGGTCGGGCTTGGTCTTAAAAATTAAAGACTGGCCCGGCCCGGGCCTGAGCCCGCCAAAGCCCGCCTATTTAATGGGCGGGCCTGGGTTTGTGCTTTTAGCCCGAGCCGGCTCGGCCCGCCCCGCTTTGAATAAGAAAGGTATTTATGTATGAAAATTAATACTTTATATAAAAAGTAATAATAGATGTGAGTTTGCGAGGTTCGAACCTACACCCTCACACTCATTTGAATACATTCTAACAACTTCACCAACAACAACAACAACAACAACAACATAGCCTCAGTCCCAAATTAACTGGGGATTCTAACAACTTCACCGCCCGCTTTTTTTGTCTAACTCTTGAAACTTAATAAATATATTTAATTTTTTTAAAATAATAATAAGCCCAATTAGGCCCTCCCAAGCCCAGCCCATACCGGGCTTGAGCAACCTTGGGCACGCCCCATCAAAAGTCGGGCCAAGGCGGGCTTGGGCAAGGCCTTGAGAAAAAAGCTCGCCTAGGTCTGGCTTAGGCCCACCCAGGTCCGCCCGTTGAACAAATCTAATCATACAAGATTGTACACAGTGACCTCACAAGTGAACAGTGTCACGCTATACACTCTCAACCCTCCGCCTTTCTAATATGCTCTCATACGCAATGACAAACACACCTAATTCATGCGTTCACACACTATAAGACTCAAGCAGCAGTGAGACCCTCTAAACTAACTACTAAACCCTCTGGACTGAGCGCTATTCGGTGCTCCTCTTCCTCTTCCCGAAGTACACATTGGTAATGGGAGGTGAGCTTGGGTTGCTGACGCTTTCTCTTCTAGAGTTCTAGAAAGTTCAAAATAAGGGGTTAGGATATTGAATTCATTTTACAAAGTTATAGCATACGATTTGTTGGTGCTAATATCTTCATCATTGTGATTTGGCAATTGGAACTAATTGTCCACGGCCCACTGCTTATAATCTAATAAAGATTTCCTTTTCCATATGACAAAATACTATTTATGGCCCCACACATCAAGTAGTGATGTAGCTTCATCACACAAAGCAACATTCCACCGCGGAGTATATTAAATACTAATGTGAAGAAATTTGTTTCTAATCATCTAATCATATGATATAGATAGAGATTCAAGAAATAGAATTTAAGGAACAGAGATCAAGACATGACTTCAATGGAACAGTAATTCAACATATCATGCAACATAAATCAAGATATGACTTCAACAGAATAGTAAATTGAATTTATAGACTGAAATCAAACAACACAAATCAAGGCATGAATTCAATGGAACAAAAATTCAATTCGGAAATTGAACTAATAGATTGAATCTGGATTCGAAAAGATCCAATCACTTAAACAGAAGAGAACAAAAGTGAATCACAAAGCCTCCATTCTTAATCAACACCTACTGACCCTTAACTATCTACCACTTGACCACAACTTGCTCCTACCTCAACCCAACCCATTGCTCACCTCAAATTACAATTGGCAAAGTTGGACATCCCAGTAATGTCCCAATATTTTAGGGTCGGAAGCCTCATAACTTGCCATTTAAAAACTCATATCGATAAGTTCTTCCCCCACCACAACACTCCCTCGAACCAACATGCTAACACCTCACCATCTCCTTCAAATTTGTAGCAAAGGTTTTATTTGGGCTCAGTTGGAGACAAAAAAAGATTTGTCAGCAAAAGATCCCTAAAGTCAATTGAATTTAAAACCACCCTTTATAATCTATAATTGGGTCAAAAGCCTTAACATTGTATCACAAGACTTAAGATCATAGAGGTTTTCCAGATTGGAGAACGAACACGCCAACTTTCTTTAACCAACAACATAACCACAATCCTAAATTAATTGGGGCCGGCTAAAGTGACAAAAGTTTTACGCTAGTTGTCAACCTACCGCAACCCTCTCCCATTTTTCATTCTTGGAAATTGGGCTTGGAGTCTCCCCATATTTAAGGTACGAAAATTGATATTGGAACCTCCCTCCCCCATTTCTGCTATGGAAAATAGGCTTTGAAGTCCTCGAAGTCCTCTACATAGGTATTGTCAAATTTCTTTAACCAAACAACTAAAATCCCATGGAAAAACTATGCCCCTGAATCACCTCCCCAAACACTAAACTTGCAAATGAAGCAACAACGAAGTTGTTCTCCAAACTATATCTCCGATAGCTAAGGGAAGTTCCTCTAACCATCATCATTTACAACATCTATTTTAACAATTTTTTCACCCTAACGAAGGGCAACATCAACTTATAAGTTGAATACAAGTGAATAAAAGAATTAAAACAGATAAACTAGTCTATAAATTTTGAGAGATATGGAGAGCAAGATGATGATAGATTGCAAATCAATCTTTTGAAGATAAAAATTAAAAAAAAAAAATCAAACGTAATTACAACAGAGAATATTACAAGATCTTGAGCATACCGTTCAACCAAAATGTTGCCCTCGGAGTTGGAAAAGAGAACTGCGAGCAGCATCTTCTGTGCACCTTAGCTACTGTTTAGAAAAAGTTGAACTCTTTATTCTTATTTCACCTACATCAAACATTAATTATCAATTTTTTCTTCCCTGTCCTTTTAAAAACAATGAAATGTTACTATTGAACCTCTTCTAAAAGTGAAATACTCAACGAGCCATTTGGAAGCATCCAAGTGATTCTTGTGCCTTAAGGAGTAGTGGTGCATGCAAAGTAGATTGGATCCAATTGAAGTCAAGTTATGATCCAGTCTAACTATTATGATCAAAAAATTTCAACCACTAAATGTGGACCAAACTAAATATCAAGTAGAGCATTGATGTAATAAGCTCTATTAGTTGTTATAATCAGAACCTATTGTGCAACTTCAATATTTTTAGTCGAGATTCACAAATCGCATCACTAGTTACAATATATCAATTTGATCCAAAATCCCGACTAAAACCACGTCTATTCATCAACAAATTTAACTTTAACAAAAACGATATAATAGAACCCTATAAAAAATAAAGGGGTTTTACCAAAAGAACAAAAGATCAATTGAGGGTGGTTGCAATCTCGCAGATCAGCCAAGATCAACCACGATGGAGAAATGTATGAGAAGAAAAACCTTGTTTGAAACTCGAGAGTCGCTCGCTCACATTACCGCATTCGCAAGTCGCTACTGCTTAAAATAGTGGTCTTTGACGATGTCATGGGCGTATTTAACAAAAATGTCCTTTATATTCACTATTATTTCCAAAAGAAATTGCTTATTTGAGAAACTGAGTTGAAGTGTTCTTGTTGTCCAATCAAAATTGGTGATCATGGGCATTGGAAACTAAGCCTTTGGAATTCCTCTTCTACGATAGCTTTTGGTGTCTTTGTTTTGTTAAGGACTACAATGGCGAGCGATAGCAGCCCCAAAACATGAGTTTTAGATTAGTTAATCTCTCTATTAGGAAATTCGCAGCCCGCAGTTGTCAAATACGTTAATGTATTATGTTAGTACTAAACCTTATACAATTTGATTTTTTTTTCAAAACAATTTTGGTTTTTTTATTAACGTTATGAACTTATATGAAATTGGACTTGCACCGTAGAAAAGCAAGCGTTTTGGCCTGTTGATTTGATGGAAAGCTTTCCAAGTTTGAGTTATTGACTTCGAGATAAATAAGCTTGTTTGCTTAAGAGATATTTGGCAGATCTGTTAATGACAAATAAAGGGCACTTTTGTCAAATACGCCCAAGGCACCCTAAAATATGAACCCTTTTTAAGCTGAAAATAGTTGTAGATATAAATAAATGGCATTTCTGATCGAATATGCAAAAAGGCATCGTCAAAGGCATGACTTATTTTAAGCGGTCGCGACTCACGAACTCGATAATGTAACTGAGCAGCTCTACGATTTAAATAGGAATTTTTCTCATTCATCTCTCCATTGTGATCGATATGAGGCAGTCTACGAGATTGCAACTACACTCTCAATAGATTTTCTTTTATTTTGGAAAAACCCTTTAATTTTATTCTCTCTATAAAGTTTTATTAAATTGCTCTAGTTTAAGTTTAATTCGTTTATGAATAGATGTACTCTTAGTCGAGACTTTGGATCGAATTGATTTACTCTCACGCATTTGATTTTAAATGATTTTAAATTTCAATTAAGCATCCACGCTTGCCATGGCTTTATTTAATTCTATTTGTTGTTAGCTAAGTTCTATACTAGCGATGCAATTTGAGAATTTCGATGAAAAATAAGTAAGTTGCACGATACATTTTGATCATAACACTCAATCGATCTTCTTTTAGTTTGGTAAAAGTGGAAAACCCTTTAAATTATTATCTCTACAAGGTACTATTAGATTGCTCTTGTTAAAGTTTATTTCGTTCATGAATAGATGTGGTCTTAGTCAAGACTTTGGGTCGAGTCGATTTACTGTTAGGTAATTGATTCGAAATGATTTTAAATTTTGATCAAGCTTCCACGCGCGTCGTGGCTTTAATTAATTTAGTTTGTTGTTAGCTAAGTTCTATACTAGTGATGCGATTTGAGAATTTCGATGAAAAATAAGTAAGTTGCACGATAGGTTTAAATCATAACACTTAACTAAGCTTATTAAATAGATGCTTCTATTAGGCATCTATTTCGGTCCACGTTTAGTATATTGAACTAGATTGGGTTGAGGTTTTTTTTGTTTAGGATCTAACAAAAATGCCCCTTATTTATATTTACTACTATTTCTAAATGAACTCGCTTAAGAGAAATCGAGTTTAAGTCTTCACGTTGTCCAATCATAGCAGCTGGTCTTGGGCATTAAAAATATAAAGTCTTTGGAATTCTTCTTGTACGGTAGATTTTGGTGTCTTTGCATCTTTGATATGTTGATCTTATTCACCAGATTCAACTCCTGCTCCAGTTCTGTTCCAAACCACAATGGCCGGCGATGAAAGCCTCAGAATATGAGTTTCACATCAATTGATTTCTCTATTAGGATACTCATACCCCACAGTTGTCAAATACGTTAATGTATTGTGCTAGTACTAAACCATGTGCAATTTAATTTCTTCGAAACAATTTTATTTTTTTTATTCTTGTTATGAACTTAAATGAAATTGGACTTGCAATTCAGCAAGGCAGACGTCTTCGCATGTTGATTCAATGGGAAAGCTTTTCGAGTTTGAGTTATCGGCTTCAAGAGAAGCAAGATTGTTTGCTCAAAAGATATTTGCTAGATTGTCGGTAAAACGTAAATCCTAAACCTTATACCTTAAATTTGTAAGTTCTTCAAATTGGAGAACTTAATTTAAAGGGAAGCAAGCTAGTTTCATATTTTTTATTGATTTACCGACACTCAAACCCTACGCCCTAAATTTCAACCTAAATAAAGTTTTTTTTCTAAACAAAAAAAATGATGTTTCAACATATGCAAACTATGAAAAAAGACAATAACAAACTAAAGAATGGAAAGGATTCATAACCAAGACAAACAAGGAATTAGAGTTGAAAAGAAAAAATGCCAAAACATTCGAAATGAAAAAAAAAAAAAAAAACCTTGAAGAAAATGCAAAATACTTAACTTGTTAACCTTGGGTTTTTCAATTAACTTGAAAATAAACCCTAAACCCTAAAGCCCAAGACAAAGCATACGCCATTATAACAGGCCCAAAACATAAGAAATATCAGCTATACAACAACAACAACATAGCCTCAGTCCCAAATTAACTAGGGTCGGCTACATGGATCAAACTTTTCCATTGTGCTCGATTAAGTGCAATTGATGGTGAGCTTTTCAAACCATTCAAATCCCTCCTAATTAATGCATCCCATGTTAACTTTGGTCTGCCCCTACCTCGTCGAATTTCTCACGATATCTATTGAGTCAAGTTTTCTAGTTGGGGCATTTGTAGGCCGTCTTTGCAGGTGACCAAACCACCGCAACCGCCCTTCCCTAATCTATAAAAGGAAATGCAGTTGGACAGAACAAATGACAAAACATCAAAAACTAAAACAACAACAACAACAACAACAACAACATAGCCTCAGTCCCAAAATAAAAACTAAAACAAAGAAAAAAAAAAGTGAAATACTTATTTTTTTTTTTGAATCAACAACCCAAAAAATACACAAGCAACACAATTCAATAACAAACTCACTAGTTTCATGTTTCCTTCAAAGCCCATCGGTCACATGGACCTTCTTCCTCTTGTCTCTCTATTTGATGAAAGAATAACGTGCAAGATCTAACGGTAAACTGTGAACAAACATAAACGCTAACATCAATACAGCGATCTTAGGATCTATACAATTGTAATTCACATCCACCAAAAACCATTCGTCACAAACCTCAAAAACCAAAGAACAGAAATCTACCGTTTTACAAACAGATCTGATAACGAAGAGAAATGTGCATATCTACATGCTCTAACAACGACATCCAACCCTAAAAATCGATCTAAACATCTTCAGACGAAGCAACCAAACAAAGCACTGAAATCCACATATCTGTAGCAAATGAAGGGCACCTAACCCTAGAAATTAACATCTACAAACCAAAAAACCAGATAACACAAAAATCTTCAGATCTACAAGTCGAAACAACACAAAATAACATCTACTGCTACAAATCGAAACCAAAAGTCGTCTAAAAACCGAGCTTCATCGCATCAAACGCACAAACAACAACACGAACAAATCAAAAAGGGAAGAAGAACTCGCATACTTTGAAAGAGAGACGACGATAGTTTCCTCGCACACAACCTTGATGGAAGTTTTGATGGATGGTATTGCTTCGCAGAGAAGGGGGTCGAGGTGGGACCCACAAAAGTTATTTTCTTATCATTTAAAAAAACAAAAACAAAAATTAATAGTAAGAGCATCTCTAATGGTAATGTGGATTTAGGCCACGACACATCGTGGAGATGATGTCTACTTTATGTGGCACTAGATAGACATTCACCTCCTAAAATGATTTCCAATGGTAATGCGGATTTAGATCATGGATTGATGAGGTGACACTTTTATTTTTAATTTTCATAATATTAATCAAGATTTGAAAAAAATAAAAGACTTTAAAAGAATTAATAATGCTGACGTGGCAGTCTACTACAATGTCTAGAAGTAGACATTGTGGTAGACGCCCTCCACTTTGATTCTATGTCATATATGATGGACATTATAAATCTATGGTCCCATTAGAAATCATTTTTTGGGTTGAATATAGATTGTATCTTAGGTGGATCCATTTCCACTTCAATCCATGGTGTCATTGGAGATGCTCTAAAATGGTTCCCTATGTATTAAACTATTTAATCATCAATAGTTATTTTTTAGACTAGTCGATTTCCTGCATGAGTTATTAAAACTTTAAGAGAAAGTTAATAAATTAATTTACGTGAATATATTGTAATATTTTTTATAATTAAAATTATAATTCACAATAATCAACTCATATTTCTTATGAAAAAAATATACAATAGAGAGTAAAAAAAAATTACTTATAAATCACGCACATAGCGAACATCCTGAACAATCTTCACAACAACGAACATAGAGATGTAAAGTTGTATTAATCGCACTGCAAGATCTCTGCTACGTTTTGGAGTGTTATACGACTCAATTATCGCCACAACATTGCATTCGTGTGTGAAGAATTCTGAGAGAGATACTTAGATGTTGCTAGACCTGTAGTATTTGTGAACCTACGATCTATATATAAAGAAAAGATTAATGTTCTGTATAAATGATGTCGCAGTAACCAAATGGATGGTGTAAGATTCAAAATTGAGACTTACAGCATTGAAGTAACCCTTCATTAACAAAAAAGAAATTGAACAAACTTAATTGTTATTTCAGTGCTCTAAACAATATAAATGATGTTGTGGTAACCAAAGGGATTGTGTAAGATTCGAAACAGAGATTTAATGCCTTGAAGAAACCCTTCATTAATTAGATCGTCGTTTGGTTGTTCAAGATTGAATTTTTCATTGTTCAAAAATATGGGGGATGAATATATCTTAAAACATTAAATAACACAAATAAATAAATATCTTAAAATAGAAAAATTGAGAAAATCCTAAAAATGAAATGCTAGAAGGAGAGAACATGTGAAACTTTCTCTCTCTCCGACATTATGATGTCATGATTATGATTTTTAAGTAAAATAAAATAAAATACAAAGTCATTGATATTTCTCGCACTAGGAAGGTAAAAGCACACAAAATAAAGTTTTGACACTTACGGGGGTGTATTCAATTGAGATTTTAATGTACTTTTGGTTACTTTTAATTACTACAAAAGTTTTGGTGTATCCAATTAAAACTTTTAGAGAGTTTATAAAAGTAAGGTGTATTCAATGTGAACTTTTATAATTTCATTTATTAAGTGTACAATTATAATCTAAAAAAGTGTAGTATTAATATTTTTGGAGAAAATAATCGTATATTGTTTTTTCAAATCACTACAAAAAATGCATCAATTAGCGACAGATTTGCGAGGAGAGTTTTGGTTGATTACTATTTTTGGAGAAAATAATGACCAAATTAGCGATGGACGGGAGAGTTAGCGACGTTGACCCCGGGTTAGCTGCGACAGCCCCGTCGCTAATTGTTGGGCGGGAAAATTCCCGCTCAATACACTTTCTCTCTCCCACCACCAAACCCTAATCTTCCCCATTTATAAACTCTCCCTATCCCCTCTGCTCTTTCTCTCTCTCTCTCTCCTCTCCCCCCACCCCTCTCCCCTCTCTCTCTCTCCTCTCTCTCCTAACCTATCTCCCTCTCCCCCTGCTCTCTCCCCCGCCTCTCTCCTCTCTCCCTCTCCCTCTCGATCAAGTGAACCACCAAGTCATCTCCCTCTTATGGGTTAGGTTGGTTCGACAAATCCTCCACGGTGGAGTTCGTTGCGTTCATGGCTCGGTCGCCGCGTTCGGCAACTCCTCACCGGTGGAGTCGGTGGTGGGTAAAAGCTATGTTTTGGTTTTAATATTGGTTTGGTTTTTGTGTATGTTGGTTTGGTGGGGCTGATTTTGGAGTGGTTTTGCAGGGGAGGGGTCGCCGCAGTCGACATTTTGCACAGTGGGGAGCTGTCCGAACGGGCCTTCGTAGGTGTCGACTCCACCGACGTCGTCGCTGCCTCGGTCGCATTCTCCCCGCCCTCCTCCACAACCTCTGTTGCGCCCTCTCCCTCCTCCGCCGCCCCTCCCTCTCCTCCTCCGCCGCCTCTTGCTCCTGCTCCTCTCCTCCTTCGCCGCCTCCTGCTCCTCTCCCTCTCCTCCTCCGCCGACCCTCCCTCGCCTCCTCCACCGCCCCTCCCTCGCTTCCATCATCACTATTTTCATTTTAAAAATAATATTTAAAAAAAAAAACAAATTTTTTTTGTCAATCTGTCAGAATATAGCGACGGGGACCCGTCGCTATCCCGTCACAATTTCTGACACCCGTCGCTATACCGAAATAGTGATGACAAGTTTAGCGACGGGATTTCCCGTCACTATTCCCGTCGCTAACATGGTATAGCGACGGAAATACCAAATTAGCGACGGGCTTACCCGTCGTTAATCAGGTATCCCTTTGTAGTGAGTTGAAGAAGTGCATTTTAAGAAATTTAAACTATCATTCTTAAGGAAAAAATATAAGTTTTTTTACTTAAGTAAAAAAAAAAGTGCAAGATTTTTACACACAATGATATTACTTGATTTTTTTGCCACTAAAAGATGATTCATTTATCTATTTGTTTTGTTGATATTTATTTACTTATTTGTTATGTTACTATCTGGATAGTAATTCATTAATATGTATATATGATTTTTTTATTATTAAAATACAAAATTACTCTTAAAAAATTAGTAATAGTTCTTAAGAAAAAGAAATATAATTATTCATCTATTTTTTATAATAAATTGCAAAATATTTGTTTCAATATAAAAATCACGAAAATTTACTATTATCAATCAAAATCAATAAATCATGTTTAAGAAGTTCACGAAAGTCATTAAAATCTTAAATGTTAATAAAAGTCATAAAAATAAAGTTTACATAAAAGTTTATCAAAGTCTTTAAAAGTCCACAAAAATCTACAAACTTCAGAAAAGTCATCCACTTATAAAAGTAACCAAAAGTATATTAAAATCTCAATTGAATACACCCCTGTAAATTCAACACAATTATGCTATCAATTTTTTTTTGGCACATGCTTTATGATCTATGCTTTCTTAGGGATTTTATGCTACTATGTTTTGTCATTATTTTGGTAGATGCTTTCGGATTAGTCTTTGCCTTTTTTTTTTTTTATAAATTTCTCAAACAATTCTAATGTGCTAGGTAGAGATGTTCACAAGCATATTGTAATCGGGTTTAGATAAGTATATAAAATCTACATATGTAGGGAAATTTTTTTATAGTATTCTACCCGTTGCATCTCTCAAAGAATTTGGTAATTCTAATAGGGTTAGAGTTGGTTACGAGTGTTCATACACAAATTGTATATTTCTTCATAAAACTTTTTGTAACGACCGAATTAATTAAATCAATGTTACACTCTAATTAGGGATTAGCAACACATAATTCGAGGCGACATGTTAAGCTCAATCAATACCTCAAGCTTGAAAGTTGGTAACTTGTGTTTATGGCGTGATGTTTGTATATTTCATGTAAATATTTAAATATATGTATTATGCAATAGTTCAAGACTTTTGCCAATGAAATTGCGTAAGTTTCAACGAGTGAAAGCGTGATCTCGAGGCATGCGATAGCACATGGCTTCGGATAGTAGAAGTTAATGGACACTTGTGTAGCTTAGTCGAATTAAATAAGTTGAAAATAATTTTATCCTAAGCTATAGAAGTGTGGCTAATTAAATCAAAGTTAATGAGATAAAATTAAAATACCCTAAGATATATGATTTGATTTACTTTAATTGACCCTAAACTTAATGTAGAATTTTTTAATAAGTTTGGTTAAACTAGGTGTGGCTATTTGTGTCACATGTGGGTGTGTGCATGGAAAAAATAAGATCCCTTATATTTAAATTAGGGATGTGGTTGGTGTGAATCTCAAGGAGATACTTAGCTTTAGTATAAGAAAAAGAAAGAGAGAGAGAGAGAGAGAGAGAGAGATAGATCTTATGTTCTTAGTTGAGTGTTGCAAGTGAGTGAGAAAATTAGGAAAGAAAAGTGAGGAGATTATGAAGATTTGGATGGATTTCTTGAGAATTTTTAGTAGAGATTGATAAATCGACACGTGAAAAAGACAACTCCGTCAATTTAAAGCAAGATTAGTGGAGATTCTACCTTTAAGAGAAGATTTAGGTGAGTTATCAACTCCTAACTTCTTTATTTTAGATTTTTCATGGGATTATAAAGGGGATTTTTGATTATTCTAATCATTTTTAAGTTATGGAATGATTTTATTTTTGTTTAATAAAAGGTTTGATTTTTGAAAGAAAAAAAAAGAAGTTTGATTAAAAAAAAAGGCAAAACATATTTTTTGGTCCTTTAACTTTGAGTCATTTATGCTATTGGTCCTTGAACTTTTTATTAGCGTACATTTGGTCCCTGAACTTTTATTTTTGCGCATTTGGTCCCTGAACTTTTGAATTTTTTAGGTTTTTGGTCCCTGAACTTTGAGTTTTTTATGTTTTTGGGGGAAATTAATTTTTTTTTTGACTTTTGTTGGTCGATGTGAGTCGTTCGGTTCAATAATATAAACCACTTTATTCTTCTTGACTAGTCACACGACACTTATATTACTCACGTGGGCGAAACTTAACACTTTAAATGGTGTAAGGACTAAATATAGATCTTTTGAAAGTTGAAGTACCAAAGGTGTAGTAATAAAATTTCAGGGACCAAAAACATAAAAAACACAAAGTTCAGGGACCAAATAATAGGTTTTGCCAAAAAAAATAGCCAAGGTTGGAAACATATGTTGCTGTTGTCCATTTAGGCAGCTCGTTGCTGCCTATTTTGGTAGCGTGTGTGCGTCGCGCGCGCACTTCAGGGGGTCGTCGCGCACACTTTGGGGACGTGCTGCACCCGCACTTCAACGTGCGTCGTGCGCGTGATTTGAGGCATGTCGTGCGGGCCGTGCGCGACACAGTCTCATGTTTGGCAGTGACGTGCGCCCAATTGGTCTGCGACACGCGTCGGTGCTCAGTCTCGATGCATACCCGTGTCGAATAGCGATACTTACCCATATTTAAGTCAAATTGATCAATATATATTATATAATATAAAAGTATAATATATACTATACATATATATATATATATATATATATAATATTACATTATATATTATATATTATATATAATGTATATATAATTGGTTTCAAAAAAATGGAATATAAATTAAATTCAAGAAAATTGGTCGGGGCAAGACTTGTCTGATGTGGTTCAATCGAGACGCGGTCAAAGATGCCACTGAGAAAATTTCATATTTTGCATATTGAAAGTTTGACTTTGAACACGTTCTAACACCGATAAAACACGCTAAAATTTGTATTGTTAGGACACCAAGGACTTGGGAATTCATAAATGGGTGTTTGTCACGAGTTTCGAAACGTATGTGGTTCGTTACGGAGTGTGAACTTGCATTGATTGATGTAAATAAAACCAGAAGGAAACCATGCATGAATTCATGTTTTATTTTTTATTTAAATTTCAGTACTGCATACTCCATTCCATAAATGAATGTCGTGGGCTAAGCCCGTCGAGTTCCTCTTTCTGGTAAGTCAGAAACAGCGAAGGCCTACCCCACCGAGCAGAACTGCCCTACTCATTACGAGTCGGAAATGACCTGAGGACTACCAAGTGAGGTGCAAAAGCTCTCATGACGAGTCGAAAACGTCCAAATATCTACCTAGTGAGTACTGGGGGGTCCGCAAGTAGGACCGGTCAACGGCTACTAACATGACACTGTTGTTGACCGAGGCCTTGCAAAAGAGACGGAATTAGTGGCCATTTTTTTTTGTCATTATTTATCTTTGTTTTCGAGTCTTAACTTATTTATTTCTCGTATGGACTTAAGTTATTATTGTTGGTTTTTTATGAATACATCATGGGCTCCTCAAGACTTTACTCATTGGGATTTTTTTTACTGTTTGGTAACAAGTTGCAGATCCTACGATGAGCCGCGGCTAGGAGGTGCTAGGCGACTACCTTTAGGAATGACTTCGACTGCTTTTCTCTTGTAGGCGTTTGATATATATATATGTATATATATATATATCATAATTATTAATTTTTGTGGGTTTTGAGAGACTTGAGGAATACCTAATGTGTATCACTTTTGTATCTATCACCTTCGATGCATGGTATTTATGCATATTTTGTCGAGTCTCCACCCCTTAGGATATACTTTTGATTAATGAAAACATATTATATTTGTTTTTTATTGTCATTTCTATTAAGGCTTCCACGCTTATAATTGCTTAATTTTATCAAACCACTCAACTCAATGATGAATGCTAAGTCAATGCTAATAAGACTTATATTTTCTCTAAAAAGGTTGAATAATTAACTAAGCATTAGAAACGTGTAAGTTAAGAAATGAGAATTTGGGTCGTTATTGAGATGCGTGCAGTGACGTGACGGTCTTGATGACGTGTTCGGGCAAAGTGGTGGTGCCCGATTTGTATCGGGATTCGGGGCCGTCACAATTGGTATCAGAGCCTAGGTTTGAGAGAACCTAGGGATGAGGAAACTGAGATAATCTTTAACAAACAAACTCTAGAGTGGAAACTCGAATATCCTGACTTAGAACCTTAGTTGTGGAGTGAATATGAGGCGGGTAGAACCAGGGATTATAGGTGATATATTTTGATTGTAATAGTATATATACGTATTACGAGGTTGATTCGAGAATACGTTTGCAATTGCATATTTCATATGGACGGACAACCGACCCCACCCGCGACTGATAAATATAAGAAGAGCGACGCGACATGCATTGTCGAGATGGATCAGAGTATAACAGATAAATTCACGGCACATGATCGACAGTTCGAGCGGATGATGACATTGACTCACGCTCTGTCCGTAGCCATTGCGACACTTACAGATGCTTTTACCCCGAGTACCCCTGAGACGATCGTTACCCGAGCTGTCCAGGGTACAACAGTGATTGAAGTGATGGCACACACTACACCTCCCACCTCAGTTACAGAGAATGCCCCTGTCGCGACACCAGTCCATATGCCTATTCGGGCGCTCACTGTTGAGACTTCCTTGCAGGCTAGAGCTAAGCTAACCAAAGAATTTGTATATTTTCAGCCTGGTTACTTTTATGGAGGAGACCCAGAGACGGGAGTGGTTGTTAGCACACGAGAAGCTTCATATGCTATTGAGGATCCATGAAAGTATTCAGGCTAGGTTGTTTGGGGTACATGCTTAGAGAGGAGATTTGGAGTATGGTGGACTACTTACACGAGCTAGGTCGAATTTCTACGTTTTCTATTGAGTCAAGTTTTCTATTTGGGGCATTTGTAGGCCGTCTTTGTGGTGACCAAACCATGAGCAACCGCCCTTCCTTAATCTTTGTATCAATTGGTGCTACTCCTATGTTGTCTTTGAATTTCTATATTTCTTATTATATCTTTACGAGTTTTACCACACATCCACCTAAGCATCATCATTTTCGCTACGTTCATTTTATGTAATTGTTGTTGCTTTATCGCCCAACATTCACTTCCATAGAGCATAGTGACCTAATTGCGGTCCTATAAAATTTTCCTTTTAACTTAGTAGGAACATTTCGATCACAAATCCGCCATTTCTTCCATCCAAACTTGAATTCTATGTGTGACATCATTATCAATGTTACCATCATTTTGTATGATTGATCCTAGGTATCTAAAGTGGTTTACCTTAGGAACTTCTACTTCCCCTAATTTTATCACTCCGTCATCTCGATGTTTAGTGTTTCTAAACTCACAAAGTGCATGTATTCGATTTCGTCTTACTCAACTTAAAGCCTTTAGATTCTAATGTATTCCTCCAAAGTTCTAATTTCCTATTCACTTCATCTTTAGTTTCATCCACTAAGACAATATAATATGCAAATAGCATACACCATGGTATATCCCTTGAATATGTCTAGTTAGTTCATCTATAACTAAAGTAAATAGATATGGGCTTAAAGCCGATCCTTGATGTAGTCCTATCGTAATGGAAAATTCTTTTGTAGCTCCTCGAATGTCTTTATACTCGTTACTACTCCATCATACATATCCTTAATAGTGTCTATGTATCTAGCATGCACTTTTTTTCTAGAACCCACCAAATAACATCTCTAGGGACCCTATCATATGCTTTTTCTAAATCTACGAATACCATATGAAGATCTTTTTTATTTTCTTTATATTTTTCTAACAATCGTCTTATAAGGAAAATTACCTCCATAGTTGACCTCCAGGCATAATATATATATTAATATAAAGTATAATATATATGATACATATATAATATTACATTATAATATCTATATAATTGGTTTGAAAAAATTGGAATAAAAATCAAATTCAAGAAAATTTGTCGGGGGCGAAACTTGTCTAATTTGGTTCAATCGAAACGCGGTCAATGATGCCTTTGAGAAAATCCCATATTTTGGATATTGAAAGTTTGAACACGAGATACAAAAACAACAACAACAACAACATAGCCTCGATCCCAAATTAAGCTGGGTTGGCTACATGAATCAAAATTTTTCATTGTGCTCGATTAAGTGCAATTGATGGTGAGCTTTGCAAACCATTCAAATCCCTCATAATTAATGCATCCCATGTTAACTTTAGTCCGCCCCTACTTTATCGAATTTCTACGGTTTCTATTGAGTCAAGTTTTCTAGTTGGGGCATTTGTAGGTCGTCTGTGCGGTGGCAGTGACCAAACCATCGCAACCGCCTTTCCCTAATCTTTGTATCAATTGGTGCTACTCATACTTGTCTTTGAATTTCTATATTTCTTATTCTATCTTTACGAGTTTTACCACACATCCGCCTAAGCATCCTTATTTACGCTACGTTCATTTTATGTAATTGTTGTTGCTTTACCGCCCAACATTCACTTCCATAGAGCATAGTGGCCTAATTGCGGTCCTATAAAATTTTCCTTTTAACTTAGTAGGAACATTTCGATCACAAATCCGCCATTTCTTCCATCCAAACTTGAATTATATGTGTGACATCATTCTCAATGTTACCATCATTTTGTATGATTGATCCTAGGTATCTAAAGTGGTTTACCTTAAGAACTTCTACTTCCCCTAATTTTATCACTCAGTCGTCTCGATGTCTAGTGTTTCTAAACTCACGGTGCATGTATTCGATTTTCGTCATACTCAACTTAAAACCTTTAGATTCTAATGTATTCCTCTAGAGTTCTAATTTCCTATTCTAACACAGATAAAACACGCTAAAATCAGTATTGTTAGGACACCAAGGACTTAAGAATTCATAGGTGGGTGTCGTGATGACCCTCTCCTAATCTAGGGCACCGCGCGACCTAATCCCGTAATTAAGCCATAATCATATCCACGCAAGACTTAACTACGTATTAGTCGGCCTTTACAACCTAGACGCCTCTTTTCTCGTGTTCGGGATTAGTAATACACTAGTCCTACAAGTTTATAAAATTTAGAGTTAATTAAAACTTTTTATTAATTTAATTAATTAACAAAAGTCTTATTGATTATGCGGAAGCAATTAGTAACTTATGCGGAAGCCATTTATAAACTCCTAAGTGTGGAAAACCAAGAAATGACATCACATATATAAAGTCATCAAAATGCATTGAAACATTAAAATAGTCTAAGTCAAGTTGGGGAACTAACGCTCAACCCAATATACAACCCCAAATAGTATCTCGGAAGACATATAACATAAACAATCAAAATACCAAAAGAAGACCTACGATCGATGCGGTGGCGCATGCGCGCGGCACAGGGATAATCGCCGATCTTCTCCTTTTGGCTTTGCTAGTAGATGGCTCTGCACCACATTTGTCATAAAAAGTACGATAAGTACAAGAATAAAACGAGTAATCCCCAGATGACAAGTTTAATTTGCATTTCCAAATATTCAAATGGTATTTAAAAGCATATAAATGGGAAAAGCTGGAAAATAAACCATATGCGAGTAAATACCAGAGTTAAACAAGTGATGCGACAGGCTAAGTAGTGGTGATTTAGGTCCGATCGGCAATGAAACAAGTCACTCCAGGACTCAATAATCATATAGCATAAGGGACTCTAACCCAAGTGTTACCAAGAGACTCAACCCACGGTGTGTAGACCACCTCGGGGACTCAACCCCGAGTGTCATACGGTGTCGGGTAACATGTGCCGACATCCTAGGGACTCTAACCCGAGTGAGTCGTGCACACCTCGATCGAGTACGAGACTTAAATGAGAAAACTACTTTTTAAATTTCAAGAAATACCAAGTATGGATTGTCAAGGCATATGCACATCTACACACCTAAACAAATATGGAATACAAGTCCTCTTAAACATTTATAAGATATTCACTAGCCTAATAGCATGATATTTATCATTCGATTCACATTTAAAACAACAAGAATAGACATAACATGAGATAGAATCAATGAATCAAATTAAATGAATGGATATCATGCAAACTAGACTCATCAAGTGAGCATAGACACAAAGAACACATGATATAAGAATACAAAGGCAAAATAGTCAAAAGGATTATGCAAGGACAACAATTAATAGAAAAGAAATGTCAAGTAAAGTTGCAATTGTGTATACTCACAACAACAAAGTAAAGTCCTAGCTTTCTTGGCTTCCCGATACTCCAAATCTTGTATTCGCTCTCCGTACCCTTTTCCTAGGTTTCTAAGTTTGGTGTCTCATTAGTTCAAATATAGTGGGTTTAAGCTCAATTTAGCGGTGTTTATTGTGTATTTAAATTGGTTCAATAGACTTTAAATCAATCTTCATAAATCAACCCCTAAAGGCTAAATTAAGTTTCAATTTCGGTCCTACATTTTAATGCACTTTTAGGCATGAAATGGTCCAAATATCAAAATCCTCCATAAATACAATTATTATTGGTCTCTCTCTTAGCTTTCCAGAAAGGTTTAGTTTGCAAAATTCGATTTAAAATGAAAGAGATGTCATGATTTTACTAAACATAGGTCTAATTGAAATTTAATCCGACCAGCGGATTTAGAAAATCTATTTCTCCTAATATATAGTTCCTAAAAATGTAATTTTTGGTCGCAAAATGAGAAAATATACCCAAATACAACATACTAAAAGATCAGATAATTTGGATACGTAGTTAGGGAGTTATGCCCTTAACAAGTTTAGTTTCAAAACTTTCATTTTTAATTCCAAGTACCTATTTTTAGAGCATGTTTGGACATAAAAACATTTGAATCAAAATACCTTGAGTTAAGCAAAGTTATTCCCCTTTAAATAAGCTTTCAAAGGCCACCTTTGGTTTGGATCAATCTGGATCTAAAATGGGCAGATTATGACCAAATTACCTAGGTTGATTCCTAATACAACATGCATAATTCTAGTTTTGGTGTTGCAAATTCAAAAATTCATTTCTTTATGATTTCAAAACCAAATTAATAACTTCAATATAGCTGGATTATCACTTGAAATGAGGAATCCAAATATATAAATCAATTATAAATACTCAATCATCTACCATTTGAAATTAGCATAAAACCAGAACTTGTTCTAATTTCAACTAAAAAGATGTGTACCTAGTTGATGTAGCACCCTAGCTTGAGAATTTCTCACCAACTTCCATGGATTCCTTCAACACCTTGATGATTCACTCCTCTCCAAAGCCAATTCCTTCTTCTTGTCCGCAAAAATGAATGAGTGATTTGGTTTGCATGTTGTTTGATCACTAATGTTATATATTAAGGTGATGTTCCTTCCTAGCCCTTGATCTCCATGGATTTATGTATCCCGAGGAATATCTAATGGTCCACCTCTTGCTATATATCTCACTAACTCCCACTAACTCAACCTCGAGTGACACCATTTCATTACTCACCTAGTTCCTAGATGTGCCAATGTGTATCTCTAGACCAATCATATGATTTCCATTTAATTTACTCAACTATAGGTCTTTAATCGATTTACATTAACAAACAAAACCATAGGCTTATAAGTAATTCCTTATTTCATATTAGTATTAAATAAGACTTACCAAAATGCTAATACCGGTTCCCTGGCTCGCACGCTACTCGAGGCGTGTCCCCGCTCTCGTCTCGACGCCTACAACTGTACAAATCGACTTAGTAAGTCTACACAATACATAACACTAGGCATACATCAATATAAAAATACAATATACCTCGGCCACGTGCCTCGGTCGGTGCACGTATCACAGTGTAGGTCCCACGTCAAGGGTCGGTGATCCTGATTAAGGAATTAAAACGGGGGTTAGAGATTTGGGCGTGACGGTGTCTGTCACGAATTTCGAAGCACGTGTGGTTCGTTATGGAGTGTGAACTTGCATTGCTTGAGGTAAGTAATCGTAGGAAACCATGCATGAACTCGTGTTTTATTTTTTATTTAAATTCCAAGATCTTGCGTACTCCATTAAAGTAAATGAATGTCGTGGGCTAAGCTCCGTCAAGTTCCTCTTGGTTATGAGTCGAAAACGGCGGAAGTCCACCCCATCGAGTGGAACCGCCTACTCATTACAAGTCGAAAATGACCCGAGGACTACCAAGTGAGGTGCGAAAGCTCTCATGTGGTGAAAACGTCAAAGGATCTACCTAGTAAGTAGTGTGGGGTCCGCAAGTAGGACCGGTCGACGGCACTTAGATTGGACATCATTGTCGACCCTCGGCCTTACGAAAGAGACGGACTTAGTGGCCATTTCTTTTTGTTATTCGACATTCATATATATCTTTGTTTCCGGTCTTAACTTATTTCCATACGGTTGAAGTGTTCCTTTATTATTTACTTCCGTATGGGCTAAGTTATTATTGTTGATTTCTTATGAATACATCATGCGCTCCTTTAGATTTTACTCATTTGGAATTTGTTCTTGTTTGGTAACAAGTTGCGAGATCTTACGACGAGCCACGACACTGGAGGTGCTAGGCGATCGACTACCTTTAGGATTGCCTTCGATTTGGTTTTTCTCTCGTAGGTGTTTGGTATAGATATATATATTTCATAATTATTAATTTTTGTGGGTTTCGAGAGACTGGAGGAATACCTGATGTGTATCACTTTTGTATCTATCACCTTTGATGTATGATATCTATGCATATTATGCCGGTTTTTCACAACTTAAGATATACTTTTGATTAATGAAAACACACTATATTTGCTTTTTATTGTCATTTCTATTAAGTCTTCCGCACTTATAATTGCTTAATTTTATTAAACCACTCAACTCAATGATGAATGTTAAGTCAGTGCTAACAAGGCTAACATTTTCTCTAAAAAAGTTAAATAATTGGTGAGCATTGGAAACGTGTAAGTTAAGAAATGAAAATTCGGGTCGTTATCGAGATGCGTGCGGTGACATGGCGGTCTTGATGACGTGTCCGGGCAAAGTGGCGATTTCCACTTGTATTGGGATTTGGGCGTCATGTTAAAAATAATTATAATTTTTCTCTCAACAAATTTATTTTCATATAATATCAATTTTGATACTTAGTTTTGGTCGCTTCGCACAGGATGCCGACTTGTTAATAATAGTGAGAGAAAAGTGTAATGGATTGGTGAGATTACACTTCACCGCACTCATTTTAAGTGAAACCATTCGGATGCTCTAACGTAGGTAGAGAGTCGTCTTCGAAACCGCCACACAAATGAGGACCAATTAGTTAAGGACACGTGTTCGATGTTCACGCGTGACATTAGAGTAATTATGAAGAAGTTTGTGAATCTTACAAAGATTTTTAACCACAAAACTCTATTTTCCTCTATTTAACAGTTCTAATACATCAAACTATATTTCTTCTCCATCCACAAATTCTATTTTTCTTTGAAAATGAATATTTTCTTATCGCTCTTCTTTACATATTACTTACGACTCCCTCTTTTTTTATATACTCACTCTTAACCATACACAAATCTATATTATATATAATGTCAATATTCCCAATGATTTTTTGTTAAACGCAAATTTGCTTTATTCTCTAATGTGCCCCTCGCTTTTAATTTTGTCATTGGCTAGAACAACCTAAAAAAACTACTTTAACGGTATTATAGGAAAACCACGTTTTTAATTAACATATAGATATCAATTACTCATGAAAACTTAAAGAGCATCTCTAATGGTAAATGTGGATTTGAGATGTGGATTGCTGCCACGTCAGCGCTGTGGAAGAGTAGACATTCAATGCATAAAATCGTCTCAAATGGGTAATGTGGATAGGGTCTATCCTTGATGATGTGGCAATAACAACCCACCTATTTTTTTTATTTTTTTTGTTCTCCGGTCATGCCTTGATTGTTATTTATGTATACAAGCAACGATGAAAAAATAGCCTTGTTTGTATTTATCCTTTTTTACTAAAACTTATTTGTATTTATCTTATATATATGATAACTACAAAAACCATCCAAAAAAATGGGACCTATACTAAACGCAAAGTAGCGTACAAATTATTCTTTTTCGTCACTTTTTTGTATTTTTTATTTAATTTTTTATGAGGTGGCATAGCGCACACTTTGTCTATCGCACCCTCTATTTTTAGAGGGTATAGAGGGTACGATTGACAGTGTGGACAATTATTTATACCACATCATCTCCACAGTGTTAATCCACATTATCATTGGAGAGAGTTTTTTGATTGGAGTGTCTATCCAATCTTAGGTGGCATACATCCACCTCCAACCCACATCCTCATTGGAGATGCTTTAAACACGTGGTCCTGAAAAATTGAAACATTAATATGTGGTTTAGTAGTTAATATAACTATCCTAAAAAGTTGTCTTTTATATGAAAAACGCATTGACGAATTTCAGATTTTAAATAAAAAACTGCCAAAACACAACTAAACTTCAAAAGTCTCTCCTAAATGTCCTCCTTAAGTTCAATTAACCAAAAAATTTGCAATTATCCACCCCTCTCTCTATCACACGTGTCCCCCTCCTAACTTTTCTCTTCCTACTTCGTATCTCCTCGCTCTTCATGATCTTTCTCTCACGCAAAATGCAAGTCGATTATGAAACTAAAAAAATAAAACGCACGTCGATTATGAAAGCGAAAAATCTATCTTTGTAAAAATACCGATCTCGAACCGCAATAAAACTCAAGAAAAAAAAGGCAATACAATTTCATTCGATTTTGTTCAATCAATTGAAGAAAGCCTCATGACCATTAATTTCCTTATTTTATCTCATAATTTCATGTGTCAATTTAGTAAGTTTATTAATTTGTTGCATTTCTCAATTGGTCTCCTCATATATGCGAGATAAGCAATTAATCACAAAATAGCATCAAAGCAAGAGAGACCAATTGCCATTCCAACTATTTGTTTAAATGGCATGGCATTGTGATTAAGGGAAGACTTTTAATTTCTCTATGTTGAGATGGCATTGCAACCCAACAATGCACTTTGGTGGACATTACATTGAAGATGTTTGGGGTGTTAGTCTCTTAAGGCATGCATTTATGTTACTTCCTTTTTTTTTATGCAAGGTTGTGCTATTATTTATGTGTCTTGAAAAAACATGCGTGTGCTTTACCAAAAAAAAAAAAAAAAAAAAAAAATTGTGTGCGAGAGTCTATTCAGTGCTGCGCGTGAATCTTTTTGGTTCCTTATTTTTGGGTGGGCGGTGATCTAACACAATGTGTGTGTGTTATGTTTAACTAAAACACTTAGGGTGTGTTTGATAGCAAAAAAAAATCTTCAATGAGAAAAAACTTTTTTTTTAGCAAATCTTCTCGAGAGAATTTTATAAATTTTTTTTCTCATAGTTGTTTGATTGCATGAGAAAGAATTTTCTTTTATGATTCAATCCGTGTGCGCATCTAAATCATCGTCGATGTCGGGCGGCTCGACGATGATGTTGGTGACGAAGTCGGAGACGAAGAGAGAAAGAAAAAGTATATATCCGCGAAAGAGTAGCGAGATGCCAAGTTTGTTTTGTGGAAGAAATGATCGGTTCGTGAGAGAGATGGAGAGATTTTCGATTTTCCACCCTAAGGGTGTGTTTGATAGCAAAGAAAATGAAAAAAATCATAGAAAATCGTCTATTTTTTTTACGTAACCGTTTTTCCACTTTGGTTTGATAACTTTGTAATCGCACCGAGAAAAAAAAACCACATCCCCCTATTTTCCTCATTTATTTTCCCATCTTTTAGCGTGGAAAATTGAAAATCTCTCTATCTCTCTCACGAATTGATCATTTCTTCCACCCAAACAAACTTGGCCTCTACTACTCTTTCGCGAATACACACTCTTTCTTTCTCTCTTCGTCTAGGCCGTCACCAACATCATCGTCGAGCCGCCCGACATCGACGATGATTTAGATGCGCACACGGATTGAACCATAAAAGAAAATTCTTTCTCATGCAATCAAACAACTATGAGAAACTTTTTTTTATAAAATTCTCACGAGAAGATTTGCTAAAAAAAGTTTTTTCTCATTGAAGAAATTTTTTGCTATCAAACACACCCTTAATATAGAAATATTCTCAATGAATCTCTTACAACACATACGAATAATTTTGGTCTCATTTCTAACTCCTGCACTTTTGCCTTTGAGTTGTTGCCTAGGAGATAAGAAGCTAAAGCGAGAGGCTTTGCGGCGATACGATTTAGGCGCTAAATCGAGGATATTCTTCATCAATGATTTTCGTGGATAGCCATGAGTGGGTTGGGCGTGTGCCATATGAAGTTGTTAGATCAAAAAGATGATCATATTAATTTGTAGGTATACAAAAAATATTTATAGGTATATAAAGGTGCATATATGTTGTGTTTCTTTTTTTGGGGTGTGTGGTTGGGGGAGTCAAGGTCCAAAAAGTCGATGACTTTTTTCCTTTGAATTCAAAGTTTCTATTTTATAATGAGTTTGTGCTTTGTAGCCGTTAAAAATGTATATCTTCCTTCCTATATATTTGATGGTAAAGTAATCTTTCTTTGTTAGAGCAGATATAAAATTTTATTTGTAATTTTTTGCAAGAAAGTTTAGTTTAATGACAATGCATTGCGATCAGTACCGATCCCAACAAAAGAAGGTAAATGTTTAGTTTTAATGACAATACATATGTTGCGAAAATAAAGATCTTCGCCTTACGTGCGGAGCACGCGCTGCCTTGACAAGTATATAATAATCTTATTTAGTATATTATATGAATTAATAAATTAAAAAATGTATGCTAAAATTAAGGACCAAACATGTTTTACATATTCAAGCAATAGGTTTATTTCAATTAAACACAGTAAATTTATTAACATATCCAACGGCTATATGCTATAGACAATGAATAGATCATTACTCAATCCATAAACCCATCATAGCGTGATAAATGAAACATCATTTAGAAATATTGAAGGGGACTAATCTCTTAGAAAGTAATAGTCTTATGTTTTATGTCGCTATGTGATGCATTGATGTGGACTCAGTCGTTGGGAATTTTAGATGGTGGTTTTCGAAACAGGTGCATTGGTAGGTCTTCGGCAAGCGAGCATGAACAATTCTAAGTTAGGACAAGTGCTTCAAGACTGCAACAAAATATGATGATATATCTAAGTTAGGACAAGTGCTTCAAGATGGCGGTTTTCGAAACAGATGCATCTTCTATACAGATTATAGCTGATAAAGGCAATATCCTCCTTACCTATCAAAAACCATCTTTTTATCTTGAGAATTTCTCCTAACTCTTCGAATTCATTCTATACAGATTATGGTTGATAAAGGCAAAATCCTTTTGACAAATATAAAATATATACTTACAATTGGGAGCGATTGAGGAACTGATTGATTACTTGATGATGATGGAAGAATCTGGCTCTGATACCAAATTGGTGGTGGATGACGACGATATTGGCGCGAATGTATTGAAAAAGGGTTTCTATGATAAAAACTAAAAGGATCAATGGTTTCAAGCGAACGACTGAAATTAAAACAAAGACTAGTTGTTTCAAGAGAACATTGATTTTAAGAGAAAGACTCGTAAAAGAAAAAATATGAAGCTTAAACTTTTGAATGAGGTGTTCCTCAAATGAAGCTTATATTTATAACCAAACGAATATGAAAATTGTGGCCATTAACAAAATGCTAAAGGAATGGCTCACAATTAAAGACACCACACTTAATGTGTTGGCAAAAACATACAAAAGTAAAAGACAAATGACGCACTATCATGGAAATATACTTCAATGACTCACCTATGCTTTAATAAAAGAAAGAAAAAAAAAGACGTATCATCTTGAAAATATGATTCTAGACCGACTATTAACAAAGATTTAAGTCCAACTAGCCTTTGGCGTGAAGGATCTTCCACACAAAACACTACGCATCTACTTTAATAAAATAGATTCTTGATAGATCGCTTACAAAGATAAAAAAGTAGACATCAAATAATTGATGGACAACCGTATGATCGAAAGCTGGCTGAATGATGCTTAGCTGTATAATGATGCGATTCCCATGTTTGGCGCTTGTAGAGAAATTATTGAGCCGAATGAGTGATGCTGATGTAAGCTGAATTATTGGTGGTCATGTGTAAATTATTGAGCTGAATGAATGATTGAGAATGAATGAGAATGAATGAGAATGAATGAGTGACGTAATCCAAGAGGCAAGCTGATGGGCCTCGAGGCATGGGCCTGAAGGCAAGCATGAGCTTGGAGGCATGAGCCTGAATTACTTATGTTGGCATAGGCTTGATTTAGAATTCAAAAAAATCAGAGTGAAGAACTAGCCCCTTCTTTAAAGTTATTTCTTGATGTTCTTGATTGAAGTTCTTCAACTCACTTCATTCGTTCTTCCATTCGTTGAAGATCTTTGAAGGATTGTTGTAGCGAGGTCTCGAAGATAATTGGTTAGAGGAGGAGGGTTGAATTGGTTTTTCGGTGTTTCTTCCTTTTGGAGACCGACTTCTTTATAAGTTTTAGGAGTGGATGGTTGTTTGAAAACCAAATCTACTGGTGTTATGAGAATTGGTTTATCTTGGATAGGAGTAAATTAACCTTCTTTGTTACGATCGACATCGAATTTATCCCACCACTTAACATGAATTTCTTGGATTAAATAATGGGAAATTCTTTTGTATGTATGGGTGATCTTATAGGTATTATAGTTCCACTCGAGGATCCACGGAATGGTATATTTTTGAATGAATTGGAAGGATAAAAGTTTTTCCTTTTCATATAAAGTCTTGACTTTATATGGTAGAATTTGTTCTATTGGGCGAAATTTTGACCACCATTCATGGAGGAACCAAGCTGGCAAGGTAATTTGTAGTGACTTTTTGAATGTTATATACCATGAATGGCCTTCTGTGGGATCATTGTAGAACAGGATAACTTTCCATGCTTCTATATAATCATTGTAAGTGACATATAGAAGGGGATGAGTGGTTAAAATTGTCATTGATTGATACATGAAAGGTGATTGCTTGATAAGACTCTGTCGAGCCCATTCTTCCATGGTAAGAACCTTTTGAATCTTTATTTTTGAATATGCTATTACTTCTGTCCCTGGTTTCTTGAAATGTTCAAAGATTACTAGAATGTGTTTGAGAAAGTAAAGCTTCATAGAACTTCATTGAGACTTGAGGTCATTTTGGGATAAAATGATAAGTAGGAGGGATAAGGATTTTGACTTGATTTTCTAGGGATTGTCTATAAGAGAATGTTCTAGAAGTATGACTATATGGTGATTACTTCGTTGATAGATGGAACGGTCATCGGGTTTATTGTATTGATTGCATAGAGGAGAAAATTTATTAGAAAAAGATGATTTTTGATAGGTAAGAAGGGTTTTGCCATTATCAACCATAATCTGCATAGAATGAACTCGATGAGTTATGAGAAATTCTCGAGATAAAAAGTCTGGAAGAGAATTATTTTCTCCCTTAATATATTCAATATCAAAATAAAAAATACTTAAAAAAGCTTGCCATCTGGCAAATATTTGTTTAGAAACTAGATTTTTTATATCTTTTAAAAGTATTTTTTTGCAGATTTGTAATCAACCATTATCAAAAACTTTTGATTCAAAATATCATATTGAGATTTTTGAACACATAAAACTATTGCTAATATCTCTTTTTGACCATTGCGTAGTTTTTCTGGGTGTCATTCCATAATTTTGAGGTATAACAGACTAATTGTTCATTTCCATGATGAAGTTTTTGTAATAAAATGCCACCATAACCTAAATCAGAGGCATCAGTTTGGATAATTTTTGGATAAACAGGATTAGCTAGATGAAGACATGAGAGTGACTTAACTTTGGATTTGATGAGTTGGATGACTTTAGTATGATCTAAAGTCCATTGAAATTTTACATATTTTTTAAGAAGATCTTGTAATACTTTTCTATCTTTAGTTGCATCTTTATAAAAATCTGTTAAATAGTTAAGGCATCCTAAAAATCTTTGTAGTTGCTTTTTATCTGTGAGTTGATCTGAGAATTTTTCTGAAAAGTCAATAACTCGATTTATAAGGGTTGTGGTTTGATTTGTAATCTTAAAACCTAAATTTTTTTATTGAAGTTTGAAAAAGCTTTATTTTTTCGTTGGGATAATACTAAACCATTAGTTATTATAATTTGTTGAAATGTATTTAGAAAAAATAAGTATATCATCAATATATACTAAAATATATCCATGATAAGGATGAAAAATTTCATTCATCATCTTTTGAGATCCATATGGAGCATTTTTAGTTCGAATGGCATAACATTCCATTGATATTGATCAAAATGGGTATTAAACAAAGTTTTATATCTGTCTTCTTTCTTAATCTGTATTTGCCAAAAACCAGATTTAAGAGTAATTCCTTTAGCATCTTTGTTAATGGCCACAATTTTCTTATCTGTTTGGTTATAAATACAAGCTTCGTTTGAGGAACACCTCATTTGAAAGTTTAAGTTTTATATTTATTCTTTTACGAGCCTTTCTCTTGAAATAAGTCATTATCTTGAAACAACTAGTCTTTGTTTTAATTTCAGTCGTTCGCTTGAAACCATTGATCCTTTTAGTTTTTATCATAGAAACCCTTTTTCAATACATTCGCGCCAATATCGTCGTCATCCACCACCAATTTGGTATCAGAGCCAGATTCTTCCATCATCATCAAGTAATCAATCAGTTCCTCAATCGCTCCCAATTGTAAGTATATATTTTATATTTGTCAAAAGGATTTTGCCTTTATCAACCATAATCTGTATAGAATGAATTCGAAGAGTTAGGAGAAATTCTCAAGATAAAAAGATGGTTTTTGATAGGTAAGGAGGATATTGCCTTTATCAGCTATAATCTGTATAGAAGATGCATCTGTTTCGAAAACCGCCATCTTGAAGCACTTGTCCTAACTTAGAATTGTTCATGCTCGCTTAGAAGACCTACCAATGCATATGTTTTGAAAACCATCTAAAATTCCCAACGACCGAGTCCACATCAATGCATCACATAGCGACATAAAACATAAAACTATTAATTTCTAAGAGATTAGTCCCCTTCAGTAATGTGACGGCCCCAATTTTTCACTGGCACCGCCGCCTAAGCCTAACGTGGACCCCCGAGCCAGTCTCGCAAGGTCACCGCAGACCTAGTCAGCCTTCCAATCCATCATTATCAGTAAATTCAAAAGTTTTAAGTTGAGTTATTAATATTTTTCGATATTTTACAATTAAGCGGAAGCAATACTACATTAAATAACTCAACAATAAGGTAAAAGAGTTAGGCAACCTAATTGTGGAACCCAACATAAATGTATCACATCGGATGAGAGTAAATAAAAGATATACAAAAATATTCACCTAGCTATGGAGCTTTCCCTTTGTTACTCATCTGCAGCTCTGCACTCAGTCAAACACGAGATTGACGAGCCCGGGTAAGTAAAATCCAGTAGAATCTAAACAGTAATTCAAGGTAAAATAAAGCAGTCTAAAAGTCATGCAGATAAAAAAGAAAACTGTACGGAATGCATAATCATGAGACTGTAAAACAATGAAAGTACAACAAGAATGAGTGTCAAAGGAAACAATAAAGAAATGTGCCCAAGTAGTCTAAGACCACCGAATGCGGGTGCCACAGGGTCGGGGTCACAGAGTCGCGGCAACGCCAAGCAGACTCGGTCATTGAATGCGACATCGCCGTACCTAAAATGTCGCGAATGAGGGATATCAACGGCGCCCCGGATAAAGCACATCTCATTCCGACCAAATACTGTGACTCGAGGTCATGACCCCGGTTGCGAGCCGACAACCACTCCAATCAGAGACACGAGTACGACTCACTTGGCCCTCGGACACTCATAAGTGAGTGGGAATTCCAAGAAAAGGACATGATTCAACATCAAACAAAAATGCAAGTTAAATGAAATATTGTACATTTTCTAACTAGTTTACTTACCTCGAAATCTGTAATCAGTCCTCAAGACGTCTCGCTCACGCCTCGATATGCGCACCCGACACCCGACTCCTACGTCCCTGGTGTCCATTTGTACCAATTAAAGTTTTAAGGTCGCATTACGTGCAAGTATAGTATGTGATTATAGATTTGCCATTTTTATTTTCATAAAAATTAAGTTTTTAGCACCATTTTTCGAATTATCCGGAGTGCTAAACGCCCAGAAAAGCCTCGAACTCATTTTTTTCTAGCTTTCCTATTTTTCATATTTTTCGAGGATTTTTCAAAATTTTTTCCATAATTTTTATCAATTTTAATCCATTTTCTATAATTTACAGTTTATAAAAATCAGTTTAATTTACTTTAATAATTAAATATATTATTTTATTGGGGGTGGGTGGGTTCCGACCCGGTTGGATCCGGGTCGGCCCGGTCCGGTCCACGCGGACCCGGGTCGGCCCGGCCCACTTGGGCCCCGGGTCGGTCCGACCCGACCCGGCCCGCGGGGTCATCTTCCTCACCAGAGCAGTTCATGCTCTGGTTCAGATTTTTATTTTTATTTTTTTATTTATTTTTTATTTTTTTTCTGCTGGGGTTGGGTTCGGCCCCAACCCCAGACCACCCTTGGGAGGGAGATGACCTCACAGTCATCTCATTCCTCAACGATGTCGCGCCACCACCATGGCCGACCAACACAACAACGAAAATCAACAACAACGACAGCACAAACGACAACCGAAATCAACAACTCACCTTGTGTTCTTAGTCTCTCTCTTCCGATCTCTCTCTCCCCCTTTCTCCTTATTCTTCTTCCTTCCGATCACCGTTTTCTCTCTGGTCCTTTCTTTTTCTTTCTTTTCACCGAATGGATAAGGTGGGAGTTAAGTATTTGGTGTCCTCGAGATTCATGTAACACGAATCTCGAGGCAAAACCAAAAATATCTACTTTTTCTTTCCATCGCCTTACTGTTGACCACATTATATATATATATATATATATTTTCCGAGTCTCGCGAAATGCGTATCTCGAGACGAATCCAACGACTATGATTTTATTTTGCAAACTATAGGCCATTGCATATTGATTTAATGTGACCACTTTGAAACCACTATAGTCACTTATTAAACAAATCATTAAATTACTTTTAATGTAAATTAATTAATCTTACCCCACGAGCTGCTACCTCGGGCACACATCGACACGCGACTCGAGGCGCGTCCTCGTTCGTGTTTTGGCTCATCGCATTCCCGCATATATTTTTTTTTCAACAATTAGCATTAAAATCTTAAATTTAACATTCTCGGTGTCTCCACTCAAGATTCGGACATACATATTCGACGGGCGGGTCCCACATACGACTTTGACTTGACACGTGGCACAAGTCAAATTTTTGGGCCGTTACAATCTTCCCAACGAATTAGAATTTCGTCCTCGAAATTTACGCACTTCGTTAGTTTGTTATGAGTGAAGACCCAAGGCCATACCCGCCCAAGGTCATACTCGCCCAAGGCCATACTCGCCCAAGGCCATACCCCCATCTTACTCTGTAAGGCTGGGCTCCTCCGTGACGAGCTGGGCTCCTCCGCGACAAGCTGGGCTCCTCCGTGACGAGCTGGGCTCCTCCGTGACCTCCAAGCAATGAACACACCATCTGCCTCCTCCCATCAATATATGTCAGGGCAACATACTCGCAACATATATTGGAATACAAACGAACATTTTAGTCTCATGATCCACCGTCAATAACCTACTCATATCCACAGTATGTCCGCGAGAATGTAAATCAAGCTCTCTGACTGTCCGTCCGTTCCTCTGATCGAGTGGTTCTCAACCCAACTCATACCCTCTATCAAGGTACAATGGTTAGTAATCGGACCTGGCGTGGCAATAGCATGAATCCGTTCTCAGTCGTCCACACGCCCATACAGATACGTTGAAATCTCTGTCTGTGCACTCGACTGGATCTCTAACCTTGTCTCTGGCCACTGCCTCTGCCATCAACCCTCTGATGGTACTTATGCTAAGGGTATGACGTGCTGGCTGATGTAGTGCACCAACGTAATTCTACACTGGACCAACTAACTTTGGCGCCGTATACACTGCATATGGCGGGAACGCAATTAAGCTCGATCTCTTAGCCACTACCGTCTCACTTTATTTTTCCTTTGATCATCTCCAGACCCTCGCACTGATTATGACAATGCCGAGAATACGACTGGTACTCCGATGCGTGCGCTCCCACACTCTCGCCGCCTATAGCCCTCGCCTAAGCCTCATGTCTCGTGCTCGGGAGCGTCGTCACCCAACAAAACCAATAATTTCCAGGAAGTCGTGTATGACGTAGTAAGCTTGGTTAGTGTCCGTGCCGGCCTTACTCCCGGCATACCTCATCACGCGTATACACCGATTCATCCACTGCAACCGACTCTCCGGTCCTCTACCGAATGGTCTGAAACGTAGTCATCTTCAGGCTACGGACTGTTCCCCATCGACACTTCCGTAGTACGCCACCAGACATCGACCTTGCCGACCAGTGGAGTTGATATACTCGGCGCATTTGCGCTGATACGGCCCGTACATCATGTATCTTCAAGGTTAGTACCCAAGACAACTTTTCTCAATATTGCCTCTAAAACTCGCGAGCCTGCCTCACTTCAACTGTAGCCTTAACACCCGTATCAATCGGCGTGCTCGGCGTATCCTCAGCCGGTGTCTCAGGTATAGGAGATACTATCGGCCCGAACATGTGTCACCTCGGTCAGTGCCGGTCTTGCCTGAACTGGAGATGTTTTTCAGGTTGGTTATGAACTGTAAAACACGCTCAGCCTGAATAACTAGCGCTGCTGACATAGACGCGACGGTGTAACCTGTGCCCTTAACAATCGAAAAATCTCCTCCAGTTGTTGGTAGTGCGATGCATGCGATGCGATGTTTGCAGCTCCTCCGCACTCACGAACCGCGAACTGCAGCCCCACGATCATTCCTAAACCCTGTCCGAAACGTCGTCGCATTTTCCACAGCCACGAATCCTCGATATCGTATATATATTACAACACAACAAATATACCATATCGAATACATTTTTACAACATGCACTACTTGCACAAAAATTTCCTTTCAGTACGTTTACTAACGCACCTGAACAAATTTTAAAATGTGAGCAGTCTTGAGATGTACAATCTCGTAAGATTTATACTTAGGTGGCCACTAACCGTTAGAACGATTCGCAGACTCTACCTCAGCTCGTAACACTTAATTCATTTATAAGTCCCTAAAGGTGGTGGTAGACTTCACCAACCCTGAGACTATAAATGCATAGTGTCACCAAAGTGGAGTTACTTGGGCTTCTGATCCAACAGTACTACTCCAATGCTTTCGTCAAAGCTAAAGGAGTCCGTACATGATGTAATCGTTAGCTCTCAAGTCATCTCGACACTCTGCTCCTTTAGAGTCTGCGTAATCCCCCTTGTCTCATAATTAATTTTTTTTATAGTGCACCTATTGATGTATTTCTTTTTCCTAACCCTTCACCTTCTATCTCATCTCAAAATTTGTCAGTTTTAAAATTCTTACTTGGAGCATAAATAAGAATTGTTGAACACTCTTGATCGAGTTTTACTTTGCTTGGCAATCTATATATATTGTTATGCCCACATCAAGAGCTGCCGTGATTTAGCATCTGTTGGTTAATTTGTCTCAAGTGCATTCAAAAGTTATGGGTCATGGCTCTTGCTGACATGTATGGTCCACACTTGACTCAAAGGGTCCATCAAACCAGGTCATCACATTGTTTGTTTGATGAGCCACTCACTAATATGACAATCAAAATGGTTGTTTTGTTCCACAACATCCCTTGTGCGTCTCTATCCTTGCTTCTTTGGGGTTTGCACCTTCAATTTACCCACCATTTGTTCAAATTGTTAAATTGGCCCTAGTTTTAGGTACCCTCTACTATGGTCCTCAAGTCATCATCATATTGAAAGCCCTTCATCAATTATCTCATATTATAGAATTCATTCAATTTTTATGATGCCTTTCTTTTGCCGCTAGATATTATATTGCTTTGGTCGATCATAATATTGATGACAAAATTTTAAGGCACTTGGAAGCAATTTGCACAACTAGATACTACTCAAATAGCTATGCAAGTAATTGAGACAGCACAGTCTAAATTTAGACTCTGAGGCACTTATATTTGGCCGCAGTCAGCCAATTGCTAACAATCGTGACTCAAGTAACTTACGAGTATATCCTTTTAAGTCAATACAATTCAACTCTTAATATTTGAACTCCAATTCAATATTCAAAATCAATTTCACATACTTTACAAATCCACTTTGGCATTTACATTCCATCTAAGACCCTCAAATTTCTCGAGTTCTTAAAAATATTAACTACACAACCAACTCCTAAAAACCTTTTAAATACAGTAACAAAGTTATTTCAAAACTTACTTCTTCATTTCAAATCTCATTCTCACAAATCCAATCGGTGTTCTAGCATTTTAAAACTCCAAAAGCTCTCTAAGTTCCTAAACATGGATTTCAAGTCCCAAGTTAGACTCAAAGTTATTCAATTGTCTCCATATTACCAATTTAAATTCATTTAGAGACAAACTTCCATTTCAAAACTTCCATTTCAAGTCTCAAGTACTAAATAAAAGGAAATCCTCATTTGAAAACCAATTAAGTTTGTTTGAGTCCTAAATGACATTTTAAGTTTCAATTGGAAACCATACCATTTGTAATACCAAAGTTTCGAATTGAAAACCTTAAAAGTCCTAATTATCTCATTTTACTCAAAATGAATTGTTTCTTTTTCCATTGGCTTCACCGAAAACAATGCTATTTATTTCAATTTATCAATTGAACTAATTAAATTCTAGTTTTACATTTTGTTGCCATTTTTTTTTTTTAAAGCCTCAATAGAAAATGGCATAGATGAGTAAAATATAATTGTAAAAATCTCTAGAGAATAAATAACATTCACTCATAATAATCTAAGTTCAAGTTTGTCAACCTCCCTTGTAACTCAAATTTTATGAGAACCATGCTATTTGTCCCTCATTAGCATTAGGCTAAACTTTGAGGAAACAAAAGTTTAGTAAGAAAGCGAAGAGTTGTTAGTACGCACCCAAATTCATTTATAGGGTAGCTAAATGATCGAGCAAGTCTTGAACTCAAGCTTACTCATAATGCATTTATAATGCACATAACGGTCCACTTAAATCGAATTTGAGGGTGTTCACCTTTTTATAACACATGTCTCCCTAAGAATGGACATTTGTCTATACTAGAAGACTTCAATGAAACAAGTTAGAATTTCTTGCGGCCATTTCATCGAATACTTAATGTGCAACCCCAATATGTTGATCCATAAACTAGATTCTCATGTTTAAGCCTCACCAATGCTTGCCACATCAAGAACTATAAATTTGAACATTGAAACATTATCTCAAATTATCATTTTCAGTTCATTAGACTCAAATCCACTAGAACCACTAAACTTCCTTGACCGCATCATTTCTATTTCTAAAGGATACGAAAACAACATTTCCTTTAAACATTTAATCAAACATATAGGGTGTTGTTACCAAGGGAGAAATTTTGACTATGTAGTTCCCCATCCACCAATAAATATATCAAGTAGAAATCTCCAATTTCTACACTATCTTCCAAGATCAAATCATTACAATCAATCTTCTTTACTATCAATTTCTCTGAATCCGATAAATTTATCGTCAATCTTTTTCAATTTTATTTATCGCGTCTCACGCGATACACAAGAGTAAATATCGTATATCTATCGATAGTAGTATAATACAACACATCAAATATCACATATAGTTCAAATTTAATTTCCCCCAACTCTCCTCACTTCCCAACGAAGACTTCAGTCAGGATCATAGGGTTCCGCTCTAAGTTCAGGGTTCTTAACTTCCGCTGGTTTGCGTCTCCATTGCTTGTGATTTAAATCAAGAGTCGAGTATTTAAACCTTCGTCTCTGATACCAACTGTGACGACCCCAATTTTTCACAAACTGGGCACCGCCCGGTCTAAGACCACGTGGACCCCCGAGCCAGTCTCGCAAGGTCAACGCAGACCTAGTCAGCCTTCCAATCCATCATTATCAGTAAATTCAAAAGTTTTAAGTTGAGTTATTAATATTTTTCGATATTTTACAATTAAGCGGAAGCAATACTATATTAAATAATTCAACAATAAGGTAAAAGAGTTAGGCAACCTAATTGTGGAACCCAACATAAATGTATCACATCGGAGGAGAGTAAATAAAAGATATACAAAAATATTCACCTAGCTATAGAGCTTTCCCTTTGTTACTCATCTGCAGCTCTGCATTCAGTCAAACACGAGATTGACGAGCCCATGTAAGTAAAATCCAGTATAATCTAAACAGTAATTCAAGGTAAAATAAAGCAGTCTAAAAGTCATGCAGATAAAAAAGAAAACTGTACGGAATGCATGATCATGAGACTGTAAAACAATGAAAGTACAACAAGAATGAGTGTCAAAGGAAACAATAAAGAGAGGTGCCCAAGTAGTCTAAGACCACCGAATGCGGGTGCCACAGGGTCGGGGTCGCAGAGTCGCGGCAACGCCAAGCAGACTCGGTCATTGAATGCGACATCGCCGTACCTAAAATGTCGCGAATGAGGGATATCAACGGCGCCCCGAATAAAGCACATCTCATTCCGACCAAATACCGTGACTCGAGGTCATGGCCCCGGTTGCGAGCCGACAACCACTCCAATCAGAGACACGAGTACGACTCACTTGGCCCTCGGACACTCATAAGTGAGTGAGAATTCCAAGAAAAGGACATGATTCAACATCAAACAAAAATGCAAGTTAAATGAAATATTGTACATTTTCTAACTAGTTTACTTACCTCGAAATCTGTAATCAGTCCTCAAGACGTCTCGCTCACGCCTCGATATGCGCACCCGACACCCGACTCCTACGTCCCTGGTGTCCATTTGTACCAATTAAAGTTTTAAGGTCGCATTACGTGCAAGTATAGTATGTGATTATAGATTTGCCATTTTTATTTTCATAAAAATTAAGTTTTTAGCACCATTTTTCGAATTATACCGGGGTGCCAAACGCCCGAAAAGCCTCGAACTCATTTTTTTCTAGCTTTCCCTATTTTTCATATTTTTCGAGGATTTTTCAAAAAAATTTCCATAATTTTTATCAATTTTAATCCATTTTCTATAATTTACAGTTTATAAAAATCAGTTTAATTTACTTTAATAATTAAATATATTATTTTATTGGGGGTGGGTCCGGGTTCACCCGACCCGGTCCACGCGGATCCGGGTCGGCCCGGCCCACTTGGGCCCCGGGTCGGTCCGACCCGACCCGGCCCGCGGGGTCATCTTCCTCACCAGAGCAGTTCATGCTCTGGTTCGGATTTTTTTTTTTTTTTTTTTTTCTGCTGGGGTTGGGTTCGGCCCCAACCCCAGACCACCCTTGGGAGGGAGATGACCTCACAGTCATCTCCTTCCTCAACGATGTCGCGCCACCACCATGGCCGACCAACACAACAACGAAAATCAACAACAACGACAGCACAAACGACAACCGAAATCAACAACTCACCTTGTGTTCTTAGTCTCTCTCTCCCGATCTCTCTCTTCCGATCTCTCTCTCCCCCTTTCTCCTTCTTCTTCTTCCTTCCGATCACCGTTTTCTCTCTGGTCCTTTCTTTTTCTTTCTTTTCACCGAATGGATAAGGTGGAAGTTACGTATTTGGTGTCCTGTTACACGAATCTCGAGGCAAAACTAAAAATATTTACTTTTTCTTTCCACCGACTTACTGTTGACCACATTATATATATATATATATATTTTTTTTTTTTTTCGAGTCTCGCGAAATGCGTATTTCGAGACGAATCCAACGACTATGATTTTATTTTGCAAACTATAGGCCATTGCATATTGATTTAATGTGACCACTTTGAAACCACTATAGCCACTTATTAAACAAATCATTAAATTACTTTTAATGTAAATTAATTAAACGAGCCGCTACCTCGGCACACACGTCGACACACGACTCGAGGCGTGTCCTCGTTCGTGTTTTGGCTCACCGCATTCCCGCATATATTTTTTTTTCAACAATTAGCATTAAAATCTTAAATATAACATTCTCGGTGTCTCCACTCAAGATTCGGACATACATATTCGACGGGCGGGTCCCACATACGACTTTGACTTGACACGTGGCACAAGTCAAATTTTTGGACCGTTACAAGTAATGATCTATGCATTGTCTATAGCATATGGCCGTTGGATATGGTAATAAATTTACTTGTGTTTAATTGAAATTTACCGATCGCAACGCATTGTCATTAAACTAAACTTTCTTGCAAAAATGTACAAATAAAATAAAATTATATATCTGCTCTAACAAAGAAAGATTACTTTACCATCAAATATATAGGAAGGAAGATATAAATTTTAACGGCTACAAAGCACAAACTCATTATAAAATAGAAACTTTGAATTCAAAGGAAAAAAGTCATCAAACTTTTTGGACCTTGACTCCCAACCACACACACCCAAAAAAAAAGAAACACAACATATATGCACCTTGAGCCATTGATATACCTATAAATATTTTTTTTATACCTACAAATTAATATGATCATCTTTTCGGTCTAACAACTCCAGGATGGCACACGCCCAACCCACTCATGGCTCTATCCACGAAATCATTGATGAAGAATATCCTCGGTTTAGCACCTAAACCGTATCGATCATAAAGCCTCTCGCTTTAGCTTCTTATCTCCTAGGCAACAACTCAAAGGCAAAAGTGCAGGGAGTTAGAAATGAGACAAAAATTATTCAGATGTGTTGTAAGAGATTAATCGAGAATATTTCTATGTTAAGTGTTTCATTAAATATAACACACATTGTGTTAGATCACCGCCCACCAAAAAATAGGGAACCAAAAGATTCACGCGCAATACCTAAACAGACTCGCACACACAATTTTTTTTTTTTTTTTTTTTTGGTAAAGCACACACATGGTTTTTCAATACGCATAAATAATAGCACAACCTTGCATAAAAAAAGGAAGTAACATAAATGCATGCCTTAAGAGACTAACACCCCAAACATCTTCAATGCAATGTCCACCAAAGTGCATTGTTGGGTTGCAATGCCATCTCAACACAGAGAAATTAAAAGTCTTCCTCAATCACATAATGCCACGCCATTTAATCAAATAGTTGGAATGGCAATTGGTCTCTCTTCCTTTGATGCTATTTTGTGATTAATTGCTTATCTCGCATATATGAGGAGACCAATTGAGAAATGCAACAAATTAATAAACTTACTAAATTGACACATGAAATTATGAGATAAAATAAGGAAATTAATGGTGTTGAGAGGCCCTGATGCATTTGAAAAAGCAATTACCTCCATCATGAGGCTTTCTTCAATTGATTGAACAAAATCGAACGAAATTGTATTGCGTTTTTTTCTTGAGTTTTATTGCGGTTCAGATCAATATTTTTTATAGCATAGAATTTTCGGTTTCATAACCGACGTGCATTTTATTTTCGGTTTCATAATCGACTTGCATTTTGCGTGAGAGAAAGATCATGAAGAGCGAGGAAATAGGAAGTGGGAAGAGAAAAGTTAGGAGGGGAACATGAGAGGGGGACACGTGTAATAGAGAATAATTGAAATTTTTTTGGTTAATTGAACCTAAGGAGGACATTTAGGACAGACTTTCGAAATTTAGTTGTGTTTTGGCAGTTTTTTATTTAAAATCTGAAATTCGTCAATGCGTTTTTCATATAAAAGACAACTTTTTAGGATAGTTATATTAACTACTAAACCACATATTAATGTTTCAATTTTTCAGGACCACGTGTTTAAAGCATCTCCAATGAGGATGTGGGTTGGAGGTGGATGTATGCCACCTAAGATTGGATAGACACTCCAATCAAAAAACTCTCTCCAATGATAATGTGGATTAACACTGTGGAGATGATGTGGCATAAATAATTGTCCACACTGTCAACTGCATCCTCTAGAAATAGAGGATGCGGTAGACAATGTGCGCTATGCCACCTCATAAAAAATACAAAAAAGTGACAAAAAGAATAATCCGTACGCTACTTTGCGTTTAGTATTGGTCCCACTTTTTTTGGATGGTTTTTCTAGTTATCATATATATATAAGATAAATACAAATAAGTTTTAGTAAAAAAGGATAAATACAAACAAGGCTATTTTTTCATCGTTGCTTATATATATATAAATAACAATCAAGGCATGACCTGAGAACAAAAAAAGGAAATAATAGGTGGGTTGTTATTGCCACATCATCAAGGATAAATCCAATCCACATTACCTATTGGAGACGATTTTATGCATTGAATGTCTATTTACCCCAAATGTGACGGCCCTTCTACTAAACAGACACCGCCGATCAAATTTCATAATCAAGCCTTAATCCCGACCACGTAAGACTTAATTACGTATTAGTCAGCCTTTCGTCCCTATATTCTTCAATACACATGTCCAGATATTATTAGTTTTCGTGAGTTAATTAAAACTTTTATCATTTTAATATTATCATGTAGTTTAAAGATTATGCGGAAGCTCTTATTACTCAATTTGGATGGAAGAAATGGCGGAGTGAAACATGGGTGATTTGTGATCGAAATGTTCCTACTAAGTTAAAAGAAAAATTTTATAGGACCGCAATTAGGTCAGCTATGCTCTATGAAAGTGAATGTTGGGCGGTAAAGCAACAACAATTACATAAAATGAACGTAGCGAAATGAGGATGCTTATGTGGATGTGTGATAAAACTCGTAAAGATATAATAAGAAATATAGAAATTCAAAGACAAGTAGGAGTAGCACCAATTGATACAAAGATTAGGGAGAGCGGTTGCGGTGGTTTGGTCACCGCAAAGACGGCCTACAAATGCCCCAACTAGAAAACTTGACTCAATAGAAACCGTAGAAATTCGACGAGGTAAAGGCGATAAAAGTTAACATGGGATGCATTAATTAGGAGAGATTTGAATGGTTTGAAAAGCTCACCATCAATTGCACTTAATCGAGCATAATGAAAAAGTTTGATCCATGTAGCCACCCCAGTTAATTTGGGATTTGTGGCTATGTTGTTGTTGTTGTTGTCGTTGTTGTTGTTGTTGGAAAACCGGGAATACAAAGCATCACATGTATGTATATATATCGTTTCAAAATAGGAATTATACACTCAACCCACTATACAACCCAAAAATGCACAATAAAGACATAAACAATAATAATACAACAAAAGTCGAGTCATACATAATGAGATATGAGAATTGTCGAGATGCTCAAAGAAAGTCGCGATCTTCTCCTTTCCCCGGTCTCTTGTTGCTCGACGGACCTACACCCACCGTCACAAACTAGATGGTGAGTATACGATATTTAATTAATAACTAGAGAATTATATGTCACATTTTCAAAATATAAGAAAGGTATTTAAAAGCGTAAAGTAGCGAAAGAATTTGAATCAAGTAATGCAAGTAAATACCACAATTAAAAATGTATAGACTAAACAAAGCTAAGTCCGGATGATCTACGTCCTGGTCGGCGGTGAGAACCTATCACCTAACCTTTTTCACTTCTATATGGAGTTGCGCTCAACATATCCCATACAAATAGCGGAGCCTGCGCTCTACGTATATAAATCATCTATCTCAATCTTGCCGACCACCCCGAGTCCCATACCTCGTATGTTGCGTGCAAGTGTAGTGGTGATCGCCGAAGCCCCAGGTAGACCAATGTCCACGTGAACCATGCATCTCTCGTGCAATGGACACTAGATAATCCCTACTTTAGTTTTCAAAGACCAATAGTTCCAATTCTCTAGGATTTCAAAACTAGTTAGGCTACAAAGCCCAAAGAAATAGAATACATGTCTAATCCAATTCAACTTATCCCAATAGCATGTTTTTGATCAATTACCTATCAAGAATATCATCAATAGTAGAAATTTGAATCAATGAAACATTTCACAAGGCATCATGTCACTATATTCAATCATGAATAGACATAAGAACAACATGATGTGAGATTACAAGTAGCAATGTCTACCAATATACCATAAAGCGATAAAAGTCAATGAAATGAAATATAGAATTCTCACAAGCTTTACTTACAATTCACAACGCTTGTTTTAGCCTATCCAATCTCTCGACACTCCGAAATGTGTTCCCATTGCGTCTCGATACCTATATACCCGTAGAAATTGACGCAATAGTCTACACATATACAATACACTAGGCATACATCACAACAAATATAAAATATACATCGGTCATTGTCTCGATCAATGGACATATCACGGTGTGGGTCCCACTAAGACGGGTTGATTATCATGTTTAAGGAATTAAACACGATTAGAGATTTTGGGCCGTTACACCAAACCCCCTCCACAGCGCTGACGTGGCAGCAATCCACATCTCAAATCCACATTTACCATTAGAGATGCTCTTTAAGTTTTCATGAGTAATTGATATCTATATGTTAATTAAAAACGTGGTTTTCCTATAATACCCTCAAAGTAGTTTTTTTGGGATGTTCTAGCCAATGACAAAATTAAAAGCAGGGGCACATTAGGGAATAAAGCAAATTCACGTTTAATAGGGTCATTGGGAGGGTTGACATTATATATAGTATAGATTTGTGTATGGTTAAGAGTGAGTATATATAAAAAAGGGAGTTGTAAGTAATTTGTAAAGAACTTCCCATTATTTAATCCAAGAAATTCATGTTAAGTGGTAGGATAAATTTGAAAACCAAATTTCTTTGGTGTTATGGGAATTGGTTTATCTTGGATGGGAGTAAATTAGATGTTGGCATGGGCCACTTAACATGGATTTCTTGAATTAAATAATGGGAAGTTCTTTTGTCTGTATAGGTGATCTTATAGGTATTATAGTTCCACTTGAGGATCCACGGAATAATATATTTCGAATAAATTGGAAGAATAAAAGTTTTTCCTTTTCATATAAAGTCTTGACTTTATATGGTAGAATTTGTTCTATTAGGCCAAATTTTGGCCACCATTCATGGAGAAACCAAGTCTGGTAAGGTAATTCATAGTGATTTTTGAAATGTTATATACCATGAATGGCCTTCTGCGGGATCTTTGTAGAAGAGGATAACTTTCCATGCTTCTATATAATCATTGTAACTGACATACAGAGGAGGATGAGTGGTTAAAATTGTCATTGATTGATAAGTGAAAGGTGATTGCTTAATAATACTCTGCTGAGCCCATTCTTCCATGGTAAGAACCTTTTGAATCTTCATTTTTGAACCTTCTATTTCTTGTGTCCCTGGTTTCTTGAAATGTTCAAAGATTACAGAATGTGTTTGAGAAAGTAAAGCTTTATAGAACTTCATTGAGACTTGAGGTCATTTTGGTATAAAATGATAAGTGGGATGCATAAGGATTTTGACTTGATTTTCTAGGGATTGTTCTATAATAGAATGTTCTAGAAGTATGACTATATGGTGATTACTTCGTTGATATATGGAACGATCATCATGTTTATTGTATTGATTGAACAGAGGAGAAGATTTTATTAGAAAAATAAGATTTTTGATAGGTAAGGAGGGTTTTGCCTTTATCACCATAATCAGTATAGAATGAACTTGAGGAGTTAGGAGAAATTCGCGAGATAAAAATTACGGGAAGATAATTATTTTCTCCCTTAATATATTCAATATCAAACTCAAAAATACTTAAAAGAGCTTGCCATATGGCAAATATTTGTTTAGAAACTAGATTTTTTATATCTTTTAAAAGTATTTCTTTTGCAGATTTGCAATCAACCCTTATCAAAAACTTTTGATTCAAAATATCAGATTGAAATTTTTGAACACATAAAACTATTGCTAATATCTCTTTTTTGACCGTTGCATAGTTTTTCTGGATGTCATTCCATAATTTAAAGGTATAACAGACTAATTGTTCATTTCTATGAGGAGGTTTTTGTAATAAAATGTCACCATAACCTAAATAAGAGGCATCAGTTTGGATAATTTTTGGATAAATAAGATTAGCTAGATGAAGACATGGGAGGGACTTAACTTTGGACTTGATGAGTTGAATGGCTTTAGTATGATCTAAAGCCCATTGAAATTTTACATCTTTTTTAAGAAGATCTTGTAATACTTTTCTATCTTTAGCTGCATCTTTATAAAAATCTGTTAAATAGTTAAGGCATCCTAAAAATCTTTGTAGTTGCTTTTTATCTGAGTTGATCTGAGAATTTTTCTGAAAAGTCAATAACTCGATTTATAGGGGTTATGGTTTGATTTGTAATCTTAAAACCTAAAAAATTTATTGAAGTTTGAAAAAGCTTTATTTTTTTCGTTGGGATAATACTAAACCATTAGTTATTATAATTTATTGAAATGTATTTAGATGTTTCCAATGCTGATCCAGAGATTTAGAAAAAATAAGTATATCATCAATATATACTAAAATATATTCATGATAAGGATGAAAAATTTCATTCATCATCTTTTGAAATTCAGATGGAGCATTTTTTTTAGTCCGAATGGCATAATATTCTATCGATATTGACCAAAAGGGGTATTAAACGCAGCTTTTATATATCTGTCTTCTTTCTTAATCTATATTTGCCAAAACCAGATTTAAGATCAAATTTGAAAAAAATAATTGAATTGGTTATTCATTTAATGAATATATAATTGTTTTTAATACTTTATTTAATGGCTTATAATTCACTCACTTAACTTAGAAACCATGGGATTAACCTAGTGATGGGTGTGTAAGAGAGATTAGTGATGATCTAAGATTGCATGAAGAGGTTCAACAACCATCCTTGATAGCCTTAGATATCTTACATAAGTGAAGATACAAGAAAGATCTAAAGTCGCTACTTAAAAGGGAAGGTACAAGAAAGATGGGCTCATATATATAAAAGCCTTTTTTTTCTAATTTCATGCATGCATGAAGGATGTCAATAGGTAAGGTATGAGCGGGTACGTCATACCCATACCCGCCCCATCGTATGAGTGTCCTACCTATACCCTATCTCTTTACTCTATTTTTTGATGGGCCTGGTATGGGTATTATTCGTTTGGGTAGCAAGGTACCCGTGGGCATCCATACCCATTATTAATTAATATGATATAAAAAAATTAAAATTTAAAAGGAGTAAAATAAAGTATTTGAGCATAAAATATTAATAGAATCTACATACTATATTATTTCTATAATTATTGCAAAACATATATAAATATGTACGCTATCTCTAATAGTTATTCTAGATTTTAAAAGATCAAAGTCTTCAATCTTTGAAAATTGTAAAAATGCACCTTCAATCTTCGACAATAGATATATCATAGTAGTAAAATCAAGTTAATATATATAAATAAAAAATAGGTCAAATGATCAAAAATATCCGAACCTTTGCAAGTTGTATCAATAATATCATAACCTTTAGAATTTATCAATTATATCCTAACCTTTTCGATTTAGTATCAATTCTATCCTCAACAAATTTGATCTAATTTTTCTTTCATAATATGTGTTCACATCATTCTCTTCAACTTTTTAGTAACACCTTTTAAGGATTTATTCATACATATGCATTAGAGTTTAATATTAACGATATATATATATATATATGACTTAATGTATATAATACACGGTTGTGTGTACATTTGCCTACTCAATCACATGTATAATAGGTACTTAGTTCTTTTATCAAATTAAACAACTATGGGTAACCTTCTAATAAGTTAATTTATGTCATTTTCATATGAATATTTTCACATAAGTTTTTAACTTAATATTGGTGATCTATAAATAAGTAAATTTGAATTAGAGTATTAATGATCATACATTGATTTATAAATTATTATTTTTGTGAGTTTTCCATAAACTTAATTTAACTATGTGGCTTAAAAGATTTTGATGTAAATTGATCAATATGGATGGTTATTAAAAGAAAAGTTAGAAGATTTAAATTGATTTCAAAGAAAAAGTGTCTCAAACTAATTGAGGATAGAATTGATACCATATTGGAAATGTTAGAATATAATTGATAAATTTCAAAAGTTATGATATAATTGATACAACTTGTAAAGGTTATGATATTTTTGATCATTAGGCCTAAAAATATAATATAAATGGATATGTTAATGGATAATTGGGTAAATGGGGCGGGTTGATGTTAATACCCTTACACTACCCATACCCAAGTAGGTATCTCATTCATAACCCATACCCAACCCCATATACACCATACCCTTACCCAATGTATATGGGGTTGGGTATTACTAGGGTGGCAATTTGGGTCATGAAACGTTTAACACGACACGACACGACACGACCTTAAACATGTCGTGGGTTTGGCAAAAATGTATGTGGGTCATAAACAAGGTTAACTTTGTTTATACACGGTTAATAAACGAGTCGTTAACGTGTTAACCCGTGTGACTCGTTTATGACTCGCATAATTATTTACATATAAATACAAATTTTTCATTTTTGCAACCCTAAAGTATCAAAAGTTCACAACTCACGGGCTACGGCTTCTTCACCACTTCGGCTGTTCGGCACTTCCAGACTCCAGTATTCCACCACTTCGCCGGCTCTTCTTCCACCTTGGGTCGACGACGACGATGACGACGCGGAAGAGCCAACAAGGAAGAAGGAGATTGCCTCAGGTAACAAAATCTCTCTCACCCCCTCTCTCTCTCTCTCTCCCTCTCTCTCTGTCTCGATTGCCTCAGCCAACAAGGAAGAACTGTCGCGGCGGACTTTCCCCCTCCTGCGTCTCTTGTTCTTCCTCTTCGAGCCCTCCGGATCCCCTTCGCCGTCACCGCGACAGTTCTTCCTCTTCGAGCCCTCCGGATCCCCTTCGCCGTCACCATCGTCGCGGCGGACTTTCCCTTTCCTGCGTCTCTTGTTCTTCCTCTTCGAGCCCTCCGGATCCCCTTCGCCGTCACCCGTCGTCGCCGTCATCTCCGCCTCCTCGTACTCCCCCACCACCCACTATCGCCCCCATCACCACCTCCAACAGAGCGCCGCCGTAAACAGAGCACTCTCTCGTCCTCCGACTCTCCTCGGGATTCGTTCTCGGTGATTTCGCGGTGGCGAGGGAGGGTTGGGGGTTTGGCGGTGAGAGGGAGAAGTGATGGTGGCGATGAGAGGGAGAAGTTGTGAGTAGTGATGGTGGCGATGAGTGGCGATGAGAGGGAGAAGTGATGGTGGCGATGAGAGGGAGAAGAGAAATCATGGTTATATATATAAAATGACCTTTACGAAATAATGGACGAGTTATACATCCGGTCATTTATATTTCAAATATAATAATGTTTGCATAGCAAGAGAGAATGTTATCATAGGTATAAAATGACAATTTTTAGCATAAGAGGTAATTGTTTGAATCTCTTAAGTAGAGAATGTTTGCGCCTTTTGTTTTTCTTTTTCTTTGTGATTGTTGTTTTAATCGGTTGTGATTGTTGTTTTAATCTCCAAATCAATTCGAGGTTGTTCTCAGTTGGGAATAAACGTTATAAATATTGTATTTGTGTTGTTGATTTTAATTTTTAATGTGCTGCAGTTGAATAACATTCTTGCTTGCGAGATTGGATATGTGCAGGATTAGAAGGTTATATTATTTTTGACATTTTTACTGTTATTTATCTTTAGTATCTCAAGCTTTATAATTATTAATAAACTCCATTTTTTATTTGTTGTAGGGCAAGATGTCAAGCTTGATTTGGAGAATATTACAGAAGATGTACTTAACTTGAGTGTGAGTGATGATCCACGGTCAACTACTTGCTCAAACTCTATTGGAAACTAGAGAACTCGAAGCCTTTTTTGTTCATTAACCTTGAATTTATCTCTTACTTCTATGTTAACTTCATATAACCTTGTAGTTGGGTTATTAAACTTGAACTTGACTATTTGAGAACTTGTATTTTTAATTTTTCCTTGTATTAGATGGGTTTATCATTAATCTAGTAGCAAGCGTAGCATGTTTAACAAAGGTTGATAAACATGTACACAAATGAGTCGCGAGTTAAACAGTTAAACATGATCTGTTTAATAAACGTGTTAAACAGTACACAAACGAGTCGAGTTAAACAGTTAAAATATGATATGTTTAATAAACGTGTTAAACGTGTCATAAACATGTTACCCTGTTTATTAAACGTGTCGTGTGTCGTGTTTACAAATAGTGACTCGTTTAATAAACGTGTCGTAAAGCGGGTTTAGGATAATTATGACACGACACGTTTACGACACGACACGTTTACGACTCATTGACACGAATTGCCGACTACTAGGTATTACCTTGTCCATTAGGGGTAGCCTTGAGTACCCATACCATGGGTCCAATTGCCATCCCTACATGAAACATTCTTGAACAACGAAAGCTTAGGAGGAGAAAACACCAATAAATGCTTGAAATTCAGAGATAGAAATGGGGTATGACGGTCATTTTAGAAGTCTATCTACACAAGAACCCTAATTTAAGGTAACAACTTATCTATCTACTCGTATTTTTAATGATGAAAATTTGGGACTTCTTGTTGGAAAACAATTCTGGTGTTTTATATGGCAATTGATGCTAAAATTCTGAATTTTGGATGGCTTCAATCAATTCTAAACTAGTTTTGGTTTCAATTGGGAAAATTCATATGTTCATGTTTATGCAATATTGTTTCGATTCAATGTTTTGAGATGAATAAATATGGATGGTTTATATTCGAGGTAAGACCCAACTACGGACCTCACGGTAAATTTTGAAGCTTTTTATTGTGAAATTCTAGATTTTCATTAACTTGACTAAACGACTAATTAAGTACTTTTGGAATTTATTTGATATTTAGGTATCAGAGGTGAAACTCACGTGTTACGGATCGAAATCATAATAAAATATTATTTTTGTGTGTCGCGTGCCTAGTGAACGTATTATACTCTATTCGTCGCAAAATAAGGTTAAGTTGAGGTTTCACTTGTTTTGGAGAGCGTTAGTATTTTCTCCAATTTTTGGTGAAATTGAAGTATTTAGGGGTTTAATTTTGTTTAAAATTATAAGATAAACATGAGAAAAATAAAGAAAAGTGTAAAAATTACCAAAAAGAGCATTGAAAATGTGAAGGGAAGTAGATAAGAGTAAGGGTGTTTGACCATTAGTGTTAGAATAACAATGATAAAATCACACCACAAGACACATTGGCTTACAAGACTCATTCATGTGCACTTCGAAATGCGGGCATACGAAATCTCGATGCATAACACAAGGGTCGAGGTTGCATAAATGGCTCTTGGGAGTCAATGTGTTTTGTGGTTTGACTTTGGTGTTGTCATTCTAATATTTTCCTTTTGGTAATCAAACAAATAAAAGAGTAAGGATCGAATCCTCCCCAACTCGTCCCTCTCTTAATCGAAATCGCCTCTGATCCTCATCGTTTTCGTTTCTTCTCCAACGAAACTCTTGATCTACTTCTTCTCTCTATCTCTTTCGCTCTCTACTCTCACGGTACTCTATTCCTCTTAAGGCTTCTCATTTAAACTTCCATCCATCATCATCACTGTCTTTCGGTTTGAAGAAATAAGAAAAAAAAAAAAAAAAAAAAAAAAAAAAAAAGTGAAGGGCGATGGGTGACGACTGTGATGGTGTTTTGGTGTTGATTAAGGAGAGTTTGAAGTTTTTTGATTAATAAATTCGATTCTCAGTTGTGATCAGAGAGTTGGAATGGATTGGGGATGATGAGGGTGTTGATCAGTAGGTTGTAGGAATTGAGGTTGTTGGTGATTTTGTGGATGAGGTGTAGTGATGGGGATTTGAGTTTGGAATAAAAAAAAAAAGAAAAAAAGTTAGTAGCGTGTTAATACGTTTATACACGATTAATAAATTAATCATTAATATGTTAACTCGCTTAACTCGTTTAACACGAATAAATAATATTGTATAAATAATGAATAGTTTATAATAAATAGATTACTCATTTGAATAAATGTTAATAACATGATTTATTTTTTATTTTCATATAACTTTTATCATGCTTTATTTTGTTTTTAAAGGACATATGTCATGTGAATAAGAAATATATTAGTAACAAAAAGGGAAAGGAAAAAAAAAAAAAAAAAAAAAAAGGAAAAATAGTAAGACCAACACTGATGCCAGTTAAGGATTGCTTTGACTATAAAAATTGGCTTGCCAAGTAAGGTGTCATTCATTTGGATAGTTAACTATGATGATGAATGAATTTTGCAATTTTTACCAAAAACGCCCTCAACTTCTTTTTTCTATTGGTTAAAGAAAATTAATATAATGGGTACTTTTGGAATTTTCTTTCTTGCTTATTCGCTTCCTATCTGGTAAGTTTTTTTTTTTTTTAAAAAAAAAATCAAACAACAAGCACGATTCAACATTAGCACATGTCAAACTGTTATCTTAATTGGTTTTATTGAGACTAAAATAACCTTATTGGTAAAAATACCCTCTTAACTTCTTAGACTTCCGTCTTCAGTTCTTCTAAATGAGAGGTTATATATGTCAATTTAAAGGATAAATAATAATTGACCCAACTCTTATGTGGATGACATAATCATCACAGGGCTAAATACGATAATATACAACAATTTATTACCAATTTGAATGAGTCATTTGCCTTGAAAGATATTGAGGATCTTAATATGTTTTTTAGTATTTGAAGTTCACATATGGTCTCTATCTAACTCATACTAGCTACATCAATTCTCTTTTTTAGAAAGCAGGAATGTCATCTACAAAGCTAGTTGATACACTAGCGATAATGGGGAAATATTTTTCCTCCGATTCACATTCATTATTCATGATCCTACTTTATATAGGAGTCTATTGGGAGGTTTACAATATGTTGTTCACACTCGTCTTGACATTGCATTCATTGTCAATGATCTAAGTCAATTTCAACAATCTCTTACCACTTCTCGGTGGCAATCTTTGAAAAGAGTTTTTTGTTACTCTCATTGCTAAACAAGGCTTATGTTTGAAGCCTGGTTCTCAACTTCTATTGATGGCTACTCGATGCGATTCAAGCATCCTCGATTGAAGACAAGAAATCTATAACAGGGCATGTGTGGCGACCCGCGCCCCGAGGCGCTGAAGTGTTTTCGTGTCGTGTGCTCCTCGCCTAATAGGCCCCATTACACATGTCCGGCACCTGCCCGTCCATCTCATGTCTTGATAATCGTGTCCATGTTTGTCTGCGCCAATTTAGTTAGTTGATTATTCATATTTTCCTAGGTTATTTCCTTAAGTATATAAAACTTCTTAAGTTCAACTATCTGTAGCTTATTCGAGTCCTAGCCGTGCTAGTGGTTTGTATTTTACAAGTTAACAATAAATCAGCGGAAGCCTTAGTTTAAACAAGTAAAACATTAAATAAGCATGATAAACATTATCCATATGAGCATGTCATATTGTGGAAAACCCAGAAAAATACTTTGTATATAGGCAACAACAATACCATAAAACAGTGTATATATACATGTATAATGTCGTTCTAGTCTCCCAATACCCAAAATAGTACAAAATTCCAAAATAAACACGTCTTAGTTCGATAGTGGACAATCGGATGTAGTCGCCTAAGATCCCCTTGCCCTACATGGTACTAGGATCGCACTCGACATATCAAAAAGATAGATAACGAGTCTAGTAAGTAAAATCCAAAGGAAACCCTCTTAGCATTCGCACAAATAAAATAAGGAGATGCAAGAAATACTTGTTAAATAGACATGCGAGAATGTAAAAGACATACAACTATAATTGACTCATCGCATGAATAAATAACATATAAGCTAAACAAAGTGTGTATGCTCGCTCCGGATGACTAGATCGTACTTCGGGTCACCGGGACCCCTTCGTTGAGTGCCCTAATACTCTTTCACCTAGTCATTCGCGGCCGGCCAAACCCGTTGAGTCACCGACACATGCACCTAGGGCAAGCTCGGGTTTCTATTCACCGAGGGCTGGTTCACACGTGCTACAATCTAGCGCATCAACATACAACTAGGAAATCCGAGGGAGTAAACTTAACCTATGTCCGAGTAATAGAATGGAGTAGTAGAAAAAACATGAATGATAAATATGGAATCAAAACATAATCAAATACTCAGAGTTCTTCAATTGGGTTTTACAAACCTCAAATCGCTATCCGACCTCCTCGGACTCCCGAATTCGACCCGATTAGCTCCCCGATACCGAGTTACGGTCCCTTGAGTCCCTGAAGTCCAATTTTATAAGTTTAAGTTGGTTACAAATGTTTAGATATGTATCAAGTTGGAAATTATCAAAACAACCCTTAATATTCAAGTTTCATCTCGTCATTAACGCGTTGATGAGACGCGGCTTAGCGCGCTAGGTATGAATAGCACAAGAAGGAATAACTCTAGCACGCTGTTGTTCTTCATTTCGAAAAAACATTCGAAACCTCGAATGGTTAGCGCGCTAACTACGCTCATAATGAGAATTCTCAAGTCGAGAATTTTGTCCCTTACACCCAAATTAGCTAACCTAACCTTGGGGTTTCATTCTCCACTCCATGGTGACTCCAAAACATCATTCAAATCAATCAAAACAACATCAATTAGATTAACATCATTAAATCCATGTATTTACTAGTTTTTCCCAAATTCACCAAAACCCAAATTCTTTCAAAACAAATTTTTAATTCTCAATGGAAACGATAATTATACTTGTAATTCATCAAGATTTCATCAAGAACCAATGACCTATTCCTCAATTTCGAATTTACACCAAAACATGCCAAATTGAGCTCATTTGAATGTGTAGAAAATGGAGAAAATGATTAGCTTAGGTTTGATCCTCAAATTTGTCGTCAAAGTGTTGAATTCTAGCTTTGAATCTCCTCTTATTCTCGAGATTTTCCAAAATCACATGTATGTATATGTTAGTGGAGATGAGAAATCTCACTAACTAGTTATTTATATGTTTGGTCATTATCAAGTATGTTATGCGTATCTCGAGGATTATCTTGTGGTCCTTAAACATGTCCACACCTTGTTGACACAATTATAAGACTTCATCTATCCTAGTTCCACTTAACTAAGGTAATCTATATACCCATCTAGGGTTCACATTGATTTAATCAAACTATAGGCTTATTGTCATTTGATTTAATTACATTTCCTTAGGCTCATTTAATCACGTGGTTAGTGTTTTTATTCACCAAATTTGACCAATTTGTGATCCCACTAACCTTCGGCTACCAGTACCAGTGCTCGCATCTCGACACACATTTTGAGGCACGTCATAGCTTTGTTGTTCTAATTTAATCGACTTAGCCTCGATTACATTACCTATTTTTATTTGATCAATTAGTCATCTTAACGCGAATTAGTCGAGTTTTCTAGTGTACCCGTAATTCGCCTACTCGATACCCAAGTTGACACACATTTCGAGGCGATTACTCGTCAAATAATCTCGCACGATATAACCATACAACATACACACATGTGATGTATTATCAAATAATTTCACAAATATGCATCACAAATAAGCAATCAACACACAAATAGCTAATGTACCTAGGTCGATGTGTGTCCTAGCTTACCCGCCACGTCTACGTGGATCTAAGCTAGCGTCTAAGTCTAAAATTATGAAATAAATAACGACCTTAATAAAACGAGCCGTTATAATTCTTTTCAACTAAGGAAAATTTCGTCCGAAATTTAAATATAAACTAATCGTCGTACCATGAAATAGCCGAGGTATCTCTCTTGCATAGTCGGCTCGAGGTCCCAAGTAAGTCCCTCGATCCCATGATGCCGCCAACTAACTTGAACCTTAGAGAACTCCCTACTCACGAGAACCGAACCTTACGGTTAAGAATCGTTATTTGCCGCTCCTCGTAAGTTGTGTCGAAAGCCGAACCTCAATCGTCCCAAGTCAACCATCGGTCTCGGTCCCGACCTAGCAGTCTAAACATAAAGATGTAAAATGTCGGATAAACCCCAACTAACTCAAGCAGGTAACTCTAAAAGATAAGCCACACCGCCAACTCGTGTTGCGACTCGAACTATCCAATAAACCTCTGTGACCCTTCTAAGGGGAAACCTTCAGATATACCATGTCGCCCTCCTCATAGCTCAGACCCTCATGATGCTTATCCGCATATTTCTTCTATCTGTCATGTACGGCTCATAGTCTCTGCCAAATCTGTCTAATCTTCTTTGTGTGATCAACAATAGGGGTGACAAAAAGTGTCTCGATGTGTTGGTTCGCATTTATACGGACCCACTTTAAACGGACCCAGGACATAATATTTTCAAAATAAATACAAGTCCGAATATGTTTTTCGTCCGTTTTAAAAACGGGTTCGGATTCGGACGAGTTTCTTAAAAAATGGGTACCGTATAACAATTAATTTAAATAATAGTTTATTTATTTATAGGGATATTTTGAAACTTTCATGATGTTTGTATTGTAATTTCACTAATGATAATGTTATTTTTATATGAAAACTTGTAAGACTTGAATTTTAAATATATAACATGTTTTTTTAGTGATAGAATGCATGACAACATAAAAATCATGCATTTTTGTTAATAATTAGATGAAAAAAGTTATTAATTATATTAAAAATGGGTCTTTATGTTTTAAAAACATACGGGTAGGACAAAAAAAAAAAATTCGTTTCAAAAACGGGTACGGGGTCCAGGACACTATTTTTAGTTGTTATTAAGGGCGTGTCGAACCTCTTTTTTGCCACCCTTAATCAACGACCATCTCGGCCCAACGGCCATGTATCTTTCGGCTTCGCTCAATAAAGGCGGACGATCTACAGACCTCATATACAACGCCTCAAACAGTGACATTGTGATACTCACCTGATGGATATTGTTGTATGCAAACTCACACAAAGGTAGGTAATGCTGCCACGAACCCCCAAACTGCAATATACAAGCCCCCGAGCATATCCTCCGAATTTGTATCAACCAATCGATCTGTCCATTTGTCTCGAGGATGGTAAGTCGTAATGAAGCGCAACCCAAAGTGCCAAAGCGCTCTGTATAGCCTCCCAGAGTCTCGAAGTCAATCTAGGATCTCTGTCCGATACAATAGAGATTGGCACCCATTCAATATAATAATCTCTCACTCAAACAATATGATAAATTCGTAGGAACGTGTATCTCATCGAAACAGGAATGAAGTGAGCCGATTTCATCAGCCTGTAAATCATAACCCGAACTGCATCGTATGGCCTCGATGTCTGCGGTAGTCCACTGACAAAATCCATCGTAATGTGCTCTCATTTTCACCGTGGAATGCGCAAGTGCCGTAATAGTCCACCAAGTCTCATGTGCTCAGCCTTCACCTGCTGGCAGATGTGACAGCTCCTGACATATGCTCCCATGCCAGCCTTCATCCCTGACCACCAAAATAATCACCTCAAGTCATGATACATCTTGGTTCGGCGAATGAAGCGTCTTGACCGAGACCGATGTGCATCCTCCAGAATCCCATCTTGTATCTCCTGATCCGCAGGTATCCACAACCTCCCTTGGTGTCTCAAACACTAATCCATCGTCTTTGCCTAATCAGTACACTTCGAATCCCGAGCCAGACCACTGAACCACTCATAGAGCCCATCAGCCCTCTGACCCTCAGCAACCCGCTCAATCGGTACAATCAGAACTCCCATCTGACAACAAATGTACAGTTCAGCCATAGTAAATACCTATGTCATGCACATAACCGATGCCACCCATAGTAAGCCATGCTCGTGTGTCATATGTTGCAAAAGTGTCTGGCTGTCAATCCCGCTCCTGCTTAACGCGTCAGCTACGACATTCCCTTTCCTATGGTGATACTCAATGGTGAAGTCATAGTCCTTCAGTAGCTCAAGCCATCTCCTCTGACGCATATTCAGATTTCTTTGAGTGAAGATATAACGTAGACTTTGGAGATCTGTGTAGAAGGTGAACCTCTCTCCGTAGAGATAGTGCCTCTAGGCCTTTAGTGCAAAGTCGACTACTACAAGCTCCAAGTCGTGCACAGGGTAATTCCCCTCATGTGGTCTCAACCGTCTTGAAAAGATAAGCAACCTATCTACTATCCTGCATCAACACACATCCAAGACCAGTGCCTGACGCATCTATGTAAACCGACAAACCTTTGCCCAGCTCTCGATAAGGTTAACATTAGTGAGGAAGTCAATCTCATTTTCAACTCCCAAAAGCACTGCCTGACTCCTCGACCAATCAAATCTAACATCTTTCTTGGTCGGGTCTTGTCATCGGTCTGCCGCAATCGAGGAAGATTCCGAACGAATCGCCGATAGTATCCCGCAAATCCCAAAAACTCCGACTATTAGCAATAAACTCGGGCGTTTTCCGGTAAATGATAGTCCGAATCTTCTCAAAATCCACGAGAGATAACCCGATCGTTGATGACATGTGTGACGCCCCGCCCTAATAGTTCCACAACCTAAATCGGGCCCCGCCCGCCTAGACTTACGTGGACCCCTAGTCAATCCTCGCGACGTCAATGCAAACATAGTCGGCCTTCCTAACCATTTATCATTACATTTTTAGTGAGTTATTCAAATTTGTAAGTTATCAAAGTTTATGCGGAAGTGATTTCAACTTAAACAAATCTAAACAACTATACACAAATCGATCAGGACAACCTAGAGTGTGGAAACCACGTATATACTCCATGTAAATATCTCACAAAACCCATATATCCAATGTGTCAAAAAAATCAATATAAAAAAGTAATACAAAACCTACAAAAATGCGATGGGAAAGGCCACTCCAAAGTCCTCAAAGTAGATCTCCCAGGTCTTTGGCCTATTTTCCTTACTCGATGCGGATTTGTACTCACCAAACACAAGAATGACGAGCCCAGTAAGTAACGCTTTTGTAGGACACTAAAAAGCATTTCAAAATAAATAAAACAGTCTACATTCATGCAGATAGAAAGAAAGTTATAAAGAACGCATGAATAAATAAAGGCGTAAATCAAACAAAAGTAATCGATATACGAGCGTCCGGGAATGCAAACAGAGAGGTGCAAGTAGTCCTAGACCAATAGGTCGTTGAGTCTTGGCAACACGTCAAGACTTGGGTTCTAGGACTCGGTACACTCACAAGCCCTAAACCCATGAGATAGTGAGACTTCCTGGAACAGCCACGCTAAGACCTCACACCCCGTCAAAATCAGTAACCAGTGCAGCGCATCCCGAGGTCATGACGCCGGTATGTTACCTCACCCGCCACTCCTTCCAAGGACCACCGTTGACTCACTTGCCTCGGACAACTCAATTACAATAGAATTCCAATGATAGATATCAAAGCAATGAACAACAATATTCAATAGCTTAAAATGAAATTACTTGTATAATTTCATAGTTGGTTTACTTACCTCGATCCACACGTTTATTCCTAACCTATCCAGGCCTCCCAACACTCCAAAACGCGTTCTCGAACTCTCATATCTCTTCCTTCGATTTCTGATATCATTTAGTATCAATTCAAGTCCAATAACCTTGGTTTAGAACTCTTAAACTATACAAATATTATAACCAAAGTACGCGAGAGCTATTTCTTAAAATAATACTTTATAATAACTTCAAAGTATTATAAACTAGCCCACTAGAGTTACGGTTTTAACTCGAAAACCTCATAATTTATCATGACAACCAAAAAGGCACTTGTAGTACTCATGACGTAATTTCCATAGACTCCAAGAATGCTCAAATCCGATCATAAACGAAGAAGTTACAAATTTCTAATATAGCATGTCAACTTGACAAACTTTATTTCTTTTCAACTAGAAAATGTCTCCAAATCAATATGTTCACGATTAAATCCGCAAAACTCCATAATAAAGGCCGCGAAATCACTCGATACCAACACTAAAATATGGTTTAGGACCTTACCATGCCTTCAATGGAGTCATCAACTCATATTCCCCTTTTGAGCTTTCATGTCTAGCAAAGGATCTCTCTTTGTTTTCCTTTTCTGCGAACAACGTCGTCGTCGGCCACGCCATTCGAGCGCCATTCTTGAGTCGCGCCGCCGTCCAGCCATCCACGCCGGAGCTCGGGCCAACTCGCCGCAGCCGCTGCTACTCGTTCGCAATCTCCCTTGCGTCGATCCCTTGACGGCCCATCGCCGCACGCGCGAGCCGCCGTCCCGCCGCTGCTGGTCCGCCGCATGTCGTCGATCGTTTGTCCCGCACCGGTGGTGCAAGCGTCGGCCATAGCTTCGTCGCGCTGGAGGCTCGCCAAACCTCGCCGGTGGAGCCACGCACCGTCGCCGCTATCAACGCGCCACCGCGCCTAGCTTCGCTCGCCGCCGCTTGCACCTCGTCTCGCGAGCTCCTGCGTCCTCGCCGCGTCGTCCGTCGTCCACCCTAGAAGCGCGCACCTCTCCACCGTCTCCGCCATCTCTTCTTCTTCTCCTTCTTGGCGGCTCTCTCTCTCTCTTATTATCCGTTCCAATACAATCTCATTGCCCTTTTTGGTGATTTTGCCAATTTATTTATTTTTTTCATAATTATCTCCTTGATTTTGTGTCGAATTAAACCCTAAAAAATACCCCATTCGCCAAGAATTGGCGAAAATGTCATTGCACTCCGAAACACGGGGACACCGCTTATAAACCTTAACTTAACCCTATTTCGCGTCGATTAAATTATATTACATTCACTAAGCACATGACACACAAAAATAGCATACCTCGGTGTTTACACCCGAGATTTGGACATACGGATCACGACGAGTGGGTCCCACATATGACCCACGACATGGTACGTGGCACGAGTAAGATTTTTAGGGTCTTTACAACATGTCTCAAAAATCTCACCGCACTCGCCGATCACACTTACTAAACTTGGCGTACAACCTATGCTCTCTCAGTGTCGCCAAAACTGCCTTGAGATGTCTCTCGTGCTCCTCATGTGTCCTGTTGTATATCAAGATATCATCGATGAAGACTATAAAAAATATGTCCAAATATGGTCTCAAAGCACATCAAATCCATGAAGATCGTTGGGTTGTTAGTCAGCCCGAATGACATGACTGTAAACTCGAACAACCCGTATCTCACACTAAAAGCGGTATTCTGGATGTCCTCTTCTCAAATCCTCAACTGATAATAACCTGAGCAAAGGTCAATCTTCAAGAAGAATCTGGCGCCTACCAACTGGTCGAACATATCGTCTATCATAGGAAGTAAGTAACGATTCCTAATTGTCACCTAATTCAGCTTCCTATAATCTATGCGCATCCTCATCGAACCATCATTTTTCTTCACAAACAACACTAGAGCTTCCCAATGTGATATACTAGGGTAGATAAAACCCTTCTCCAATAAATCATCCAGCTGTCACCTAACCTCCTCCTGCTTTGATGGTGACATCATGTAAGGTCTGCTGACGATCGATTGAGTCCTTGGTATCAGCTTGATGATAAACTCAATCGCTCATGACGGTGGTAATCCTGGTATATCATTTTGAAATACATCGATAAAACCTCTAACTACCGGAACCTCCTCAATCCCGACTTCGGTCCTAATATTCGTCTCAACTATCGCTACAAATGCCTTCGTCTCTTGTCTTTGTAGCTAGTCGGCCTCTAGTGATAGGTAAGTCGGTCACGGATCAAACTAGTGAGAACTCTGGTATTTCAGGAATGCGAAACTCAACTCTCTTACCAAAATAGTCTATACGTGCATGATAAGGTGACAACTGATCCATCCCGAAAAGAGCGTCAAACTCTAGGTACTCTAACACTCGGAGCTGATGTCCCTCAACCTCTATTATCACGTCTTTAGATATCTTGTTAAGGTATATCTTGTCCCCAGCGGCTGACTAAGAACAAGGTGTGTGTCTAGTGTCTGTGCAACTAACCCTAACTCTCCAATAATCCTCCCAGCAATAAATGATAAAGTACTACCAGAATCAAACATAGCATGCATAGGTCTACCATAAATGTGTAACGTACCCTCGACGAGCTGTCTAGTAGCTCCGCCATCCGGCTGCTCTACCACATGGGCCCACTCTCTAGCCTGATCTGGCTCTCGTCGTGGCGATGGTGGTGCTCTGCAGCCTGCCGCCAAATGTTCCCACTGACCACACCTATTACACATGCATCCTGTCCCGCTGTCACTTTGTCTTTTTCTATATCTCGACCACGACCTGGTCTCTCTGACCCCTGTCATGTCCTCACTGATCCCTACTCTGACAGAACATTTGTGGCTGCGGCCTACGCTAATCAATCGGTGTTGGTGCTATATCGTGAACTGGTTGTTTATCCCCATCCGAAACCGATCGTCCGGTGATCATCCCTACGATTAGACCGGTAATTCGTGTCGGCGAGTCGTAAACTTGTCGTGTCGTAAACGAGTCATGACCTAATTATCCTAGACACGGACACGACATGTTTATTAAACGAGACACTATTTGCAAACACGATACATGACACGTTTAATAAATAGGTAACCCGTATACGACATGTTTAACAAGTTCATTAAACAGGTCATGTTTAACATGTTTAACTCGACCCGTTTATGTACTGTTTATCGACTTGTTGAACATACTACTAGATTAATGATATCTCACTACAAAATCAATTACAAACAACATAAAATATAAACCCACCTACCAAGTTATATCAATGTTATCACATAGAAATGGGTGAAATCCAAGTTTAACAAGCAAAAATACAATTTCTCAATAGTTCAAGTTTAATAACCCAACAACAAAGTTATATGAAGTTAACATAGAAATAAGAGATATATTCAAGTTTAATGAGCAAAAAAAGCTTCGAGTTCTCTAGTTTCCAATCGAGTTCGAGCAAGTGGTTGACCATGGATCATCACTCACACTCAAGTTAAATACATCTTCTGTAATACTCTCCAAATCCAGCTTATCATCTTGCCCTACAACAAATAAAATAGTGGAGTTTATTAATAATTATAAAGCTTAAAATACTAAAGATAAATAATATTAAAAATGTCAAAAGTAATATAACCTTCTAATCCTTCACATATCCAATCTCGCAAGCAAATAATTGCTTCTGCATTCTCGGACTTGAGAGAATATTGATATTGGTTAAGTACACGTCCCTAACACTAAAAGAAGTTTCTAAAGTGACAAGGTGAGACACCGGGATGCTCAATATATCTCGAGCCATTGAAGCTAGATTAGGATAACGGAATTGATTTGATTTCCAAAAGTCAAGAATATCCAACTTCACATGTCTTGGCATCTTTGGTTCATCTAAGTAAAGCTCCAATTGACACTTTTGTGAATTGCATCCAAATTCGTTGGATGACATTTCATCAAATTCCTAAATCACATAACGAAGAACATTTTAAAAAGAAATACAACAACATAACTTTAATCTCAAATTAATTGGGGTCTTACAACATTGATAAAACATACTATATAAAATAAATAAAATAAGATTCTTACCTTGAATGCTTCCATAGTGTCAAAGGTGTCATCATTCCTAACATTAAAGTCACTACTTAACGACTTTGGAGCTCGAAGGTTAAAGAGAAGGGCTTGACTTGTAAGCCTTAAATAAACTTTGCAACTTGGTGTTGAATCAACGAAATTTAAGAGAACATTCCCGTAAATCTTCGTGTAGACAAAATTGATAAAATTCATCGTATAACACGGATCCAACACACATGCAAATGTACCAAAGTTGCATAAACTTGAGACCAATACTTCTCAAATTTCAATTATATCTTACTTGCCATAACTCTCAAGTGCTCATTATCCCCTTCTATTTGTTTTTTTTTCAATTCTATGTAACACAAATATACGACTGAAAAAATACAAATTCGCTGTAGGATAATTGGTGCTAGAAAACATTAATGTGGAATCATAGAACATTTTGAGAAAAGAACAAAATTGTTCTATTTTTTCCCACTCCACTTTCGAAGGGCAATACTTATAGTTTGAATCAATTAAATCCAAGTGTTGGAATGTCCGACGATGGTGAATAGCACTTTGGAGCATAAGATAAGTTGAGTTCCACCTAGTTGACACATCTTGACTTAATCCTTTATTCCCACTCGATACTAAGCTAACACATTCAAGAAACGTATCCTTTCGTGCTTGAGATCCCTTCACATATTTAACACTCTCTAAAATTTTGATAATTGATGGATCAACGCCTTTCATTCCTTCTTGAACAATCAAGTTAAGAATGAGCGTACAACATCTCATATGAAAATGATCACCTTTGCATACGAGTAAGTTTTTAATATTCAATTCATCTCCTAACAGGTCAACCGAAAGATCATTAGTATAAGCATTGTCTAATGTGATACTAAAATCTTTCCATTCAAGCCCACATTCACACAACAAATTATGAATTTTTGTAAACAATGCAAGTCCTGAATGAGCAGGAGGCATGAATGTATAACTTAAGACTCTCTTTTGCAAAGTCCAATTCTTATCAATAAAATGGCATGTCAAACACATATATCCATCAATGGTAAAAGAAGTCCATAAATCAGAAGTAAAATATATCCTCCCAGGAGCTTCATCTAACGAAGACTTTACTATTTCCTTCTCACTTTTATACCTATTAATTATATCAACCTTCACAGTGTTCCTTGTCACAAGTTGAACATTTTTATACAAATAAATAAATAACATCTTTATGCCCTCATAATCAACAGAATTAAAAGGCAAATCATGCATCACTATCGCTACTGTCAACAACTCACAAAACCTTTCAGGATCAAATTTAGATGAACCAAAAGAAATAGAATCACTATCTTGTGAAATGAACAACTGACTAATATCATGATGCTTTCTTTTAAGACAAGATGCAGTGTGTCGTTGCAAGTTACCTGTGTCGAATATGTTATCATGGATGTACTTCAATTTACAAGATTTGCACTTTGCCATTTCCCTCACATTTATGTTGGAGTTTTGTATCTTTATCACAAATATCATCATCATCATCATCATCATTAGTATGTTCAAGTTCAACATCATCAATAGTGTTGGTTTCGAACACATCATCATTAATCTCATCAAGAATGATGTCCACCTGCAGCACATCAAAATCAACAACACAAACATAATATTTATAAAAATTAGTCTCTTCTCCAATAAATCCATATCTCAAAATATGAACAATCCAATAAAAACCCCAACAACACAAACACAACAAAACCAAATTATCAAAATCAAAACACAAAAAACCAAAAAATTAAAACAACAAAGCCCACAAAAGGGACGAAGTTAGCGGCAGTGGCTACAGCGAGGTTGGGGAAAAGGGTCGAATGCAGCGGCGGGTTGGGGTTAGGGAAAAAAGACGAATGCAGTGGCAGGTTGGGGGTTAGGGAAGAGGGTTGAGGCGGTGGCGATGTTGGAGAAGAGGAGCGGGGTGGAGATAGGTGGGGGACCGGGGGAAGAGATGGGTGGGGACTATGGGACTAAGGAACAAATGAGGGGCCGAAATCTATTGATCTAAATAGAGATAGGTGGGGGACCAGGGGTGGATAAGTAGGGGGACCGAGGGCGAGATAAGTGTGATACTGGAGGCCAAAATAGGTGAGGGACCGGGGGAGATATGGATGGGGGACCGAAGGTGGAGATGGGTGGGGGATCGGGGGCCGGATGGGTGGAGGACCGGAGGCGGAGATGGGTGGCGAACTGCCAGACTAAGGAACAGTTGAACAGATGTCGAGAATCAAGATCTACTAATCTAAAGTGAGATTGTTACTTGAAGTTGAGGCTGAGGTAATCTCCTTCTTCCTTGTTGGGTTTAAGAAGTTACAGTGGAGCTTTTGTTGTTAATCTTCCTCGACGTCATTGAGTTGAGAAAATGAGAGAGAGTTACAGTGGGTCGGTGAAAGTGTTATGGTGTTAGGGTTTTGAAAAAGTTAATAGAAGTCAAAAGCGTATTTATATGAGTGATAAGTTATATATAAGTTATATATGTATATAATTAAGCGAGTCATAAACGAGTCACACAGTTAACATATTAATGACACATTTATTTACCATGTATAAACAAAGTTAACCTTTTTATGACCTAGACCCACTTATGCCAAACCCATGACATGTTTATTACGTGTCATGTCGTGTCGTATTAAACGTTTCATGACCCAAATTGTCAGCCCTACCTTCGGTCCCAGTCCCGTCTATTATCCCTTCGACCTCTATCCGAATGACCCCTCTGTCTCTTCCGCCTCCGGTCCGGCCAAGAACTCTGTCCGGTCGTATCTCGCCCAAGTAATGCGCCCGTGACGACCCCTTCTCAAATTAGGGCACCGCCCGCCTAATCCTATTATCAAGCCCTAATTTCACGATATAGGACCTAACAAGGAATTAGTCACCTTTTCAACAACTTTATTACTTACCTATTATTTAGTTTTCAATAGATATAAACATATATCTATCATATGTAAATTCATAAATCGAGTTAATTAAAATTTACTAACTTAAAAGTTATGCAGCGGAAGTCTTAACTAATTAACTAGCGGAAGCTTATAACCATGTAACCTAACCTTTGTGGAAAAACCATGAATTAAAGATCACATGCATATATATAATGAAACGGCGATATATAATATCATGTGTCTGGTCAAGGTACCTATCACTTAGCCCATAATATAAAACCCCCAAAAGAATATCATATACATAAGAAAACAATACATCAAAAATCAAACCTACAAAATCTAGTGTAGCAGTGCTCTACTGGCTCAGAGGTAGTCCGACGATCTTCCCTTTGCCTGACATGCTACTCGATGAACCTGCACCCACCGTCACAAACTAGACGGTGAGTACTTGAAAATATAAAGTAATACTGAGAGACATTTCTTCACATTTCCAATTATGCAACAAGTATCAAGAAGCATAATAATAATAACAACTATGCTGAAAGAATATCATGCAAAGAGATACTTTAGTTAAACAAAATGAAACTGACACTAGGCTAAGTAGTAATGATCAAGGGCCGGTCGGCCGTGATCTTCATCACATCTGCCTTTCCGCTATATAAGGATGAAGTTGTGATCTACATCTCTGTGAAGGTCGTACTTACACGATACAATATGCCTTTATAATTATCTCAAATGTCAGTCACTGGGATGTATACTTGCCAACAACCTCGAGTCTTACAACTCATGATGTTACCCAAGTTATGCTTGCCAACAACCCCGAGTTTCATGCCCAAGTGTCGGGCAAGATAGTGGAGAAATCTCGATCACCTTGGAAAGTCTAGTGACCCCGTATGTCGACGGCAATTTCTATCATGAAATGACCCTAGATACAAGAACCACTTTCATATTCAAAGAACAACACGACATTGGAATCCAAAAAATACAATTGCATAACTAATGCACGAAAATATAGATTCACAACACCATATAGAAACTACCTAATAGCATGCTATTTCACTGACCACCAGTAATAACAGTTAATAATGACATAGCACATGAATTGGAGTCAATGAAATCATATTATCAACAAACTATGCCATGAAACAACCTCATGTAATGAGAATGAATAACAAGTCATTGCACATGAAGACAAAGGCAATTCGGTCCAAATGACTGGAAATGAACATATGAATAGGAATGAAATGTAAAGAAATCTCTCAATCAGTTTACTTACATACCACGCAATTTCCTATGCTACTCCAGCTACCCAACGCCTCAAAACTCGTGTTTGAGCTCCCAAAACAACTCTTTAGGTTCCTGACATCACATTATATGTTTTTGAGTGTGTTTGGACCTTTACCTAGCATATTAGACTCATTTATAGTGTTTAAGGAAATCTTGAGACTTGCTGGTTTTTCTGCTGTCATAGCATGTAGCGCTAATGACCTGTGTAGCGCGCTAATGACCAACACAACGCGCTACCGTCTCGTATAGTGCGCCATGTGTTGCGAGAACCTGCACTCGCAATCGAGAATTTCGAGTTTTCTTAACATATAGGCTATGTTGATGCCTTGGGGACCCTCATACACACCTTTAAAGTTCTAAGACACCATTTACAACATAAAACAAAGAACCAACAATCATCAAATTCATTAATTCATTGAATTGAACTAAGCTAAGGTAGTAGAGAAGTTACCTAGCTTGTTAAAACCAAATTTGAACTTGATCTTCTTCTTCACCAAACCACTCGATTCCTAATGTTCTTCTCCTTCTCCAAGCAGCTTCTTCACTTTAGCAAACCTTTGCTTCACGATACGAAATGGAAATGAGAGAGTGATAGGTGTTTGAGTTAATCATAAGTTTATATAGTTGAATTGGATATGGTTGAATGATAGCCCTTGATCATTTGTGCATATGTATCTCGAGTCCCGACTAGTGGACCTCCTACTAACACATGTCCCACTAGTTCATGCTTAAGTGACACCAAACAATAACTTAATTGGTGTTGAAGCGTGTCAACTCGTGTCTCAAGACATATCAAGTGGCTTATGTTTTAACTTACTAACTTTGGTACTTTAATACCAAATCAACCATAGCCCATTTAATTCACTTATAAAACCAACGTAAAGCTTGTTACTACTCACCACATTGCTCTCTAACTCGATCCCACACCGGTATGCATATCAAGGCGCGTCTCCGCTCATGCCTCGACACTTATACGTAAGTAGAAATGACTTAGTAGTCTACACGTATACAATACACTAAGCATACATCGCCACAAATATAACACTTACATCAGCCACCTAGCCTCAGTAATGACATGTATCTCGCTGCGGGTCCCACGTCACTGTTCATTTGATCCTAATTAACAAATTAAACTAAGATTGTGCCTACCGTCTCTCTGCATCAGATAGGTCTCGTATGCCAACGCTCAGTCGAATATCTCCTGCAAAATATGAGCCCCAAATGACATCACTACCGCAACAATCCTATCATCTACCCATTGGGTGAAGTAATATATCTGTAGCCGCTCTGTCCCTGCCACATCCAGAGAAAACTGTAATAAGTACCGGTAACACTCCATGTCTTCGCATCGCCCTCCGGTTACCCTTTTCTCAAGGCCGATACTCCTCCTCAAACTCAACCTCACCTTCATGGGTAGATACTGATCATAGAACAACTCTCTGAACTCTGCCCATGTCGTCAGCTTTGAGTATGTATCCTGATATGTGGTCCACCATATTGCTGCATGACCTCTCAAGCATGCTCTGCATGTACGTGCTCGTACGTTCTCATTGTTCCTCATCGAACATGGAATCAGCGATGGGACACTATCCATTTTCCGCGCCTCGAGTCACCACTTCCATAGAAAAAGCCTGGCTGAAACTTCATAAACTCTCTCAAAAGCTTCGCCTTTGGGGCCAAAACAAATCTTGATGTCGCAGCAACAATAGTAGTAGTCAACTGCTCTATCGTCCTGGGTGGAGGCGTATGAGTCGTTGTCTCTAGTGGAATGACAACCAGTGTAGCTCTTTCTGCCTGTGTCACCGCGGCTACTCTGTCAATCGGTGTCTGTTGAACAACTGGGGCGACGGCTGTCCCTATGGGTTCTGTGACTACCATTAGGTCTCGGGGTGTTGTAACCGCAGTTGTAGAAAGTGTTGTAAGTGCGATGGCATGATCCCGTAATAGTCGGAGTACCTCGCCATCTGAGTCCCCCGGGCCGCGAGTCGGTCCTCCACACTCGCTGTGATAGGGGGATCCCTAGCTGAACCGCTAATCTGTCTAGTCTCTTGAGGCGTAGACGATTGTCCGTCCATGATCTGCATCGAGAAGCGTACGATGGGTCAGCCTCGTTATATATATACGACAAAAATATAACACGTATATAACCCTAACTTTACCCGCCTCACTTCACTTCCCAACTAAGGTTCTAAAGCAAGTATTATCGGGTTTCCACATCTAAAGTTTATTTATTAAATTTTATGTTATTTTATTTAAATTTCCCAAGTTACTAGAAACTCTGCTCTGATACCAACTGTGGCGTTGGTATCAGGTTAAAGAACAAACTACGTTTTATCTCATAAGCTCTATCGACCTCGTTCGATACCAATCGTAGCGGCCCCTGCGCCCGAGGTCGCTCTAGGGTGTCGTCGTGTCGTGCGCTCTCGCCGGTGGGCCCAGTTACATATGTCCAGTACCTAACCGTTTATCTCATGTCTTGATAATCGTGTCCACGTGTGTGCTACCAATTTAGTTAGTTGATTATTCATGTTTTCTTAGGTTATTTCCTTAAGTATATAAAATTTCGTAAGTTCAACTATTTGTAGCTTATTTGAGTCCTAGCCATGCAAGTGGTTTGTATTTTATAAGTTAACAATAAATCAGCGGAAGCCTTAGTTTAAGCAAGTAAAGTGTTAAATTAGCATGATAAATATTATCCATATGAGCATGTCCTACTTTGGAAAACCCGAAAAAGAACTCTGTATATAGGCGATGGTACCATAAAACGGTGTATATATACATGTACAGTGTCACTCCAGTCTCCCAATACCCAAAATAGTACAAAATATCAAAATAAACACGTACTAGTAAACAATCGAGATATAGTCACTTAGGATCCCCTTACCCATATTGGTATTAGGATCTGCATTCGACATCACAAAAAGACAGATGACGAGTCCAGTGAGTAAAATCCCAATGAACCCTTCTAAGCATTCGCATAAATAAAGTAAGGAAATGCAAGAAATACTGTTAAAAAGACATGCAACTATAATTGGCTCATCGAGTGAATAAATAACATGTAACCTAAACAAAGTGTGTGAGTGTGTGTGTATGTGCGTGTGTGTGCTCGCTCCAGATGGACTAGACTATACTTTGGGTCACCAAGATCCATTCGTTGGGTGCCCCCAATTCTCTTTTACCTGGTCCCTCGCAGCGCTGGCCAAATCCGCTGAGTCACCGACACGTGCACCAAGGGCAAGCTCGGGTTACGATTCATCGAGGGCCGGGGCACACGTGCTACAATCTAGCACATCATGAACACACAACTAGGAAATCTGGGGGAGTAAATTCAACCCACGTCCGAGTAACAGAATGGAGTAGTAGAAACAACAAGAATGATAAATATGGAATCAAAACATAATCAAATACTCAGAGTTCTTCAATTGAGTTTTACAAACCTCAAATCACTATTCGACCTCCTCGGACTCTCGAAACCGACCCCGATTAGTTCTTTGATACCGAGCTACAGCCTCATAAGTCCCTAAAGTTCAATTTTATAAGTTTAAGTTGGTTATAAGTGTTTAGATATGTATTAAGTTGAAAATTATCAAAACAACCCTTAATATTCAAAGGTTTCATCGTCATTCGCACCGATGGGACCGCTTTAGCGCGCTAGGTATGATTAGTGTGCTAAGGAATAGGTCTAGCGTGCTACATTGTTCTTCATTTCAAAGAAATAGTTGAAAGCTCAAACTAGATAGCGCACTAATCTGGGCTATGTGACGAATCCTCAAGTCGAGAATTTTGTCCCCAACACCCAAATCAGATAACCTAACCCCGAGGTTTCATTCTTCACTCCATGGTGACTCCAAAACATCATTCAAATCAACCAGAACAACATCAATTAGATTAACATCATCAAATTCATGCATTCACTAGTTTTCCCCAAAATCACCAAAACCTAAATTCTTTCAAAACCAATTTGTAATTTTAATTTTAATGGAAATGGTAATTATACTTGTAATTCATCAAGATTTCATCAAAAACCAGTGACATATTCCTCAATTTTGAATTTACACCAAAACATGCCAAATCGAGTTCATTTGAATGTGTAGAAGAAAAATTACCTTAGGTTTGATCCTCAAATTTGACCTTCATAGTATTGAATTCCAGCTTTGAATCTCCTCTTATTTTCATATTTTCCAGAATTGCATGTATGCATATGTTAGTGGAGATGAGAAATCCACTAACTAGTTATTTATATGTTTGGTCATGATCAAGTGCGTTGTATGTATCTCGAGGGTTATCTTGTGGTCATTAAATATGTACACACCTTGTTGACACAATTATAAGACTTCATCTATCCTAGTTCCACTTAACTAGGATAATCTAGATACCCATTTAGCGTCTACATTGATTTAATCAAACTATATATAAGCTTATTGTCATTTGATATAATTACATTTCCTTAGGCTTATTTAATCACATGGTTAGTGTTTTTATTCACCAAATTTGACCAATTTATGATCCCACTAACCTTCGACTATCCGACACCCGGTGCCTCGCATCTCGACTTGCATTCTGAAGCACACTATGGCCTGTTGTTTTAATTTAATCGACTTAGCCTATGGTTACATTACCTATTTTTATTTGATCAATTAGTCATCTTAACGTGAATTAGTCGAGTTTTCTAGTGTACTCGTAATTCGCCTACCTGATACCCGCGTTGACGCATTTCGAGGCGATTACCCGTCACACAATCTCGTATGATATAACCATACGACAACATGCACACATGCGATGTATTATTAGATAATTTCACAAATATGCACCGCAAATAAGCAATCAACATACAAATAACTAATGTACCTAGGTCGACGTGTATCCTAGCCTACTCGCGCGGCGTCCACTTGGATCTAAGTGGTTTCCAAGTCTGAAATTACGAAATAAATAACACCGTTAATAAAACGGCCGTTACAAGATGCGTTTACTTTGGCACAAATCTCATCTCTTGGGAATCTAAGAAATAAGAAGTAATTGCTAGATCGAGTACGAAATCTAAATACATGGCATTAACACATGTAGCAGTTGAGATTTCATGGTTACGTGCCTTATTAACCGAACTTCAATTTCTTTTGATTGCTCGTCTCATACTTTGGTGTGACAACATGAGTGCCACTGCTTTGGCTCACAACCCCGTGTTCCACACTCACACCAAACACATCGAGATTGATGTTCATTACATCAGGGATCAAGTTTTGAAATGGAGTCTTTCAGGTCATCATGTTCATTCCCATGATCAGGTGGCAGATTATTTCACTAAAGCCTTGTCTTCTCTACGGTTTAATTACCTAAAATCCAAACTTAGAGTAGTTCTACTACCTCTAAGTTTGGATACGTCATGTTAGGTTGTCGCACAGGATAGAATCTTGATCATACACGTGTACGGTTACTGAATGTATCCTTCATGTGTAAATAACAACTTAAGCTCTTCTCTGATCTTTAGAGAAGTTGAGATAATTTTCTTCATTCCAATGATTTTGCTCAGCTGACTCCATGGATGGTCTAGGAAGCTCGTCAAGATTTCAATCTCCTCTTGGAAGATCAGCATCAACATTCTCGAATCCTCTGATCGCTCATTTTGGGTAATTCTTTGAACCAAATTGTGTCGATTAAGCTAGATGATACAAATTTTTCATTGTGGAAGTCGATTGTTGTACCTCTAATTGAAGGTTGTGGTCTGGATGGTATACTATTTGGAACCACTCCTTGTCCTCCAAAAATCAATGAAAATGGAGAGACAAATCTTAAATTCAAAGATTGGTTTTACGGTGATAGAATCTTGTAAAGTTGGTTATTGTGAGCATTAGAACCTGAAATTGCTTCACAAGTAACCTCTGAATCATCTGGTGTTCGAAAATCTGCACATGAAGTGTGGATTTCAATTTGTGAATAAAGTAGAGCTTAAAATTGAGCACAGATTCAGTTCTTGAAAACTGGAAGTCGAACAACTAGAAAAGGAACTATGAAGATTAGTGAATTTTGCAATTTTTACCGAAAACGCCCTTAACTTCTTTTTTTACTATTGGTTACAGAAAATTAATATAATGTGGGTACTTTTGGAATTTTCTTTCATGCTTATTCGCTTCGGTAAGTTATCTTATTTTATTTTTAAATTCAAACAGTAGGCATGATTCAACATTAGCAAACGTCAAAGCAGTTATCTCAATTAATTTTATTGAGACTAAAATAATCTTATTGGCTAAAATACCCTGTTACACACACTTTAACTTCTTACACTTCTGTCTTCAGTCCTTCTAAATGAGAGGTTATATATGTATATGGGTACTACTACCATGGGAATCAAATCTATACCCATGTCATGAGTACACTATTTACATCCATTGAATTTTAATTCAATACATTAATCGAGGCGTCATAAATGTACAAATCATTTAATGCACAATACATTTTGAAAGGATTTCATGGCATGAGTATATATTTGAGCTCCATTGTAGAATATTTATATATCTATACTATTATAATAGCAAACCGAGAAACGGTTAACCGTGAAGCCTTTTTGACAAATTTTTCCAAAACTATCCTTAGGTACTTAAATCAAAATATTAAAATTTCGGGGCAATGTGGTAATTTAATTACCAAACCCAAATAAATAGGCGCTTTTGAATTAAAAAATAACTACCCATACGATTAATCCCTATTTAGTGGAGTAGTTAAGATAACTACTCCATCCCTCTACTTTTAAAAAAGGATAACTACTCACACACTTACAAAAACAAAAAAGATAACTATTCCACGTTTTATTATGTGCATTATTGAAATCAGGACACCTTCTCCATTATATCGAACTAGAGAAAGCTTGACACGAGATCAAGCTGTAAGATTTTGGAAGAAGTTGGAACAAAATACTAGAAGTGGTCCGTACTATTGATCTCACGTGAAGATCTTGGAAGAAGTTGGCCCCTGCACCAAATGTCATTGTAAATTAATCAAGCACCGAGAGAGAATCATGATGTACACTTTGGTCCTTCTTTGTACAAAACTTTTCTTTCTTCTTAGGTATACTTTTAGTAATCCGGTCTTTAATGGTCTCGCTATTTTATGTCTTTGCAACATTGATCAACCGAACACATGATGGAGCGTCAATAAGGAATGGTTGAATTGGTTAAATAACAACGGAGATGAGGATTTGTGGAGTCCATCCATTTTACCTAATTTTATTTTTGTTAAATGAGACCACAATATGTTGGCGGATGTTGGGTACATTGCGCATGCCATGTATATATATGAACTATGATATCTTATACATTGCTCAACTTTATTCTTTTCATTTTTTTTGATAAAGTACATACGTGTATGTATTCATCATATTGGTTAAGAGGAAAAAACTTTACCTAACTCACAAAAATATTTATATGTTTAGGTAAGGTTAAAGAGATAAGATATGTGAGCTAGATGACAACTAATATTAGAAATTCTCGAGTCTTACCATCTACTAAATTCGTAGAAACATCGAGAGATGGATAAGTTGTTACATCGCGGTGGAGAAGCAATTTTTGTTAGTGGAGTCATTTTGAGAAGACTTGACTTAGAGGTGGAGATGGACTTAATTGGTGGATTCCTTTAAAATGAAAAATTAAGATATGTAATTTCCTGAATTTTTCTTAATTTTTCTGTTGTATTATGTGTATGTATTTGAATGTTTTTTGTTAGTTGACATGCATGTTTGTATATATCTACTCCACTGAATATTCATTAACAAACTTCTCTATTGTATATTTTCTATTTTGTGTTTTTGAAATACTTATTCTTTATTTGAGGTACTTGACGTTCGTGTTTGTTATTTGGTACATTTATTGTTTACGCCTCACGTGCATAGCGCGTGCCCATTGACTAGTATATATATATATATATATATCAATTTAAAGGATAAATAATAATTGACCCACAAATATACGATTTGAAATATAACCGAACTCTTCCAAACGTGGCGACTTCTCCCTTTATATAAATCTTTTCAAAGCTATAATCGCATTGGGGTTTTTCCAACAAAGTAGGGTTGATTTACAATTCTTTTCACAAAATATGGAGGTTTTTTTTTATCACGGAAGTATGCAATAACGCCTTCTCAAAAGGCGTTATTTAGTGGGATGTTTTTGGTTTGCGGTGACGTGGCGTCCACGTGGCATGAGTTTGTACAAGATAGCGCCTTTTGAAAAGGCGCTATCTGTACATGTGGCCGCCACCTCACCGCCACGTCAGCGCCACATCACATCATTCAATAACGCATTGCCACGTCAGTGCCACATCACCTCATTCAATAACGCCTTCTCAAAAGGCGTTATTGAGCGAAACTTGCGTTTGTGAGGTGGCGCTGACATGGCGCTGACATGGAGGCCACATGTACAGATAGCGCCTTTTCAAAAGGCGCTATCTGTACGAACCCATGCCACGTCACCGCCACGTCAGCGCCAACCTCACAAACGCAACTCGCCGCGATTTGTCTGTCACCGCCACGTCACCAACCGGACTCGTCGATCGTCCTCCGCTATCGCTGAGTGGTTCGCGACGTCCTACTCATGGGCGTTGGCTGCTGCCATTACCAGATCGGGCGCCAGAATCATGAGCTATCTGGACAGCGTCGTTCTCGGCCGCTCCGTCTCTGCCATTAGCTGTCAGTCGTCGTCGTCGAGCGATCTCGACAATTACAACCAAATTTGAATATGCATATGAGGAGTTTATATTTGTATAAAAAAAACCAATTTTGAATATATATATATATATATATATATATATATATACATTGGTTTCAACCTTCAACTCTCTTTTCTAAACTAACTAACATTAACTAACATAACCAACTAAACTAAATAAACTAACTAACTAACTAACTAACTAACTAACTAACTAACTAACTAACCTTAACCAAACTAAAATAACTAACCTTAACTAACCTAACCAAACTAAACTAACTAACAAACTAAACTAACTAACCTTAACTAACTAAACTAACTAACTAACTAACTAACTAACTAACTAAACTAAACTAACTAACCTAAACTAACCTAACCAAACCAAACTAAACTAACTAACTAACTTTAACCAAACTAAACTTACTAACTTTAACTAACCTAACCAAACGAAACTAAACTAAGTAACTAACTAACTTCAACTAAACTAACTAACTAACTAACTAACATAACCAAACTAAAGTAACTAACAAACTAAACTAACTAACATTAACTAACCAAACCACCTAACAATACAAACTAAGTAAACTAAAATAACTAACTTAACTAGCTTAATTGCAAACTAAACATACTAACTAAATGGAACTAACCAAACTAAACTAACTAACATTAACTAATCTAACTAACCTTAACTAACCTAACCACCTAAACAATACAAACTAAGTAAAGTAAAATAACTAACTTAACTAACTAAACAAACAACCAAAAAACGATCCACGTTAACCACCAAACGAAACTAAACAAACATCCAAGTAGCTCGAGAGTTACTTGTGAACTAAACTCGACTAACCTAACCTAACCAAAGTATGTAAACTAAATTAACTAAACTACACTAAGGAACATACCCTAACTCAACTACACTAAACAAACATAACCTCAACACCTAAACTAAACTAACTTAACTAACTAACCTAATTAACCTAACCAAACTAAACTAATATAACCTAACCACCGACACCTAACTAAACTAAGCTAACCACTTAAGTTAAATTAGACATATAACCTAAACTAACTTAACAAAGTAAAGTAACTATTGAAGAGTAATCAAATCTACGACATTATAATAATATGGAAAACATGAGAAATAAGTTTATTCAATGAGAAGGTTGAATACACGTACTTCGTGAACCCAAAATATAAGTTATTTACAAATCACCATAACATCAAGTAAACTCATCATGCGAGTCTATTTCGGCGGTTCCGTTGACGTTGTTGCTCGGTGATGCAAACCGGACGTACTCTTTGTCTAGTTGGACGATGTGTTTGTACATCCGGTTGAGCTTGTTGAGGTAGCTGGTCTTGCGATAATTCACGTCGAGTAGATTGTTGTGTTTCCTCCGGTTCTTGACTCGACTCACCTCTCGCTCGATGCTACCAAAAATAGGAGGTGGAACCATCCCGAAATACCGGCTTCCTGCGTGGGGTTGGGGAATGGAACATGAGGTGCGGCATGGTCAACAAGTTCATGAATGAAGGGTCTCCACTATACGCCATATTGTAATTATATGGAGTAGGAGTATATGGACTAGGCATGTATGGAGGCGTGATGGATACGTTTGATGATGAGGCATTCCATGGTCCAGATATGAAGACGAAGGCCCAGTGCGTAAGGATCAAAATGGTAAGGAGGAAGATTCACGCTCGGCGGCACTGGGTACAAACATTTGAGGTTCGGTTGGGGTGTGGAAGATGCAGGAATGTACCCGGGGAGAAGAATGACTACTCTCGCCAACATTCTCTGTTCTACTCACTCTCGAACGAGATGAACGTCTTTGGAGGAGAACGTCTCGCTACTCTCGCAGCAATCTCATCCGAGTAGATGGACTTGGTGGACGAGGACGTCGGTGCGTTCCCGCACGCCTCTACAGTCGTGTTCGTCTTCTTCTCACCTCTATGTTTGGTTCGCCCCGATCGTCTTCTTCATCTTCTTGTTCATTATCCTCATCTATGTCTTGTTGGACGTCATTTCCGTCATGCGAAAGATTAGACCTTTGTCTTTCATCTTCGTCCAAAATTTTAATCCCTTCATCAAGGCGACAAGACCTTGCTCGTACCCATCCTCAATGAACACACGCCTAAGTCGATGCACCAAGTTACGCTAATATACAAAAAATAAGAGCTCAAATCACGCAATATAAAATATTAAATGTTCGAGGAAAAGTAAGAGTTATAAGATTACCGAGTAGTCACGTAACGCCCGTCATGTCCTATGAATCTCCTAGTGACCGATCGATACCACGTCATGTAGTCTTGATGGTCATGCCCTTCATTCAATCTTCTTTGTCGCAATGGTGTCCCCGCGATTTTCCCACATGTTTATGTAGCTTGCGTGAAAAGTCACCCAATTTTCATGATGATGTCCACGCAATTCGACGCGGTGCGGTTGTGCGTCGTAAGCACAATTAGGTGGCACTACTTGTACCATGCCGAATTGTCTCATGACCCTTTCGGTCGATGCCACTCCACAATGTGGAAACAAATAAGGGACACGTCGAGAGCCAAGCTCGTGACCATTTGTACAGTACTCGGGAAGAGACCCCATGAGTTCATTATATGGTTGTCACACCACATCATCCTCATGCCTCGAGAGTCGAGTGCATCACGGTATGCCGATACGACGTGCGTCGCATTTTGTGAAACCGAAAATGCATCGAGCCATCTGTGTAGGAAACAATAAGTTAAGATAAATGAACATGGACAAGAATTATTTGCAAAGTAATGACAAATCGACTTTAATACCTGTGTCCGAGTGGAACGTCCATAAGCATGTTTTGGCCATCCACCGTTCGCTGTTGAGCTCTAGATACACGCAGACGCCGCGGTGCTATGAATGGAAATCTGTCCCATGCCCACAGTTGTACAAGAATTGAGGCGCCAGCAACCTCATGTGCCCCTGCGCGAGATCCGCGACACAACTCCCTGTACAAATAAGCCAAACATGCACTCCCCCAACTATATTGGCCTCGTTACTTGGAAATCCTCCAAAGCAAAGGTAGGAACATCAAATGTACGAATCGATTGGACTTGTCGGCGAAAAGACAACCACCGATGAGTTGTAGTATGTACGATCGAACGTAACGTTGGACCGACTCGTCATCGCTTTCATCATCTATTGTTGGAACGTTACGCTCAAGCCAATCGACCTTAAGTTTACAACCAACGATGTCATCTCCACCAGGAGTTCGTCCAAGTAGCCTCTCGCAGACATCAGCATAGTCTGCGTCTGTCGTTCCGTCACGTGCATACCTTCAATAGGTAATCCAAGCCGCACCGCACGTCTTGGAGTGTAATTGTGCACTCCCCACAATGCATGTGAAATGTATGCGTCTCGGGCGCTATCTCTCTACAAACCCGAGAATCAAAACCCAATCAAGAAATTTGAAAATGCTACCGGGATATCCCATAGAACCCATTGGAACGAAGATATGGGATCATCCTAGAATGATATCGCATCGTTCGATCAACGACCCCACGTCTTCGACGTACGCGCATTGTTTCGTAAACTTTGAAATTGATAATGTATTAATGTATGTTTTTGATACAATATTGTGCGTAAATATGACGCATTCATGTAAATTGGCCTTACCTCGCCCCTCGAGGTTCGCGTCGATCTCGTGAGTAGATTGGAGTTCCAAGAGTGATGGATCTACGAAGGTCCTGGATCCATTGCGGTAAAGCCGCAAATGAATGTTAGAAAAAGATAATGAGTGTTGAACGAAACGCAACGAAACACTGCGATGGCGGTGAGGTGTTTGCGATGACATGACCTACGAGACGTTTGGGAATTTCGATGTAAAAATGTTACGTAGAAAATGCACAAATTTTGTAAGGGAAATAGTTGACAATCATGCGGTTATATAGCGCAATCGAACTTTCGATGTAAAAGATCGCAATAATAGCGCAACTACAGAGCATACTCATTCTTTCGCACTGACATTTTCTGTGTAATAACGTTCAATAAATAAACATATGAACCGTTCTTCATAAACAAAATAGGAATGTCCCTATATATCATGCAAATCATAACCTCACCCAAATAAATTATTATGAAAATACTAAATGAATGAACTTACTTGTTTCCTCGCTTTTCCGCCGCAACGTAATATTCCAGCAATAACATTGTATTTTCGTTTGTTTAGAACATTCATCACATTTACGTAACCCAAGTAACCGTAGCAAACATGTACCCAAATAATAAATGAAAACTAACCTCAAGTAAGTAAATTAACTAACGTAACCTAGTCTAAATAAATTAACCAAACTATGTGAACCAAACGTAACCTAAAAGTACCTAATAAAACGTAAACATATCCAAAATAAAAAACCCAAAAATTGTAGATATGTTCAAGTGTTTTTAAGTGGATCGCAACGAATTCAAAGTCTAAATGAGCTTGAAACTAAATTAAACAAAACTTAATTAACTAAACTTAATTCACTTAACTTAATTAAATAAACGTAATTAACTAAACCAACTTAACTAAACTTAATTAAGTAAACTAACTTAAACAAACATAATTACATCAACTACCTAAACACTCTCACTAAACTAAACTAAACTAACTTAAACAAACTTAATTAACTGACTAACCTAACTTAAACATACGTAATTAACTTAAACAAACTTAAACAAACTTAAAAAAACTTAATTACCTAACTCACTTAAACAAACTTAAAACTTAATTACCTAACTGACTAACCTCAAACTCACAAGACACCACCTCACCGCTCATTTGGTCGATCTCTCATTGCCTCTTTGCCATCGCCTCAAGACCTTGCTCAGCACCTCCGCCAGCTCAGTCAACTCCTCTCCTCCTTCTCCTTCTTCTTGCACCTCTCGCCCAAATCCTCTCCGCACCTCCCGCACCTCTCGCCCAAATCCTCACCGTCAACTCCCTGGACTCCTCTCTCTCGCCAACACCAACCCACACCTTCTCATGCTACCCGCCTCTGCCCCTCCCTCCTTATATACCCGACCAACCCCCCCACAACACACCCGTGACGCCTAGACACTAGTCGTCACGGGTGTGTCTTCTTCCTCGCGCGACAGACGAGACGCAGAGATTCTCTCGCGTCCCCTGTCGCGCGAGGAAGAAGGGGATAAACACGAGATAGCGCCTCGCTGCGAAGGCGCTATCTCGTGTTACCCATTTTCATGAGTCCACGTGGATGTAACCGAACGAATAGCGCCTTTTGCGAAGGTGCTATTCGTTCGGTTACATCCACGTCGCCTCTACGCCACCCATGCGATGACGTGGACATGACACGTGGATAGCGCCTTCTCAAAAGGCGCTATCCACGTGTCCACGTCAAGAAAAATTGTACACATGGTGATAGCGCATTCTCATTAGGCGTTATTGCCTAGATTGAGAAAAAAAAAAAAAAAAAAAAAGGCCCTCATTTTGCTCAAAAAAAGTAAAATCTGTTGTACAATTGTAAAAACTTCACTGCATTGTGTCATGTAAACATGACAGCTTTCTAATTTGACAACAATCTTTAACTGTAATTAACCACTACTTAATCTAATCATTTCTTATTAATCAAAAATGAAAAAATAATACACTTGGGGCGCACACTTTGTTGTTTAGTTATTTATAGTGTTTTGTCAAATGTATGACTCACACCTTGAGAGAGCCATAAATAGCTAAAAACAAAGTGTGCGCCTAAAGTGTGTTATTTTATCACTTTCCTTTCTTAATATCACAAACGTTCCCCTTTAATTGCTCCACCCATTAAACCCATTTAATTTTCGGTCATTCACTCAATTAAGCCTCATTCACTCTTTCAGGAGTTGTGATGGAAGATGTTAAAGGAAGAAAAAGGAGGTTTGTTTCTTTTATGTATATATGAGATTCCACTACCTTACTTTAGTTCATTATACCATTTGATTTGTCAGTCTTAGGGTTTTTTGTTTTTAGGTACAGAATGTACAGCTCTAAGATATTGAGTAATTGAAATTGTTAGTAAAGTTTGATTTGTCTACATCGACCAAATAGGTGAACGACAAATACTGAGGTCATGAGGCAATCAAAATATGTAGGACTGCTAAAGCGTCCTACGTGGGTGTGTGGCTAGTCCTAATCAAACGACATTCAAACATGTTGATTAAATGTAATTTGACTCTATATAAAGTTTGATCATGTATGTATATGCTTGATTGTACATCTCCCTTTCATTAATTTTTTTTAACTACCTTTATTCATGGGGTTGTACTAGAATAACACTTAATTTCTTATCTATTTGATTGTATATATTATATATATGCTAACATTATTAAAAAAAGGGTTTTTTTGCTTGATGTTCATCAATCGTTATTAATTCATTTTATTATGATGAAAGCAAGTGAGAGATGGTATTTATCATTGTCACGGAAATATTGCCAACGTTCAAATATATTGATCAATCAAGCAGAGCAAAAATGGTAGCGATGCCTAAGAAGTTTGATGGTGAAGAGCCCACATTTTTATCAAATTGATCGCTACATATTTTTTTTTTTTATAAAATATAATGATCGTTTCGTTTTTCATTTTGAATAAATATCGTAGTTTAATTTGTACATGTTGCGAAACACGCATGGCTACAAAATGATCTAAGTAGATACTATAATTCGATTATTTTGTTTTAAAAAATTTATTTGAGATATTCATTTTTCATTGAATATATTTGTTGATTTTTTTTATGAGTTTGATTGTATTCCACGCATGAGCGCGTGTCTATCGACTAATATATATATATATATATATATATATTTCTATAGCTTTTCTTAAAAAAACTATTTTCGATAATTTTGGCTATTTTTCGCTTCCTCTATTTTATTTTTTACAATTTCGCCTATGTCGTTTATATACGCCTACTTTTTCGAGTTGTACCTTATCTTTTTTTTTTTTTGGAAAATATTAGAATGACAACAACACACATTGACACACAAGAACTTTTCATGCAATTTCGACCCGCGTGTTATGTACCGAGATTTGTGTATATACGTAGATCGATGTGCACATGGATGGCTATTGTGGTGTGACACGCTTTGTCATTCTAGCACTTGTCTTTTTTTTTTTTTTTTTGTTATCTAATCGTTCCCTTTTTTTTTGGTATCTTTTTTTCAGCTATTTTTGTGGCAAATTGTAATACCGGTTATATTTTTTATAATTTAGCCCATTATATAGTGGAGAAACACAATGAAATTAAGAATACCGGTTATTAGAAAAAATAGTTATTTTCGTTAATTGGTCAATTATATATTAAAAAACAACTATATATTGTATGCTCATTCTAATAAGACTTTGATACAGTTGATACTCTGCTTCTTCTTTTTTTGGTAGATTTTGTTATGAAATGGATGGACACTTGTGCATATATGTGACCACATTGTGAAGCATGGTTCTCACATTGAATTGTAACATTAAGCATGTCTCTCACACTTCATGTAACTTGTAATTCTCTCCAATGTACTCCAACTCTTTCATGTATTGTCTATGTTGCTTGTGATGTGTTGTATGACTTGTGGTGTATGTATAACTTGTACACATTGTATAAGTACAATTATCATCATCACCAAATGGTCTATATAAAGGGTGTCAAACCCATTGTAATTCACACACCAATGTATGAATGAAATCTCTACATTCTCATCTCTAGCTCTCTTCTCTCGTCTCCTCTTCTCTACTTGTTCTAGTAGTTCTTAGTTTATGTCTTCTATGCTTAAGTCTCTAGCAAGTCCAACTTAAGTTCTAGTTGGTTTACAACTTAATTTACAACACGTTATCGCACGAGCTTGCTCTAGCATTAAGGAGTTCTTGAAGTTCAAGAAGGCTTGTTGAGACAAAGCTATGAAGGTATAACTTTTGTTATTTAAATAAGTTCAATTTATTTCCATATTATCATGGTTGCTTCCTTTTATTACATGCATCACTTCTATATGCATATTTTATTCATATACTATGCATTATAACGTCACCGATTACGAAAGTATGCTCTATAGTTGCGTCTTGTACGATCTTCTACATCGTAAATCAAAAGACAATGTGTGACATATAATTTTTCTCTTAAAACTACAAACGATTAGTTATTGTTCTATTCTTGATTTTATAATACAAATAATGCTATAAGTTTGAGTTGACGAGTGGGTAAGCCTTGTCCCTAGGTAAAGCTAAACATTGAAAGGGAGACGGGTTATCCCGTTCGAGGAGGCATGGTATTAAGTAGACTATTTATCGCCACCCAACCTGGAGGTTGTCCCACCAACTCATACGAATAATACATTTTGTTTATTAATGAATCAAGTTGTGAACATATATTTAATCATATGTTATGTTTTTACATAAAAAGAAGAAAACTATTTTATATTAAATTTATTTTCAAAATATTATTCAACCATAGTTGAACTTGTTGCCTTATTATATTACCGACAAGAGTTACTCGTCATGAGAATTAAATACTATAATTTGTGAATAAAACATTTATGCAAAACTAAGTTGTGTTATACAAAGTTTAAATCATTTGTCGATATCTCTTTAGATATTTGAAAAGTGAATATTTCACTTTATATATCTTTCACCATATGGAGTTATAAATATATAAATATCAAAAAAGGTAATGCTCCAAAAGCTCAAAATGAGCGGTTGAGTCTCAAGCTACAAAATTTAATCATCAAATAGTAATTATAATTCCGTAATTTTAATTACCTCTATGTTGAGGCTATGTGGAAATATGACTGATGAGACAATAAAAAGAAGGTCACGTGGACCGCCTCGATTTTTATTGCGCAACAAATATCGAGTGCGCACGTCAATCCAATAAATATTAAGGATTGATTTATTGTCTCATGGTAGTGAGTAAAATAATGAGATATTATAAATATAATATCGCTCCCGTCCAATTAGTTCAGCTTCAAATTAAGAAGCATATGTTGCATATAATGATCATGATCGCAATAACAAATTTATGGACGTGGAAAATGTGAAAATATCAAGTAAACGTCGTATTGACAATTCCACAAAAAATTGGAACAAAAGTGGTGCACCATTACAAAGAGCAAATAATTATTGACAATAAGCGCTCATAATTGTGACATTTTTTGGTCATATATGAAAGGCTATTTTGCCTATATATTGTCATATATATACCCGAATATTTTTGTGACCTTTACCATGCCTTCAAAATCAAAGGCAAAATATTATGAATTTTATCATTGAAAAAGGCTCGATAAAACAGGCACATCGACATGTGTTTAAATCGTGACCTAAATATGGGCGATGAGTTTATGTCTTGTGTATCGTGCTACATGCATGTACATTATAATATAAAAGTAAATATTTCTCGAATTCGAACGTAGCGAAGGCTAATGTTCAAGCAATATATGATACATTAATGTCTTGTTCGGAAGAAGTCTACTCAGAATAATAGAAAATTTATCTATATGAATATGATTTAATCTGAGTATAATATTCCCGGCTTTAACTTCTGGAATATATAAGGCACATTAAAACGAATGTCGTCATAAATCAAATGACATTCATAATGTGGAAAGATCTATTTGATTATCCATAATCATCAATAATGCGAAAATATCATAAATTCGCACGGACATCCTTTATCGAACTGAATTTTTTTATCAGTTGGAGATTATCTCAAGGCAAATCAATAGGAGACATATATTGATTTAACTCTCCATTAATCATATTATAAGATGTCTTGGATCCTTAATAGGAAAATTATTTATAGCAAGTTTTGCTAATTGTCACTTTGATGAAGCAATTTTCCCACCATTAGGGGGAGATATAGGTCAATTCAAAAGGAATAATGTGAAATTGCTTGAAACACATCAAATCTCATTAAATTTGTTGTATTATGATTCATGTATAAATTAATATGAACTCGAAGTTCAAATGATCATTCAAAGTAGCAACAAGTTATGAATCAATTACTTGATGCAAGTACTATATACAAAACAGTGACAATCATATGCTTCAACATTAAATGGTTCATATAGAAAACGATGTCCATGTGCAACAGAATGCACAAGATGTCTCACCCATGCGAACATGAGGGGAGAATCAAAATGAGTTATTGGTTAGTGTGTTGCACTCTTTTTTCCTTTGCTATGTCCCACTAGGTTTTCTTTGCAAAGGTTTTTAATGAGGCAATTCTAACAATATTAAAACTATTTATCTAGATTGATTAGTGTATTGCACTCTTTTCCTTTCGCTATGGTTTTATCCCACTGGGTTTTCCTAGCAAGGTTTTTAATGAAGCAATCCTAACATTATTATACTTCATATAAAAAATAAATAAATTATGAGAGCAATTAATGTACTCTTTTTCCTATACTAGATTTTTCCCACGATGTTTTTTTAGTAGAGGTTTTAATGAGACATATATATATTCTCTCAAAGTGTATCAATGTGTTGCACTCTTTTCTTTAGCTATGATTTTATCCCATTTGGGTTTTCCTAGCAAAGTTTTTAGTGAGGCAATCAACAAATATTATACTACAAAGCAATATTGTGACGACCCCCAGTTCCCACGACATTGGGCCCCGCCCGCCTAAACTCACGTGGACCACATGACACGTGACACGTATACTTTACGGGTCGTTACAAATATCATACTATTTTTCATGTACTAGATTTTTTTCCCACATGGTTTTTTCTAGTAGAAGTTTAACGAAACATATTCTTTCAACAAGTGTCATCCAAAGGGAGTGTTATGAAATGGATGGACACTTGTGCATGTATGTGACCACATTGTGAAGCATGGTTCTCACATTGAATTGTAACATCAAGCATGTCTCTCACACTTCATGTAACTTGTAATCCTCTCCAATGTACACCAACTCTTCCATGTATTGTCTATGTTGCTTGTGATGTGTTGTATGACTTGTGGTGTATGTATAACTTGTACACATTGTATAAGTACAATTATCATCATCACCAAATGACATATATAAAGGGTGCCAACCCCATTGTAATTCACACACCAATGTATGAATGAAATCTCTACATTCTCATCTCTAGCTCTCTTCTCTCTTGTCTCTTCTTCTCTATTTGTTCTAGTAGTTCTTAGTTTATGCCTTCTATGCTTAAGTCTCTAGCAAGTCCAACTTAAGTTCTAGTTGGCTTACAACTTAATTTACAACAGATTTAACACTCCACTTTCAATTAACATAGATCGTGCTTAGGATATATAAGGATGTGTCAGTGTCGCAAACATATTTTTATAAAGAAGGCTATGTGATATATTTCTTGCTAAATTAATTAACACGTTAATCATATTAGTGAATAGTGAGGGTAGATTAGGGAGGTGTTAGCCGCGTTTAGAAGTTAATTTTTGATCTATTTTGTAGTATTTTTTTTTTTTGGGATTTGATTAAATAGCTCTGATAAATCACATTAATTAAATAGATACCTTTGAATTCAAAAAAAAAAAAAGCTACTGCAATAACAATCGTCTTTAAAAAAAAAATTAAAAGACAATTAGAGTCCAATTAGTACCTATTTTATAAGACTAAAAATTTATAAAAATTTCTTTCAATTTTTTTTGGAGGGCGCTAAGGGCACCCCACCATTTAATGAAGGCACCCAAATTATTTGTAAAAATTCCAGCAAAATTGGAAAAGACCATTTTGCCCCTGTATATATAATGATTCAAACCCCACAAATCATTTTGACAAAGAAAAAGGGCACCCCACCACCAAGCTTGAACCACAAAGCCACATTGCGTTTGGCGAGCGTTTATCGATTCTTGCGGATTGACATCATCCGACAGCGATGTAACAATGTTTGACAACCATATGATGGTTTCTTAGAACTGTTTAGTTGGGTAAAGCGTGAAAATGATGATTTGTTTGTCAACGTATGGTTTGGTAATTTCCTCAAATCCGAACTTGTTTCCACTATAATGGAGGATTATCTTGCTACGGTGCAAGAGGAGGTTGAACTTGAGGTAATTTTGCGAATTTATTGTGTTTTTTATGAGGTTATTCGAAGTTTCTGTCGATGTGCGCGATTGTTTCGGCCTCGCAGGACCGAGATACATTGAAATGTCTCGGTCATAGAGGACCGAGCCTACTCTAACCCTCTCGCCAGTGTACAACCGAGAGTAGGAGAAAATTCTCGGTTGTACACCACCGACGCCACATTACCTATCACTAATTGTAGCTCTCGTCATGTCTCGGCCGAGATAACTGAAGTATTCTCGGCCATGCGTAACCGAGACACTGTGAACTCTTCCGGCCTTCGTGGCGAGAGCTGCGAGTTCCCAAAAATTTAGCTTCTGTCTCGGCCATGCTTGGCGAGACAGTCTTCTGATCTCGACCTGTGTGGCGAGAACCGCGATTTTCCAATTTTTTTACCATTCTACAAACCGCCACACACACATTACAACTACTCTACCAAATGTAACTTAATTCGACGATCTTCAACCGAGCCCTAATTTGGAGACGAAATCGGCTCACACACCGGACCCTACAAAATGCGTAAAACTCGAACAACGAAGGAGAAACACACGGCGAGGGACGAAGAACACGATTTCGAGGATTCCTCTCACTTTGGTCGGCTCAAAACAAATGGATTCTTCCACGAGGAGTTCGGTGAAGGTGGTGGTGGGGGTGGTGGGGTGCTCGGGGGTTTGCACGAGGGTGGTGGGGTGCGGATGGATTTCCACGAGGGGTAGTTTAGGTATTTCGGGTCTAATTTTTGGGTGCCCAGTAAATCGATTTGTGCCCACATTAGCCGGGTGCCTTCATTAAATGGAGGGTGCCCTTAGCGGCCCTCTTTTTTTATAGGATTATGTATACAAATATGAAAAAATATATAAAAATATAATTGGGTTGCGAAAACATTTATGGTGAAATGGACGATGCATCACTTGCAAGATTTTTGGGAGGTCATGAGTTCGACTCCCTCGCTAAAGTCAATGACTATAATTTCTTGAAGTAAAAGATAAAAATATTGTCGATATTCTCATTTTTTTATAAGGAAATTCCGAGTCAATATATATATATATTGAGAATGAGTCACTAGGTACTTACATATGTAATAAATTATCTTTTTTGTCACATTTGTTTTTCTTATTAAATTTATTTGTATCTAATATATCAACACTTGGTTTTGCCCGCAAGCGAAACGTCGATCTCAACTAGTTAAGATAAAGAAGGGTAAGAGCGTCCAAACCAAGTACACCTGGAATGCAAGCGGGCGGAAAATCCCCACAGAGACTTAATTCCTTGCAACAGAACAAGAAATTTCAATGGAGATGGAGGCGAGGGATGGGGAGAAAATTTCATACTTGCGCAGGTATGGGTACGGGGATCAAGAAAAAGTTTATCCATAGAGATCCCAAGTAGGGAGTCCTCATTAGTAATTCCCGCAGGAGATCTCGTAGGAATTTCACATGGGGATCCCCATATATCAATTATATATCATATACCATATGATATATCATATGTATTATGTATACATAATATTTCATGGTTCCACCCCAAAACACTAGTGATACACATAACAAATAAACTCTAATAAGATGTAAATTTTAACTTATTTAATTAAATAAATAAAATATTTTATTACCATACTATATTAATTAACTATATGTTTTGTTTTTAGTTATTTGCAATTATATTTATATTTTACAAACTTAGGATCAAATGAGGAAAATTGCAATGAAAACATTGAATGCAAATTAAAAAGTGCATTAAAATTTTGTTTTTTCACTAAAACAAAATAAATTCGATCAATCAATTTTCATATTAAAAACAATGTTAAGCACCCATAATTTTTTTACACCTTACATTTTATAATTTCTTTTTGAGAAAAATTGTGTGGGGAAAAATATTCCCCCGTGGCGATATATTCTCCATGAGAATCCCCGCAAAGATCTACAAGTAGAGAATTAATCGGGGAATATATTTTGAAAAAATTACAAAAGTACAACATATTTTAGTTTAAATGAGGAAAATAAGTGTGATTTTTTTTTATTACAAAAATATGGTATATCGCTTTTTGAAAAGGCGCTATTAGTTGGGACAAATTTTTGTGGCTTACATGGACATCCCACGTGGTCATGGGCAAAACGAATAGCACCTTTTCAAAATGCGCTATTTGTGTTGCCGTGACCACGTGGGCATCCCACGTGGATGTCGACGTGGCAAGAACATACAAATAGTGTATTTTCCGAATGCGCTATTTGTACGTACTTGTCACGTGGACTCGGGTAGACAGATAGCGCCTCGAGATACGTGCATGACGTTTGCATGGGATCCATGGTCTCGTAGTGGATATGCATGAGTTGTCCACTCGAGATACGTGCATGACGTTTGCATGAATTGTCCACCTCGAGATACGTGTCTCGACATTTGCATTAGTTGCCTACCTCGAGTTATGTGCATGACGTTTGGATGGTTTGCATGGTGCATCAAGTTGTATGGGTTGTCTACCTCGAAATACGTGCTTCACATTCGCATGGTTTGCATGAATTGCACGAGGTTGCATAAGTTGTCCACACCTCGAGATATGTGTGTGACATTTGAATGGTTTGCACGAAAATGCATGGTTCGCCCACCTCGACATACGTGCGTGACGTTTCCATGTGTTGTCAACCGGGAGATACTTGTGTGACGTTTGCATTGGCTTTACCACCTCGAGACACGTGCGTGACGTTTGCATGAGTTGCACGAGGTTGCATGGGTCGCCCACCTCGACGACGGACGTGCTCGACATTTACATGAAATCTCCACCTACATACATAGGTGACGTTTGCATGGGTTGTCCACGTCGATATGCGTGCGTGTTGTTTACATTGGTTGTCTACCTCGAGATACGCGAGTGACGCGGTCGTCCATCTCCATATGCATGTGTCGTTCATAAGGCGAAAAATTTTGTATAGATAGCTCATTTTGAAAATGAGATATCCATACAAATGTCCTCCACCTCACCACCATGCATGCCACCTCATCATCGATAGCTCATTTTCAAAAGGAGTTATACCTTACTTTTGAAATATAAAATAAACCTCACTATTTTGTGAAATACAAACTAAATCCACCCCACTTTTTGAAAAAGTCCTCCCCCATGAGAGATTCTCCGTCCCCGTCATTCCCAAATCCCAACCCTGCAAGGATTTGACAGAACAGTGTGGGGATGAAAATTAATCCCCGCATGGGGATGGGTACGAGGATGGAAATATGAATTCTTAAGTGGGTATGGGGATGGATCCCCTACCCTCCCCATTTGCATCCCTACACCTCAATGCCAAATGACCTAATTGCCCCTCATAAAAACCCATGAAGCCTCATAAACTTGAAAATCACGGGAAGAGAGAAATAAGTGTGTAGTCAAAGATTTTATCACACTAAAACAAAAAGAAAAAAAAATCCCATATGTTCGAGCCATTAGAAGCTCTTTACCCGAAATAATCAGGGCCTTTGGGCCTGACACTGGGCAGTCTAAGACCAAGAAAAAAAAAAAAAGCCACAACCCTTCTCTTTTTAGCTAATGAATCGATTCCTTTGCTTAATGAGTGAGTTCATTCTCCACTCTATTTGTCAGGAGAGTTGGTTCTCCACTTTAAACAGATAAAAACAACCAAAATCACTCAAAATGGCATGAAAAGTGTTAAACATAGCATGAGAGATGTGACAACTTGATGGCATCACACTTTGAAAAAAACAAAAAGTGTAAACAAGAACATAAGATGCTTAAATAAGAGATATTGGTGGGTTAATTGTTTTCAAGACAAAACCTTTATACGATGAATCTATCTTAATTAGCAAAACACTTCATATTGACAAAAAAAAAAGTGATCTGAAATGGTACACATACAAAAGAGCATCAACTTTACATAGTTTAATAAGGTGCACTTTCACTTTTAAGAAACTAATATGAATGCTTTCTTTCTGTCTTCTATTATTGTGTTATACTAATCATGCTTGTGAATGCAATAATGACACTATGCTCGCCAATCTGTTTGCGACAACTAAGTTTTCTAGTTGTTAATTAGATTAAGAAGACAAATTAAACAACTAATATGCAACAACATTTGTGTAATAATGCATTAAGTACCTGAACCACCACTGTAAACTATTCTGCTAACCATGTACTTACAAGCAAGGGTGTTGTTTGTTTGATAAAAAAAAAAAAAGAGAATGTCTAAGGTGACACACTACGAACACTCACTACGCTCACGCACCTTGATTTTATTTTATTTTTAATTCTTTTACAAATTCGTGGTTGAGGATGATGGTGTGTAGACATCAAGACGGTGGTGTGTGGGAGGTGAGGACAAAATTGTAAAAAAATTAAAAAATTAAGGTGCGTGCTCATAGTGAGTGTCCAGTAGTGGGCCACCTTAGCATTATCCTTTGATAAAAAAGAGAATGCCCAGATGAGCAAGACTAAGAAAGGCTGTAATGAGTTCCTCAAAAAAGAAAAGGCTGTAAAGAGGAGGAACAAAGCCTTAACAGACAAATTATGCACAGAGAAAATACATTTAGTGCCACAACAGACAACAAATAATTAACAAGAGATCCAAAGAGAGTGTGTAAATTATACTTCTAATATAGTTAGGAAGAACTCTTTGAAACAAATCATAGCATAAGGAGCACAATGTCTATATGAAAAATGATACATAGAAACCGACTGCAGGGGCGTTTTGAAGGATTTCCACATACAAAGGAGGAAGGAGACTTATTCTATGCTGATGAGAATTGAAATATGATAATCACTCCTACCCTTGTCATGCAAGTTCAAAAAATTGAATTTGCAAAGAATGCACTATTGTAGGTTTTCACTGAATAGGAAATCTTAGCAACTCCGAAGCTGAAGCTTATCAGGAAAAATCACCAATGATAGTAAAGTTCCAAGTACCAAGGGGCGTCATCATTTAGTGTCTATGCTCAAACACAATTTGGTGAAGAAAATGGAGCAACAGTTCTAATGGTAATGTCCATGCAAAATCTGAAGTGAGAACTAATGATGCAGTTAACATAATGTTGAACTAGTGAACTATCTAAATGATAGGACAATGAACATCATACTGTTAAGTTCAGAATCCAATTTTCAGCTGTGTTTCACTTTTCAACCTGCACGGTTTGTCGGCTGAAGATTATAGTTCTTGATGCATGCAAGAAGTATACCATTGACCACAAATGATAAATTTTCCTATTTAACATCATAAAGATTCATCATTTGTTTTGTTTGTTTTTCATCTTTCATTTTTTGTTTTGTTTGTGTCGCGCATGCAACTCCACCTATGTAGAACACTATGTGCGCTACATAGCCGGTCCCAAGTCCGGATAAAGGAGGACTTTGATGCGAGAGGTCCTAAACCCATTTTTCATACTCGAAAAATGGGGAGGGAGGCCCCAACCCATTTTCCATTCTTGGAAAATGGGGGAGGGTTGCGATAGGTTGACAGACTGCGTAAAACTTTTTGTCACTCTTCATGAAATGGATCAAACGCATAAACGTTGGGGCGTTCCCACTTGCACTTAATCAAGCACAATGGAAGAGTTTGATCCATATAGCCGACCCCAATTAATTTGAGACTGAGGCTATGTTGTCGTTATTGTTGTGTTGTGCATGCATAGGGAGTGGGGGCGCTATCTGTGATGTTTGCACGAAGTTAAGAAGTTGCTCAAGCTCTAGTCATAGTGTATTAAAATGATAGGGGAAAAGCCAGGAAATATAGGCACAAGCCAGTGAATTAATGACCACTTGACACAAACGTTAAGAGAGCTCTGTGTTCCTTGCCTCCTTGCTTAACAATTGTTGAAGCAATTTGAAACTTTTTTTTTTTTTTGAGCATTATACAAGGTAAAGAATGAATGTATGTTATAAGTGTGCCTTTACAAAATTTTAAGAGTATCTGGCTCATGCTTTATCACTGGCCAGTCTGTTATTTAGATGTGCTCTAATAAGAGGTTCAATGTTGCCATCCAAAATAGAATTCAACTCAGGCAAGTGGGTGCCAGTTTTTACATCATGCACTAACTTATAGGGATGGAAAATATACCTTCGGGTTTCTTGGCGCTGTGAATCAATGATAGAGTCCGCTTTGATGTTCTTCACATTAGAAACACCTTGTTCCATTGCAATTACAAGAAGTTTGGCCTTTAGACGATTAAGTGCTTTGATCTTATTAGCGAACTTGTTCCTTTCACCTGTATGTCATAATGTAACAGATTAGAGTTTTTACCGTTTGAATCTTTGCTAAGGGCAGCATGATTTAGCATAATGGATTACCAGCCAAATTAGAAATCAATCAACATTTTCGATAGCGCTATGAGAAGATGCACATACAAAAAAGGGTTAGCACATGGAAACAAAGAAATGCTACTGACATCACTATTGATAATTCTGAAATGCTGACCATCATAATAAACAACAATATCAAAATTTGAGCCATACAACAACAACATAGCCTTAGTCTCAAATTAATTTTGCACTTAATCGAGCACAATGGAAAAGTTTGATCCATGTAGCCGACCCCAGTTAATTTGGGACTGAGGCTATGTTGTTGTTGTTGTTGTATAATCTCCTGTTAGAGACTGCAAAAATGCACAACTTGAGTTGAGGAATAAAAGAAAGTCAAAAGACAGGTATCTTTTCCCACGGCATTACTTTTATTCAAGAAGAAAACTGGAGTACTTATGCTAGTTTTGCCAATTTAATGATAATGAATATGGCTGTTAAGATAACAGAATAACAGTATAGATCAGATAAAGTGGTCGAGTTGCCATTTTTAGGACAAGAAACACTTGGTACCGCAATTTTGTAAGCACAAGATCTTGAAAATAATAGTGAAGTTTCCATATACCTGAAGAAAGGACAGTAACACCAGTTGGAATATGCAAAATGCCGATTACAGGTTCTGTTCTACAAGTGAGCTGCTCTTCAAGATGCGGTTTGAGAGATGAGATCAATAAGTCATTTTCATCTATTTGATATTCGTTACACGATTCAAGGAACAGAGGAATGACATCCACGCATGCCGAACTTGCCTGCAGCACAATCATTTGTGTAAGAGGGTGAAAAACCATATTTTTTCCCTGTTTTTACTTGCCATTTATTGGTTGATTTAGTTCAAAGTTTCAAACTAGTGACCACTGAGCAGAATATAACACTATTCTCATTCTTGAGAATTTTGAGGCAACCTAATCCCAGTAAACGAAAGAAGTACATCCAATGGATGAGTTTTGGTCAAAAACTTGAAGTTACCCTCATTTTGCAGAAGAATCAACTTCTAGAAGATTCATCATCTCTAAGTCAAAATAGAGCAACTTTGGCATTGATAAGACTCCCTCCTTCACGCTTATACAGTGCTGAACTTAAAATTTTTGGGTGAATTTGAACTTAACTTTTGTATACTAGCATTTCTTTTCTTAAAAGCAAAAGGGATCCTAAAGGGGATTTGACAGTTAATCAAGTAATTTTATTCATCTACAGTTTAAAACTAGTAATTCTATTAATATAAGTTTTTATGGGAAATAAAAGAAAAAAAATGTACAATTCAGTATTATTGCCTCTTAAAGAACTCAAGAAGAACAATTTTTCTACTTTTTGCACATGCATATATGCATAAGATGCAAAAATTATGAACCCCAGAGTATATTTCGCTGACAAATCATGGAGGTTAAAAACGTATTCAAGAAAGGGACACCATATTCAATATATTCTTCTAAAGTAGTTTTCCATAAACAAATTCCAGTAAAATGTTTAACCATTCTATTTGTTAGTCTACTCTTCATGCTAGAAGGATATATTTTCCTATCCGCATATGGTTGTAAGGTTTCATAGGCCCACATGCGTTTGAGTAGAATTTCAGTCTCTCATGTAAAAGTGGAGCTATTTTTTTCACATAAAGCCTCCCATTTGGCAACTCCTAGTATTATGTGTGCTAACAACTAAGAAGAAAGCTTAAGACAACGGAAAATATATCACTCTCTAGTCTCTTCACAAAGAATAAAATCAAAAGTGAATACTGAATTGTCACAGATTTCATACACTACGACAAAAAGATAAATTATGAAGATGGTCAAACATAGTGAACATATAATGAACTACTATTAGAGTACCCATAGATATTGCTCCAAAAAAAAGAACCCTAAAACTCATATAAGCAGAACAAAGACATGCTTCCTTTTTTTTTGGTGAAAGAATAAGATAAGGGTAACTTCAAGTGGGAATTAATCATCCAAACCATTATAAGCAAATAAATAGCAATAGGATTAAAAAAGAAATCAAACCTACAAACCTGACGGGTAAATGATTCATGATTGAAGTTTTCGATAGCACGATGTACACCTCTTTCACCAGCAAGGTATCCATACACATATTTAGCTTCAATCTCAAGTGTTGCTGACTGGATACCTCCATCCTTACAGGGAGACTTTTCAATGACCCTACCCTTGTAACCTTGCTTGTCAGCCCATTTGATATACATTACCAAAAGTTGTTCTGCCCAAATCTGGATTTGAGATCATGTCGCGAAAGAGTGTAAAAATTGACAAATGCTCAACAGCTATGTACCTAGACTCGGGTGCGGGTGCGGGTGTCGGGTACGGGTATGATTCTAAAGGTCGGAATCACCTATTCTCTAATTTAAGGATACGTAGACTCAGCAAAAAGTGTCTAAAACTTGAGGCACATACTTATATATATATATATATGTATTTATGTATAACACTTGACTGTAACTTATTCATATGTTGTAATGAACAAAAATGGGAGAAACCTTATTGCACAAATGGAGGAACCTTAACTTATTCATAAGTTGCAATGAACAAAAATGGGAGGAACCTTAACGCACAAATGAATCTTTATCAAATTATACCTTCTGAATCCTCCTAATCAACATAGAAATAGTAACGTCCCAATAAATGATAAGGAAATGGGAAAAGGACGGCACCTCAAATATTATTGCTAAGTGAAGGCATATTAGGAATGACCAAGAGGCCCATGGTTCATTTTTTGGGCATTAGTCAATTCTTTCAAAGACAAGATAACTAATTAAGATAAGGAGAAGAAGAAAATCCATAACTGATGACTGAAGCAACTTTTCTACTTCTTGTGGTCAGTAAGATTCTAAGTCTCCAAACTATGTATTTTGATGACAAAATCAACTGATAGCAAAAAACTAAAGATGCTGGACTTTCCTCAAGAGCTACTAACAAATAAATAAATAAATAAAAAATCAGGCCAATGGCAATTGTACAAACAATTAGAAGACAAGTTTCAACTGAAGAAACAAGGTGGATATTAAGCAAGTTATCGGAATTAAACAATCAATGGAGTTGAAAGTTCTAGAATAATATGATGAAAGATCTAGGCATGCAAACGCTCCTCCCCTCGCTAACGCAGTGAAGCGAGTAATAAGCAGAGGGAGAGAGAAACAACACGGCTCAAGTTACCAAAAAACCCCCTGAACAGAGTATTATCTTAGCTGTTTCTCAAACCTAATACATCGAATCTCCATGTTCCTAACATGTAACAAATCCAAATTCTCATATTAGGCCTCATATGGCTACAACATCACCCCTCTCCCTTTTTCCTTTACTAGGAACCATGTCCCTTTAGTAGAATAGTTGAGAGGCACTGGCAGGTCAACCGGAGGCCAAAAAACCATAGAGAAACATTAGGCTCTCAAAAGGGTCCGATCGAAACAAGTTATATATCACAATTAACATGATTCGAACATAATGGTCAATAATATAGATAACACTGATTTTGATGAAAGGGATGATAATAAGAAAATCCACGAGAATTTATGCGTTGTCTATGTATCAGACAAATGATAAAGTTGAATAGCAACATTGGGGTCCTGCTTCTAAATTATATTTTAACGCAATGTGTAGAAAAAGCATACGATAATAATGAAAGTTCTACGCTTCAATCTGGAAGAAATGTTCCAAACCTCAGAATTGTTGCCATCAGATTCAGCTCTAATGTGCACACAAGCCCCTTCCATGTCAAATGGTCCACTAAGAAGTTTGGACATCTCATATTGATCTACAAACTTGCTGACATCCATAGAGGCATTATACGCTTGCTTAAAGAGCTTGTAGTTTATAGCTTCCATCTCTACTAGCTCCGTGATTAATTTGGCTTCTTCAGCCTGCATGTACGAGTTAAATATATATTGCACATAGATTTATGATCTCAATAAGTTTCATGAAACCAAATGAGGGAATTGAATTTAACTATTTACGAAATTGTATCTGAGACAAAGAAATGGCGTAATATTCAGATAAAACTCACGAGATAGATACTAAGGCCTTGCTTGGTTAGAAGTGGAGTTAACTCCCGAGAGATAACTTGAAGGGAAGTTGGAACTAATCTTGTTTGGTTGCCGACTTCCCTCTAAGTTATCTCCCAACTCACACCCAAGGGTGAGAGATATCTCCCTCACTCCCCACCAGGGGAATAATCTCCCAGGAGTTGTGGACACAATTACCCACATCCATCTCTTTTGTTTGAAGGGCATTTATGTCAATTCATATCTTTTATTGTTTAAATATTTGCAACTTCCCTGCAAGTTTAAAGTTGAACCAAACATGAAAATATAATCTTTATTTGTGAGTTATCTCCAAGGAGTTAACTCCGCTCGCCTTTGTAAGTTGGCAAAAACGAACCAAACGAGACATAAAGTTCGGCGACTTCGTACCTTATACCGTAAATCCTTGAGAGCATTGACAACCTTAGTGGTATCAGCAAACTTAATAAGAATTTCATTTGATTTGACAACATCATCCCACATGTTGTGCTCGCGAAGCAACTCCTCCTGCTTTATTCTTCTTGCTTCTTCAAGTTCCAATGTTGTTGTCGCCAGAATCTCGGCGCGAACAACTGCATTCTCAATCTTCTTTTTCAATGAAAACATACCTAATAATACCCAAGAAAAAAAAACCCTCATGAGTTCTAAAACATCAATATCAACAACAACATTTTCAAGATGGAGAACAATCATGCACAAATTTTTAAAAATCTTATGTCAAGGACTATGTCTTCTTGGTCGATAACTCAGTCAGTTTCATAAGTTCATTCAACAAGGATAATCAATCACACAATCCTCAATAGAAACTAAAGAAACTAGACGATGCAGGGGTAGACCGAGGCTAACTTAAAGGACTTGAAAAGCGCACCATTAGTTGCACTAAATCGAGCGCAATGTAAGATTTTGATTGAACAATGGTTATCCATATATTTTTTAGAATTTTGGAGTGCCCACATAAGTGTATATTTTGAAAAAAAAAAAATGTCGGGATTCATACATCTCTCTCGGTACACAATACATGATTATAAATTAATGTTGTTCATTTACATCAATGATTAATTAATTGCAATATCTAGATGTATTTTGGGACTAATCGATCGAATCGATTGACAAGGGTGGTTGGTGTTGGTTTCAAGGATCAAAAAATCGATAACTTTCGCTGAATTTTAGGCGAAATTTACTGATTTTTATATGGGCAAAACGAAACTCAACACGAGTTTGAAAAGTGCAAAAATTCGGCGATGTTTTAGGTAAATTCGATTTTTTGGTTTTTTCCGTCACGAGTGAACAAAAACACACAAAAAACTACAAAACTTCGATCCATAAAATCGAAATAATTAGAAAAACCCTAAAAATCAGGGAATATTCGTACTTACCTCTTGATTTGGTCTTGCATCGACTCTCGCAGACTTGCAAAGTGCTCCATTTGAATCATCTTTCCACATTGCTATTCACCTCACATCAAAGGCTGAAAAGCACTTCACGATTCACACCTTCACGGGACAAACAGAACTCCAATCACTTTCCTCTTCTTCTCTTTCCATCTTGAACTCAACAACCCTCTAACCTCTCTACTTTAAATCTCATTCTCCTCAATATCCTTGATTAAGGGCCGAAGACTCGGAAAACACTTCAACACTTCACAATGTCCTAATTTTCGCCTCAAGTTCGTCTAAGACTCGAGGAGGAGGCGAGGAGGCTAGGAGAGGACATAGGAGTGTATAGAGGAGGAGGGGTTGAGGAGGTCAACACTCGACAAACTCGACAACGTTGTTGGGTACTGCTAGAGGAGTCGAGGGTTTGGTGAAGACGAAGACGAAGACGAAGAGATCGAAGAGGAGCGCCGGAGGGTGGAGTTGGTGACACCGACGACGAAGACAAAGAGGAAGAGCTCGAAGAGGATCATGCAACCCTTTGGAGAGGAGGAGTTGGTGAACGATGATGATGAAGACGTCGAACCGTCGAAGAGGACAAGAAGAGCACCGAGAGTTGGACGTGAATGAAAGCATTGATTCATTGAAAGCCAAAGGCCTTTTAATTAGGGGCAAATCTAGTGACACACATTGGGACACACATCCACTTCACTTTGTTGAGTAAGCCTTTGACATTTGCATAGAGATACGTTTGCACAATTTTATATTTGATGAATTAATCCCCGATTAAACAAACTTGCAAACCAGTGTTTTTTTAAGTCTACCTAATATTTGGGATATATGATTTGTGTATTGCTCAACAAAAAAATATATGAAAATGAAACAAAAAAACACTTATAAAGTCTTATGTGTATGTCAAAAAAAAATGTATACAATATACTTTTTATGTCAAGCCAAAAAAAAAATTTTATAAACATAGACAAACTTATTTATTTGTACAAAATACATATAAAGTACAAACATAAAAAACCCAAACAAACTTGCTTATTAGTATACATGCAAACAAACTTATAAAGTATACATTGTAGTTTTAAAAAAATACATTTTACAAACACTAGTTGAAACTTATTAAAAAAATAACAATTTGTAAACTTATTCTAACCTAGTGTTTTTGTGATTTATCATTTAAATATATTGTATACATACATACAAAGTTTTTTTTATATTAGTAATTTAGTATGTAGTTTTTTTTTATGGAAGTGTATAGTTGTTTTCAAATATTAGTGTAATTTTTTTTTGTCAAACCAAACAATTCGATAGTCTTTTTTATATTCATGATATAATATATATACTATTAGTATATGCGAGATGCATTTTATTGAGGAATGCCTCCTCGAAAAGATTGGGATATTGGTTGGAAATATGGAGATCCTATTAATGGTAATCGACAAAAAGCACACTTGTAGATTTTGCAAACAAGAAATCAAACCTAGGAGGGAGTGTTAAGATTGAAAGAACATCTTGCGGGAAGTTTCAAAAATATTAAAACTTGTCCAAATTGTCCAAAGTCCGTTCGAGATGAAATGCAAATACATTTGCATGGAAAATTAGTTGACAAGGTTGAAAAGGAAAAAAACACAAGGCATTTACCGATGCTTTGATGTAACCTCCAAAAATCTCGAAAGATGATAATGATGATGATGATGATGTTATTTATCCTCCAGGATTGCACCATAGATTATGAGAGAACACAACATAAAATGGTTTTAAGGAATTCTATAGAAGAGATATGGGAAGTTGAACAACAATACAGATTTAACATGGCGAGACCAAACTCTGGTCCTTCAACTCATGAAGTGGGGGGAGTTCAAGTGGACGTGGATTTGAAAATCCTATTCGAGGGCAAGAAGCTTGCGAAGTGCATTTATGCGTTCGTCAAGTGTGAGACAAGCAAATTTTCCAATGGATGTGGATGGTCTCGCGTGTTCGGCAAACGTAAAAAAACCAGATTTTTCTCAAAACCCCGATTCCCCTAGAAAGTCGGATGCTAATCAAAGGCGGTTGAGCCCGACATCGAGGAGCTCATTAAAGAAAAAAATCAATAGGGTGTTATCAAAATTATTCTATTACAAGTAGCATTCCAAAGCACATGTTCCTACTAACAACCCCTATTATCAAGCTGCAATAGATGAAATAGCAAATTGGACCTGGATTCAAGGGACCTACAGCTTATGAACTTATGCATGGCCTTTTAGATGATGAATATAATGAATTGCAGACCTACATTGTGATAGGTTGAACCAGAGTTGTAGAGAGAAAAAAAAAAAGAGTGAAGAGCAGGGTTGTATTGATAGAAATTGGAATGTACAGTAAGGATAGAGAATTCGAGTAGTCTATTTACTCCTGAACAAGTTCATACATCAAGAATGATCTCTCTTCACTGTTATTCTACTATTTATATACTAGCTTTAGTGCAACTAATCGGGCCCAATTGCAATTAGTCCCCTCTTCTCTTACTTGGTGATGTCCCCCGAGGCTTTGACATGTGTCCCCTCACCCTTCTAGTGCCTTCTAGAGTACTTGATTTATATGAGGTCTACCAATCCCACCCCCACAAAATCCCACCTTGTCCTCAAGGTGAAAGTCCGGAAATTGGCGTCGAATAACGTCCACGAGCTCCCTGTGTAGCCTTGAAGTCGGGAGATCTTTCCAAGAATCGGCACCTCGCGGCCAAGCTCAACACGACGAAACCGCGCGGCCGCGCCAAGACAACCCCCATTCCATGTCGGCAGTCAATGATGTAGGGAGTGGCTGAACACGATCCAAGGAACCTAATGATGGCCTCAGTTGGGAAATGTGGAAAACGGGATGAATGGAAGAAGATAGGGGAAGCTCCAGTTGTATGCCACAGCACCAATCTTCTCTACAACTTTAAATGGACCAAAAAAGCAAGGCGAAAGCTTCTCATTAGGCTTGCGTGCTAGGGAGCGTTGGCGATAAGGGCTAAGTCACGAAGTCTCCGACAGAGAAAGTCGCATCCCGGTGATGAGAATCCACAGCAGCCTTCATTTTAGCTTGGACCTGGGCAAGGTGAAATTTCAATTCATCAAGGATAGCATCCCTGAGTACGCACTGCGCATCCAAATCGACCACCGCAAGATAGTGTAGGCACCACAACGAACAATAGGGGGGGATCTCGCCCATAAATAGCCTTGGATGGCGTCATATTAGTCGTAGCATGAAAGGATGTGTCGTACCAAAATTTAGCGCGTGCCAACCATAAACTCCATCGCTTGGGTGTGTCGATGCAAAACAACGCAAATACGTCTCAAGGCACCTGTTGACAACTTCGGATCGCTCGTCGGATTGAGGGTGATAGGTCGTGGTATGGTGTAGTTAGGGGTGGCAATTCGTGTTCGGTGAGTCGTAAACGTGTCGTGTTATAAAAAAGTCATGACCCATATAATGCAAACTCATTATATGACATGTTTATTAATCGTGTTAATCGTTTTCGTGTCTAAATGGGTCGTGTTAAACATGTTGTGTATTCGTGTCACCCATTTATTAAATATTGTATTTAAAAATTTTATTTTATTTAAACTTTTATAATTTGGTTACTACTTTTTAAAATATATCTAAATGATTAAATTCGAACAAACATACTAAAATAGCAAATAAAATATAATGTGGTTGTATATAGTCGTTAATTTTACTTTACTTTTTCATTAAAGTCTTTATTTCTCTTAATAATAAAGCAAAAATGACTCGTAATAATAACATAAACAAAATTATAAAAATCATCGAAAAAATATCTAAATTTTACTTTGGTGAAAAGTTTTATTTTTTCTTAATAAATAATTATTAATAAAATCTAAAACATAAATAATATATTAAAAGTAAAATGAATATTTCCTCTCAAATATGAAATAAAATATGATAAAAGATGTCTATATGTAAAATAAATAAATCATGCTATTAACATGCATTCAAATGGGTGAATTTTGTATCAATCTATTTATAATACCATATTTATTATTTATACATTATTCTTTAGTTAAGCGTGTCATAAACGAGTTAAGCGGATTGACATGTTAATGACTCGTTTATTAACCGTGTATAAACGTGTTAACATGTTTATGACTCGAGACCCACTTAAGCCAAATCCACGACATGTTTATTACATGTTGTGTCGTGTCGTGTCGTGTTAATCGTTTCATGACCCAAATCGTCACCCTAGGTGTAGTCGAGTACCCTGAAGTTTAAAAAGTTCGACCAAAAAGAGTCGAGGAAAACCTTGTCTCGGTCCGACACAATCGAGCGGGAAACCCATGTAATCGAACTATTTCTCGCACAAAAAAACAGCCCACCGATTTGCGTAAAATGGGTGAGCCAAAGGTAAGAAATGGTCGTACTTTGTCAAACGATCCACGACCACGAAAATAATCGAAAACCCATTCGATTTCGTAGCTCTTCAATGAAGTCCATCGCCACATCTTCCCAAACAAGCCGAGGAATAGGGAGTGGTTGTAAAAGATCGACTCGGAGAGAGGGATTGATACTTGTGTTGTTGACAAATGGAGCATTCGGCCACATAGCGTTTGTTGTCTTGGCGCATGTCGACCCAAGATAAATCCCGCTCAATGCGCTTGAAGGTGCAGAGAAAACCAGGAATGTCCATCAAGAGCCCCATCATGGTATTCAAACGAATTCGTTGCAATATGGGGGAACCTTTGGGCAACACTAATTTGGACTTGAAGAGCAACAAACCATGGTGTAGAGAATAATTAGGCCATGAAGCGTAACCTTCTTTGTAAGTCACCGCAAATTTTAGAAAGGAATGGGTCATGCGTCACCGCATTTTGGATGTCCTACGCCTCAAGAATGCGGTGGGAGACTAGAGAGTGCAAGGAGGCACTGTTAGGAGGAGGAATGCGGGAGAAACCATCAGCAGCCTTATTAGTGACACTGGCTTTGAATTGAATCTCAAAGTCATACTCGATAAGCTTAGCCACCCATTTTTGGTACTCCTCAGAGAACCACTCGTTGTTCCAAGAGGTATTTCAAGCCGAGTTGATCGCGTTGATGAGAAAGTGACAACCGAGCAGATAATGCCTCCATTTTTGGCTCGCCAAGACCATCGCCATCAATTCCCTTTCATAAATGGATTTTAGTTGGTTGCGAGGAGATAACCGACTAAAGTAAGCAATCGGACGCCCATGCCGCATCAACACCGCTCCCGGCCAGAATCCCGATGCATCTGTCTCCAATACAAAAGGCCGAGTAAAGTCGGGAGCCCCAACACCGGCACATCAGTCATAGCCTTCTTCAACAACCGAAATGCGGTTTCCACCTCGTCCGACCACGCAAACATATCTTTCTTTAGCTGTTGTGTGAGAGGGTAGGCGATTGACCCATAATTCGCCACAAAACGTCGGTAATAGCCTCGTAAGACCTAGAAAACCCCTCAATTCTTTGATGTTTGCGGGGAAGGCCAGCGTTGCATTGCCTCAACTTTGGATGGATCCATCGAAACCCCTTGAGCCAAAATCCAATGCCCCAAATATTCGATAGAATGCTGCCCAATGACGCACTTCTTCGCATTAACATGGAGATGGTTGTCCAAAGCAACACCGAAGGACTCGGGACAAATGGACCATGTGCGTCTCTAGGTCCCTACTATAGACCAAAATATCATCAAAAAACACGAACGAATTAACGCAAGAAGGGCGAGAATACCCAATTCATTAAAGCCTGAAAAGTTGCTAGTGCGTTGGATAACCCAAACGGCATTACCAAGAACTCATAGTGCCCCTCATGTGTGCGAAATGCGGCCTTGGGAACATCGAAGGTCTTAACCGGATTTGGTGATAGCCCGACTTCAAGTCCAGCTTGGAGAAAATGGATGCCCCATGTAGTTCGTCAAGTAATTCATCCACTGCCGGGATTGGAAATCGGTCTGGCACAGTCACTTTGTTCAAGGCACGATAGTCGACACGTAAACGCCAACCTGTCGTCCTTCTTTTAACTAAGAGGACCGGGCTCGAGAATGGACTTATGGAGGGTTGAATGATACTCGCGAGTAACATGTCTCGAACCAACTTCTCAATCTCCAATTTTTGAAAATGGGGAGTGCAGGTAAGGACGAACGTTCACTTAGGACAAACCGTTGGCAATAACATAACGGCGTGATCGATCTCCCTCTCGGGTGGAAGGCCATTGATAGGCCCAAACACCTAAAGAACTTCTAGAGGTGAGAGTTAAACCAAGGGGGGAAATCCACCTGAGGGGAAGACGCCGAGGAACCCACAGCAGCAATGGGTACCAACGAACATAAATCAACCAAAATCCCCTGGCCATCATGGAGAAGCTCTTTAGATAGAGACTTCATAGACACACTGCGTTTGCACAAACTTGGATCCCATTGCAAGATATAGGGGCGGCCTTCCCAAATAAACTTCATAGTAAGTCTATGCCAATCCACCTCCATACTCCCCAAGTCCCTCAGCCAAGACATTCCTAAAATAGCATCAGTGCTTCCCAACTGGAGTGGCAAAAAATCCTGGTGGATTACTAGCTCTTGGATGTGGAGAGATAGACCCCGACAGACCCCATGCCCCATCACGGCCGAGCCGATGCCCTTAATCACGTCGCACCGTGACGTCTCGGCTAATGGCAACTACAATTCATCGACTAGGTCTTGAGAAATGAAGTTGTGTGTGGCCCCACAAATCGATGAGGATTGTAATCTCCTTAGAACCCGGCGTTCCCCGAAGCTTCATCGTCCCCGGAGCGGCCAACCCCATGACCGTATTCATGGAGAGTTCAATGGTCTCAAGACACAGGGCCTCGTCTCCCTCGGCAGTACCCTCGTGGTAGGGTCACCGACTTCGGCCCGCCGGATCATCGTTCTCGACCAACATCAAGCTCGCAGAAGCTTCTTACACACATGCCCTAGACTAAATTTCTCATGACAAGAAAAACAAAGTTCCTTGGCTCTCCATGTCCGAAACACAGATTCATGTAAGTGTCGTAGTCGTCGCCTCATTGGTTTAGGGTTAGGTAAGGGTGGGTTAACAACGGGGGTGGTGGACTTGGACCCTAAAGAAATGGACTGGGACCAAAAGAATCTAGGCTTTAGATGTTTGTTTAGGGACCGAACTAAGGCCCATAGTACCTCTACGGCCCATCCCATGTGCCGAACTTGTCTTCCACCATCCGAGACGTCACCGTCAAATCGGAAAGTCTCATCTGGTCGCAACGAGCGAACCTCCAATAGGATACCCAATTTCAATCCCTTCATGAAAGTGCTCTCCAAGATATCCCCAGGAATGCCCGGCATAGCTGCAGACAACGTCTCAAAATTTCGCCGATATTCCACAATGGTACCCGTCTGTTTGAGATCAAGCAGGCGTTCCTTAAGGCTGCCAAATTGAGTCTCACTAAATCGCTTAGCAGTTGCGATTTGAGATCGGACCAACTAACGAACGGGACATGGGAGTAGGACCACCGAAACCAAGCCAGGCCCTCATCATCAAAGCAAATGCCCGTAGCCGTGATGCGTTCCGCATCGGACAGCCGATTGATCTCAAAGTAGAGTTCCACTCGGAACAACCACCCCGGATTCTCCCCGTAAAAATTGGTAGTTGAAGCTCCGACCTCCCCGCCATGCATCAAAACTAGCGTTGAAATCCGAATTGTAACCCCCGAAGCAAAATCAAAAGAACGATAAGAAGGTTTAATCCATCCTTACCGGCGCGGATCGATCGCCGGTCTCGAGATCTGTCGAGATCGAACTTCGCTCCGCTTGACCCGTCTCGATCCGCACTTCGCCACCGACTCCGATGCGTTGTTGCCATCATCGACCGCGATCCCCTTGCCCTTGAACATGGCTTCCACCGAGTGTTGTGTACCACTCAAGGACCGCACCACCCTGTGCCAATGGTCTCCATCTTCTCGCTCCACATATGAAAAACGACTCGATCCCACGATGTGATCCATCTCCTTCTCTATGGCCACCAACTTAGCATCATTTTGTTTAGGACCCTCCATTAGGTCGATCGAGTGGCTCGATACCAATTTGATAGGATGAACCAAAGTTGTAGAAAAAAAAAAAAAAAGCGTGAAGAAAGCAGGGTTGTATTGATAGAAATTGAAATGTACAAGAAGGATAGACAATTCGAGTAGTCTATTTACTCCCGAACAAGTTCATACATCAAGAATGATCTCTCTTCACAGTTATTCTACTATTTATATACTAGCTTTAGTGCAACTAATGGGCCCAATTGCCATTGGTCCCCTCTTCCCTTACTTGGTGATGTCCCATGAGGCTTTGCCATGTGTCCCCTCACCCTCTTGTGCCTTCTTGGGTACTTCAGATTGATAGGAGGTCTATCGCATTGCAGCTTGAAGAAAAGTTGGTCACAATATGAAGTCACAATAATGTGTGACGGTTGGACCGGACCGACGAGAATGTCGATAATTAACTTCATGGTCGATTGTGATGGAAAGACAATTTTTCACAACTCGTTGATGTATCACCAACAAAGGACCATAAATTTATTTATAAATTGATGGTTGGTGTTGTGAAGAAGGTGGGAAAAGAGTACGTTGTCCAAATTGAAAGCGATAATGGATCTGCTTTCAAGAAAGTTGGTAAAAAAAATGGTGGAGAAATATAATTTATTTTGGACACCTTAGGCAAAGACACTCGCATCAATTTGATGCTAAAGGATATTGGAAATCATAAAAGAGTCAAAAGATTGTTGATCAAGGCCAAAAAATTACGAATTACATTCACAATCATGGTATGGGTGTTGGCGTTCATGAGAGAAAAATGTGGGGGCGATATCATTAGACTTAGAAGCACTCGGTTTGCCACCAATTATATTTCTCTAAAAAGTATTTTGGAGAAGAAACAAAGCCTAAGGGATATGTTTTCATCAAGAGAATGGGCAAGCTACCTCTATAGTAAAACTTCACAAGCGAAAGAAGTTGAAGAAGCTGGTTGCGTCAACATCTTTCTAGGATAAAGCTCGAGGTATAGTAAACTCTCTTGATCCAATTATCAAAGTATTGAGGATGGTAGATGGTGAGAAGAAACCCACAATGGGAGCCTTATACGAGGCAATAAGATTGATGAAAGAGACAATTGAGGCAACCTCACCTAAGTCACACAAATGGATTATAAAAATTGTGGAAGAAAGATGGACAAATCAATTGTGTCACCTACTTCATGAAAATTTGGTATATTTGGCAATTAAATTTAACTGAATAATAGATTGTTGGTTGATTTATAGAAATGCGTTTAAGCGATTCTCTTTTAAATTTTTGTAGCTTACTTTTTGAATCCAATGTATCAATATGAAGAAGATACGAGCATCAACCCAAGGTTGCAACAAGCTTTAAATGAAGTGATAGGAAAATTAGAACCAGATCAGAAATACGATCAAGCTGCGTTGATAATTTTATTTTTTTAATAATATCTCTATCAATATTTAAAACTATATACATGCTTATTTTTGTAGTTGAAATATTTTCGAGACTCAATGGGGTCATTTGGATCTCGAGCGAGTGAAAGTGGACGAAAAAAACACATCCAGGTAAATAAAAACAAAAAGCATTGATATATTTCCTCATTAGTTATTAGTTGCACTTATGATTTTTATTGAATCCACATTTATTTTTTACTTAAGCAAAGTAGAGTGGTGGTATTTATATGGTAACTCGGCTCCAAACTTGAGGAATGTAGCCATCAAGATTTTATCAAAACAACATCTTCTTCGGGTTGCGAGCGTAATTGGAGCACATTTGGTTTGATACATTCAAAACAAAGAAATAGGTTGGGCTATGAAAAACAACAAAAGCTTGTCTTTGTGTACTACAATATGAGGCTAAGTGCAAAAAATATTAAGCAAAACATGGAGAATGCTTTATCGCATGAGCCAATTGATTTAATAAAATATTTTCGAAGAGGGGGAAGAAAATCCTTTATATGATTGGGTAAGAGAAGCGAGATCAACCTCGATGGATGAACCAGGTAGGCCAAACTCACATATTGCAACCGAAATGGGTGTTGATGTTTATGAGTTTATGGAGAATAAGGTCACTAGGGGCCCAACAGGCTTATATGTGCATTCGATCAATGACGACGATAATGATGTTCACATTTCAAATGGTGGTAGCGATGATGAAAATGACTTCGAGACATTCAAGCGATGGTGAGTCCGATGATAATGAGGATAATGATGACGATGATGATGACGGCGATGGTGGTGATGCGACGGTGGTGGTGGTGATGGTGGTGTGCACATTGATAATCAATATCCGAGAAGAATATCAAGACCAAGGGCAAATGAGTCGATTTAATCAAGTCATGAAAATTAGGATCACAGATCGAGCAAATCAACACCCAAAGAAAGAATTAGCATTGAAGATGTTGATATAAAAATCGGTGATGTTAATTCTTTGACGAGTGCATTTGGTAGCATTAGCGTTGAAGATAGCTTCTCAAGCAAAAGCAACTACTTCACAAGGTCAACTTTGGACTATAGCAAGTCTAATGACTATCCACAATTTCCTCCCCAAGGTAAGATATAAAAAAATAGATTATTACTCATTACTTTGCTCATATTAACCACATATGTCGTTGATTTGTTATTTTTAATAGGTGCATTTGGTCATAATGAAATTGGATGGCACGAACGCTCTAGGCATGCGGATTTTGATTCTTCAAGCTCATATCCATCGACGACGAGTAATCCAGAGGCATTGGCATGCTTCTCTCTGAGTCCTTATGAGGATCCTATGTATCCAAGATTAGGAATATTAGTCAAAAGCAGATTCTCGGCAATATCACTATCACACCGAGTCATATAAGGACAATTATTGTAACTATATATCATGGTTTCGATATTGTCTTAATCTCGGAGAGCAAGCCATTTCACATAGTTCAAGTGGTGGGGGAGGTTATGAAGAACCTCGTCGTTCTATGTGGTATTAAAATGTATGTTTAATCAAACGTTCACGACTCAAACATTTCATCTAATTTAACGTACTTTTTCTATTTTTGCAATGGATTGCAGTGAACTTATTAGCTATTATGATTCATGAATCTATGATGTAAATATCTGTGTGAATTATAAAGAGAAGAAAAATTTTAGAACAATCTACCATAAACACGTGTAATGTATATGGATGAATAGTGTCAATAAAATAGGTTGATATCACTAATTATAGATTTTTTGTGGTATAAATGTATAATTATGCTTATTTTAGCATTCCATAAAATAAAATTATGTATACATTTCATTTAAATAACAATTCTTCAAACTTCTCTAAGTAGGCGAATTTTTACAAAAATTCTCCGAAGCGAATTTAACTTCTCCAAATTAATTCTGATTTTTACAAGAGCGAATTATACGACGAAGTCGAAGTTTCGATCCTTGGTTGGTTTATGTCCAATGAAGATGAAGACACCCATTCCCAAAAGTTGTGAATATAGTCCTAATTACCGCATGTGAGTGTAATTTAAAGTCCATCTGCGTTGATCATCAAGTTGTATGGACAACTATAAGGGTGGTTGCTAATAATTAAAGAAAAATAAAGAGACACCATAACGAATGACTCGATTTGACTCTATGGTCCATATTTTTAATCATGTAGCAAGCCCTAAAGCGAGGTTGTGAAACGACATGCGAGAGATGAAAATGGGACTAATTTTGAGGACGCAATTGGCGATCAAATGAGACTCTCTCGTAACAGAAATGCGTGTTCATGATTCTTGCAATATTGATGAAATGCCTAATACATTGTGTTCAACTCAAAGTTCGTCCAATCTTGTCTCTTAATTGATTATTTTATTGACAAAAAAGACAAGTTGTGACTGTCTTAGTAGGAGGCATGTTGATCCATTAATGGTTAAGTCCTAGTCATGAGTTGTGTTGAGAATTAAAACAATAATTAAATGACATAAGGGAATTTGATTCTATGATATGAATGACTAAGTGGTCGTTTTTATTTGAATGCAATGAATCCAATTACATGTGAATCCTTATATGCATGCATATATGGTTGTGCAATCTATTTTAAATTATATTTTCTAGGCATTATATCATAATGCATGTTTTGCTATAAAATAAATAAATAAATAAATCTATATATACTTTTTGCGCATAAATTAATGCAATTGTTTGTTATTAAGCATAATTTGTGTTCACTCATGTGGTAATTTTAGTACAAATATACTATGCTTTTGTTTGAGTAGATCTAATTATTAAGAAATGTTATATTAATTAGCATTGAGTTATCAAAATTGTGGGGGTTGAATGCAAATTCAGACCCTAATTTTGAAAGTTATAATCTTCCTTGAAGATATATTAAGATAGTATTAAATGTCTATAAATACTTGTAAGATGCGGGGTTGTGTATAAAGTTTTTGACTTTATTTTCGAAATAAAGAAAATAAATTATAAGCCTCAATAAAGTATTTGGAAGAGACATTTATGGAAGAACATATTATTTTGAAAAGACAGGAGTTATCAATACTGTGATTGAATCCATCAAGTCGAACCCTTTGGAAGTGTAAATGGATTTTAAAATCTAAAGGCGAAGGATCAATTGCTCAAAGTGAGTAATTAAATTGATAATTTAAGGCTTTATTTGAGAGAAAAGAAGTCTTGATTTCTTGAAGAGAAACTCACCAGTTATTGAATAACATCAAATGGTGTGTTGATTGCTAATAAAGCAAAACAATTGATGTAGAGAAACATGTCGTATTAATTGGTGATTTTAAAGAAGAAATGCTTGTATTCCTTGAAAAATCCTTAAAGAAATGAGAGTGTTGTTAAAATTCGCATTGAAATCTAAATGATTGCACGCATTAATAAATTAGGAAAGCTATATTATGGCTTTGAAAGAGATTAGAGGATATTCCATATATATTAGACGCAATTGTCTCTGTAACGCATATGTCATAAACCGGCTAATAATTGCCATGGACAGAGAACAAAGTATATAAAATGGTAAATCTGGACTTATATGTCGAAGATTATCATTGGATATATATATAGTTACTTGATTATGGAATAATTTCCATAGAAAATGAGAAATGAGAAGACAAACTTGTGGCCAATAATTGTAAGTTTGTTAATATCAAGTAAACTAATTTCGAGGGGAATAAGTTTAAAAGCTTAAAAAATGAGATAAGTCTCAAGCGGAAACCTAACCTAGGCGATTAGAGATCTCATGTACTAGGTTCAATAGGCAAACTAGTTAGATAAAACTCGAGAGAAGAACATGCTCTCTCATTCCTAAGATAAAATGTGTGTCGAGAAGAAGTAAAGGGTATGCTAAACATTTAATGACAAATAAAGATGTCACCTATATCATAGTAAATGTGGGTCGCATTTATGAGAACGAGACATGCTAAATTCTCTAAATCTATCATGAATCCAAGATTGTGTCTAGGACCAAAATGGACAAAACCGTAGAACCAATAATGATAGGGATGGAGTTATGTGAGTATTATTGTCTCAGTATACCGTAAAAAAGGAAACAGATTCAAGATCATCTATATCCACTGCGTCAAGAAGTATATCCGATAATATTTCACTAGGCAAAGTTCAAGTCTATATACGACACTTCTCCTCATGTAATTTTATTTCGCCGATTCTCTCTCAAGTGTGTTTGCATTAAAATGATTTTTAAAATCCAATTATGTGGGGGATATATATAGACTCGATGATCAATTTCCATTCATGTATGGGATTGTGGGAACAATTAAATACATTATTTAATTGTTTATAATTTGAATGGAAATTATGTGAAAAGGTGTTTAATCTGTGGAGGGACACGAGATACTAAAATGTGTATATATTCACTAAGAGGCATGTCTTTCCTAATAGACACATCAAAGTCTATATATATTCACTAGATTGATCGTTTTTATGATACTAACAATAGACTTAGAAGGTTAGGAAAATGAATCAAAATCAAGTTTCCTTCTCTTTTCATGGTTTTGAGTCGAGAGAGTATTGAATCATTCTATTAGTTCGTAGGCTAATGATTTGGAGTGCTTAAATCATTAGTATGATCGTTGTATCTTGGGAGACTATCGTCATTAGACCATAAGCACTATAGCGGGCGCAATAGTCTTCAGAACATTGAGTATAACTCAAGCTTCGATCGACTGTATTATGTTTTTTTTTTTTTCTACTGCGCATCAAAGTTTTCTAAAATCCCATCAACACCATGTAGCCAACCCCAACTAATTTGGGACTAAGGCTTTATTTTTGTTGTTGTAATCACACAATCCCATGAGGAAGAACTTTTCATGAAACCCCAATTAGAGCATTCTCAAATCCCCAAATCAGATATGAACAGAAAATGAATCCCATTCAAGCATTCATCAGAAAAGCACATCAAAAAACCCCGATTGAGAAATTGACACATAGAAACACAAATTCACAAAACCCAGTAAAACCCATTAAAAAAATCAAAACTTGAACGCGAATGCAAGTGATTTAGAGAGAGAGAGAGAGAGAGAGAGAGAGAGAGAGATAGAGAGAGAGAGATGTGACAAACCCAGTTCTTTGTAGACCTTGTTCTTGCCCTCCATGGACTGTGAAGCTCGAACCGCCAACGAAACAAATGGGGTTCCAGAAAAGCTACGATTGAGGCGAAATGGAGAAGAAGAAGAAGAAGCTTGACCGGCTGATACTGAGTTGATTGTTGAGTTCGCCATGAAAGCAAATCGAAGCTCTCTCAAACACTTGACAGTTTGTGAGTTTGTTCTCTGTTTCTTTCAAAAAGCTAAGCTTGTTTAGATAATGTACGGTCGGGGAGATTTTGCTTACCCACGTGTCGACCACACGATCGAGGAGATGGATACTTGGTGCATTGTGGAGCATAGATTACGGTGATAAAAGGGAAAATGCTTTAGAATGACAACATCACTTACAAGGCATTGCAGCCGATATGGCAATGTTGGTCCCACATTAAAATCTCATAAAAAGATACAATTAAGAGCATCTTCAATAAGATTATGAATTGGGGTGGAAAAGAATCAATTTAAGATATAATCCACACCTAACCCCAAAAATATTCTCCAACGAAACAATTGATTCATAATGTTCATCATATGTAGTATGGAATCGAAGTGGATGATGTCTACCACATTGTCTACTTCTAAACATTGTGGTAAACTCGTCACGTCAACATTATTAATTATTTTTAAATTTTTATTTTTTACCTTTATTAATATTATGAAAATTGAAAACAAAAGTGTCAACTCATTAATCCATGGTCTAAATTTACATTACCATTTGATATCATTTTAAGATGTGAATGTCTATTTAGTGTCACATAGGATAGACATCCTCTCACATCCATGATGTGGCATCAATCATGGTTAAATCCACATTACCATTAGAGATGCTATGAGACTCCATTTTCATGAAGGGTCCACACACCATGCCAATTGTTGTGCAATGTGTTGTGAGTTTTGTGACTTAGTGTTGTCATTCTAGCATTTCTAGGTGATGAAAGAAAAAGGATAATGGTTTAGTGCCCCGAGTGTGAACACGGAGGTTGGACACGCACTCTTTTTAGCCGCTTTTGATTCTCGAGTGCATACACATTTTGAGGTGTATCAAAAGGCGGACAATTAGTGCGTGTCCGACCTACGTGTTTGTGTTGGGGCATCCTAGTATGTTTTCCAAATGAAAAATGATTCGCTTACCCACTTTGACAAAGTGTATTTGACACATAGTTGTTGCGTTCTTTTGAATTGTGCATCGAGATATGTTATGGTCTTTTGAATTTTGCATTGAGATATGTGAACACGTAGATATATGTGTATTATAAGAAGCACAACAAGTAGGTGTTAGATGAAGGTGTCAAAATGAGAGTGTAATGACCTCAAAAATTTGACTTGTGTCACGTGCCAAGTCGGGTCGTATGTGGGATCCACTCGTCGTAATACGTATTTTTCCGTGATGTGTGTAGTAGTTAGTAATATCCGATTTGAGATTATAATGCTAATTGTTGAGTTGTTTTACGAGTAAGGTACACGCGGGAATTCGGTGAGCCGAAACACGAGCGGACGCGCCTCGAGTCGCATGTCGACGATGGGGACCGAGAAGTAGCGGCTTATATTAATTTAAATGAAATGTGATTTAATGTTGGTTTAATAAGTGGCTATTGTGGTTTTAATGTGGCCACATTTAAAATAAATATGCGATGGCCTATAGTTTGTTACATAAAACAAGATGCATTGGATTTGCTTCAAGATACGCATTTCGCGAGACTCAAGAAATTTTTGGTCAAACATAAAGGCCGTGGAGAAAGAGGTGAATTATTGGGTTTGCCTCGAGATTCGTGTTGCACGAATCTCGAGGGCATCAAACACTTGTTTTATGTCTCACGGCGAAGAGGGAGAGAGGGAGAGAGAAGAAGAGAGAGAGAGAAAGAAAGAAAGAGAGAGAGAGACGGCGGATAGAGGGAGAGAGGCGAGGTGAAGGGAGCTCCGGCGAGGAGCGGGCGCAGCGAAGCTCCAGATCACAGGTGGCGAGCTCGCGGAGGCTGGTCGGACGAATCCGGTGGGAGACGACGCGGCTGTGCGGACGAAGAAGAGGGAGGCTCCGATGAGGATGAACAGCAGTGCAACGGCGGACCAGCAATGCTGACGGCGGCTCGCGGGCGACGCGGAGGCTACGGACGGCGGTTCCAGCGACCAAGAGGTGGCGCGACTGTGGGGAAGACGACGACCGACGGCACGGTCCACCAGGACGCCGGTGAGGATCAGGACGCCGGCGAGGGATCAGCAGCAGCAGCGACTTTGGCAGCGGCGCGACTTCGATAACGGCGCGTTGCCAGACCGATCGATCCCCGACGAGACACAACAATAGTGGACAATGAGGCGTGACTTCGACGAAGCTCGACGACACGATGGATTGCTCGCGAAGAAGATGAAATGCGTAGATCATGGCTAAGTCTGCGTCCTTCAAATGGATTTTGGAGTGAAACCTTCATTAAAGGCCATGGTGAGAATTACTTCAAGTAATTTGGTTATGATTTGAATGACTTAAGTAACTTAGTCCTAAAAAGGTATAAATGGACATCGGGGACTTATGAGGTTATAGTCGGGTGTCGGGTGCGCATATCAAGGCGTGAGCGGGACGTTTTGAGGACGATTCTCGATGTAAGTAAACTAGCTAGGATTTTTGAGCTTTAAATTTGTTGTTATTGCTCTGTTCATCACTTCTCTTGAAATTTTTATTGGTTGAGTGGTCCATTGGCAAGTGAGTCATGGTTATTATTTATCGTGATATGAGCTCTTATCTGGATCTTTGTTGATATATCCCAATTGAGTGTACGTTGGGGGCACTTATCCGGTCGTGGATATCTCATAGTCGCAAGAGGTTAGGGCCGGTAGGCCGTGTCTCGTCCTGAGCCCGAGTCAGCTGGGCTTTTGCCGCGACTCAACGACCTTTTGGTCATGACTCCTTGCTATTTGGTTTTTTCATATTCCGGACCCTCACTTATCGATTGATTTATTCGATCTTTTATATTCATGTGTTCCCTGTTCTTTTCTTTCTATTGCATTAATTAGCGATTTATTTATTTCGAAATGTTGTATATATGTCATGCTTGACGTTACTTACACAGGCTCGTCATTCTCGTGTTTGATTTGAGTGCAGAGTCGATTTGACAGTAAGGGAAAGGAACCAAAGCATTAGGTGAGTTGTTGTAAGGACATTGGAGCAACTTTCCCTCTCGAATTTGTGTAGGTTTTGTATTACCTATTTATATGTTGTTTTTTATAACATTGGGTTATGGGTTTTGAGAGAATTTGAGGCATGTATATCATGTATTTATGCTCGTGTGACTATTTATCCTTGATGATATACATATGCGAGGTTTCCACATTCTAGGTTATTCATTTGTGTCTTTGAGGTTTTCAATTAGTTTGAGATTGAATTGCTTCGCTATAACTTTGATAACTCACTAATTGATTAACTCAATTTTAATTACGTCATAATTGGTAAATGGTAAAGGCCGATTAGGCTTGCGTTGACCTTGCGAGGACCGGTTCGGGGGTCCACGTGGGCTTAGGTCGGGCGGGGCCCGGTTGTGGGAAATTGGGGTCGTCGCGTCATGATGAGTGCCTAAACATGGGTGCGATTGGTGCCGAACACCACGAGAGAAACCAAAAATAAAATAAAATGTAGGTGCCTAAAGTGAGTTGAGTCTAGGATTTTTTTTTCTTTTTCTTGAAAATGATAAATAAAGCTAATGAGCATTTGTTCGATGGCATGGGTGGGAGGATAGGGATGCAAACGAGGTAAGGAATCCCCAAGGAGGATGAGGATTCCCCATGGCAACAGAGATGAGGATGAGGAATTTAAATGTGGATGGAGGTGGGGATTGAGATAAAATCTCATACCCACGCGGTATGGGTATGGGGATGGGAAAAAAGTTACATTTGAGGGGGTCCTCACGTGAAATCCCCATTGGTAATATCCTTGGGGATCCCAGTGGGGATTACCCGTGGGGATCTCCGTGGGTATCTCATAAGGATCATTGCGAGAGATCCTCGTATATATCAAATATATCTATATATATTGTATATATCAATTTTATATAATATTCCAAGGCTTTCACCCAAAACACTAGTGATAAAGAAATTCTAATATGATTTATAATTTTAACTTGTTTGGTTAATTATATGTTTTGTTTTGAATTTTTTGCAACTATATTTATATGTTATACTTTATTTGGTTGAAATTTTCAACAATTGTGATCTTATGCATGTGTACCATACTTTTTATAAATCTTGTTGAAAAAAAAATTAAATGGGAAAAAATATTTGCCCCTAGTGATTCTTCGCAAAATCCCCATAGAGATCTCGAATGAAGAATGAAATGAGGAAAGATTTTTCCCTATGGGGATGAAAGTTCATCCCCAGCGTGGGAATGGGTATAGGGATGAGAGGATGAGGATTGAGATAGGGTTCCCAACTCTTACCCTCTTCATTTGCATCCCTAGGCGGGGAGTATGTTAAATTAGCCAATTTTGGTGATGTGAATTTGTGTTCTAAAAGCTTTAGTAGTTTGAAAACATTGATTGTAGTATATAGCAAGCACATTTCGACGAGTAAGAGTGACATTCGAGGTGTCATTCTAGCATGGAAAATGCTAAAATGACCCAAGATGAGACACCGGTGATGATGTTTGTCCATTCATGCATCGAGATTTGTACGCACACATCAATATACGAATGGATGGACATCATCATCGTGTATTACGTCACTAGGTCATTCTAATATTTTCCTTCTACCATTCTCCACATCATGAAATGTGACAATAATTTTGTCCATGGCCTAAAATATTAATATCAACAAACTAGAGCATAACAGTACGTACCTTGATTCATTGCATCTTAAGTCAAAATAGATAAATATCTGCGTGTTTGGGCCTCAAAAAAAAAAAAAAAAAAAAAAAAAAAAAAAAAAAAAAAAGATAAATATACATGTATGTAACTTATAAGTAGGGAAATGCTAGAATGACAACACTTTCCACAACACATTGAACAACAGCTTGTTGTGTGGGGCCCACTGATGGTAGGAGCACAACACTCCCTTGTATTTCAACACAACACATTGCATATCGATGGGCTCCACGCGACACATCAACTGTTATGCAATGTGTTGTAATTTAGTGTTGTCATTCGACATTTCCCATACAAGTATGTCTATATTATCTAGACATGATATCTGCAATGTAGTGAGTGGTGAGTGCGTTAACAAAGTACTTCAGAGGGACTCTGCAAATTGAGGGGCCTGTAAATCAAGTTCTTGCCTCATTATACAACACATAAACCAGTCACTGCTGTAAGTCCTTATCCCTCTCTTTGCTGCAGATAATGCCTCCACCAAGTCCTCTTCACACGCAATATAAATAGTTTTCGATGGCTCGGAGGCTTTTTTCAGGTTGCATAGAACCTGCAAAACACAGTCAAATAAATGGTCACTGTGATCCTGGCAAAACTCAAACTTAAGAACAATTTATCCTTGGATAGTAAACATATAGTCGATATGTTTACGAGGTGTTGTAAATAAGTGAAAGAGGCAAGCATGCGTAGCCGCTTCAGTACTTAACAAGTTCGATCTGATAAGTTCTTAGATTAAAAAACATACGTCAAAAACACTCATTGCACCAATATATATATAATTGGTCAAGAGACTCGAGACAAATCAAACGCATGGGTGATTCAATGTAACAATCAAGACGTTCCAATGCAGGCCGAGATACACAAACATGCCATTTGCAGATTTATACAGCACATGCATACAAGCATTTGCTTGCAAATGTCGCATCGCCACATTGGTTTATCTATCTTGTTTTATTTAAATTCCATTAAACTACATGCCAATGATGCCATATGACCCTTTTAATTCGTATTTGAACTTACTTTGCCACCAGCAGAATTTACAATGGCTGCTAGGATGTCTGGTGAAGGTTGGACATGTTTGGCAAAACAAACATCAAAACCTTTAAACAAAGCTCGTGGACAGGATTTTGCTCTAAGAACTGCATCTCTAAGTCCTGATCTGTACTTCAATCGATAATCTTCATCTTCTAAAATGAATGGTAATTCGCCTACAAAATGAGGAAAAGACAAGGAAGCCAAAATAAATGATTGTCCATACAGTAATAAACATCGATGCTAGTATAGTAGTCGTGTTACACTGGTGTTCAACTCACCCACAAATCTGCCTTCTTTGTAGCTTTCTTTCAACCAACCAGCTGATATTATCCATGCCCTAGAATATTCCGTAGAGAAACACCCAATAAGCAAGTAAAGAGATAGAACATAAACATTGCAATTAACAATGAAAAGCAATAGCACTTTGAATATGACATTAAAGATATTACACACTTCCCGATTGCTGTAAGAGTGTACTGTATGGTATTGATGCTCATCATGCTCTTATTTGGAAGATTTTCAGCAGAGAGGTGGCCTCCACCGTTTTGCACAGATATTCGTTCATAGATTGTCTCTTCATATGTTATGAATCTTATAAACAAACATGATTTTTTTAGAAATTAATTTAATTGTGTAATGCCGCGCAATGTTTAGTGTGTTTTCTAGAAATTAATTTAGATTTAATATACCCATAGTCATGGTGGCCATGCTTTGGTATTTCGTTACAAATTGATATCTCCACAAGGATCAATAAAGAAACTACATGAGCAGCCATTGCAAAGGGCAAGACTATATCTTGGGCGTTATAAGGAGCCAAACAGTGAAAGAACCATTGATGAAATTATTCATTACAAAAATGCAGTAAAAGTTATAAACATATCAGTGCTATGAATATTTTAATGGGGAAGTGCTATGGAAACAAGGCAATAAAGGAGATGCAACAACAAAAACTAATGAAAGTAAATGAACACTAAGCATTTCAAACTAAGTTCTCGAGAAATAGATCAAATTGGATTTAGATATGTTCACTAACCCAGAACATAGAGCAGCACAGAAATTTAGAGTTCTTCTTGCTTTCCCTGTGATAATGTGTGTGCATAAAGTTCCATCCGAGGTAATGGCTCCACCAAGATCTGTGATGATCTGTCAAAAATAGCAGCAGTCAATCAGAAATTCTTCAACTTGAAGGGACACACCTATAGTAACTACCCAATGCACTAAGTAATAACGAGTAAGCTGAAGGTGAGTTTCTTATCATTAAGTTAAACTTGGTGCACATTTAATTAGATGCAAAAGTAATATGGATGCTTTTATCGGACACTACTATCAAAGGTGGTGATAACAACGTTCCGTCGTCCCATGATCCCTTTTAACTAGCTTATACAAAATTTGAGCAAGAGGACAAGCTCAAAGCAAAGGAGGGAGAGTGATGATATGGAAGCCTTTATTGGATGCTACTATCAAAGTAAACACGCAACTGCAGCGGATTGCAGTTAACCTATGGGACGTTTTCCTTAATTACTTTTCCTTATTATTCAAGATCCAGTTTTACTTCTTTGTAATCAGTTTCAATTTCAAACTTCTTGCCCTTTTTGTTGGCAATTTTTACAAAGACAAGTATTATTCAATAAAGAGCAAGCTAGTTCAGTCTAGGACGAGTCTGTCTCTTAGTTCTTGATTGGATGCAGTCAAGTTTCTACAGCGCCCTAACCAGTGACTAGGTTCCACCAACTTTAATTGAATTCATTAAAAATCCAATGGTTAATAATTGTAAAATATCGATTAAGTTTTAATTCAAGACTTTTTTTTTCAAAAGCTCATAAGGAGCAACCTCTGCCCACCTCAGAGGCATATTTGTCCCAATTACAAGCTCACAAGGACCAATTCCAGTCTTGCTTGAGTGCAGTGGACAAACCTAAATAGTCATAGTACTAGTAGACCCATAGAGCCTAGGTTAGCCTATTAGGTCACTAATGGCCTCAATTACCAGGATCCAACGAGCCTGGATTATTCTACTAAGATCAATGATGACCTTGGCCACAAGACTCTTCTTCCCTTGTGAATAGCTAGACCTTAGCCACCGTAGCTATTCTATTGTGGTTATTCGATATTAAACTAATACATATATTCATACACATTCAACCAATGGTAGAATTAGCAGTTCCAAATTAATTGATTTTTATTAAGGAAAATATCCTAAAGACAAGACTAAGTTTAACATTGTTTAACAAGCATTAGTCTTTAATGTTGAGAAAAGATCAACTTGGGTGGACAGGAAAAGCTTTACAAGTCTATAGGTTCTAACATCTGTTCATACATACATGCATCCATCATTATGAATCTCAACATAGAATTGGCCAATTAGCTCATACATTTAATCGCCTTTGAGAGTTAAAAAAACAGCCAATTGTCAAAGTTCAAACAACCAACTTACACACAAATAAATAATAATAATGAAAAGTGAAAAACCAAAGCTTTTCCTAGGCATTGTTTTTTATGACTTAAAATCAACCTTATGATCTTAAATTGGGCATTAGATATTGTAAAAACAATCATACGGCACTATTGCACAAATTACAATAGCATCAAGGAGAACTTATATGACATAAACTCATAAAGAGAGAAAAACTTCACCTTTGTAAGAAATGCTTTCTTTGCATCATCAGCAATATTCATTAACATGATCCTATGTGATTCTTCTTTTGTCAGAATCTTTCCTTGGGCACGTTCCTCGTTTGATATGATATGAACTTGGTCTTTTCCTTTCTCATACATTTGCAGACAAGGATCTTGCAATGAATCATTAGCGCAAGCTTCCATACTAAAATGATCTTTAGAAGGACTAAATGAGTAATTAGTAAATCCAGAATCATTTTCTTCATCATGCTTATCGCAATCAGAATCTCGGGGACAATCAATTTGTAGACCACCCTTTACTTTCTTAGATTTTAGTGCAGAGCAGGATGCTTCCCATACTCGCCTCTTGACACCACGTTTGGAAAGGTAACTACATTTTCCATCAGCACCATCTCTATTCTCTGTTACATCGAAGACAGTGTTTGTCTCGTTGCAAGCAACTTCATTAGAACCTGGCAAAAGAGAAAAAAACCATGCTTCAATGGCAAGTCGACAACAGGGAAGAGATCGCAACAGGCCCGGTTTTATATGAATCACAATGAACTTCGGCCTTTTCAAATTAAACCAAGGAAAACACACACAGACATACTCACAGTGAGACACGTGTTCACCAATTGAAGGAAAATTATTTTTCCAAACGTAATTACAGTTTTGGGCACCTCCCAGTGCCTGACTGCGAACAGGAGCAGATAAAGAAGACTTGGAAGGAGGCTTTAACAGGAAGCACAACTTTGAACTTTCTGAGGGGTTTGCTGGGACTTTATTGTCTTTGTCAATATGAGAAACCAAGAGAGTGGAACCACCAGGAATGCATAAAGCCTTCCTAATGTCAGGTCTAATAGGCAGTCTTCGAGCTTTACCCTTGGTATCTACCTCAGCCACTGGCACAAATCCCTGTATTGCAGTACCCACTCAGAAAAAAACCACAATCAGAAAACAGAAGTAACTTGATTAGTTGATTCCAAATGTATCAATGTGACTTGTATACCATCTTTTTAAAAAAAAAACAAAAAAACAATCAAATATGATGATTATGTATTATAGGTAATTTCAGTTATTAATTCTCTGCTGACATGAAGAAAGAACACTAAACTTGATTAAAAGTGAAGGAAATACAAGCTTCTTGATATACAGCATGTAACTCACTAGCTTTTGAGATAATTTTTAGCTCCAAATGCACTTCTGTCTGGAATCTCAGTAAGATTGAGGAAAAAAATTATATCATTTCTTGGTAAAGAGTTAAGAACATTTTCGATGGTGATGCTCAAAAAGGATGCTCTAAAACTCAGATGAAGGACTGAGATTGAAACATGCTATGGTGAATGGCTTGGACAATGGACATATTCCTTAATTTCTTGTGTACCTTAATTTCTTGTGTAAGAATCTAAGTGCTCAAGTATAAATTGAGTTCCAAGTAGTAAACCTGTTTAATCCAAAATCCTTCGGAGTTCTTGTCCCCCCAGCAAAATATCGTGCGAATGCCAACATGCTGTAATCTTTTTCTCAGCTCCAAGTACAACATTTGGCCAATACCCTGAACTTTAAATTGATCAATCAGTGATTTGCACAAGATAATGCTATAAGATTCAATGAAAAACAATTAAGTACCCATCAAAAAATGAAATTAGATAATGAACATGGATAACCTTGGATCAATAAATCTCTATCCAAATTAAACATAGCCTTTCCGGCTTTCCCTAACTTAATGGCAAGTGAAATCTCCATACAATCTTTAAATTAATTGATCATTTAAATGCAGAAACTGGTACCAATAGGTAAAATACCTATAAGCTTTTTAATACAGTCCTGATTCCTGGCATACAAATTATGAACTCTTTCTAAGAGAGGATGTATATTCGGCATAGAAAGTTTAAGATTAGGGTGTCAATTTGTCACAGATGTCAAGTCAAAGCCAAGAGGCATCAATCACATGCTTGTGTATGGTAGATACTTAAGGCAGGTGTTTATGAGAGGGTGAGAATTTACTCAGGTTTAACTCATAATAGAGCAGTAAGTAGTGAACAGAATAGAACCTTGTGTTGGTAGCTTGAGCTAACAGCCGCAAGTGGAATCTCCACATGTTGTGTATCTGCAGGGATTATCTGATATGTCACTGCAGCTACCACCTACAAGGAAGTATAACATATAAATGTTGAAAATTTTAGTTCTATTAGTACGATCAGTATTACCTTTCTCTCTAGCAATAACAGTTAATTTGCCATCCTCAACTCCTTCAACCTTCCTCAAGTTTTCAATCAATAATGTGGATGACAAGAATAAAAATTAGAGGCAGTTTGCTGGCTACGAATTGCATGCCAAGCATGAAATGGATTGTAGATCTTATTTTAAATCATCATATTGCACAATCTAATAAGCTAAGTTACATGAGGATGTTTCTTTAGTGCCCTAAAAAATCTTATATCTTCATGACGCTTAGATGAACTACTATTTAACATTGAGATTTCAAAAGAAAAACCTACACCAGATTAAACTTTAATGAATTTCTTTAGAATTGTAAGAGACCAAAGTCCAGGTCAAAAAAAATATTTGATGACCACACCAGACATCTTTCTTATCTCAGTTACCATTGATCTTTTTTGGTTGTATACATTTGATATCTTCTAAACAACTTTATTGTCTCTGTGAAATATCTTTATCTTCCCATTCGTAGTATTAGCAACTGTTCACTTTAATAGTGCAAAAGAAGCGTTAAGATGATAACTACCACATTAACAAATGCATTATATCAGTATCGAGCAAAATACCTCACCAGATCCTTCCATCGCATTCGATTTCAAAAGCAATGTGCAGTATTTCCTGCAAAAATCATAAGCATGGGAGATCAAAGAGCTTGAGCTGCATGACAAGTAGCAGGAACCAAAGACCAGCTCATCAAACAGCTAGCAAGTCCATGTCAAAGGTTTCTAATGGAATATAATGATTCCATTTAATGAATTACCTAGGAAAGTTGCCTTTTCTGTGTTTTGCGTTAGAACTCAAGGATAAATAAATCAATTAAGTTTGCTATTCATTCTTTCCAAATAAAACTTATGTTCGCCTTTCTGCATCTCTTTTTCAGACAAGAAATACCTAAATGGGACTCTAATTGATGACAACTAATCCTTATTCCAATTGCCTTCACATCAATCACATTCTTATTCCAAAAGAGGAAGATAAAATGTGAAAAACTCAATAGAACTTTTTTTTTTATTTGGAATAGAAAACGATATATACACATATAAAATCAAACAAAAAAGGAATTATATAGGAATATGATAAGATATCCTCCAAAAGAGAGCAAATGTAAAATCAATTACAACTGGAGGGAACATACTTAGAAAAGGGTATTGTCAACATTTACTACCAAAAACGACGTCATAAATATAAATGTAGCACTACAAATTCTCATATTGTACAGAGATTCAGGTAAGTAAAGTGGTAAAAAAGAACACGATAGCAAATCTAGCCGAATAAATCAACATAGCTTGTGATATGACATGAAATAAGTTTAGTTCTCTTTAAGGAGGGAAGGAACGTCTCACCCGTTCATTACACATCGTTCAAGGAAAAGCGATTTCTTTCCAGTATTTGCAGCATAATTCATTGCCGGTAGCTCCTTCATGTACATCTGTAGGACATCCTGCCAGAAGTTGTGGACATGCCTACATACTTAGAATCTATATTACCGCAAACCCAAATTAACATACAAACAATACTCAAGTAAAGTGCAGTCACAATGTCTTCTTCAAGAAGACTGGGAAATGGGATTCAAGGGAACTTTAGGAGAACTGGTCACTCCGCGCCACAAATCCCCTATAAAACTTACAAAGCTACTTGTATACATCTCCATTTATATACCATAAAAAGCAGCATTTTTTATAGATTAAATGAATCGAATGCCGAATACCTGGAGTAGAGACTTGCTGCGGCTATCGACGTCTTTAGGGTTAACAATCAAGAATGACTTATCACTCGCGGACGAATCCCCGCCCGCATTGACTGAAAACACAAGACCCCAAAAATGATTAACTCAATCACTTCTAAGAACAACATTTCTAATCCTATTAGCCCCAAAAGGGCCAAAACCCTAAAAAAACCTAAAATCAACTGATCTTCACTAAATGGTTCATTTAAAACGAAATTAAAAAGAGGGAATCAATTAAATAACAACTAAGTGAATATCGCACCGGAGATTTTGATTTTCACCGCGTCTTCGACGAGTATATGAAGATCGTTCGCATCTGATGATTCTTCGCAATCGACGATGTCTCTGTGGACCTCGACCATGCAATTCCCTGCAAATTTGAGAAAAGATTGAAGATTTGAGGGATTTGATGGGGTAGGTTTTGAAGGGAAACTAGGGTTTGTGTTGGAATTACCAATGGAGAGCGATTCGGTCATCTTTCCCGCCATGAATGACTGTTTGTGTGCTCTGCAGAATCGAAATTGTTTTTAAAAGTGGCGCCAAGGGTTAATTATGTCCACCCAGAAAAATGATGGGTTCGCCCATAAATATCCCATCACCTCGCGGGGCATTGGACGGGGATTTATTCTCGTAAATTCATAGAACTTTACTACCCCATGCCCATCCCCACGAGGCGAAGAGTCCCCACACCCATCAATTTTATAGAAGTGTTTATTTTGTTCTTTACTTCTTGATCATTTTGCTACTTAATTACTTTCTTAATTTTTTGAAAAATTAGTTTTTTTAAATGGAAGGATTTATTTTATTTTATTTTTGATATCGTTACATTGATTGAGTTACAAATTAGCATACTTAATTAAATATTTAAAATTTTTAAAATTAATATGACAAATATATTTCAATGATGTTATAAATATAAGTTTATATATCTTTATGATACAATATATGTAATTGGATTAATGTTAAAAAGTTTTATGGTGAAGATCTTGAGTTATATTCCATACGTTATATATGTTTTTTTTTTGTAAAAAAATTACATAATTTTTTTTTGTAAGAATATAAAAATAAAGGATTTTATGCCGGGCACGGAGTGAGAGGCGAGAAATCCTCGTAGGGTGAGAAAGATCTCGGAGTCCCTCGCCTTGCCTCGCGTGGCAAAGTATGATTTTGCCATGCGCCCGGCCAGCCGCCCGCCACGCAAGAAGTAAAAAGTGGGAATCCTTGCTTCCAGGGGCAAAGCCCCACGGAGAACGAGAGATTCTCCGCCCCACTTCCAACCCTAGTCCCATCCATTTTTGCTCTTTGTGCACCAATTCCATTTTTTCACATATCGGCGCAATTTTCTCCGCTCAAATCCTTCCCTTGTGCACCCAACCTCGCATTGCAATTATTTGCACACCAGTTGTCCCGAATGAGCGACTAACAATCCAACTATGACTCATTTTTTTTTTTTTTTTTTTTTAGTTCGTGGGTGTCCATATATACCGCCTCGACCCTTTTCCAACTAAAGTTTGATAGTTCCATGAGAATTGTAACGACCCATTTTTCAAATGGACCGCCACGGGGCCGATGCGGGCCCACAACCTACCGGTACCGCTAGCCTATGTCCCACATGTCATCTCATCCACCATTTCGTCATTATTCACCTCAAATGACAACAATTTCATGTGTAAATTGTTACTGAACTCAAATCATCTGTTAAGATCATGTTAAACCCAAATAAATCACAGCGGAAGTCTTTAGCATGACAAAATATATATAACAGTAAAGTCATGCAATTAACTTTGATACCTAGTGTGAAAAACCCATATATCATCATAGATCACCTCGATGTAACACAATAACAACAAGTATAGAGTCCTAGTGTATCATTCACAATCCCAAATCCCAAAATATAACGAAATATGTATATACAAACGTACAAGCCTGGCTAAACGTCTCGTATTCCAAGGTAGCTTGCTCTTGCCCGGCTCGTACTAGGATCCGCACTCAAACCATCACAAAAGAAAAATGACGAGTCCAAAGTAAGTATTCCCAAGGAAATTAAGTGAGCAATCTTTGGAATAAATACGGAATTTAAAGAAAACTATTAAATAAACATGCGGAAATAAAAGACAGACAACGGTGCTTATCGCATTCGTAAGTAATAATGAAAGCTCAAAGTGTGTGTTCTTAGCCCCTAGGGTCAAACTAGCGCCATACTTCGGACTCCCAACATACTACTGCCGGCGAGTAGCACTCAAGCAAGGCCAATATCTGGATCCGCTAGGTGGTCGGCATGGAACCTACGACGCACCCACACATGCCCGTCACTCTCTCGGGTAGCCCTATTCACCGAGATGACACACATGTTATGGCCTAGTGGACGTACACAGAAATGATATAGAGGGATAGCCTCAACGTTCGTCTATTATACATATACCAGGAATAGAGTATTAAAAGACAGAAATTAATTAAAAAATAAAAGTAAATATCGCTCAAGTAATTTCGGTTGGGATACTACACACCTCACACCGCACTCCGTGTACCGTCACTAACCCCTGGTCCGGCTCCGCTTAGTCCCGGATATCCCAAATTACGCCCGTCTTCGACCTATTTCCATGTATAATTGATAATGAGTCATTTGTATGCTTTTTAAGTCAATTCACACAATTTATATCAAAACAGGGGTACATTAGCGCTAGGTCCAGGCATTAGCGCGTTAGATGCCCAGAACAGCTTATACGTTCTTAGCCTAGAAGAACATTATCGCGCTAATTTTACGGCCTAGCGCGCTAATTGCGTTTTGGACAGAAACAAAGCGCTTTGAAAATTTGGTTTTACACACATGACAACAACAACAACAACACAACGAAAACAACACTTCAAAACACTTTAAACTTAGTTACTTAACAACCCAACAACCTCCAAATCCTCACCAAAACATCTAAAATTAGGATAAAAAAGATAGAAAAAAGTTGTGGTGTTTGTGATTCTCACCTTGGTTTTGATGTTCTCCCACTCCAAGCTCCACAAATCATCAAGGTTGTGAGTTGACCACTTGCTTCTTCACTCAAATTTTCGGATGAAATGGAGAAGAGAGAAAAGGTGGTGAGACTAAAGTCAAATATGACTTATATAGTTGAATTTTCATCACCACTCACTTGTGCATATCTAGGCCATCCTAAGCACCTCATTTGGTTCTAATCTAGTTCTTCATGACTCAAATTGGAACACCTTTGGCTCACTTGCTCTTGTTCTTAACACAAAAGTCCATTTTCGGTGTGTTCGACGCCTTTTTTCGTCTGAATCCGCGACATCGCGTACTACCATGTCCTAACCACCAAATAAACATTCCATATTAATTATTTAACAAATTTTATTCAATTTGTGTGTATTATTTCCCCAACCTAGTGTTAAGTCGGTTAAACTACCGGTACCGCGTAAGCACGTATATCGAGGCGAATACGTTACACAGTGATCTCGCACGTCAAATGAAATATAATAACACACATTGCGATGCCATTTATGCTATTTTGATATAAACATCGCAAATTAACAATTCAAAGCACACAAAAATTACTATTTACCTAGCTCCCGGCGTGCACAAGCCTAGCTCGGGTCCCACGAGCGTCTGAGTTGTCGGCCACGTCTGCAAACACGTCATTATTAACGGCGAATTAAATTTAGGCCGTTACTAGAATGATCGGGAGTGTCATCCTCAAAGCCCTAAAGTAGTTGGAGGATATTGTAACGACACGAATTTAATTCACCGTTATTAATGATGTGGTTGCGACGTGGCGACACATTTCGAGCGCTTCGTGGGACCCGCACTAGGCTAGTGCGCGCTGAAGTTAGGTAAATAGTGATTTTGTATGCTAATTTTCTAATTTGCAATGTTTACGTTGAAATAAATTAGACGACATCGTAATGTGTGTAATTATATTACATTTGACATGCGAGACTTGTGTGTTAAGTATTCGCCTCGATATCCATGTCGACGCAGTGCGGGTAGGTTAAAAGACTAAATACTAAGCGGGAAAATAATACACACATGAAATGAATAAAAATGAGTTAAATAATAATATGCAATGCCTATTTGGTGGGACATGGTAGTGCGCATATGTCGCGTTTCAGACGCGAAACTTCGTAAGCGTCGAAACACCCGAAAAATGACTTTTTGGGTTTAGAACAAGGGCAAGTGTGCCATTAGTGTCACATTTGGAGTCATTAGAGGTTGAATAATGGAGCAAATAGTGCTCATTAGATTGCATTGAGATGCACGAGTGATGAAAGATGCATATTGGACTATAAAAGTTAATTTGACTTTAGTTTCCACCACCTTTTCTCTCTCCTTATCAACAAATCCGAAAATAGAGAAAAAGAAACAAGGGTTTTGGAGCGTAAAATTGATCATTAGAGGAGTTGAAGTGGTTGATTCACAAAGCAAGGTGAGATTCACAATCACCTCAACTTTCTTTATCTTTTGGTATAAATTTTTGAGGTGTTTGTGTGAATCCAATATGGATTGTTAAGTTGTTGTTAAGTAGTTGTTTTGGTGGGTTTTAAGTGCTATGAAGTTAAGTGGTATATGTTGTTGTAGTGGTTGTTGTTGGTGGTGATGTTTGGAAACCAAAATTCTCACCAAATTGTCGTGTCGAACGTGATTAGCGCGCTAGATGACGACTAGCGCGCTATGTAGAAATATAGCGTGCTAATGTTCTTCTGACGAAGAACGTTTAGCTTGCCAAGAAATCTAGCGCGCTAATCCCTAAACCCAACGCGCTAGATATTGCAGATTTTAGACTATTTTTGCTAAGTAACATAAAATACATCCAATTGACTAAAAATCAATTATAAATGGACATAGGTCATTCGGGCGACAAATTTGGATATCGGGGATTCGAGAGGAGTCTGACCGGGGTGAGTTGCTAGGGACACGAGAGTGCGGTTTGAGATGTGTAGTATCCCAACCGAAATTACTTGAGCAAGTATTATTTTTGCTTTTGAATTCATATTCTGTCTTTCTATACTCTATTCTGGTTTAGTTAAATGGACGGACGTTTAGGCTCTCCCTCTATGCCATTCTTGTGTGTATGTCCACTAGGTCATAACACGTGCGTCGAGGATCTCGGTGAATAGGGCGACCCGAGAGTCGCGTCGGGGCACGTGTAGGCGCGTCGTTGGTTCCACGCCGACCACCTAGCGGATCCGGATCTCGGCCTTGCTTAAGTGCTACTCATCGCGATAGTCTATTGGGAGTCCGAAGTATGGCGCTAGTCGACCTAGGCTCTAAGAACACACTTTGAGCTTTCACTATTATGTATGCATGCGATGAGCAGATTTCTGTTTTATTTTCGCATGTTTATTTAATAGTTTTTTCAAAATGACAAGATTTACTTTTGGTATTGCTCACTTAATTTCCTTGGGAATACTCACTCTAGATTCGTCATCTGCTCTTTTTGTGGTGGCTAAAATGCGAGATCCTAGTACAAGTTGAGGCAAAGACAAACTTCTAGAGTACACTGTGATTCGAGAGACATTGAGCGAATTGTACGTTTGTTTTATATATATTTTGTCTTATTTTGGGGATTTGGGTTGTGAGACACATCAGAATTTTATAGTGTTGATATATATATTTGAGATCTTTGAGGTTTATATTTGATATATGGTGACTCATGGGTTTTCCACACTAGATATCAAAGTTAGATGCATGACTATCTTGTTCATATTTTAATTGTCATAATAAAAGACTTCATTTGTAGTTTTATTTGGGATTAACATGATATTTATAGACATATGAATTGAGTTCATTAACAATTTAAACGATAAATTGTTGTTCATTGTGGTTAATAATGATTAAATGGTGGATGAGATGGCACGTGGGACACAACATTACATGGTAGGCGAGGTTGTGGGCGCGCATCGGCGCCGTGGCGGTCCATTTAATAAATGGGTCGTTACATTTTGGTATCGAGCAAGATTAGTGAACCTTGAGGAATTGAAAGTTAACTCGATACGATTACATTTGTGGGATTAATTTAAGGATAAACTGATGAATAAACTTTAGATTTGGAAACCCAAAAGGAATTGCCTAGAGTCCTAGTTAGGAAGTGAGGTGAGATGAGATGAGTAGAAATCGGGGGATATACGTGTTATGTTTTGGGTGTATTATACATACGATACGCGTATATTGGTAATGAAATTTGTTGGATGGACGTTCTTTGATGCGTAACATATTTTAGTACCTTTATAAGTAACATTTTGTTGATAATTTAGGTCATTAATAAGTGGTTTCCTACTAATCCGATATATTTTGTTGTTTTTTTAGGTGAGGAAAGCAAAGTTGGACCATTCGTAGGTTATTTTGAAGATCCGAGAAGATTTCCCTAAAAAAACGCGCTTATACGGATCACGAGGCGGAAGAAAATGAGGCTGGAGGTGAGTGATGAAATGATGATATTGCACATGGTTTCATGTGTTTTGAAGATGTTTAGAAGTTTCGGGATGAGAATACAAGGTTCGGGCAAAAAACGACATCAAAGTGGCTAAGTTTCAACAAAGTTTATTTTGACCAAGCTTCGGTGTTTTAGCCATAACTCCCTCATTTGAAGTCCAAATGACTTGTTGTTTCTTCCGTTAGAAAGTAGACTCGGAGTGAATGTTTTCATGTTATGAGAGAAGGCAAATTTGGCCTCTAAGTGGTCTAAAATCGCATTGCAAAGTGAACTATATGTCCATGATTTTGTTCTTAGTGGCCGCAGCAGCTCAACCCAAACACCACCATAGCGCCTAAAACAACAGAAATGTGTAGTCGACATCGAGGTGGCGCTATAGCGCTGTGGTCGCGCCATCATGCGGAAAATTGCATAAAAGTGATTTTTTAAGAGTTTTTGGGTAATTTTGGGACCAAATTGACTTGGTGGTATAAATAGAACTTAAAATTAGGTTTTAAATCATCTTTTGCTTTGGAGAACTTGAGAAGAACTTGTGGAGACTTGAAGATTGGGTTTCAAATCTTGTATTTCATCCAAACTCTAGGTTTGAATACATGTTTTCTTGCTTTCTAATCATGAATTGTGTTGAATTGAACTACACAACATGGGGTAATCTTTTTGTTCTAGGGATCTTTGGATCCTAAATTGGATTCTTTTGATTTCAATGTGATTATAGTTGTTCTTTCAATTCAATATTTTGATTTATGTGTTCTTGTGTGCTATGTTATACTTACCTTAATCAAGTAGTTGTAGATTCTAGGGTTTGAGAGTCACCATGACCATTGGGACTTTTGAACCCGGATTAGGGGAAACACAACCTTAGAACATATGACGCATCGATCGATGGTCATTGACTAAGGAGGCAATTGAATTTGGTTTTTAATGCGGTATCTCACTTACGCTATTCACGCCGACCGTGCGAAGTCGAGTGAGATGTCGAGAATCTCCATCACCGAGACCTCGGGATTGAGTGAATTGTAGGAAATTGTCTATCATTGCATGAATTGGGAGACTTTATAATTAAATTGCATTCAAATGGTACAATTTGGGTGAATTAGATTTCTTAGGATATTTTCTTCATTGCTTAAGACCTATTTTAATTACTTGCAATTAGTTAGTTTAAATTAATTAATAATTTATTTTTACAAAACCCAACTTTTAAGTGCCTAACTCTATTTCTTAATTAGACTAAATATTAGCACATAGCCGTCCTTGTGGATACGATATTCCAGACACCAACACGAGTTGGTGCCACTATTATTTTAACGTTTGCCATACACATGCGATCGTTGTTATTCTTCGATGCATATACCGATGGATGGACAACCATTAGATACCACTCGGCTCGAGGTCGAAGATACTAGTGATCCGACGAGATCAACTTTGACGCCGAAGTCATTGGCGCGAACTATGGATGATAGGATGCGATGCCGATAGAGATGATGAGAGCTCGGGATGTTAGAGAGACTACGACGGCACCGACCACTTTGTTTTGGCAGCACCGATGACGACTACTCAAGCAGTCGTAGCTCCTACTACAGTGAGGCTCAGTGTAGGCGGTAGTATCCAAGACATTAACCGAGAGGGTTGCGCCAATGTCGGTACCGAGTGGATGTTGCGGTGGTTCTTACACTTGCTACTACCGAGCGAGCCCGGTAGTGGCATCGACTTGGGAGTTTGATGACCGTAGAGGCTAAGAAGATGAGGACTTCATTAAGTTCTCGCCGGGATACTTTTATGGAGCGGGGACCTAGAAGTAGCCGGAGGTGGTTGTTATCACACGAGCGACTACATGACTTGCTTCGAGTTGAGGAGATCGATCGACCAGAGGTTATCGAGTTTTTGTTTGAGACGATGCGGCGATTTGGTAGACTACCTACATCGCGACTCATCCCGATGTGACTACTTGAGCGAGTTCCGAGCGTTATTTATGGATGAGTACATCCCTATGGAGGTCGGGGTTCGATTGAGGGAGAAGTTTGTCTTTGGCTCGGGGTGATATGTTGGTTACGGTATACATGGAGAGGTACCGATATCGTTGTCATACTCCATGGACATAGAAGGTACCAGACCGATTATAGATATATTATTTTGTTCGATGGTGGATGAGAGGATTGCGAGCACGGTGGTATCTAGTGGAGCTCGTACAATCGGCGTGAGATATATACGACATGTCCCTCGCTCATGAGACATACCTGGTTTAAAGGGCCGTCGATTAGCGATATAAAGCTACGCTGAGGTCGAAGAGTCACCGAACTTCGAGTTCTCGGTCGATCGAGAGACGGAAGAGACGGATGAGAGATCGGGGCGACAAAGACGGGGCCGAGACCTTGTCGAGAGATTGGCGATCGAGTCGGGGTAGTAGAGGTGACAAAGATCGTCGTGATGACCGAGATTGACGTGATGATCGTCGGTTGGCATATTCTACGACTTTTACACCGGTTGATCACCGAGACAGAGAGGCATGACGGATGTCGAGAGGCCGAGTCGAGGCTAGGGTCGGCGCCGAGTCGGAGGAGTTCGGTAGGTCGAGACTTGTACACATTTACATCGATGTGGTCGGGTGTGACATATTATGGCAGATTGCTCTGAGACCAGTACCACTACCACCACAAACGGAGCGGAGCCGAGAGATAAGGCCCAACTGCAGCTTTTGAGGTTGCGCAACTGAGACAGGAGGCGACCAGACAGCTTATTGATGGTACGTTATCTATCTGTGGTATTCTGATGCATGTTATGATGGATTTTGGTAGTATACTGTCTTTTATTTCTGGACGCATGGTAGGAGAGTTAAGGTTACCTATACAAACCTTAGATACATGTCTTGTTCTCAGTACGACAGTTGGGGATAAGATTTACCCTAACCGGATATGTCGGAATTGTATTGTGGAGATTGAGGGACATCAGCTACCATCTGATTTGAGAGTGTTAGAGTACTTGGAGTTCGACGCGATGTTTGGTATGGATTGGTTATCATGCTATTACGCATATATCGATCAAGTTTCAAAGTAAGACTATGACGTTTGACATCGAGGGATTCCAAAGTTTACATTTGCTGGAGTTGTGACTGCATTACCTATTACTCGAGTCAGATTAGCGACGTCGCAGGAGATGGAGGCGTACACGGCTATGGTTGAGCCGGAGTGTAAGATGGTGCTTAAGGTTGAGGATGTTCCTATTGTCTGCGAGTTTCCAGACGTGTTCCCTGATGATTTGCCAGGATTGCCACCACCGAGAGCTGTTGAGTTTATCATTGAGCTGATTCCGGGGACTCAGCCAATCTACAACAAACCGTATAGGATGTCACCATCGGAGCACGAGGAGTTGAGGACCCGATTAGAGGATTTATTGAAGAAAGGTTTCAATCACCCTAGCATGTCATACTTGGGAGCTCCGTTCTTTTGTGAAGAAGAAGGACGACTCGATGCGGATGTGTGTGGATTCTGGAAAGCTGAATCGGTGATGATTCGAATCGTTACCCACTTCCAATGATTGATGATTTATTCAATCGGTTGGTGGGGCCAAGTTCTTCTCGAAGATCGACTTATGACCAGGATACTATCGGTTGAGGATTCGAGGAAGATGCGGAGAAGGCCGCGTTTAATACGCGTTACGGCCTATTCGAGTTTACGAGTATGTCTTTTGATGACTAACGCATCGACGATCTTCATGGATTTGATGCACAGGTGCGATGTTATTACTTGATCGATATGTCATTATTTTTATCGACGACATCCCGATTTGATAAGACTCGTGGGGAGCACGAGAGGCACCTCGAGAGATGTGTTTGCGACATGCGAGAGAGAGCACATACTATATGCCAAGTTCGCAAGTGCGCATTCTAGGTGAGTGAGGTGAAGTTCTTGGGTTCATCGATGATCGGGCATATCTGTTGATGGTGACAAGATTCGGACAATTATTGATTAGAAGACACCCGAGTCTCGTATCGACATCCGGAGTTTCTGGGTTTGGCAGGATATTACGAGCGCTTTGTGCGGGATTTCTCGATGATTGCGGCACCGCTGATTGAGGTGACCAAAAAGAATGTTAGATTTGAATGATCATAGGAATGTGAGGATGCTTTCTAAGAGTGAAGAGGAATTTGACTTCGACGCTAGTTTTGGCATTACCAGTGGCGGTAGAGGTTTTTTGTTTATACCGATGCGTCGGACACTTTGGGTTGGGTGGCGTGTTGATGCGGGATGGACACGCGGTGGCCTATCTATCTCGACGGTTGAAACCTCACGAGGTAAACTATCCAATGCACGACTTGGAGCTTGCGGCGATCGTGTTTGCACCGAAGGCTTGGTGGCATTACACGTATGGTGAGAAGTTTGTGTTGTACACGGACCGCGAGTTTGAGGTACCTGTTCATTCGAGAGGGAGTTGAACATGCGACAAAAGCGATGGCTCGAGTTCTTTGAAGGATTATGACTTCGCCATTGAGTCTCATCCGGGTAAGGTAAATGTCGTAGGCGATGCACCGAGTAGGAGCGGCATCGAGAGCCGGACGCATGCTGCGGCATATGACACATGAGCATGGATTACTTGAGGCAATGTCGGTGTTTTGTTTGACATAGGTTATTCTTGAGCTACATATTTGTTGTCGGATGCGAGTTCTACGGTGTCTCTAGAAGCGAGTTCTTTGAGTTGCGAGAGAGGCGATGTCCGATATTTGCGAATCGGTGGCCGACTCGGGATCCGAGTGCATGCGAGTGGTCGAGAGGTTATACGGGTGCTTGAGACACGGGGGTCGATTGTGGATACCAGGGGTATCGGAGCTCGGGGACAACATTCTCAAGGACACACACCGGTCGCGATACACGGTTCATCTGGTCGGATCAAGATGTATCACGATTTGCGGAGATTGTTTGGGTGGCCGGGGATGAAGGGCGACGTGGGTAGATACGTGCGAAGTTGTCATATTCGCCGATAGGTGAAGGTGAGCACAAGAGACCATTTGGGTTGCTACAACCACGCCCATTCCTCGGTGGAAATGGGAATACGTAACCATGTACTTCGTCGGTGGCCTACCCTGGACGACGAGGGAGACACGATGCGATTTGGGTGGTTATCGACGGGTTGACGAAGTCAACACATTTCATACCGATCGCCATGAGATATTCGATTACACGGTGAGTACTATTTTCGAGGAGAGATTGTCGAGATTGCACGGTGTCTGGATTTCTATTGTTTCGACAGAGACCGAGATTTACTTTGAGGTTATGGGATAGTATGCGGGAGCGATTTGACACTCGTTTATAGTTCAACATCGCATACCATCCTCAAAGCGAGGGCGATCGAACGATTGATTGATTCTCGAGGATATGCTCGGGCGTGTACATTACTGATTTGGTGGATCGTGGGATGATTATACGCTTTGTGTGAGTTTTCCTTCAACAACATCTATCGGCGAGTATCAAGATGCCACCGTTTGAGGCACTTTATGGTAGGCACTGCAGTCACCAAGCATGTTGGGCGGCATCGGAGGATACAATGGTTATAGGACTTGAGGTTGTTGTTGACCATGCGAGAAGGTGAGACAGATCGGCAAAGACTTCAAGCTACGCATGATAAAAAGAAGAAGTATGCGGACAAGTACCTTGAGGGTCGAGCTACGAGGTTGGGGACTTGGTGTATTTGAAGGTTTCGCACTTGGAAAGGTCATAAGAGGTTTGGCATTAAGGGGAATCGGCACCAAGGTTCATTGGACCGTTAAGAGTTGAGAAACGCGTCGGCGAGTGGCCCACCGTCCGGAGTTGCCACCACAATTAGCGAGGTACATCCAGTGTTTCACATTTCCATGTTGAGGTGGCTAGGTGGGACCGAGGCCTATGGTTGATATACGTCGATTGAGGTGCGACTGACGTATCATATGAGGAGCGACTGTGGAGATCATGGATAGGAGGACTCAAATTTTGAGAAATAAGGAGATCCCGAAGGTTAAGTCTACTATGTGACGACGGTATCCCCACTTATTTGTCGGTACGTGTTATTAATGATGTGGTTGCGACGTGGTCATGCTTGACTCGACGCTCATGGGACCCACAACTAGGCTAGTGCGCGTCTGGAAGCTAGGTAAATAGTGATTTTGTATGCTAATTTATGTAATTTGTGATGTTTAGGTTGAAATATATTAAACGCCATCGTAATGTGTGTAATTATATTACATTTGACGTGCGAGACTTGTGTGTTAAGTATTCACCTCGATATGCATGTCGACGATTAGCGCGCTAGGTAAAAATATAGCGTGCTAATGTTCTTCCCGACGAAGAATGTTTAGCTACCAAGAAATCTAGCGCGCTAATTCTTAGACCTAGGGCGCTAGATATTGCACATTTTAGACTATTTTTGCTTTGAGTAACATAAAATACATCCAATTGACTAAAAATCAATCATAAATAGACATAGGTCATTCGGGCGATAAATTTGGATATCGGGAATTCGGAGGAGTCGGACCAGAAGGTGAGTTACCGGGACATGGAGTGCGGTTTGAGGTGTGTAGTATCCCAACTGAAATTACTTGAGCAATATTATTTTTGCTTTTGAATTCATATTATGTATTTCTATACTTTATTCCCGATTTGGTTAAATGGATGGACGTTGAGGCTCTCCCGCCGTGCCATTCTTGTGTGTATGTCCACTAGGTCATAACACGTGCGTCGGGATCTCGGTGAATAGGTCGACCGAGAGTCGCGTCGGGGCACGTGTGGGTGCGTCGTTAGTTCCACGCCGACCACTTAGCGGATCCGGATCGGCATTGCTTGAGTGCTACTCGTCGGCGAGTACGTTGGGAGTCCAAAGTATGGCGCTAGTCGACCCTAGACTTTAGGAACACACTTTGAGCTTTCAATATTATGTATGCATGCGATGAGCACGATTTACTGTTTTATTTCCGCATGTTTATTTACTAGTTTTGTTTAACTTCCAAAGTATTTACTTTATGTATTGCTCACTTAATTTCCTTGGAAATACTCATTCTTGACTCATCATCCGTCGTTTTGTGATAGCTTGAGTGCATATAATATTACAAGTCGAGGCAAAGGCAAACTTCCAGTACACGTGATTTAGAGACATTGAGCTAGGCTTGTACGTTTGTATTATATATATTTTGTCTTATTTTGGGGATTTGGGTTGTGTGACACATCGAATTTTATAGTGTTGATATATATATTTGAGATCTTTGAAGTTTATATCGATATATGGTAACTTATGGGTTTTCCACACTAGGTATCGAGAATTAGATGCATGACTATATTGTTCATATTTTAATTGTCATGATAAAAGACTTTCCATTTTGTGGTTTTATTTGGGATTAACATGATATTATAGACATATGAATTGAGTTCATTAACAATTTAGACGAAGAAATTGTTGTTCATTGAGGTTAATAATGATTAAATGGTGGATGAGATGACATGTGGGACACGATTAGCCTTGGTAGTAGGCAAGGTTGTGGGCCCGCATCGGCCCCGTGGCGGTCCATTTGAAAAATGGGATGTTACGAGATATAATATACGAAAAATACTAAAATGACAATTCTATGTTACATTCTTAAACACATTGACTCACATGAGCCGTTCATGTGGCCTTCACTGCGTGTTATGCACCGAACGGTTCATGTGAGCCAATGTGTCTTTATTGTCATTCTAACTTCTCTATAATGTACACTAGTAACTTTAGGGTTGTAGAACACCAATAGGAGGAAGCCCATCTATTTACAATTTACATGGATTTATCTCTTCTATTTTGAATTTTCGATTAATAAATTGCGATTGACGAGGTGCTTTAAAAATCTATATGGTATTTAATTTTAAGGACAGTGCTTGAATGACACCCCCAAAGTCACATCGGAACACATACCCTTTCCCGTCTGCTGTCCATATTCACTTCGAGATGCGAACTTACGTATCACGTTATTCAACATACGGTTGAACTGAAGTGTGCGTTGTAGGGGTGTTCCCTCTAGCATTTTCGTAATTTTAAAGTTCCTCAAAAAGTATTCCCATTTTTTTACAAAGAAAAAAGACTACATCACTTTTACTCGTTGTAAATTGGATGACCCTTTAACCAAGCTTATGAATGATCACATTGTCAAGCATGACTCTCACATTGAATTGTAATATCAAGCATGACTTCTACATTGAATGTAACTTGTACACTCTACATAACTTGTATTCAACTCCAATGTATAATCACTTATCCATGTATTGTCATGTAACTTGTAATCATCTCCAATGTACACCAACTCTTCCATGTATTGTCTATGTTGCTTGTGATGTGTTGTATGACTTGTGGTGTATGTATAACTTGTACACATTGTATAAGTACAATTATCATCATCACCAAATGACCTATATAAAGGTGCCAACCCCATTGTAATTCACACACCAAGTTGAATGAAAACTTCTCATTCCAAGTATCTCATTTCTTCTATTCTCCTTTGTAGTAGTAGTTTGTAGTAGTAGAAGTTCTTAGTTTTCTATTTCATTCTCTAGTTCTTAGCAAGTTCCAACTCAATTTACAACAACTATTGTTTTTTCATTTTTTTCCCTATTTTCTAACTCCAAATATGCATTGCGTTTATTCCTAAGTCGTTGACATCTAGACGGTGTTTTGGCTTCATATATCGCTAAGAAAAATATAACAACAAAAAAGCCTCAACCCCAAATTAATTGGGGTCGAGTTACATGAATCAAAATTTTCTATAATTACCTTTGACATCTTTAATGGTGTTTTGGTTTCATAGCTAGAACAATAATCAAGAAAATGTGTAATGCAATATTTTTACATTTAACACTTTCAAGCTTTGAGATTTAATATTATTGTTTCGTTTTATTTTTAATATCTAATTTGAAATTTCATAATGCCCTTTTAATAATCAAAACCATAGATAACAATTTTATTTTGTGCTCTCAAGAAAAAAAAATGTTTTCTTAGTGTAGAGTTTCTCTTACAAATCCAATAAATTGCTGCCACAAGAAGAACAATCTTTTCCCTTCATTTCCACACAATGTAATTGTAATCAGTCAGATGAAAGTGAACACCACCAGAACTGAAATTCTACTCTCTCCACTCATCAACTCTAGATAATAGACATTTTTGATGGACCATACTGCAATGAATTCAAGAAGTGAAGAAACAATCTATGCTGAAGCAGGCTTGTACAACTTCTCCACCATCTTTCTGTACTCTGCAGTGACACAAGGTAGGAACAAAATGTTTAACATGAGAGCTGAGAAAAGTTGTACAAAAAAAAAAAAAAAGTTTTTCTTCACAAGGAGATTCAAATTTTTGTGTCAAGACACACACATACCCTCTTGGTTGATCCAAAGTGCAGCAGCTTGGGTGTTGAGAGGGGAACTTGTGTTTGGTTCTGAAGACAAAAATTCAAACAAACATTCATAAAAAAACAAGCTTTTCACTTCATAAGCAAAATGGTTGTGAAAAGATAGCTATAGAGAGAAGGAACATACTAGAACGACAACAACAATGTCACACTACAAGACACATTGACTCATGTAAGCCAACCATATGGCCTCGACCCGCGTGTTATGCGTCGGGATCTGTGTATGCCAACATCCTGAGATGTGCATGGACGGTTCGTGTGAGCAAATGCGTCTTGCGGTGTGACATGCCTTTGTCATTGTAGCACTTCTCGAGAGAGAAATAGAGGGAGTACCTCCTAGTAGGCTTTGAATGGAGAGCAAAATAGTTCTAACATCATAAGCAGATGACCATTTGTCCTAAAAAAAAAAATAAAACAATTTCCAATGAGAATACAGTCCAAACAAAGAATTCTAGACAGCATATTTAAAAAAGGGTTACTAAACAAGGGGGTGAACTAAATTGAGCGCAATGTAAGAGTTTGATCCATTTAGCCGGGATTGAGGCTGGGGGCGAAGGAAATGAGCTGATAGATGGATGTACCTGAAGAATGTCGAGGCAGATGTTTCCGTAGACATCGACGTTGGGGTGAAAGCAAGCGGTGTCGAACTTGACTTTAGGAGGCTTGAAAGGGTAATCAGTAGGAAAGGAAAGGGAGAGCTTGTATTCAGTTCCTTCAAACACTGTGTCTTTGCTACCATGAATTGTTCCTTTCCAGCAGAATATGTTGTCTTCTTCGGGAAAAGCCGAAATGCCCGGATCGCCGCCCATCTGAAAACGATAATCATGGCAAGTACAACACATTGAACACAATGAGATCCTTCAACATAAAAGATTACAATTTGCAATAATAGTGCTTCTCAAAGAAGTGAAAATCAATGTTACTCACCATCAGAGACATCAGTTCAGACTGCAACCTGTTTAATCAAACAAAAAACATGAAAAGCACAAAATCAGAAACAAATGAAACCCTAAAATCATGAAACTAGCTATTAGAGATCAATCAAAATGAAGAAGACCCATTTCTCTAAAATACAAGATTTGCTGAAAAATCAGAAACCCTATTTTTTTGGGTGAATCAAAAGAAATCAAAACATGAAAAGTACAAAATTGGCAACAATTGAAACCCTAAAATTATTGATCAATCAAAAGGAGGAACAAACCCCATTTCTCTAAAACACGAGATTTGCTGAGAATCAGAAACCCTTTTAAGGTGTGGAACACAAATTCAAGAAACCCAGATTTCGCAAGACTTGCTGAATCAGAAACCCTAATTTTTTGGGAAAGAGTCAGAAACCATAATTAGACTTGTAATGGACATCAGATCCAGGAAATTCAAGAAACCCAGAACTCACAAGATTGAATTGTGAAGATCCAATACCCAGAAAGTCAGTAAAATCAGCCCAACAAGAAGACCCCCAAAAACCCAAATTGAAAGAAGTTTGCGCTAATAATAATAATAATAATACCTCTTGAGGACTGCTTGGGTGTCGACGCTTTTCGCGGGGAGCATTTGTTGCTTGGAGGGAGCAATGGCGGCGGCAGGGGTGTTGCCTTCATAACCTTGAGTGGTGGTCGGCATCTCTGATCAGCAAACAGAGAGTATATATCTATCTATATATGTCTCAAATTGGGGAAAACAGAACTAGAACACACAGAGAGAAATTGAAGAAGAAGGCGGTGAGACCGCAGAGTTGGCGTCGATCAACGATTGATCGATCGATCAAGAGAGAAAGAAAGTGAGAGAGATTGGAGAAGCAGAGTCGTGTGATGGGCTGTTTATAACGGTCTCTTGAGTTTGAATTTTTTTGAACGTTAGCTTTGAAGGAGTGGATTCTCTCTCTCTCTCCTCCAACGGCTACTTTGACGATTAATAGGCCTAAACCTAATAAGTTTGAAAATTAGACGTGCAAATCTAATTTCATAATCACAAAAATATTTTTTTACGGAATATTTTTTGTTGGTACTGCCTAAAAAATATTTTTTTGATCGATACGTTGTACTACGATTTATAGGTTTATAATATCATAACAAATAGAACTAAAAATATAATAACAAATAGGGCCAAATATTAGAAAGTATTTAATCAATCCATTTTTTATTTTGTGGTGATCAATCACATCTTTCAAAGCGGTTATTTAATAGAAGTTACACAGAACAATCACTAATTATACAATAGATATGAATAAAACGAGTTTACAAATAAATAATAACATAATTAAACAACAAATAAAATTATCTAACCGGAGGCTTGCAAAGAAGCAATGTCCTAAGACAAGAATTTTCTTGAATTTGGTGATTGAATTTTCCCACAGATATCTGCCCTCAAAATACAACCGGATGCCCTTCCGAAACAAAGTTCACCAATTCCGAAAGTCTACCTAAACTGATTTGCTTCTTCAGATATTATGTATTTCAAAAATCAAGTAAATTTTTAGTGTTTTAGTTCTACTTATATAGAACTTGAAGCACTAATTCAAAACAAGGTGACTATCTATATCTAAAAATAATAACCGTTGGTATTATTCAACAGTTGCACCTGTTAATAAATATAACGAAATTAACTTGCAATAATTAATTTCGAAATTAAAAATATTTAAGTTTAAAAAATAAAAATTAAACTTGAATATACAAAGTTAACAATCTAAGCCCAAATCTTTGACATTAAATATTATATATGTATACCATATTACCCAATGCCATTTGGGCACTATCCATCAAGTTTCTCTAAAGCAAAGCGAAAGAGAGGGTATATAAAGAGTTTATACTCTTTTCAAGTGAGTAATGTGAGACTAAATAGTTTCTATTCAAATTCCAACAATAGAGAAGTATAATGCAACGACACCACTTGCCCGCATAGATGTCGTAGTTGATCGGCTTAGCTAAGACGCTCACTAAACTCCCATGCAAGTCGTTTGGTCTAGCTAAGATGCTTACTAAACCTCGAAAGACAGGATTAAAAAACACCTTAGTAAGCTTTCGTACCTAATAGACAACAACATCTATATCTCAAAAATTGATAAAACAAAAGTTGAAAGTAAATAACGAAAAACTTAATCGTAACAATTTCCTAATAGATTTTCTTACAAAAAAACTTTTTCACACTAACAATGCTCATGATGTTTAAAAAAAAAAAACCAGACATCAAGAAAAAAAAACTACGACCTATGTTAAAAGGGTGAACATGCAATGAGCTTAGTCAATTGGATATTTGCTTAACCATCAATAATCTAAATAATAGCCTCAATGCGTGTCATTTATGCGATTGAAAGCAGTTCATCGTCTCTTAATCAATTGGCTCGAGTTTAAGTCATTGGAATGAAAATACCAATATTGAGAGCTTATACATGCACTTATATAGTGCACGACTCGAGGGTGAACTTGGAGTATGTGGGTAATCTGAATACCAAGTGGTTTAGACTAAAAGAAAAAAGATCAATTGCTGATTAGCGCCACTTGGAGTAGGTACCCTTGACTAGTGAAGTGGTCTTGAGTTTGGGCCCTTGAAATAGAAATGCTAACGCTAAAGTTGCTTCTCTCAACTATGGAGTGTGACTTGAGGCGAATCCGAAGTAGTCAGATAGTCTGCATACCGAACGAGCTGGACTCAAAAAAAAAAAAAAAAACTCTCAAATAAAGATATTTCTTTATTTTTCAAAAAAATCTTAAACTTTTTTTATTTTTTTTCAAAACAAAGGTTTATAGTCTCCATGTCTCGTCCACAAACTCGCTCATCAACTATATTATAATCTATTTTAGCTAATAAAATGTGTTTGACTAGCAACTTATTTTATAAGTATGCTAGATGATAAGGTAGAATTATATATCTCCAATAGCATTTCATTTTTAAGAAAATTTTTTGCTGTATAAACAGTCGATTTGTGTACACGATGTAACGCAGTCGGTAGAACTAATTCAATGTAACATCTATCTAACTCTTTAAGGATTATTTTATTTTATTTTTTTTTAAAAGGACTCTTTAAGGATTGTGTGTGAAATTGCCCTTGGTTAGCAGGTCTCAAATTTGAATTGTGGAGGGAAAAATATCGATCTGTTGCCGACCGTTGGACAGTTTGCTGTGACAGTTGTTGACAACCGTGTGATGGTTTTAGAGATTCCAAAACAGACTCCCAACAAAATTTTGATGAACGCGTTTTGAAGATCACAAGAGATCACAAAAATCTCAAATCGATCCAACGGTCTCCAAAATCCAAATAAAAAATAGAAGCTGCTGCAGCTGCTCCTCCTACTTCTAATTCTCTCTCTCACACACTCACAAACACAAACACACACTCTCTCTCTCTCTCCCCTATAAAAACAGGGGGGACTTGTCTGCCCCGCCAAATAGAAACACCAATCATCAGAACTCCTTAAACAAGAAACCAAACGTACATCCATCCATCAACAATGGCGATGACGATGGGTGGAAGAAAAAGAGGAAGAAGAGGTGGTGGTGGTGGTGGTGGTGGTGTTGGATTGTTGAAGAGGAAGAACAATCTGAAGAAGAAGGTACAAGAACTTACCACCCTTTGTGGTGTGGAGGGTTTTATCATCTGTTGTGGACCTAATGGGGAGATCACTGATACGTGGCCCGACGACCCTCGAGAGCTTCGGCGCGCCGTCGACCGGTATATGGGAATTGAGAGGAGTGAAAGGGAGAAGAGAGTGGTGATGATGGGTGCAGCAGGTGATGAAGCAGCCAATTGTGTTGAAGCTGGGGAAGATTTTTGTTTCAAGGAATTATTAATGGGTTCCATAGAGAACGAGTCGACGGCGAAGAAGAAGGATGATGAGATGAGTAGTGACATGGGTGCAGAGATTACTACTGAGATACCGAATCACATTTTTGATGGTCCACAATTCTTTGATGCAGAGATTACTACTGAGATGGCTTCCATGTTTGATGATCATCAATTGCCAGTTTTAGAAGAAACACCACCAATGCACCCACTTGAATACAACACCCAAACTGCCTACAACTCTGATGAGTTTTTCGTCAATTCAATCAACTCTGGTTATCAAGCTCAGCCTATTCAGGCCATTATGCCTCCTCTTCCACCAACAACTCATCATGATTATAGTTTTCAGAGTTTTGACACCGATCCATGTTGGAGTTGGCTCTGAAAGTCGAGTTTATCTCAAATTTTGTAGACTACTAGTTTTCGGCATTAATTGTTCAAGAGGGTTCGTCAATCTCCAATTTTGTACACAATTTAATTTGTAGGCCATTATTGAGTACTGTCATGTGTTGATTGACAAGTATAAGAATTAGGTGTTAATTAGTGTATATGATTAGATTGTAATTCATTCATTACTCGATATTAACTATTTACAAGCCAGCTTAGAGTACTGTAATTTCATATGTTGTGTTACTCGTGTGAAAACCAATGAATGATGCAAATGCAATCAATGGCCTAACCTGATCTATCGAAACACAAATTAAAAGGCTGCAATTGCAAATCCTTCCATTCCATTTCATCGCATGCCAATTACGTATTACAATAGAGCCTGCAACAAATTAAAGGGAGAAAAGAACATGAGATGCACATCAGAAGATTAACATACGATGATCTAATCGAAATTTGAAAAAACTACAGGTACCTTGTTAAGGTCTCGAGCAATCCAGGACAATTGAGTGAAGAAAATCAAGCTTCCAGTAGTTCGGATCAAAATGTTCATCAACAGGAAAGCCAAAAATAAATTTATACTTAACCAAGTGGATGGCTCACTGGTTTGGTATAAGTTTACTTGGGCATGAGGTCAGGAGCTCGAACCTCATAGTACGCAAGTTGTGGTTTCTTTCTTACAAAAAATAAATAGATTTATACTCAGTAATGGAAAGAGTTAAACATGAAAACCAAGAAGAGGGAGATGACAACAGAAAGAAGAGTCTTGTATTAATTACTTGCAAAATAAGGAAGATGATCACATAAGATACACTACAGCAGTAAAGAGAGTGATGCACTAGTATCTCCCAAGCTAAAAGGCCAACTCACTGTCCTATTGATTTCATATATACATGCCTTCCTTACAAGAATTCTCCCTATTTATAGTTGTGCTTACATAACAAAACTCCCTCAACTGAAACCACCATTCTAACTAACTCAAGTATCTGCTCTATTGCTTGCACTACATGACAACTCCTCCCTTAAGGGAATTGAGCATGAATGGCAGCAGCATGTTCCCAAGTAGCTTCGACCATTAGGACCAGGAATTAAGAGAGTCAAGTAGCTTTTCAGGCTCCACAGTCTACTCAAAAGTATTATATAAAGTGCGTGGTGGAGAGGGGGCAGTGACAATGTAGAAGAGGCCACCACTTTCTAAAGCTGAGAGACATGGAACATATTATGATCGAGTAGCACAAATAGAAGGAATGTGCAATTCGTAGGCTACCTCACCAATTTTCTCTAGCACAGGATAAGGACCAACAACTGTTTTTGCAATTCAGATAAGGGTTCCTCACGCTGCAACGTTGAGGACTCCGAAATCTGCGTTGGAAGTAGGAGGAGATTGCTCATATTTCACCAATGGCGGGGGGATACAACCATACATATACTACTTGAAAAATGGTGCATTTGACAGAAGTATGATGCGTATTATCGAAAAACTCAGCCGAAGTATCCACTGTGACCACTTTTTAGGCTGTTGAGCAATGAAACAACAAGGATACTGTCACGGCCCAAATAATTAATGCACGTTTAATTTGTTAATCATGACAAAATGACCCGTGATGTGGGACCCGCAGCGCGATACGTGTCACTACCGAGGTACGGTGTCCGAGGTAAATGTTATATTTGTGTGTTGTATTCTTAGTGTGTTGTATATGTGTAGACTACTAAGTCATTTACGGGTATGCAGATACCGAGACGAGCGGGGACGCGCCTCGAGTCGCGTGTCGACGTGGGCCCGAGGCAGCAGCTCGTGGGGTAAGTGTAACTAGTTCAATTATATTGCCTAAAATGAAAAAAAAATGATATATGGTTGTGGTTGTAATGTAGCCACATCACTTTATATATCAAAGTTCAAACTTATCTTCTAGTTGATTGTCTAAAGTCGGTGAAGGGAGAGAAAAAAAAAAAAAAAAAAAAAAAACGCAGTGAGAAGAGGAGGAAGAAGGAGAAAGAGAGAGAGACAGGGAGAGAGGAAGAAGGCAAGGTGAGTTGAGTGTTCTTGTTGATTTTCGTTGTTGTTGTTGCAGTCGTTGTTGTGGTTCGGGTGGCGAACATGGCAGTTCGTCCGAGCTCAGGAGGCGGGGAGTGGTCTCCCTGCATAGAAAACCCAACTGGGGTTGGGATGGATGCTCAAGGAGGGCGGAGAGCACTTCGTGCTGCTCGGTGAGGAAGAAGATGGGGGTAGCCGGGCGGGTCACCCATTGCCGCCTGGGCCCGGCCGCCGTGGTAGCCGAAGGCCGGCCGGGCGGGCCGACCCTGACCCTAGGAGAATCGGGTCAGACCGACCCGGGTCCGGCTCGACCGGGTCGGGTTGACCTGGACCCACCCCAATAAAATAATATATATTTAATTATTAAATTAAATTAAACTGATTTTTTATAAAAGAAATTCCAGAAAATAGATAAAATGCTGGAAAATTCTAGAAAAATTAGGAAAAATTATATTTCGACAAAATAAATAGAAATTGATAAATTTATATGAAAAAAATACAAGATTTGAAATTTCGGACGCGACTTTTACGGGGTTTTTACCTCGAAAAGCGCGAAATTGGCAAATTGGTCTCGAATTCGATTTCGACCAATTTAGGAATTTTAAATAATGAATTGTGAATCTAAATTGACAACTTGTCAAATGTTAGGACCGTAAAGGAGCTATTACAGGGTTTGGGTGCATACATCGACGCGACGAAAAGCCGGATAGCTTGAGAATTGTTGTGTATGTAAGTAAACTGTTTGAGACATTTATTTACATTTCATGCCATTTAGTTATTTATTCTCAGTTATTCGAACTGAATCGCCTTTGAAATCCATATGCTATGACCTATTTGTTTCTCATTTGATGATGTTGCTCATAACATACTCTGTTGTGTATATCATTGATTCCAATTCCTCTAATTTGTCATGTTGATTGTTGTGTTTAGAAGTCAGTGATATAGCATGCTATTAGGTTAGTTTGTTTTGTTTTGACTCTAATCATTTGTGAATTAGTATGCAATTACATTTCTTGGATTTTATTACCGAGTCATTATTGAAAATGAAAGTGGTTCTTGTGGTTAGGGTCATTTGATGATAGAAATTCAGCTTTCATACGGGGTCACTAGACTTTTCGGGATGTTAGGGAATTTCTTCACTACCTTGCATGACACACGGGGTAACGTGCATCGAACGGGGTAACCGGACCTCCGGGTTTGTTGGCGCAAGAATAACTTGGGTGAGCATGACGAGTTTTAAAACTCGGGTATGCTAGCAAGTATACATTCCAGTGACGACTAATTCACTTGGAATAGAAAAGGCGTAATCGTAAGTACGACCTTTTGAATTGTTATGATATAGAGCTCAATTTGTAATGAAATGATATAGAGCATAGTTCAAATTGTAGTGGACAGGCTGATGTGATGAAGATCACTACCGACCGACCCTAATCCATTACTACTTAGCCTTGAGTCAGTTTCATATTTGGTTAACTCAAGTATCTCTTTGCATGATGTTTCATTCAGCATAGTTGCTATTTAAATTATGTCATTTGATACTTGTTGCCTGTTTGGGAATGTGGATCAATGTCTCTCAGTATTACTTAAATAATTTCATGTACTCGCCGTCTAGTTTGTGACGGTGGGTGCAGATCAGCCGAGTAGCAGACCAGGCAAAGAGAAGATTTGTGACTACCTCTAAGCCGGTGGAGGACTGTTACGACATATTTTTGTACGTTTTGTATTCTTTTGTATTACATTTTTATGTACATGCTATTTTGCCTTTTGGGTTGAGTGATAAGAATATAGGACTAGACACATGTTGTATATATCACCATTTTTGTTTATATATGCATGTGATCTCTATTTCCTGATTTTTTTCACAATAGGTTAGGCCTTAGGATTTAATGTCCACTAAATAAGACTTCCGCTGAATAACTTGTTAGGTTGAAAATTTTTAACTTAACTATGATTTATAGACAACCATATGTTAGTCAATAGAACTGGTTTGTTAACTGTAGGTGGTATCATAATTGGTAGGTGTTTAAGTGTTTAAATAAGGCTGACTAGTTCCTTGTTAGGTCATATAGGAGAGATTAAGGCTTAATTAAGGGATTAGGCCGGGCGGTGCCCTTATTTGGAGAAGTGGTCGTCACAGTTGGTATCAGAGCCATGGTTTTGAGAATTCATGACTTACGATTGTAGAATCACCAGTTTCTACAATATGATGCCACAAACTACAATATGTAGTTAACGACCTACCTTGTTCAGCTAGAAACAACTAAAAGATTTAAGAAATGTAGAAGCTAGATAATCTTAGTTAATGGTGGAAAACCAGATGATCCTCGCCTAGAAACTATTAGTTGGGAAGTGAGTGAACTTGAGTTGGGGATTTGATATATTTATATACATGTTAATTTTGTTATGTGTCTATATGCGTTATCCACATAGTAGCTGATTCACGTTCGTTATCCATTTGCAGTCAGAGATGGCGGATTCACGCGATAGCGGTGATGCCGGTGCGAGCGGCAGCCAACCTTCGATACTATAAGTGGAGGATTTCCAGAGGCTTTCAGATCGAGTAGCTGCTCAGGGTCAACAGTTCGTGGATTTCATTGCATTGATGACTTCCCGATTTGCTCCACCTGCATAGCCAACTCAGACATCAGGTCCTACTGCGACTACAGTACCGATCGTAGTGCCGGTCGAACCTGCGACACCAATGATAGCAGCTCCAGCAGTAGAGACAATGTCTACACCATCTTCCACACCCCCATCAGCTTGTTCGACAGCGGTAGTTCAGCTGGTGAAAGAATTCATCAGACTGAAACCGATATACTTCGACGGTCAGAGAGATTTTGAGAAGATCGAGAAGTGGGTCATGTCGCAGGAAAAGTTACATAGAGTCTTGCAGATTGATGATAGACTCAGAGCGGAGATCTCGTCGTACACCTTACAGCGAGACGCCGATGTGCGGTGACGTGCGACGATAGCTGCTTAGGGAGAGTTTGAGTCTTGGGATGCCTTCAAGACTAAGTTCTATCAGCAGTACTTCCCACCTGCGGTGATGAAGAGGTTGAGGAAGGAATTCATGAATCTGAGACAGGGAGCCGACGAGACAGTGATGAGCTACCGAGACAAATACAACTATTTGAGGCAGTTTGCCGGAGATCTGGTGAAGGATGACGCCGATGATGTATATCATTTTGGCAACGGACTGAAGCCGAATATTTTTATGTGGTCAGTTCAGGTGCCAGGACACTGGGAGAGATTTTTGAGCGTGCACTTGCTCACGAGACATATTATATGAGCCGAGTTACTGACGGGACACCCTTAGTACCCGCGATGACACCTGATCAAATGGCGGAGAGTAAGCGGAGGAGACAGAAGGGTAAAGGATCGAGGAGATTGGATAGAGGTGTTAAGGGGGCAATTGTGCCTTATGTAGCATCTCCTACACCTTTGCAGACTATTTTGGGTAGACCTCCCGTACCACCACCAGTCAGACCTGCATTGCCAGCTCCTGCTACGTCTACTTTACCAGCACCACCAGCTCCACGTCAGCAGCACGGTGGTAGAGGTAGAGGACGAGGACGAGATAGGTGCACGGACGTAAGCGAGACAGCATCCGCACAGCCCGGGATCGGACGCGCAATGACACTATAGCGATTACTTTTTCGATGTGGCCTGGTTGGACATGTGATTCGAGACTGTCCACAGCCAGAGACAATGATTCCACTACAGCGTCGAGAGGTTGTTCATGTGGATGCACAACCTGACGCAGACGCTACACGGAAACTCATTGAGGGTGTGGTTTCCATTTGTGGTCATCAAGCTTTTGTTTTATTTGATTCGGGTTCTACAGTTTCTTTCATTTTTGGTCGCATGGTCGGCATGTTAAGGTTGAAACCGGTTAGTGTCGGAGTCCATTTGATTTTGAGTACTGCAGCTGGAGATAGAGCGTACCCTAATTCTCTGGTGGAGAGATGCCCAATAGAGATCGACGAAGTCGAGTTACCTGCAGACTTCAGGGTGCTAGAATTCCTAGAATTCAATGCGTTGCTAGGGATGGATTGGCTAGCATCATATCATGCTCATATCAACTGTTTTACGAAAACAGTGATATTTGAGATTCCAGGGCGTCCAGTGTTCATGTATAGCGGTAGTGCACCGAGAGCCGAGGGCACTCGAGGTCGGCTTGCGACTAGTGGGGAGATGGAGACTTTGGTATTGATATATATCGTTGTAGAGAGTCATGGACCTAAACTTGAGGTATGGACACTATCAGTTCACAGTCATGCCGTTCGATTTGACTAATGCTCCTGCCATGTTTATGAAATTGATGCACCGAGTAATGAGACCGTTTCTTGACCATTTTGTGATCGTGTTTATTGATTATATATTGGTGTACTCGAAGACTCGAGAAGATCACGAGCAGCACCTCAGGGAGACGTTGCAGACTTTGAGGGAGCACATACTATATGCCAAATTCAGTAAGTGTGAATTTTGGTTGTCTGAGGTCAAATTTTTGGGTCATGTTGTTGGAGCAGCGGGTATTGCTGTAGATCCAGCAAAGATTCAAACAATTTTGGATTGGCCAGCGCCGACGTCAGTGACTGAGATTAGGAGTTTTGTGGGGTTAGCAGGCTATTACCGAAGGTTCATGAAGGATTTTTCGAAGATCGCTTCACCAATGACTAAGTTGACCCAGAAAGACGTTAAGTTTCATTGGTTTGAGGAATGCGATGAGGCATTTGCTCAACTGAAGAAACTATTGACTAGCGCACCAATGCCTATATTGCCAGAGGCTGGAAAGGGTTTCATGGTGTACAAAGATGCTTCTCATATGGGTTTAGGTTGTGTGTTGATGCAAGAGAAACGCACAGTGGCCTATCCATCAAGACAGTTGAAGATACATGAGAAGAATTATCCAACTCATGACTTAGAGTTGGCGGCGGTAGTGTTTACTTTGAAGATATGGAGACATTATCTGTATGGAGAGAAGTTCACACTCTATACTGACCATAAAAGTTTGAAATATCTCTTAACACAGAAAGAGCTGAACATGAGACAACGCAGATGGTTAGAATTTTTGAAAGACTATGACTTTTCTCTGGAATATCATCCAGGAAAAGCTAATGTCGTTGCAGATGCACTGAGTAGGATTCCGACTGGAGATGCCGAGACGTTTAGTTGTCACATGACGCACGAGTATGGTTTACTTGAGGCGGCGGCGAGGTTGAGTCAGTCAGTCATTTCTAACGACACACTGATCCTGATTTGTGCTCAAGTGAGGCTTCAGACAGTGTTAACTCAGAGAGTGTCAGAGGATCAGAAAACTGACAGTCTATATCCGAGATTCAGTGAGTTAGCCCAGAGTCCCGAATGTACTGACTGGACTGAAACGGCATATCAGTGTCTCAGATTTCGAGGAAAATTGTGGATACCGGCCGTGGCAGAGCTGAGAGATGAGATTCTTCAGGATTCACATTGTTCTCGGTTCTGTTCATCCATGAATGACCAAAATGTACCATGATATGAAGAGAAATTTTTGGTGGCGTGGGATGAAAGCGGACATATCAGAGTTTTTCAGGAACTATGGGATCTGCCAGCAGGTGAAGGCAGAGCATAGTAGACCTGGAGGATTACTACAGCCGCTTCCTATTCCACGATGGAAGTGGGAAGACATAGCCATGGATTTTGTTCGAGGACTGGCGAGGACTGTTCATCGACATGATTCCTATTTGGGTGATTGTGGACTGATTGACGAAATCTGCCCATTTCATACCAGTTGCAGCTCATTACACATTTGACCAGCTGAGTATATTGTTCGAGAGAGTGATCATAAGGCTGCATGGAGTACCTTTGACAATTACGTCAGACATAGATGTTATGTATACGTCCAGGATGTGACGGAGTATGCAGGAGCAGTATGGTACGCGCTTACAGTTTAGCACAACCTTTCACCCTCAGACTGATGGGCATACGAGAGGTTGATTCAAACTCTCGAAGATATGCTCAAGGCGCGTGTACTTGAGTTTGGCGGATCGTGGGAATAACATTTACCGTTGTGTGAATTTGCATACAACAACAGTTATCAGGCGAGCATTGAAATGGCGCCATTTGAGGCGTTATATGGCAGACCGTGTCGCTCACCATCTTGTTGGGCTGGGCCAGAAGATCGGGATTTGTTAGGGCATGAAATTGTTGTCGATCACACAGAAAAGGTAAGACTGATTCGCCAGAAGCTTAAAGGAGCCCAGAAGAGGCAAAAGAAGTATGCAGACATGTATCGCAGCGATCTCACGTACGATGAGGGAGCTTTAGTGTATCTAAAGGTATCTCCTCGTAAGGGTCATCATCGATTTGCTTTGAAAGGCAAATTAGCACCGAGATTCATCGGGCCTTTCAAGATCAAGTAACGAGTTGGAAATGTTGCATATGAACTAGAATTACCTCCACAGATGTCGGGAATTCATCCAGTGTTCCATATATTGATGCTTTGACTAGCTAAGTCAAAGGTAGACGAGAGACCGACAGTGGATTTGAGTCAGATTGATTTGAGTGAAGATATCTCATATGAAGAGCAACCAGTTCAGATCTTTGATCGAAGGGTACAACAGTTAAGAAGGAAGTTTATCCCGAAAGTATTAGTCAAGTGGCAGTTTCATGGAGATTCAGAACTCACTTGGGAACATGAAAACTATATGCGAGACAGATTTCCGTACCTCTTCGAATCAGGTATTTTAAATTCGTTTAGTTTAAGTTCGAGGACGAACTTCCTATTAGTTGTGAAGTATTGTCACGGCCCAAATAATTAATGCACGTCTAATTTGTTAATAAGGACAAAATGACCTGTGACGTGGGACCCGCAGCGCGATACGTGTCACTACTGAGACACGGTGGCCGATGTAAATATTATATTTGTGTGTAGTATGCTTAGTGTACTGTATATGTGTAGACTACTAAGTCATTTACGGGTATGCATATATCGAGACGAGCGAGGACGCGCCTCAAGTCGCGTGCCGACGTGGGCCCGAGGCAGCAGCTCGTGGGGTAAGTGTAACTAGTTCAATTATATTGCCTAAAATGAAAAAAAATGATATATGGTTGTGGTTGTAATATAGCCACATCAATTTATATATCAAAGTCCAAACTTATCTTCTAGTTGATTGTCTAAAGTCGGTGGAGGGAGAGAAGAAGAAAAAAAAACGCAGTGAGGGAGAGGAGGAGGAGGAAGAGAGAGAGAGAGAGAGAGAGAGAGAGAGAGAGAGAGAAAGAGAGAAAGAGATCGAGCTTGAGGAAAAAGGCAAGGTGAGTTGAGTGTTCTTGTTGATTTTTGTTGTTGTTGTTGCGATCGTTGTTGTGGTTCGGGTGGCGAACTCGAACGAACGCTGCCATGGGTCATCCGAGCTCGGGGGGGGGAGTGGTCTCCCCGCATAGAAAACCCAATCTGGGGTTGGGGATGGACGCCCAACCACAATGAAGCAAAAAAAAAAAAAAACAACCGAGCACGAAATGCTGCGAGAGTGAGGAAGAAGATGGGGGTAGCGGTTGGGCTACCACATATGCGTCGTCGGTCGGGCAGACCGGGCCCTCATGGGCGGGCCGGCCGACCCCGACCCGAAGAGGAGGGCAGGTCGGACCAACCGAGTCAGCTTGGACAGAGTCGGGTTAACCCGGACCCACCCCAAGATAAAATAATATATATTTAATTATTAAATTAAATTAAAGCGATTTTTTATAAAAGAAATTCCGAGAAAATAGATAAAATCTTTGGAAAATTGGGGAAAATTCCAGAAAGATTAGGAAAAATCCCGAGAAATTATATTTCGATAAAATAAATAGAAATTGATAAATTTATATGAAAAAAATACAAGATTTGAAATTTCAAACGCGACTTTTACGGAGTTTTTACCTCGAAAAGCGCAAAATTGGCAAATTGATCTTGAATTCGATTTCGACCAATTTAGAAGTGTTAAATAATGAATTGTGAATCTAAATTGATAACTTGTCAAATGTTTGGACCGTAAAGGAGCTATTACGGGGGTTTGGGTGCGTACATCGACGCGACGAGAAGCCGGATAGCTTAGGAATTGCTGTGTGTATGTAAGTAAACTGATTGAGACATTTATTTACATTTCATGTCATTTAGTTATTTATTCCCAGTTATTCGAACTGAATTACCTTTGAAATCCATATGCTATGACTTATTTTGTTTCTCATTTGTTGATGTTGCTCATAGCATACTCTGTTGTGTATATCATTGATTCCAATTCCTCTATTTTGTCATGTTGATTGTTGTGTTTGAAAGTCAGTGATATAGCATGCTATTAGGTTAGTTTGTTTTGTTTTGACTCTAATCCTTTGTGCATTAGTATGCAGTTACATTTCTTGGATTCTATTACCGAGTCATTATTGAAAATGAAAGTGGTTCTTGTGGTTAGGGTCATTTGATGATAGAAATTCAGCTTTCATACGGGGTCACTAGACTTTCCGGGATGTTAAAGAATTTCTCTACTACCTTGCATGACACACGGGGTAACGTGCCTCGAATGGGGTAACCGGACCTCCGGGTTAGTTGGCGCAAGAATAACTTGGGTGAGCATGACGAGTTTTAAAACTCGGGTATGCTAGCAAGTATACATTTCGGTGACGACTAATTCACTTGGAATAGAAAAGGCGTAATCGTAAGTACGACCTTTTGAATTGTTATGATATAGAGCTCAATTTGTAATGAAATGATATAGAGCAGAGCTCAAATTGTAGTGAACGGGCTGATGTGATGAAGATCACGGCCGACCAGCCCTAATCCATTACTACTTAGCGTTGAGTCAGTTTCATATTTGGTTAACTCAAATATCTATTTGCATGATGTTTCCTTCAGCATAGTTGCTATTTAAATTATGCCATTTGATACTTGTTACCTGTTTGGGAATGTGGATCAATGTCTCTTAGTATTACTTAAATAATTTCATGTACTCACCGTATAGTTTGTGACGGTGGGTGCAGATCAGCCGAGTAGCAGACCAGACAAAGAGAAGATTGGCGACTACCTCTGAGCCGGTGGAGGACTGCTACGACATATTTTTGTAAGTTTTGTATTCTTTTGTATTACATTTTTATGTACATGCTATTTTGCCTTTTGGGTTGAGTGACAGGAATATAGGACTAGACACATGTTGTATATATCACCATTTTTGTTTATATATGCATGTGATCTCTATTTCCTGATTTTTTTCACAATAGGTTAGGCCTTAGGATTTAATGTCCACTAAATAAGACTTCCACTGAATAACTTGTTAGGTTGAAAATTTTTAACTTAACTATGATTTATAGACAACCATAGGTTAGTCAATAGAACTGGTTTGTTAACTGTAGGTGGTATCATAATTGGTAGGTGTTTAAGTGTTTAAATAAGGCTGACTAGTTCCTTGTTAGGTCATATATGAGAGATTAGGGCTTAATTAAGGGATTAGGCCGGGCGGTGCCCTTATTTGGAGAAGTGGTCATCACAGTTGGTATCAGAGTTGGGTTGAGTGACAGGAATATAGGACTAGACACATGTTGTATATATCACCAGTTTTGTTTATATATGTATGTGATCTCTATTTTCTGGTTTTTCCACAATAGGTTAGGTCTTAGGATTTAATGTCCACTAAATAAGACTTCCGCTGAATAACTTGTTAGGTTGAAATTTTTTAACTTAACTATGATTTATAGACAACCATAGGTTAGTCAGTAGAACTAGTTTGTTAATTGTAGGTGGTATCATAATTTGTAGGTGTTTAGGTGTTTAAATAAGGATGACTAGTTCCTTGTTAGGTCCTATAGGGGAGATTAGGGTTTAATTAAGGGATTAGGCCAGGCGGTGCCCTTATTTGGAAAAAGGGTCGTCACAGATACATTTCTAAGCAATGATTGACAACTCCACTTTTACCATTTCTTTGAGGGTGGCATGTTGAACTCTTATGCAATGTGCACTGTTGAATGCGAAAGAGTTTGGACCAGAAATTGCGACAATTTAATATAGGTTGTCCTTAAATCAGACGTTGGACAACAAAGAGAAAAAAGAAAGAAAGTAATAATTGTGTTCTTTCTTAACTTCAAATGAAGAAGGCAAATATTTAAATAAGCGGAAACCCTACAGTGTTGGGTACAGCTGTTGGGCCTACTAACTAACAACAAAAGGTAGGTATTTAGTTAACTACTTGGGCTACATCGTATAATCACGGGCCCAAGGGGGTTTCTTAATAACCCGCTTCAGGGTGCGAGGCTTGGTTTGAAAGAAGCCCAGATCCCATATCATTTCCCCTTGTCCGAGAACAATCTTGCCTTCAAGATTAAGCTTTGGTATATCCGCCAGAAGGAGACGCGTGAACGTTGACGACGAGGTCATAATGGTGTTGGCAGGCTAGACGTCACGTTGCCGGCGTGGGATTTGACCAGACTAGGCTGCAGCAGAGGCGAAATTCGAAGCGAAAGGGATCCAAGTTGCTTTAGATGGGCTCATCTCTGCCCATTCAACGAGTCCCTGAAATTCATCTCTTCCGGCGTGTGATGCAGGCGAGTACCAAGGAGGCGACGAGGGGTTGATTTGAGCAACAAGGAGTCAAGATGTCACGGCTCAAATCTCTAACCCCCATTTTAATTCCTTAATCAGGATCACCGACCCTTGACGTGGGACCTACACTGTGATAAGTGCACCGATCGAGGCACGTGGCCGAGGTGTATTGTATTTTTGTATTGACGTATACCTAGAGTTATGTATTGTGTAGACTTACTAAGTCGGTTTGTATAGTTGTAGGCGTCGAGACGAGAGTGGGGACACGCCTCGAGTAGCGTGTGAGCCTGGGAACCGGGTAGTTTGCATTTTGGTAAGTCTTATTTAATACTAATATGAAATAAGGAATTACTTATAAGCCTATGGTTGTGTTTGTTAATGTAAATCAAATTAAAGACCTATAGTTGAGTAAATTAAATGGAAAGCATAGAATTGCTCTAGAGATACACATTGGCATATCTAGGAACTAGGTGAGTAATGAAATGGTGTCACTTGAGGTTGAGTTAGTGGGAGTTAGGGCAAGAGGTGGACCATTAGATATTCTTCGGGATACATAAATCCATGGAGATCAAGGGCTAGGAAGGAACATCACCTTAATATATAATATTAGTGATCAAACAACATGCAAACCAAATCACTCATTCATTTTTGCTGGAGAAGAAGAAGGAATTGCTGGAGAGGAGTGAATCATCAAGGTGTTGAAGGAATCCATGGGAGTTGGTGAGAAATTCTCAAGCTAGGGTGCTACATCAACTAGGTACACATCTTTTTAGTTGAAATTAGAACAAGTTCTGGTTTTAGGCTAATTTCAGGTGGTAGATGATTGAGTATTTGCAATTGATTATATATTTAGATTCCTAATTTCTAGCTGATAATCTAGCTATATTTAAGTTCTTAATTTGGTTTTGAAATCATAAAGATATGAATTTTTGAAGTTGCAACACCAAAACTAAAATTCTGCATGTTGTATTAGGAATCAACCTGGGTAATTTGGTCATAATCTACTCATTTTAGATCCAAATTGATCCAAACTAGTGGAATTTGAAAGCTTATTTAAAGGGGAATAACTTTGCTTAATTGAAGGTATTTTGATTCAAATGTTTTTATGTCCAAACATGCTCTACAAGTAGGTGCTGGAATTAAAAAGGAACGTTTTGAAACTAAACTTGTTAAGGGTATAACTCCCTAACTACTTATCCAAATGAGCTGATCTCTTAGTATGCTTTATTTGGGTATATTTTCTGCCTTGTGACCAAATATTACAATTTTAGGAACTATAGATTGGGAGAAATAGATTTTCTAATTCTGCTAGTCGGATTAAATCCCAATTAGACCTATGTTTAGTAAAATCATGACATCTCTTTCATTTTGAATCAGAATTTTGCAAACTAAACCTTTCTGGAAAGCTAAGAGAGAGACCAAAAATAATTGTAGTGATAGAGGATTTCGATATTTGGACCATTTCATGCCTAAAAGTGCATTAAAATATTGGACTCAAATTGAAACTTAATTTAGTCTTTAGGGGCTGATTTAGGAAGATTGATTTAAAGTCTATTGAACCAATTTGAATACACAATAAACACCACTAAATTCAGCTTATGCCCACTATATTTTAACTAATGAGACACCAAACTCAGGAACCTAGGAAAAGGGTACGGGAGAGCGAATACAAGATTTGGAGTATCGGGAGGCCGGTAAAGCTAGGACTTTACTTTGTTGTTGTGAGTATACCCAATGACAACTTTACTTGGCACTTCATTTCTATTAATTGTTGTCCTTGCATAGTCCTTTTGACTATTTTGCCTTTGTATTCTTATATTATGTGTTCTTTGTGTCTATGCTCACTTGATGAGTCTAGTTTGCATGATATCCATTCATTTGATTTGATTCATTGATTCTATCACATGCTATGTCTATTCTTGTTGTTTTAAATGTGAATTAAATGATAAATAGCATGCTATTAGGCTAGTGAATATCTTATAAATGTTTAAGAGGACTTGTATTCCTTATTTGTTTAGGTGTGTAGATGTGATTATGTCTTGACAATCCATACTCGGTATTTCTTGAAATTTAAAAAGTAATTTTTTTGCATTTAGGTCCCGTACTTGGTCGAGGTGTGCGCGAATCACGGGGTTAGAGTCCCTGAGGATGTCAGCACATGTTACTTGACACTGTATGACACTCAGGGTTAGAGTCCCAGAGGTGGTCTACACACCGGGGTTAGAGTCCCTGGTAACACTTGGGTTAGAGTCATTTGTGTTATATGATTATTGAGTCGGAGTGACATGTTTCACTGCCGACCGAACTTAAATCACCACTATTTAGCCTAGTGTCAGTATCACTTGTTTAACTCTGGTATTTACTCGCATATGGTTTATTTTCCAGTTTTTCATTTATATGCTTTTAAATACCATTTGAATATTTGGAAATGCAAATTAAGCTTGTCATCGGGGATTCTTGTTTTATTCTTGTACTCATCGTATCACCAGTCGTAGAAAGCCGGCAAGGAGAAGATCGACGATTATCCCCGAGCCGCATGCGTCATCGCATCGATTGTAGGTCTTCTTTTGGTATTTTGATTGTATTTGTTATGTCTTTCGATACTATTTGGGGTTGTATATTGGGTTGAGCGTTAGTTCCCGACTCGACTTAGACTATTTTACTGTTTCAATGCATTTTGAGGACTTTATATTTGTGATGTCATTTCCTGGTTTTCCACACTTATGATTTTATAAATGGCTTCCGCATAAGTTACTAATTACTTCCGCATAATCAATAAGACTTCAGTTAAATAATTAATTTAATAAAAAGTTTTAATTAACTCTAAATTTTATAAACTGGTAGGACTAGTGTATTACTTATCCGAATACGAGAAAAGAGGCATTTAGGTTGTAAAGGCTGACTAATACGTAGTTGAGTCATGCGTGGATAGGATTAGGGTTTAATTACGGGATTAGGCTGGGCGGTGCCCTAGATTAGGAGAGGGGTCGTCACACAATATCCAGTGGTAGCGGGGTCGGAAGAGTAGAGATCTCGCCCTTGTGTAGGCGTAAGAAGCTGACATGAACAACTGGGTGAATCCGCGATGTGGAAGGGAGGTCAAACTTGTAAGCGACTTCCCCGATTCGATGTAGTATGTCGAAGGGCCCAAAGTACTTGGGGGAGAGCTTGTGGGATAAACGTCGGTAAACGTTGGTTTGCCGGTATGGTTGCAGTTTGAGGTACACCTTATCACCCACTTGGAAGTGTTTTTCTGTTCTTTTGGAGTCAGCAAAGTCCTTCATCTATTGTTGAGCACGACGTAAGTGGTGTTTAAGTGATTCCAAAATCACTTTTTTTATGCAGGAGGTCGTGCAGCATAGCAGGAGCTGATATGTTTGCTGTTAGGGACAGAATGGACGGTGGCGCGACGCCGTAGAGTATTTGGAAGGGGCTCATTTTGATAGACGTATAGTACGAGGTGTTGTACCATAACTCCGCTAGATGAAGGAAACGAAACCAACAAGTGGGTTCTTCCCTAACAAAGCACCTCAGATAAGTTTCCAATCCCCTGTTTAGAACTTACGTTTGCTCGTCTGTCTAGGGGTGGTATGAGCTGCTAAACCGTAGTGAAGTACCTAACCCAGTAAATAGTTTCTTCCAAAAATTGCTAGTAAACACCTTGTCCCTATCACTCACGATGGTCTGTGGTATGGAGACGAAAAATCTCATCTGTATAAACGACAGCTAATTCGGGTGCAGTGAAATGTGTTGGAAGGCCAATGAAGTGGGCAAACCTAGTGAGTCTATTGACGACCACCTAAATAACTGTTTTCCTTCGGGATTGAGGAAGGTTGGTGACGAAATCCATGGAGATATCTTCCCAAACCTGGAAGGGAATCGATAGTGGTTATAGAGTCCCGTAAGGTTTGGAAGTGGAATAATTGTTCTATAAACAAATTCGGCAACAACTGATAAATTTTTTGACATCTTGTAGTTTTGGGCCAGAAGAACGAGGCTGATAACCTCGCGGTGTAACGACCCATTTTATTAAATTTACAGACGTGGACGCCAGCTCAGATCTACGTGGACGCCGCGGTAGGCTAGGACACACGGGGACTTAGGTATGGTAGTTATTGTGTGTTGGATGCTTATTTGCTGTGCAATTTATTGAAATACATCGCATGTGTGTATGTTGCATAATAATACGTGTGAGACTGTGTGAACTGTATTCGCTTCGATATGCGTGTCGACGCGGATACCGGGTAGTTGACGGGATCGAATAGTAGGCCGGGGAAACTAAAACACACAAATTACATAAAGTGGCCAAGTAACTAATATGGAATGGGTATTAGGTGGCTAGTGACGGGTCGATACGCGTATATCGCGGTTCGGACGCGAAACCGGCGTCGAAACGCCCGAAAATACGGGCGAGTGTCCCAACCGTGTCACACTTTGAAGTCAAGGACACAAAGTCAACATCACTTATCCTTATCTATACCTCACCACCACCTTTTCTCTCACATATCTCTCACAAACCCACACAAACATACACAGACACCCGTAACACACACAGGCCGAGAGGAAGAAGAAGAAAATGAGAAGAGGAGGAGAAGCAGCCGGGAAGGAAAGAAGAGAAGGTGGAGACATCACGATCGAGGTGAGTCCTAGTTGGTTTTGTAGTGGGTCTTGGTGTTTCGGTCATGGTGGCCGAGATGGGAGTTCGGCCGGGGAGGCCGAACCGAGGTCGAGAGTGGAGATGGCGGGCGTCTCCCCCCGCCATCGATTCCACCGGGGTTGGGGTGGAGAGCAACCCCAACCCAAACCACCGAGGAATAAAAAAAAAGTTTGCTCCCGATCGAACCAGGAAGATGGCGCACAGGCGCGCGCGTGCACCCACCCATGGCCCGGGCCCAGGACGGGCCGAGCTCGGCCCATGGGCCGATCCGGTTGGGTCGACCCGACCCAAACCAAATTTAAAAAAAAAAAAAAAAAAAAGAGAAAAAGAGAAGAAAAAGGAAAGAAAAATTTTGAAAAATTCTGGAAAAATTGGGAAAATTCCAAAAAAATATATATTTCGATAAAATAAATTGAAATTGAAAAAGTTCTATGAAAAGAAAATATGTGGGAATGTCGGACGCGACTTTTTGCGGGGTTTTGCATCGAAAAGCGCGAAATAGGCAATTTTGCCTAAAATTTTTAGAAATTTGTTGTAAATTGTCATGTTAAATTAAATTATTGATAAATGGACATAGGTTGACACGGGTGATCAATTGGCGACCAAGGACTCAGTGGACTTGGACTCGGGGATTGATTACGGGGTATTGGTGTGCGTTGTGAGGTTTGTAAAACCCAATTGAAAAACTCTGAGTATTTATTTCGCTTTGTCTTCTCTTTCATTTCCGGTATTCCTTGTGGTTTTTATTTACATCTATATCTTGTCATTGTTTAGACGGTTGGTTGAGTTACTCATACCGGATTTTCCGTTGTGTGTCTATGCATTCTAGACCATAGCATGTGTATCATGAGTTTTCGGTGGATAACGACTCGAGCTAATGAACTGCTACATGTGTCGGTGTGTCGTAGGTCTACGCCGGCCACTGAGAGGGACCAGGTGATAGCTAGTTGGGTGCGCCCACTAGTGGGATCCTGGAAGGAAATCCCGAAGTATGGTTTAGTCTGACTGGAACAGGCACATACATTTGCATTTTATTGTTATTTATGCATGCGATGCCCTACTTACAGTTGTCTGTTTACATTCCACATGTTTATTTAAGTGTATTTATTGACTTCCACTTGTTTATTTAAATGCTCGGAGGAGTTCATTGGGATTTTACTGACTGGACTCGTCATCCATTTTCTTCTGTGATTATTGAGTGCAGACCCGAGTACAAGTAAAAGCAAGGGGATCTTAGGCGACTACCTCTGACTGCCTACCATTGAGGATTACTTGTACGCGTGTTTTGTTTTGATATTTTGGTTCTTTTGGGAACTGAGGAGTATTATGACCTTGTACATGCCTATACCTTATATGATACAGTTGTGTACCTCGTATTTTTCATGGTTTTTTCCACAATAGGATTTGTTAAATTGATTATTAATATTTCTTGCATTTAAGTACGTCTTCCACTGAATATATTATTTATACGATGTACACACATGTGGATATGAATTTCGAGACAGAGAGAGGACGGGCAGGTGTCGTACACGTGTAGTAGGGCCAGCTGGCAAGGTGTACACGGAGACACGTCACCCCGGGGCGGCGAGGGCCGCCACAGTTGGTATCAGAGCAAAGAGGAAGTCCTAAGACAATAAAACTTAATCAATGAACTTAGATGTGGGAACCCGAAGTTATTGCCTTAGAACTTTAGTTGGGAAGTGATGTGAGGCGGGTAGAGTTAGAACGTATATGCGTGTTATATGTTCATCTTATTATGAGTTAGAACGTATATGCGTGTTATATGTTCATCTTATTATGAGTTAGAACGTATATGCGTGTTATATGTTCATCTTATTATATGATATACGTATATACCTCGAGACTGATCCGGAGCACATTCACGATCAAGATTATGGACGGACAGTCGATACGCCTTTTGAGACTGGACAGACTAGTGATGTGACTAGGGATGTCCCGGTTACAGCGAGTGTGGAGGATAGACTCTCGGCACATGAGACACAGATGGCCGAGGTATTACGGCTATTAAGAGAGCAGACCGCGGTACTAGCGGCACTCACTTCGGTTAGAGAGCCGATAGTTGTGACCGTAGCGGCGGGGACATATGTTGTTCCGGTGGTACCCACGGAGATAGCTACCGCAGTTGTTGTTCCTTTAGAGACGTCGACTCTTACGCCTCAACTCACAACGACGGACCAGGTTACTGCCACCACCACTGCTGATACTCCTACGACATCGGCATTCGTCCTAGCACCAGAGGCAAGGTTATTGAGGGAGTTTTTGAAGTTCCAGCCTAGATTCTTTTATGGAGGCGGTGACCCTGAGGCTACAGGGAGATGGATAGTGTCTCATCAGCGTTTCCATAAGCTGATGAGGAACGATGAGACTGTATAGGCACGACTTTCGAGCGCCTGTTTGAGGGGGCATGCGGCAGTCTGGTGGATGACATATACGGATACTTATCCAGGAACCGACGACATGGGCTGAGCTTAGGGAGCTATTCTACGATCGTACATACCTATTGAGGTTAGGTTGAGACCGGGGAGGAGTTCTGGCCCCGAGACGGGGTAACCGGACCTTGATGCAAGTATATGGAAAGGTTCGACATTTGCTTCGGTTCTCTCTAGATGTCGCCGGACAGAGCGCTTACACGGATCTATTACTTCACCGAGGGGTTGATGACAAGATTGCGTCAGCGATTGTCTCGGCCACCGAAGCCACGACTCGCGGGAGATCTTTGACAGGGCATTGGCTCATGAGACATACATCTTTCGAGAGGGTCGCAGACGGGTGATTGGTAGGGAGGTACAGTCAGGGCAGAGTTCTGGGTCGAATCAAAGGCCGAAGAGACCGATGGATCGTCCGGATAGAGGCCGAAGAGACGATAGACGGGAGAAGGGCCACCGGGACGATTATCGGGCGATTAGTTTCGATATGAGGAGCCACAACCAGTTCATGCTATCATCTCAGCACGGTAGATCGGCAGAGGTCACAGCCAAAGGGGTACCGCCAGGGTCGAGATCAGGGAGGACATGACAGTGGTCAGGTAGACCGGGGTCAGGGTCCGAGATATGGAGACAGACAAACGGGTAGACTGGAGAGCCGTAGATGTCACCGGTGTGGGCAGAGGGGACACTTGCGGGCTGAATGTCGGGTACCACTATCGCCACGACGAGAGGCAGACCAGGCCAGAGATAGAGCACATGCGTTAGCACAACCAGATAGCGGGGCGACTATGCAGCTTATTGAAGGGACATTACTTATATTTGGTCGCCATATGCATGCTATGTTTGATTCTGGTAGCACGTTATCGTTTCTTGCTGGACGTATTGGTGGATTGTTAGGGTTAGTTACACAGACACTTTAGAGCCACATCTTGTCCTCGATCACATTGCTTGGGGATAAGATATACCCTAACCGAATATGTAGAGACGTGATGATAGAGGTGGAGGGACATCAGCTACCAGCCGATCTTCGAGTATTAGAGTACTTAGAGTTTGACACATTACTCGGGATGGATTGGTTAGCATCCTATCATGCACGGATAGACTGTTACGGTAAGAGGATAGAGTTTCGTATTCCTGGAATACCGGAGTTCGTATTACTTGGATCGACAACTGACTTACCCATCACGAGAGGCCGACTAGCTACAACGCAGGAGATGGAGGCGTTTGCGGCGATAGTTGAGCCGGAGGTTCGGACGGGGGTACGGCTTGAGGACGTTCCGGTGGTTAGGGATTTTGTTGATGTATTTCCGGATGATTTACCCGGATTGCCACCGCCACGAGCCGTTGAGTTCATAATCGAACTGATACCAGGGATGCAGCCGATTGCCAGTCGATTTTACCGGATGGCACCAGCGGAGCAGGATGAGGTGAGACGACATTTTGATGAGCTATTGGAGAAGGGTTTCATTCACCCTAGTATGTCACCTTGGGAGCTCCAATACCGTTTATGAAGAAGAAAGATGGTACGATAAGGATGTGCATCGACTATAGGAAGCTGAATCAGGTAATTGTGAGGAACCGTTACCCACTTCCTAGGATTGACGATCTGTTTGATCAACTGACGGGTGCCAGATTCTTCTCGAAGATTGACCTTCGCTCAGGTATCACCAGTTGAGGATTTGAGAAGAGGATATCCATAACATCGCTTTCAGCACAAGATACGGGTTATTTGAGTTCACTGTCATGCCGTTTGGGCTGACGAACGCTCCAACGATTTTCATGGACCTAATGCACAGGGTCATGAGGCCATATTTGGACAGATTCGTCATCGTGTTCATCGATGATATCTTGATCTACAGCAGGACTCGTGAGGATCACGAGGGACATCTCAAGACAGTTTTGACGACACTGAGAGAGCACCGAATGTACGCCAAGTTTAGTAAGTGTGACTTTTGGCTAAGTGCGGTGAGATTCTTAGGTCATGTCATCAGTGAGCAGGGTATCTCAGTGGATTCAGAAAAGATTCGGGCGATCATTGATTGGAAGACGCCTGAGTCTGTGGCTGATATAGGGAGTTTCCTTGGATTGGTCGGATACTACCGACGATTTGTGCAGGATTTTTCCTCGATCGCAGCGCCGATGACGAGACTGACTAAGAAAGATGTCAGATTTGAGTGGCCAAGTGAGTGTGAGTAGGCCTTTTGTGAATTAAAGCGGACATTGACATCTGCACCAGTATTGACATTACCGGAGCCGGACAAGACCTTGACAGTATATATAGATGCATCAGGCATTGGTCTTGGATGTGTGTTGATGTAGGATGGTAGACCAGTTGCCTATCTTTCTAGACGCTTGAGACCCCACGAGGAAATTATCCAGTGCACGACACGGAGCTTGCGGCGGTCGTCTTTGCTTTGAAGGCTTGGAGGCACTATCTCTATGGAGAGCGATTCGTGTTGTTTGAGATCACCGAGTTTACGTTACATTTTCACTCGAGAGGATCGAATATGCGCCACGGAGATGGCTAGTGTTCTTTGAAGGACTACGACTTCGCTATTGAGTATCACCTTGGCAAAGCGAACGTCGTAGCGACGCATTGAGCAAGAGTGGACTCAACGATGATCGATTTGCTGCGACGAGATGACACAAGAGCATGGCTTATTATAGGCAGCATCAGTTATGTGCATGGCTGAGTTGTCGACTACGGCGGAACATCACATTGTTGTCGGATGAGGATACCGACCGTATCGATTGAACAGGTTGCCGAGTGTCAGTGGGCCGATAGGCTCTGAATTTGGTCAGTGGTCTGTCACAGAATCCGGAATGCACTGATTGGGCAGAAACCACAAATCGGTGTTTGAGATACCGAGGGAGATTGTGGATACCTGCGGATCAGGAGATACGGAACGAGATTTTGGAACATGCACACCGGTCTCGTTACACAGTTCATCCTGGTCAGACCAAGATGTACCATGATGTGAGGCGAATATTCTGGTGGTCAGGGATGAAAGCTGACGTTGGTGCGTATGTTAGGAGTTGTCACATTTGCCAGCAGGTGAAGTGTGAGCACAGGAAATTCGTCAGAAGCTGCGAGCTGCACAGATAGACAAAAGAAATACGCGGATAGGTATCGCGAGGGTCTGAGCTATGACGAGGGCGATATGGTGTATCTGAAGGTTTCTCCTTGGAAATGTCAACAAAAATTTGGCATTAAGGGGAAATGGGCACCGAGATACATTGGGCCATACCGGATTGCACAGAGAGTAGGCACTATGGCATATCGGTTGGAGTTACCTGCCGAGTTAGCTGGGGTTCATTTGACATTTCACATTTCCATGTCGAGACTCGCTAGATCAAGGCCGAGGCCGACGATTGAATTGGGACAGTGGAGATACAGCCTGATGTGACATATGAGGAGTGACCGATAGAGATAGTTGATCGTCGAGTACAGATTTTCCAGAACAGGGAACTCGCGAAGGTCCTAGTTTGTTGGCAGCATCATAAGACGGAGGGACTCACCTGGGAGCTCGAGTCGACGATGAGGACGCGATACCCTCAGCTATTCTCTGGTTTGGGACTTTAGTTACAGTTAAATTTCGGGACAAGATTTTATTTAGTTGGGAAGAAATGTAACGACCCATTTTATTAAATTTACAGACGTGGACGCCAGCTCAGATCTACGTGGACGTCGCGGTAGGCTAAGACACACGAGGACTTAGGTATGGTAGTTATTGTGTGTTGGATGCTTACTTGCGGTGCAATTTATTGAAATACATCGCATGTGTGTATGTTGCATAATAATACGTGTGAGATTGTGTGAATTGTATTTGCTTTGATATGCGTGTCGACGCGGATACCGGGTAGTTGACGGGACCAAATAGTAGGTCGGGGAAACTAAAACACACAAATTACATAAAAAGTGGCCAAGTAACTAATATGGAATGGGTATTAGGTGGCTAGTGACGGGGCGGTACGTGTATATCGCGGTTCGGACGCGAAACCGGGCGTCGAAACACCCGAAAATACGGGCGAGTGTCCTAACTGTGTCACACTTTGGAGTCAATGACACAAAGTCAACATCACTTATCCTTATCTATACCTCATCACCACCTTTTCTCTCGCATATCTCTCACACACCCCGAAAACACACACACACACACACACGCACACACACACACACACACACACACCCGTAACACACACAGGCCGAGAGGAAGAAGAAGAAAAGGAGAGGAGGAGGAGAAGCAGTCGGGAAGGAGAGAAGAGAAGGTGGAGACGTCACGATCGAGGTGAGTCCTAGTTGGTTTTGTAGTGGGTCTTGGTGTTCCGGTCATGGTGGCCGAGAGGGGAGTTCGGCCATGGAGGCCGAACCGAGGTCGAGAGTGGAGATGGCAGGGGCGTCTCCCCTGCCATCGAGTCCACCGGGGTTGGGGTGGAGAGCAACCCCAACCCAAACCACCGAGGAATAAAAAAAGTTTGCTCCCGATCGAACCAGGAAGATGGTGCACAGGCGCGCGCGTGCACCCACCCATGGCCCGGGCCCAGAACGGGCCAGGCTCGGCCCATGGGCCGATCCGGTTGGGTCGACCCGACCCAAACCAAATTTTTTTTTTTTTTAAAAAAGAGAAAAATAGAAGAAAAAGGAAAGAAAATTTTGGAAAAATTCTGGAAAAATTGGGAAAATCCAGAAAAAAATATATTTCGATAAAATAAATAGAAATTGATAAAGTTCTATGAAAAGAAAATATGTGGGAATGTCGGACGCGACTTTTTGGGGGGTTTTGCCTCGAAAAGCGCGAAATATGCAATTTTGCCTAAAATTTTAGAAATTTGTTGTAAATTGTCATGCTAAATTAAATTATTGATAAATGGAGATAGGTTGATATTGGTGATCAATTGGCGACCAAGGAGTGGACTTGGACTCGGGGATTGATTACGGGGTATTGGAGTGCGTTGTGAGGTTTGTAAAACCCAATTGAAAAACTCTGAGTATTTATTTCACTTTGTCTTTTCTTTCATTTCCAATTGAATGCTATGGTCATTCACTGTAAGTATTGTTCTATTTTTCTACTTATTTATATTCGATATCAGAACATGATTTTGACAAACAATTTTAATCGGTATGAATTTTTATTTTAAAGCGTATCTTTTCTATTTTCTTTTCTAAATTCTCTCTAGTTTTCGTTTTCGTTGGGTTTTTAAGCAATCTTTCCTAGTCTCGTAATAAGTCTAGCAGAAAGTGAGCGTAAGTCTAGCAGTAAGTCGTTGACCAAGATCTTTTAAAACCACCGGAACCAAAAACATGAGTGAATTAATGAAGAAAATGAAGAGTGTTCTTTCTTTTAAAAATTCACCTATTAAATCTGAGTCTTCATCCTCTTCTGAAAATCGATCAAATAATCCTCAACCTATAAGTAGAACCCTCTCAAAGCTTGACCTACGAATCATAAATGAAGTTTCTTATCAAAATATAGAACAATCTCTCCAAAATTGGGATATGCCAATTATTGACCCAAAACAAATTTACACTCAAGGATCATTTTCTACAAATCAAGATTTTATTATTAAATTAGAAGAAGATATTAAATCTATCGATGATGAAGGACAAGAGATTCTTCTTATACCTCTTGACAAGATTAGTCGTTATAAAGAAACGTATAAATACCTTCATATTGGACTCGTACAGGTAGCAATCAAACCTTTGACAACTCTAGGCCTCGATACATCCGTTTTAGCATCTGTCCGAGATAAACGTCATTTAGAATTTAATGACTCTTTATTAGGTATAATTGAAGGCAACTTAGCAGAAGGATCGATCTTCTTTAACTGTTTTCCTACTTTTACTTTAAGCCTTCACGATCAATTTATACATGAAGCCGCAACATTAAGCATCCATACTCAAAGATTTAAAATGAAAGGAGTATGTTCGAATGTAGTTGTAGTCTATCACATTTATTATAAATTAATGCATACAATAATTCCAGATGTTGCGTATACCTACCTACAAAAGGGTACCTCTACCTTATTTCTTACGAATATCCAAAATAAATGTATTACACGTAAACAATTAAATTGGAAAGATGTAGATATTCCAAAAACATGGATAATTCAAGATAAAAATAAAGACGAAAATCTCAAAAATAATACATTCGATCAAGTTCACAATATTATAACTCATGACGATGGCCGCGTTGAAATAAATTTTGCCTCTAGAAAGTCTTGCTCTTCTTTGTCAACTTCGATTCCTTCTAGGGAAGAACCTCCTCGAGCTTCAATAGTTGTATCTAGTTTCCCTACTCGCGTTGCTTATCTAGTAGAAACCTCTGATGATTCAGTTAGTATCAATGATTTTACCGAATATCAAATTCATATGATAAACACTCTAGATGACGATTTTGAAGTCGACTATGCAAACTTAAAAACTCAATTTCTTACTCATCCATTAACGCCAATTTTTTGCAAAATATGTCCAAAAGCTCAACAAGCTATTATACGCGAACGATATTTTACTTATATCAAACAAAATAAAACCAATATACCTTTCTTTGATTTTTTAGCCCATTCTTGCCCAAAAATAATTACCAAAATTAATACCATATGGGAAGGCTCTAATGGCCAAAAAATATGTGCAAACCCATCCTCCATTAGCCCCCCTCAAAATAAAGGATCATATCAAGGCTATACCCCTGAAAAGCAATTTTGATGATGAGACGCCTCTCACTCGAAAAGATTTAAACCACGTAATCGAGCAAAATAATTTTACTAATATTTATTTATCCACTTTAGGGACTCATTCGAAAGCTATATGTTCTTCGAGTAAGTCGCCCATTACTCCTACTACGGCTCCAGAACCTTTATTAACCCAATCCTTTTTACCACCTTCAGTAACGATGCCTCCTGCGTTTCGACCAAAATATCCTAATGAATTATTACAACAAATAGCTTCAAAATTAGATGCTATACATTTAAATTCTTCATCTTCATCCAAAAAAAGGATAAAGCTCCCCTCATTGCGAGTCTTAGATAATGATATCGACTCTCATATATCTCATCTATCGATAATGATCATAGTTCTCAATCTCCACCTACTACCCCTCTTTAGGCTTATTCTAATTCTGATACATACACAATTATTGACATTCAACGTATTCATATGACCCGACTGACAAAGAAGCGTCAACCTTACATTCATAAGATGAAATAATATTATACTAGACCAACTCCAGCTGACCTAATCCTTGAAGAACCAGGTTCCAAACGCCTAAAGTTTGATGGCAATTCAATCTATGAATGGAATTTAGATGGCCTCTCTGAATATAGAATATTTGAACTTATTCGACATATGTAAATTTACGCTAAAGCTTGTGTTATGCAAGACCACGCGGAAGGTCATATCGCTAGTGCCCTTACCTGTGGATTTACAGGACAACTCCATGGTTAGTGGCATAGCGCACTAATTGTTCAGCAACGACTTGATATTACGAATTCGATAATCAAATACACTGATGGTAATCCAGTTTTAGATCCCCAAGGACGTCAGCAACATAACGGTGTCACTACTTTACTCACAAACGTAATTTGGCATTTCCTAGGAACCTTATCCACTGTAGATGAAAAAACTAGAGATCAATTACAAAGCTTACGATGTAGAACGCTCAACGATTTTCGTTGGTATAAAGATAATTTCCTAACCAAGGTTTATTCGTTAACCACCACCGATTCCACATTCTGGAAATAACGTTTTATTGGTTTACCACCTTATTTCGCTGAAAATGTGAAAATCCTCCTTCGCGAAAAGGGAAATGGAACCCTCAACTATAACAGCCATACCTTTGGTGATTTGATACAAGCAATACATCAAACTGGTTTAGCATTATGCAATGATATGAAACTAAAACGACAGTTAGCTAAAGAAAATAAATCCAAAGACCAAGCGTTAGGAGATTTTTGTTATAATTTCGGCCTTGACTCTACGTATCAACGAGTCTCTTCAAACTATCCTCGTCGATGACAGAAAGTTAATAAATTCAATAAATTTTCTCAAATTGCTTCCTATTATAAAACATCTAAAAATCATTCTAAGTACAATTGCCGCAAACCTTTTCGTAAACCTTTTAAACAACGCCGAAACACCTGTTATAATTGTGGAAAACCCGACCATTATGCTAATAAATGTCATCTTAAAACTCTTAATAAAAAGGTTCATAATATTCAAGATGAGTCCTCTGACTCCACTCCTCATGATTGTACTCGCTGTCAATGTGTTGATAATCTCCAGAATACAACAACAACCTCCTCTGACACTGAAATAAATGTGCTCACTGCCCATGAAGAACTCATCCTTGAAATTGGCGACCAAATAACCGATCCTACACTTAAATATAAATACTTTACCGAAATATTACATCCTCAATCTCCTTCAGTTCCCGACCAAGATGCTAAAAAGGCAAAACAAAAATCTAAATTCCAAAAACGCCTTGAATTAGATACAAATGCCTATTCCATGCAAACTCTATTAAATGAAGTTAATAAACGGCAACCTACTCCTACAAATACGATTCAGACCATTCAACAAGAGATAAATAAATTAAAGCTAAAAATAAAATTATTAAAAGAACGATTACTACATCTCGAAAATTCAAATTCTGAAACATTTTATGTCTATGATAACAATGTTTTTATTGAAACCCTTACTCATTACGTCCATCAACGTTGGTTTACTCCTGTACATCTTACCATTAAAGATTTCAAGTATAATGGATTAGCTCTAATTGACTCTGGTGCAGATTTAAACTGTATCCGAGAAGGTTTAATTCCCCTTCGATATTGCGAAAATACTAATAGTCGAATTTCTACTGTAGAAGGAAATAAGTCATCTATCAAACTTAAAATTCCACTCGCCCATATTTGTCACCAATCCATTTGTATACCTACTTCTTTCATTATCGTTAAAGATCTTCAGCATGATATATTACTTGGAACTCCATTCCTCCAACACATTCAACCTTTTACTGTTTCTACCAAGGGTATAATAACAAAGCTTGATGAAAAACGAATTTCCTTTCCTTTCACACAACTACCTAAACGTAGATATTTGAATCAAATAATCAATCAAATTGATCACAAACAAACCCATATTACCTTCCTCCAATCTGAAATTAACTTTTTTAAAACGGATCACGTTCTTAGCACTCCTGCCTTTCAAACAAAGCTATCCATGTTTCAAGACAAATTAAGTAAGCAATGTTGTTCTAAACTTCCCTCTACCTTTTGGGATAGGAAGAAACATCAAGTCACCTTACCATATGTCGATGACTTCCATGAAGATCAAATTCCTACGAAAGCAAATCTTTCCCAAATGAATGCTCGCCTTTTAAACCTCTGTGATCAAGAAATCAAGGATCTTCTCGCAAAAAAGTTCATAACTCCCTCAAAATCTCCTTGGAGTTGTACAACCTTCTATGTTGAAAATGCTGCTGAATTAGAACGAGGAGCGCCATGACTAGTAATCAATTATAAACCCTTGAATAAAGTCCTAAAAACAATTCGTTATCCTCTGCCAAATAAAAATGATTTAATAAAACGAATCACCACCTCTATCATTTTCTCTAAATTTGACCTCAAATCAGGTTTTTGGCAAATTTAACTTAAACCAGAAGACCGTTATAAAACCGCCTTTAATACTTCATTTGGCCAATATCAATGGAATGTAATGCCTTTCGGTCTAAAAAATGCTCCCTCGGAGTTTCAAAAAATAATGAATGGCATTTTTCATCCTTATAGAGATTATATACTTGTTTATATTGACGATATTCTTATCTTTTCTAAAACCATTGATCAGCATTGGAAACATCTTTATACTTTTCAACATATCATTATGACCAACGGGTTAGTTTTATCCCAGAAAAAGATGAAACTTTTTCAAACTATAATAACCTTCTTAGGGTTTAAAATTACGAATCAAACTATCACTCCTATCAACCGTGTTACTGATTTTGCAGATAAATTCCCTGATCATCTTACTGATAAAAATCAATTACAACGTTTTCTTGGTTGTTTAAATTATTTAACAGATTTTTACAAACAAACAGCTCTAGATAGAAAACTTATTCAAGAACTTCTCAAAAAAAATGCTAAATTCCAATAAACTCCAGCTCACACTAAAGCCATTCAAACAATCAAAACTAAAGTTAAAATGCTTCCTTGCCTACATCTCGCCAATCCTACCTATCCAAAAATTATCCTAACAGACGCTTCAGATTTAGGATATGGCGGAATCTTATTACAAGTCTCTCAACCAATTAGTCTGTTATACTTCTAAATTATGGAATCAAACCCAAAAGAATTATGCCACTGTAAAAAATGGAGTTTTAGCAATTGTTTTATGTGTTCAAAAATTTCAATCAGACGTTTTAAATCAAAAGTTTTTTATTCGTGTTGATTGTAAAGCTGCTAAAGAAATTCTTCGAAAAGATGTCAAAAATCTTGTTTCCAAACAAATATTTGCTCGTTAGCAAGCACTTTTAGGTATTTTTGATTTTGATATCGAATATATAAAATGAGAACATAACTCTCTTCTTGATTTCTTATCCAGAGAATTCCTTGTAACCGCTCAAATTCATTTGCTACAGATCATGGCAGATAAAGGTAAATCATTATTGTCTCAATCTTCTTATACCAATAAACTTTCTCCTCTTTTCAATTCCTACAATCGAGTTTAGGTGACAATAAATCAATGTATAAGTTTAGCAATAGACATTTAGTTACCCTCCTTGAACATGATTTATTAGATCATTCATTTGATACCCAGTCAAAATCCTAATGCCACCCTCATATCATTTTATACCTTCTCGTCCTCATGTGTCCCTAAAGTTTTATGAAGCCTTATTAACTCAAACGCGATCTATTATTATTGAACACCTCAAAAACTGAATTCGGATGAAGTCGCTTACTCTAAATTCAATGTATATTAAGAGCCTTAAGTACTACAGTTGAGAATTTAAATTTGATGTGAAAAGTGTTATTGCCATACATAGAATGTGCACTCAAAAGAGGTTAATATAATTCATTTATTTCCTCAATTTCCTCTCTTTTGACAAAACTCAACAATGCTAGATTTTGCAATCACATATCACAAATTACTACTAGAGTCACAAAGTCTACTCATTCACACAAGTGTATGTAGTGGTCCATAAAGCCAAACTTCAACAACCCTTAAACTCACTTTTTTCACTTCTCTCAAGATATCACTACAATGATCAAAGAGACCTAACACCTTTTGTTTCCTCTTCAAGGATACATGCTTGAAGAGGGTTAAAGAGGTGGCTTTGCTTTTCAGTGTTGTTGTTTGTTATGCACATTTGATGTACTTCACTTGTCCACTCTAGTCCTCCACCCGCACTTTAGATGATAAGTTTGTTTGTTAATTTCTTTCGGTGTCAAAGAATCGATTCCTTGTTCTCCATTGCACTTTTTCAAGTACTTTTACATTTTTCTAGTACTAGTGAAGGGGCTCATGCCTTTCAACTTTTCATTTTTAAGTTCATTCTCTGCAAAGAGAGATATTTATATAGTTCTTAATACGGGAAATTCATTAATTCTTTGGAGACTTTCGGACAAATCAATCGAGGCTCGAGGTAAACTCAATATTTTGTCGGACTAACTCATTTTGCTTAACTAGGAGCACACATTGAACGACGGAAGTCTCCCAATATACAATGGGCACTACTACTACTATATATATATATATATATATATATATATATATATATATATATGCACATAAATACTTACATAAATGTGCAATGTTGTCACTCATTAGATGTACTATTCTTCACAAATTTCATGAAGTTCACATTGATTATATCTTGACTAATATCTTTTGGGCCTTTGGCCTCTAGGAAGACTGGTTTGATCCCATTAACATGCCAAACTTAGCATAGCATGTGTATCAGGAGTTCTCCCACCGGATTTTTCGTTGTGTTACGCCACCGTTGATGATTTCTTGTACGTGTGTTTCGTTTTGATATTTTGATTCTTTTGAGAACTGGGGAGTATTATGACCTTGTACATGCATATACCTTATATGGTACAGTTGTCTACCTCGTAATTTTCAGGGTTTTTTCCACAATAGGATTTGTTAAATTGATTATTAATATTTCTTGCATTTAAGTACGTCTTCCACTGAATATATTATTTATACGCTGTACACACAAGTGGATACGAATTTCGAGACAGAGATAGGACGTGCAGGTGTCGTACATGTGTAGTAGGGCTAGCGGCAAGGTGTACACAGAGACACGTCACCCCAGGGCGGCGAGGGTCGCCACACGCGGTGGTAGCTTGGATGCCTGAGCACCCTGCCAGAGGTGAGCTGTGGAATTCGGCCAAGAGGGAATGACGAAGATCAGATTCGACAGGTATAAAAATTCTTCCTTTGAAGTATAAGAGATCTTGTCTAAGAGCAAAAATAGTGTGCATAGATTTGTTAGAATGAAATTTCTTGATGAGGTTGATGCACTCGGGGTGATGTTTGTAAAAGGCTTTGAGCTTATCCATAAGAGGCACGATGATGCGGGTCGAGACAAAAAGATGGGCTCCGATGGTGGGGGCGGCGAGAAAGGGCATCACGCAAAGTGTTGCCCTTCCCAGGAGTATACAAGATCTCTTAATTGAATCCCAAAAGCTTGGTGAGCCACTTTTGTTGTTCCGGGTGTTTGGATTATTTGATTTAGCAAATTCTTGAGGCTTTTTGGTCGGTGAATATCTTGAATTTCTTGCCTAACAAATACTTGACGCCACTTTTTCACCGCTTCGGTAATGGCATACATTTCCCTGGTGTAGGTGGATGTCGCTTGCATTCGAGGCGAGCTTCTTCTTTGAAGAATGCTAAGGGAAGTTGGTTTTGGGAGAGTACGGCGCCAATGGAGGTCTTTGAAGCATCGTGGTGACTTCGAAGGGTTCGTGGAAGTTGGACGGTTGTAGGGTAGGTAGATGTAGCATTGCTTATTTAAGTTTGTGAAATGCCTGCAAAGCTGTAGCATGTAATGTACAAGCATCTATCTTAAGGAGGTTAGTGAGCGAGGCGGCTATCGTCGCATAAGAGCGAACGAACCGACGATAGTACCCCGTGAGGCTGTAACGACCCTAAAAATTTAACTCGTACTACGTGTCATCTCGGGTCGTATGTGGGACCCACTCGTCGTGATCTGGATCTAATCGACGCGAAATAGGGTCAAGTTTTGGTTTAGACGCGGTGTCCCCGTGTTTCGGAGTGCAATGGTATTTTCGTCAATTTTTGGTGAAAATAGGGTATTTTTCGGGGTTTAATTCGGACATAAAATCGATGAGATAAGTATATTAGGGGAAGGACATAGATGGTGTGGGAGGTCGCATAGGTGCACCCACACTGTTTTGGAGGTCTTAGAGGAGCCCAGCTCGTCGCGGAGGAGCCCAGCTCATCGCGGAGAGAGCCCCGCCCGGCAGGACCAAACAGGGGTATGGCTCGGGGCTAGTATAGCCTGGGCCTTCACAAAAAAAAAAGATCGGATAATAAGATAGAGGGAGAGAGAGAGAGAGAGAGAGAGAGAGAGAGAGAGAGAGAGAGAGAGAGAGAAATGGGGAGCGGGGAGGATGAGCGGCGCATGACGACGGTTCGCGACGGCGGCACGCAAAGCGCGAATGGCGGTGCGGCGGCGAGCCGGCGAGAGACCGACGTGCGAGGAGCTCGTGGACGAGTGGCAGCGGCTAGCGCGGTGGCGCGTTGATAGCGACGAAGGTGAGTGGCTCCACTGACGAGGGTTTGGCGGTTCTCCCGACGCACGATGCGCGCGTACCGGAAGCGCGCGCGCGCGCAACGGCGGACCAGCGCGACGCGAAGGAGCTCACCAGCGGCGACAGCGACGCGGTGAACAGCGTGGAGCAACGGTGCGATGGCGCGTTGCCGGACCGATTGATCCCCGACGAGACACAAGAACAGTGGATAATGCGTCATGACTTCGACGAAGCTCGACGATGCGATGGATTACCCGCGAAGAAGACGAATGGATTTTGGAGTTGAGACCTCCATTGAAAGCCATTGTGAGGTTCTAAACCACATTGATTTCGACTACAAGTCTAATTGATAAATCTTGTAGTCAATTCTGATATAGTTTACTTCAAGTGATTTGGTTATGATTTGAATGACTTAAGTAACTTAATTGAGAATAAATATGAGCCTAAATGGTATAAATGGACACCAGGGACTTAGGAGGCTATAGTCGGTTGTCGGGTGCGCATATCGAGGAGTGAGCGGGACGTTTTGAGGACGATTTGCGATTTCTCGAGGTAAGTAAAACCAGCTAGGAAATGTACAGTATTTCATTTGAGCTTATATTTTATTGATATTGTATTGTGTCCCTTTCTTGGAATTCTCACCCACTTATGAGTGTCCGAGGGCCAAGTGAGTCATACGAGTGTCTCTGATTGGAGTGGTTACCAGCTTGCAACCGGGGCCATGACCTCGAGTCACTTGAGTATTTGGTCGGAATGAGATGTGTTTTATCTGGGGCACCGTTGATATCCCTAATTTGCGATGGTCTAGGTACGACGAGACGACCGCGTCCTAAGACCGAGTCTGCTTTGGCGTTGTCGCGACTCTATGACCCCGACCATGTGGCACCCGCACTCGGTGGTCTTGAACTACTTGGGCACCTCTCTCTTTTGTTTCCTTTGACACTCATTTCTCGTTGTACTTTCATTTTACGATCTTATTTTCATGCATTCCATACAAACTTTCTTTTTATCCGCATGACTTTTAGATCTGTTTCATTTATTTTGAATTCTTGTTTAGATCCTCTCGGCTTTTACTTACCTGGGCTCGTCATTCTTGCGTTTGATCGAGTGCGGATCTGCAACCGAGCAAGGGAAGGCTCCACGGTTATGAGATATTATTTGAGGATACCGAATATAGGTGATTTTTGTGTTATTAGATATACTTGTTTTGAAACACTTGGGAGTTGAGTTTTTGAGAGATTTTGGGCATGTATATCATGTATTTACTATCATCTTAATGTTCATTAATGAAGAGATACATGAATGTACATGTTTCTGAGGTTCCACAATTAGGTTGTCTAACTCTTTTACAATTATTGTTGAGTTATTTAATGTATTAATTGCTTCCGCTAATTTGTAAAACTTGAAAAATACTAATAACTCAACTCAAAATTATGAATTTACTTATAATGATGGATTGAAAGGTCGACTAGGCTGCGTTGACCTTACGAGGCGGCTCGGGGGTCCACGTGGGCTTAGGCGAGGCGGGTCCCGGTTGTGGGAAACCGGGGTCGTCACAAGGCCCAAGAACCGCAGAGTTCGGTGAGGTTGCGAGGTGGTGGCCACGATCGGATGGCGTCCGGTTTGGTAGGGTCGACCGCCACTCCCAAAGCCGAAACGATATGCCATAAGTAGTCCAATGTAGTTACCCCAAAAGAACATTTTGAAAATTTAGCAAAATACCGATGATCAAGTAATAATTGAAGGACTTGCCTCAAATGATTTAGGTGGGATGCCCGATCCGGAAGTGTAAATAAGTATATCGTTAAAGAAGACCAACACGAGCTTCCGCAAGTAAGGTCGCGAAAAAGTCATTCATGGCAACTTGGAATGTCGACGGGCGTTAGTCAAGCCGAAAGGCATGACCAAAAATTCGTAATGACCATCGAAGATTCGGGAAAAGTTGTCTTGAATTGATCCTCACTAGCCACCCGATCCGAAAATACCCCGATAGTAGTTTTAATTTAAAGAATATGGTTGCACCATGTAGTTCGTCGAGTAGCTCGTCCACTATGGGAATGGGGAAACAATCCTTAATGGTGAGTGTGTTCAAGGCGCGATAATCCACGCGAAAAGACCAAGTCCCGTCTTTCTTCTTAACCAAAAGCACAGGGGAAGAGAAGAGACTGTGGCTCGGTTGAATGAATCCATATCGCAACAATCCGAAAATTATCGAGGACATCGCCTCCTTTTGATGATGTAGGTATCGGTAAGGGCGGGAATTAACTGGAGTGGAACCAGGTAGTAGGTGGATGTGGTGGTCATGGGGACGGTTGGGGGGTAAAGTTGATGGTAAGGTGAAAACCTGGTGAAATGAGTGTATAAGGTTGGCAAGGTCAGAGGATATGGATGAGGTATCGGGTAGGGACGTAGGGGTAGGTGGATGGGTCGGAACTATTGTAAAGGCATGAAAGGATGCAATAGAGTTAATGTGGGTGAGACGCCAGACTTGGGAAAATGATGAGGGTAATGAGAGGTTATGATCGCCCGTAAGGGTGATTAGCTCATTGTTATGTGTAAATCTGATAAAGGGAACCCTAAAACCAGGTTCGCACCCTTAATTGACATGACATAGCAAGAGAAAAAAACTTGTGTTCTTGAATTGAAATATGTACCTCCGAGCAAACCCCGACACAAGTAATAGCGTCTCCATTGCCCACCATGAGGGAGAAAGGGGGGTATGGATGAAATAGGTAGGTGTAGGGTATTAGCCAGACGAGGCTGGATAATACTATAAGAACTAGCAGAGTCAACTAAGAGGGATAAAGCGGTTCTGTGAATCGAGCCAAGAAGGCGAAGAGTCCGAGTGTTGAGTGAGCCATGTAAAGCAGTGGTGGAGAGTTGGAAGTATAGGTTGTCGACCTGGGTAGTGTCACATGTAGGTAAACTGGTCGGTGTTGGGGTTTCCACTGTAGATGGGGGATTTGAGTCGTCCATCAGAAGTAGGAACTGTTTAGTTTTACAACGATAGCTTGGGGCATAACGCTCTTCGCAATTGAAACACAGCCCTTTAGCTCGGCGCTCCTACATCTCAGTAGGGCTTAAGCGTTTAACCGGTAAGTGGCGGGTGAGACAGTCGGTGTAGCCGAAGGTGGTCTTGCCAAAGAGTACAGTGGTAGAGTGAGCTTAGTTGAGTGAGTTAACGACTTTGTATCTAACAGCTTGGCTGTGAACATCTTGGCTAGCCTAATAACATCTGCAATGTTGGTCGGCTTGCGAATCGCAAGCTTTTATTGGAGTTCCTTCTTGAGGCTCGAGATAAAACAAGACAGAACGAACTCCGGTGGAAGCGCTACAACCCTGTTGTTAAGTTTCTCAAATTCCACTAAGTAATCAGCGAGGAAGCCCGTTTGCCCTAGATTGAATAGGGTGACCTGGTGATTCTCATATGAAGAGGGACCAAATTGCAGCTCAAGGGCCCTAGCAAACATTTCCCAATTAATCAACTGGTTGTTGAGGGACATCCATTTAAACCAGCTGAAGGCTTCGCCTTGCATGAAGAAGGTGGCAATAGGGAGTCGTTGGTTAGGGAGTATTTGGTAAAATTGGAAATATTGTTCAACTGTAAAAATCCAGTCCAAAACGTTTGTGATGTCGAAGGGTAGAAATGTTACTTTAGGTGGTTTGATGAGAATCGGCATGGGTTGTTGCTGGTGCATTTGGGTAGGTGGCTGGTAGTTAAGTAGAACAGCGAAAGAAGCGTTGCCAAAATAAACTTGAGGGCGAGTGGGTAAGGTAGATGGACCTGCACCCGGGGCGGTGGGCGAGTTGGGTGGGAGACCGGAGGTGTTTGAAGGGTGGAGTTGCCCGAGGCCGGAGATTGTGGTGTAGTAGTTTGGTGGGTTGGTGGGTTATCGGTGCGGAAGCAGAGCTCAGCAACCGCTGCAGCAAGGGTGTCGAATCGGTTACGATTCTCGTCCTTCGAGGACTGAAACAGTTGTAGCATCTGGTCGCGTATTGCCGCCAAGGAATCGTCAGGGGCTGGTTGTGCCGGTGGCTGTTGCACCGGCGGATGGGTCATAGTTCAAGAATGAAAGCACCAATTAATATAGATCATCCCTAAATCAGGTGTTGCACAACAAAGAGAAAAAAAAAGAAAAAAGGAAGTAATGACTGTGTTCTTTCTTAACTTCAAATGAAGAAGACAAGTATTTAAATAAGCTGAAACCTTACAGTGTTGGGTACAGCTGCTGGGCCTACTAACTAACAACAAAAAGTAGGTCTTTAATTAACTACTTGGGCTACATCATATAATCCCGTATCACAATTGTGTGAGGGAAGCCATGAAGACGCGCAACTAGAGAAACAAATCAGCAAACATGCTGAGCTTATTGACCACCACCGACGCCGTATCAAAACCTTTGGACTTTGGAAGACCTTCAACAAAGAAGTCCATAGAAATATCCTCCCAAATGGCAAGAGGAATAAGGAACGTTGCAACAAACCGCTGCACATGGAACAAGCGGAACAAGCGTATTTGCCTTTTGTCAAATGGAACAAGCGGCAAAAAATCGCTGCACATCAGATTTCAGCCCTGGCCAGTAAAACTTGGACTGGCATTAAATTCCTCCAGCAACTTTGATTTCAATTGAGTACTAGGGGGCAAATGAAAAATATTTTATGGCTTATATTTTGTCAATGAAAAAAGAAGTGAGATTTATTTCGCGGGTAGGACTACATCAAATGCAATGGAAGAGTTTCGATCTGTATAGCATAGGCTTCAGCCTCGAAATTAAGCTTCGAAAAAAAAAAAAAAAAAAAAAAAAAAAAAAAAAAAAAAAAAACATGATGACAGTAAGCAAGGAAATAGAGATCACTTTCTTAGGCATCATATAAAGCCATACATAATCGCCAATCACCATTCAAGCAAACATAGCATAGGCTTCAGCCTCAAGAAAAAAAAAATCACAGGGAACAATTAAACAAAACTTGGGAGAACAAACAATTGTGCGTGAATTTCTTTCCTTTGTTCACAGTTCAACTAAAACGCAAACCAGAGACAAACCTTAAGAGGGATTCATGATTTTATCTAATGGAAGTGTTAAAATAATAAGCCCAGAGACAAACCTTAGGAGGGATTCATGATTTATCTAATGAAGTGTTAAAATAATAAGCAATTTGGAATGTAGGCTTCGTTGTTATCAATGCAACCTGTCAGGATTCTTTGAATAGAAATCAAGATGCATATGGACATACAGTATGCAAAATCAAAGAGACACTCGAATCCGAGATTAGTCTGGTTATTCCTTAAATACACTGAGAATACAACAACAATAATAACAATAACAACATAGTCTCAATCCCAAATTACTTGAGATTAACTATATAAATCAAACTTTTCCATTGTGTTTCGATTAAAATTATGCTCGATTAAGTGCAAATGAAAACGCCCCAACGTTTATATATATTTGATTCATTTCATGAAAAGTAAAAAGTTTTACACTGATTGTCAACCTATCGCAACATTCCTCCATCCCCACTTTTCGAACATGAACAAGATTCGAAAAATGAGTTTGACCCTTCCTTAACCATTTTCTAATATGAAAAATGAGTTTGAACTTGGTTTATAATTAAACCAAGTTTAAATTCAATTACATTAAGCAAACAACACCTATAGAGCTTTCAATAAAAAAACATAACCTCTAAAGGAAACTACATAAGCTTAATCGATAATGAAACCACATGGCAAATAAAACAGGCAAGAAAAAGACCTGAATTCAAATGTGAGTCGAAGACATCATCTCTACAAACACTACATTCACAACACTGATATACAATACTAAAGCGGGCAGCGTTCCTACCCTTTCTCGTTACATTGTTTTTCTGGTTTTTCTTCCATCAACACGAGACAGAGATGAACATCATGATAATTCAAATTAAAGCGTTTGCAAGTCATTGCTAGTTTTTGTTTTTTTTTTTTTTTTTTTTTTTTTTTTTTGGGGCTATACAAAAAGGTAAGACTAACTAAAACTAATACATTACTTTGTTGATGGATTTGGCAAGCAAAGGTGATCTTCGGCACCTAGAGAGACTTAACGGGGTTGCTGGATGCGGCGAGGGCTGCACTTGGGACTCGCACTCTTGACTGGCTTTTCATGGTACTTGGGCTCCATTGACAACTTGGGTGGCACTCTTTCCTTCGGAGATTTCAACAGGTTCAACAATGCCTTGTTCACATCTATCTCCTGACCTATAACATTCCCAACACAGGAAGATCAGCATAACAATGTCAGACAATTCTTTACACTAGCAGTATCATGTTATCATTATTGATGAAATAGATTGCTTACTGGGTTTGCGAGATGCCTTACCGATTAGGGGGCTTCCCTTTTCTAGTGAAAAATAGGCACTTTCTTCAGCTTCTGCATACTCGACCAAATCCTCAAACTGAGCCTCCAAGTTGGAGAACTCTTCGTCAAAGCCCAAATCGAATGACTCGGGCAGCAATTCAGCCACATCGTTGATATCATCATACTCGTTCATGTCAAAAACTTCCTCTTGATGCTCACTGATCCAGTAGTCGCGGAACCATGTTGAGGACTTCACCAGATCCCACCATTCAGGGGAAAAATCCTCAACCTGGCGGAGCGCTGCTGGAATGAAAAGCGGAGCATTGGGGTTCAGAGTCGATCTCCCTCCAGATACCAGCGCCATCTATCCGAGCACAAAACGTAGGTACAAGTAAGAATGATGATTGCACACAGTTATAGATATTAGATGAGACTACACTATTGGTCCAAGTGAAATTCAAAACTACAAAGAATGACACAAGCCACCTAAAGAATCAATGCCTACACACACAATCAAATCCGATACATGTTCACATGAATCAAATAAAGAATTTACCAAGTTAATAACAAATCCAAGCAATTCTACATCTAATATGCTAAATTTGTACATAGAAGTTTTCGGTGCCGCAACGACACTCATCGAAAATGATTCTTACTCAGTCAATTCTCATTTGCATTTCAAAATTGCCCCCAAATAACAACAAAGATCCCTTTTTGGGTGGCTTTATATTGAGGAGCTAAGACTAAATTTAGATTTGAATGATCACTCTCCGGAAATGAATGCTCTTACATTCTATAATTCAAATGCAAACACAATGACTTCATTGGGCAAAAAAGCTTGACCACATTTGCAATTCAATCAAGAATACAGATCCTTCTTTTCCACTGATCGGGCACTCTTCAAGATCATAAACTACTGGGATGGAAGATCTCACTTTAACATATTCCCTCAACCACCTAAGAAACTATCATGGACATGCAATTACTTTAACCGAATTCAAAGAACTTCCATAGCTGAACACAAAGTGATGCAAATAACAACAAATGGATATGTAATACAAAAACCACAATCTTCAAAGCAATTCAAACCCCAATCAGACTATTTGGCGATCTAAAACCACATGAAATTCAAACCCTTAAACCCTTCACCCCTAAATTTTAGATCTTTCCATCGCACAACCAAAAAAGATTAGATATTTAAACAAAAGCACAACCATTTAAGATCAGATCATGAAATTGAGACAAACAAGAACGAATTTCACACCAAAACAAGTCAGATCTCACTGAAAAACCCCAAATTTTCAAGTCAAACTCATCAAAATCCCTTCACCGACATGAATTCACGATCGGGTCATCGAACAACACAACAGATCGTTCGATCGAGCCACCAAAACAAGATCCGAGCATCAGATGATCGGATCGCATTTTCACACAAAACCCCCCAAATCCGTCCAAAACGAAACCCTAATTTGACACCAGCGAACCTTCTTTACCTTGTTTGAGATCACAGTGACCAGATCTGCCAACACAAATATCTTCTCGAGCGATGATCGATCGCGCGACACGTAATTCGAGGATCACAATCGCCTTATCTCTTCTTCTTCACTACGCGGTCTTACGTCAACTGTGAATATCTATATATAGGCGTTAGGCTCGGAGTTGCCGAGCCTGAGCTTTGGATTCGACGGGCTGTAGCCGGTGAGTTTGATTTATGACCGGGCTGGAGGCTCGGCAGCCGGTCACCGACAACTCATACGCGCGTGGTGTATCGTGTATGCGGTAAACACTAAAACAGGGAGCGGACTCGATACCGTGTGGGCCCCACCCAACGGAGATTTTTTTGGGTGGTAACGTGGCTGGATTCGTGCCGTTGGATGAGGAACATGGAAGATCGACGGTTCGCATCAGTTGTTGACTTGTTGACCAACTACGACCGACTTCATCCATTTTTTTTTTTTTTTTTTTTTCCAACTAGAGTTTCTTCAATCAAGTAATTTCTTTTTTTTATTATTATCATGGTATTCATAGTATTTTCTCGACTAATTCTGAACTTGAAGAAGGAAAGCGCAAGCTTTGTTTGATTGGACGAAAAAGAAAGATGCTTTCTAAAGAAAATAATAAATTCTATGAAAAAATGACTTTCATGCGTTTGATAATCAAGATTTTATTGGAGAACATTTTCTCACAATTGCCAATTTTTCATATTAAAACCCAAATTTTTTACCACCTATTATGATGAGCAAATTGAGTTTTTTATTAAAAAAATGTGAGTTTCCATATTAAGACATATTAAATTTATATTTTAAATATAAAAATTAATATATTTAATATATATATATGGTAAGTTTTCATATTTATTTCAAAAACTTCTTGTTGATAAGTTGAGGAAAAAAAATTCTTATATGTGCAATCGAACACATAAATTTTTTTTTTTTTTTTTGGAACATTTGTTGAGGATAACTTTCTAAAGAAAACGATTTTTTTTTTATGAAATATTTTCTTTATAATCAAATAGGGCCCAATGTAAATATGTTGGTTTCTCATAGGGTTGCAAGTGGGGCAGAGAATTCATGTTTCTCGCGGTGCCTCACCCCGATGGGGCAAGGAATCCTCGCTTTTTGCTTCCTACGGGGCGGGGCACGGGGCAAGGTGAGGACGATAATTTTTTCTCGCCCTTCGGAGATTCTCCGTCTTGTGTCTCTTGAATAGAATTCTTCATTTTTTTATATTTTCACAAAAAAATTATATAACTTTTTTACTTAAAACATATGTAATATATGGAGTGAAATTCAAGATCTCCAACAAAAAAATTTATTTTTATCATTAAATTAATTCTATAATTATATATATATATGTTATATCATAAAGATATATAAAATTATATTTAGAACATCATTGAAATATATGTACCATATTAGATTTAGAAATCTTATATATTTAATTAAGTATGATAACGTGTAACTCAATCAATAAAACAAATCCATATTAATCCTTCAATTTAAAAAAATAGTTTCTTAAAAAAATTGAAAAAATAATACTTAAGTGTTAAAATGACCAAGAAACGAAAATCAAAATAGATATTTTTTTACAAAATTGATGGGGTACTGCAGCCTCGAGATGGGGCGTAGGGCGGCAAAGTTCGTCTGTGAAAAATTTGCCAAAATAAATCATCCCCCGCATTCTGCGGAGACAGAGACGGTAATTACGATCTCCGCCCGCTCCGCCCCACATTCAACCCTAAATTATGACGGAAGGGCGCTTGAGTGACTCCTGAGAACATACTTACTAGTACTCCCATCTCTCTCTCTCTCTCTCTCTCTCTCTCTCTCAATCAAAGCAGATACATAATCATGTGGAGTATGCCCACTAATGAAAGGACATTCGCTTTGATACCAGTGGTCAATCATACATGTATACGTGTTAGGACAAGTAAATATATAAATTTCATCAAAGCTGAAAGAAGATACAATATTTATCATTCATGAACATTCATCCTTTTTCATAGTGACCTGTTTGGCACCTAGCAAGCATGCACCCTCTTGATATGATAAGAAAAACACTATATGTGGGGCCATCCAATATAGAGACCACTTTATCTTAAATTTATTATAAAGGTGTAATTGGTGCATGTGTGGGAAAATCTAAATTAAGGAAAATCACGGATTGAATCAATACAATAAGTTACTTTCAATCTCTTACCAAAATCACTAATAATAATTAGTTTTCAAGTAGATATACTTCTAAAACTTTTCCCCCTCTTTTTATTTATTTATTTATTCTTTTTTTTTTTTTTTTGCAGGATTCTCTCGGATTATTCTTCGAAGATACACTCGCCCACTTTTCAAAAGATTTGCCTCAAAAAGTTAGAAAATTCAAACATATGTGTCGAATTGGGAAGCATATACTGAAGAACTGCAATCGCATAGTACGATCATCGCATTCAACATGAAAGACAGTTCACATACAACAATAAACAAACAAGCTTGCCCATAAAATGTCAAGACTTTGTCGATGTTATAAGTAGGAAACTATGTAGAATGAAGCTCGTATGAATGTATTGACATTGTTTTGACCGGAACTATTAGAGAGCTGAAATGAAATTACACGAAACATTTACTACTTTTTTTTTTTTTTCTTTCAATAGTATATATTATATTTACTACTAAGATTTACCCTCTTCATCATCCAAAAAATTATGCATCAAACCGGACGAGTTGGCAGTAACAAGGCGGGGGGCTGTGTGGATTAGAGGCACGGTCTTGAGTTCGATTCCCAAATCTGATAAGCTAAACGTCGAATCACCTGGCGATCTCTTTCCACAATTTTAGAGGCCCATGATATTAGTCAGAGAAGTGTCTTCCGCAATTTTAGAGGCCCATAATATTAATCAGAGAAGTGTCTGAGTAGCACAAAAAGAAATACATTTCATCATATATATATATATGTGTGTTGTACATTCACCTAGCCTCTCTCTATCGCATTAAAACCACAACCAAATTCTTCACTCAAACATCAACATTTCTTTGTTAGGCAAGGCCGACATAATGGGTCAGTTGTAATGACAATGCTCAATGATTAGCGTTGAATAATCCTTTGCTTAAGCCTTAAAATGGTCATTATCCCATCAAAGTGCAGAGGCAATGAACATGGGCTGCACTGTTACCTACAGACATTGTTCCTTTTCTTCCCCCACTTTCCCCATTAAAGGACATAAAGTTCTTAGATATTGTAATATATATCACCTATAAAGTATAACCCCATAGATTAATTAACACGGTAATACTTAACTTTCCTCATTAACTTTGAGTTTCATTGATTTTCGAAACATATTTTTGGGAGTTACTATTAGCACCCCTATATGTTATATCAGCCACCATTTAATTTAATTTTATTTGTAGCCCCTAATAAGTTAGTTCATACTCTAAGCACCCCCTCAATTGTTAGTAAACTCTCCATTGTATCCCTAATTTATATTTCCCGCCCCCTCCCCCTCCCCCTCCCCCCAAAGAAAGTCCTATTTTCATATTTGTGACCTTCAACCTCTAATCCCTTGTTGCACATCATCTTGTTCTCCCCATTAACTCAATTTGCTTCATATGCATTCCAAGATTGATCTTTGATCCTTAAAAGCTAAGATTCAACACAAATAAATGATTCTAACCATTCAAGAATATGAATCAAACCTCAACCAAATACTATAATTAAGATGTTGTATTTGATGTTGAATTGTTGAGTGTATGAATAAAGAGATGAGAAGGGGTGTTGAGATTAGAAAGTATAAGAGAAAATGAAACGAGCGTATAGTTTAATTTGGGGAGAGATATAGAAAGTGAAAATTAAGTAGAAGATGAGAATATGAGAGTTAGGGATGAGTTTAAAGTTTCATTTAGGGAGGGGGTGTAGAGAGTGAAAAGTAAAGTTGAGGAGGGGTGTGTATAGAGAGTGGAAAGTAGAAAGAGAAAAAGAAATGAAATAAATTCATAATTTAGAGTGGAATTATTTATGTAATTTCGCTTAAGGAAAGTTTAGTTTAAAAATATTTTAAATTAAATGGGAGCTTATATAAGGTAGTGGGAGGCTGATAGTTACTCCCTATTTTTTTGGTACAAACAAAATGTTATTTTAAGGCATCTTTTTTTTTTTTTGGTTTCCCACGCTTGTGGTATCTGACGCCAACCACACCAATTATTTTATGCTCGGGCACTATCAAGCCCCATACAGAGAGAGATGGCCATCCCAGCTCAAATTTTTTCAACGAGATTAATTCAAATTCAAGACTCGCTTAAGGGGACCGAGTGATCTTTTAACACAAAATGAACATAGTGATAGACTTGGAGAGGTTTGTCGTGGTAAAATGTGAATGAGTTTGGTTAAAGGTTGTTGAGATTTAGGAGAGTAATACCTGAACTTCAGTGCATGCCTGCTAATCCAGACAAATACAACACAACTGATTTGGCACTTTTGAACAAGACATGGACCTAAAAAACACTTCAAAAAATTACCTAAACAATCAGATGATTAAGGCATTATATAAGACTATGCTGTAGGTTCTTTTATATTATAGATTAGACATGCAGGTAAGAAAATATTGCACCTAATGACTTTCACATTTGCTCTCTTTGATTAAGTTGGCAGTTTCACTCATAATCTTGAGTATCTCAGACATGTACTGTTTCTATGACCAACACAAGCTAAAGGGCACAGTGAGTTCAAACAATATGGCAGGTTTGAGAGGCATACCCATCTTTGTGCAAAAACTGGCCATGAAAGAACTTTAAAGGTGGATTTCTCGAGTTTTTTTTTACCCTAGCGATGATTTCTTTCATACGGTCATAAATGAGTCTCATGTTTTGAACTTCTCAGTTCCATTTTAATCCTTCTGACTTGAGCTCTGATATAGATCTTTGGTTTAATTTCTAAAGGTTGTATATAGAAAGTAAGATCTCAACACTTATGTCATGAAGTGTAATCCACACCACTGCAACTGCAACTTGTTCTAATTTTCCTTGGCCAAAGTCACATAGGAAAAATTGGAAGAACAATGAAGACATATCTATTAGATTCGACGAGGAAAACTTATCATGAGCTTTTCAAGACAGCCAAGGCTTCTTTCGTTGTCGCTGAGATGACAGCATCAGAAGCATTTGGTAGATAGTAGTATTTCCCTGCAAAATAAGACAGTCAAAATATGTTCCTTACAAGAGAAACATGCAAGTCTTAAAAGCAAGCGGTAAATTGACGAACCTTGAGCTATTCTTGCAATCTCCTTGGCAAATCCAGTTGATACAAATTTGTTTTCTGTGTCAATAACGAGAAGAGACATCCCTGCCTTGTAAATTTTCCCGCGACTTCCAAAATCTCATCCTTAATCAAGTAGATAATTAAATTCAATACGCTGCTTACATGTAAACAAGGAAATGAGAATATAATATCTAATTCTTTGCGGTAACATAAAAAAAAAAAAAAAAAAAAAAAAAAAAAAAAAAAAAAAAACCTTTAGTTCTTGAGTAGAAGGTCTGGGTGCATCTGGAGCTGCTTCAGGATCGGTGGACTTTTTTAGCGATATGTTTGCCCTTCCATCAGTAATTGCAACAATCATTACACGCCCTACGTCACCACTTTTTTCGGCATTCAGCCCAACTCTAACAGCCTAAGCAGTAGTAAGATAATAAAGGGATCAGAATGGACAAAAATGCAATTCAAGCTATGGAATGCACTTAACAGGAAAAAGTTTCATTTAAACAAAATACCGTGGTAAGACCATGAGCTAAGGGAGACCCTCCACCACATGGAAGCCTCTCAAGACGTTTTCTTGCCATTGCAATTGATCTAGATGGAGGCAGAAGAACCTCAGCTGCATCTCCACGGAACGGAATGATAGAGACCTGTCAAATAGCATTAGAACCCCGCATTAAATATTGCAAGCACAAGGATGACACCAAGAGATATTCTACGTGAAATGGAAATGCAGAATTTTTTATTCACTTTCATTTATTTATTTTAGAGCAATGCAGAAAAGATGTGATAACTAGTTTCAGCTTAATTGACGCATCTTTAATTTATCATATAGTGATCATGGGAATGGTTGTTCCTGATGGAGAACTTGATCAAGTTACTGCCCCAACTCATTGCTTTATTCATCCAATAGTTTTTTTTTTTTTTTTTTTTTTTTTTTTTTTTATATAAATCCAATAGTTAATTGGTCTTCTAATGCATGCTACACTAGTGAATTCCCGAAGTCCCATGAGTCGCCGTAAGAAGGTTAAAGGAATTATCAGCAAACCAAGTACAAAAAATGACATCTATATGAAACTAAATGTTCAAGTCAAAACCATTAATCATCTGGAGAAATATCTAAAAATCACCTGATCTCTACTTGTATAACTCTCGGCAAGCAACTGAAGTGCTGCACCTTTTGCATTCTGCATTCGATTTAATGCCATGCTCCCACTTGCATCAACCACAAATATTACCTGCCATTCATAAAGGAACTAAATGAGATACTATATGGAGTTCTAAATGAAAAGTATGCTCTACAATCAAAAAGTTCTTCGAAAACAATTGTAAACAGAACCCTCAGATCTTTTTCTGGAAGAAAAATAGAAGTTTAAAAATTTCTGATACTCCTGGAACGTCCTAAATACTGCAAACACTAATACACAACTGTTGCAGCATTTTAGTACTTTTGCTAGGTTAAAATGAAAACTACCTAGAGATACGTACTATATCTGCATTGCACAACTACTTGCTACTAGCTAGTACAGGTCAGCTTTCAAAATGTTTAGCCAAGGATGAAAGATTCAAACAAAGAAGACTAGTAATACCAAAGCACCGGCTTTCCTTGCCATTCTCTTGGCCCTCATATCAGTTTTCTCAACAAAGACTTTCCTAGTCTTTTGAGTGTCCTTCGCCCTTCGCGACTTCTGATATGGTGCAGCGGCTCGAAGGGTTGCATCAACAGCGAGTCTCTTTACAGGGCCCTGTTCAGGAAAATGTATCAGGCACATATACAGAGTGTTTCACTAATGGCAACACAGCAAACTCGATAATTAAAAAAAAAAAAAAAAAAAAAAAAAAAAAAAAAAAAAGTTAACGAACGCATGATTCTGAAATGTCAGGAACTACCACTTGCCAAGGCACGTTGCTATTTCAATTAAATAAACTGTGCAACTTGTTACTGTCCTTCATTAGGATCTTTGAATTTAAAATATTCATATAATATAAAGTCTTTTCTTGCGGCCAATTATTTCTCGTTCTCAAGCAATTCTCCCTCCTTTCCAAGGAATTTGAGTATAAGCAATGATCTTCAGTTGTTCCCCTCCCATGGAGTTTCATATATTACTTAACCACCAACATTTCCTGCCCAACTTCCATAAGTTCATTGTACTTCCAGTTTTACATCCCTCGATCGAATGACATTAATAGTTGTATTATCGGCAACTTCCTAGTTCACAAAAAAAAAAAGCAGATAATGCTTTTCATTCTTATGAAAAACAAATATTGTCAAGGTATCACAGCACTAGTAAAGCCTCATCTCAGCATTTCTACCTCAATTCCAATAGACAGACTTCTTTGCAGATTTTAAATTTAAGCAGTTTTATAGATTTGCAAGAACATTTTAAACAGTTACAAAAAGACACTCAACTTTCTCTTTCTTTACCACCTTTATCTCTTCACTTCTATCTACAGGTCCAAACTAGAATGAGTACATATACTCTTTAACACAGATCAGGAGGCAATGGTAGGAATCGCATAACCATTTATAATAAAAAAATCCATGTTGATGATAGCAGACACTATGCTAAGATGAAAATAGTGGCATCAAAATGTCAAATGGAATCAAGTATGGGACAAAACTAGGAATTACTAACCTTTGGAAGCATTGGCTTTATGTATCGCCCTCTATCCTCTGAGAATATAACATTCTTGGCCCGTCCAGCTTTTCCTTTACGTCTTTGTGCTTGTTGTGCAAAGAAAAGAAGCTTCTCATCAACTAAACCACCTTCGGCATCAAATATAAACTCTTCTGGAATTTGTTCTTGCTGTTGTTCATTCTCCTCATCGTTGTCATCCTGGCAAAAGAAGTTACTTTAATATTACAAGCTGCAAACTCGCATTAAATTTTCAAACTTTATCCATGGGTAACTGCTATAGCATCAACTAGGGCCATGAAAGGAATTTAATGCCACTATATAAGTGTTTAACTGATCAACAATGCCATACCTCTTCGTCTTCTTCCTCATTCTGGTCTTCCGTTGAATCTTCGTTTTGAGGAGGTGGTGGAGGAGGTGGAGGTGGCTGATTTTGCTGCTCCTGCGGGTTATCATTAATGATGGAACGAGGGATAATGACCAGCTCCACCTGCAGTAAAATATGATATGAGAACACAAATCCTTTATATGTTTGCCAATGACAAAATAGACTAAATAAAACAGTTCAGCACGAGGGAAGTCGATGTAAAATCAAAATTATAATACCGAACTTATTAAATTAACACATGATGATTAAGGTTGTTGGAAAGAAGCCAGTAGGATTTTCAAGCAAGAATAAAATTAAATATTGTGGTTTGCTGTAGTTGTGAGAGACTATAAAAGGGAGTAAAAGGTCGGCTGAAGATGAATAATTACACCATGGATCTTCCCTAAAGAGGATATGATCCCCTTTTCAATGTTTTCATACTTGAAAACCAATGAAAGATTTAACTTCCTCTCTCGTAGATTGGATGAATTTTCAAGGGCTTTTGGATGTGGGTTGGTGTGAACTCTAGCAAACCATCCTTTTCCACTATCACATGCCTACTGATCATTCTGACCAATAGGTGGTAACTTTACTTCTGGAATCTCCTATACCACTTAACTTTTAAAGCAACATTTCTCTCTTCAAGTTGCCAATCTGAAACCAACCCCATCTTTCCGATCGTAAACCCATTCCCATTTAACAAGATGAATCCCACGATCTCTGTGACTACCAAGCTCACTGTATTCCCCTCGCTTTTCTTGCCCATTTATTCTTCTTCCTCAACTTCTAATGAGCTTCCAGCCCTCTTTTCCCTCTTTTTCAGAGACGATGCATATTCCAACTGCAAACGAACCGGCAGTATTTGATTTCAATTACTTAGGAGCTAAGAGATATGCCATTGTTATGTTATGTGGCATCAACATGGGACTATAGGTATAGAGTGGCCAAACAATTTGATTTACTTATCCATTACAGCATCAGAAACAGTGGCATAAAACACAGAACTTGAAAACCCACGGAGAAAGTGTACACGAAACCGAATGATAAGAATGTCATTATGTAAAGAAAGTGAGTCCGCAAACGGAAGAAACAAATTCATATAGCTTAAGACATGGAAGAGGGAATAAAATGACATTCGAGCTTAAGTCAAAAGGATAGATAAAACTGCCTTCTCCCCGTATTTTTGTTCAATCAGCAAATGCTCTTTGTCCTTAACAGCAAACTTCAACATATTGGGATTAGGACCCCGAAAAAAGAACCATTTGTTCTAATTGCAGCTAATTACTAAAAGGCTTGTGATGATATAAATTTTAAAATTTTTTAACGTCAAACTATTTGCACAAAGTTAAGAAACCCATTGTAACTTCATTCTGCTTCCAAAAACAAAATATCACCACCGAAGACAGAAAAAAACTCTGCTATTTATTTATTTGTTTTTTTGCAAGAAAATAGGGAAAGTAGTTTTGCCTTTTCCAATATGACCATGCAAAAATGGCTAGAAAAATATTTAAAGAGAATAAAGAATTCAAGTAAATATCAAGCACCAGAGAACTCAAAAAGTAAAAATATAATAAAATAACATAGTAAGATACTTAACAGCTTTTTTTAGGTCGTCCACGTTGATTTTATCACGACCCTCCAAAGCAGCTAAGCATTTAGCAACGCGAGCAGCATAAAGCTCAGCTCTATGTCCCTGTAAATCATCATTAATACTTGAAAAGGTTACACTTTGATTTACTTTTTAATTAAAAAATATTTAAAAACTCAGAATTCTATGTTGCATTGCCATACCGAAAAAATGCATGATAATAAACACAAAAAAGCTAATCAAATTTTTGTGTCCGTTTCAGAGCTTTTCATGCGATTATTCATAAGTGTGACATATTCTCTTACTTTAGTCCCATTTTTTCTTGATAATCAGGATCTTTGAGATTGAGGTAAGATTTTAATAAAGGGAAAGAAAATAGCAAATGCATGACAATAAACACGAAAAAACTATAATCAGATTTTTGTGCAAGTTCAAAGCTATTAATGCTATTGATTTATATCAATGCACACCATCTAGTCTTACTTTAGCACCTTTTTTAAAAGTCTAAATATTTGAAATCAATGCACGGATATAATAATAGGAAAGAAAAATGGCTATATATACTACATGAAAATTCTACTAAGGAGGCAAAAAAAAATATTATGATTACATTAAGATTCACAACAACAACAACATAGCCTCAGTCCCAAATTAACTGGGGTCGGCTACATGAATCAAACTTTTCCATTGTGCTCGATTAAGTGCAATTGATGGTGAGCTTTTCAAACCATTCAAATCCCTCCTAATTAATGCATCCCATGTTAACTTTGGTATGCCCCTACCTTTTCGAATTTCTACATGTTTCTATTGAGTCAAATTTTCTAGTACTAAAAGAGCAACATAATAACTAAAAGTGGTAGCCAAGTAAGCTAACCAACGAATTATACAGTTGATACATGCAGTCGTTACGAGAGAATCATGATTTCAACGGCCAAAAAAATCATTTATACATAATCACTGGACTGTGCCTCTGTCACTTCCCCATTTGTACAACTAAAAAACTTCATAAATACTCAAAGAAATTGGGGTTTGTAAATTCATAGGTTTAAATTTTATCAAGATGGTTTTCTTCTTAGAGCCAACACCTACATCACTCACATATAACAACAATAGTCCCAAATTAGTTGGTGTCGGCAACATTGATCCCACATTTGCATTTATGTTGTGATTGGGCTTTAACAGGATCAACATATCATTCATGTAAACATTCATGCACTGCTGCACATATGCATCTATAAGTCCATTTTGTAAGGTCATCATCGCACATCCAATATTCCATTGGATGGTTGGTAAAAGTCTCTACCAATTTACCACACATATACAACAACAACAACATAGCCTCAGTCCCAAATTCATTTACCACACATATGTAGCAGAAAATTTAGCATAATGGAAGAGTTTGATCCATGTAGCCGATCCCAATTAATTTGGGACTGAGGCGTTGTTGTTGTTGTTGTTGGCTAAAGACGTCGGGCATTGATTAGGTTAGGAAAACTACAACAACATAGCTCGAGCCTCAAATTAATTGGGATCGACTACATGGATCAAACTCTAGAAAACTACAAACCAGATTTTTTATTTTATTTTTTATTTTTATTTTTTATTGTTCGATCAGTTCTTATGTTGAGAACTTTCTAATCTGAAAATTGTAGTACTAACTTGATTTATTTGTTATCATTTTAGTTTTTTCTAAGCCTCAAAAGTGTTCGAATACCGCTGAAAAAACTTTAGGGAGCTTCTATACAAAAAGATGGATAGAAACTTATTTTTAAGGACTCTTTTAAAGGACAAATAGGGAGATTCAATTGTGAGATACAAACGTTTTATATCTTCCATTGAAATGAAATGAAATTTTCCTCTTTTTTTTTTAACTTTTTCAAACCCTAATACCTTTTTTTTTTGACAAAAACCCTAAAATCTGTTGATTCAACTTTTGTTTAACTTTGAAATATATTGATTCACAAGCTTCCACTGCTTAAAGAAATAAAAGAACTTGATTAGCATTTTGATGGGCTTAGATACTTATAATTAAGTGTAAATCTAGTGCATAATATAAATGAGATTATTCAAGGGTTTCATAACATGAACCTGACAACCTCCTCGAAGGGCTTCCATGACTAAATATTTTAGTTGTTCTCTATTGACACTGACATCCTTCAAATATTCCCTCGCCAAAATGATCTGCACCACTAGAAGGCATACAAATAATCAGTGTGAAGCAGCCAAATTAGGAATATTTTTAACTGAAATGTCAAAAAGAAGAATCATTATGCGTAGAAATACAACTCTACATAAAACATGGCGTGCACTAATTTGAGTTTGAGATTCGTTTTGCAGTTGAAACATGACGCAAAACTAAGTCTCCAGCACACATTGAAATTATATTAACTTTCATATGCTCAAAACTTTGATGGAGAACTTCTTATTTAATCTGCACTGGATTATATCAGAAGTTTTCCATGTCAATGGTCACGTGAGCCTTAACAACATCAACAACAACAAAGCCACAATCCCAAACTAATTGGGGTTGGCTGCATGGAAACTCATCCATTGAGCTCGGTTCAGTACATTAATGGCACATGAGTCTTAACATTTTCAAAATTTATGCTAAAGCAATTTATTACTTGGCAGATAAAGACCAAACCATAAAAATGTACCATTAAAATTCCCAATATTATTTTCATTCATCAAATTTACGGCTAAGGATGCACCCCCTTATTTCAGAGATGGAATTGAAAATTATGACAGATATTTCCAATTCATTAATTGAAGTTAACAAACTACAATAAGGACGATAATTATCAATTGATATTTGATGCCGCTAAAGTTGTATCCAGTTGAGATAATCAATGTTTACTAGATGCAGATAAAAAACATAGTAATACTGCCGTGTAAAGCACAGTTCTAAGGACAATAAAATTTATCATACTGGGAGTTACCTGAGTCTTTGCTAAATCCGTTTCTTCCTCTACCATCTTAAAGACTTCATTGCTACGTTCTTGAAATTGCGTCGCTATGCCAACAGCTGCGACACGGTCATCAAAACTCATTGGAAGGTCTGCACTGTAAAATAGCATTACCTTAGCAGTATGATGATAAGATAAAAAAAGACATAAATCGCTATGACTGAAATTGTTTACCATATACTTAACAAGTTAGAGGTTTGATCTTAAGGGGCAAAACATTTTCTGAACTTAGAACAGTACAAGTTTACATTTAGATATGTCGAACTACTGAAAGCTCACGAGCCATATGGCCCGGGTTATGCAAGATTAGATCTGATGCATGACTAAAGTGTTACTAAAAGATTCTCTTTCTTTTACCTCAAATTTATTGCTATACGGTCTAACAAGTGTTCACGTACAGACCCTTCCTCAGGGTTATATGTAGCAATGAGAAGTGGCTTGCAAGGATGACGGAAGCTGATTCCTTCTCTTTCAATGATATTAACCCCCTCAGTCAAAACATTAAGAAGCAAATTGCTGATACCCTCATCCAAAAGATTTATCTCATCTACATACAAGACGCCTCTATGAGCTTCAGCAAGAAGACCTGGTTGGAACACAGTTGTTCCAGTCTTCACAGACTCCTCTACATCAACGGATCCTATAAGCCTATCTTCCGTAACACCGAGTGGAATCTGTTAAACACTGTTGCCAATAAATTCCAGAGACTTCTTTTAAGGGAAAAAATAGATGACGTATGCCATATATAAAAGATAATAAGCGCCTTACCTGAACAAATGGAGTTCGGACAATCTGTGTCTTAACATTTCCAGCAGTATCATATTCTATTTGGTCAGCAAGATCGTCTTCCCACCTTTAAAAGTCAAAATGCTCAGTTAATATCCATAAAAAGAAGATAGCACATTTTCTAGTTGAACTACAACTAGGTTTGTTCAGATTATTCTATCATCACTTTCTTATCAATTATAGAGTGTTGCGGCAAAGTGCAAATGTAGCATCCCAATTTAGGTCAAGAGAATTCATATCAGTTTTCTTCCTTTTTCAGGTAAGATTCAAGTCCATCATTATTAGAAATTGTTTTGCATGAAGATGCAACTTCTCGGACAAGGACAAGTGAATCAATAGATATTTTCCTTGATTGGGAGGGACTAATGAGGAGAGGAAGGTTCCATGGAAGATGTGTTGAGAACAGCAATACTAGTAAATGATTTATGCAGTCTTTGTCTAATATCCACAAAGCATTATGTCGGTAGTACATTGGAAACTTGAATACGGCAAACTACAAACACAATAGCACGACGAGAAGAAACCAAAATTGGAAAATTTAGAAAAATTCAGTAACTTTACTCTTGGGGGATGGCTGGATCTGCATTTGCAATCGAACCTACAACTACTTCAATTGGCGGAAGAACTGCATGTAACCCGCGCGCCATGACTGTCTTTGCGGTCCCTCGCTTTCCAGAAATGGCAATCCCTCCGATCTCACGATCAACAGCCCCAAGCAACAATGCTGTTTTAATTGCATCCTATACACACAGTTGATGCACAAATGATCAACAACCCCAACTGATTAACAACTAACAAAACGATCATTCTCCAACAACAAACAATAGCATCAATCCAAAATTAGTTGGGGTCGGCTACATGGATCAAAGTTCAAACTCTTCCACTGTGCTCGATTTAGTGCAATTGATGGTGAGCTTCACAAACCATTTAAATCCCTCATAATTAATGCTTCCCAAGTTAACTTCGATCAACCCCTACCTCGTCGAAAATTCTCCACAATTCCTTTCCATTTTTGGCAATTGCCCACTACAAGTCTACAACAAAATACAATTCCTAAAACCCCTTCTAATTCCACAACACCAAACCTCAAAAAACTCGAAATTGAATGCACCCGACGAATTCCCTATGACGAAACCCAAATCGAGACAATCCCAAATGATGTAAAGCCAACAAAACAATCATTCTACAACAACAAAACACAATTCCTAAAACCCCTCCCAATTCCAACTAAATCCCCCAAAATCCTCTACATTTGTTTTCCAAATTTTGACAATCGCCCATTACAACACAACACAATCCCTTAAACCCCTTTTAATTACACATCTCGAAACCCTAAAAAAACTTGAAATCATTGAATACCTTAGAAAGAAAGAAATCCAAATTTAATGAGAGAAAGGTCTGACCTGGCCGACCACGGCAGCTAATGGGAAGAACTGGCGGCCGTAGGAGGCGGCGGTGGCGTCGGTGTCCGGGGACTTGGGGGCGACGACAGCGCCGTTGGGAGAGGCGGCGAGGGAGCGAATGAGAGGGAGATGGCGAGGTCGTTGGGTTCGGGAAGAGAAGGGGAAGAGAGGAGGAGGAGGAGGGAGGAGAGGGTGAGGAGTGAAGGAGGATTGTAGGAGGAGAGAGAGGGATGGAGAAGCAGAGACCGCCATGAATGAGTGTGGACTCACTCACTCACTCACTGCGTTGGAGTGAAGTAACTGATTTTCTTATCCGTTGTGATGTCAAGCACGACAGCTCAGCTTGTACAAATAATAGAGAGAGAGAGAGAGAGAGCGCCAAAAGTTGGTTGGCCCGACCGAGTGGTTTGGTAGAGTCATTTAAGTTCACATACGTTGCGCTTGAGTGTTATAGATGGAGATACCACTGCTGAGAGCTCTTTACTCCAATTGTGGGTTAACTCAAAGTAGATTTTGAGTAGTCGATTTAATCGGACTTGAGGTCGGGCACGCGCTTGTGTGAAGTTACACAAGCATTTTCCTTTTTTTAATGGTAACACTTCATGTTAACCGTCAAATTGAAAAACGATTTAGATTACAAATTATAGTTTTTTTTCTTTTTGAAAAATGATTTTGTACTTTACGAAAGACGAGCACCAGCAACATGCACTTGTGCACGTTTTTTGATTTTTTTTCTGCAATATGTGTGTGCACACATCTTGATGCGCAATAGAGGAACATACATAAGTGCGTGTCTTTCTCGTGTGACAATAGCATGGATTTTTTTTGGTCGCGCTATGTGCACCCCAGTCATTACTCAGGGAACCCCATTTAATTTCAACATCACATGAAATAACTAATATGCCCTCATACACAATTGAAGTACAAAACAGTTTGTTTGGGTACCCCACCCCATTTTTCATTGTAGAATAACGAACTCCAACCGTTTCGTTATCTTCGACGACATCGGACGCGACGTTATTCGGTCAAAGAGTGCGTACAAGGTTTGTATGTACTTATTTGTTGCTGTTTTTCAATGGTTTTAGGCATGGGTATATAGTGTGTGTTGGTGGGTTGGAAATGGTTTTTGATGCATTCGTACCTTTTCGATATGTAGGTTTCGGCGCGATTCGTATGTGTTTAGTGTACAATGGATGCCAAAGACGTAACAGGAGACGATGCGAGACATTTAGAGGTGAGTTTTGTACATTCGAAGGGGTTAGGGTTTCAAATCACGGATAAATAGAGCGGCACGATTGTTTCGGCTATACGATGCATCGAGACTTTTTGACAAGTCTCGGGGAGTGTGAACAGAGACTAAATCTTACGTCTCGGTTAGTATAAACGGATACATAGTGATCAATTTCGGTTGACATTGGTCCAAGACTTTTGGTGGATACTAAACGATACTGGATTGAATTGTCTCGGTTACCTTATGTCCGTGACAAGGGTTTTAGTCTCGGCACCGAGTTGCCGAGACTACTTATGAACTAACAGTCCTGTCACGGCCCAAATCTCTAACCCCCATTTTAATTCCTTAATCAGGATCACCGACCCTTGACGTGGGACCTACACTGTGATACGTGCACCGAATAGAGGCACGTGGCCGAGGTATATTTGTATTTTTGTATTGATGTATGTCTAGTGTTATGTATTGTATAGACTTACTAAGTCGGTTTGTACGGTTGTAGGCATCGAGACGAAAGCGGGGACACGCCTCAAGTAGCGTGCGAGCGGGAATCGGGTAGTTAGCATTTTGGTAAGTCTTATTTAATACTAATATGAAATAAGGAATTACTTATAAGCCTATGGTTGTGTTTGTTAATGTAAATCAAATTAAAGGCCTATAGTTAAGTAAATTAAATGGAAAACATAAGATTGGTATAGAGATACACATTGGCACATCTAGGAACTAGGTGAATAATGAAATGGTGTCACTTGAGGTTGAGTTAGTGGGAGTTAGTGGGATATATGGCAAGAGGTGGACCATTAGATATTCATCGGGATACATAAATCCATGGAGATCAAGGGCTAGGAAGGAACATCACCTTAATATATAATATTAGTGATCAAACAACATGCAAACCAAATCATTCATTCATTTTTGCTGGAGAAGAAGAATGAATTGTTGGAGAGGAGTGAATCATCAAGGTGTTGAAGGAATCCATGGGAGTTGGTGAGAAATTTTCAAGCTAGGGTGCCACATCAACTAGGTACACATCTTTTTAGTTGAAATTAGAACAAGTTTTGGTTTTAGGATAATCTCAGATGGTAGATGATTGAGTATTTGCAATTGATTTATATATTTATATTCCTCATTTCAAGCTGATAATCCAGCTATATTGAAGTTCTTAATTTGGTTTTGAAATCATAAAGATATGAATTTTTGAAGTTGCAACACCAAAACTAGAATTCTGCATGTTGTATTAGGAATCAACCTGAGTAATTTGGTCATAATCTGCTCATTTTAGATCCAAAATGATCCAAACCAGTGGCATTTGAAAGCTTATTTAAAGGGGAATAACTTTGCTTAACTGAAGGTATTTTGATTCAAATGTTTTTATTTCCAAACATGCTCTACAAGTAGGTGCTGGAATTATAAAGGAAAATTTTGAAACTAAATTTGTTAAGGGTATAACTCCCTAACTACTTATCCAAATGAGCTAATATTTTAGTATGTTGTATTTGGATATATTTTCTGCCTTGTTACCAAAAATCACATTTTTAGGAACTATAGATTGGGAGAAATAGATTTTCTAAATCCGCTGGTCGGATTAAATTCCAATTAGACCTATGTTTAGTAAAATCATGATATCTCTTTCATTTTAAATCATAATTTTGCAAACTAAACGTTTCCGTAAAGCTAATAGAGAGACCAACAATGATTGTACAGATGGAGGATTTCGATATTTAGACCATTTCATGCTTAAAAGTGCGTTAAAATGTTGGACTGAAATTGAAACTTAATTTAGTCTTTAGGGGCTGATTTAGGAAGATTGATTTAAAGTCTATTGAACCAATTTGAATACACAATAAACACACTAAATTGAAATTAAACCCACTATATTTGAACTAATGAGACACCAACTCGGGAACTTAGGAAAAGGGTACGGGAGAGCGAATACAAGAGTTGGAGTATCGGGATGTCAGTAAAGCTAGGACTTTACTTTGTTGTGGTGAGTATACCCAATGGCAACTTTACTTGGCATTTCATTTCTATTAATTGTTGTCCTTGCATAGTCCTTTTGACTATTTTGCCTTTGTATTCTTATATCATGTGTTCTTTGTGTCTACGCTCACTTGATGAGTTTAGTTTGCATGATATCCATTCATTTGATTTGATTAATTAATTGATTCTATCCCATGCTATGTCTATTCTTGTTGTTTTAAATGTGAATTGAATGATATATAGCATGCTATTAGGCTAGTGAATATCTTATAAATGTTTAAGAGGACTCGTATTCCTTATTTGTTTAGGTGTGTAGATGTGTCTATGCCTTGACAATCCATACTTGGTATTTCTTTAAATTTAAAAAATAGTTTTCGCATTTAGGTCTCGTACTCGATCGAGGTGTGCGCGACTCACGGGGTTAGAGTCCCCGGGGATGTCGGCACATGTTACCTGACACTGTATGGCACTCGGGGTTAGAGTCCTTGAGGTGGTCTACACATCGGGGTTAGAGTCCCTGGTAACACTTGGGTTAGAGTCTCTTGTGTTATATGATTATTGAGTCGGAGTGACATGTTTCTGCTGCCGAATGGGACCTAAATCACCACTACTTAGCTTAGTGTCGGTATCACTTGTTTAACTCGGTATTTACTCGCATATGGTTTATTTTCTAGTTTTCTCATTTATATGCTTTTAAATACCATTTGAATATTTGGAAATGCAAATTAAATTTGTCATCGGGGATTCTTGTTTTATTCTTGTACTCACCGTCCTTTTTATGACGATGGGTGCGAGATCCGTCTACCACGTGAGTCGGGCAAAGAGAAGATCGACGATTATCCCCTGAGCCGCGGTGTGTCAACTTGCATCGATTGTAGGTCTTCTTTTGATATTTTGATTGTATATGTTATATATGTCTTTCGAGATACTATTTGGAGTTGTATATTGGGTTGAGCGTTAGTTTCCCAGACTTGACTCGAGACTATTTTCTTTGTTTCACTTGCATTTTGAGGACTTTATATATGTGATGTCATTTCCTGGTTTTCCACACTTATGATTTTATAAATGGCTTCCGCATAAGTTACTAATTGCTTATGCATAATCAATAAGACTTAAAGCTAATTAATTAATTTAATAAAAAGTTTTAATTAACTCTAAATTTTATAAACTGGTATGACTAGTGTATTACTTATCTTCAACACGAGAAAAAAGGTGTCTAGGTTGTAAAGGCTGACTAATACGTAGTGAAGTCCTGCGTGGATATGATTAGGGCTTAATTACGGGATTAGGCCGGGTGGTGCCCTACATTAGGAGATGAGCCGTCACAGGTCCTACATGGCCGAAGACCACGGGATTCAAGAGAAAAACCCTTATTTCTCAAATCTCGATGGCAGCCAATAATGATAACGAACTTAATCTAAATAAAAAAGAACTACAACACATACATACCTCGGATTTCCCCTCGATTACACGCAATCACCAAACCCAAACTCGTCCATAAACCCTAACAACGTCAAGCACTAAAACTGCCCAGTTAACACCCACACAACTCGCTAGATGGACAGCGCGAATGGGAATGAGGCAGAAGGCTAAGAAAATTTGAAGATGGAGAAACGAAAATGCGGGAATGCTTAGGGTTTCCAAGCCTTTTTGTTCAATCCAACTGGGGTGCCTAACGGTTATATCCAAGAGGTATTTTGGTCAAAATTAGGGGTGCTCTGAAAAATTTCTTGGGTGCCCTTGTAAATGGGGTGCCCGGAGTAATGATTGGGTGCACATAGCGCCACTCTTTGTTTTTTAAGAGAAACCTAAAGCTCACTCCAACATAAGTCAAACCCATTAACTTTTTCAACCTTTTCACGTTCCTATCAAAGAAGTGATGCCTTATCCATTTTTTCATTTGAGATGCTTTGGCAGCGAAAAAATTATTGTTTTAAACTTATCTAATCATCAAATGATATGAAAAGGGCACTGCTAGGCGTATATTACAACGCGCATCAGAATGCGATGATGTGCATGCGATGTACCTCTGGGTATGAATCACACACATCCCGAGGAGCATCGCACTCACAACAACAACAACATAGCCTCAGTCCCAAATTAATTGGGGTCGGCTACATGGATCAAACTTTTCCATTGTGCAAGCTGAAAATTATATCGCGTTCTGATGTGCATTGTGATGTACACCTAGCATTTTCCTTGAAAATTAGCTCTACACGCTGACACACATGTCAAGGTGTATCAACATAAGGGTGAAAAAATGGGTCATGACATGATACATCTAATACAAGATATTAACGGATTAATGTTGAACTTATGCGGGTTTGTATCATAAATAGATAGAAGCGACTAAACACGATAACTCATTTATGACTCATTTAACTCGTTTAAAATAATAATATAATTTATATGTGCCATTATTTTATTATATTAATGGTTGAATATAATTTTAAAAGTTCATATGACAAGTTAAAGTGTTATTATTTTTTAGAAAATAGTAATATGCATAGTTTATAGTCGTTTGAACTAAATCTTAGAAATAAAATATTATTTTGAAAATAATTTTGTATTTTATGTTACATACATCAAATTTTAAAATAATAAATTAAATAATATATCATGTAGATGAGTTAGTTGAATTGACATAATAACACAAAAAATTAACAGACTAGTGTTAAAGTTGAACTTATACGAATTAATGTCATTAATGAGTTGACACAGAGACACGCCAACTCATTTTGCGCCCCTATATCGACAGCTGCATCCAAATCCGTGCCAATTGTAGTCTTGAAGAGCTTCTCAAGTATGAAATGTTGTGTGTACTTGTCTACAAACGCTGATTGCTTAGTGAGGTCGTCGTCGAAGTCACCTATATGTTTACCACACTACAACACACATGAAGGCTAGATCTAGTTTATATAATTGTAGCACAAATCAATGTGGCAATCAATGGAACCAGCTTCTTCTTTTAAGCAAAAACAATTCAAAACCCACATCAATTATGATGTTTAAAGATACAAAGTCAATCATAATAAGTAACGCAACAAAAATTTGGAGGCGCAAAATTAGTGCACCGAGTCGGCACGATTGTGATACTTCTGTCCAAACAAGTTCTCAAACAGTACTGAGGCCTCTGGAGGGAGCCTCATCGGTTCCAGGGCCATGAAGTTTGCAATTTTTTCATGAACATTGTACCTGTCAACCATTTAGGTAAGAGAGAAATAAGAACACGCTAAAATAAATTCAAAACTGAGCGCGCGGATCCAAAAAGGAAATTTGAAGTAAAAATTACCTAATCTTGCGACATTTTGAAGCACGGCGGTCGACGATCTTTCTTTTCTTAGTTTGCAGTCTCTTCAAAGCATAGAAAGCCGTCTCTGTGGATATATAAAACCATAAGCAAAGTGAATGAGTAGTGATAGGAAGGTATTGGCTCGCTATACTATGAACGTCAAAGAGATGAAACAGCATAATAATATTGTCCCAAGTTTAAAAAGAACAATCTTGTAGCAATATTTGGCAGCTTTAGCAGCAGATAATCATGCGCATAAAAGATCTAGATTGTTATTAGAAAAAATCTAAACCTATAGAATATGTTTAAAAGTCAGAACATATCACTGCAGCCAAAAAGGAAAAACAAATCAAGAGCAATGCATATAATTCATTAAAGACTCAAAAGTATAATTCAATAAAGACAACAAACAACAACACAGCCTCAATCCCAAACTAATTGGGGTCGGCTACATCGATCAATTCAATAAAGACTGTTTTCAAAGATAATTCATTAAAGAATCAAAAGTATTGCGTGGGTCATGCAACGAATGCATAAGAACCCAAAAAAAAAAAAAAAAACACCCTAAAGAGAAGTAGCACAAGAAATTTACCAGAGGACGTCGGATCAAATGACTCCAAGAATTCTTTAAGGAATTGTTGATAAAATTCGGAATCATCCAAAAGTTCAGGGTCTCCATCTGCGATTGCGCCCTAAACACCGCCATAAACCTTGAAGTTAAAATCAGGCTTTCTTTTAAGAGAAAAAAGAAAAAGAAGATGCTTCATTGATTCAAGACAAACAAAAAGATATAGCAGCACCATAAACAACAACAAAGCCTTAGTCCCAAAATTAGTTGGGTTGGCTACATGGATCAAACTCTTCCATTGTACTCAATTAAGTTAGTGCCGCACCAGAAACAACCAAATCAAGAAAGTTGATAAACAAACTAAGATAAAATTAAATATATAGGCATTCTTGTCTATGCGAAACTAAATGTAATAGCTAATGGCAGTTCAATGGATTAAAAACTAATCTTATTAGGGTTTGTTCGGTTGGTGGGATTAGGTCCTTGTTTATGAGTTTAGGGAGCTAAGTTGTCGTTCGGTGTGCGGGTAGTTTTGTACGTGGATTTACTTATTCCACTAGTCGACGGCTAAATCAAAATTGTCAATCCCCAGGTGTTTAATTAATGTTCCACTTATGGGACAGGCGTTTTACCAAAATACCCCTTGTCTATAAACATTTCGTTTGCCCTAATTCCTAAACGATTGTCGAGCTCTCCATGAACGACTCTTTTGCTTCATCTGTCTCCATCTCCACTCTCACTAATGTGATTAGACGCTCTAATAGATCGAGAGAAAGGAGAAAGTGTGCTTCCTTCTCTAGTTTACCTCTTTTCTCCTCGCTCCAACTCCTGGTCTCACCTTCGAACTCAATCCTTCTCTTATGCTCTCCCCGCAACATCGACCACTCACGAACTCAACAACTTTCTCATCTCCAGCTCCTCACAAACTCAAGCACACTCCCCTCTCATCATCTCACGAAGTGCACCAACGTTAGAGAGCCCCATTTGATTCTGCCATAAATCTCGCCAAAACCCTAGCATCTGCGATTTCGGAGGCATTGTTGAGGATGAGGGTATAAAAGTACTTTAATTCATATTCACTTGCCTAACGCCATCCCTCACTCCACCCATCTGAAGAAAAAGCGATTTTTGGGATTAAGTGGATATCTGAGAGTCCTAATCTCCAACTAACCAAATCCACAAACTTGGGTCACGTGTATAGGTCAATCGAACATACTCTTAGTTTCTTCCAAAAATTCCAAATTCACTATATGAAGGTTGCAGTTCAGGTGCACCCCCACCCGCCAAGCCAAGCCAAGCCAAGCCAAGCCAACACTAAAACCGGCTACCAACAAGGCAACAACAAAAACAAAAGCCCCAAAAAAAAAAAGAAAGAAAAAAAGTAAATGGGGAAGGAAGAAGATAAATATCCACTGTTAAGAAGCCTGAGTATTACTCTTTCAACAAAAGCCCAAATCAGGGAAATAAACAAAACGACCAGGAAGAAGATTGCATGGATTACCTCTTCTTTCGAGCAGCCACTCATGTCAGGAGCCTGCATGGGAATCACCAGGATTGGTAGTGAACAAACTTAAATAATATACACAAAGATACGTCACACAAGGATAGTCATCAAGAGAGATCCAAAGCCGGAATACTTCTAAATTCTAATCGAATTTAATTAGGTCAACTTACATCTCCGAACACTCCAACTGTAGATCTCCTCAATTGCATCCTATTAATCATTCTGCTGGGGTCCCTCATATAAGCAGATACTTGTTGACTAATATTCTGCAATATAAAGAGACGCAATTAATTCCAAGAGCATTCACATCATTTTATTCATTAATTCTAAGAAGACACAGATCATGAATGTTAGCTGTGTTGTTGACAAACCTGATTTAAAGCTTGAAACTTCCCCTTAAAACCAGCAGCACCAGTTGTCACCTGTGTCTTTCTCTGCCATTTATCTATAGAGTTGTCCCTGAATGGAGCTATCCTGAAAATACAAACTTTAAGTATCTACTTAAATTGATTGAGTAGTGAACAACCTAGAAAAAAAAAAAAAAGAACAATCATTATGAAGGTCCCAAACCTAAAAAATTCCCGCGGAAAAAGTACAAGAAGCAACATGTATGCTACATCAAGCTCTCTGGTGAAATCTAAGGAAGGTTAGAGATATTGACAAAACAACAGCAATCATACTTTCAGAGGTGAACTTCTACCACAGTTTGTTCTCAAAGAACTAGAAGGTGAATCAGTTTGCTTTCTTGCATTTCAAAAGCCTTCTTTAATCAGAACTTTTGAAACAATAAAAGCAGTATTATCATCAACCAGGAAATCAAGTCCAGTCATAGATGTTCAGAAGAGCCAAAATATGCACATAACAAACACCATCCAAAAGTTAGAATCAGAAGAACAACAAGGTTTAAGAAATCGACAAACTTCGCCGAACTTCAGGCGAAGTTTGTCGATGTGCAGGTGAGCGAAGCGAAATTGAGACAGTAGGAAAAATGCAAAACTTCGGACCAACTTCAGTGAACTTCGACCGAAGTTCGAAAGCTTAAGTCGAAGCTTGATGAAACGTGAAGGAAAAATGCATTGTTTTGGCGAAGTTGGGGCAACTTCGACTAAAATGTCGAAGTTGCCCCTACAGGGAATAAAAAAGCTGGAAACGTACCTGGTTGAGTTGTGACAGGCTTCTGTGCAGTTTCACATCTTCATCACACAACGAAGAAAAAGAAGATATGAGAGTGACACTGTCATAGATGAAGAAGAAGCCGAAGACGAAGAAGAAGAAGAAGAAGAGCGAGAGAGAGAGAGAGAGAGAACTAACAGAGAGATCGACGAAGAAGGGAAGAGACGAGCGAGAGGGCTCGGATAGGGGACGGGGGAGAGAGGACAGACAAAGAAGGAGAAGATCCGAGGAAGAGACGAGAGAGGGCTACGAGAGAGAGCAACAACGAATAAGGAGAAGAGGCGAGAGCGAGGGCTCGGAGGAGTCTCGGACACGTGGAGGGGGCGGGGAAGAGGTGAAGAGCAACGAAGAAAAGGAGAGGTCGCGGTCGACTCAACCTGTGAAGACGAAGAAGGGAGAGCAACGAAACACAATATATTTGTGTTTAGGGCATTGTGGGCCTTGACTTAGGCTAAGGAAAAATGTGACTAAGGTGATATAGGCTTTGAGAGCATTTTATTTGGGACCTTAGCTAAGGGTGTTTGTAACTTCATTGTCTACACTACTTAAGTATGTACACTAGACTAGATTTTAAGTGCCTTGGATTGTGCATTTAAAGTGAACTTCCGTGAACTTCCATTGTAGAAGTTAACTTCCTCGAATTAATTCCGAATTTTAAGTTAGCGAAGTCGTAGGTGAAGTCGAAGTTTCGAACCTTGAAGAACATAAATGCAAGCTCAAGGTGTTTACTTCAGTAAATTTATGTTTTTCTTAAGTGTAGAACTTATCAATCAGTTGTTTTCAAATTAATTCTCCTTTTTTTTTTGGCAAAGAGCAAGGAATTGCATTTATAATGAGATCCCTTACATCGATAATACAATATAGAAGCCTGATCTCCACGAGAACAACGGTGGCAAGATGAAATCTCATCGCAACCCACCATCTGAGGCCTCTAAGGCAGTTGATGGGGGAAAATGTCGGCTAAAACCAGAAGAGAGTCGTGACAAAAGGGTAGACGACCCTCAAAAAAGGAAAAACATACAACACTAACTAAAAAAAACTAACTTCTCCCAAGGCAAAGTTTCAAAAGAAATCATTAGCGAAGCCACATCAACCACACGCATGCGGGACTAGATCTAACCAAACAACCAAAAACCTTAGAACCTCGACCCAAAGGAGTGAAAAACGAAAAAAATGGTCGGATGTGTTCCCTAAAAAAGATTGGCGTTCGAGTACCACCATCACCAAGACGTCATGATAAGGTCCCACATAGAGTCTTGTAGAGTTAGTTAGTGGGGAATATTATAAATAAAGATAGAGAAATATTGTAAGGGCATTCAGTACATTCGTCTTGGTTTAGAAACTCATTTGAGTTCTTAGAGAGTCCAGCCTCTTGAATGTTGTTGGATTACTTATACTGTGGTTCAGTTCAGCAATAAATCTTTTCTTCTTCACGATTTTGTTATTTTTATCTCTTATTTGTTAACTCAACTCAACTCAACAAAGGTTCAAGGTTCTATCATTGGTATCAGAGCACACAATCGATTTGTAATGACAACTACATTGGATGTAAGTCCGGTTCTAGGAGAGACGAACAATAAGAAGATCCCAACTATGGAGGATCGATCCTTGACTTGTTGGCGGATGTGAAGCGATTCCTTCGAGTTTGGAGAACAAGACTTCGGCTCGCCTCAACCTATAGTGGCGGCCTTGCCAATCGCCACCATCAAGCCTTCCTCTCTCACGAGCATGCCTCTAAAGATGGAAGAAATTGACAATCAAATCATAGTGGAGTTGAAAGAGGAGTCGTTTGAAGTGAAGAAACAATTGCTCGAAGTCAGATCTGAGGTGAAATCAGAGATTCGAGGGTTGATGTTGAAGATCAAAGAGCCACTCCATCATCTTCGCGTTGACGCGTCGAAGGTCTCGAGGGTTCAACAAATCAGGGAGTTCAAAGGAGTTAAACTCCCAGATCCGCTAGATTCGACATTGTTGGGGGACGATTCGAGCACCTGTTGGACAAATCCAACCCCTTCACCACCACTGCGACCACGATTTATCTCCTACTGGATTTCCCTTCCAAACCCACCAGAGCTAGCCGTGCTTCGAGAGTGCTTGACTCGTGCAGCGTTAGATCCCTCCTTGGCCATCGCCAAAATCTTTTTGGATGCTGCGCTTCTCCGCGCTCCACTCATCGTCGTCGGTAAGGGTGGTGCGACAAAGGTTATCATTTCAACCCCAAGCAAGGATGCCCCCATGTTCGTGGTTGGTGTCAATGAGAAGGAGTACAAGCCAAACATTAATGTTGTCTCTAATGCTAGTCGCACTACAAACCTGTCTTGCTCCCTTGGCAAGGTTATTAATGACAGATTCGGAATTGTTGAAGGTCTTATGACCACTGTCCACTCTATCTTGCTACTCAAAAGGCGTTGATGGACCATCAAACAAGGATCGGGGAGGTGGAAGAGCGCTTCATTCAACATCATTCCTAGTAGCACTAGAGTTGCCAAGGTTGTTGGAAAAGTGCTGCCATCCCTTAATGGGAAGTTGATTTGGAATGTCCTTTCGTGTTTCCCACAATTGATTTCTCGGTGGTACATCTCACTGTAAATCCTGTAGAGCATTTGGTATTCACAACAATGCTCATTGTGTTTGTGGTCACCACTTCTACTATGTAAAAAGTGATTGAGTATGTTATCTCTGATCCTACAATTGTTCTTCCTCATCATTTTTGGACAAGTTATTGATCACTTACATCCAATCACTACTACATTTTTTATGGCAATCTTGTTGTGGTCTACATATGAAGGAGTTTTTCATGTTGCCTTCAATGTGTTTGAAGAAATATCTGCTAACTTGAGTATTGCTTCTATGAAGTCTTTTCCCCTCATTTTTCCTATTACCAGTGATGGGGATCTTCATCACATTCTTTTTGACTTTCATTACATGGGTCTTACTTTGTTCGGGTAGCTCGTGGATTTCTCTTTGACATTGGAGTGGGTTAGTCTGCTATTCATTCTTGATGATGATATGGTCCAAGGGGAGTGGGGCCTGGCTTGCACAGTTAAGACAACTGCCTTCAGTTTGGTCATGCTTCTTCAATTTTGGACTGATGTAACTACCAGTATGGCTTAGTTGAGCATCAGGTTAATGAATGGTGTAGGTTGTTATTTAGCTGCAAGGTTCATATGGATCCTAGCATGGTCGTTTCCTTGCACTCATTCATGTACCTCCCACCACGAGGGTTCACGTTCGGGCATATCTATCTTCTACGGTGATCACTTCTTTAGCTATCACCTTGAGGACAAGGAGGATTTTAAAGGGGGGAGTAATGATAAGGTCCCACATAGAGTCTTGTAGAGTTAGTTAATGGGGAATATTATAAATAGAGATAGAGAAATATTGTAAGGGCATTCAATACATTTGTCTTGGTTTAGAAACTCATTTGAGTTCTTGGAGAGTCCAGCATCTTGAATGCTGTGGGATTGTTTGTACTGTGGTTCAATTCAGCAATAGATCTTTTCTTCTTCACGATTTTGTTGTTTTTATCTCTTCTTTGTTAACTCAACTCAACAAAGGTTCAGGGTTCTATCACATCACTCTTTCACGGTCGAGCACCTGAAATCTGAAACCACACTTTATCATTCTACTCCCTGCGACTGAAGTTATAGGCAAAAGGAGGGTCATAGGCTTGCTACGCCGAAAACCCGACAACGACTTAACTACCACCAGCTGCAACAAAGGGAATTAGAGGGGAAAGAAAAGGATGGGAAAAAGCGAGGTAGAAAGAAGAGAGGGGAGATGGGGACACAAGGGAAGGGTCGCAACTCACAGGGGTAGGCACAAGCGTCGCGGCGGCATCGGCAACTTCACATTTACGACAAAGGGGGAAGAAGAAAAAGCAAAGGCCGAGAAAAAGAAGGCAGCAAAGAGGAGATAAGAGGGGCGAAGAATGTCGATAACCAAGCCCTCTCCCTTTTCCATCGTCACCACTCCACCTTCAACCTCGTACTCTCCTTCAAAGGCTCCAAATCTAGAAAGAAATGGCTAAGATTTGGGAAGAAATGAGAGGAAAGAAAGGGGAGAGGGAACAAAAGAACAAAGACGAGCTCAGTTGAGAAAGGGCGGCAGTGGTGGTGCCATGGAGGGGGCCGTTTAGAGGGCCCGGCCAGCAGCCGTAGCCGCCGGCCAAGCAGGGAGGACAAGAAGACGAAACTTAGGGTTAGGTTTTCTTTTTTTGGTAACATAGCTCTGCGACGTGCTAGCTCACATGGATTCACCACATTTGACATAGTTAATTCTCTTTTTTTTTTTTCTTTTGTAACCTTGTCCATGCTTATTTTTTATCATTACAATAACAAGTTTGAGCTCTTCGGAAATCTATACCAAAATTAACATAGTAACCTAATCTCGATGATTGAAGCAGGTTCTGTATACAAAATCCCTACTCTATTGGTCAATACTATATGGTATCACATGCCATAAACATTGAAGATAAGTGGCATATTTCGATTCTTCCAACTAGCCAAATTTAATTAACTTTAGTATAAAAAAAAAAAAAAAAAACGCATACATAGAAATTGAAAGAAAAAGCACTTAGAAGCCGAATTACCTGGAATGCAACTGTTGAATCTGTAACCATTCTTCATTGTCCTTACAGCTTATACTATCTACTTCCTCTGATTCTCTACTTCTTTTCTTGATCCCTTCACGAAGAGAGAACAAATAAAAACAAAGGAATCAATTCATATAATTCAATATCTTGAGCACAATCCTAAAGGAGAAAAACTCATCTTACCGCCTCCATTATATAACCCATGATCATTTATAATCATAGCACTAAATCGAGCACAACGGAAGAGTTTGATCCATGTAGAGACCCCAATTAATTTGGGACTGAGGCTATGGTGGTGGTGGTGGTGTTGTTGTTGTTGATCATTTATAATTGTATACTTTTCATTCTTTTATAAGAAATAAATAGAAGTGTATGTGTGGGTGGCGGGGCGTATGTGTAAAAATGATCAACCGGTAGTCATAAAGTGAAGCAATATATGTATATAAGTTGGATCTTTATAACAGCACAATGATAGGATACATAATGATGATAGCAGTTACAACTTACAAACACAATAAAGCAATATCGCGAGCTAACATGCATAAAAATGATTAACAGGTAGTTAACAGTGAAGCAATTCCACATGCTCAGTATATATTCTAACCAGCTCATGCTTTCAGAGTCATAAATGCATAAAAAAAAATGAAAAAAAAACCTATGATTTTTACCAAATGTGTGGAAGACGTGATATGAATTGTACCGCTAACTATTAAGAGCTTCCTTTTTGGTCAATCCAAATCACACACTCACCTTGTTTAACCACATGTAGAGTATATAATTACTTTGCCACGAGGAAACAAAATGTTTGATGCCAAAACATCTTGAGGTGTCTTATGGTGCCTTTCCAAATAATTAAAAAAAAATTCAAACAAATGCAAGCACTTGTGTACCACAACATATTTGAATAGCCGTTTACTACATTCAAGTGCCTAGAAAGTAACAAGAAACTTGGAAATACTTTAAGAGACTTTCTCAATCAATAGGTTTACAGCATAAATAGCAAATTAGTTTCCTGATGCTTTAGTATATTGGCATGCATTTCAAATTTCAATATATACTTGGCATAATTTCATAGTTAAACTCAACCCAACAAAGGCCTCTTTACCCAGTCATACCGGCTGGATCTGCTTCCCCCATCCCAATCTACTGTCTATAAAAGGCTGCATCCAAGTCACATCAGAAGCACGCTGCACGCATGCCTTTCTTAATATTTTTTTACAATGTTATCTTAGGTCTTCAAACATTGTCGTACGTAATTCCCCTAATTTGCACATTATTTTTTTTATTGTACATACCCAAACGGACCAGACCATATTAAGCAATATTCTCTTTTCTATTTCCAACTCCTACCATTTGTCTATATTTGTTTGTTCTTAGTCAACCAAATGAGCAAAATGTTGTAGCTGCAGTTCAACATTTTAATAAGATCGATCAGAACTAATCCCTATAACGCCAGTCCTAAAGTTTCCTTCACGTTTAGGATCTGATAATAGTAAATTATTTTTATAGGAAATGCAAACGTAATACATCAGTCCCCTTGTAAATTATGTAAGAGGATATCCAAATAAAGTCATAACTACTGGAAACTTACAGAACAACAACATAAAGCCAGAATCCCATGTCAGTTGGAGCCAAAAACAACTGAATAGTTACATGATTATTTTAATTTAATCTACCTCCAATATCAGCTGAACAGCAATTTCTCTTTCCAATATTTCTCAAGGATTCTAATTTTAGGGTATTAATTGAGGATTTAGTTTAAACATAACTCAGAGCTTTACTTCCCATCTTAGATATAAATATAACGAACAAACCATGAACATCTACAGCATAAGCAAAATCTTCCTTTCTCTCCATGTTAAACAATTCAAGTAATATCAGAAAACATATAAATCCTTCATCCTTCAACTTCAACGAACCTTTCTTCTGCATAAATTTGATATAACTTATTCTTATTTATTTAATTACAACTATTTGTTTCAAAGAAAAGCTTAGAGCTTAGTTCATTAAGCATAAAGACCACCTAACGTTTATAATTCAGCATTAGGACATTCAATTTGCTCTTTTTCTTCCTGCAACTTCAACGAACCTTTCTTCAGCGTAAACTTGATATAATTTATTCTAATTTATCTAGTTTCAACCATCTGTTTGTAGAAAAGCTTGGTTCATTAAGCATCAAAGACAATCTAAGACTTATAATTCAGCTTTTGGACATTCAATTTGCCATTTTTCTCCATGTTCAAAAAAAAAATTGGTAGCAAGGATCTGCAGGCTTATGAATCACCAAGCGTACCAAGATGGAGCTGCTAGTAACCAATTGTTGGCCCTGGAAGCAATGAACAAGGTTACCTAAGTGTCTCCCGTTTGCAGCAGCAAGTTTAGGATATGAAGAGCTACTTTAAAATAAATAAATAAATAAAAATACAAGTTACCATAAAAACAAGTTAACTAAAAGCACTGTGATAGCAGATCTCCTAAAGGAGCGTTACAAAGCATGCTTTCAGACTTTCATTTTCATTGCAAAATGAAATAAAGGATCCATGTCATACCATTTGCAACTTGACGAATAGACAGGTTTTCTCAAGCAAAGCCTGTGAGAAAAAAAAAGCAAGGAAAATTTGATCAAATAGGAATAAAAAAAATGTAGTAAATGCTTGCTAAGCACTGAGGTCAAATAATTTGTCAGTTCTCAGTAATGCCAATTTATTAAAAAAAAAAAAAAAGGTAAATACCATTATATATACCTCATGTAGTTCTGCTAAACTCTCTAAAGTCTGCTTGGAGGAGGTTATCAAGTCTGAATATGCCTTTTGAACTGTTTCATCTGAATCACAAAATGACGATCTAACTGGTTCCTGGAAGAAATGTGCCATCATTTGACCCACAAACTTTGAAAAATAATAATTTACCTGCAAGAACTCTGGCAGTTTTCTGGAAACTATTAGCAACTGGCGCATACCTGTGGCAACTTATTTGAACTTGAAAACACTTTCTGCAACAAGATCCGGAACTCCAACGACTTGTCCCACAGAGCCTTATAAATAAATGAAAAAGAACGGAGATATGTTATTTATGAATGATTGAGAACTTGTGGAGAGAACTTAAAATCAATCATACTAAAGAAACGAAATTGACAATAAGAAAAAGAAACATTAAAATGTGTAATACAACCAAAGGTTTTCACGAAATGAAGATACAGTAGATGCAACCAATGAACTATGGATAAAACATATCGCGCATTGGCAAACACTCCTCAAAGCACGTAAATGAAAATAACAAGTTGTACCTTTTGGTTCTTCACTGACTGACCCTTTAGAACATCTTCATCTTTATGACGCTTTAGATTCTTCAGAATATCTCTGGAAAAGAAAAAAGAAAAGAAAGACTAATTACCAAATCACAAAGGACTACAAAAGATACATAATTTATGCAAATGCAAGATGTGATGCATGTGGTGTCTCAGATAAAGAGAGATCAAATAGACAAGTGGGTGGTAGAGATTTTTGAGTTGTTTGGCTTTGTTAGTAAGAACTGTAATATTAAATGAAAAACTGTAATATTAAATGAAGAACTACTATTCTACTCCATAAATTTGCAGTAAATCCAACCGAAAACACACAAACTACCGCGACACCATCCGAAGGCAACAAACCCCACCCTAAATCTTCTGCTCTCCAAGAGGTGTGGTGTAGTTGTTTAGAAGAAAGCCTTAGTACTATAAGGCACAAGTGATGGGTTCGATTCACATCAACTACATTATTTCTCTTTCGACCTCTGGGTTAGTGGAAGGGACGATCTCCTAACCTTGAGGAATTAGTCGGGTCCACCATCGGTCGAGTGTCGGCGGCGGTGGCTCAAATACCCTCGGCTATACAAAAACAATAAGAAAAAATATTACATAAAGTTTCATGATAATTCATACTGCTCCTCATGGCGAAGGTTCATGCACTCCTTCTCAAGCTCTTCCATCTCAGCGTCCTTTTGGGCATCATTGTCCCTCACATTGGCCTCTTCGACTTCTTCTTCATCTTCATTTACACGCTCATTGTCGTCGCCATCATCATTATCTTCGCCTTCTTCTTGTTCTTCAGTCTCAGCGTAGTCACCATTTTCTTCCCCTTCCTCCTCTAGTTCCTGCACCATAACGCTTAATTCAGAAACTAAGAAAGGAAATTATGGCAGAATACGTGAATGAACAAGTGCACATAAATCAAACAATCGATAGCAATAACCATTTCACTTTCTGGATCACTGTCTTCTTCTGAATTAATGCCCTGATCTGCCATTCGCATTGAGTTACCCATTAGAACTGGTACAATCCAACAACTAGCTTGCAGCCTTTCAAAAAAAAAAAAATCACTTCTCAAGATTAGATTTCGATTGGAATGAATAAAAGAATGCTAGATGCAGTCACAAAAAGTTCAATAGATATGCACAGTTTTTACTAAACTCGCTCAGCTGGTTAAATCAGAGCCACTTATTAAGACAAAACATCTTCATTCACGGTAAAAAATCTAAAAATCTTGTTATTTGTCAAACAAGCATATTAATTGTACAACAGAACGAACATATGATTCCATCACCAATGAAGTGTTCTATGATACAAAATTCAAATACAAAGTACCCACAAAACTCACTGAAGAGTTAAAGCACCACGAACCGGAGACTTTAGGGTTTGTTGAGCATTGAGAAGAAGGGAGAAGGGGCAGCAAATCGACAACGCGAAGGAGAACAGAGAGTCGACGAAGGAGGAGGACGGTGCAACGAAGAAGAAGGAGAAGGGGCGTGACTCGGGGAGGGCTCGCCGATGGAGGAGGACCGCAATGAGGGTTTGTGCAAGCTGTCGAACGAAATAAAGGGCTTTGGGGGTGTTTTGTTGGGCTGTTTTGTTTGAGATCTTGGTGACTATATGTTGTACACAAGTTTGTACACTAACCTTATCTAGTCTTAGATTGTGCATTGTGATGCATTTTTATTGATTGATGAAGAGCTGAAACTTGTTCAGGCTTTTAAGTGTTACAATATTACTATATCTTTTCTTTTTTCTTTTTTTGAAAATGTTACAATATTGCATTTTAGTTGGATTTTTTTTTTTGAGTAACCGTGGGTATCTAGACACTTTGTCTGACTAGTCTCACAGGCCCCTGGGATTGCGAAAAGAGACTATTAGTGGCCCGACGTTTGGTTGTCTTGGGGAATCGAAACCAAGGTTGTGCGCCTAACCCACACAACCTCGTCCTCGGCTAGGGATGAAATTGGGTAGGGTAGGGGATGGGGACCTCATTCCCATACCCATACCTACTAAAAAATTTATCACTCATACCCGTACCCGTACATCTGGGAATGAATTCTCATACCTATCCCCATACCCATCAAATCCCTCGGGTATGAGGAATCCCCATGGATAAAATGTTTTACCCATTTCATTCTCTATCGGGGATCCTTGTGGGGATTTTCATGGGGATTTTTGCGGAGATGGGGAATCCTCGTGGGAAATTTTTTTATCTCATTCCATTCCCCATTAGGGATCTGAGTGGGAATTCTCAAAAAAAAAAAAAAAAAAAATTGTAGCAAATAAGGTGTCAAATATACATACATAACAATAATGTAGTGATACAAAAAAAAAAACAGTAATGTCAATAAGTTACATATTCATAACATGTATGTATAAATATAAACTATATATAAAGTCAATAGCACCAAGAGCCCCCCAAAAAAATAAGATGATTCTATAAAATAAGGTTTTGCAATTTTTCTCATTTGATCCTATTTTTTAGTACTTTTGATCCTAAAATTCCAAAATATAAATATAATTGCAAACAATTCAAAACAAAACATATAGTTATTAATTAACCAAATAAATTAAAATAATAAATCTCATTAAGGGGTTTTTTGTTATATGTCTGAGTGTTTCAAAATGGAAACTATGCAATATTTATATATAAATATCATATGGTATATATAAATAATAAATATCATATGATGTATAAATTGATATATGCGTGGGTATCCCTGTGAAGATTACCCGTGAGGATCCCCGTGGGGATCTCTGTGGATGTATTTTATTACCCATACCCGTACCTATACCCGTGTGGATATGAAATTTTGTACCCATCCCCATTCAAAATCTTAATACACGTACCTGTTAGGGTAAATCTCCATCACTCGTGTGTATTCCTCTACCCATTTGCATCCCTATCCTCGGCCTTACCACTAGGCCACACCGTACGGGTTCATTTAGTTGAACTTTTTGTATTTCTACACCAATTCGATTCACATAAATAATTTTTATATGACTACACCAATTTTATTCATATAAATAACTATTTTAAACACTTGTTTTGTGATTATTATACATTATTGTTGTATTATTAAGTATATTTCTAACATCTCTATGGAGAAACTCTAGTATTCTAGCATTTAAAGTGAAATCCTATAAACTTTCATACACCGTGAGTTTTGATCAAACTTCTATTGTCGAAGTTAACTTCTTCGAATTAATTCCGAATTTTAAGTGAGTGAAGTCATAAGCAAAGTCTAAGTTTCGAACCTTGAGTTACGACAAACATTTTTTTCAAACGGGTAGTGAGTAGTAAGAAATCAGGTAAATAGATTGATCCATGCATACATGCAAAACTAAAGTAACAAATAAAAGTGGTTAACAATGATATAAAAGATACGTGTCGAAATCAACGAGATATCGACAAGATTAATTGGAGTTTTCAATGCAATACAACAATTAGATAATCAGTTTGATGATTAAACAGCTCTAGTGTAATTGTGGCTGCCTTAATTATAATGAGTTGTGTTTGTACCCTACCGGTAAAACCCAACCCTAGAAGCCCTGAACTTTGTAAGTTTTGAAGGATATACAACGAATCGCATATCTGAACGAATGAGAGTGAAGATCAAACACTACACATATTTTATACATCTGGATGAAAAGAGCAATGGAGAGAGGAAAAAAAAAAAAGATAAGAGGCCGAGGAAAATAGATGGTAGTTTAGTTATATTGCCCAATCTAATGCCCCAAAGAGGTGTGGTGCAACAATAAGGAAAATAGCACTTTAACTCTGACCAAGGCAGAGATCATGGGTCGGATTTTTGGCAGCTACATTATATTTCTTTGGTTTCTCCAAAGTTATGGGGTTGGGGCGCTCTACTAACTCTCATGGAATTAAACGAATCAAAGTAAAGAGGGGCTGAAAAATATTCGGACACCCACGATTATCAAAATATATTGCCCAATCTAATGAAAAAATAGAGAAAAGTCCCAATCTTTTTTTTTCCCAGTGCAGAAGCCCCAGAATCCAATCGACAGTAGGGTTCCGACTAATCTAGAGTCGAGCCATACCGGATCCCTTATATGAAGCAAATTCTCCCAACAATTCATGTTCTCGCTTAAACGACTCGGAGCGAGAACATGAATTAGTCATCTAGGGTTTGTAAAGGTTGAATATAATCAAACACCCATTTCACAGTACCCACAAATTCAAAGCATTTTCACCATTTGCATCAAAATTAGGGCTTCTAATCCACAAGAAAACAATCAACCAATCCATTCTAGTTATAACTCATTAGTGATCAATTCAGAGCAAACTAGACTCATCAATCAAGTAATAACTCATCAAAAGTATAGTCTTTTGCAGAATGAAACTTCAGATCAAAGCATTGAAACATCCACCAAAATCAAAACCCTAGACTATTAAATTCAATAAAATCTTACTGGGAGAAGGTCGATCGATTGCGAGTGTCTGCGTTTTCGATCACTTGCGCGTTCGCGAGTGCGATTAGAGAGAGACGGAATCGGGAGTGAGGAGATGTGCGGGCGAGGGACGTTAGGGCACGGGCACGCACTTGCTAGTTACGATACCTCGGTCGGACGCGCACCACCGTCGATGCGCCTCACGATGTGTGCAAGTGGTAACCTACTTTGAAAATTTGTTCTAAATAAGGTGAATGCTATGTGCACGTAACAAGGGAGGTGGCTCAATACTGACTGTTAGTTCATAAATTGAGTTGGTTGTCAGGAACAATCACACAAAACAAAAAAAAAAAAAAAAAGATAAATCGATAAACAAATCAAACAAAAAATCATTTTTGTGGGCCACCCGATAGCTGAGTCAGTTGCGTGTTGTTGATGCGTGCCTTTATTGGGGCGTACTAGCATTTTCCTAAAAAGCTTGATTAGAGCAATTTCAATCTTGCTAAACATTTAAGGGACATACGTCAAAATGGAAAGATATGTGAGAGGTAGTGAGTTCGACTTTTACTAATTAAAAAAAAAAACATTTAGTGGACGTATGCCAAAGTATTTTTGGTGAAATGAGGAAGACATTACTTATGAAAGACAAGCTTTGAGGAGGTCGTAGGTTTGACTCTCGTCGATTAACCTAACTCGCCATAGTAAACATATATAACTTAGATAGGTTTCAACGTGCACCTAGTCTCTATATGTTCTATAAAAGCATATAGAGCCTAGATGAGTTCAAAGGGCTCACATAACTTTTACAATTCGTAGTGGACCTCAATTATTATACTAACACGAATAACGGACTTGATAAAGTATTATACCGAAAGGTCTAGCATTTATTTTCTTATTTTAGTTCAAGAATGAATTAAAAAAAAAAAAAAAAAAACCACTTTTACCTTTTACGTGGTTGCCAAATGGCACTAGCCCAAATGTATCAAATGCCTATATTATAGGCAAAACCATTAAGTATTGAGGGCCGCTAAGGGCACCCCACCGTTTAATGAGGGCACCCGGTTAATGTGGGCACAAACCGATTTACCAGGGCACCCAAAAATTGACCCGAAATATCGAAAACACCCTCGTGGAAATCCCGCCGCACCCCACCACCCCCAGTACCACCTTCACCGATCTTGACTCGAAGAACCCATTTGGTTTGAACCAGAGCCAGTGAGAGGAATCTCCGAAATCGTGTCTCGCCTTGTGTTTCTCCTTCGGTTTACGGCTTTTTGCGGTTCGTAGGTCGTGGTGTGAGCCGATTTCGTCTCCAAGTTAGGGTTCGGTTGAAGTTCGTCGAACACACATTATTTGCGCGAAATCGCTCGGTTGAAGGTACGTTTTTAGTGTAATTAAGTTACATTTGGTAGAGTAGTTGTGATTTGCAGTGGTGGTTTGTTCAATAGTTAAAAAAATGGGAATTCGCGGTTCTCGGCCACACAGGCCAGAGAATGTGCTAACTGTCTCGGCCAAGCATGGCCGAGAGAGAAGCTACATTTTGGGAAGTAGAAGTCTCGCCACAAAGGCCGAAAAAGCTCACAGTGGCTCGGTTACGCATGGCCGAGAGTACTCTAGTTGTCTCGGCCGAGATGTGACGAGAGCTAGAATTAGTGCTAGGTAATGTGGTGGCGGTGGTGTACAACCGAGAATTTGCTCATACTCTCGGTTGTACACGGCGAGAGTGTTAAAGTAGGCTCGGGCGTGATTGGCGGAAACGAGCAAGGAGAATTGAAATGGTCAAGCAATCTCGGTGGTGCATAAGCGAGACATTTTCATTGGACTCGGTTGTACCTGCCGATATATTGGAGGAATTGTCGGTCATGGGTGCCGAAAATATGGGTTGTTTGACGGACTGCTTGACCGAGACATCGAAATGGATGAATTTGAACATTTTTTTTTGTAAATTTTTTTTGGGTTTTGTTCCATGCGCTTATATGTTGTAATTTTTCAGGTATGGCTCGTCCGAAGTCTGCGGTGACTAGGGAGGAAATTTGGAGTTGAGGTCTCGAGGCCTAACCAGGGGCGAGGTGGCGGAGACCCCGACGACATCGTGACCTGGAAAGAGAAAGAGAAGGAGAATGAGGATGTTAAGGGCAAGGCGAAGGTAGATGGTACTCTTGGAAGGTTACATTTGCACGATGAGGGTTCGACCCTCGATGCCGGGCGACTGAGGATCTTGTTCTTTGCCCAGGGAAGAAGAGGGGCATGCATCGAGTCTAGTAGCGATGACTCTTCGAGAGGCGGGGAACACGATAGAAACATATCGTAATGTGGGCGGGGAGCGATAGTGGTGGAGGCGGCCATGATGAAGGAGAGCCGAAGTGCTGTTGAAGCGCGTGCTCCATTCCCCGGTGGTCCTATAGACGGGGCGTTGTTGAAGAGCTTCAAGGATCATGTGGCTTTATCTATTTGGAGCAATGAGGTAATTTCAATTTCATTGAACGGATTAACTTAATACTCATGGTCTTCACATAATGACGAGATGTTTTTACATTTGCGGGAGCGGCCCGTTCTTAAGTGTATCAATCACGGAGCTCAAATACAAGAATGGGATTTACAGTCGTGCCACCCGGACACGGCGGGACTTCAGAAGATTATTCAGCGTTCCGGGTTGAATACGCTCATAGACTGCTCATACCGCAAGGCCAACAAGGAGGTGATCTCTGCATTTGTGGAGCGGTGGCAGCCGGAGACGAACACATTTCACCTACCTTTTGGTGAAATGTCTCTCATTAGAGGATGTCAGCTTCCTCCTGAAGATTCCTGTGACGGGCAAAGTTGTTGCAGTGGAGAACTTTGCGAGGTACACGGAGGAATCTCGCTCGGACGCTATCAAGATGGTCTCGAACCTACTTGGGGTTAGCGTCGAGGAGGCTGAGGAGGAGGTGAATATCAGCAAGGGGCTCACAGTGCGCAAACATTGGTTGAAGAGTCGATGGTGCCCCAAAGCTGGTTCGAGACCCAGAAATTATCCTCCTGTGGATGCACCGCCCGAGCGTACCTGTTGTACATGTTGTCCTGCACTCTTTTTGCCGATAAGAGTGGGTCTCGGGTGTCGATCGCGCCGCTGAAGCTTCTTGAGGACTTGGACGACGTAGGAAACTACGCATGGGGTGCGGCTAACAGGCGCATTGGCCTACTTGTATCGACACTTGGGGTCCGCCACAAGGCTGCAAGTGTCTCAGATTGATGGCTACCTCACATTGCTTGAGGTATTTTAGTGAAATAGACTTAATTTTCATTTTGTATTTCAATTAGGCTAACTTGCAATTGTGGACTAACTAACATTGTATGTATTTGCAGGGATGGGTGTACGACCATTTCAAACTTGGTCTGGCCACACCTAATGCGAAGTACATGGACTACGTGCAACCTCGTGTCTCCAGATGGATTCAAAAGTACGAGACGGTGGCGAATGTTGACAAGGTCGGGGCCATTAGGAGAACCTTGGATAGGTTGCGCGCAAGTGAGGTGAGATGGTTATCCATATCCTCTGATGATTGATGTTTTAGTAATTTTTTTTTTTTGCTAACAATGGTTGTTGTATTTGTTGCAGGTCACTTGGGACCCATATGTGAATTTCAGGGAAAATGGCGTTGTGCACGCGACGACCTTTTACAATGGGACGATCAAGTACATGGATGTGGTGGAGCCCTACCACCCGGAGAGGATTCTGATACAGTTTGGCCATGTGCAATCTATACCAGATCCTCCGTACCGTCCATTGGAAGCACACCGAGGCCCATCTGCGAACAAGTACTCCGTCAAGTATGGGTTCCAACAAGACAATTGGGAGCGATGGAGGAACCGTTTGTTGGCTCCTGAAGTACTCTGGGCGAGAAGGAGAATTTGAGTTTTTGGCTACACCGGACTACGCCTTGGTTCCTCAAAGTGTCTCATCCCATTATCGCAATCGAGCTTTGAGGACCATGACATGGTCGCCACAACCATTGCAGACAACGAGCTACTTGAGGTATTGAAATGGTTATATGTATTATGCATTTATTATTAATTTCGATATGTTTTACATTGACACTAACCCGATTTTTTTCATCAGCGTAATAGGCGAGCGTTGGACGCGGCGTTGCGATGGATGTACCTCCCGCCGGAGGTGTGTACGATTGAGTCGGCGAGGACAATGGCGAGTGACATCGTCAACTTTCTTTCGGGGGAGGAGTATAGGTCCCACCCCACGAGTACGACTCGCGACCGCAACTTTAGCACAACCGCAACATCCGGCCCCTACCGAAACGAGTCCGAGCGGTCCCAAACATGGTAGCACGTCCACACACTCCACCCCGGCCACGCAGCCCGCCACGGTCGATGCTCGCCCTCCGAAGAGAATGCATGGGAAGGAGTATCAAAGGAAGAATTTGAAGAAACCCAAGCAATGATCGTTTTGCGGAGGGATAGACATTTGTATGGCATTCTTTGAGTTTTATGAGGTTTGCGGAGATGTTTTTATGACAATTTGTAATGTTTGACGAGTACTTGTTGTGTTGCGCTTATATGGTGCGTATTGACTACATGATTTACGACATTTTTAAATGTTTGATGAGTACTTGTTGCTGTTGACGACATTTTTATGACGGTTTATAATGTTACATTGCCTATCGTTCTATTTTGGTATTTTTTTGTTCTAGGATACTTGTTTTTTTCGATTATGAGGGTGTCCGGTCAAGCAGTGGCCGACAATCATGTGCAATTTTCGCATCTTGAACAACCGAGACAAATACAGATTCCCCGGTCTTACCGGCCGAGAATGTCGCTGATTCCAAGTATTTAAATATGTGTCGGTTCGATAAGGGCTAAGTCCCTATCGGTAACGAACACGTCGAAAGCTTAGCCACCCATCCAATATGGATCTCAAGTTCTCAAGTGCCCAAACATAATTCTCATGACTCTCTCGATGATAAGAATGCGAACCCAACGGAGAACGTCAAGTGCGTAGAAGTGATGCCAACAATCTCCAACAAAAGCATTCGGTACCTATTTGTCTTGTACGTGCAATCCATCAAAATAAGCGATGGGAAACACCTTAGCAACTTTATTGAGTCGGGATGTGACCAAAATAACTCGGTGACAACATTCGTAACGGGATGCTTCCTATGCCATGACATCCACTTATTCTTCTCCAATATGTGCAACAGGTTGTTGCATTTGAGTCCTCCCACCCGCATCCTCATTTCGGACTTTTTGTCTTGCATTATATATTGTCCTCATTGTCGATACGTTTCTAACATCTCTTTGCTTCAACGTATTTAGGATGTCTCTTGGCTTCACATTCCCTTTGTCATTTGCACCACAACTTCCTGCTCCCCTTATCCAATCTCCGGCAAATGAATGGCCGTCCAAGTTTTTTTGCGGGCTCGTGATTGTGCCTCCCACATATAACGAGTTACAAACCACAAGGAGTCGAGCATTTTCCTTTACGTTGATAAGGAAAGGGCATCCACATTTCTTGGTACCGGTTTGAGTCCTCGCCGTTTCCTCTTCTTCTTTTACATTTCTTGGTTTCGAAGCAATTTTTGCCGCTTTACCCTTCCCAAACTCTTTGTGACATTCCCCTATATGTCATAGACCTCTCACAGTGCAAGTTTCACCCTTCCCCGCGCTTAATGCCCCGGCGTCGAGTGCTTTGTCACTAGCACAAACATGTTCTCACGGCCTATCATTTGAAGCCATGAAACAGCCTGGCTCTCTAGAGATGGGAAGGGCCTACAAGGTGTAAACGTGTCCTTGTAGTCCGGAAATAGGGTACAAACCGCATTACCTGCAATACAAACAGATCGAACAGTGTAACATTATAATCAACCAAAATGTACAAGACAAACACAAAAAGACCCAAAAACAGTTCTCGGTTGTACTGGTCCGAAACTTTCTTCGGAATCTCGCTCACGTACGACCGAGAGTTACAGAGTACTCTCGGTTGTACCATTCGTGACCTACGTACACCTCTCGGTCCTCTATGACCGAGACATCACCATACATCTCGGTCCTGCGAGGCCGATACAATCGCGCACATCTACAGAAACTTCGGATAACCGCATAAAAAACACAATAAATTTGCAAAATTACCGTGAGTTCGACCTCCTCTTGCACAGTAGCAGTACAATCCTCCATTATATAGTGGAAACAAGTTCGGATTTGAAGAAATTACCAAACCCTACGTTGACAAACAAATCATCATTTTCACAGTTTTACACAACTAAACAGTTCTAAAAAACCATCATATGGTTGTCAAACATTGTTACCTCGCTGTCGGATGATGTCAATCCGCAAGAATCGATCAACGCTCGCCAAACGCAATGTGGCTTTGTGGTTCAACCTTGTGGTGGGGTGCCTTTTTTTCTTTGTCAAAATGATTTGTGGGGTTTGAATCGCTATATATACAAGGGCAAAATGGTCTTTTCCAGTTTTGCTGGAATTTTTACAAATACTTTGGGTGCCCTCATTAAACGGTGGGGTGCCCTTAGCGGCCCTCTTAAGTATTTGGGGTACTTAATTGGTTTTGCCTATAATGTACATATTCGATGATTCGTAATGGTAAGACGAAGTCGTGAGTTCGACTCCTAAAAAAAAAAAAAAAAAAAAAAAACTTTGAGGGACACATTTGACACGAATTATTTGAAGTAGTTAATTGGTTTTGTATATAATATACATAGTTGAAATTTAGTCCTCCCAAAAAAAAAAAAAAAAAAAAAAACACAAAATTCAAGGACTAAATAATGCGCTTTGTTTTGTATTTTCTTTTTGTATATGAAAAAGATTAAAAGCTAAGGTGACTCACATTTGACACACTTTTGTTAGTGTCCCTTAAATATATATCAATTTAATTGTATGTTTACAATAATTGATGCATAAATCAAGGGGCACCATCACAGTGTATGTCAAATGTGCTTGTCCAAAGAGCATCGATAATTTTCCTTTTTGTATATGTTGATGTAGAAGTTATGCTAATTTTAATAAAGATTCTTTTTTTGACAAACGAAGTTCGATTTACTTAAATAATCTTTATCATATTGAAAGGACATCAGAGATTGCAGCATACATTGTTGTCCAACATTTTCTTTTTCATTTTTGTTGACTGAGTGTTGCCTAAAATTTTCTTGAGCATAGCTGATGAGTGTACTGTTAGTGTCACAGTTGAAGAAGCCATCAATTTTATTTTTATTTTGAAAATACATACGCCTACACTTATGTGCTACTTTCTGATCATATTTGCAGAGTCTAGATTTTTATTTTTCAATGGCTTTGCATATACATACAACCGTTCAATTTATTTATTAGTCTTTTTTTTTTAAGAAAATATGTCTACCAAAATAAAAGGTTTAGCCATCCACAACTATCTGAAAAAAAAAAAAAAAAAAAAAAAAAACCCCCAAAAATTCGTCTACCAAAAGTCAGTCATCACTCATCAAGGGTTTGCAATCGTTTCTGAGTTGGACAAAGCATCACTTGCTAAAAGGCAGATTGAGGGAGGTCCAGAGTTCGAGTTCAACTCATGGAGTTCACTTGTAAAAAAAAAAAAAAAAAAAAAAATGCAAAGCAAGGAATTGCATTAGACATAGTGAAACTTAAACATACAAGCACCTTTTTTTTTTTTCAATTTTTTTTTCCTCCAATATTAGGTAGATGGAGTAGCATTTCAAGTTCACATGATACAAAACAAATATTAAATATCACATGATGCTCAATTACTCAATGGCCTTGGAACATCTCCACGTTTAAGGAACAATATAACCTGCAACAAAAACACATACAAAGCAAGCCTCTTAGATTATGTAAAACAAAGGACACTAGAAAAATATAGGGAAGATGAGAATCAAAAAAGTGTTTTAGAGTAAGTGATGAGGAGAACATGTATGCACTTACTTCCACATTTGGTTCCATGGGCAAGAGGTCTCCCACAGTGAGCAACAACATGAGCCACCTTCACCATGCTAATGATCTGCTCAATGTCATTGGTCACTTGTTTGCACACACAAGGAACATCAACTTTCTTTATGACATTGCAGCAACCCGGAGAAGGGTTTGTCTCTGGACCTGGTTTTTGAACATACCTTGCACATTGTTGTGCAAGGCCTTGAATGTCACCTTGACAGCCCTGCCCTGACACTTTGTGGATGCAAACTGTGAGTCCAACAAGAAGCACCACAAAACCTGCAGTGAACAAGAAAAACTTGCTGGGTAGAGCCATCTTGATCTTCTTCTTCTTCTACACCTTCAATTTCTTTGATGGCTTAGGCTGTTTGTGGCACTGTTTATGTAGAAGTTGGCCATCAATGAGGCATTGCCCACTTGGCACTTTCACTTTGGAATTAACTCCTTAGTGGTAAAGCTCTTGTGCCATTGGTTTTTTGGTTCATGTGTTGCATGGCAATGACTGCCAATGAGTAATCACATCAGGTCCGCTTGTCGATCCATGTCAGGCTTAAAAAGTGAGACAAAATACATAACAAATAGGAAAAAGAAACCTAATAGACTCAAATCTAGGTTTTTGATTGGATAAATTTGAACACAAGTTAATTTCAAGTTGCCAACCAAAGATAGCATCAAATAAGAATTGCCCACTATATTGGTACTAAACTTACATGGGACTAGCATGTTGGAGGATGTTTAGAGTAACTCCTGTTTGATGATATTCAAAAAAGGTGCTTCAACTCAACTATGACCAACAGACTATGGTAATGAAACAACATTGAAAGTGGAGAGTTTGTCCAAAAGTCTAAACCCAATTCAAATTCAAATTCAAATTCAACGGACTATGGTGTTTGATGATATTCAAAAAAGGTGCTTCAACTTCAACAGGTTTCACAAGTGCAAAAAATGACATCAAACACTCACCTAATAAATACGTGTTACGAAGAAAATCGATGCATATAACATATTCCACCCTCATTGTTAAAATAAGAGAAGTCATGTATGCCCTTGAACCATTAATAATCTAAGCGCTCCAAATAAAAAGATTTCATCTTAAGAAGGGAGAAATTCACAACTGGATAAGCAGAGCTTACCTTATCAGCTTTAGAAGCAACGTCTGAAGATTCCGCGGCCTTGAATAAATTCCCTCAGCATTCTGCCCATTCATTTTCCAGCATATCTTTCTGTTAGTGTGTCACCTAAAACACTGTGCAAGGAGAAGTTCTTTTCAGGGTCAACACACATCTTTTCATCGCCTAATATATACACGTAACATATAAACCCTACTAAGAACGTTTTAAAAAAACTTGACAGGGGGCCAAATTTTGTTTCTAGATGTTCATTCAACCCGAGAAAAGACATTTAGCAAGAGAATTTACTTTTTCATTGCTAAAATAATGAGCAATGCAATTACAATGTCTAATACAAGTTGCTCTGTTTCTCCTACTCTAAACAGAAATCTTTCATGGGGGTCCATTAAGTTTCCCCACGTTTTAAATCAATAATGAATTGTCAGCTTTAAAAACGATCCATCACAGAATCTGAGGCATTTTTTCCTACAGAAGTTGAATCCCTCAGCAATCTGCTTCCTGCAAATCAGCATCAAAAGAAAGAATGATTCAGAGTTGTGTAAAGCTTTTGGGCAATTGAACAAACTGAAAATCAACTGAACATACAAATAACATCAAGGTTTTGGGGCACCTATCACAGGGCTAATTATGTCATTGTAATCCCTTATTTAACTATTTTCATATTCCTCTTCACTGTAATTTACATCTTGGGTTCCTTGCTTTCAATTGTTCAAGACCCTCGTCATTGGGCTGTTTACTAGGCTAATCTAGGTTTTTTATTTTTCAAATGGTTGATCTAGTTTAGATAACCTAGAAATAATAGCCAAACTAATTCTTCAAGAACAATTTTCACTGAAATTGAATTTATCAACATTTTGCAAAGAAAAAATTTGCATGATATTCTTAAACACTTCTCCATACAATGGACAAAGTCAAACTACTGTGAGCAAAACCATTCTGATTGAAGCCTTCTGACTTGTCTACCACAACGTGCAATACTATACCTATATTATTTAGCTTCCCCCTATTCTATCTATTTACTTGCTTCTAATATTTGAAATAAGGTATTGATAATTTGCTTCTGAATCTATCCTAAAGTATTCATGGGAATGTCCACAAATCTCGCCAGCCGTACAACTTCAGTTTCCTTCCAGCTGCAAGCTGCAACTGATAGCAGTTACATCATATGTCTCAAGATTTGAACTATCTTTCAGTCATGGACATGATTTTCTACAAGCCTTTAGCAGATACAAGTAATTAAAGCAAGTAAGGTGATCAAATTTGGGTCTCACTTTATTGCGTGCCTCTACAACACCCTCGATCGCCACAAGACAACTGAGGCATTATTACCATAATACCATGTCCATTCCTACTCAACCCATAATTTCAGTCTATGCAAGTGTTCTTCCCCATAAATCCAAATGAATATTTTATTCCTAATTCACAAATCTAGTAATGAATATAGTTACTAAGGTTCCATTTCTATCACTAAGCACTCAACAAATTAAAGGCTTCTATTGCACATTAATTTTACTCTTAACTGTTAAAATAGCATTCAGCGGCATTAATTTATTCATAACTGTTAAAACAGTGCCCCATCCAATCAGGTAGAGGTTCTGTGACTTGTCATAAAAGTTGCACATAATTTTTCAAATTATCTTGAAACCATTGGTTTTTCGAGGAATCTAGCATTCTAGTATTAACTATAATATTATATATAGTTTCATCAATTAAACAAATGCAAAGAACAGCACCAAAGTACCTCACTTTATGTTTGTAATTGTATAATGTACAATCTATAAAGGAAGTGCTAGGGTACCTAGATGTGACGCACTTGTCCAGCCGCCCACGACACACCTCGGTATACGTGCGCACCTCGGGAATTAAGGGCGGTTGGATGAGTCAGTGCCACACTTGCGTGTCCTCCCTGGGGGTCAGGGCACCGCAGCATTTTCCAATCTATAAAATGCAAAGGCAAGGTTAGGTCGAAATTCTGATTCTCTTTACAATGCAAAGTAAATCATTCATGGTTGGAAACAAAAATGAAAAACATGAAAAGAACTACTTAAGGCAATTTGAACTGCCAAAAGATTGAACTCTCACACACACACACACACACACACACACACACAAAAAAAAAAAAAACCTTCCTGAAGATCAAATAGTATTATAGTACACATTAAAAATTGAGCGTTCCAGAATGTAGACAAGGAACATTCTCCAAGATCAAGAGATGAGGATATTATAACCAACGAACCAGTGGTCTCTAAACCTACCAACTACGTCAATTAAAGCAGGAGAATCGGTAATCAAGGCTATGATCATAAGAAGGCAAAATATTGCAGTCAAACTCACAGTCATATGGCTTCAAACGATCAGCGAAGAATAATGGCAAGAACATTTTCCATGAACATGGCTTCACACCCACTTCACAACACAATAACAAAGGAAATGAGAAGATGAGCCTGTTTCTGACCAATTATACCTTGGTACCATTCGTCAATTCCTAAGTGTAAAGGTGTGCCTAGTTCAATGAATTTTGCAACACCTTTAATTTTTTGGGTACATATCTTTGCAACACATTAGCTTACCATCTAGCCTCATTTATGATAAACAGGTTCCTACATGGTCCATATGCAAAAATGTGCTAAATAAAAGAGTGGCATATAACTTTAGACCATGCGTCTATAGAATTTCAGTAGAACTTGAACGTACTATTAGTAAAATTTCACCAATAATAAAAGCAACAAGCCACAACTAACCAATGAAGTACTCCTGAATAACCAGAAAAAAAAGTGATCCAAACAAATGCAGAATTAACATCACTTACTCAGATGTATGAAGACAAAATGTTACTGGAGCCTTCACAAAACCATTTGTAAACAACCGCTGCAAATCAATCTCATTGAAGCAGGCAAATGCTTGTCCCATGAGTTTGGAGTTCACATAATTCAGTAAAACTCTGCCATAAATGAGAGAATACATGCAGTTGTTACCACTGGCAAGAATGGGATATTTAAATGGGGAGAGGGTCATCATATATCATGATAGATTCCATTACGCCTGCAGAACTACCTTTCCAGCAATTGTATAATCCGCCAGCATTGCCACATGCACCCAACTACTGTAAGGTAATATTCCATGCATTACCTGCGACACAGCTAAGAGGAAGCAAGTTTTCCATAACCAAAGCCACGTAAAAATCCCCATCTTAGATGCATGATTTTTATACTCCTCTCCCCACCTCCTCGATAAGCATTGAACAGTTGTTCAAATCAAATAACAGGTCTATGGTGTGTCGGCCCAATACAAGACTTTCAAGACCAAGTGCAGTTCCAGACAGAATCAACCCTAAAATTCAGTAGTTCAAGGATAGAGTAAGTTTGAAAAATCAACTGGATAAAGCCACTGTGTCCGATGAACTGAAGACATTTTTATACACTGAACTATTCCCTTTACCACTATATTTCATTATTTACATCAGTTTCTGTCAGTCACATCTGATACATAGAAACTTGTAAGTTTCTTTGAAAATGCCCGCAGAAATCTGAATCTGTTTCCTCATTCAATTTCATGTTCATCTAACATTAGAATATGATTAGAATCTCTAATTGAACCTCACAGGCATTCCTGCTTATAACCTATAAAAATGTTATCTTTCTGCTCTTTGTCAGTAGATGTGACATCTTTCCCAACCCATTTTCACATAGAGTGCCATTGGAATCTGTCATATCAGTTGTCATCATCCCATTGCCCATAGAATCAGGAAAATAATTCTCATTCTGCTCGAAGTGATTTGGATAGATGCATTTTTCAGCATTTGCATGTTCTTCTTGGTCAATGGTATCAACAATTGAACGTGTTTCCTGCTCTTTCTCATTATCACCCAAATCTGTCTTCACATCCAGCATCTTATTGATACAGTTTACTGTGATTGTCTTCTGCATTTTCTGGTCACACTCATTTCCATTAAGCAAAACTGAGGAACCAACATCTACAGAAAATTCCTGTGCTCTAACACTTTTATTTGGAATTCCATCAACAGTAGATACATCTTTAGCTGGAATTCTATCTTCTGCAAGCAATGATTCGGTAATGTTACCTGTAATAACCTCTGAATATGTGCAGAGAGGAGGCTTTCTCTGACAACAATTGTAGCAATGGAATCCAATAAGATTACCGCTATTCTCCAAAGTAATACCAAAGGCACCTCCGTGAAACCAATCTGAGTGTAACAGATGAAATTTGAAAACAATAAGAACTAAAATTGTATAGTGAAATAAAAGAAGAAATAAATAGTATGATTTAGTCAATGTACATAAAAACTTTGATGCATCACAAGGTTTTGCTTGTCATTTAAAAAGTCAACAAATAATACCTCCGCACAGCTCACAATTTGCATAAACTACTCTTGGATTATGTTCCACTTCTGAACAAAGACTGCACGTAGGCTTTATTTGGCTGGAGCTTGGTCTTCTGGATGGCAGAAGAAGTCTTCTCACAGCAAAATTTGTTACTCTTGCATCGTCTGGCTTTCTTGTTAGTTGGAGACCATTTGACCAGTAAGTATGATAAACCTGTGATCTCTTTCCCTTGCACAAAGAAACTTCCTTAGATTTTTTAGGCTCCACATTTTTACGTTGAGACCATTTTCCTTTCTTTACTTTAGCATTGCCTTTCTTTACTCTGCGCTTTTTACTTCTCAGTTCAACATATATCACTTTCCTTGCGGCTAAACGTTTTGGCCGTTCAATTATGGGTGGTTTCTTGCTCTTTTAGGTTGGCCTTTTCCCTTTTTAGGTCTCCCTTTCGCTGGCTTCTTTGTACTTTTCTTGTCCTGGCATTTGCGGCAGATATATGTAAATCCAGCGCTGTTTGAGCATTCAGACTTTTTTGCATGCCTTTTATGGAAAAAACCTGAGAAAAAAGTTGCAACACAGAAAATCAAACAAAAGCATTGAACAACAAAATACTGAAGTTACAAAAACAATGAAAAACTAATTCTATGTCATATCTTAATTGTTTACCAAAAAACTGCACCATAAGAAACTAGCATCTGCATGAACATAGCAGCACCAATAAAAGCCCAATTCATCAAGCAAATTATATAACCTGAAACTTCCTTCAGTAATAGAATAGATTTTATGGTTTCCGAAGTTTGATTAACACAAAAGAAGTCGTCAAAGTGCGCTATTGAGAAGAAACAAACAGCTCCATCTTGAATTCAGCAATTTAATTATGTTCAAAAATTTTGTCAAACGACTCAAATCTAATTTCACCACTAAAAATAAAAAAATGCATCACATGATCCATGATTTACAACTAAATAAACCTAAATATGAATCCGAAACAAGTAGCAAGCAGCCACTAATATTTCTGGATGTTGGTACCAAATGTTTAGAAGAGAAAGGGAGGAAAACCAATACCAATCATCTAGATGTATTCAAATACTAGGATAAAAAAAGATGTCAGTATGACTTTTCCGAGTTATAAAAAAGACAAAATTCCAGGAAAAAAGGGAGGATAACCATTTTTTTAAGAAAAAAAAAAAAAAGAAGGATAACCAATTTCAATCATCTAGATGTATCCAAATACTAGGGTAAAAAAGATGATCTCCGTCCTCCTCTGAACTCTAATTTTACCTACAATTTTAACCAGACAATGCACATCTACAACTGATCTACCTACCTATGACCCAATTAACTTTAATCAAGAAAAGTTCACGGTCTAGAACAATTAGCCTGAACTTTAAACAGATAAAAGAAGTAAAATCAAGTAAAATAATAATAGAAAATCAATCCAATTAATCGACTGGCAAACAACAAAACGGAGTGAGATAAAATTACACGTAACCAGATTTTCATACATTGTTAGTAAATTTTACATGTAAGAAAAGCCTGACCACCGACGCAAAAATAATGAAGTTAAACTTAAAGAAAGTAACATAAGTATTTGCTTTTCCTTTTTGAGAAAGTAACTTCTAGTAATGATTTACTTCAAAAAAACATCTTGTAATGATTGAAGGAAGAGATTTAAGAGAGAGAGGATGGACTTATTCTGTCAAAGACGCAAGTAATTTAGTATTTATCAATACCTTTATTTAAAGTGTATTCTGCACATCTTCTCAAAATAGTCACAACTAGTATGGGACTGAGACTTCGTTGCTGTTGCTCTCAGCTTCTTGCAAGAGCTTACCACTTCTACAAATAATTGTACTTTGACAATTGGGGCAGAAAATGTCATAATTTTTGACAATTTCTTTGGTGAACTCAGGGAAAAGTTATCTTTCTATCATATTACATTAAAATTCCACAGCTCATCTTCACAGTCCCTGACCAAAATCATTCATCGTTTGGTGGATGGCATGGGAGTATGGGTTGGGCGGGGAAGAACTGAGTTCTATTATGATGGCAATATGATAGAGTTTAAGGGGACCACCACAATAGTATTGGTGTGAGTCCAAGTTAGTTATAAGGGTAGTTGAGTAAGTTTGTAGTAGTCGTATAAATATAGGTGCATAAGGGAGAGAAAAGCATCTTGTCATCTTGAATGTAATTAGGGAACTCTTTAGGAGTTTGGGTTGAGAGAGTTTTAAGACTCTTCTCTGGGTTACTTTCGAGTTTGTAATCGTTGTTGCTTCTCTCAATTCAATTGATCAATGATAGAGTTTAAGGGGACCACCACAATAGTATTGGTGTGAGTCCAAGTTAGTTATAAAGGTAGTTGAGTAAGTTTGTAGTAGTAGTACAAATAGAGGCTGCAAGGGAGAGAAAAGCATCATGTCATCTTGAATGTAATTTGGGAACTCTTAGGAGTAGGGCTGGCAAAAGTTGTCCAGACCCGTTTGTCCCATTTTGTTCGGACCCGTTATAAACGGGTTCGGGCAATATTTTTGTAAAAAACATACAGGTCTGGACAATTTTTTGTGTCCGTTTAAAAATACGGAACCGGGTCCGGACAACAATTTCAAAAAAAGGGTACCCGTTTAGCGATTAATTTGGACTATTGAAATGATCTCTCTTTTTTTGAAACTTTTGTGATGTGGGCATATAATTTTAAAACTTAGACAATAGTGATGTGATGCTTTTGCCTTGCATTCCTTGAAGATTTTTTTATCTATGATGTTTATATTGGAAATTAAAAAATTGTTATGTTATGTATTTATTTTTTGGTAATTGAATGTTAGGTGACATGTAGTTGAGGTTTTTTTTAAAAAATAATTGATAAATAAAATATTTAATCATATTTAAAAATAAAAATCGGACAAAACGAGAGCCGTATGTTTTACAAAAATGCGGGTCTGGACAAAAAAAAGTGTCCGTTTTAAAAACGAGAACAGGTCCGGACACTAATTTTAATCATTATAAGGGAGGTGTCAGGTCTCATTTATGTCAGGTCCCTTTTTTTGCCAACCCTACTTAGGAGTTTGAGTTGAGAGAGTTTTAAGACGCTTTTCTGGGTTACTTTCAAGTTTGTAATCATTGTTGTTTCTCTCAATTCAATTGATCAATTTCAGTGTTCTATCCATACTCCTAATGCTCAAAGCTACATCTGTGATGTCGTCGTGATGCTGGATGTCATCGTTGAGTGTATGAGATGCAAGAGTTGCAGATGTTGCAAAGAGAATATGAGACATCAACATCTTGGACGTCACTAGATCTGGTGGATCTGGTGGTTCTGGTTTGCCTACAATCAGTAACCCTTCGGATAACCCTAGATCGACTAACTGGAAACTTTAAGCAACGACGCAAGTGGCGAAGTTTGAATCCACAAAAATGGAATCGACAATGGCTTCACGATCTGCTCTGTACTAACAATCGGCTGAATAACTGAGTTGGAGAAGACGCCCAATTTGATATTTGATTTAACAATGGATGGATCTGAAAGCACTGGCAGCTCCAAAGTGCGATCACCATCATCATATGAGATCATGTTTGGAGGTGAAGAATCACTTTAACCGACCATGTATCGAGATTCTCTAAGATGCGATCAAGCCCCAACTTGATTTCGTAAAGACCTCTTAACATCTCATCCGACAAAAACCTTGAATCCATTCTTGATTGATTATATTTCTGATGAAGATGCTCTGATACCATTGATAGAACATCGAAATTGATCAATTGAATTGAGAGAAACGACAACGATTACAAACTCGAAAGTAACCCAGAGAACGTCTTAAAACTCTTTCAACCCAAACTCCTAAGAGTTCCCAAATTACATTCTAGATGACAAGATGCTTTTTCTCTCCCTTTGCAAAAGCATCTATTTATACTACTACTACAAACTTACTCAACTACCCTTATAACTAACTTGGACTCACACCAATATTATTGTGGTGGTCTCCTTAAACTCTATCACAATACCAAAAGGCTTGACAAGCTATTGTTTTCAATTGGCTCCTCCCTAATAATGTTCATGAACTCTACCAAGAAAAAAATGAGCCAAAATGAAGTGGAATACAAAACATTCAAAATGCACAATGGTTAACCTCAAAACACACGGCTTCATCAAGGCACTCCTTGATGTGGAGATCAACTATACGCATTACGGTAGTAATCACAAGGCACAGCAAGATCAGCTCAGGGCTGAACATTCATGTCATTAAGTCACAAGATGAACTAGCTGTGGAGCAAAGTGGTGAGTAACAGACAACAACAACCAAGCCGCAATCTAAAATTACTTGGGGTCGGCTACATGGATCTTACGATCCATTCGGCTCTATTTAACGATTGATTATGTAACCGGTTATGATGTGACTTAATAAATTTAGTAGGTAACACCCAAATTTGAAAAAAACTCCCTCCTAGAAAAAGATTTGGAAGAGATGCAATTTAACGGGGATTAATAGAGTGGTTATAAGAATTGAGCATCATAACTCTAACTAAGCCAGAGGTTGTAGGTACAAATCGTGGTAGCCACATCATAATATCGGGTTTGTCCCTTTTTTGGGTTGGGGCGCCCGACTAACTCCATAGAATTAGTCGAACTGAAATAAGGAGAGGCTGAAAAGGTTTAGACACCCACGGATATCAAATATATATGGGAAATTCTACAATAGAGCCCAAATATATACCCAAGTCATGGGAACCCCTTAAAATGTGTTGTGCATTAAATGTTATGTGCATTTATTACTCATATATTAATGTGTTGGATTAGAATCCAATGGTTGTAAATGATTTTACCATTGCATGGCTATTTTGTGGTTCCCATGGTAGTGGTACCCTATGTATATAATATATACACACTAGTTCTCTTACGTGTTACACACCAATGAACCTTCTTGCTAAGCTGCGACGCGGGAATATAATATTCCGACAATTTTTTATTATTCGAAAAGTGCAAATGTATTAAATCGCCTATTATATTAATTATATTATACAACACAAAAACCCGAATAGAATAATCAATTTTAATTGAAATAGGATACATGAGATGGTCAGTTTTAATTTAAATAAGATACATTTTACTTGAAATAGGATAGATTTAAGTTCTATAAAACATAATGATATTATTTCATAATATAATTGTTTTAATTGAAATAAAATGCACTAATCCGCTAGTGAATTATTGTTTAAAAGTAGGTAACGATGATGTTTTTCTTTGATTTAATAAGTATAAAAGGAAATTGGCTATTTAATATACAATGATATTTTTCGTTGAAACGAAGTGGTGCTAATAATGTGCCAATAACTCTTTTAATAAAATAGTGAATGTAATTACGTATAACTATATATTTTTGAAGAAACGTACAAACTATATATTAAACATACATATTAATAAATTAAAATTCTAGACTTCTATATTTCACTTTAGATATACAACCATAATTAAGATAAGTTTGAGTTTAAGTTAAATAGTTATCCTTCTTCAAAAAAAAGCTAAATAGTTATCCAAATAAATCTGTAAATATATATATAAAGCAAAATATATGTAAGTGTTTTTTGTCGCCTGTTTTTCTAATTCTTCGATTTTATAAATAGGTAATGTGTTTGTATCTATCTCAAATTATTAACGTATGATCAATTTGATTAAGGTATACATTATAATCTTATCATGCGCTTCGTAAAGCCACTACGAGTGGATAACCTGATTAGATCTAATGGAATAAAAGATCGATCAGATAAAGACCGTCCATTCTGTTGACTATATATACATTTTTGGTCATACATTAAGAATTTTAGATAGAGTTACAAAATTTGTGTTAATTAGGAAAGAAAACCGAAAAACCGAATATAAAATGGGGACCAAAAATATAAAAGGGCAATTTTAGAATTTCAAGTTACGAAAGAATCTTTTCTATTCGTGCTTTTATATAATAGGTAGATATATATATATAAATAGGGAAAATCATATTTGAAGAAGATAGCCAATGGGTGGTCATAGTAATTGATCCCTGCATCTAAGTCTCTCATTATCCCTCCACTCGTTAGACCTTGGCCTTAATATGCTTTGCCTTTCTCACCTTTGGCGATAACTCAAAGTTGAAGGAAAACCGGCTGACAGACATACAATTTGCACACTGAAGCAAGAAAATATCCCAAGGATAGACCGCATTCTCCACGATTTCTATTCAGTTCGATAACTAGGCTTAACTGAAATATTGGCAAAGTTTTGCACAAGTAGTGTCAAATACGAAATAAAATAGAAATATTAGCATTTTGTTTCTCACGGGCCCAATTTCTGGATATGACACTTTCAATAAACTATTTTGCTCGATCATACTTGCAACAAAATTAAAATATAATAAAATAAATATGTTTTCCAGCAAAGAGGGTCTTTACCTTCACAGTCCTGGCAATTCACAGCATCACTGCAAGTGAAAGAAGAAAATTAGTTTTTAAGACACTTAAATCAAAATTAAACAAACGACACTTCAACATTGGTTCTTAATCTACGTTTGATGCTTTTGAAGGAAAATATTGTCAACAAGCAGTTGCAATGATATATAGCCATATCTGGCCATGGACATAACTCTGGAAACAATCATGAAATTTCAAAATTGCATTGAGCATCTTCACATTCCAAATCAGTCCAATTAACACAAAGCAGATTTAAGACTCATAAGAGTATAAGAAAAACAAAGAACGACTCAAAACAAGGATTACACTAGCCCAGAGGCCCCTGATTTTGATCTCACTTTAGGCGGAAAGAATCAGTACAGGACTATTTAACAACTGGAGGTGGGAAGATTCTGACCAATCAACTCCTAGGCTCCTAGCTAGATCAATATGACATTGAGTAGGGTTTATTAAATCAACCTCTCGTAAAGCTCATAAATCTAATTGTACCCAAGTAAAAACTATTGCAATAAAATTAATTAATAAATGAAAGAGTGTAATGTTCTCCGTGGTTGAACTTCAAGGAATACCAAGTGTCTTTGCCATCTTTGATAAATAATTTCAGAAAACTTGCAATATTATGTACTAGTACAAATTCACAACCATCTAGAAAGTGCATTGGCAAGCAGACAGAACCATGGGAAAAGGGGAACTAGATCTGACATGACAATTGATAGTCCAACAGTCGAACACTTGAACTCCATTACAAACCTAGAAACCATTTCATGAAAATTCTTGAACTTCACTGAATTAATAATAGATCTTTTAACAAAGAAGAATTAAGAATAACATGAAAATGAGACTTTACAAAAATCCCATCATACTTGCAAAAAAAAAAAGATTTGATAACAAAAAAATGAAAAAAAAATTGTAGAGAGTTCATATAAAAGCAAGTGAGCATGTATAATCTAGATGCTAAGAAAAGAAGTTCTAGGTAATTTTCTCTTACAATATGCATGATAATCAGTATATAGATTATATTTCTAATTTTTAAACCATCATATTTAATACCCTGATACATATAACGTAAATACACATAAAAAACATGGATATCCGCCAGCACTTTAATGAATTATATATATAAAGATGTCAAAATCTTACAAAACTTCCCAAAATGGAGGTAGACTTTCTCGAATTAATCCCAAATTTTAAGCTACCTAAGTCTTTGGCAAAATTGAATTGTTGATCCTTGGTAGAGATTTTTCTTACATTTTTATTAGCCACCCTTTCAAGCAAAGCAATAGCATCAAAACCTTTGAGCCAATAACTAAATCTTGTTCCACTTGATTGCTTGTCACTTTCAAAAAAGCAGACATCACAACTTCACAAGTAGCATTATGATGACTACGACTGAAAAGATAAATAGTTTTACTTCAACTACGGTTTGATTGCATTATGATGGATATGGATAAAGGGATACAGAACTTGATAGAAACAAGAGAAATACAGGGGATGCCACACATAGTGGAGAGCTAACCATACTAGGAGGCCATTGGATAATTTTTGAACTGAGAATTATAAAAAATCATATTAAAATTTGGATAATGCACGAAAGGAAATTAGCTTTGTGAAATAGACCATGGAACTCTCTTTCTACTAAGGGAGATAGATTTTTAATTTTCAAATGACAAATATATAGTACCTGACAAGCACATCTTTGTTACAATAGCCACACTGTCGATATTCAGCCTTCTCACTTCTTGCTAGAAGGTATGCAAACACCTTTTTACTGGATGAACTCTTTGTTCTTTTATTAATCTCATCAAGCAATTCAGATTTTGATGCAGTAGAAATGCGGGATAACTTTTTCTCTTCATAAGATTTCAAGATGTGCAACGGGACTAGCGACTCTTCTAGCCAAAATTTCTTCCTTTCACTGGCGGATACTTCAAGCATCATGCCATTTCGAACAACAGTATCAGGGATAATCTTTCTCTTACCAAAGTCAAGAAGATATTTTACATACGTTCCTTCTGTGCACTTCCTACGGATGACTACCTTCTTGAAGAGCTTCATTGATTTTCTAGATTCCTTAGACAAGTGCGAGAAGTGTTGAGTATTTTCAAGATCGTCCCACCTAATAAAGGAATCAAGCTCCTAACCTGACAACATGATAGATTTTGAAGAACTAAGGAATTTCACTGCTGAAAGCACACAAACAAAGACAAAGTTTCAGAGAAAACAACATAAACTAGAAACGTGATGCTCAGATAATTGCCACCTGGAAAGCAAGTTGTGCAGTGTTTGTTGACATCTCAACACCAGCTCGCCAAGCTATAAATCTACTTCTTTTAGCAAACTCCGAACCATCTGGATACAGCATACTAGGTATTTTTCTACATCCAGCTGCAGAATTTAAAGGCTTTAACCACATTCACAAGAATCACAACCCAGATAAATACCTAAGTCTGTGAGAAAATGCAAACCTTGACGGCCACCCTTAAAAGCCAAGTAGTGGGGCAAGATCTTCCAATGGAACAGTAGACGAGAAACTCTCCCACCCCTCCACAAGACGCTTGATCTGGCAGTAGCACTTGAAGTAGAGTCAAGATCAGAAAACCTTGCTCGTTTTCTGCCACCCCCATGCCTTGAAGAAGATGCAGGTTCTGAACTTGCCCAAACATGAGAAGCCGATCCCATTGTAACAGCGGAATCCACAGGTTTCAACCATTCTTGTGACAGCACAATACGCCGCAAATTTGACTCCAGCTGTTAAAGCATCAAGCAGAAAATTAATCAACGACATAAGAATGGTTTAAAAAGCTTACCATCAATTGCACCAACTAATTTGGGATTGAGGCGTTCTTGTATAGTTTCACTGGCTAGGTCTTAACTGCAACTTGACCAACGCGAATTTGTTCGTTCTGGCCAAAGCGCTTGAAAATTCCTATTGCTGTATTCCGGTCATATGTAGAAACCTTACCGATAACATCTATTTGACAGACTTCAAGTGGGAACAACAACATCAGAGCCTTAGTTCCAAATTAGTTTGGGTTTGCTGCATGGATTAAACATTCTATTCATATTTTTTTATATCTTCTATAATTAATAATGCACATCCAAGGTCTACCTTATGCCATGTTTTCTAACTACTACTTTTCTTTGAGTTCTCTGTATTTTTTATTCTATCCATATTCCATACAGATCTTACCACAAATCATCATTTGCAAATTACATAATCACGTTGAAGAAAAGTAAACATGTGAAACAATAAAGACACTTTATCTTCATATTCATACTTTGATATAATAATTTAGAAATGTGTATGGTTCTTCCTCCGATTAGTTTTGCTCTGGTTTCGATAGCTTGCTTTTCTTTTGGATGACGGATGACTTGCTTTTTATAAACCACAGCCAGACAAGTAACGGGCAAGAACATTGTTGAGAGTTTTATGCAATAAGATCTAAATTAATGGGTATATAATCTTCATGTTAATTGAATAATTGATAATATTTGGCATCTCGTGCTACAAGCATACTTGTTACGTTAACTAAACTAAACGATTGATCCACAACTAAATTGATGCAGTAATGAAGTTGTTGAAATGGGCTTCATGACCAACAGATAATGTGATCAAATCTTACTAGCCAACTCCATAGTCACCTATTTAAGCCTTGGACATGTGGAAAACAACAACAGAGTATAGGCAGGCAACAATGCACAGTATGATATCACAATTTATATGTTCAAACTTAAACTAATGAAAAATACTTACTATTAGCAATAGGTGCTTCACTGATGCAACGTCAGTTGCTTTAAGGATGCTCCTGCGCCACTTCTTGCTATACTGCGGATCCTTCCATGGTCCCAAAAGAAGTCCAGATAGACGTTCTTCAATGGAGAGAATATAGCATATGACAGAACATAAATGATTTTTCCTATTTCCTTTAGAACGAGAGTCAACTAGCTCAACTGTGATACTCTCAAGAGCAGGCTTGTTGTCAATCATGTGAAGCACACAGTCACCAGATTCACCACTTTCAGAGGAAGTTCTGCAAGAAAAACACCATCCACAGTTCTCTTTCTGTGCATCATTATCTAGGCCCTGAAAATTTGGCCAACAAAACCTTGTTGATCTTTTGCAAACAACCTTCATCTGTCCAGAAATTATATCTTCAGCAGACCTTTTAGAGTCTTCTTTCCCATTGTCTGGGGATTTATGTATTAGCTCTTGGCGACACAAGCAGCAGTTTGTGCAAATGTGTAACAGTTGACATAACAGCTAGGATCAATCTGTACTTTTCCTGCTGCCCCTGTATCGGAGTCTATTATTGCCGAAATTTGGACAGAAGCCGCAGCTTCTGACTTCTCTTTCTTCTTGCGATCAGAATCAGCTCCATTGAGAGTTTCAAGTCCTTTTCTCTCACAATTAGGGTCTTCAACGATTTCCATGATTTCAGTGGAGCCCTTAAGTTTTCCAATATGTATTTCTTTCTCAACTGGCTGGTTCATTGTCGTCAAATCATATCCATCAGCCATCACAAAGACTTTACATAACTGAGAAGAATCAACATTTTCAGTAACAACAAAGGTTCCGTCTGGTTTATCCACATCTTGAACTTCATTTTCCTCGGAAGGTTTCATAATCAAAGAAGATAAGTTTTTATGAGCATATACATTCAAATCCTTCTCCCTCGATAAAATCTTAACTTGAGAGGCCAAACAACTTTTTGCTCCATTTGAATCAACTGGAATGTTCCAATTTGAGCAGATGGCTTTAATTATGCCATCATAAAGAATATTAAATGATTTTAAAACTTCAATGACTCTATCCAAATCATCTCTCTTGTAATAATACAAAGAAGAATCTGGGTCGCATGAATCTAACCTGTGAAGTTCAAGAATCGGAATCAAATCAAAATAAAAATAGTTGAATGAAAGAAACATATTGAATATAAAGTTAAAAAGATTAAGAAACAAAACATTAAATAGAACCAGATATAAAGATAGGATATTTACTCAAGGATGGAATTGGGGCAACATACTTTTGATACATACATTGGCTACAAAGTTGATGAAGTCCTTTAGATAGAGTCATATACATCAGAGTGTGTGTGCGCACATCGCTATGCACAAATCAAGGGACTAACAATTATGTAGCAAAAGTATGTATCAAGAGCACGTCACCCAAACATTTTCAATCACTAAAAAGCTCTTGGCAACAGAAGTTTACATATTTTATTCAGATAAGTCAATAAGAAAAAAAAAAAAAAAAAAAAAAAAACTATTCTGTAAATACAATGAAAAACAATGCTTTTCATTCAATCTAATACTTATGAAATACAATATCTAGCATTGACATCCATAAAAGCCAGCAAGAATAGCTACAGTAAACATGGCCTACATCAGGAATATACAAGTCTTATATATGGCCTACATATATGGCCTTAATCGAGCACAATGGAAAAGTTTGATTCATGTAGCCGACCCCAATTAATTTGAGACTGAGGCTATGTTGTTGTATATATGGCCTACATAAATTACAAGAAAAACTTTAGAAACTAGAATACAAGTGTACAGCAAGGATAGAGGCAAATAGTGGATGAAAAGAGAGATCCTGATGGCTATGGCTAAGTAAAAACGTACTATATGGGGGTTTTGTGAAGGCGAATAGACCATATTGTAATTGTTCTAATCGAACACATAAAAAACGTATAGCAAGCAACCATAAAGCTAATTGCCAATGTGATGATGAAATTGTACCTTAAAAGGTTTGAGATGAGATAGCTACAAGGTCAGTAGATCAAAAAAGTACTATATGTGGGGTCAGCTACATGGATCACACTCTTCCATTGTGCTTGATTTAGTGCAATTGATGGAAGGGGGAGAACTTTACGATCAAGAAAAGTGAAATGATAAACAGATGAAAGATATACAAAAAAGAAATCAACAAAATGTGAAGAATATGTCTAGCTAGATAAAATTGCAGTGGAAAATATGTCATAGACGGAGCAACCACATAATAGGACTTGGTGCCGGTGGCACAGAAAATCAATTTACCATTAGTCTATCAGGTAGAAAGAAAACAAACATAAGGGGCTAAAAAATACAGAATGTTAGTGAAAAAAAATGTACGAGAGATTTGAAGGAACCATTTTGATAAAATTATCCAACTTATAAAATAGCCCTTTCCATAACAGGTCCCAAGGATAGAAAGTGAGCAATAACAGAACTGCTATACTGAAGAAGAAAAAAAAAAAAAAGGAGAAATAGAAATATAAACACATAATTAAACAAAGTAAATCTTCATAACTTACACTAACAGATAGCCACAGGTGCTGAAATATATCCTCCCATACGGATCAGTGCCCAACAGTTCTGCCCCACGAAGAGCCCTTGGGGACTTCATCCAGCAATTGTGTCTGTTCATTACACATTCTGGGCAGTACCAATCACCCTCTGGCAACAGTTCCTTGGCAGTACCAACACACTTTGTATGGTAAGCAGCAGGACAACCGTCACAACAAATTAAAATTCCATCCATCTTGCAAAGACAACATTCGTCACTATTCCAATCATTGGCTTCATCAACAATATCTAGGGTTAAGCAAGATCCCACCCCACTATCAACATAATCCTTTCGTTTCTTGCTGTTCTCAACATTTGTATTTCGATCAAGATCTATATCAAGGTCTGATGCTACTGTTCTTCTGCTAAGCTCCAACCTTACTGCTTCTCCCTCAAGAAAATCGTCACATAAACAGCGTAGTATCTCAATTTTGATGGATGGAGGCTGACTATAGTAATTATGAATCAAGAGTTTCAAGTTAATCTTCTCAAAACCAGGTTTTGATCCCGAACCAGATATTAGTAAGTACTCAACCATGAACAAAGGCCATGTAACCAGGTCCAGAAATCCCCAGTTAAGACTCCTACACCATTAAATCAAAACCATATTCAGAAAATCCAAGAAATCCAAAATTAAAAAGAACATAGAGAAAGCTAAAATCCTGAGTAAATTACAAGAAAAGACGAAAATACCTCAAGCAATTAGAAGCAAACTCAGAACCTTCATTGGAGAGGAACTCCAAATGTGATTTTAAAGATTGCAAAAGAGTAAAGTGAATCCAATCAATTAGTGAATTTGGTGCACTGTCTTTTACTGCTTCCACAAAAGCTATCAAGTCAAATGGACTCAAGAATAACACAGTGCTGAATGACCTTAAACAAGCATAAATGGAGAAGATATCAAGGACTAAAGTCTCATCTATATTGAGATTTTTAGACGATGCAGGTAATTCAAGCTTTGGAGGAAGATCAGTTTGCTTTCTTACTACTTCAATGCGCCGTCCAAAAGATTTCTCATCTGATGCAGAAATCATCTCAGGGGACGATGATCCAGCATTTCCAGTTGCTTTCCCTGTACTGGAGACGTTATTCGCAGAACAAGGAACCGACGACAATCGTCGACTACTCCTTCTCAAAGCCGTCTGGGGTGTCGATTTTGAGCTCCCAGACTGTCTTCTTCTTTTCCTGCCGCCTTGCTCTTCCTTATATGAAAGTTCTGAATTGCTAATACCCCCACAATTTTCTGCATCAACCATGTCCGAGATGCTCATATTCAATTGAGTGCAGCCCTTCACATCGTTTGAAGCACCTCCGCTCAAACCGCCATTACACTCCATGGCTTCATTTTTAATTTCACCATTACCGGCGTCTAACCGAGTATCACTCCCACTGTAAACACCCATGCCCGCCAATCGAGTCCCTTCGCCAACTCCATAACCAGCATCCTCCAAAACCCCATCTCCAACAACACTCCCAAAATCGAAACTTTGTTTCAAAAATTCAAATGCACCATCTCCACTAACATCCCCTTCAATGCCAGACACCTTAGACACTAGAGTTTCCTCACTTTCTTCATGAACACTCACATTGACATCAAAACTATGCTTAATTTTCGGGGTTTCCCCAGCAATCCCACCTGAATCAATCCCCTTACACTCTCCATTCCAATTCACATCATCATCATCATCATCATCATCATCGACACAAGCACTTACATTCAAATCGAACCCTCCCCTCCAAACCCTCTCACTCAACCCGCATTTCTCATCTAGGGTTTCCAAATCCCTCACACTACCACTAAAATCCTTAACCAAACCACCAACAGACACACCTTCACCGCCTCGCCTCCGCCGCTTCGGAGGCCTCCCGCGCCTCCGCACCCCACCCTCAGCCTCCTCCCCCGCCGCTCCTCCTCCGTCCAACGCCGCCACCACCTCGTCGATGTTCATCTCCTCCGAATCACCGCCGTCGTACACGATCTCGAACAGTCCGGAGGTCAAATCGAAGGACTTCACCGTCCCAAACCCTAGAAACTCCTTCTTCACAGTCCGCCCAACAAGCTCCATTCGTGCGAACCCTTCGATAATCACATACGAACAAACCCTAGAAACGTGAAGACTGATTCGCACATCGTTCGCGAGAGAGCGAGAGAGAGAGAGAACGCGTTTCGCGTGACAACTGAACGAGAGTTAAAAGAGAGAGAGAGAGGGAGGATTCAATTGAGCTTTTGAGAGGCAAATGGAAGAGTTGCAGTTGTTGGGGGCGAAGAGAGGGGCTGGGGCTAAAATGAGCGAGGGTGCGCAGGTTTCCAATACAGTAAAAAGTTTTTCAAAGTCATAACTGATATGTTGACCAAATCCTGGTTCCTTTAGCGAAGTCATGGTTCGAGTTTCGGTTCGAGTTTCTGCTCCTCAAATGAGGTCTGACAAAGCTGCAGTGTTGATTAGTTGATGAGGGTGGCGTCGGACGCAAAGAAAAGAAAAAAAAAAAATGTGTTATGATAAGTTTTTTTTATTCTCACCTTGTTCATTTGGAGGATTTTTGTGATTGTGTTGAATTATGAAATAAACTAATCAAATTTATCGTAGTTGTTATACTGAGAGGTGTTCAATGAAAGTAGAGCTATCACCACGGCTTATAAATCGGTGCGATTGTACTAGATTCGCCCCGAGATGTCAAGTGTAAGAGCTTTAATTAATAGTTTTAAGTGTAACTGGTTTTTTATTTTGTCAAATTTTAAATGTAACTGCTTTTTTTTTTTTTTTGCAAAAAAACCAATAATAGTCTTTAATGGCTTGTGTAAGAGCTTTAATTAATAGTTTTTTTAGTGTAACTGGTTTTTTATTTTGTCAAATTTTAAATGTAACTGCTTTTTTTTTTTTGCAAAAAAACCAAATAGTCTTTAATGGCTTGTCTCACTTTTTGGTTGGTCATGCAATTGTGTTATCTCACTTCAAATCCTAGTATTTTTATTCTAAATAAGATAAATTGGTTATCGAGTGAGTCGGTATCTTACCCATGGTATTTTTTCATCGTAGTTTTTTTTCCTCAACTAATTATCCAGCTAAAGAAAGAATGTCATATTTTTAATTATCAACTGCCAACTGCACTAATTATTTTGGAACTGAAACTTTGTTGTTGTCAATCATATCTCGTTATCAAATGACAATTGAACTAATTAATTTGGAACTGAAATTTTGTTGTTGTCAACTGTTATTGCCATTCAAATCGACGTGTTTATCTTTCGTGTTTCCCATCATTCTACTACCTTAGGTTAGGATCTTTTGAACATATATCGAGATTTTTGTGTGCATGCACATCGACATACGTTGAAAATATCCCAACCATTATGCAGCAAGAGTATGTTACTCGAAATACTTTCACAAAAAAGACACTGTCATGTCACAGACAGTAGAATTTGTGCTGAAATACAAAGTTGGTGATATTGATGGAGGAGCAAAACACCATTGGCATCATAGTACTTGTACAAGTAAGAGAGCTAGCCAGCTTTGGCTTTAAGGACAATTCCTCCAAGACTAGACACAAAAGGGTCTAAATAACAAGTAACAACACAGGATCAAACCATTAACATGGAAAAAAATGAATAGATGCAAAAACATGATGCAAAATTGTTTGACTTGTACTTTGTTCTTCCTATTACTGCCTGTAATCCTCCTCTTAGAATCGACAAATTTCTGCTGCAGCCCTTGATATGACCCAGACCAGATCATGATTTCCCTAGTCATTCGTGTGCCGAATTCTGGCATGTTTGCATGCAATGCCTGGTTTCCCATGTGACTTTAAGCATCTCATGGTACAAAACTTTCACTTTGTTGGAATACTTCCTTCTTCAAACACCAAGTTTATGTCGATGACCGATCTTCCAATTACGATCAAATTTTGTTCGGAAATTTGCAGACTACTCGCAACACAAGCTGCCCCAGCTCTCATCCAACAAAAGCTGAATATCACCACGCCTTTTCCGTAGATAACGCTAAAAGAAGAGATGTACTGTGCAGTTTATCTCTATGCCTCAAGATTTAATAAAATAAAGGACTACATTACAAAACTGAACATGTCCGACAACAGCATTTCTGGTAGGCCTATTTGTTGTTGAGGTTGTTATGATATCCATGAATAAGACTGGAAGTTCTCAGGATGTATCAATCGTACTTGATGGAGCTTCGTCAAACTGTTTCAGCCTGCTTTTCATTTCTTCAACTGCCTACTCAGGACTGAGGTAAAATTACTCCAAAAGTTCCCGATCGGACATTGGTTTACATTGGAGAGCAAGCTGGAAAACTTCGGAGAACTCCTTGAGCAATGATTCGTACGTTACATCTAGCAGTTGAACTGTCTCTGTATGAAGCACAATATTCCTTTCAGACCCATTGGAAAATCGGGATTCATCCAAGAGTCCCTTTATATTACCAACACGACGGTTCCGTATGCCACAAGGGACTATATGTTGAAAAGGACTCAGATCTGCTGTTACATTCAATGCTAGACCATGATAAGTTGTCCATTTAGATACACGAATTCGATGGCAGCTAGTTTGCAATCACCTGCGAGGAAGAGTATAACATCAGAAAAACTCAACCCCAACATAAATCGACACAATAAAGTGGATAGTCCATTTAATCCAGTAGCGAAACCATATTGATTACATCATTGACCATGCATCCCCAAGATCACTAGTACCGAGCACTTATGTGTGTGTGCGTGTGTGTGTGTGATAATTACTAGTAACGGGAAACAAGTACGATTGTGTGTTTATAACAGGGTATATATACATTTGATTCCCCACACACAGTCGCCAAAATGACCATCTAGATGAGGCTTCTAGAGTTGTATTTGGTAGCAAAGAATCAAAATAACCCGACACATCATGCACTATACCGATGAATCTATGATAGAGAACTGCATGCCCATATCCAATCCTAGAAAGAATCCCAAATGGGAATAAACCATAGAACTTGATGGTAAAATATTACATTAAATTTTCTGTAGATTAAAGTGATGCACAAGTCTAGTAAATTGCAAGAGACAATATAACTTTATCTAAGGATAGTAAGCTAATTCTTCGAAATAACGTAGTAAAAGAAAAAAATAAACCCACAATGTAAAAATCACCTGATCAACAAATACTTAGAAGGAAAAGGGGTAAAGTAAGAGCTACTTTGGACAGTGTGTCTTCTTTTTTTTTTTTTTTTTCAGTTAACATTTTGCAATAAAACTTAACCAACCTGTCTCTTTACTTTCTAAAATGAAAAAGAAAAACTCTAAATTAGTACTGCAAAGCTCTGAGAATCAATAAAATGATACAAATCATAGATTTGGTCGTCATGAAAATGATTCTGCAAATAGAACATGAAAGTACGATGAACATACCAACCCAAACACCTGTAAAACCAGCATTCCTGTCAGCCTTAATAGAGAAAGTAGAGAACAGAGTTCTAATCACCACTTCTTCAAGAGCCCTGAGGTACCAATGAAGATCCATCTTGTGATGCCGCAGGTTCAGAATAGGGTACATTACTAGCTAACATACAAATACAAAGAACTGGTTACAATCGAAAAAAGAAAAGGAAGCTCGTGCACATTGTAGTAATGCCGCCATGAAAAACTGCAATATGCCTCTCTCCAGGATGGTTATCGTAATAACAAGCATATAAAAGAAATAAACTGAAAACAAAAGAAAACAAATAACTGGAAACCCAAGAATTAACGATGAAGGAGATGGTAAAAATTCATAAATAAGTGTGTCAGCAACTAAGCACAAGATATTCTATATTTTATAGTTAAATGGAATAAATGGCCACTAATCAAGAATCCAGGAGCTTTTATGCTAACGGAACTATTTATTTAGAAAAAGAAAAACAAATAGTTATGCAGTATGTTTTCGAGGTAACTTTGACTTGGGGGAGAGGAACACAGTAAAGGAACAGAAAAAAAGTTTATGCTTAGCCCAACCATAGATAGATGGCCAAATATTCTAGAAAAGGCTAGCCACATGTGGCACAACTGGGTCATGAAATGGGTCAAACATAGGCACAACATGACCCTCAAGTCTCAACGACAAACAACCCAGTTTCGCCTCATTTTAAGTATCAAACACCACCAATTCTCACCCAACTCTTGAATTTCCCACCCTCGCCCAAATGTTAATTTAGGTGTTGGAGTTGCTTTTGCTAAGCACCAAATAGGTATCCATGAGGCTTCTTAGGTGTTGGCTTGTATTTCCAGTACTGGATGTGCTTCATACCCCTTGTTGAGTGAAATCCAATTGAGATAAATTTGGTCCAAACATTATTCAGCCAAATTTTTTGAAAAGAATAACAAGAACGACAAAGCACTGAGTCTCAAATCACGAAACAAAAATTTAGGTTTCTTTCAATCACTAAGATTTTAGATCCTATTTCACATTTTAAAGTGAACCGAGAATTTCCTCTCCAATGAAACAAACTTGACCTAATTCTAAAAGCTACAGTTATTAGCTAGTCCTGATTGCATCGTACAAAGGGCACAATTATGCGGTGCGTCGAAGGATTTCGAGACATAAAACCTCTTCGAAATTGCAAGTCCTAGCTAGATCCACCTTGTGCACAAAAATTTTAGTTAAACAAAGAGAGCAAGCATAGCATCACAAAACAACAACATAGCCTCAATCCCAAATTAGTTGGGGTCGTGCTACATGGATCAAGTTCTTCCATTGCGCTCGATAGAAGCGACAAAAGCTTTACGGCTTTGTCAACCTATCGCAACCCTCCCCCATTTTTCCGAGTATGGAGAATGGGCCTCGGGATCTCCCTACCCCATTTTTCCGGTATGGAAAATGGGCTTCAAAGTCTTCCTTTACTCGGACTTGGGATCGGTTATGTAGAGCATATAATGTTCTACATAGGTGGAGTTACATAGAACCACAAAGAATAGGGAACACAATACAAAAGAAAATTAAAATACCTGTCCAGGCCCATGATACGTGACCTCCCCACCGCGTTCCGTCAGTCGATAGATATCAAAAGGAGCATTCAGTTTGTCAAAATTCAAGTATTCTTCAGAACTGCCTGAACCCAAAGTATAAACAGGAGGGTGTTGAAGAACAATGAGAGTATCAGAGCAATCTTCATCCTTTTCAATCAAAGTATGCCTCTTTCTGACCATCGACTTCTGCCAAGACCATGCCTTGTTATAGGGAACAATTTCATTGTGCAGATCAAAGCATTCACAACTGCACAGTTTAAAAAACAGCTCAAAAATGAGAACACTATCTTGTAAAATCCAATCAAAAACTTAATCAAACATCAACAATTTCCAAGTTAGACAATCTTCTAAGTCTATGAGAAGAATCACAACATGGTTACTGCACAATTCAGAATCTAGCATAGTCTATTGTTATGAAATTGGAAAACATCAACATGAACACAAAATGTTTGATGAAAAGCCCAGCTGAAAAACAGCTAATATGAGAACTATTTTATACAATGAAGTAAAAAACATAATCAAAGATCAATAATTTCCTAGTTAGACAATCTGCTAAGTCTATGAGAAGAATCACAACATGGGTATTGCACAATTTAGAATCTAAGATAGTCTATTGCTATGAAATTGGAAAATATTAAATTGCACAGCAAGTGTTTGATGAAATGCCAAACTGAAAAAAATAAAAAATAAAAATAAAAAATAAAAAAAACCTTCTCAAAGACTTGTTGTGTGTCTGCATGATTGTAGTGTCGGAAGCCCTGAAATCGGTTTTAGGCGACAAGGGACCTTGAGAATGCACAATTGCCGAGCACTTCCAAGGCCACACAAAACTAGGAGTTGTGCATAGAATCATTGTAACTCAAAAAATGGTGGGAAAATGGTGAGAATCCATCAGAAGTTGGTGAGAATCCATCAGAAGTTGTTGGTGCCCATTAATGGATTCAGAGAGGGATCAACTTCTCTTGGCCATTGGAAACGTCGGAAGGGGACCCTCAAGGCTTACCTTAAGGCGATTTTTTTGTTTTTTTTTTTTGTTTTTTTTAAAGATTATCTAAGCCACCACTGCGATACAGTTCTGATGGTGGACCCAGGTTCTAATCCATCTAAAAGTAGAGGCGTCTCTACCACTAATCAAAAGGTCGAAAGATAAATAGTGCGATTTCGCAAATTAAACGCACCGTATCTGCCTTAATCAGAGTAGTACATTTTATGTGAATCGAATGCATCGTCTCTGCCTTAGTCAGAATATTAAGAGCATCATCTCCAATGGTAACGTAGACCAAGGGTGTATTCAATTGAGATTTTAATGGACTTTTAGTTACTTTTAATTACTAAAAAAATTTATTCGTATTCGATTAAAACTTTTAGAGAGTTTATAAAAGTAATGTGTATTCAATGTGAATCAATTTAAATTTTTAGAGAGTTTATAAAAGTAAGGTGTATTTAATTTTTGTTGTGACTTTTGTGGTTTGGTTACAAATCTCAACTTTTATAGACTTTTTGTATAAAAATACACATAAAGAAATTTTCAACTTCTCCTCACCTCAACCCAAAAACTTTTAGAGACTTGGTTCCCTTATTCAATAAGGATTTCATTGTTCACAAAGTATTTTTTTATCAATTGTTTTTATCAACTTCTCCAACCACTCCACAACTCATGGATTCTATTGCTCACTCATTATAATCTAATGTCTATGTTGATTAAAATGAAAATGATGTCATTATTAACAAGATCTCATTCTTGCATCATTGTACATTTTTATATGATTTTTTTTACAAAGAAGTTTCGTTTATTAAGTGTATAATTATAATCTCAAAAAGTGTAATATTATTATTTTTGGAAACAATAATCGTATATTTTTTTCAAATGCAAGAAGTGCATTTTAAGAAATTTAAACTATCATTCTTAATATATATATATATATATATATATATATATATATATATATATATATATATATATATATATATATACTAGTCAAATGGCACTGCGCTATGCGCGCGTGATTTTGAAAGAAAGAAAATGATTTTCAATAAAATAAACACATGGAGGAAGAAAACGTGAATAGGGTGAGAGAGAGAATTGTGGAGGGAGAGAGAGAAACGTGGAGGGGAAAGAGAGAGTAGAGAAACGTGGAGGGGAAAGTGAGAGTAAAAAGGTGGAGGAGAGAGAAAAAAATCATCCAAATCCCACTTTGTTAGGAAAACCGACTATTAATTTAAAAAAAAATTGAAAACATTGAGTTTTCATCCGCATATTTAAAATCAAACGCCTATTAATTTGTAGTTATCAATTAAATTACTATTTTATCCCGAATTTAAATATTTGTATCAAAACACTTAGGGGCATTGTTGGAAGTTTTAGCCAAAAGGCTTCACGGTTACTGCATTTTGGGATTGCTATTATAATAGTATAAATATATATATATATATATATATATATATATATATATATACTAGTTTCAGGACGTGCTACGCACGATTGACCCGCTCGCTTTGCTCGTGGGAATTAATTTCTAAGAATTTATTAATAAAAATCAAAATTGTAATTAAAATTAAAAATTAGAAAGACAAGTACATTTTTTAGCTTATCAATATTCTCTAATGTGATTGAGATAAGATGTAATTGAAAAAACAAGCTAGTCATGTTAAGAAATTACTTCTCAAAAAAGGAAACAAGAAAAAAACACACAAGTGGTTTGACCCATCAATTTGTGAACACTTTTGCTTGTGGAGATTCCATAGAATTGTTTGTAAAGTTCAATCTTTACCCCAAACCCTACTGAGATAGAAAGGATAACTTTGAAATTATGAATGTAAATAATTGAATTAGTTGGGATTAAAGCTTTAGACACTTTTTTTCACATGATTAATCAGAATTTTTTCATTCAAATTTCTTACGGGTTTTGGGTTTGTTCCCTCCCAACACCTTCAAACCACCTTCTTCTTCTCCCTCTCTCGGATTCTCTCTTCTTCTTCTTTGTTTATATATATATATATATAAAACCGAACCTTCTCCTTTCTTCATCACACAATCAACAACCAACCACAACAACCCCTCCCAATTTCAATTTCGAATTCATAGAAAAAACGGTCCCACAAGATGGCGAAATCAAAAATTGAAATATTATCTCACCTTCAATTGTTCTTCAACAACGCCACCAACACTCATGACTCTCCTTGAATTTGATCTCCAACCGATACAATGTTCATATAAACTGATTTGCCCCAAAACAAGTGCACACTCCAATTTCGAAGTCTCCCTCGATTTATCAACCTCTCCGTCTTCGTGTAATGGATTGATGAGAAGGAGTTTGTGTATTGGATTGATGAGAAGGACTTCATTCAAATCACGAGCGATAAAAAAAAAGTGATCGATTGAAGACTGAGAGAAAAGAAAGACAAAGAGAAAACCGTGTATTGGATTGATGAGAAGGAGTTCGAGATTGATTTGGAGATGAAAAAAAAAGGTGTGGTGGATTGATAAGGAGTTAGAGTTTAATTTGGAGACAAAAGAAAATGTTAATTTGGAGATGAAGAAAAAAGAAATATGGGAAGGTCACGTTGCCCATCAAAACAACATCTACATTATCTCATATTTACAACATCATAGAAAGTATAATATGAAAGGAAAGTAGCTTTTAAATAAATAGAAAGAAGATGTACTTGAAAGAGAGTGTCGGCCTTGCGAAGTCATGGAAGAACACATTGAGTCATAGAAGTGTATATCATATTATGACAAAAAGGTAAGTGAAAGGCCTACATTTAAATCAAGGAAGAAATCTTACATGAACTAAGTTGAAATGGTCCCGAGAGAGATTCTTTAGGTCTCCAATAACCCACTTCAATAAGGGAATAAAAATATTATAAATTACTAAACCTGGTAAAAAGAAGATGGAGCAACCAATTATCATCAGAGAGAGAAAGACTTGAGCGAGCAACCAACAACCGCAATAGGGATCAACAAGAGGAAAAGCTAAAAAATTATAACCAAAAAATGGATCTTATGGGGCATTTCATCAAACAACTACAAAGCACTCTTAAACTATCAAATTATCAATACAAACTCATCTCAATGCAATCAAACTAATTATCCCATGGGCATCTCAAACCAATATTCTCATAGGCACAAAAATTATCAATGCAACGCCATCTCAATAAATCAAACTAATCATCTAATTGGAATTTCATCAAACACCTCAAAAAATTAACCCTGGACAATATAGAATTGATGAAGACATACAAACTACTTATAATCCTTAAAATTAAAATACAAAGCTTTCCAATTTAAGCATTTTAATTAATCACCAAACTTAGAACACATTGTATCGTATATATAACATCTCGATGAAGATCATGAATTTTTTCTTCTTTATATATAAAAAGGAAAAAAATCACGATAAGTTGAAACCTTAATGTAGCTACTAAGAATTAAACTCAAAAATAATCTTTGCTTTAGTCTGAGTTAGGTGAGTCTTCTTAACACTACCACGAGAATGAAATTAAAGGTTTAACACTAAAAAAGTAATTAACATTTAAGTTGGACGACCACGATCATTAAAAAAAGTACTCGTAATTAACTAACATTCCCATCATGACACCAAGCAATGTCATAATTAATTCTCATTATACAATGCTAATATTCATATCTGAGAGATATACAAAAAAAAAAAACATTAAAATTTGATGAACTAATTAAACACGTGGTATTCACATTGTAAAATCAAAACCATCTCATGATTCTCATCAAAATCATAAAAAGAAGAAGAAGAAGAAGAAGAAATCTTTCAATATTGTTGATCATGAAGAATCGCACGACTTAACATTGCTTGTTCGGTTGGCTGATCTCTCTCTTACCTTTTTTGTACTTATCCTCCTATTTGTTAGCAATAGATAGCTATAAATTTGTGATTCGTGCTTTTATATATATAATAGATATAATAGATATATAGATATTGATATAGATTAGTATAATAAATATTAATTACCTCCAGATTAGCTTTTTTAGCAAACTATAAATTAAGAACTTTGTTTAGCTATTAATGCTAACGCGATTAGTATTGGCATAATTGTGTATAGCCTAATCTAATTGTGTAGCCTAATCTATATATTGATCGGCACTAATATTAGTTAGCAGACTTGCTATTTTGTTAGCAAACTATAAATTAGGAACTTTGTTATCTAAAAATAAGATCGTATATAGTTCAATCATATTTTGAAACTTAGCCAATCTACATCTATACGTATATAGTCTATATCTAGTCTACATCTATACTTATCTCCTATTTGTTGTTAGCAATAGATAGTTATTTAATAGCTAGCCGATTTAATAGCTATTTGTGATTCGTGCTTTTATATATGGCGAGGGACAAAAAGGTAAATTTGATTACGACTCAAAAATTTGTGATTCGTGCTTTTTATATATATGATAGATATATATATAAGTTTTTTACTTAAGTCAAAAAAAAAGTGCAAGATTTTTACACAAATGATCTTACTTTGTTCTTTTTTTGCCACTAAAAGATGATTCACTTACCTATTTGTTTTGTTGATATTTATTTACTTATTTATTATGTTACTATCTTGATAGTAATTTATTTATATGTATATATGATTTTTTTATTAAAATACAAAAATACTTTTAAAAAACTAGTAATAGGTGTTAAGAAAAAGAAATATGATAATTCACCTATTTTTTATAATAAAGTACAAAATATTTGTTTCAATATAAAAATCACAAAAATTTACTAGTATCAATCAAAATCATGCTTAGAAGTGCACAAAAGTCACTAATAATCTTAAATGTTAGTAAAAGTCATCAAAATGAAGTTTACATAAAAGTTTATCAAAGTCTTTAAAAGTTTACGAAAATCTACAAACTTCAACAAAGTTATCTACTTATAAAAGTAACCAAAAGTCTATTAAAATCTCAATTGAATACACCCTTGGACCATGGATTAGTGTCATCTCATATATGTGGGGCGGATATCTATCTTATATAACACTTAATACATATTCAAGCCCTAAAATGGTTTCTAATGAATAATGGATTTAAAGGCTTTTTCGACTTTTTTATTTATTTTTATATATATAGAACGAGACAGTTGTTTTGTTTTTTTATTATTTAATTTACATAGGAGCATCTCCAATGGTACCATAGATTGAGGTGAAAATCGATCCACCTATGACACAATCCACATTACACAAAAAAAGCTTTGTTACGGGATTATGAATTTTGAATGTTTAACTGATGTAGCTCGAAATCGAACTAAAAAATGTCTACCTCAATGTCTATTTCTATATATTGTGGTAGATATTCTCCACTGCCACATCATCATTGTTTATTATATAAATTAAAAAAAAAACAAAACAAATGTCTCATTTGGTATAAAAATAAAATAAAAAGTCAAAAAAAGTCTCGATTGATGGTTTAAATCCATTGTCCATTAGAGATTGGTTTGAGGTTGAATGTCTATATAGTACCATATATGATATGCATCCTCATCCATATCCATGATAAGGCACCAATCCATGGTCAGGAAGAATCCACATTAGGATTAGAGATGCTCTAACAAATAATGATGATGTTGCAGTGGAGAGAATGTATGTGATGACCCCTTCCACAAAACGAGGCACCGTGAAGTCTAATCGTAATCAAGCCTTAATCCAAATCACATAAGACTTAATTACGTATTAGTCAAACTTTTCGTCCATATATTCATCAATCACATATTACAATATATTATTAAAGTCGAGTTAAGTAAAATTTCGTTATCATGTTATGCGGAAGCTTTTCATTATCCAAAATCCTAAATGTGAAAAACCGAGGAAAATACACAGATCAAATGCATGTATATATATGGAACTAGTCACTCGACCCAATGTACAACCCAAAATGATATAAACAATAATAATAAAACAAAAGTCGAGACATACAAAATGAATGAGGATAGTCGGCAGAAGCGCTCGGAGGAAGTCGCCGCGATCTTCTCCGAATCCACAGTCTCATGGCTGCTTCGACTGGACCTACACCCACAATTGTCACAAACTAGACAAGCACGAGTATAATAATAACTAGAGAATTCTATGCCACATTTCCAAAATAACATAATGGTATTTTAAAGCATAAATAGCAAAAGAAGTGTTGAATCAAATAATGCAAGTAAAACTACCGAGTTAAATATGTATCGACCTAACACATTAAGTCGAGATGATCTGTCCAGGTCTGGTGGTGAGAACCTATCACCAAATCTTTCCCCTACTAATTATATACACCCAAAAGCGGAGTGCGCTCTACGCATATACATCATCAATCTAAATCTTGTCGATCACCCCAGAGTTTCATAACTCGTGTGCCGCGTAAGTGTAGCGGTGAGTGCAGGAACCCGGTGACCCATGTCCCCGTGAGCGCGCATCTCTCATGCGATGGACACTAGATAATCCCTACTTTAGTTTCAAAGACAAATAATTTCAGCTGTTCTAGGATTCCAAAACAAGTTAGCTACAAAAAGCCCCAAAGGAAATCGAGTACAAGTCCAATCCAATTCAAGTTATCCCAATAGCATGCTTTTCATCAATTTTTTTCTATCAAAAATGACATCAAAAATAGGAAATGGAATTAATGAAACCGTCACAAGGCATCATGTCACAATATTCAATCATAAATAGAAACAAGAACAACATGATGTGAGATTACAAGTAAGAATGTCTACAAATAGACCAATAAATCAATAAAAGTGTATGAAATGAAATATAGAATTCTCACTGACACTTTACTTACAATTCACACACTTGACCTAGCCTATCAGACCTTTTGGCACTCCGAAATGCGTTCCCAAACTCTCGGGATCTCCCTCTTTGGTTCCACTGGAGGTGTTTGACAGTGTGCAAGTGTGTTTACACCCATTTTATAATGTTTATATCATTTTTGGACTTAGCTGATTTAGTATTGGTCAGTGGGAAATTAGTAGCGCTAATTATGAGTGATAGCACGCTAATTGCCACATTAGCGCACTACCTCGATCTTTGTCTAACGATGAGTGTTAGCGCACTAATTCATCTATCTACGCACGCTAGATTTTGGATCTAGTGCGCTATGTGCGAAGTAGAACCACGAGAATTTTGCATTTCGAATTTACGGGTTTGCCATGCACATAGAGCCATGTTTCGACTTTGGGACCCTCATACACGTTCTACGAGGTCCCTAACACTTATCCCAACACACAACAAGACAACAACATCAAATTAAGATGAAATCACAAGTGTATGGTGTGGAATAGTTACCTAACTTGTTGTTGTTCTTCTTCTTCACCAAAGCTTCACCAATTCCATACTTTCCTCCTCTCCAAATCACTCAGAATCTCTTCTTCCCCTTTATTCTCTCCTCCTTGCTACAAATCGATTTTGATGAGATAAGGAAAGAAAATGTTTGACTTATATACTCATTTGACTAATATGATTTGTTTGAATGGTGGCATACGATCAGTGTGTGCACACGTATCTCGAGGTGTATCTCATGAATCGCATTGTCTCACTTGTCCCTCAAGTCATTTGTGAGTGATCTCAACAAGTTGACACTTGCCCTCTTGATGGGCTAACGCGTGTCTCGATGCACATCTAATGAATTGTTTTATTTACTCTAACTATGTACTTTCATATTCATTTCAATGCGGCCACATTAAATACTTATAAACCAATATAAAATTCACATTTACATCAAATTAATTCAACTTACCCCATAGCCGCTACCTCGGTCCCACGTTGACACGCGACTCGAGGTACCCGCTCGTTTCGATACCTATACACCCGTATAAATTGACTTAATAGTCTACACATGCCTACAATACACTAGGCATACAATTCACAACAAAAATAAAATATAACTCTCGGCCCTTGCCTCGGTAAATGGACATATCACGGAGTGGGTCCCACGCAGTAACGTCGTTGAGCTCGTTTACAAGGACTAAACACAGCTTAGCAAATTTCAAATTCGTTACAGCAATGTCTATCATAATGCCTAGAGGTAGACATTGGGATAGACATCATCTACTTTGATTATTTACCACTTCTCAATAGACATTCACAATCTATGATTCCATTAATTGGATAGCTTTTTGGATGTGGATTGTATCTTAAATGGATCAATTTTTACCTCGATCCATGTACCATTGGAGATGCTCAATGCGGTCTTAGAAACCACTACACTTAGCGTATTCTTGAAAATCTGATCAATAACAAATCCTTAAAAAAATTATTGCTAAAATTAGTTTATTGAATAAACTTTTTTTTGATTGGGTTGGAATTTTATTGGATAAACTTAATTTTTTTGCTATATTGGGAATTATCCATTATCATGGTCAATACTCGATCGAGTGAAGGTCACCTACAATTATTTGGCAAAAAAAAAAAAGGTCACCTACAATTGGCAAAAAAATGACACCCACTATCTATGGATAGGTGACGACCTAGCTCCCCTCCACAAATAGTTTCCATATTACTACACCTAATTAGGGTTGGAAGTAGGCGATGAAACGCGGAGCGGGGATCGTAATTACTTTGTCCCCGTCTCTGCCAGCATGACGAGGTAGGGATTTATTTCCTCTCGTAAATTCTTCGACGCTGGCGAACTTTGTCGTGCTGGCGACGGCCCCGGATTCCACAACCCAAAGCGCGGGCCTCGCCCGGCCTAGACTTACTTGGACCCCAGTCGATCGTCGCGACATTGGCCACGCAAGCCTAGTCAACCTTCCTAACCATTTTTCACTACAAGGCACCTAAATTTAACATTTATTATTAGTTATGCACATTTGTAAGTTATTAAAAGTTATGTGAAGCGATTTCAACTTAAACAAATCTAAACAACTCTAAATCAATTAGTCATGACATCACAGAGTGTGGAAACCCCGCATAATTGGTCAACATGTATAATAAACGAGAGGAAAGATAAATAATATCATTTACATGTCCCAAAGTATCTCACACAAACCTATATACCTACCATGTCATACAATTAAAGCAATTTACATAAATAATACAAAAACCTACAAAATACGAGAGGAAAGCCGCTTCAAAGTCCTCACCGTAGATCTCCCGATGCAGCCCCTTTCCTTTGCTCGGGCGTACAGGATCTCGCACTCGGTCAAAACACAACAATGACGAGGCCTAGGTCTGAATAATGCCGTTAGGATATTAAACAACATTTCAAAATAAATAAATCGATTACAATATTCATGTAGATAGAATGAAAGGTATAAGGACATATGAATAAATAAAAGACTATAAATAAATAAAAAACAATCGATACATGAGTGTCCGGGGATGCAAACAGAGATGCGGCAATTAGTCCGACCAACAAAGTCGTTGAAGTCTTGGTAAACCATCGAAGACTCGGGTTAGAGACTCGAGTACACTGCTTCCACAAGCCTAAAACCCATGATATAAGCTGGTGGATTCACAGAACAACCAGCTAAATACTCACATGTCCCAAGATCAGGAGGCAGTGCTTAAAGATTACGCGGTGCATCACAGGATTGTCATTGACTACGGTATGTTCACCTTGTGAGCCAACTTGACCACTTCTTCCAAGGATCACTGCGTTGACTCGCGCCTCGGACAACTCAATTAGAATGAAATTTTCAAGGGATAAATATCAAGCAATGAACAACAATACTCAATAGCTTAAAAATGAAATGACCGTGCATTTCCTAGTTGGTTTACTTACAAGTCACAAAAAGTTTGTTCTAGCTTAACAGGCCTCCCGACACCTAAAACGTGTTCTGAGACTCTTAAAGGAGACCTCCATCTTAGTTCCCTCGGAGTTGTTTGGTATGTTTTTAAGTGGATTAGAGTTGCTTTAGGGTTGGATTAAACTGGATTTAATTAGGTTTAATAAGTTTTCAGGAAATTTTGAAAGTTTATGTCTTGAGCACCTCAGTGGTGAATACGTCATGAGTAAAGTCACATAGAAGCCGTTATCTACGTAAGCTTTAACAAGCGTATTTAGGTGAAAACATATAGCGCAGCATTTAGTGTTCTCTCGTCGAAGAACAACAGCTGCCCAAAACATCGCGCGCTACCGAAGGGCATAACGCCGCTAGACATCAAGAAAACCAAATTATACACTGCATAATTCGGTTTTTTTTTTGAGATGTTTAGGCCCTCCAACCACGCCCCCACATCCTCGCTCTCCTTACAAGTGGTGTCAGAACGAGACTTCCCATCAACAACCATCAAATTCATGAATTTATCAAGTTAAATTAAACGGATTAGTGTATGAACACCTAGGTGATGCCCACACTAAAAAGCTTGATCACCAAAGTTCCTTCACAAATTCCTAACTTTCGTTTTTCTCAACTTCTCATCCTCCTTGATTACTCTAGCAATTTCTCCCTTCTTTGCTAAGCCGGATGAGATAGAAAACTTAGCTTTATAAGTTTGGTTTTTTGTGATTTTTATATGGGAATGGATGTGGTTGAACCATAAGCCACACATCTATTTCCACATACGTATCCCGAGACATGTCTAATGATGTATGTTGACACACTTGTCTCAGCTTAACCACTCTTTAATTGACACTAATAGTTAACTCCTTTTGTCTCACAGATTATTCAATGCGTGTCTCGATGCACATCATGTGGCTATTTAATTTGCTACACTAACTTAGGCTCATTAATTGTATACCAACCATAGCCACATTAAAGTTACTATAAATCATATTTAGCCTCAATTTTTAAACTTACTCCATAAATCTCTTCCTCGGTCCCATTGTCGACACGTGACTCGAGATACGTCTCAGCTCATGTATTGACACCTATATGCCTCGAGTGTACCTTACTACGCAATTTTTTTGAAATCAATTAATTTAAATTGTCCGATTAATACAAGCATCAACTTGAAAAATAGCATACCTCGGTGTCGGCTTTGAGAATTGGACATGCGTATCCACGCTCAATTGGGTCCCACGTACTTGACCACTAGAAATGTGACATGTAATCACGGGTTATATTTTAGGGTCGTTATATCTTCCCAACTAATTAGATTTTTAGATCCTCGAAATTAAAACAAATCACAAGGAGAGAACTCACCCATTGAAACTCTGAAGAGAGGTAGGGAGAGTACTCGCGCATATATGACTCGAGCTCCCAGCGTCGGCTCCTCATCTCGCGTGATCTTTGCCATTTGACAAGGAGTCGATGGGATCACTTTGTTCCTGCAAGAATCTTCACCTTTATGGTCTGAATGCGGATAGGCTACTCGTCGCCAAGTAATGTCCCCCTCGAGTCTATCTCGGCTCGAGTCCATTATCGATTCGTCTGCTTTCTGCTCTCGACCTACGAGTCGAAACATAAATATGAAATACGGGGTGGATTCCGGACTAGTACGGTGGCAACTCCAGCTCGTACGGTCAGCTCAATGATGGTACACAACTCATGCTAAATCTGCGTGCTTAAGCCTCGGGCGCGGGTTGAGTTAGTTGTGGGAGTGAAAATGAAAACTGTGCCCGTATGGATGATTGGAGCCTTGTGTGGTGACCTCTAAGGGGAGACATATATGGTGTGGGAGGTCTGTGTGGTGCTCACACCTTCTTTGTGACTCGACGTTGGCCGTGGAGGAGGTCCGTGTGGTGTCTGAGGCTTTGACACGCCGCTACGCCCTAAGCCCTTTCCCGGGCGGAGAATCCTCGCCGGTGCCATATTAATTTTGTTAACAAATTCTATTTTGATTTTCATTCCTTGGTCATTTTGGCACTTAAGTACTAAATACTTTCACTCAATTTTTCTAAGAAACTATTTTTCTCGAATTGAAGGGATTAATTTGGATTTGTTTTGTCGATGTGAGTTACAAGTTATCATACTTAATTAAATATATAAGATTTCCAAATCTAATATGACAAATATATTTCAATGATGTTCTAAATATAATTTTATATATCTTTATCATATAACACATATATATATATTATAGAATTAATTTAATGGTAAAAATAAATTTTATTGTTGAAGATCTTGAGTCATTCATTCCATATATCACATATGTTTTAAGTAAAAAAGTTAAATAACTTTTTTGTAAAAATATAAAATGGAGAATTCTATGCAAGGGATGTGGGGGCGAGTGACGTCGCAGAGGCGAAAGAAACAATTACCGAGTCCGAGTCCCATGCCCATACCTGCACGAGTGAGACAAAAATAAGGATTCCTTGCCCCTTAGAAGCGGGCTGGCATCAGAGCGTAACGCCCACTTGCAACCCTACAATACCTAATCGATAACACCCTAAAGTCACACTTAAGTGATATTGTACCCATGTAAAAATAAATGCGTCGAAATAATTTTAAGTGCGTAACACGCGTGTGGTGTGTATTCGATGCGTACAAATACAACTTTCAAAAACACTCGGGCTCGTATCCATCGGAGGATATTACTTTGAGTGTGAGTTCGGGTAAACATTAAGTATCAGTTAAGTAGCGCATTTTCCATATATATGATATATCCCTTTCTAAAAAAAATAATAAAGGAAAATTTTTTTATATCCACAAACCTACACACTATCTCCCTACCCCCACCCACCATTTTGGGTGACAAATAAGATAAATATTACATGTGCAGCCCGGAAGAGATGGATATACAGATGGTGCAAATAGTATGCAGTACGTAAGCAATAATTACTATATGCCTTTCAAGAGTTTAATTAGCCAGAATGACATTAACCATGACATTAACCACGACATATCAACCACAAATATACCCAATGCGATCGACAATACATGTGTTATTAGAAGTGCCTATGAATCAGTATTCAACGATTTTACAATGCTCAAGTACATATATCTTGTATGTGGTTGCACTGCAAGAAGAAGTAGCTCATTTAATTACCATGCATGCATGAGCGTCATTGTTGAAAAGTATGGACTTTTTACAATGTCAAATAAATCTACAAAATGAAATGCTTTTACCTACAACCAGTTCGTCAATTAGGTAGTAGTAAGAAACTTGATTCTCTTAAAAGATCTTGAGTTTGGAGATTGTTAATACAAAGAATTAGGTTTGAGAAGCGCCTCATATGCAGGCGTGACAGTGCTGTAAAGCATGACATTCATCGGTGTGAAAGTCGGCGTCGAACGCCACACAAAGAAACCAAAAAAAAAAAAGAAATACGTTTTTGACATCACCAAACCTCCACACCCAACAGCTAACTCGCGCATCGAGTCTTTGAGGTCATTTAATTTGTGCATACGCTCGAGATACGAACGCACTCGCATGTTATGCATTGAAAATCGTGTCCAGCGTGCATATTTAGACACGTAAATACAACTCTCATGGGCCGAAGTGACTTGGATATGTGAGTTACGTAATATCAAAGTAAAGCACTTTCCATATCTGCCAAAGCTTGTTTGTGTCAATAATGTCCAGAAAGAAAATTAATATAAGGCCCGTTGTAAGTAAATAAAACTTCAGAAAATTAATTACAACGAGTCAAATTAGAGGCAAAGGGTGAGAGTTTCTTTTCTACAAGAAGTCGAAGCTTTGACAAAAAAAGAAAAGAAAAAGAAGCCTTTGATAGCTTTAGAAATTCATCAAATTCATTGTAGATGTATATTTAAGGAATGGTAAAAAATATATATATGCTCGTGAGTCAGGTAAAAGAAAAAAGTCTCTAGTAATGTTGACTTGCGTCTAGGTCGATGATGACATCTAGAACTCATATATACAATGCATGCCTCTCTCTCTCCGCAGTTCCAAGGTATCTATATATATATATATATATATATATATATTTATATATATGAGACCAAATTAACAGAGCAAGAGCAGTGAGTTCCTGCATGTCTAATAATTTGACTTACCAAGAGAGAGACAAAACATTTGGGTCACAAGATGTGAATCTGTGCACGGACACAACAATAAGACACAAAAAAGTTATAGAGAGAGCAGTGCATGGTGTTTAGTTAATTTCAACAGTGGAAGTAATAAACGTCTCAATGTTGTTCATGTGACGCGAGTACTGCATGATGTTTGGTTAATTTCAACAGTGGAAGTAATAAACGTCTCAATGTTGTTCATGTGACGCGAGGATATGTATGTTGAAAACATGACATCAGCTGTGGATGAATGAGAGGTCCCAGTGAAGGAGCATGCATGTGAGTGCACATGTGAACCTGTACATGAATTTGTATGTAGACTACAACCACCTTGGCTATATCTACTTTCCTTTGTACATAGTGATAAGTCATTGTAGTTGTTTTTATTGTGACTGAATTGGCCTTTGGAGCCATGGAAGTTAATTTTATATCACTAAAAAAATTAGTTTTTAATATAAATATATGTTGTTAAAAAGCAGTACATTTTTAGTTAGTTGATACATAACCAACATACTATAAACAATTATAAATTGTAAAAATCACTAGTAATGATTTGTTTAATGTTACAAAATAAAGAAATGTTGTTAAAATTTATAAGTTATTATTTTTTTTAAGAAATGATATATTGTCCTATATTAATTGATATTATAAATTTTTTAACAACGTATATATAGAATTTAAGATATGTGTTTAACAACATTTAATATATATAACAACATTATTAGATGTTGTGAAAAAATAGATTTTATTTTAGTGTCATGAGATTTTTCATATTAAAAATGACTACTCTTCTGCGGATAAGAGATGTTAATATTGTTGTAGAATAAGTGATGAAAGGTTGATCTGTTGGGGTTTAAAGGGCATAAACATGTTCTCTTTGAGAACAAAAAAGTGTGATAAGGCAAGGAAACATTGAGCTCTTGTCGCATTACAAGAAAAAAAAATTTTGTACAATATCTAATAACATTGTTATAATAAATGTTGTTAAACTTATCTTAAATTATACATTGTTCAAAATTTTATAATATTCAATTAATATAAAATAATATATATCATTTCTTAAAAAACAATAATAACTTATAAATTTAACAACATTCTTTATTTTGTAACATAAAACAAATCATTATTTGTGATTCTTACAATTTGTGATTACTAATAATATATTGATTATATATCAATTAACTTTTATACAATGTAGCTTTTAACAACAATATATTAGTGAAAACAATAAAATGCAAAATCAAAAAATATAACCGTCTCTCTTCTTTCTCCAAATCCTAAAATTTTCTTGATTCACTTTTGTGATTTTTGTTCTTGAACCAATCCCTTATCGATCATCTTTTCGATCGAGCAAGTGGTTCCAAACAAATCATTTTTACACTTTGTTCATACAATAAACAATATATCTAATAAGATTTGTGGAGATTAGCGATCATCTATTGTTGCGATGCAGATCTTCATCAACGATGTTGCGTGGATTTGTAACGATGCGTTGGATTGATCTTGTCTTTAATTTTTATTTTATAGTTAGTTTTCTTCCCTAGTTTGAAGTCTTTGACTTGTCTTCTCATTATAGTGAGAAGTTTTAGGTTTTATTCTTTTTGTTGGGAAGTTTTGTTATTCTTTGATTTGTAGCGTGATCTGCTGGAGTTTCTACTAGTTTTTATGTATTGTCATGATTTGTTTTAACATTGTAGAAAGCAATATCTTATTGTCAAACTATTTCAATTTCGCATTCTACGGTACAAATTAATGACGAATTTGTTTGAACAAATAAGATTTAGCGAATCAATATACTTGATTTTATGTCGATCTTGTATTAAACTATGAATGATTAATGAAATCTCGATTTCTCTTCAAAAAAAAGTAACATATATTAGTGTTTCAAAAATTAATAATCGCTTTTTTGTATGTATTTTTAATTAATATATTAATTATATTTTAAATAAAAAAAGAGAATTAATTTGTCCCTAATATAACTATGTAAAGTACAATTGATGCCCTCAATAAAAAACTTGGAACAGTAAAACTAGGAAGGATATTATGGTCATGTTTAATCAAAGATCGGTATCGGCACCACAAATTTGCACCAAAACTACATACGTACTAAGCCATAGAAGTGCCCACCTGTAACCAACAAAAAAAAAAAAAAAAAAAAAGCGCCCACCAACTGCTATATATACCTACCTATACACACAAGCCCACTCATAGCTAATGCTCCCTTCAGCCTCACATTACTCTCGTCTTTCCCTCTCCTTCTTAGAACTCGTCAGCCATGGCAAAAGGAACTTGCTAGCAGTTATGATAATGCTCTGTGTTGTAGCCTATGCTTGCCTTACTATTAAAGAAAACTCAGGTGAACACAATTCAACCAAATACACAACTCCGTCACCTTTAGCTTTTTTGGAAGTTTTTTTTTTTTTTGGGGGGGTTTCCACGTTGTATCTAGCGTCGGTGCTGAAATGACTAATTAATCGCATTTCAAACGTTATTATTCGGACCTAAAATGGAGTGACTCTCACTAACTTAAATTTTCGCTCCATCCACAAATTTAAATTCAAAATCAAAGTCCTACCAGCCACTCCGACCAATTGTTGTTGGTCGCTCAGCTACATTAATTTCTAATTATTTTATATATCCTTACAACTTATCTAATTAAATTATATGAGACCAGAAAAATTAATGCTCACAGTGTGCTTTTGGAGACATTCAGAATGAACACTCGGTTCCCTCAATATCTGATAAAGAAATCGAAGCAATCGCGTGTCCGTTTTGGATTGTAATAAGCGGGCCACCAAATTAATCATTTTTCCAAAATTAAATCCAGTTTGGAGTTAACATACCAAAGAAGTTTTTTTTTTTTTTTTTTGGGTATCATAGTCTTTAATTTTATTGAATGGAATTTGTTGGGTTTCTATAGGCTGCAGTAACAAGATGTTCCAGCAGCTCAGCCAGAGCCAGGATACAGTGCAATGGTGAGATGAACACATTTAATTAATTACTCACATATTAGAACATATCGTTTGTAAGACAGCTTTCACTCATTCCCGGCCTGAATATTTGATTGAAATTAGTCTTTCTCTAATGTGTATGTTTAATTTGCTTCTGGGAATATGGAATCACTCAGGGCAGTCCTAAGACCACAAGGTGAGTGACAGTTCTCTTGCCATATTTGTAACCTTTTTGGCAAAGATCCCAAAAACATATATATTGTTTGGAAGTGTGTGATTTTAAAATATGTAAAAATATCATTTCTCTTTGAACTCTAACTAACAAGTGTTTGAAAGCACCCTTGCACCATAATATTACCACTGCACAGAATTGATGGACGCCAATAAGTGAATGTCAATTTGAGTGTCCAAAACAATTCACCCAATCATTGTCCAGGCTTGAATTAACTTAGAAAGTTTAAAGAAAACATAAATTGTTGGAATGAGACACCTATATACAGTTATGTCGCCATAGCAAATCTAACAAATGCCTCACTGCAAAACATGTTGATGCAGGTTGTAACTTTGTTACACCAGTATGTGTCTCATAATTTTATTTTATATTTACTATAAAATAACGGAATATGTAACTTACATTTTAAATTTATATTACATGTCTATTAAGCTCTCTTTAAATTATCAATTTAATGAAAATTTGTATTAATGTGAGAAGTTTAAAAAATTAAGCCCTCAAAAGCTTATAAATAGAGGCATCTTTGGCAAGTCATGGGTAGCTTATCTGGAAAGTTTGAGACTCACGAGAGGGATAAGAGGAGATATTCGATCAATGCTTTGACAAATAATTTGGGTTTTGATGTTATGTGCGGATTATGCACTTGATCCGAACATGCAATAGAAAGTTTAATCCCAAAGTATGGCCCAGGCCTGCAGTTAATTTAGGGCCGAAATTTATGTTGTTATTGTTATTTGTTGTTGTTATGTGCAGATGCGGATCTCAAGCACTGCACATACAGGTAACTCAAACACAGCTTATAAGAAAGCCATGCCATGTTCTTCTGCCAGAAATGCTGTACCAAGTGCCTATGTGTGCCTCAGAGGGACATATGGGAACATAACAAGTGCTGCCCTTGCTACAACAAACTGGAAGACCAAGAGAGGGGGACCCAGTAATGCCCATGAACTCTAATTTCATATTCCCATTCTTTACTTTAGTGTTTATGAGTTGTAAATCTTCATTGGAGTTGAGAAATAGCTTGGTTTTAAAAAATGCTTGTTTTTAATTTGTTTTTTTTTTTTGTTTTTTTTTTTTTTTTTAACAAAATTGAGCACGGACCGGGTCCATGTTGGCTGACATGTCATGTCAGCTAGGAGAATTGTATCTTGCGTTGGAAGCGAGTCATATAGTACCATTACGTATCTCGTCTTTCTCGCCACGTATTCGTCCATCCTGCTTCTCCTAATGATCGAGCATGCACTCTGTCTATGTAAAGTGTAGCATTGTAAAAAAAAATGATGTATTGGGAAGTGTCGATTGACAAAAGAAAAAGAAAAATAAACGTTATGCTTTAGTTTTTCATACTAATATATATTTTTTGTTTAAGAAAAAAAAATTAAAGTTAAGAGTTAAGCCTCTCAAACAGATTTTTTGGTTTTTATTGTCACTCACTTGCTTATATTTGGAATCTTTTATATTTAGTTCGAGATGGGAGCATTAGGTGAGTGGGTTGAGTAGGGTGTGTGGAGAAGGAGGAGAAAGATGGGTTAGCTGAAGTTGATGAGGTTAATGGTGTTAGAGTATCTCTGACCACAAAACAACTAGATAATAGCATGACTTTTGCACTATTTTAATGCCTACTACTATACTGGGACCCCGACAGTACCCTAACATATTAAGCGGGACCCCCTATAGTACCCATACATATTTGTTCATTGCAGAAGAAACCCACATGGTGTAGCGGCTCAATCTAGAGGTCGCCGCGTGAGTGTCGTGGCCTAGTAGTCTTGTCAGATCATTGACCTTTGGGTTCCATGACGTCCCACTAATGCGTCATTTGCTAACATCACGACTCCTCGATAACTACATGTTAACTCATTTGGTTAATCCAGATTTAGTTAGATAATTGAATAAATTTTTAGCATTAAAACAACGAGAGGTCTTGGAAATTTAGAAAAGTAAGTAAAACAATTAAATTCATCATCATATAAAGCATCATTTATATGGAAGCTAAGAATCTTGCATGTGAAAACCCGAGAAAGTACTTTCCACAATATAGAACGAGAAAGTACTAATAAGCATTAATATATACAAGTACAAGTGTGGATCTGATCCGATCTCCCAACATTACCCCAAAGTAAAGCTGAAAGATATCATAAATAACACATTCTAGTAAGGTCCTCGACCCATGGGCAATCGAGATGAAGTCGCGAAGAATCCGCTTTGCCCCTACTAATGCTTGGGATACACACTTTCGACCATCACAAAAAACCAAATGGAGAATGCTGAGTCAATAAGATTCAAACGAATCTGTACAGAGAGCATTTATAAGAAAGTAAATAAGTGATATCAATAATCATGTTAAATAATCATCGCGGGAAACTAAACGAACAACTTGGCGTGTACTTTCACGATCATCACATGAATAGATAACACTGAGAGAAACAAAGTGTGTACTCGTCACAGGTCAGGACTAAAGCCAGTAACGGACCCGAGGATCCTTTCGGTGGAAATTTACCCCGACTTCACTTTCACCTGGTTCCTCGCGGTGCGTTTAAGTCACGTCGCCTGCCACTGTGGCGCACAAGGCTTGCAATTCACGCAGAAGTGTACGATCACACCCGTCCTCGACCTAGTGTGCCATAAGTACCTTACAGAATGGAAGGTGGGAGTAATGCTCGGCCACCAACCCGAATGTATCACGGAATAAAAGTATCGATAATGAGGCCAGATGAAAATCTAGCAAATGGAAAGTAAACCTCGATATGATGAACTTTCAAATGGATTAACTGTTACGTACCTCAAACGCAGCTCGAAGTCTCGCTCCGTCTACTAGATATGCGCCCGGTGAGTAAGCCCGAATGCCCGAGGCGACGATGTCCTCAGGTGTACTCCTTATGTTGGCAGTACTTGAGCCAAACTGAATGGTGTCCGGCACACTTTGCCAGATCCTCTTTATGTACTCTTAACTTTCAAATGTCTAGTTGTAATATTAGATTAAACTAGTAAATCATCCTTATATTCTTTGTTCCATACTAACTATGACGTTCTAAGCATTGTTTCAAATGTTACCTAGTTGACAAATTATTGAGATCCTAACCATACTTAATGGGTTGTAATTTTAAGGTTCACAACATATTTAGCGGAAGGCTCACTTAATACCATTTATGAGCAGATGAAATTTAGCATGATAGAAGCATTGTTCAAGAGGCTAAAACCCTCTCTTGTGAAGAACCTTAGAAAGTACTACTGTATATAAGCGACATTAGCAATGAAAGTATATATATACATGTCTTCATTGTTATCTGAGTCTCCCAGTACCCCAAATATACAAAATATCAAAAGATACCAACACGTATAAGTAGGTCGTCGACGAGGTGGGCAATCGGATCTTGATCGCCTAGGATCCCCTTACCCCTCTTTGGTACTTAGGATGCACTCGATCATCACAAAAAGACAGGATGGACAGTGTACGGTAAGTAAAACCACGAGAGCTCCCTATGTGCATTCATATAATAAAATAAAGGAAATACAAGGAATGCTGTCAAGTAAACATGCGAAATGTCACAGCAAACGAGGCTGTGCCAAATGAGCTTTCAGATCGCATATGATTATAAACAACAAACAAGCTAACAAATGTGTGTATACTTTCGCTCAGAGGGGAACTAAGTACGTAACTTCGGGTCACCAAGTTCCACCGATGTCGCGTAAACTCGGCCCAGTAACTCTTGGTCCTACTGTGGCCCCGGCCAGCCCAAATCCGCGTAGATAAAACAGACGCATGCACCAAGGCAAGCGCATAGTGTCCCCTTATTAAACTGAAATTGCACGGGTGCACCGTGCTTCACGGATCCGGTGCCTTATGAACCATAACAAGGAAATCCGGGGGGATGCTAACCTAATCCGCATCCAAATATCTAGAACAAAAAGATGAACAAACAAGGAATAATAGAAACAACATATAAACAAAATAAATACTGAGTTTCAGGTTGGGTTTTACAAACCTCTGGCACCTTGCTCCCCAGGCCACTCCCCAGGACTCAAAGTCCTTGACTACCGTCAAGCTCCCAGTGACAACGGGTCCTTCGGTCCACTAAATCCACAAGTCCCATTTTTACCCGGTTTAGTTTGTTCTGAAAATTGCTACAGTCTGTATGTGATTAGGTGGAAAATCTCTAAAACAATCATAAAATTCCCATTTTCATCTATCATTAGCGCTAATTTGTACCCTAGCGTGCTTAGTTTTGAGTTAGCACGCTTATTTAAGGGAGTGCTACTAGCTGCACTAGAAATTTTAATTAGCGCGCTATTTATTATTTTCGTTGCGAAAAAGCAATGCACTTTCAGGGACGGTTAAGCGCGCCTTAATTGCGCTTATGGGACATAATTCTCGATTCGAGAATTATGTCCTAGCCATCTCTCAATTAGCTATTCTAAGTACCAGGTCTATTACTCTCTCCTCAAATCAAAATGACTTCAATACATCAATTAGAACCTTTTCAGAATCATTCGATTAACTTAAAATTCATTCAAATTCACGCATTCACCATAACTTCATTATGATAATCAAATTACGTGAATCTATTTAAATCAATGATAAATTTCGACTATGCTACAATCTTCTTAACATCATGCAATTGATCAACTTTTCATCAGAATTGGAGGCATGCATCATAAATTTCGAAATTCCACCAAACATAATCAAAATTGGGAGAAGATGTTTACCTAGATTAGATCAAGCTTGGTTTGGTCTGCATAGTGTTGAATTCTAAAACTAGAAATCCTTTTCTTTCTCTGAGATTTCTCTGGTTTTACTGAATTTTTTGCAGTATTGTGATCAAACACTTTTAGCAAGCCCTCTATTTATATGTTTTGTGGGAAGTCAGTTGTGCGTACGTATCACGAGGAATATCTTGTTCTTCACAAGCAAGTTGTCCTATACCTCACGGTGACTCCAATATCACACTCATCATCTAGTACCACTCACATATGCATTGATATCCCAGATGTCCATCTCATGGCCTAACTTTTATTTAATGTAAACTATAGGCTTCCATTTATTTTATTTGTGTCAATCATTATGCATATGAAGCCTTATCCCAACCATATAGGTACCAGTGTTTATGTTAGCAAATTTAAACCAACTCATGGTCGCCTATGGCATGGTGCCAGCGTCTCGACACACATTTCGAGGGTGTGTCATAGCTATTGTTAGGAAGTTTATTTAATTAGCCTATGGTTACATTGATGTTATCTCAATTTGATAACTATGGTTGCATTCATTAATGCCAAAATGATAACATGTTTGTACCATTGTTTACATAAATTATTGAGTTTTTCTAAGTGTACATGTATTTAAGCACTACCGATGCCGTGTTAGCACACACTGTCGAGAGCAACTACTCGATCTCCAACCTCGCACGCTTTCTAGTGATTCAACATACACACATGCGATGTATTTAACTTGATAATTGAATAAATTGCACCGCAATTAAGCCATCCAACACTCAATTAAACTAAGTGTACATATGGGTAAAGCGAAACGTATGTCCCTAGCTTTACAGCTTGACGTCCACGTGGATGTATTTGGCGATCCATCGTACGCAATTTCGAGATAATTAACGACATTATTAAAAAATGGTAAGATTCACGGTTCTTCTCTAACTAAATAAAAATTTCGTCAGGGAAATTTAGCACGTAACTCTAAATCTCTTGTACAAAAATAGGCGGGTACCTCGCTCTACTCATCGATCGACTCGGGTATCCCAGGGTGAGTCCACTTTGTGTTTATGATCTTGCCAACTGAACTGAGACCTTAGGCATGTATCTTTGTTCTGAGAATGCTGTACTTTCTGTAGGTCGACGATGCTCTTATCGACCTCTCCTACATAGAAGCACGTCAGTGAACCTCGATACATTGTTCTTCAAATGCGTCTGAATGGTCATAAAGTTGCCAGGTATATCTGATCTCTGCGTAGACCTTAGTGGCAAATCTGGGATCGACACTGACCAATCAATGGTGTGGCTCAGAATCGATCTGTGACGCAACGGTGCAGCGCAGCTCGGCTGTGCAATCTGGCCATCAGCCCCGATGAACCTCGGGCGTCTGGTTTTCCACTTAATACCAAATCTGCAGACGGCTTTTAGGGGAACGCTTGACAGCTCCATCATGTCGCCCTCCCTCGCCAGACTCAGAGTAACCCTCGTGATAACGATCCGCGCATACCTTATGTCTATCCATCTGTGCGGCGCCGTAACCTTCTCGTCAGAATAAATGCAGATTTCTCGTTGTGATCAGCAACTTCCTCTCGGGCCTTCAAGTGTCATTGTATCTCTCAGGTCGCCCGACGGGCGGGGGATCTCTAAGGCCTCCACATCAATACGGTGCGCTTAAATGGTGGCATGCCAATGCTTCCAGCTTAATAATTTGCTTATTATATGTCTAAACTCACTTTGAAGGCATATAATCCTCCCCTTTGAAACCCCAATGCCCATGTATCTGACCACCCGAGCATATCTCCAAGATACTGCCCATCGGTTGCTACATTTGTGCGTCGGTCTGAGGATGATAAGCCGTACTAAAGCGCAGCCGATTGCCAAGCTTGCTCATGCATAGCCTCCCAAGCTTCGATGTCCACACAGGATCTCTGCTCCGAATGCTGATGGAGAGCCGAATAACTCCATGCAAATCCCAATAATCATCTAGCTCAACTCATTCTCAATATATGCTCGGGTGAGGAAACGATGTATCTCATGCCAAATCGGAAATGAAATAACGGCCAATTTCGTCGATCCCATCAATCATTACCTAGCTGCATCGTGACGCTTTCGATCAATACGTGGTAGTCCACTAACGAAATCCATGGTGATGTGCTCCACGTTTCCAGCATGTGGATATGGGCAATGCATTTGTAACAACCGCATCGGGTCTCTTTGTGCTCGACCTTGCAGCTGTATGCAAATGTTGACAACTCCTGACCGTTATCACCATCTCCGATGAGCGTCGTATCCCTGGCCATCGAGAATAATCGTCTCAAATCATGGTACATCTTAATTAAGACCATGATGAACCGTGAAGCCAAATTGTGCATCTTCCAAAATCTTGTTAAAATTAAGCCATCTCTCAATCATGAACAGTATCGCACAATATTCCTCGGTTAAATGTCTCAAACAACGATCGTGGTCTCGCCAATCATTGCACTCCGGATCTGAGCGAGGACCATGAACCTCTCGCCAAAGCCCATCAAACCCTCAGACAACTTGGCAATCCTCTTTCGATAGATGCTGATTCGGAACCATCGTCGACCACAAATGTCTTGATCGGTCGTAGTAGGATACTTTTGTCATGCCACATCGCGATCTTTGCCTGTCTTTGAACTATGCTTTCGTGTGTCATAGCTCCCAAACCCGATCCCGACTATCAATCCCTCCGACTCAATGTGTCAGCCATGACATTCGCACTTACAGGGTGGGTTCTCAAACTAGCGAAGTCGTGAAGATCCTAAATACGCAAGCTCCGAGTATCTCCATTGGCGCATGTTGAGATCATGAAAGTAAATACTCGCGTAAAAAGCTCTAATGATCATGTATCACAAAGATGAATTTCTCCTAAGTAGAATAGTGCCTCAAGCCTTCAATGCAAAAACGGCCATTCATGGCTTCTGGGTCATACGGGGAGTAATTTCCGCGAGTGCTGGCAGATGCGTAGAGATGAGGCAACTAGCTTACCATCCTCACGCATCGCTCACGCATCCAGAGACCAACGCCTTGACATTTGTATAAGCCCCAGTCGAAAGTCTTGCCAGAGTTCGACAATGATATCCAAATGCTTGGTGCGGAGGTCAGCCAACTCGCCCCATTTCCTTGAAGGAGAGCAGCTGCATTCTCTTTACCTAATCGAAACCTAACATACTTTCTTGAAAGTGGGTCTTTACAGATCAGTCCGGCGCGACAATCGAAGAAAAATTATGTATAATGTCCTTAGGTAATATCCTGGCCGGTCAGGAAACTCCGTATATCGGCAATGAACTCAAGCGTCTCTGCCGATCGTGTGGCAGGAATCTTTCTGCGAATCCAGCAGGAGACATGCTGAGTTAACATTGATGACGCATAATCACCAAAAATCTTTAGCCGCACTCAATGCCATAAGTCTTACAACTTTGACTTGCAACCAGGTGTACAGATTTATGTGCCCTCCTACGGTGTGAAAGTGATTAGCGCTGTTACATGAGATGTCGCTCGTGATCTCATGAGTCACTCTTTGTGGAGATCAAGATGTCATTACGATGAACAACATGACGAATGCAACCTATATATATGGTCTCAATACCACAATGCATAAAATCCATGAAGATCGTTGGGGCATTAGTCTGGCTAAACGACATATGGCCTGTGAACTTCAAATGTGTAGCAGTATCTCGTCTTTGAAAGCGATCTTACGGGATATCACTCTTCTCCAAAATCACCATTTGATGATAACACGAGCGGATAATGTCGATCTTCGAGAAGAATTTGACACAGCCAAGCGATAGAACATATCATCTATCTTAAGAAGTGGAGTAACGGGTTCCTGAAAGCTTGGCAATCACGCTGTTCAACTTCCTATAGTGCTGATGCAACATCACTCATCGACCCATCCTTATTCTTCATTAACTGATATTGGAGCTCCCCGAGAGTGACATATTAAGAGTGAATAAAACCCTTCTCCAACAATTCATCAGCCCCGCCGTCAACGTCTAATGTCACAGTAACCTCGCCGCGTTCACTTGGTGACATCATATGTGGTCTACGGTAATCACGTAGCTCGTGTCCTTGGTATCAATTCACAGCATGAGAAGGTTCCGGCATTCAGTGGCGGTGAAAACGTCAAGTGTAGGTCAAATCAGAAACATACAAACCAGAATAAAGATCTCTGCTCTTCTGCATTACATCCACCAATCCCGACGCCTTAGATCCCTAATCTCTGACTTCATTATCCATTGCGCAAACGCCTGCGATGCTCATGATGTTGTGATTTCAATTAGTGACTCCTCTAGTGATAAGCTGAAGTCAGGTGCGGCAGAATCCGAACAGAGTACTGAAACTGCAGTATATAACGCAGGAACTACGAAACTCACATCCTCTTGCACCATACAATCCCTATCATTATGCACCGTAGGTGGCAGCCAAATCCATCTGCGCGAGGAAGCGCGTCAAACTACAGGTACTCCACGAATGCTCGAGAGATCCGTGCGTAGCATTAATGAGTGTCAACGCTTTCACATATGTCAGCGTCTGCTACAATGCTTTGCGGTTGAGGGTAACTATGCTTGTCCCGATGGTAAATAGCGACGAGGACAAGGTGTGTGTCTGAGTGTACATTGGTATGCATCCCGATCTGTTCTAACACTCCGATAACACGTCCAACGATAACGTAAATGATTAAAGTACTACCGAGAATCAAACATAGCATGCATAGGTTGTCAAAAAATATGCACACGTACCGGTCGACCAGTACAATACGAGTCGCTCCCCGTGGTGTGCTATGCGCAGTGAGCTCTGCGACTGGCTGCTACGTACGCTCGACGGTGTTGTGACGGTGGCGATCCTGCGATGCGGCCCTCAAAGTGATACCCCTCAACACACGTGCACTGTGGCATACTGCTGCGTTTATCTTTGCCTCCCAATCGGTCCCGCGTCTCCGGATCTCCCGCGACTACGGGTCTCTACGACCCTGTGCATGTCCCCCGAGATCTCGGCCTGACGTTGCATCTCGCTGCGTAGCCTATCTTTCGTCTCACGGTCCCGATGTGATGGCATATGACCCGACTACCATCTCTCCTCATCTGCGAAGCCAATGCGCACGATGATCATCCTTGCGTGACCACCTGTCAAAATTCCAGTCATCCGTCGCATCTGGGCTGCTTTCTTTCACATCCTGGCGATCACCTGCAATACATTGACCGGCCTCGATTGATCGGGAAACTACGCCTTGCTGATGTCTATACCTCGGTACGGAGTCACTGCTTTGCACAACCGCCATATGCAGCTGATCGAGATATAATCTCGTATCTTCAGCTAATCTTCCACCATCCGAATATCGTCCTGTGCGAGTAGATGCCCAGGATGATTCTAGCCGTGACCCGATCTTTGTCATCAAAACCCCTGCAGTGAAATAGTAGATCTCACGGGCACTACCAAGTCCGACGACATTCATCGAAGAAGCTGAAGTAAATGTCGGACATCCTCTCCATATTCTTTGGCGCATCGAGGTCCGGATTTACCTGTCTGCGGTAGAAGAACCCTCGGTCTGTAATCAACCATCCATAGGTATGTATTGGTCGTAAGAGATAGCTCTCAAACTTCGGCTGTATAGTGTTAGAAACACGGATGCATATCCTGATACGTGAGTCTGTCACCATCTTTGGCGACATGAGTACCTCTCGAGCAATCGCGAAAACTTGAACAATGCGTGTACTTTTTGGACCATTCTCATCAATGGAAATTTTCTCCATGAAACATAGAATCGGCCGATGGGATGCAATCCAGTGACACTCATCAAGCATGCACGCACCTCCATAAAAGAAGCCTTCTTCGAAACTTTAGAAATTCCCTCAATAGAACTTTGCCTGCGGAAGCTAAAAGCAAATCTAGATGAGTAGTAGTAGTAGTAGTAGTAGTAGTAGTAGTAGTAGTAGTAGTAGTGAAGGTGATGTAGTAGTAGTAGTAAGGCAGTAATGATCATATCGACCAGATGGCAAGTATTAGTGGAGGCGTAGGAGTCGACGTCTCCAAGGGAACGACAAATGATTTGTGAAGGCTCTGCTCCATTTGTGCACCTACACTACTCTCTTAATGCGGGTATGATAGGGGTGTCAACTAAGGGACTGACATAGCTGTCCCTTCAATAGGTGCATGCGCTTAACGCTGCTTTGGCTCTCCTAGATGCAACTTAGCATAACTTTGCAGCTGGCAAATCTTGTCAAATAGTGGTCTAAGATCTTTGATCTGCCAACCAAACGCAACACCTCGACCATACGCACTCTCTGTGAAGTAGAAGTCGGTCTACATACTAAAGTGGCAAGCACAGAGTCACTCATTTGCCTAACTACCTTAAGGGACATTAATATCTTGAGAAGAAGTCGTCATTTAAATCCAGTCCATGATGGTCGATGAGTCGAGAAAGCGATGCATTCGGATGATCAGTGTGTAGTATATCATACATGTCATATCATATCATATAATGGAAAAATAACACGATATATGATTCTCAGCCTCTCTTGCTTTGATCATAATAAAACTTCCCTAACTAAAGTTCTGGAGGTAATAACATAAGTTTCACAATTTAGGAGGATTTATTTATTAAAACCGTGTATCATATCATTTCATTATAACTTTTTCACGAGTTCCTCCAAACTCAGAGCATACGATTCCCCTCCATGGCGGCGACTGACGCCACCGGGGTGACGTATCTTCGTGTACTTTCCTTCTAAGACCATTCTTCTGCATATACACGTTGTCGACACCTGCCCGTCCTCTTTATGTCCACAAGTGTAATATTAGAATAAACTAGTAAATCATCCTTTTTATTAATTAACTTTGTCATTATATACCATGAAGGTATAACGTTCTTACAGCTGTTTTTCAAACTTGTAATGTTAATACTAGTTGACAAATTATTGTAAAGATCTTTAACCATACTAATGGGTTTGTATTTTAAGGTTAACATCTATTAAGTGAAGGCTCCTTAAGCACCCATTTTAAACAAGATAATTTAGTATGATAAACATTGTTCAAAGGCTGAAACTCTACGTGAAGAAAACACTCGAGAAAGTATCTACGCCATACTAAGCGACATTACTTATGACGATGAGGAATATATATTACTTCAATATCTTTGTGTTATCTCAAATCTCCCAATACCACAAAATATACACTGAAAATCTGTAAGAAATAAACATGTACAAGTAGGTCCTCGGCGATTGGGCAATTAGATGTAGTCGCGCACATGATCCGCTTTGCAGCCCAGTGGAGCGCTAAGATGCTATACTCAATCAATCACAAACTGCAATGTAATGACAGATATGGTAACAAAATCCTAAGTAAAATAAGAAGGAAGAATACAAGGAATCTTGTCTGAAATGAAACACGCGGCAGATGTAAAACATGCAAGCTGTAAATGACTCATCGCATGAATAAGGAAGAAGAAACGCAACGGACAAGCGAACAAATGTATGTGCTCGCTCCCGAGAGGGACTAAGGCGTATGCGGACAGTCACCAACGTTCCCACCCGGTGGTGCGATCAGCTGCAGCTAACTCTGACACTGGTCCACCTCGCGGCATTAGCCAAATCCATTGTGAAGTCCTTGTAGAACACGTGCACCAAGGCAAGCTCAGTCGCCATTCAACGAAGGGTCGGATTCATGCGTGCTACACTGAATCCCGAGTGCCTGTATGAGCACAGCAATGAAAACAAGGAAATCAGGAGATGAAAACCATCGACCCGCGTCCGGATATCGAGAACAAAAAGATGAACATCAAGGAGTAATATATAACATGTAAACAAGAATAAATACTCGAGTTTTTCAGGTTGGGTTTTACTATGAGCCCTCGCACAGCTCTCCCACATACATCTCACAGGACTCAGGTGCAGGCACTGTCAAGCTCCCCGAACAGCGAAAGCTTCGGTCCGCTTAGAGTCCCCCGAAGTCCATTTTACCGGTTTAGATTTGTTTACAAAGGTGTAGATATGTATTAGATGGAAAAATCACCCTAAAACTTGAGTCATAAATTCCCATTTTCATCTATCATGTAGCGCGGGTACATTGTATACCTAGCGTGCTAGTTTAGAGTTAGCATGCTAAGGGGTGATACCCATGCCTTTAGAAATTTTAATTAGCGACGCTTATTATTGCTCGATTGCTGAAAACCGACGGCACAACCTGCTAGGACAGATTAAACGCGCTAATAGTTCCAATTACAGTGCGCTAATTGCACTTATGGGACATAATTCTCAATTCGAGAATTATGTCCTAACCTCTCAGGTATTCTAAGCTTGGTCTATTATCATGCTCCTTATCAAAATGACACAATACATCCAGATTACAGGAACAGCATCTGAAGATCATTCAATTAACCCAAATTCTTTCAAATTCAAGCATTCACCATAACCCCATTAACAAATCAAATTCATCTGAATCTTATCAACAACAACCAGAGTGAGATGAATTTCACATATACTTTGATCCACGACAATGTACAACCAGGTTCTGATAAACTTTTCATCAAACCAGGAGGTCTGAGTAATGCATGCATAAATTTGAGGAATTCCACCAAGCATATCAAAATTGGGTTCATTTTGTAAGCTTAGAAGGTGGAGGAAGATGATTTACTTTAAAATAGATCAGTTTGGTTCTAAATTCTCTTTACTAGAGTCATTGAATTCGAGTTAAAGAATCCTTATACCTTTGGATGATACCACCTGGCACGAAGCAGACTGTAAAGCAGCGACTAATCATAGTAATAAAGCCTACAATCAAAATCACATAAGAACCTGAAGGGATTACATATTAGTCGAACCTTTCGTCCCTATATTTAAATACGAATTCATGTTTTGATGCAATATTACCCATGTTCATGTTTAAATAACAGTTTCGAAGATCACGTGGAAGCTCTTATGAGTCAAAATTCATGAAGTCTAATGAAAGAACCAAGAAAAGACGACATCATATGCCACTTGTGCTATAGGACCACTTATTCACTCAACCCAATGTACAACCCAAAATAGACATAACAATAATAATACAACAAGAAGGCCCGGAGACATATCTGGGAATGAGTGAGGAGAGATCGCAGAAGGCTGCTTTCGGTGGAAGTCTGTAGATCTTTCTCATTCCCAGTCGATGGCTCAACTGTGCTTCAGAAGGACCTACGTACCCACAGTCACTAAACTAAATGGACGGTGATTATAGTGAATGATGTTTAGGAGTACTAGCTGGAGAGATTCAACATGTTTGCACATTTCCAAAATAAACAGAATGGTATTTAAAAAAGCATAAAGTGAGCGAAATCAGGAGATTCTTGAAACAGAGATAAGTGAGCAAGTAATCATACCACGGTGCAAAGATGTATAAAGCAGAGACACAGCTAAGTCGAGATGATCTACGTTCGGTCGGCGGTGAGACCTATCATATAACCTAACAACTACTATATGGAGTTGCGCTCAAACATATCTCAGCTGCCCAGGAATCTATCATGCGGAGGTTTGTGCTCTATGCTTTGCAACATCAATCTCGCTGGCTAGCAGATCACCCCAAGTCCCGCATAACTCGTGTGTGCGATGCAAGTGTGAGTGGTGAGTACAGTCACAGGAACCACTTTGTAGACCCATATCCACATTAGGCAGCGCATCTCTCGTGCAATAGGACACACTAGATAATCCCACTACTTTACTTTACAAAAGACATGGATAATTCCAAAATTCTAAGATTCCAAAACAAGTTAGGCTAAAACACATTAGAAAATCGACTATAAAGTCCAATTAAATCCAAATTATTCCATTCGCATGCTTTTCATCAATTTTTTCCAAGAATGACATCAAGTGTAAGAATGAGAGTTAATGAAACAATTCACAAGGCATCATGTCTGTAACCTTCACGTGAATCTTTAGATACAAGCAACCAACGATTGATGTGCGAGTTCAAACAGTAATGTCTACCAAGATGACCAATAAATCAACAAAGATGAATGAAATAAAATATAAATTTCTCACGGTTCAGCGACTTACAATTCGCTACATGTCTTTGCGTCAGCGTGCAGTCTATGCTCAGATCTCTCGACAATTCGAAGTCACGTTGTACCAAACGCATTCAGGAGTTCTAACCTTTAGTTCCCAACATTTGAATACCATGTCAGCAATATTTGAAGTACTAAATCGAAGTCGAGACAAATTTCTATAATTTTTTATTTAATTTCGTTAATCGGCCCATTCTCACGTCTTTTGAGGTAAAACCCAAGTAAAATGCTCGTCCGAAATTTCAAATATTTTATTTTTCATAGAAATTCATTATTGTACCTATTTATTTTGTCGAAATAATAATTTTTCAAAATTTTTTCCTTATTTTTTACGGATTAACTTCTATTTTTTTAATTTTGGGTTTTGGGATTATTGGTAGAAGTAGGAACCGGGTTTGAGCGATTGGATTCACCTAACCCATCTTCTCCTTTTTTCTCTCTTTGGGCACGAGCCAGGAATTATTTCACCAGAGGCGGCCCCGGCCGATTCAGTCATCGTCTTACATCTCCATAAGAAAGCGAGGAAGCGATTTTTGTTTCAATGTTTTTTTTCTTCGTTTGGGGTTGGGCTTCCATCCCCAACCCCGAGTTGGGTCTCATATGTAGGGAAGCTTGCTCCCACTTCTTTTCTCGATCTCGGACGAGAGCTTGCCATGGTAGTTAAGTCGGGATCACCAACTTCGAAACAACCATAATAAACAACGGCAGCAGCCCAAGATTCAACATGACAAACAGAGCCACAATCAACTCACCTTGCGTTCTCCTCTTCGAGCTCGGTCTCTCTCTCTCTCTTTCTCCCTCTCTCTCCCTACTCTTATCCACGCTTCTTCCTTCTTCTTCTTGCTTCTCTTAGGTTTTCATTTCTTTCTATTCTCCTATATTTTAGTTCGTTTTTTAAGGAGATAATATTGGCTAATGGGTTGGTAATTGACCAAATTATATGGTTTGGGTTGGCTAGTCTGTGAGCCACTCATCTAAAACATACACGTATCTCGAGGCACATCGGGTGGTCTTCAACACCACACTTTTCCCTAAGTCACTTTGTAGAGTAGCCTAAGTAACCAACATACTTGCATAGTGATGGGTGTTTTGTATGTCTAGATGTATATCTAAGGCCTTATGTTTTTATTTTCTAACTATGAGTGCCTTTAGCAGATTAATAGATTAGTGGAAGGCATGATGACCACATTGCTGTCCACATTACCAAATATAATTGCCCATTTAATTATGTAAATAATTTAGGAGAAGCTTACCCGATATGTTGTTACCTCGGTCCCCAGCATCAACCACGCGACTCGAGCGCGTCCCCACAGCTAAATATCGATATACTGCATTCCTAAGTAAATAACTTAGTAGTCTACTTTATATACTAATGCCCAGGTATACAACACCTGAAATATAAAATGTACCTCGGCCACTTTTCGATCAACGGACATATCACGATTGTGGATCCCACGGTATGGGTCGTTGAGCTTTGTGTGATAAAGACATAAAGGCAGGTTAGAGAAATTCGGGTCGTTACAAATCTTCCCAACTAATAGAAAATTTCGATCCTCGAAATTTGCAAAAATCAGAAGACTCAACATGTATACCGCACACTCGAAGAGAGTATGGAAACCTATCTACGTATATAGTCATCCCGCGTTCCCAGAATGAGTTACGTATCATCATGAAGCGCTTTGGCACTTGACAAATACTTTTGGGATAATAACTTATTTCTCAAGTTTGTTGTACCAACTTGATCTAAGGATCTTAACAAGGCTAGCTGTCCATCGTATGCAAACATATCTCTCGGTCAAGTCCTATCGGCAAATACAATCTACAAATCGGACGATCACATGCTGTTTGACTCAAGCTAATATGAAGCATGAATATATGAAAAAGCTTGGTTGAACTCACGACATACAGTGGAGGTAGCTCAAGCTCATACACAGAAAAAACGCTGCCAAAACCAGTTTGCTTAATTCCTGAAAGATTCGAGATGGAAATCTGCGGTGCAAGATTTACGCTGGCACTCAGCAAACATTCTGAAGACCGCTTCAGAAACCTTTAAATAGACAAAGGATGTCCTTACATAATATGCATTGAGATCCATGCAATGATATCATCCACGTCGCCTATCTTCTTGCAAATCAAGATCTTTTCAGGCTCCTGCTTAAGTCTACGACGAATCGGTCGTACCGCTTCTCAGGTGTGATCAGCCAACAATCTGGGGCCCCATTTGGTCTCCGGTCCTGCAGCATTCAGTACGACAGCATTTCAGATGACGAGCATTCGGTCTGCCATCTCTGAAAGCCTCAAAGAAAGAGGCGCCATCTCAATACATGGTGCGATAGCTTGTTGTTATATGGCCGGTGAGTACTCCTTCCATGATCTTGGAACGACTCTACAGACGCACGCCGTAACACCATCGCTTATCACCAGAACATGTCCCAATCATCTCGATCAGTCAACGTCGATCCCGGGATGGCGCAACGTACTTAGGCGTAGGCGCGTACCATCTTGCTCCTGCATACTACGCCACATCTTCGGACGCATTATACATGCTGCATATATGTACGACGTAATGAGTCAACCCGGTACCACCATGCGATTCTAATAAATCTCCAGCTCAAATAGTATACTCAAGCGATCAAACGTATAATGTGCGGCCACTTGTAGATAAATGAAGCGAGACTTTGTTAGTCGCATCGACGGACAATAAACTACCAGGATGGAATCAAGTATTCTCCGGGCGGTGTTTCGACTGATCACTCTCATGAAATCCATAGCAATGTCTTCCCACTTCCCACTTAGTGGAATGGGAAAACACGCTAACAATCCTCAAAGTGCCTGATGCCCAGGCACCAAAGCTTCACGCTGGTGACGGATCCAGGTTCCTAATAAACGTTGACACGTGGAAGAAGCTTTCATCCCGAGTCACCAAAAATACCTCTTCATCTTTGTGGTACATGCTTGGTCCTACCTGGATGAATAGTAGAATCGAGGAAACGGTCGCGACTCTGAAGAATCTCTCTCTTAGCTTACGAGTGCGATGGGTATCCCACGATGCACGCTTTTGAAAGCGCAAAACCTTTGAGTCGAGAGACGTCTTCGTCAGATTAACAACAATCTGCGTTCTGCATTAACACTGAGGCACGAGATCTGACACATTGTCGATCTGGGCCGAGTACACTCTGCCAAGCTTTCTTTTGTTGTAGATACGGGTATGTACTCTCATTTGTATTATAAATTTTAACTCGAGTTCTGTAGGAAGCACTAAACTGTCATCTCGCAACGAGGTATCTTACTTCAGCGCATCAGCGACTACGTTAAACGCTTTCCCGGAAGATATTCCAAGGAAAAGTCGTAATCTTTCGAGAAATTCTAACCATCACGCATAGCATCGCAGTATTCAAATCATTACGCATAGTGAAGAGATACTTCAAACTCTGTATAATCAATAAAGAGTAAGTAAATGCTCTCTCCATGACAGATAGTATGTCCATATCTTCCAACGCATACATTACTACACAGACATCTACAATTAAATGCGTCGGATAATTCTTTTCATGTACACTTCAACTCTGCTGGATGCATATGCTCGCGTACCAATACGCATCGAACACATCCCAGGACACTCTATAGAGAAGCATCGATGGTATAGATGGAGAATCACTAGTCAACCTCACGGGTAACTTTTAATGCGGCGCGTGTAGTCCAATAACCTCTTCTTGGTAGACGAATGTCTCATCACATTCCCTCGGACCCGATGAAATCTCACGTCTTTGGAGTCAATTTAGTAATTAGTGAGCGGATTTTGAAAAATCCTGTCACGAATCGGTGTGTCAAATAATACCCGCCAAACCCGAGAAAACTGTATGATCTCGATCCAACAAGTCAGGTCTTTGGCTTAAATCGATAATACTTTGAATTTTTGGTTTGGACCAACTGATATCACTGTTTGCTTTCAGAATCTTAACGTTTGCCCAAAAAATTCTCACCTTTGAAAGCGTAAAATTCACATTCTTAAAATTTGGCGTCACTAATCTGAAAATGCTTCTTTCAAAGGGGTTTTGCTTACGTCTCTCTACAGAATTAAATTAATTCGTGATCCTCCCTCGTCTTCGAGTATACCCGATGCTCATCCTCGATGAAGACTATCCGAAAGCAGTCGAAAGCTTGATGCTGAAAAGCTCACGGTGATGGATCGGATCCATAAACCAACTATGTGGGAAATTGAGTGAAGTAGCGACATATGTGTATGGCGAAAATGTCCATATCGGTGCTGAAAGGCTTGTAATGGACCTATCCTCGATCCACGATTCTAGGTGATGACTTTTACGATTGTGGTCACATCTTGGAGAGGGGAGAGAATTATTGTCGCCTCTCGGGTGCAGGTCAGAATAAATCATCTATCATCGAGGAGTGGATATTTGTTCATAATTGTGATTTATGTTCAGCTGTCGATAGTCGATACTAAAGTCTCAACGTAACATCCTTTTGCTTCACAAAAAGGACGAATTGTTCCCCATGGCGACATGGAAGGTGTGATGAATCCCACTTATGTGCCAAATACTTGGGCCGATGTGGCTTCAACTCTGGCTAGCTCTCGTGAATTGCCATCTCAGTATGGTGGTATGAAACTCGATTTCGTACATGGTACCAACTCAATAATGAAATCGATCACTCTGCGCGTATTAAACAGGTAAATCCTCACGGAAAAACAACTGAGGAAACTTCTTCCTAACTTAATAGATATATCTTCCACGCTTAGGTCCACGACTACTACGATACATTGTACGACATAACCAACGCTTCCATCTCTCATTAGTTAGCGAATTCGACCTCCCGTCACTCTACGATCTTTTCTACATTTACAATAATAGCCTTTATAAGTAAAGAGGCGGACGTACTGAGGATGCTCAAATAATCATTTGTTTTGTACTAAAACAATGCGCGTCATGAGCAGTGGTATCGACCCTGACTAACGCGGTCCACCATCCACTAAAATCGCGATCGAACTCCAAACGATTCGAGGGACTCTACAAAGTGACCAGGTAGCTACCTCCATCTTTATCACGGGAGCCGAGACTGGAGCTTCTCAAACCAGAAGAATACTATGAGGAGATAAAACTCTTGTATCTACGATTTTGTAGTACTCGAGAGTCAAATGTACGCTAGCTAGCACGAGGCTTCAAACCTAGGATGTACTATCATAGATAGCCATCCAATAGAACTTGATGAATGGTGTGTGAGCCGAAGTCAAATAAAACATACTAAATCGTGATCGCAAATAGAAGCAATCTTTGAACCGATCGATAAGACCTCGTAAATGGGCAAACACCATGTGAACCTCCTCTCGAGGAGCACCTGTGTCGCGTCATTCAGCTGCGAGGATGCGGTAGTTTCTACTCACGATATGTCCGACCTGGCTATTATATCGCAGCTTTTGTATGTCATGCCCATGCACGGCGAGCCCAGAGTCGAGTTCTAACTCGGTGCACGTCTTTGACTACTGTCTCTACACTTTGCTGTTTCGGTCTGCAATGCCAGAGCTGATCTCAAACACTCTTGCTCTGCCGACACTCTGCCGCTAAAATCACAGTTTGCAGTGAAGCAGTGTGGAGGCGATGAAAATGCGAAGGAACAACAAAGGAGCGAAATAAAGGCGGTCGATGAAGGAGGTGGCAAAGGGAAGTCTGCTCACACAGCTTGTACTTTCTGATGTTTTGGAAGCAAATGGATGATCTTTTGAAGCCACGACAGGTGGGTATGTAGGCGTCCTCGAACCAGCGAGATCTCGGCTCCATCCACTGCGCTCTCACCCCCTGTCTCCTCCTACTCATATTCTATGAAGACATTACGCTGCTAGCAGATAACAGCTGAGACCACTTTGTGCTTCTGCGATGCGGCTGGCTACGCACACGGATGTATGATGCTCTGCACGCGCATTAGAGATGCTTGCTCATAAGATCTCATTTGAGTGAGTTATCTACGCTTTGAGCGTGACAACGTAATACCCGATTATGCGGTACTGCGAGGTTCATCGCACGAAAGTGATATACATCCTCGGATCTCATCTCACACTGCAAGTCCCCCGGCAAAGCTGGGACAGATAATCGTATTGGTCCATGTATCTTTGCATCACTGAGCTCCTGCGCACTTGTCCGAGTCCATGAACTGCCGTATCAATCAACAGCTGGTAAGACATGCTGGAAAATGCTAGCTGATAGAACTTCGCGAAAGCATCCCACTAGTCTCGAACCTCTCAAGGTGAGTGACAAGCATCAGTATCGCTCTGTATGCATGTATCGGCGTCTCGCTCGAGGGTATATGAGTGAGATCTCTTGCCCGAAGTCTATCCTCGATCAACTTAGTACCGAGTGAAAGCTTCTCTGAACCAGAGATCCGTTCTCTCGATTTTAAAGAAAATCCACGAGCTACTATTGAAATAAAGTACAGGTTTGAGTCACGATGAAGTCCTTACCGATTGAAGCTTCTAACGGAAGTCTTTGGAAGATGCGGGTGTGGGAGGCAGTGCGCTTGCTTCATGTAATACTGCCTTTCTGTAGTCATGATCCCAGTGCATGTCACTGGCATCGTTCTCTGGCAAGAGACGCTGTAATAGGAAATGCTTTGAGCGAAGGCTAGACTGACAAGCGCACAGACGATCGGTCATAGTAATCGTGGGAGAGTTGAAGTACCGTTAGTTGGATATGATGTTGCTCATAACGATCATCATAGTGATGAAATCGAGTCAGCTAACGGCCACATTTGAAGGCGATAACACTGCGATCGGACGAGATCGGCTTGTAATGATCCTCCGCTAGTAGGAGGAAGCCCACTTATTAGGCTGTACATCTCTCCAGCGTGTATCGATTATCGAGTGATGCACCGATGGATAGCGAACGCGAATACGACTTCAACGGCGTGACATGAAGCAGCATAAGTAGATATATACAACTAGCAATTAACAAGTACCACATAAGAAATTACCTATCTCCACTTTGTCACTCGGCTTCCCGAAACTAATGGTGTCTGAGTAACGTGAGTATCACAGTTTCCACAACTAAGGTTTTGTATTTTATGCATTTTGGTATATAAACCTATGCTCACGATACCAGCGTATTTGGCTATCATATTACTAAGCCATATAGTTTTCTAAAGTGACAGCACGATACCAAACGTGGCGGCTGACTTCTGAAAGCGGAGACGCATGGCACGCCGACCTAATCTCGTAAGTAAAGCCTTAATCAAATCACATAAGACTTAATTACGTAGTTGATGTCGATACTTTAGTCCCTGTATTTCTCGCAATTCATGTCTTGATCTATATTATCATGTTCATGTAGTTTAAATATCATGTGGAAGCTATTATGAGTCAAAACTCAGTAAGTATGAAAAACGAAAGAAAAAGAACGACATCGTATGCACGTATATATGAGGACCTTTATTCACTCAACCCAATGTACTGACCCAAAATGACATAACAATAATAATACAACAAAAGTCGAGACATACAAATGAGTGAAGGAGAATTCTTTGAAGCTGCACTCGAGAGGAAGTCGTCGATCTTCTCATTCCCCGTCTGCTTTCGCTTAACAGGCAGAACCTATAGCCAGTCACAAGCTGAGGCGGTGAGTATAATAATATTTAAGTACTAAGCTTGGAAGAGCTTTGCATGCCACATTTCCAAAATAAACGAATGGTATTTAAAAGCATGAAAGTAGCGAAATAAATTAATTTGAAACAAGTAATGCAAGTAAATACCACGAGTTAAAGATGTAGAAAGCAGACCTTGAAGCTGAAGTCGAGATGATGCACGATCGGATTCGGCGGTGAGACCTATCACCCTAACCTTTCCCATTTACTATATGGAGTTGCAAAACTCAACTTTTCTCGCACAAATATAGGTGAAATTTGCCTAACTACCTTTTACAACATCAATCTCATGCTTGCCAGACACAAGACCCTTGCAGGGAGTCTGCCGCTAACTCGTTATTGCTCAGCGCAAGTGTAGTGGTGAGTCTTGAAACCCGGTAGACCCATGTCCACAATGGACAGCGCATCTCTCGTGCATTGGACACTAGATAATCCACTACTTTACTTTCAAAGACAAATAATTCCAAATTAACTAGGACTCCCAGAGAACAAGAGTTGAAAGACTGCTACAAAGCCCAGAAGGAAATCGAATACAAGTCCAATTAAATCAAAGTTATTTACCATTAGCGTGTTTTTCATCTGAAATTTTTCAAGAATGATATCAAGTGTAGGAATCGAGTCAATAGAAGTAATTCAGCAAGACATCATGTGCTAATATTCACCCGATGAATAGATACAAGAACAACATGATGTCGCGAGTTCAAGTAGTAATGTCTCTCGAGAAATCAATAAATCAACGAAGGTAGAATGAAATGAAATCACGGTCTCAATTCTCACGATTCCTTGTACTTAATACAATTCACACGCTTGTCCTAGTCTATCCGATCTCTCGACAAGTTGGAGAAGTGATTGCCTCCGAGCTCGACAACTCGACCTTACAACAACAACAAACCCACAATCAACTTTTTCACTCCGCGTTCTCCCCTCTTCCGAGCTCGGTCTCTTTCACCGGCTCATCTAATATCTCTCTGCTCAACAATCTCATTTTACTCCTGTCTGTCCTTCTAGCTTCAACCTCTTCGGTTTCTTTCTTTTCTTTTCTCCTCTATTTTTTTTTAAGGAGATAAGATTGACTAATAAGGGTTTAATTGACCAAGTTATATGGTTTGGGTTGGCTTGAATGTGAGCAACTCTTTTCAAAACACATACGTATCTCGAGGCACATTGGAGTGGTCTTCAACTTCGCCATGACTTGCTCCCGAAGTCACTCTTGAGTGACTCAAAACCACAATGCGACCACACATTACCAAATAATTGCTGCATTACAATGTAAATAATTAGAGCTTACCCCGTACCATATGTTGTTACCTCGGTCCCGCGTCAACACGCGACTTTCGAGCGCGTTCATTCGATACTCAAATATACTGCATGCCGTAAATAACTTAGTGAGTCTACACATATCGGTACACTAGACATACAACACACAAATATAAAATGTATCTACGGCCATTGCCTCGGTAAACGAGCATAATCACGGTGTCAGGTCCCCACGGTACGGGTCCTTGAGCTGTTAAAGACATAAAAGGCAGTTAGGAGCATTTTGGGCCAAGTTACGTTTAACTTTCTACGAGATTTTCTCACTTGGTTTTTTTAGTGTTGTAATCAAGACAACTCCACTAATACCCTCTATTTATATGTTTTGTGGGAATCAATTGTGCATACGATATCGAGAAATATCTTGTGGTTACTTAAACCGGTACAATTCTATACCTCACTGGTGATTCCAATATCACACCTAAATCACATCATAGTACACACTCTAGGTATGTTAATCTAGATGTCCATCTCGCATGGCCTCTTTTATTTAATGTAAGCATATGCTTCCATTTATTTTATTTGTGTCACATTACATTAAGCCTTATCCAACCATATGGCTAGTGTTTTTTTTTTATTTAGCAAATTTAAACCAACTCATGATCACCATAACCACTCGGCTACCCGTACCACACTTGCCCCGCGTCTGCGACATGCATTTTCGAGGTGTGTGTCATAAGCTATTCACTCAGTTCAAGTTTATTTAATTAGCCCGTGGTTACATTAATTGTCTCAATTTGATAACCTATGCTTACATTCATTCATGCGTTGAGTGATAACCTTGACGGCATTGTTTATCTAATAAAATTTATTGGAGTTTTCAGTCAAGTGTACCGTATTTCATTATCGGTCACATTTGCAGCGTGATTAGCATGCACTAACCGAGGCAACTGCACTGTCCACTAGCTGACCTCGCACGCATTCTGCGTGATTCAACATACATACATCTCAGATGTATTTAACCAATAATTGAATAAATTGCCGCATGATTAAGCCATCGACAACACTCGATTAAACCCGGTGTACTCTAGATCAGCGTGTGTCACAACCTACCATGGCGGCGTCTTGCGATGGATGCTGAAGCGACGTCCATGTTTGCAATTTTGAGATAATTAACGGCATTATTAAAATGGGGCATTTACATTCGGCACAAACTCCAAACTATAAGTCTCCTTAGTTCCTGGTGTCCAATTAAACCATTTTAACTAGTTTAAAAGTCAAATTAAGTGAATTTATAATGTGTGGCCAAAAATATTGAAATTTTATTCCAAAAAGCTTGGTTTTTGCATATATTTCAAGTTATGCACAATTGTCACAATTCTGCTTTAGAAACATTCTCAAATACTTTTTCTATCTTTTCATAATTCTTATATTTTTCTTTGATTTTTTGGATTTTGTCCCATAATTTTCTACCTATTTTCTTATTTTTACGTAACTTAATTTTTATTTAAAAAACTTTTTTAAATTAATTTTTAATAATTATTTTATTTGATTAAAGGGGTGGGTCCCTACACGGGAGTTTGACCGGTCCAATTGTAGGTCGAGGCAGTTGACCATTCATTCACGAATCCCAGGGATCGCACGCACGCACCTCCTCTCCCCCGGTCGTGCTTCTTCATAGAGAACTCTTTTGTTTCTTTTTTATGCAAATGCAACCAACAACAATACAAACTACATCATCAAACATCAAACCAACGACCACTAACACTTTTTTTTTAGATATTCAACCAATCTGACTATGCACCAGTGTAAGAACCCATTTGAAGCTTTCATTTTTAAATGGGAGAAATTGAAAGAAGATGAAGAGATGCTCACCTTCCAGTCACTGTAGCTTTCTTGATCAAATCAACTTCCAAGACTTCTAAGGATCTCATACAATCTCACACTCTCAGAAATGGATTATTATCAATTTTCTCAAGGAATTACTGCACTTTTTTCTTGTTTTTGTGTTGAAAGAGATGGAATAGAGAAAACAGTGGAAGGAGAGTGGATAAATGAAGAATGAGTGAGTGGACCTCATTTTGGGATGTTAGGTGTATAGGTGGCATGTTCCCGTTTGCTTCTCCCAGCTAGACACCGGATTGTTAGTCTTAACTTCGATTACGCCCGATCTTACCGGTGTCACTTTTTCCAAACCACTTTTTGCCATAACGAGCGCGCCAATATAGTCGCCAATTTTGATCAATTAGCTTAGAGGCGTATTTATCGTTAACATTTGTCACATTTAATTTGATTTGATTATCAATTTATTTTCCCGACCTGAGATTGTACCCAGCATTTACATTTCCAGCTCAGTACCGTATTGACCACGTTTTTCGAAATGACCGCTTCGTTACACTACTCTCTGCAGCTCAGATTCCAACGATATAAATACAAACGCGATGCTAGGTAAGATAATAATTTAATATACGCCGTCGCAAAGTAGGCAAACACTCCAGCAAAATCACTTTACTTACCTGAGTTAGACGTGTGTCTTGATCCCATGCTCTGCGGCATCGCGCGGATACATTTGAGCGTACTGAAGGTATGAAGATGAGGAGTCAGCTAACTAATGCTTGAAACTTAAAGGATTGAAGTTGGTACATTGTACTCTCTTCCCATACACAGAAAAGAAATTTCATCTCGAAATTTTAAATAACTTGACAGTGTCGTACCATGAAATAGGCTGGGGAGGTATGACGCTCGCATAGTAGGACTAGAACTCCCAGTGAGTCCCTGCAGTACCATGATACTGCCATAGTGAATTAACACCTTAGGGGATCAAAACACTTGTTCTGCTAAGAGTCTAGGATTCTTGCAGCATGATCATAATCGTTCTGTCATTTGGGCTCCTCCTTGCAATATTATCGGGCGAACCTCGTCTGTCTCAGTCGACCGTCAGTCTCGGTCCAGTTTAGCCGGCCTCGAGCATCAAGATATGAAACGTGGGGCAGACCATAGATAACTCTGTGGCAAGTCCAATATGTAAGCCAAGGCCTGCAATCAGCTCTCATCTTTCTGCCTCTGAGCAGTCTTGTGTGTCTCAGCCCGGGTTTTCTTACTGATCTTTACTGAATCATCAGCATTCCCGAGAAACCTTTAGATAAACCATGTCACCTGCTTCATAAGCTCGAGACCACCATTGATACTTATCCGCATATTTCTTTTGTTTTGATCTTTGCCACTGAAGTCATAGTCGAGATCACCTTGTCTATTCTGTGTGATGTGTGCAATCAGCCTTCCCATCCTCAAGTAGCCACCAACAGTGTCCTGCAGGGACTGCCGTACAGCGTCTAAAAGTGAGGCATCCCGATACT